>OX387241.1:194357681-195607681 GCA_947561735.1 Cenchrus americanus
CTTGGGGGTTGGAACCAGCTCATCAAGCGGGGCACGCCCAGCGCCAGGGGGAGAAGAATCCGGCCTTCTCGTACTCGCGAATCGTGTTGCTTGTAACCTTCGACTCTCCGAAGGCGAGTGAGGGCGGCAGCGGGCCGGAGGTCCTTAACCTGATCAGGTCGTCAACACTGGCATCCACATCTCCGACGTTTTCGCCGTCGTCGGATTGAACCTCCCCATCCTCGCGACTCCTGGAGCCGCTAGGGGAGCCGACATCTTCAGTAGGTATAGCATGTTTGGCACCTTCGACAGCTGGGTCAATTGGAAGACCAGCAGCGATGAGCTCTTCGGTAGTCATGGGCCTAGCTGTGCTTTTGACGCGAGCCACCTAACCAACGATTACGAACATACGGACGCTAAGAGTAATGTTCGAGAATAATACTCGCGAAATCGCGACATCGCTACACCGAAGTTTAACAAGTAAAAAATCGACAAGAGAAAGATGAAGGAATACCTTAGAGAAGCGCAAACAACACCTAGAGACTCGCCGGTTTTTCGGTAGAAGACCGCAGTCCGCGAAAAGAGAAATGCACGAACCGTGGAAAAAGCCGGAAGGTCGTAAAAATTTTTTTCAACAACTGGCGGCCCGCTATTTATAGGGCCGGGGGAGGGGTAGTTCGCGAAACACGTCTTGATTTAACCGTCCTTGGTTCCCCGGCGACGCGTGTCCCCTCCGACGTTCCAAGGGTGACGTTTTTTGCTAAATTTCCGAAGGATTCGTGGAATCGGATCGTCGGAGTCAACCCGCTTCCCCGAGGGGCTAGTGTTGGGGAATTCAGGAAAACCCGTCACCCTCGAAACGTTGAGCTTAACGAAGTTCTCAAAGCATGTTTTTCGGGAGCGAGGAATTCGCGATTCTCGGAAGCCGGAACCCGTGAAGTCTCGAATTCGCGAATGTGCGAGTTCGGGAATCTCGATTCGGCGAAGAGGTGGAGTCACGAACATGCGAGGAGCCCGGAATCTCAACCGTTGATGGTCCGAATTTCGAGAACTCGCCGATTCGGGAATCCGATGAAGACTATTCGGAACTCGGCGCGTGGACATGCACGAACCAGGCCGGGAAGCAAGGGTCACTTCGGGAATCCGTTGAAGACCTAGTTCGGGAGTTTCGTGCGAGGACATTCATGAACCAGGGGAGAAGCAATGTCAAAGTTGTAGTCCCAAAAAGTCCGGGTTTAGAGTGTGAACTAGTGGCCATTTGTAAATATGTTAGATAAAAAAGACAATCATGTATGCGTTCACACTAGGAATATTCTCTCGAGGCTAGGGGTGTTATCGGTATGTAAAAGTCCCTTCATCTCCCTATAAAAGGGGGCGCAAGGGCACGTGTAAACGGATTCGGACTTTTTTGGAACTCGTGCTACTTGCGGAGAGAATCACGACCTTCTTGCGCTCTAACTTTGTACTTGAACGTGTTGAGAACTCATACTCGTGTTAGGGTAGTTATCCGAATATTTCGGGTACCCCCCCCCCAACAACAACAAAGAAAATAAAGATGTTGTTGGACCCTTCATGCTTGAGAAGGTTTGGAAAATTTGTCGAGATGTGCCAAAGTGGAAAACATATAATAAAATGATGAAGAATGCACGTAAAAGTAAATCATTTCATTTGGAAGGAGACTCCGAGGAAAATGAGGACAATGTTGATGAGATGCCAGAGCGACCAATTGGGCAGAAGGCAGCTAAGAAGGCAGCTCTGGCAACTAAAAATGGCAAGTTAAAAGGCTCCTCCAGCAGTGATGATGGTCACTCAAGAGATTCTCCAATTGAGCTGGAAAAATTTGGGAGGTACAACAAATTCCAAGAGGCAAACAGTGAGAGGCGCATGAAGATGTTGGACAGGTAGAAAAAGATAGCTTCTGATAAGCTAGAGGCCACAAGAATTGCTCAAATGACAGCACAAGATTACAAGCAAGGAAAGAAGTTTGAGAAAGAGACAAAGATGATGGAGACTTATAACAACCTCATCTCACAAGATACAAGTTCGATGACTAGTGATGAAAGGGCGCAGCGAGTTAGTATGATGAATAGGCCCTTTTTCCTGAAAATTTGCTAAAGGTGTTATTGGAGTATTTGGTGTCGAATATCTACGACCTCCAAGAAGTGATGAACTTGAACATATTTTAAAAGAAAATGAGGATCGTGGGTTTCCCGGATGCACATGAAGCATTGATTGTTGTCATTGGCCATGGAAGAATTGTCCGAAAGGTTGGGCATGTCAGTTCACAAGAGGTAAAGAAGGTGTTCCTACTATGATTCTTGAAGCAATGGCATAAACGAATCTTCTTATATGGCATGCCATTTTTGGTACTGCTGGGTCTTAGAATGACATCAATGTTCTAAATAAATCACCATTATTCATTGAAGCAATAAGAAGGGAAGCTCCTACAGTGCAGTATACTGTGAATGGAAATCAATATGACATGGGTTATTACCTTGCCAATAAAATATATCTAGAATGGGAAGCATTCATGAAGACAGTGAATGCCCCTCAATCAGCAGAAGACAAATTATTTTCACAGAGGCAAGAAAGTGTGAGAAAAGATATTGAGAAGGCGTTTCGCGTTCTGCAGGCACGCTTTGATATTGTTCGTCGACCAGCACGATTATGAAAGCAAGCGGACATTATCAACATAATGCAAGATTGTGTAATCCTACACAATATGATAGTGGAAGATGAGAAGGAAGCCGTTACGGATGTTTTGGATTTGAATGAGAATCCAAGTGTGACGATAGTGATCCCACCGGAAGCGCGTACAAATGACAACCCTTGTCCAAGCTATGCAAAGGCACTTCGTAGAAATTTGGCTATCAAAGCTCGGCCAACACATAGGCAACTCAAGAAGGATTTAATCGACCACGCATGACAACACTATGGAAACAAAGAAAATTAGATAAAAAACATTGTAATCATGCTTTTATTATTTTTATTATTCCTTAGAATTATTATTGTAATCATGCTTCTATTATTTATGCTTGATATTATTCAATTAAATAGCCACACAATGGTACACACAAACACATTTGTAGTTGATCTTAACTACATGCAAAGCATTAAACAGTTTACAGGTAACCTCCTGTCTATGGGCTGTATAAGTTGTCTGTACATCTGTCTGTACGCGCAGTTCGAGATACTACAGACAGCTTCCTGTCTAAGGAGGTCTGTACATGCCCTAAACCTAGCAATATTAGTATATGTATATAGATTAGTTTTAATAAAATGGCACAAATCCTTTCTAGGTAAGATACTTCAAAACCAAGGCGCGTTGCACAAGCGAAAAAACATTGTTAACAAATGCTCCATTCCTCAACAAAAACCACGAGACTGAATAGATATGATCCTTAGAGCTACATCGCTCCCACCATTTTTTCCCAATCATGTTAATTTCTAATAAGTACGAAAAGAATCCACCTATCAAACATTGCATTTGCATGGACGTGTATATATACAAGTACAAAACCTTACCTTTTTCAGCAAAATGAACAGATTAGAGCTACAAGTTTTCCAGATCAAATTCAGGTTTTACGTACACACATATACAAATCACGGCTCTTACTTGCATCATGTTCTAGATCTTGAATTGCGCGTGATCAAGTCCACTGTTCTAATTTCTAAATATTAAGAGATATCTAAATGTTTAAGTGAGCTGACGGTTGTTCTGCTTAGATGAATCGTTGTATCCGATACCCTTCCTTCTGGTCGGGAAGATCATGAACACGAAGCTCGACAGGACCGCTGTCCCCAGCGGCAGATTCTTAAGAAGCTCGTTGGTGTTGACGCCGGCGTTGGGGAAGAAGCACCTCTGCAGCCCCACGTCGCTGAACGCCACGGTGAGGAACACCACGGCGGTGAAGAAGGCGTGCACGTAGTCCAGCGGCCGGAGCCGGAGCTTCTTCTTCTCGAGCTCGCCCCACTCCTGCTTCTCCTCTTCCTCGGATAAGTTGAACACGTTGAACCCGTGTGGCGTCGCCACGCCGTAGTAGAGCTTGCCGTTGCGGCGGCCGACGACGCTGTCGGTGAAGGAGAAGAAGAGGGAGACGGCGGCCAGGACGCCGACCAGGACGGCCGTGAGCAACCGGTTGGAGGTGGTGCAGTTGCCGTGGTTGTTGAAGGACGGCGACAGTGCCTGGTACGCCAGCACCGTGCCCGTCGGCAAGAGCTGCGCCAGGTTTGCCGTGCTTGACATCACCTTGTCTGTCGCCGTCGTCCCGGAAGAGCTTGGTGCCGCCATTGGCACGGTCAGAGGTTCATCGGTTCCCTTAGGTGTTGCCCGCGGTGCTGCGGCGTTGGCCTGTGAAGGCGGAATCTGGATGACGACGGTGGCCGTAGGAGAAGATGCCATGTTAGCTACTAGGACTAAGAATCTAGAATCCTGTAGTATGATATGGTCCAATACTCCAATATTGCGGAAGATCGTAGCTTCTTATATAGGTGAATCCTGGGTGGTGGAACAATTCCATGGTTGGCGCGTTGATTTGTAATTCTGGTTGGTGCGTTGATTTGTCTACTTGATGGGTGCGTTGCTGAGGAAAGCCTTGTACATATGAATGGACTCAACTGTTCATGCATGTATGGTCAGCCAGTCTTTACCATGAAATATTCAATACTACATGAAATTCTGTGCAGATTTTTAATCCATCACGAGTAGACAACATGACTGCTAGATGACTCGCAGCGAGCGAGTTTGGTTCTCACGATCATCGGACGTGGGGACGAAAAAGTCGCTGGTGGGCGGAACGGTAGCCAACGACGTGTGGACTAGGCTAGTCTCAGTGTCATCTTGGAAGATTTGTAGATGATTACAGTTCTTTTGGTTGAACTTCTTTTGTTTTTCGCTTTAAAAAATATAAAAAGCTGAAACCCCAACCAAAAGGTTTGGTTTCCAAAAAAACAAAAACAGTTTTGGTTTGTTCATTTGTGAACCCAACTGGGGAGGTGATTTTTTTTTGACATTCATAAGTTTAAAGAAATTCACCACTGCCATCGGTTATCACTAGTAGAGATGAGTCTTTAATACGCCCCTTTAGTCCTGGTTCAACTTTGGAGTCGGGACTAAAGGGGTTTCGTCGATGTGGCCCGAAATGGGTAAGCCCTCCCTTTAGTCCCGGTTGGTATTACCAATTGTGACAAAAGGCAGGGCTCCCCGCGGCTATGTGTAACAATGATTGGCGCTAGACTTTAGTCCCGGGTGGTGCTACCACCCGGGACTAATGGTCGTCGTCTATATAAACACCATACCTCATCCTTCCTCCTCTGCCACCCGAGCCATTGTTCACCGTACCGATCCGAGCTCAAGTTCCTCCTCTCCATCGCACCTCAAGCCTAGGGTATTGCTGCAAATTTTTTGTTCATTATATTGTGAATTACGATTAAATTTTGTTTTATGGTTTAGAGATGGAGAAAATAGAAAGGATGAGCTAAAAGATGAGATTTTGTATATATACTTTAGATTTAGAAAATGTAGTTAGGATGATACTAGCATTGTTCCTTCTTTCATTAAATTTTTATCAAGCATTTTCTTATTTTCTTGTTTTTCAAAAGAGAAAATTGAATTTTACTTGTACATATAGTTTATAAAAAATATGCTCATAACGAAAATAATAGACATAAAGAAAATGTACTAGCTATTTCCATTCTTTTATCATTTAGAAATTCTTTTATTTCTAGGTAACTATAAGAGGAACTAAAAGATTGTATTCTTTTATTAAGTATTTTTATTTTAATATAGAATAAATTTGAGCATTCTCTTATTTTCCTTGTTTTTATATACAACCCTACATCCTAGCTTAGCTACAGTCATACGTCACTAGCCAGGTGGGGACTGTAGCTCGAGATGTAGGACTGTAGCTAGATAGAAGATGTAGGATTGTAGCTTGGTGAAGTAGTATTGTAAGTGGGAGAGCCAAGTGTATATGATGCTGAGGTGAGATTGTTGTAGTTCTCAGAGCATCAGTGTCGTCTAAGTCGCTGGTTCATAAAGGTTATGTACATTAATAATAGTTTTCCGGAATTGCTTCTTTTCTCCCTTCCAATTGCCCAGTCACCCTCCCGATAACTGGCAATCCACACACCTGCCCGGCCACCCCTAGATCCCCACGGCTCCCGGTCCACTCCACCATTGGCGGCGGCTCAACTCGAGGCCGACAATGCCGCTCCACCTCTCTGGACGGTGGTACCCTCTTCTGGCCCCTCTTCCTTTCCCGGCGGCAGCACATCAAGGATGTCCAGAAGCTTACTGGTTGCATGGCACCCTTGAGCAGATTCATATCAAGACTTGGAGAACGGGGGTTACCCTTCTTCAAGCTACTCAAGCGTCAAGAGAACTTCGTGTGGATCGAGGAGGCTGACCAAGCTCCGCAGCAGCTCAAGGACTTCCTGTCCAAGCCACCGATTCACACTGCTCCTCAGAAAAAATGATCAATTACTACTCTACCTCGTTGTGACTACTCATGTAGTCAGTACTACCATCGTCGTCGAACGGCAAGAGGAAGGCCACACATACAAAGTCTAGTGACCCGTCTACTTCATCAGCGAGGTGCTATCAGAATCCAAGACCCGGTACTCACCGGTGCAGAAGCTACTCTACGGGATCCTGGTCACCACGCAGAAGCTACGACACTATTTCCAGGAGTCATCGATCACCGTCGTGATCGTCTACCTGCTTGGCGATATACTCCACAACCGGGGATACCACGAGGAGGATTTCCAAGTGGGCGATTGAGCTCGGCGACCTGACCATCTACTTTAAGCCACATACATCTATCAAGTCTCAAGCACTAGTCACACAAGGTCATCGCCACGGGCAGAGTGGTGGGAGGATCAACTACCCACGCCAACTGAGTGACCAAAGCATCGGGTGATGTACTTTGACGACTCTCTCAAACTCGAGGGCACATGTGAGGGGGTACTCCTGATCTCTCCCAAGGGCGAACAACTCAAGTACATCTTGCAGATCTTCTGGAAGGTCTCCAACAACGAAGCTGAATGTGAAGCCCTACTACAAGGGCTCCGTCTGGCGATATCTCTCGGCATCAAGAGACTACTAGTCTTCGACGACTCTCTTGCGGTGATCAATCAAGTAAACGACTCTTGGGATTGCAACAGAGATAACATGGACGCCTACTGCCTAGAAGTCTGCAAGCTCGAGAACAAATTCCATAGTCTCGAGTTCCACCACGTCACCCGCGACAACAATGTTACCGCAGATGTCGTCCTGTCGAAGTTGGGATCTTCTCGCGCCCAAGTACCGGCGGGAGTCTTCGTCAACAAGCTGCACAAGCCATACATACCGGAGTAGCCAGATAGACCACCGACCACTGACCCTGGGCTCCCTCAGCCTAGTCAGGAGGTCATGATGATTGTCATGGATTGGAGACAACCCTTCATCGACTACATCAAGGAGCAAAAGGTTCCCTCTAACAAGAACACAGCAATTTAAGTCGCTCAACGTGTCAAAAGCTACATACTAGTTGGGGACAAGCTCTACAAGCGAGGCACAACTTCTAGAGTACTCATGAAGTGCATTCCTCGGGAAGAAGGCACAAACATCTTGAGGATATACACAAGGGCGTCTGCGGCAATCACGCTTCCTCACGAACCCTCGTGAGCAAAGCTTTCTGACGAGCGTTCTACTAGCCTACAACACTAGCTGATGCAGAGGAACTAGTCAGAAAGTGTCGTGGATGTCAGTTCTATACCAAGCAACTACACGTCGCAGCCTACAAGCTCATCATGATACCACCAACAACTTGTTGGTTGTTCGCTTGTTGGGGATCGATATGATTGGCCCTTTACCAACTACGCTAGGGGGATTCAACAGAGTTCTAGTGGCTATCGAAAAGTTTACCAAGTGGATCGATTTCAAGTCGGTCACTTGCTACCATATCTTGGATTTCATTGTGGTACTGCGCAAAGGCAGTGTCAAGCTTGGACTAGAGTAGTGCGGAATGCTTCTTCGTCTGGTTTAACTCCTCTAGCTCCTCAGCGCGGATAACGGTGTCCTCGTACCCCTTCAGAAGCTCAGACTTCGACTGGGAGCGTTCTACTACACCCTGCATCAACCGAGCATAACAACATCAACTATCGAGCTAGTACCCTCAACGACAAGCTACCAATGGGTACTCAAGCTTACCTTCATCCATTGCTCGAAGCGACGCATTGACTCCAGATTAAAGCAACTACCTCTGGGTATATCAACTCATCGTCAAGCAACTCGAGACCTTGACGGCTCGAGCTACTCGCGGACCCCATCGCCATGGACCTCAACAGTGCCAGGTCTTCAATCTCTTTCTTCCAGAGGACAATATGCTTCTTCGAGCCTATGTTGAGTACTACCCGAACATCTTGTTGACGCTCGGGGGGGGCTGGACCTGGTGTCTCCGTCTCCAACGCCAAGTCAGCTTCAGGATCCGAGAGTACACCCACCTCCGGTTTGCTTCAATTTTTTCCAACAAATTGTCAGTCGGCTTGGGGGCTATGTGATCATACCTTAAGTTGTGCCAGTCTATGTGATCGTCACCTCCGCTTTTCAGCTTCCTCTTGAGAACTTCTGGTTTATAGAACTCTGAGATGCTCAAGGACTACTCGCGGAGACCATCAAGACTACTCGAAGCCATCTCACTCGACTACAAAGTACTCGAGGGCTTGTTGTACGGACATCCCTGGGCCCACCAAGGAGGCAAGTCTAGTACCGACTATTACGTGGGCCCCCGGGACTACCCGACTTGTGGTCCATGGTGCAAGACGGCGTGGGCTACAAGACAATGGAGGACCGAAACTCGATCAGGGGAGCTTGCCATGTACGAACCCATGTAGAGTACTCCTACCCGTAACCGACTAGTACTCCTCTACCTATACCGACTTGTAACCCTACCTCCGGTGAATATAAGGCGAGGCAGGGACCCCCTCTATCTATCTGCATCATCTTGTAAATGACGCCCATCAATCAAGAGTTATGACAAAACGTAGGGTATTACACACATTGCGGGCCGAACCTGTCTAAATTATGTGCCACATGTCTCTCTTTCGAGTTCCGGATCTCGGCGAGGCCACATTCAACCACCTCGGTTACCCCATTGGTGGGTTTGCCGATCTAAAATACCGACAACAATTTGGTGCGGCCCCAACCTCGCCGGCGCGGAGGAGTCCATTTGCTCTATTCTTATTTTCTTTGTTTTTGCTCTTGTGAGATTCTTGTTCTTTGTTTTTGTTCTTGTGAGATCTATGTTCTTGATTCCATGATTGTTGTAAATATATGACTGTGACTCTTACTATGAACATGTGATTCTTGAGAAAAATAGATGATTGAGAGTATGTGTGATGTAAATATGTGATTGAGTAGTGGGGGAAAAGGAAAAGTAAAAAGAAAAAGAGAAAAGGAAAGAGAAACAGACGGGTACAAAGGTGTAACGGCTTCAGCTCCTTTAGTACCGGGTTGGTAGAGGCCCCTGTGATAAAGCCCCCATTAGTACCGGGTAAAATGTCCGGTACAAATGCTCATCCCTATTAGTACCGGATGAACAATACCACTTATCTAATTCAAAAGGACTTATAAATATAATTTAATTTAAGTTGTTTTTGAAAAAATATATTAACAAAGCAAGTCAAACAAAAGATGTGATATTTTGCATGATTTTTTAATAAGAGGGAGTACTAGTGAGGTTGATGCGCGATGCACACTATACCGAAGATGTTAATATGAAATAGTGATGGAATACAAATTGGTCATCTCATTATACTCCATCTAATATTAAATTCAATTTTTTATCTTAATGGTTATCCAAGTATTACATTACTGACGGAACTTATTGAAATTTGGGTCTTAAGTAGATATATGTAACGGACGTTCTATGTTATAATATATTATTGTTTTTTTTTGCGGGTGATACATATTATTGGTTTTTGGTAGGGATAAATGATAAAATTAGTAATAAATAAATAACTTGATCATACTTTTCAAATTTATGAAATGAAAGCAAAGTACAAACTATATTAAACTATCAAAGATGAATGTATTACACAAACTTTAGTTATTTTTCATAATAATAATAATAATAATAATAATAATAATAATAATTATTATTATTATTATTATTATTATTTATCATTGAAAATAATAGAAAAAATAGCTTTATATAAAAAAAGAAGTATCTAAAACCACTGAAAGAGTATGTGAGTTCCACCCTAACTAGTGTAAGGGTCTCACATGGATGATGGATCCCAAGTACCAACTGAACAATATGTGAGTCCCACGTGGGGCTGGAATTCATGAGAATGCTCCAAACCTAGAAACTTTAGCATGTGTGTAAATATAGATTAGATATCTTGTTAGCTCTCCATGTATAGAAGGAGATGTATCAATTAAAGAAGCTTGACCTTCCATATATAGAAAGGAGATGTATCAATTGAAGGAGCATGACTCTCCATATACAGAAAGGGGTTAAAGCATGACTCAGCAACCTTCGGGCCTTGAGATTGGACGTAGCCATCACTGGTGTGCCCGATCTCAAGTCCGATTCAGCGTCCGCTTACCCCTCACAATCCCCAATTCCATCCCATTCTGCACGGCTCTCTGGAGTCTGGACACTCAGTTTTGTCCTCACCCATAAATGATGCAGTAACATCATGTAGAACTGCCATTTCCCAAAGCAGGGCTGAACAAGTCTGACTCTTGGCAATTTGTAGTGTTTCCTGTTAGCATAGCTTAGTCACGAATCACCAGCCCTACAGCATGCAACGAGCACAAGTCAGAGCCAAACCATCAGTCTGAGCATGGCCATGCACTATTGCAATGACACGTCACATTTGCCGGCTAAAAGTCTTGTCATTGCCAAAGCCGAGGGAACAGCAAAAGCTCAGGGCAATGGCTTGATGGCTTATTATCTTGCAATGCAGTGACATATCAAGGTGAGATAGAAGAATGGAACATATAATCTTCTGCTGATTTAACCAAGAAATATGTATTTGAACTGGGCGTATTTGACTAGATGGAGCTAACTAAAGCAAGCTAAATATGCAGTGGACTTTCAAAGAATAAGCAGAAGATCATAATAACACAAACATCATCTTCAAGAGTATCTAAACATTTGGGAGTTATTATCCAAAGTGGTTCTCAATCCTGAGATGCAAGATGAACACCAATGAAAATTATCTCATCTTCTGGCCAATATACACAGGTAGTTTGAGGCTTTCTTATAAGAGCCATTCTCTTTGGGGCTTGGCGACTAATCAGGAAGCCCTAGGTGCTTAAAAAGTGCCAGTCCTTCCTTTAACTTGAGGTCAATTACAGATGTTGGACAGCAGATCATCTAACGTGGAGATGCATGGCATGGAGTAAAATGTCCAATATGAGTTCAGGAAGACAAAAACTTTCAACACATTCTCACACTTGTGTCGTATCTTGACAGATTTGATTCTACCTGTTTCAGCAAGTAGGTCTTTAGAATTTTTCACCCAGCACTGAGGATACCATATTCAGTGTGTGGTGGGTTCAAGTTGACAATTGGTGCTGCAATTAGCTAGAGAGGAAGCACAACTGTGGTGGTTGGCTGGCACCAGAGTCCTCGCGCAGCTGGACATGAGTTTGGTCTACAAACTGTGTCGTGCAATTGGTCATTTTACTAATTTTCACTGGCAAGAATGTAACTTAAGTAATGTATGGGTTGTATTCTAAAACATTCTTTTCCTTCATGAAATGGTACACAGCTCTCATACATATTCAAGAAAAACAGCTTCTTGATATGGATGAACAAGAATATTAGAAGATAGAACTTTCGTGGACCTAAGCTCTAGTTTGATTAATTACTATGCACAACTGTGAAGCGCATAAGAAAATATAGTCAACTTTGCTTCATAATAAAATGGCGATGAGGAGACAGACTAACCTAGAGGATTCACCCACTAAATTTGCAGAAGAAAATATTTTGCCATCTGACGAAGATTGCTGTGCCTTTTGGCTTGCTGAGTGTCGCAGAGCATTATTTTCATCGATACTTTGCAGCTTTGCTTCAAGAAGGGCAAGAGACCCGTCCAGTTTCACTATCTTCCTGGAAAAGACAAGACCTACTTTTATCAGCATAGGCATGAGAATTAATTAGGGTTCAGGATATGTACTGTGTCATACATATTTTTATTAATAACCAAACAAGAAAGAAGTTTTAGGCAAAATATTGCATATCAGGTTATATCACCACATCACATATTATTATATTAGCCCCTACCTACAAACCAACATATTTGGCATTATCTACGAACTCCATGGCAATGAAAGAAGAAATAGACTTCGTATTTTATCAACATCAAATAAATTGCCAAATGTGAACAAGAACTTAGCATTCACCTGTCTGTGACTCTAATTGAGTGATGGAAACCCTTTTACAAAGTTGTTTAAACATTCTGAAAGAATTCAAACTTCTTTTGTAAGGAAGATAATTTCTATAGCATGAGTTCTCTAATGTCTGGAACAAAATCATAACCATACGCACAAGGCAGTGGATTGATGTTTCTAACATCTAATCAACACTAGTAAGAGCACTTTCCAAAGCATTGCATAAAACGTGCTGAAAAATTGGAACTCCACAGGGACTCCTACAGTTCTACTCCTCACGATTCAGAAAATTACATTACCTCAACGAGAGATTCTATTCCCCAAATATGTATCTTTAAACCAAATGAAATTCAGTGATTCGACTAATGATCCTAAGAACAAAAGTTGATCTAGCGACATCAGTTCTCAAGAAGGAGAAGAAATCCACAAATCTGCACAATCACTGGTTAACTCTAGTGTGATAGTGTCACCCAAAACTCTTAGAAATTCAAGATTCTCTTACCTGTGGAGCAGCGCGAGCTTTTCGTCGCAGGTCGCAGCGAACGAGTTGAGGAACTGCACCGTGTTCGCTATGAACATGTTCACCTGCAATGCGGAGCAGAAAGCAGAACAGTCAGACGCCGCGCAAAGAACAAGTAGCCTCGGTTTTGGGGGGAAGGCAACCGCTAGATAGATGGGGAGGAAGGCAAAGGGAGAGACGGACAAGATAGATGGTTCTCTGGTCGGAGACGGCGACAGCCCTCACACTCTCCTCGTCTTCTTCGTCACCAGCGTCTTCCAGCGGCGCGGGCAAGCGGCCGGGGTAGCTCGCCGCGGCGGATCTGAGGTGATGTAGCATGGCTTCTTGCTCCGCGGTGGCGTCTACTGGAGCAAGCGAGGGGATCAGGAAAGGAGTGGAGAGAGGACGGCGGCGCGGAAAACGGGAAGGGGGTTCGACGGTTTCAGAAACAGGACGGGGTTTGAAGGAAAAAAGAAAAATCAAATAAAATCTGATCTCAACAAACGAAAAACACTCAAATCAAAACAAAGAATTACCTTGAAAACCAAAATTAACGGCAGGATACAAAGAAAACCACAGGCAACTTTAAAAAAAAATATGTACACTCAAATCAAATTAAAGAATTAAAACCAAAATTAGCTATTTTTCATATAAATAGGGAGAGTAGCCCCTGCATGGCTAACATCACGAATGACTGAATAAGTTAATACCTACAGCTTCAGAGTCGTTATCATGGATATAATAAGTGGCAGAACATGTATTGATCATTCTGAGCATGTGGGTATTCAGCTGATCAATTTGTTACGAGAAAAGGCTCAAAACAACAACCTGCAAGATACGATTGAAAAAAGAATGTGGTGCTTAGGTCACTCTCAACCCGGACTCTACTCATAGAGTTTATATCTCGAAAACTCTATCACAAAAAACTATATTCTCCAACGCATTTTCTACCATGAGTCTATCTAATATTCCTCTCGGATCTTCTACTCCAAAACTTATTAAATAAGAGGACACGTCGCACATGTGGGCAGCCACACAAGATTCAAATGGGCTTCGTTTTACGTGTAGACTTGGAGTCTAAGGGGGTGTTTGGGGCTCGCTCTACTCCCGTTTTTCCAGCCTCCGCTCCAGCTCCACGGTGCCAAACACATCTAGCTCCACGAACTCCGCTCCAAGAAAAACGTGAGCCGGAGGCCAACTCCACGTTTTTTTGGAGTACCTCAAGGGGTACTCCACCAACTCCACGTTTTTTATGGAGTAGCACCCGCTCCACGAACTCCACGGTGGAGCCGCTCCATGGTGGAGTTCGTGGAGCGGAGGCGGAAAAACGGGAGCAGAGAGATCCCCAACACCCCCTAACTTAGACTTGGTTTCTAAGTTTCCACCCCTCTCATCATTAAATTACTTGCCACATCAGCAATTTGCCCAGGTGGCGGTATAATTAATGACTCGGACTCTACCATAGAGTCCGGGTTGGGAGTGCCTTTACAAAGCGATAGCGATCGACGGCCTTCCATGTCAATAGTGGCCAAGGTATTGGAAGGTGTAATGACTGTAGAAACTTGTGCATATCACAACTTTTTTTTAATGCACATTCGGTAATGCATGTTCAAGATAAGGGCACTCACAGTGCAGACTCCACGTAGAGTCTAAGAGCATTTATTACCTCGAAGCTAGCATAGACTTGGAGTCTAAATAAGACTTGGAGTCTTGGTTTCTCTCTCTCTTCCATAAACATGCTGCCACATAAGCGCCGCATCAGCAAATTGCAATAAATATGAAGATAATTAACAGACTTGACTCTATGGTAGAGTCCGGGTTGGGAGTGCCATAATGCATCCATATATTCTGCTACGCATGGGGGAGATTAGATCTTCAATGGACACCCAGTAACGCCTATTGAACATAATGTATCTGCATATTCAGCTCCGCCTCAGCCCTCAGGCATCAATCTTATCTGCCCCAAGGTGAACTTGAAGAATAATAAAAAGAATGGGAACCCATAATTCCATATCCTGCACGTTATCTTTGTAAATAGTTATGTATCCTGCGCTATTTCTTGTTCGGAAGTGTACTACCTCCTACGACCAGCAAACTGAACTGGCAGTAGGTGAAAATCTGTGTTTCTAATGATCCGGAGGTAGTACTGAAACTGTAGTCCGTTTCATCTGGATCGTAACTGAAGCTATAGCGAATTCATGTCTATCTTATACAATGATACGCCGCGTGCGTATTCGAGAAAAAAAAAATCCAGAGGTAGACCCTACTTATTTATATGATGAAGTCGAAACTCTGCAACTAAATGTGAACTTTAATTTGCTTGGAATGGAAGTAACTACAATGAAACATAACAATATTTTGCTTGTTGTACTTCTTCAGTTATGATGAAAATGGCGGGTGGAGCTAAATGGCAATTTCTGTAGCCTTACAAACTGGGTGTTCGGCCGTTGAAGCCAGCATGAGGGAGCGCAACCTGTTATTTTCCCCGTCGGCCGCGCGTCACTGCAACCCCACGGATGTGTCCACGCCGAGCGCAACCTGTTATTTTCCCCGTCGGCCGCGCGTCACTGCAACCCCACGGATGTGTCCACGCCGAGCACTTTTTTTTAAAGTACCGCACAAGACTGTATGTTTTATTGATATAGTAGGAAAAAATCCTGGGAGATTGTAGGCAGGAAAGGAAAGGAAATGAAAGGAGGAACTATACTTATCCAGTTGGATTGGGACATCAACGCGGGTTAGCGTGAGATGAACTGAGGAATGAGAAGCTGCACGAGAGACGGAAAGAGAGGCAGATGCAGCGCGAAGGAATGCAGCGCAATAGAGGGGGAGAGGTCGGAATTGTTGGGGAGGTTGAGTTGTGAGCCTATGGTGAATACTGCTTGGTATTGAGCTAAGTTTATATTTCCAATTATGTGAGCAACCAAACAGCTAGCACTCGGCGCAGCCAACACCAGTTCTGAATTCTGAACTTCAATATCTAGTTATGTACATCCAAATGGGCTGTTACGGTATTCAGAAACTGACAAATTCGTGCACAGGCACCTCGGCTAGTAGATGAAAATCGGTACTAATGTCGATACTACATGCTACTACCTCCGTCCTTAAACATATATCGTTTAGGACAATCTAATTAGTTCAAAAACGAACTAATTTACTTGTCCTAAACGTCATATATTTAAGAACGGAGAGAGTACATTTTATTGAAACCATCCGTGGGAAGGGTGGGAACTTCTACAAGGAGGTACACATAATCTAACCAAAAGAATCACTCATGTACAAGATCTCTAATGCAACCCAGAAGACGATATATAATTCCTTCTACCAGCTCATGAAGCCACTTATTACTATACATGCTCAAGAACGTTCCTTCCGGGAGTACATACAACCTGCCCTGCGAAAAGTAAAATGGTGAGCCTAGCTCAAGGTAATTGACTGAATTGTGAAGAACCAAAATGTTCTTTTTATGAAAGCATGAGGCTGACCTTAAAATGTCTCGATACTGGGAGTAAGAGAATCTCCATCGGGCTTCACTTTAAGTTCAGGTTCCTTCCGAGTTAGCTTCAGTGGAACATCAAGCTCTGGGGGATCCTGCAAAGCCGAAGTTGTCGTTTATTAGTGATGTAACAACCAATTATTATCTGAGATACTCTTCCGAAGCACAAAGTTTCAGATCACCATGCAACGAATAAGCGGCCAGTATATTTCTTCAAAAAAGGGATGTTGCTTGATATCATTTGCACCAGCACTTGAGCCAAGTCGAGAAGAGGGATCTCTTTGAAGTAATCCATGGATTAATTGCTTTGCGGCGAGACTAACCTGGATAGTGACAAATTGTTAATAAATCAAGCAATACATATTTTGTAGAACTTTTGTACCAAACAGCCTAATATTTATGTTACGAAATATTTTTTTTTCACACAACTATCTCCCTGGATAGTTTTCAAACATATAGGTGAATGTGATTAGGATAACATGCAAGTGTAGGTAAACAAAAACAAAAGATTATTTCTTACCGGAATACTGCTAGGAAATGTAAGGTCCTTGTTGAGGATGTTATAAAATGTCTTTTTCCTGTTCTTTCCTCGAAAAGGTGTACGCCCATACAGCATCTCATACAAGAGAATTCCTAT
This sequence comes from Cenchrus americanus, assembly GCA_947561735.1. Taxonomy (NCBI): domain Eukaryota; kingdom Viridiplantae; phylum Streptophyta; class Magnoliopsida; order Poales; family Poaceae; genus Cenchrus; species Cenchrus americanus. The sequence goes on from OX387241.1 coordinate 194,374,678, forward strand.
ACCATGGGAAAGTATTTTAGAACCTCAAAGAAAATACCAACCTTCTAAACTAGGAACATCTTAATACTACTACTCTTTATTTGCATATTTCTAATGCCTATCTATACAGATTACAGAATATATATTTGTACCTTAGGTATAAATTAATTGATGGTACACTATGCAATGGTAAACCACACCAGCTGCAGACCCTAGGCTGTTTCATCTGTACTAATTTTAACTCACAAATATTCCAATACTTTTTTTAAAAAAAAAGTATTCCAATACTCCGTTCATTACTACCCATTTTTACATGCAATTGAAAAATAAGAATTTAAGATCAAATTAGTTTTGTTTTCAATCAATGATCATTTCCATACAGCTGAATGATACTAAATGACTGAAGTGTTGGGTATTCTGTATTGGCTATTAAAGTGAACATCTTTGGGCAAGAACCAAGTTATCTGTGGCCAAAGTATGTTGCAATACTACCCGTATGTGAAGCACTAAGCAGTCAAGTTATCCAATCTGGTAGGACTTCTCCTGGTGGAACCCATGTTTCAAGTCTTAAATCAAACCATTTGTGTTATCATGATACTATCAGATACTGGGTTAATCATACAATGTGTCACTTCCCTACACCTTTCAGTGATTACTCTTATTCCAACTCAGAGGCATCAAACAAATTCGCCTTTTAATCCATGAATGAGCTTACAGAATTGATCCACCAGCTAGTATATTTTAAGAACAGCATTTCTTAAGGTATCATTGCTTACCAAGAGCCCACCAATCAATGGCACTTGTATGTGATGCACCTGTGATGACCTCCTAAAATAACAGAACAGTTACAAGATAATTATGTTATCGTCGTAAAAAAACAATTAAAGTGGTTCATCTAAATGTAAAAGTTTAAACAAGTTCAACAGAAACATATGTTATGATCCATGTATAAAAAGTCCAAGTTATCCAGCTTGTAGCTTTTCCCCATATTTTTAAGTTAACTTTCACAAAACCTATCCATAGACCAATGTGGCACCTAACCATCCATGCTGATTGCTTTCTAAACATAATTTACTTGTTACAAATAATTTAAAAAATGGTATGAAGGTTACCAAACTGCACTTTAGCTGTCACTGCAATTTTTTTTGACATTCAACTCTAACTCTTACTTAGGAGTTCCCCAAAGCATACTCTCATGTTACTCATCTCTTATTCTACAATCGTAATAAGCACTCCCATCATATTTTAATCCATATCACAACAAATATCATGATTAATACAAGAACGTGCATGTAAGAGGCCTACCTATTTATATTGGGAAACCTAAATCATCTACTTATGATGGTGATCACTCAGGATAAAGTGATAATCACATAAAATTATTTTAAAACCATTACTGTGATGAAACAGAAAAGATACACAAGAAACTAATAAAGCTATATATATAGGAGCAATATATCATACCGGAGCTATGTACTCTTCAGTTCCAACAAAAGAATTCGATTGAGTGGCAGGTTCTGAAACAAAACTTGGGGGTAGAAATTCTTTAGATCTTCTTCGTCTTGATGTTGAATGCTTTATTACCTGCAAGAGTAACCATTAATTACCTGCAAGTGTAAACCACAGTGACTGGGGACAAGTGACATGTGTGTGCGCGCGTGCATGTGTTGGGTTTGTGTGTGGGTTCTTGGCTATTTTGGCCTAACTCTTCCTTCTTAAGGCAATGATATGCAGCTCTCCTGCATATTTTATAAAAAAATAGTATACCATTACCAAGTGTACAGATTTGTGTTTTAAATGCATATCAAGCTCTCATGAAAAACAATGATACATGATTGAAGTACCAACAAGCACTCTAAATTAGCATGCCTTTGCCACCAATGTACTGTTGCCCCCTTCAAATACTATGCCAACGGAAAAGAAAAGTTCATCACTCAGGTATGATGGCATTGATTTAACATTTGCAATGCCCATGAGGATGGACACATGGTGAAATAACACGGTAGACTGATGATGAATTGGAAGAATGAACAAAGTGTAAATATCAGAATGGCCATTAAAGCTTTGCTTTCTTGACTTACATGGGGTTTGGAAGAAGTCAAAAATGAGAGGTCAAAATCAGTAAGAACAATGTGTCCATCCTCTTGGAGTAAAATATTTTCTGGTTTTAGATCACGGTATATAATTCCTGCAACATAAACACCATTATGAACCCTTGCAATCATTTCAAACACATCCACTCTAATCTAAAGATTATTCACAACTTATCCTTCTTTAAAGGATAGTAACCATCACTCAGTTGATTACATCTTATGTTAAAGGATTTCAGTTACGCATCCTGCCTGGATGGCTATTTATAAGACTCAAGCAGACACTTTTAGAACAGTTGAATACAATAAGTTCCTAGTCCCAGTGATAATTGCACAATGCACTTGGGGAAGAAATTTGTCTAAAATGTTAACTAAAACTATAAAAACAGCAGCAGTACCAAGGGAGTGGAGATACTCGAGACCAATTACAACCTCCGCAGCATAAAACCTGTTTAAAATATAAATCAAACAAATCCCTCATATCAATTAGAAACACGATTCATATGTTGCAAAGAATCGAAGCTTATGAATGCATGCTAAAAGGAGAAATTAGAAACGCCCTATTATTAATTCACTCTCTCCATTTCAACAAAAACTTTTCCTTTCATGATGAAATATTACCATTATTATCATGAAAATATTTCAGAGGAAAAGTAGGCTATATTAATTATTTTCCTAATGATAAGCTAATATTTGTATCTGATACAAGTATGGCAGGCACGCATTAATATTTTACATCAGAGTGGCCGTGTTTTAGTCAACAAAATAATGCATCGAGTAATCAAAATGTGCACTTCCCAACAGCTACCTTGCAGATTCTTCTCGGAAGAGTTTCATGGGTTGCCTATCAAGCAGTGCAAATAATTCTCCTCCAGGACAAAAGTCTGTTATGAGACAAACATGTGTTGGTGTCTGAAAAATAGACAAGGATTAGTAATGCATATATTTTTAATTCAAAAGTTATCTGGGAAAATAAAATCACTAAAATAGCAAACAGGGAGGTAGCTGACCTCCTAACAGAAACCATATGTAGCTAAGTTGTGTACCTTTTCCTTTATTTAGAAACATTAAAATGGCTAAGATAAGACAGTCACATAACTCATAGCACTGACCTGGAATGAAGTATATAATGTTGGGAGAAACGGATGATCCAACAATGAGTATATTTCTCTTTCAATACAAACTCGATGAACCTGCAAATTGCAGAAATCAAATGCAGCTCAATAATCCATATAGAATGAAGAAACTTGGTACGGATGTTTAGAATTGCCCTCTTGCCCCGGTATCCTCAAATATCTTGATATACACAAACTTCCTAAATAAATTAATCAATGTTTTTCACTCTTGGAAGATTTGTGCTACCATAACAGTAGTAAAGTTTTACCATCAAAACCCCTCCTTCATTCTTTCAGTTTACTAGCTTGACACTACCCCTCCCTTCCCGCAGCAGGAGGTATACACATTTACCAAACCATATAGACATAAAGCGAGTTGTTCCATTACTACTTGCAGTATTCATATAAGTAACCTCAGGAGTTTGATAAAATCCAGTGTGTAAAAGGACACAGAACATAATGTCAAAATTTATATTAAGAAATTACCTTGTTGCGGTTCAACATCACTGATTTGTCCATTGCCTTCATTGCAAATAATTCACCACTGCCTTGCAACTCCACCAGGTGTACACTGGAGACAAAAACAAACGTTGGTATTGTAACCATTCTTAAAACAAAAAAAAGTTAATAAACAAGACCAAGGAACATGAGGCTTAGGCATTGTATTCAGATGATGGAAATCATAGACTCTAGCTAGCACATACATGATTCAAACATGACATAAGCAAATAGACTGACCAACTGTCATCATAACTAAATGAATATTTTGAATTGAATGTTACCATAATGGTTTCATACATATAACAAGAGAACCTCTTCATAACAGTGGAACATTAGTGTTTTTTTTACAAAGTGTGAAAAACCAGTGGAATAAAGACGTTACCAGGGGTGTTGTTGGGATTATCAGTTTGTTTAGATGGCAAGGCAAATGTCAGAGTTCATCAAATATCATATGATCTAAGGGTATGAAATATGGATTGACTTTTATCCACTTTTCTTTGTATTGACATAGTTAAGTGGAGATTTTTCTTGCCAGCAGAAATTCAGAAATCAGAACTAATCATAAATAGCTAGTAAATGGAGACCTATAGGGTGAAAAAGATTATTAGGGAGATCTCTGTACCTGCCAGTGTCACCACAACCCAAGGGTTTTATAGGCTTGAAGTGCTTTAAGACAATCTTCTCCCCAGATTTTGTAATCTGAAGTACCACCAGAAGTTATTATGCTACTATGGAACTGAAATTGTAAATTCTTTTATATTTTTGGAATGCATAAACCAATCTAATGGAGACCAATTTATAAAAAAGATCAAACATTTTTTGCATCATACTCTTAATATGTTAAACATCACAAAAGTATATCGCAAATTCATGACATGGCCAAGATTGAATGCAAGAGCCGGCACCATTGTGCATATCTGATGATATTCATACTACACAAGCTTAGTTACGGTGGAAATTGCAATTTGAAAAGATTGAATTGAACCATTGCAAGATGTGCGCAGATTGCCATCCAGCTTTGGACATTCTTCTGTCCAAGACCTTAAGCATAATGGTAAGTAATCCTAAAGCAGTTTGACTCGTCGCTATTGGTTGAGTGCTACTTGCATCATAACCTTAACAAAGAACTGTCTATAACATACCTTTTGTATCGCTATCCAAGAAGAGTTGTATCGTTTGTGAGGTTTCGGAGAGACAGGTTTAGAGTAAGTAGCCCACAGGTCCTCAGGTCTCTGCAAATACAACAAAGAACTGTCTAAACAAAGCAGACATCTAAATTATTCACATTAATTCAAATTAAACATTATGGTTATTGTTTCTATTTTATAATGTGCTGAGACCATCTGTACAGTTTAATTGTGTGTTGACCTTCTCTTCTTAAACTGCCCCATTTCATACTTATAGTTGTCTCTTTGTTAGCAGTACTTGCATGCTTTAATATAGAGCATTAACTGGACATCCAAAACAGCAAGCTACAGTATATTTATAGGATTATATCGAGCGAGCTTGTGAATAGTCAGTTGCTGGCATATGCTTTTGGAAGATAGTAAACAAAAATATAGATGTACCTTACCACGTTCGGATCAGGAAGCTCTCTAACTGCTTCATCCACATTCTCCGCAGTAGCTTTGACCTATTTGAAAAATGTGGTCATATTATCAATTAGTGTACTTCAAATTTGGAAGTAACTGCACATTTACATTTTTCTATAGTCATGATTATCAATCAGCTACATTTAACAGTTGCTTGCTAATCTCTGAATCCCTGATTTATTTGTACTAAGGGCCAGTGTATCACTCACATCAAGGAACTTTAAAAGCTAAATTCATCCAGAGCAAAAGGATGGCATAGACAATAACCACCAGAAATAGAAACCAACTGGCTGACACTTCATTTTTCATTTTAAGGTTAGCCTGTCCCAGTTCTAGTTTTACACCATCAAAAAGAAAAATACAAAACAAGCTGACCTACCAATTTACTGCTTTGTAGCTCAGTGTTTTCTGACAGACGATTCCTAAGGGGTTCGACATGGTCGCTTCCATCAAGCTGAACACCAATGAAGTATTGAAGCTCCCCCTACATACGCAGTAGTACGGATGAGTATGATCACCATACTGACGCATACATTGATCAAGCACAAAGCATATTCAACAATGGATGGGGTCAGTACCTTCTGGTCACGCATCGGCTGCAGGTGGAACAAGTTCCAGAACTTCTTCCCTGTTCCATGACAATGAAACAGTGGAAAAATATCAGCATAGTGCATAGCGCCCACATCAATCATACGTGCATTGACTAAACACTAAAACAGTAAAATGCCAATTGCTCATGCACTAGAGAACTTCTTTTTGTCAGGAAATGCAAATTGTACCGCTCTTGGTGTAGTTGATTAGCTGGACGGTGATCTCCTTCTGCTCCCGGATGGCCTCCCGGATCTTGTCGACTGTGGACATGTCGGTCTCCGGTCCTTGAAGAAATCTGCAGCCATCAGGATGGAATCACTTCACTAATCCACCCAAAACCAACGCGTAGAACCTAGGAATGTGTTTCTACAAAATAAAATCACTGGGAAGGCCGCGGAGAACAAATGCAGAGGCACGCGTAATCGTAGAGAACGCACCATAGCACGAGAGCATCTCACGGAACGCGCGGAGAGAACCCGCTCCCCGCCCCCCGCCCCCAGCACCAGGGGCAGCCGTTACCCTTGCGCCCCGGCCGTGGCGGCGGCGACAAAGAGAACGGCGGGGGCTCGTGAGTAGTAACCATAGAATCCGGTGTCGGAGGTTGTGGAAGCGAAGCACATACATGGCCCATAGCCGGGAGTCTGATGGACATCGCCGCGCCGTCGGTGGTGACCGCCGCCGGAACTGAGGCGGGCAGGCGGCCGGCGAGAAACGGCTGATGAGCCGCTGGGTTGTGGACGGTTGATGAGCTTGGGCCTAAGAACGTGTTATGATACGATGAATAGTGTTTTGACTGGTAGAATGAATTGCAATTTTCTTATTTGACGCGCGCCCTGCTATCAATAGCGACGGACGGTGGCAGGGAAGAACCGAAGAAGAAGAACAAGTGAAGAAGCTCCGGAGAAGAAAGGAGAGAGTCATTTACGTCCGTATGCCATAAAAAAAAGTTGTCGATTCGTGTATGTCATGAAAAAATTCTCAAAGACGCGTGTATGTCATGCACCCAAAGTTTGTTGACGCACATGCCATTTTGGATGGATTCCGTCAAGATTAAACGGTTGCACCCATCTGACATGTAGGACCCTCGTGGTGAAATGACTATTGTGCCCCTATCCATTTACATGTAGAACCTGTCTCCTCGCAAACGAATCGAACTCCCCCGCCCCCCGTCCACCGTCCGCCGCGAGCAACGCGGCCCAATTCCCCGCCGCCGGCCGGCACCGCCGGATCGAGGCCCGCCCGTGCGCGCCGGCCGCCCGCTCGCGGCCGAGCAAGGCGGCCGCCGCCCGCGGCCGCGCGCCCCGGCGCACCCGCGGCCGGCGCCCGCGCGCGGCGGGCGAGACGGCCCGCGCCGCGCGCGCAAGGGCGGCGGCGCAGAGCTCCGCGGCCGGCCCACGCGGCGGCGTGGGGAGCCCCGCGGCCGGCCGGCGCGGCGGCGGCGGGGAGCCCCTCGGAGTTCGCCATGGATGGGAGAGGAGGGGCCCACGGGGGCAAAATGGTCATTTCGGTGTCGGTTTGACACCGTTTGCTCACAAAATTGACGAAATGGCGCATCCGGTCTGTTGGTGAGTGGAGCGGAGGTCGGTGGGTTGCCGTCGGCCGCGGGCGGCGGTGGAGGCCGGCAGCCTTAGGATTCGGGTTAGGGTTTCAGGGTTCGCGATTGGGGGGCTTCCATGGTCATCAGACCTAGAAGGATGGCCAGGGAGGTAGCCGGACCGGTGGTGGGGCGATGTGTGGGCGGCGCGGCGGTGGCGGCGGCGCGCGCTCGCCGCGGTGGTGCGAGATGGCGGCCGTGAAGGGTTGGCAACGGGAGCAAGTGATGATGAAAATAGGAAGAGCGGGGAAGCGGATTGCGGTGGGAGGCGGGCGGACGGTGCCGCGGCAAGGTCGGCCGCCGCCATGGGGCGGTGGTGGAGGTGGTGCGGCGGTTCACGGAGAGAGGTTAGGGGAGGGTGCGGAGGTGCGGCGGGGGTTGAAGGAGGGCGGAGCGGCACGACGGCGTGGGCGCCGCCGGCCGCGGGCAGTGGAGGAGGCCGGTGGGGGTGACGTCGGTGTAGTGAAGAAATGAAGAAGAAAGAAGTCGTGGAGAAGAAAGAAAGGAGGAATAAGAAGATAAGTGGGCCCACCTACTGTTCGCCAGGGGCGAATGGTCGCCCGTTGAGAGCTCTGAATGAATAGTGTTGTGTGAGAGGAGATAAGCCAAGCTGGGATAAGTCGAGTCGACCATTTTTAAGAAGCCAAAAAGTCACTTTTTTTTGTGATATAGCGATTATCGGCAAGGCAAAAGCCATTAAATAATTACTCCCTCCGGAAAATAAAAAACAAACTAGAATTTGGAACCCAGGAGGAAGTAGTAGAAGCCAAAATATCGCAAGGGTTATTTTCTAACAAGTTGCTTTGGAGAAGAAAGTAATTCCATAAGAAAGCCGCAGAGCCTAGTTTTAGGGGCTGCTAGCATTAGAGAAAGCTTTGGAGGGAGCGCCAAACGACTGGAGCAAAAGAAATCGTGGCTGCTCTAGTAGCAACGGGAGCCCAGTTGATTGACTGGTGCAATGCAGAAAGAACGACAACTTGTGTCACGCGTCATGGACGGTGCCCTTCTCATTGGTGAACGCAGAAAAGAGTAGTATTTTCTGTTTCATGGTGGGACCCACTATTAGCATAGAGGTAAGAAAACTACGCTGGAGTGTTTTTTCTGATTTGCTATGTGTGTGACCTGGCTTTCGTTAACTTGGGGCAGACTATACGCTGCTACTGCTCTGAATAGGAATGTGTTTTCTCTCGTGCTAAGGCCAGCTACAGTGCACATTTTAATTGCACAATTATCAAAGCTGAGAACTTGGTAATTGTGCTGAATAAGTTTCATGGAGATGACAACCCCTCTCATCTGATAAACTCTTTCATGCTTTCTCCTCGGAACTACCTTGCCAAGTTAGAAAAAATAGTGATGTGGCACAGAATTTAGGGAAAAATTAAATTACTCTCTTCAAGTATAACAAAAGTGGAGATAACCTCCTAAACTATGTTTTTATTCAATCTACCTCCAAACTATGCTGTATGATTCAATTTACACGATACACAATTTGTCAATTTTGTTTCTCCATACTAAAGTTTAATTTTAATCTGAGACTTTGCGGAGTAGTAGCGGACATCATAATCTATATTAATAAAATATTTACGAATTTTCATCATTACCTTTTGTATAGTTTTGTATCTCAACAACAAAATTTATAATTAAATATCCTACTCTATCAAAATAGTGATGAAAAAATCATGATATATTTTTTAACATGCCTTATGTTGTCTGCTATCATCATCCAAAATTTGAACTTAAAACTCCACTTATGCATGAACAAATAAAAAAGACAAATTGTATTGAGGGATAAATCGAACCAAATGACATAATTTAGATGTAAACTAAACCATGAAGTATTTTAATATTCCAAGGGTTATCCTTGGTTACATTTGACTGAAGTAATTTAAAGTTTCTTTTACATTTTTAATATCATAAACTCTTATTAAAATCTCCCATTGAGACTGGTCTAAAGATTTTCTTTCAAAAAAAACTTTCAAATTCATGTTTTTTAAGGACAGACTATAGGGTGTAGCGAACATGGACCCATTTGCCATTAGTTCGAGTTTGATTTTGGTGATTTATGACAACATGATCAATGTGACTAACCATATTGTTTAGCATGTCTTTGTAGACATTTCTAGGTCCCAAGGATGCCAAAATACCACATGCCAAATTGAGAAGTTAGTCTATTTTTCAAGGGTCAAAAACGAGAAAGAAAAGGGAAAGAAAGGACACCGTCGGATGAACCGACGGTACCAATATAGCAAGCGTCGGTGCAATCGTCGGACGAGTTGGTACACTGGGTGGAACCCTAGGCACCGTCGGATGAACCGACGGTCCAATTCCTAGATGCGTCGGATGAATTGCAGAGGAAGAGCAGCAAAGGCAGTAGCACCGAATGATCCGACGGTCTGAGTGAGGACACCATCGGTCTATCCGACGCTCAGTTTGAACAAGAAAGAGACGCGCCAAGACGAACCCTTCAGCACCGGATGAACCGACGCCTTAGTCAAGGGGAAGCGTCGGTCTATCCGATGGTCGCGTGAAAGCTAACAGAGAAGACTTGGTCGCGAGGTCTTCAGCACCGGATGAACCGACGCACCGTCAGTGTATAACATCGGAGCAGTTGTGTCAGCGGATCTCCAACGGCTACATGACGTGGAGGGCATCGGATGAACCGACGCTTGGAAAATGCATAGCATCGGTTCATCTGACGCTACCTTTTTCAGTGGCCGCTAGCCAACGACTCTTTGGTTGCCTTGGGCTATTTATACCCCCTCCACTCACCCATTTGAGGTGGCTGGATGGTGTGGAAGTGCAGGAGAGTGCAAGACACCTAGAAGATCATATCCAATCCATCCAAATGCTTAATTGCTCATCCTTAGACTTGCATATGCTTAGTGTATGTGCTTAGTGTTAGGCTTAGCTTAGAGCTGAGTGAGTGCAAGGTTGTACCAACCTTGTGAGGTGATTCTTGAGTGAATCAAGTTGTACAAGGTTCGCCGGAAGCCTTGGGGCCTAAGTGGCTCACCGGCAATCGTCATCGACCCTCCGGCTTGGTGTGGAGCGGCGATGACACTTTTGCGCAGGGGACGTGGAGACCCCCTTCCTAAGTGGAGAAGCTCCTTAGTGGAGGCGGCGTCAAGGTGACCAAGGGAGCTTGGTAAGTGCCTAAGTGGCTAGCCTTTGTGGCGAGTCAAGTGGTGCTCTTGGGAGAGACTTGGTGACTGGGAAGCAATATTCTTGTGTGAGTGCTTCAACAACGTGGACTAGAGGTGGCTTAGTGCCTATCGATACCACGTGATAAATCGCGTGTCAAGAGTTTGTTTCCTCTCATCCCCTTTACGTTCCGCATTTACTCTATTGCAATATTTGCTTGCCTTTACGTTCATAGAGTAGTATCATGCTAGGATTGATTATGGGTTGCAAATCTTGTTTTGGATGGGAGTTTCACACTAGAACAACCTTAGTTGCATATCTAGATAGTATGTTCTAGTTTATCTTTGTGTAAAAATAGTGAAGCCATAAGTTAAGGTTTTAGATTGTCTAATTCACCCCTCCCCCTCTTAGGCCAACGAGCATCCGATTCCTTACCTAAGGAGTTCGTTTCAAAATTCATGTTGATCAGTGCTCATTATTAAGAAAGCAAAGATCTGGGACAAGAGTTAGCAAATGATCGTTAGCCCCGCCTATGACTCGATCCTCTGGATGAAATTAACAGTTGTGGTTGAAGTTACAACAGGATACTATCTCCGGTTCACACCTAATTCTTTGCATTCTCTTGATCTTTCACCCAGTTGAGTATCCACATTTCGCTCCTGGCCTCCTGTCAAGCGGTCAAGCCTGTATCTACCTCATTTGATTTACCAAGCTCGGCATCTACCTTTTCCTTGCAGGCTATTGGATTTTGTAATAGGCACTGAGCATCAAACCCCTTGTCAAATCATTGGGGCATCAAGGACTTTTTGTGTTATGATGCAATTAACCATTTGATTTGGACCTATGGCAAGATAAGGCATATCCTTGGAACTTTTCTCACCATCCTGAGGATTCGCCAAGTTCATACTTCCTTTGAGGGGGACAAGTGCTTCATTATTGGCCACATCCCACAGCTACTGGACTTGATCTTCTCCATACAAAGATTTCTCACAAACTTTATTGCTTTCATTAGGTGTGTATGTTGGCATTACCATAACCTTTAATTTCGTCGTGCTCAGCTGTCCTAGTCATTGATCGATTCAACACCCCCACATTAGCAATGTGAAATGGACCAAGAAAGAGGATGCCAAAGTTTGGATAAAGTGGGTCGATGGCCTTGATGAACATCCGTTGCTTGAATTTTCTGTGAAGTTAAAGTCTATTTAAAAGTATGTTAGAGTCTGCCTTTGTATTTCGATCTCGGGTGGGTGGGTTTAAAACAATCTTTCAACCAAATGCCCAAATGTCTTATATAGGTAATAAAAGCTAAAATTCAACAGCAGAGCTGAATGCTTTTCAACTACTGCGATAAAAACACAAATTATTTTGCAACAAAAAGCTTGATGCTTACGGATTCCTCACAAAAAATTCTTTTATTATACATTTTTCTACTTAATATATATATTTTATAGAAAGGGCTAATTAAAGTTTCACCTAGCAAACCGATTCCCTAAACTGCTTGTATCTGCGGTAGTAACATCAGAGGGAGGAAGGGCCCGTTTGGCACAGCTCAGCTTCACCTGTAGAGCTGTTTTTTTAGAAAACAACTTCATGAGCAACTTCATGAGCGGGGTAGAGAGCCATGTTTTTGCAGCTTCACCATGTGCTTAACTCTCGAGAGTGAGTTTTCGAGAAAGACCGCAGAGAGTTGGGCAGAGAGTTGGTTGTTTGGCTATTGAAGTTGCGAATCTGCTCGTGAAGCTGCTCATGAAGCTGTACCAAACGGGCCCGAAGTACATTAGGAACTAGGACGCTAAGCTCCAATCAAAAGATGGCAGGTTTTGCACTAGTGTATACTAGGCAGTAGCAATATAGCACAATTGTAATGTCGCTGACAGGTGGGGTCTGCTCACCTGCAGTTCCTTCCGAGGATCTCCTCCCGCGTGTACTCGGTCAGCTCCAGGAAGCTGTCCGACGCGAAGATCTGCACAATCCAAGCCCTGAACGGTGAGCAATCACGAAGAGGCTCACTAGAGGTTAGAAAATGGCGGGAAAAGTTGCTTTACGATGGGGTTGTCCGGGAGTCTGGGGTCGGTGATGACGAAGTTCTTCTCGATGCGCTCCAGCGTGGTGGCCAGGTCGATCCCCTGCCTGATGTCCTTCTCCCTCCCCTCTTGCTCCCAACTGTTCTTGCGCTCCTTCTCCATCTCCAACGGCGGCGGCAGCGGCGGCGCAGGCGCTTCCATCGCCGCCAGCGCCTCTTTGCTTCCCACCGAACTCCTCCTCTTCCCCATCTTGAACCTGCCAAGAGGCCATCTATATGACATTCATGTCATGTGGCATGGGCTCCAGTGAGAAACAGCCGCTGCAGCGGAGGCTTCTGATTGACTGACCCCATGAGGGAGCTGCGGGCGCTCATCCTCCTGCTGAGCTTGGAGTCCTCCTTCTTGAGATCCCAGAGCGGGGACTTGAGGCCGGCGGCGCCGGGGCCGACCAGCGACGACGCCGTGGCCGCGGCGCTGGCGTGCAGCGGCGTGACGGGCGGCGGGGGCTCCATGGGCTCCTCCTCCTGCGAGCGCGCGCGCGGGTCCTTCACCTTCTGCACCACCTCCGTTATCGACGACATCGCCGTCTCCTTCTGCCGGTCTGCATGCGGGTTCATTCCGAGAAACAGAGTCATTATTCCAGCGGCATTGGTATTGGCGTGAAGCGAAGCCGCCGGCCCGCGACGGCGAAGACTCACCGTCGTAGTGGATTAGCGAGACCGGCAGCTCGTTGGGGCGCATGCGCTTGTCACTGATCCCCTCCGTGTACTTGCTCACCTCCACTTGCATCCTGCCACGGATCAATCAACCAATCGCAAATCAATCCAATTAACCTCAAACCGAAGCAGAGCACGAACAGAGAGAGCATCGAGAACGTACCCGATGAACTTGATGACCTTGCCGTTGTCGTCGCGGATGGGGGTGACGGTGAGAAGGTTCCAGAAGGGCGTGCCGTCCTTGCGGTAGTTGAGGAGGCGGCCGCAGAAGCTGCGGCCGGCCTTGACGGCGTCGCGGATCTTGGCGACCTCGTCCATGTCGGTGTCGGGGCCCTGCAGGAAGCGGCAGTTGCGGCCGATGACCTCCTTGGCGGAGTAGCCGGTCATGGTGTAGAACCCGCCGCTTGCGTAGATGATGGGGATGTCCGGGCGCGTCGCATCGGAGACGACGAAGGTCTGCTGCAGGCTGGAGAGCGCGTCCTTGAGGTCCTGCGACACCCGCGGCACCGACGACGAGTCCCCGGACCCGCGTGCGCCGTCGAGGGAGGACTTGGTGCTGCCCACGCCGCTGTCGCGCCCGGCGCGCTGGAACGACGGCAGCCGGTTGCTGTTGCCGCCGGCGACCGGGGCGGACGACGACGCCTCCTCCACGATCTCCAGGCCCCCGCCCGACGGCAGCGGGAAGGTGAAGTCGCCGGTGGCGTCGGCGCCGGCGCTCCCCGATGGGAACGCCATCCACCTGTCCACCTTCTCCGCCGCCTGGCTCGACGACCCCGCCATGGACGCCGCCGGCGCCGCTCCTCCGACCACTCACCCGCTGCGACGACGAAGCTGTCGGGATCAACGGCCGCGAACAACCATCTGCTGAATCACTGGTTCTGCTGGCAAGAACAATGAAGGAAGCCAGGCAAAAAAAGAACTTTTGAGTGAAGACAAAAAATGGAGATGAATGAAATCGATCCCGAGCAAATTTGTGGCAAGGAAGACAGAAACAGCAAAATTCTAGGGGAGCGTTTTTGTCTGAGGAGCGAGGAACGGCTGGGGGACTTTTGAACTGGATGTAGGAGTAGTACCCAACTGCGACAGGCACAGTAGCAGAGCACGGAACGTCTGGCTAGGCTCTCAGTACTGTTGAATTATTCACTACTCTTATCCAATGGCACTTCTATTTGTAGAGCAAACGAAGGACAGTTGGTCAGGTACATAAAAGGAAAGTGCAAGGACAATCTACCAGAGCAGGACACACACAATCTACTAGTAGGCAATCTCCTTTTGGGTATGAAATGATACGAAACCACCTGATGTAGATGCAGGTAAAAAGAAGGAGAGAGTGAGTGAGAAAGGTTTTGTACCTGAACTTACAGTCGGCAGGCCAATGAGGATCCGGCAGGCAGGGGTGGCTGAGGCGCCGGAGAGCGGAGGGCAGCAAGAAGCACGTAGCTAGGCGACCGAGACAAGAAAGACAGGGAGCGAGCAAGCGGAGGAGCTCGATCGCCCGGCCGGAGGGGAGGAAAAAAAGAATGGCGGGTGGAGCCGGGCAGGCACGGCGGCAGCGAGCGGATAATGCAATCCGGCCCGTGAGCGACTCACGGTCGTCCCGGCGCTCCACCGGTTGGTTTTCCGTGGCCGCGCGAGGGCCACCGGTCGCCGGCGCCCTCGCCCCCACGGCCGGCACGGCACCACGCGCGGGGGCCCCCGATCGTGGCCGCACGCCCCGCATCGTGAGGCAGCGGATGGTGGGGGGGCGTTACCGCGTCGGGACGCGCGACGACGGCGACGGCGACGCGGGAGCCGAGGGGGAAGAAGAAGAAGATCTTTCGGGGCCGGCGTGCGGCCACGGATGGGGGTGGTGGTGGGATGGGTGGGGTGGGTGCCGCGCGCCGTGGCCAGGCGCCGGTCGTACGGCCGTCGCTGTCTCAAGGCGGCAGGTTCCTCCGACGACAGTTACGGCGGGGAATCGACGCGGCTGCCGGGGAACGGGAACCGCGAAGTGGAAGAGCAGTCGTCCAGCGCCCATGCAGGCTCCGTGAAAAACCGGCTGACCGGCTCTCTCTCTCTATATCTTTTTTAAATAAAACCGGGCTCTCTACTTCTTCCGTTCCAAGTTACAAGTTCAATTCAATTTTCTTTAAAAATTCCAAATTTAACTAAATTTATACAATAAATTACTAATAGTCGTATCAAACAGTACCATTAGTTTCATAGTATATCTATTCGAGACCATAAACTTCTGTGATCATCTTTGTAAGTTTAGTTAACATGAGATAGTTTGACTCTCCAAAAAAGTTTGAATTGATTTATAATTGGAACGGAGCCAGTAATACCATTAATTGTCATTCAGTTGTTATCACAGTTCCGATGGGTGCCTGTTGGTTCTTTGAAAACCTAGTTGCTACCTTCCGATACATGTGGTCCTTTTTTATTATTAAGCTCCCAGTCCGACCATATGTGGTCCTTTATTATGAAAATTGGTACTAAAATTTATTTGAGAGTCAAAACATCTAAAGCTTAACTAACTATACAATAAATTAGAGCATGTTTAGATCACAGGGACTAAAATTAGTCTGACTAATTTTAGCCTATAGCAGGAGCTAAACTTCTAAACAAGTGAGGCTAAAAAGAGGTTAAAATTAGTCTTGATGCTAAAATTTGCTAGTAGGGGTGGGGGAGCTAAAAGAGACTAAAATCCCTTCTTCTCTCCTCATTAATGAACTTGTGCATGCTGCATAGTCCCCACGCCAATCCCACCGTGAGAGAGGTGAGAGAAGAGAGAAAGGAGAAGGAGGGAGAAATCTGGACTTTAATGCTCTTTTAATACCACTTTAGCCTTTGCTTCCAAACAGGGGGTGACTAAAGTTTTTTAGTCTGACTAATTTTAGTCATGGTACTAAAGGTGATCCAAACATGCTCTTACTAATTTTTTAATCAAATAAGTAACATTAGTTTCTTAGTTAAATAAATTTTCATAATGTATCTATTCGGCACCATAAATTTTTGTGCATCTCAACAATCTTAGTCATCATAAAATAGTTTGACCTTCTAAAATAGTTAGAATGACTTGTAATTTAGAACAGAGGGAGTGCTACCATTTAATTGGATTTGATTTGGTATCACAGTTCCGATGGGTACCTGTATGTTGTTTGAAAATTGAATAAATGAGAATGTATTTGTATCAAATGCAATGGTTCCGGCATCAATTTCGAAAGGAGAATGCAGAGATGTCTGTTTGCACCGGGCAGGTGGTCAAGCCGCTACATGTGTTCTGTTGTGACATACACTGCTGGTAAACAGAGACGGCAGAAGAGACCATGATTGTAAATGATCAGGTTTGTGTTGCAGAGGTTCTGCCATGTAAAACTTCTCTGTGCCAAGTATAATTCATCAAGGAGTAGCTTCACCTTCTTGGCCCAAACGACACACAAAGGGCACAACGGTTACCGTCCAAGGACTGAAAACTGAATATGTATGCTCCTTACTACACACAAAGAGCGGATGTTGGTTTTCCTTATCTATCGATATTTCTCTTCACTACATTGTCTTGGAGATTGTTGATCTTTTTTTAGTGTCTATAGCTCACCCACGCAATTCTGGCCTCTCCTCACACGAATTTTTGCAATTATTTACATCTCCAGACCACTATTTTTTCTCTTTCTCCCTCACTTTCTTACCTTCTTCCTCCTCCCGACCTCCCCTGCCTCCCGCGCCCGCTTCCACCACCGCCGCCGCGCGCGCCCCCACCCCCCGCCGCGCGGCCGGCTAGGGTCCGGCGCTCCGCCTACGCCACCACCGCCGCCCCCTCCCACCACCGCCGCCGCCGCCGCCCGACCCCGCCGTCTCCGCCACCGCCGTGCTCCCCCGCCCGACCCACGGCCCCAACCGCCGGCCTCCTCCGCCGGCCGGCGGCGCCCTCGCTGCCCCGCCCACCACCGGCCTCCGCCGGCCGGCCGCCGCCGCCGGCCCTCCCTCTAGGTCCGACGGGGACATCAGCCCCACCCCCAGAAACCCCGAACCCTAACCCCGGAACCCTAACCTGAACCCTAAACTCGCCGGAAAGCTCGCCAGAGTTGGGGAAGAAGGTGAGTTTGTTGAAGAAAAAATTCGTGTGAGGAGTTGGTCCAAATCACACAAGCAACAGATAGCTTTACCTTTTTTAGCATGAGCAAACTCTATTGCTGCAGAGCAGGATTACAATCGTCTCGACTCTCCCTACCAGGATTTTTTTAATTTTTTAACCCTCTTTAATCTAAAATTTTAAAATTAAACCCTCTCCAACTAAAATTCCAAGAAGTAGCCCTTTCGGTCGCGCCAAGTCTCGTGGCGCGACTAATACTTGAGTCACGCCACATGATGTGGCGTGACTAATGTCCACGGTAGCGACTAATGTCCACGGTGGTGTTGAAAAAGTCACATCTGACGTGGCGGAGGGAGTCACGCCGCAATGTGTGGCGCGACTCCTACGTGAGTCACGCCACGGTGGTGCTTGGACTGGGAGATCCTGATCTCATTTAGCTGTGTTTACTTATTCCTTTTAATTAGCAAATGAGCTCCTAAATTTGTGAAACTGGAGGTGTATGATCTATAGAGTGCATACGTTCCATTTTAACTATGTGCACTACAAACCATAATGTATAAAATGAGAAATCTAATTTTGAAATAACCTAACTGTTATTAAATCAACAAATGAAAAATGTTAAGTCTGAAAATGAAGTCAACTAATCAACTTTGGGTATACGTTTTGAGAAATTTTACACTAAGATCTTAAATACTTTTAGGCTACAAGTGAATTTGGATATTCATAGGAAAGTTTGGACAAATATTTGGTCAAATATAACAAAGAATTCATAATTCAAGAGAGGCTTAAAGTTGGAAAGTTGTGTCGGGCATACTCCCCGGGTACTCATGCAAGGAAGGAGGAAGAGTAGAAGACGGACTCCTACTAGAATTCCCCTGTACTCCTACTAGGACTCGCTCTGTGTAATCCTACTAGGACTCCTGCCTTGTAACCGACTAGGAACCCGCCCCCTGGACTATATAAAGGAGGGCCGGGTACCTAGGAGGACATCTCCAATCCCTCCGGGAACAACACCAAGCGCGGGCGCAATACTACTCCAAACGGGACGTAGGGTAGCTACTTCGGCTACCCGAACCCGTATAAATCTCGTGTCTTGTGTCCTCACGCGTACCTTTGGGTTCCAAATCATGGCGATCCCCACCTTCTACCTTGCTGCGGGTACCTCCCATGGAGGTCGAGTGGTTTAAACACCGACAGCTGGCGCCCACCGTGGGGCCATCGTCACGATCATCAGGCGAATTCGAAGGACCTCATCTGCAAAATCAATCTACCGCAACGGTTGTTGGCTGATTCGATCAACTCGCCGCATCAATCAGCCTGACGGGTCAGCAACTCGTCGACTTGGTGGAGTTTCGCTCGAGTTCAAGAACGACACGGAATCAACTTCGTGTCACCTGTCCGCCGAGACGGAATCAAGCTCCAATTATTGCTCGCGAGAAGTTAACCCTGTGCCCTGGTGGCATCGAGTCCGAAGCTGACCATGAAGATTATGCTGCACGTGAAGATCATGGAGAATATTGGCTCTTGACAACAACCACACCAAAGCTATACCAGGAACATGCAAGATTTTTTGCTTGGTGCACACGGCAAGACGTACGTGGGCACACCTACTTCAACTACTCAAGTACAACTACACATTGCGCCGCGACTACTCGTCACCTGGCCGCACGGGCTCTACGTCAACCTTGTCGTGCGCCGCGATTACTCGTCTCTCGGTTGCAGCGGCTCTACATCGACTACGCCGTACGCCGCCACGACGTCGTCTTCTGGGCGTACGACTACTTCGACTACTCACCTCGACTAGTAAACTTGTCGAGGGCGGCTACTACGTCATCAACAACTAGTCGGATCCACCTCCAACTAGTCGACTTCAGCTCCAACCGTCGCGGCTCCATCACCGACCGCCACGGCTTCGTCGACACTCGTCCGCGAATTAAGCTAAGTCACTTATTTCAATAATTATTCTTTCTTTGGCTTCCTCTCCACATACAGGAACCAACGCCAAAGACTACTTCGTGTACGCCTCTCAACGGCTACCTGCCAGCAGAGCTACACCGTGCCAGCTATTCCTTGGGGATGTTGACTGCTGCCACAGGCTTGGTGCACCAAATTAGGAGGCTCTTGCCACGACGTTTCGTGTACTGAGTGCTGGAGGCGCACAACTACACCCTGAGGAGGCACTGCGCAATCTTGCTCTCCGCCATGCGGAACAACGAGCAAACGCGCTCTCTCTTGTTGCCTCGCCGACTACTTTCGTCTACCTCTTAATGGTCTCGCTCCAGTAGCACACGCCTTGATCCGCGCAAAGCCTCGGCTCTCCTGTCATGCCTCCACGTCCCCAGCGACTACGGCTAAACAGGCTCCTCAGAGACCGGGCGCTTAAACCGGCTCTCTCCTGTCATGCCTTCACGCCCCCAGCGGCTATGGCTAAACAGCGATCACAGAGACTGGGCGCTAAACCGTATCAGGCTAACTACTCGACGCCTAACGACCACAGCAAGAGCATGACACATGACATTTACATCTATATTCATATTTCTATTTGTCATTTGTAGATTCAATTTCTACAAAAATGCTACATAATGTACGCATCTCTACTTTCAGGTCAAGCTTCGGCAACGACTTCCAGTACGTTCCGCGTACCTCCACCGGCGCGGCTAGTTCCCAACTCGGGGGCTCAGCACCAACAACTACTCGACGTGGCTCCTACGGCTCTCTTGGCGACGAGCTCGGGGGCTGAACGCTACAAGAGTACTCAGATGATGGCTTTCGTGAACACTGAAGACCCTTGGATTGATTACCTAATCATTTCAAGGCTCGGGGGCTGCTATGCTACACCCATCATTCAAATTTTTCAAGACGGAAGATTTGGAATCAAGATTGACCCTCAGCTAGAGTCTACAACTCAACCTAAGGCTCGGGGGCTACTCCATATGGAGTGCGATTTTGCAATCGCACTTCCATATAATCTCGACTTCAAGACTGATGAGCTGGACCACCTTCCGGCCCTCGCGGCAGCTCAACTACTACGAAGACTTCTCCAAGCAGTACTCGAGGACGCTCAAGAACTACTCGAAGAGGCTTCAAGACTACTCGAACTACTACTCTCGACTACAATGTGCTCGGGGGCTTGTCGGGCATACTCCCCGGGTACTCATGCAAGGAAGGAGGAAGAGTAGAAGACGGACTCCTACTAGAATTCCCCCCGTACTCCTACTAGGACTCGCTCCGTGTAATCCTACTAGGACTCCTGCCTTGTAACCGACTAGGAACCCACCCCCTGGACTATATAAAGGAGGGCCGGGTACCTAGGAGGACATCTCCAATCCCTCCGGGGAACAACACCAAGCGCTGGGCGCAATACTACTCCAAACAGGACGTAGGGTAGCTACTCCGGCTACCCGAACCTGTATAAATCTCGTGTCTTGTGTCCTCGCGCGTACCTTCGGGTTCCAGATCATGGCGATCCCCACCTTCTACCTTGCTGCGGGTACCTCCCATGGAGGTCGAGTGGTTTAAACACCGACAAGTTGTGCTGTTTAATGTCTTAGACCAAAGCCCTCTAGTCCTAGTTGGCTAGTGGAGCTGAGGTATGGTCGCAACCACCCAGGTTCGATTCCTCGTTGGAGCGAATTATGGGGTTGATTTAAAAAAATATCCTCTCGCCGGTGAAATCGGGGTTCAGGGGTTTTCTAAGCTGAGAGAAGGTTTCTTCTTCTTAATGAAAACCGTGGGTCGGTCTTACCCCCACCGGCTTAATTTTTTTTCTGTTTAATGTCTTAGTGTAAAATATCACAACTTTCCAACTTTAAGCCTCTCTTGAATTATGAATTCTTTATTATATCTAACCAAAACACTTGTCCAAACTTTTCTATGAACATCCAAATTCACTTACAGCCCAAAAGTATTTAATATCTTAGTGTAAAATTTCTCAAAAAGTATGCCCAAAGTTGACTAGTTGACTCTATTTTCAGACAACATTTTTCATGTATTGATTTAATAATACTTAAGCTATTTCAAAATTAGATTTCTCATTTTATACACCGTGGTTTGTAGTGCACATAGTTAAAATGGAACGTATGCACTCTATAGATCATACACCTCCGGTTTCACAAATTGAGGAGCTCATTTGCTAACTAAAAGGAATAAGTAAACACGGCTAAATGAGATCCGGAACTCCCAGTTCAAGCACCGGAGCGATCCGGTCACGCGACGGTGCGTGGTGTGACTCACGTACGAGTCGCGCCACGCAGTGTGGCGTGACTCCCTCTGCCACGTCAGATGCGACTTTTTCCAACGCCACCATGGATATTAGTCACGCCGTGACTCAAGTATTAGTCATGCCACGAGGCTTGGCGCGACCAAAAGGGCTAATTCTTAGAATTTAAGTTGGGGGAGGGGTTAGTTTTAAATTTTAGATTAAAAAGGAATAAAAAATAAAAAAAAATCCCCTACCAGCAACACAACACAGGGAAGTTCCCAGACCAAAAACACTCCCGGGTGGTCATTGGTCAACGAGGACGGCTTAGCACACACATGAGCTGCTGAGCTGCTCTGTTACCCTCTCCTTTAACAAATGAAATAAGTCTTGCTTAACTCTTTAATCTCATGCAACAATCCTGCAATGCAGCTTCTCTCACCCGCATTCGACCTCAGGAGGTTTACCAACTCCTTGGTATCAAGTTCCAGCACCGTCCTTTCACAGCCACTAGATCAAGCCAGACACAAACCATGTCTAGCCGCCATCGCCTCTGACGTAAGAACATCAGGTACAATTTAATACCAGTCTGATGATGCCTGTGGAAGTACGCCATAATCGTCCCCAGGGATGAAAGTGGTACAGATATTATCCATTTGACCGACCGACCGAAAGGGTCAGACACTCATATGGTAAGACCGTTTCCGAATCTGGACATTTAATATCTGTAACTATCCATACCACATTAGTATATGGAAATTCAAAATTGAATTTCTATGATCTAAATATGATGAATATCACTATTCAACACAAAATATAATGTCTGTATCCGAATCCGATCCGAGAATTCAGACCGAGAAAGAAAAATTATCTGTATCTGTATCTGCAATATCCGTTCGTATCCGATCCATTTTCATCCCTACTCGTCCCTCGTCACTACACCACCCGAGCCCGAGTGAGTTGCCAGCACAAAGGATGCATAAATGTTTACCTTAACCCATCCTGGTTCGGGTTTCTGCCAGACTATTTTCCAGCGCACTGGACGCACCCTCACCTTGTGATTTGGAACAATTAGGGGTGCATTTGGCGGGGCTTCTACTGGCTCCGCTCCGCGCACGAAGCCGGAAGCCCTGCCAAACGGTCGAAAAAAGGCTTTAGGTGAGAAGCTCCTCAAAAACCTCAACTCTGGAGCACTTCAGCCCGGGGGAGCTACAAAAATTGGCTCCCCCGCAGCTCCCGCGTCTCCTGCATTCTGCCAGCCCTACCCCTGGTGGGGTCCATCGGGGCACGACAGTTACAGGGCGTAGGAAAGTGGTCGGCAGTTGCAGGGGCGTAGGAAGATGGCCGTCAGCGGTCGCAGGCACGCCGACGTCGGAGAGGATGGCGGAGGAGGGGTGTCGACGCGGTGGGTACGGAGGTGGCGGCGCGACGGAGCTTGACGGAGGCAGCCGACAGCCCATTGAATCGAGAGGTGCTGCCCATCGCCAGCCATCGATCCAGGTATCGTGGCCACTCGATCTGAGGATAGCAGAGGAAGTGTCGGTGTTTTAGACCGGCAACCTACTAAGGGGAGTACCCGAAGTAGATGAATGTGGCCTTGCCGAGATCGGTAACTCGAAGGAAGAGACACGTGGCACACAATTTAGATAGGTTCGGGCCGCGAGGTGCGTAATACCCTACGTCCTGTATGCTGCGTGGCTCTGGATTGATTGGGTGCGATTACAAGATGATGCAATCTGATGCGTATGAGCGAGATGATATAGAGAGGGGTCCCTGCCTCGCCTTATATAGTACGGGAGGCAGGGTTACAGGTCGGTTCAGGGAGAGAGTACTAGTCGAGTACGTCTAGGAGTCCTCTATACAGTGCGGGACTTGTACAGCTTCCTATCCGAGTACTTCTCCTCCGTAGTCCTTGTGCTTCACGCCATCAGGTGCCGTGCAACGCAAGTCGAGTAGTCCCAGGGGCCCACCGAGTAGTCGGTCCTAGTACCCACCGAGGTAGTGGGCCCAGGGAGGTCTATACGACAAGCCCCCGAGTACTTTGTAGTCAAGAAGGATAGCTTCGAGTAGTCTTGACGGCCTTAACGAGTAGTCCTCAAGCGTCCCTGAGCGCTACAAGTCAAAAGTCCTCAAGAGTAGTCGAAGCATCCCAAGGCTGGAATGTACTCCAGCTGATATTTGAGCAATCCTGAAGTCTTTCGAGTAGTCCCAAGCGTCCTCGAGTGCTGCTCTTGAAGGTCTTCAACAATGCCTGTGTTGTCTTGAAGACAAAACTGTTATGGAAGTGTGATTGCAAAATCGCACTCCATATGGAGTAGCCCCCGAGCCTTAGGTTGAGTTGTAGACTCTGGCTGAGGGTCCATCTGAAGTTTTGGCAAGAATATCCCACAAAATCCGGAGAAAAAAACTGAAGGACACGTGGCACGGAGCCCCCGAGCCTTGAGTCGAGTACTTCCTCTCGAATTGAAGGGTCATCTTGTAGAATGTGTCCTGAGTTGCTCTTGAGTCTTGTCGCTACCCAAGAAGTGGAGTGGAAGTAGCCGAGCCCCCGAGACGAGGCGTGTCGACTAGTAGAAGTTGAAGAGTCAGGCGCCGCCGCTGAGTCAGCCGTCTGGGAACTTATCCATCAGACAGTTGGAGGAGCCGCTGTTGACTTATAAATAGAAACCAAAACCCTTAGGGTTTTCACCCCACGCATTTGTAGCCATTCCCAGCAGACCGGGCCAGGAACCACCGCCAGTGCGCACTGCCGCCGTTGAGGGGAGTGTAGATCCGAGCGCGTCGCCGCCGGAGACCACCACCGTAGCCCCCGAGCGAATGCGAGTGAAGACACCTTGCACTTGGAGCATGAAGCCCTCGCCATCGAAGACCTCGAAGGCCACTGGTGGGAAGAAAAGATCTCACGAGGAGGCCGCCGGATCCGCCGCGGGGACATCGCCGCCGGTGTCTCCGCCGCGGCCGAATCCGAATCAAGAATGGAAAAAATCCAAAGCCAAGACCGAAGATCTGCTGGCGCTTCTCAACAGTGGATTCTTGCGGGAGAAGGAAGTTGACATGTGGAGAGCCGCTGCAGGGGATCCGTACCCCATGGAGAAGAGCCCGGACGAGATCCCTATGTTCACCCGGTTCGCGGAGCGAGGGCTGTCTCTCCCGGCCAGTGACTTCTTCAAGGGGCTGCTGGGGTACTACGGCATCAAGTACCTCAACCTCAATCCCAACGGTATCTTCCACACCTCAGTCTTCGTACACTTCTACGAAGCTTTCTTGGGGATCAAGCCCTATTAGATCCTTTTCCGAAAATTCTTTCGAGTGAAGCCTCAGCCCAGCGCCAACAATCCTCGAGTAGTGGGGGGAGCCGGAATCCAGATGCGAGAAGACGCTGCGGAGTAGTATCTCTCGTACAAGCTTATCGACTCCAACCAAGATTGGAAGTCGAAGTGGTTCTACATCACGAACCACCACCCGGAGCTGCCGAAGCCGAGCGGGAAGCAGCCGAAGCACCGGCCGTGGTGGAACTCGGAGCCAACAATGCAGGAAAGTATACAGTTGCCTGAGCTGCTGGCGAAAATCAAGGCGTTGAGAGAAGCTGGACTGAGGGCCGAACATGTGGCCTTCAGCTTCATGAAGCGAAGGGTGCAGCCGCTGATGGCCCGCGACACCCTAGGGTACCAGTACACCGGCGACGACGACACGTCGCGGATGCCCGGTGATGAAGTGGACGACGATGACATCGTCGACAGGCTGGGCAGAATCTTCAATGATATGCTGGCGTACACGCCGTGCCCTGTGCCTGAATACTACGCCGCGCGCCAGCCAAATGAGGTCGGTAGCCATACCCATTGTCGAGTACTCATTACGTAAGAGTAGTCGTGCTGACGTATTGTGCTTCTTGCAGGATGACTTGGTGAAGTTCGTCTCCGAGCCGGCGTCGCCTCCTCAACTTGTCGAGGTCCCAGAGGAAGGGAAAGCCAAAGCCAAGGAGCGGCGCGAAGTTGGTGAAGGAGATGACACAATAGTCATCGAAGACATGTCCGAGGAGGATGACGATGAAGAGACAGTGCAGGAGCGCTTCCAGCTGCGGTCAAGATTCAGCCGCCCTGGATTGCCGCATATTCGTCTCGTTCAGGATCCGCCGACTAGCCTGGAGGCTAGTTTGCCCGCGCCGCCAAGGAGGCCGCGCAACGTGGCCCGCAAGCGCGTGGCCAAGAAGTTGAAGGTCACGGAGACCATGTCCCAGGAGGTAAGCCGTCTTGAATATGGTAGTCGAGTACTTATGTCTCGATGTTGCGTATTGACAACAAAATTCCCTTGCTTGCAGGAGATGCCGCCTTCCAACCCCGTAGAGCAGGGTGACCAAGGCGATTGGGACACAATGGGAGAGCCAGCTGGATCCAGCCGAGTCCAGCCCTCACCGTAGATGAACTCTTGGCGCAGTTGTCGCGCCAGCCCCCTGTTGCGGAGGAGGGTACTGCACCGGCCGCTGCTGTTGTTGAGGAGGCAGCGGCTACTGAGGCCCAAGAGGAGGCGGCCGCTGAGGCTGGGTTGGTTGATATCGCCAGCATCCTCGGCGCCCCAACCATGACGGTAGTCCGATCGAGCCTATAAGTGCTTATTCTTCCCGAGTAGTACATTAGAATTGGTAGTCGTACTGGGTTGACAACCAGCTCGTGTACTCTGCAGGAAATCGACGGACTTGACCTGGGAGGAGGATGAACCCACCACAGCGGTGGCTGGAGAGGGAACCGCGCCGCCCGCAGAGGAGTCCGCTCCCGCCCCTCAGGCATAATCCGAGGAGCCGACCGTGGAGGCTACCTTGCCTGAGGCCAGCATCGTAGAGGGTGAGTACTTTGCTCAAGTGCAAGGAACCCCGAAGAGTAGTCGTATCCGCCAGGTATGACTGATCTAGTTGTCCTTTTGTTGACAAGTGCCGAAGCCGAGGGAAGTACCATTCCCGAAGCGGCGCCCGTTGAAAGCTTGACACCGGAAACCCAGGGCGCTGCTGAAGGAGCTCCCGAGCCGATGGAGGTGGCCGTTGAAGGAGCCGCCGCGACAACTGGAGGAGAGCTCGACGACATGCTGTCAAAACCGGCTCTGGAAGTAGTCGTTCGCTCGCCAGAGATCCAGGACGCGGAGCCAATCCGCTCGGCTCCAATGTCCGGAGCCGCAACGAGTAGTCGTGGTGGGATCGAGCTGCTGGCGGATGACCTTGTCGACCCAGCGACGGTAGCTCGTCACCTGGAGGCGGTGCGTCAGGCCGAGCAATGGATGAAGGTGAGTGGTCTACACCCTTGAGTAGTCAATCCTTTAGTGTTGAGTACCCAGTTGACATCTGTTGTCTGTGCAGGACGTCGCGGAGAGGTCCCGGCAAAAGTCCGACATGCTTCAGGGGTACGGCGACACGGTACTCCGGGCCGAGGCCTTAGAGGAACAGCTTGTGAAGGCCCGGAAGCACGCCGCTTCAATGCAGTCGAAGCTGGGCAATGCCTTCGCCCACTATCATAACAAAATCCAAGATATGCAGGCAAAGAGCGACGAGCTGGTGCGGAAGAACAAATCTCTCCACAACAAGAATAAAGGTACGCCATTGTCGTGCTGAGTACCCGTTGATAGTACCTTGAAGGAGTCTGACCTGCTTTGCCTTGTTTAACTGTAGAGCTTGAGACCCGCGTCGACCAGCTGAAGGCTTCACAGACCGACATGAAGAACCTCTTCTACCGGGAGAAGGAGGCCCGCGAGGTACTGGAGTATGATTCCGCGAGGTACTGGAGTATGATTATTAGCAGCTTGCTTACGAGTGCGACAAGCACATGGAGCTCCGCATTGCGTCGGATCGTGACCTCGTCAACTGCTACAAATCTTTGCAGAAGCTGAACAAGGACTGCGAGAAGCTGCGGGCTCAACTCAAGGAACTCGAGGAAGCCGTGCTCCCCATCGCGAGGTTACTGGTGCCTCACCCTGGCGGTCCGAAGATAGCTCCTTTGGTGGACCGGCTGAGGGAAGCCCCCGGCCGCCTGGCGACCTACATCAAGCACTTAGTGAAGTCGATCCCCAACCAGGTTCTGGCCTTCATGAAGTCGTACTTCCCAAAGGCTCCGGTTGACGTGGTCGCCGGTGAACTAGCCGCCAACTGCACCGACGAGCAGTACGCGGAGTTGGGGAACACACTTCATGAGAACTCCGGAAGATGCGCCCCGCCTGTAGAGCTTGTCTCTGACGAGGACGTAGGACTTGGCCCGGCGGATGAGTTGCTCGACCAAGTTCTTGTCTGAGGGAACCTTCTGCTCGTTGAGGTAGTCGATGAAGGGCTGCCTCCAGTCCACGTCGATCGTCATGACCTACTGGCCAGCCAGGGGATGCACTAGGTTAGTGGTCGGTGGCGCCGGCTCCGGGATGGATGGCGCGTGAAGCTCGTGGATGAAGACACCCGCTGGTACTTGAGCGCGAGTAGAACTAAGCTTTGACAGGACGTCCGCTGCAACATTGTTGTCACGGACGACGTGGTGGAACTCGAGACCATAAAACTTGTTCTCGAGCTTGCGGACCTCTAGGCAGTAGGCGTCCATGTTCTCCTTGTTGCGGTCCCAGGACTTGTTGACTTGGTTGACGACCACTGCGGAGTCGCCGTAGACTAGTAGCCGCTTGATGCCCAGTGAAGTCGCGAGGCGGAGCCCCTGTAGCAGAGCTTCGTACTCGGCTTCATTGTTTGAGACCTTCCAGAAGATCTGCAGGACATACTTGAGTTGTTCGCCTATTGGAGAGATCAAGAGTACTCATGCACCTGCGCCCTCGAGGTTGAGTGAGCCGTCGAAGTACATCACCCAGTGCTCTGGGCGCTCAGTTGGAGTAGGTAGCTGATTCTCCCGCCACTCCGCCATGAAGTCGACTAGTGCCTGCGACTTGATGGTTGTGCGTGGCTTGAAGTCGATGTTGAGGGCGCCCAGTTCGACCGCCCACTTGGAGATTCTTCCAGTTGCATCTTGGTTCCGTAAGATGTCACCGAGCGGGTAGTCGGTGACGACGGAGATCGAGTACTCCTGGAAGTAGTGTCGTAGCTTCTGCGAGGTGATGAGCACTGCGTACAGAAGCTTTAGTACTGGCTGGTAGCGTGCCTTGGATTCTGATAGGACCTCACTGAAGAAGTAGACTGGACGCTGGACTGGATAGGCGTGGCCATCTTCCTGCTGCTCGACGATGATGACAGTACTGACCACGTGAGTAGTCGCAGCGAGGTAGAGCAGTAGCTGCTCGCCTTTGCGAGGAGACGTGAGGGTTGGTGGCTTTGATAGGAAGTCCTTGAGCTGGGCAAGGGCTTGGTCCGCCTCTGGAGGCCACACGAACTTCTCTTGGTGTTTGAGTAGTTTGAAGAAGGGGAGCCCCCGTTCTCCAAGCTTCGAGATAAATCTGTTAAGAGCCGCCATGCATCCGGTTAGCTTTTGCACGTCTTTGATGCACGTGGGAGCCTTCATGCTGGTGATGGCGGAGATCTTCTCGGGATTGGCTTCGATGCCGCGATGGCTGATGATGAAGCCGAGTAGTTTGCCCGACGGTACGCCGAAGACGCACTTGTTCGGGTTGAGCTTCCAGCGGTACTCGCGCAGGGATGCGAAAGTCTCTTCAAGATCGTCGATGAGCGTGCTGGAATTTCTGGTCTTGACGACCACATCATTCATGTAGGCTTCGACGTTCTTGTTGAGTTGCCTCTTGAAGCAGGCCTGGATAGCTCGTTGGTATGTAGCGCCGGCGTTCTTCAACCCGAAGGACATGGTCGTGTAGCAGTACGCGCCAAATGGGGTGATGAACGCGGTCTTCTCCTGGTCTTCTTCCTTGATCGCGATCTAGTGGTACCCGGAGTAGCAGTCGAGGAAGCAGAGCAGGTCGCAGCCCGCCGTGGAGTCGATGACTTGGTCAATCCGCGGCAACCCGAAGGGGTCCTTAGGGCAGTGCTTATTGAGGTTGGTGTAGTCGACGTACATCCTCCACTCGTTCGAGTTCTTCTTGTAGACGAGGACGAGGTTGGCGAGCCACTCAGGATGGAAGACTTCTCTGATGAAGCCAGCCGCGAGTAGTTTGGCGAGTTCCTTCTTGATGGCGTCCCGTCTGTCGTCGGCGAAGCGGCGGAGGTGTTCTCGCTTCGGGGTAGCTTTAGGATCGATGTTGAGTGAGTACTCAATCAACTCCCTGGGCACCCCTGGCATGTCCGCTGGTTTCCACGCGCAGATGTCGCGGTTAGCCTGGAGGAAGTTGATGAGCGCGTCTTCCTATTTGGGGTCAAGGCCTGCCCCGATGGTGGTGGTCTTGCTGCTGTCGCCTGTCCCGAGGTCAATTGTCTTGACCAGAACCTCCTCAGCTGGCTGAGGCTTGTTAGCTTTATCCGACTTCTCTGGGATGTCGAGTTCACTTGGGGCAAGCTTCTTCGACGCAGCGTAGATCTCCATCATTGCATTGGGTACTTGATTTGTGGAGGCGATCTCCACAGCTTCCGTGTTGTCGGGGACAGCCCTGGGGGTCCCCTTAAACAACTGGGGAAACCCCACTTAAAACCTGCAAAAAGCCAAGGCCAAACACGTCTCGCTTAAACACACGGGGCATGGCCCACGCCACGGTGGCCCTGATGGCCCACCAAGGCGGCCCACTCAAAGATCCCCTCGAGCAGGCTCCGCCTCGCTCGAAGGCACACACCTCCCTCGGGTGGGCTCCGCCCCGTTCGAGGGAGTACGCTTACCTCGAGCGGGCTCCGCCTCGCTCGAGGGTCCGCGCCGCCCTCGAGCAGGCTCCACCTCGCTCGAGGGCGCTCCGCACGCGCACGCCCGTTCCCGTACGCGGGTACGGGCATTTAATGCTCTGACAACGGCGGGGGCGGCGCCATCATGCGCCCGGGACTCGTGCCCCGGTCCCCGTTGCACCAACTCCCCTAGGAGGGAACCCATCCCCGCCACTGTGGGGGACTGTGCGACGTGGCCGGTGCCAGCCCCGTGACGCCGCGCCGCCTACTCCTGTACGGCTAACGCGCCGAGCCCTCGAAGGGGGGCCGGCCGCACCCTCGATTTGCTTTCCCGTGACCTTGCAGGGTTAGGTCGTGATGTTAGGCCGGCGGGGCGCCATCCCTGCCACTGTTAACGGCATGGCGGCCGCCCCCGCGCGTACAACCCCACGCCGGGCACTGTGGTAACAGCTCCGGCGCCGTGAAGCGTGCAGGAACGGGACGCCGCCATGCCTGCCACTGCATCCTGTACGGATCGACGTCAGCAATCCCCTCGAACCCGCCTGGGGACATCACGGCCATCCGCTGCACCCCTACCTCGAGGCTTCCACTGTTCGGGTACAAGATATGCCATGATGGCCAGATCGCGGCAAGGACCGTCAAGGTGGCCGCCTACTCTACGGCGCGGCACACCACACTTCCCCATGTAGCTGAATAGTGCGGCATACATGTAATTCACTCTCTCCTTGGCCTATAAAAGGAAGACGAACTCCCCCGCCGCAGGGGACAACACACGATAGAACGATAAGGAACAACCGCATATGGCACACCACACACCACACACCTGCTTCCCAATTCTCCCACAACATCTTCAGCTACTTCACCAGGGACTTGGAGGCCACGCTTACTCTCCCGCGTTGCTTGTAGCAGCCCCACTACAGGCACCCCGATGCTGAGCAATATAGTGCCCCGAGCACACCACTGCTGGACGTACGGCCCCTCGGCCGGAACCAGGATAAAATTCTACCTCTGATTGCTTGGCATCGACCATTGAGGGATAGACCTTGGCGCTTATTACTGGTTAGTGTCGGGACCACATTCCGCACCGACAGTTGGCGCCCACCGTGGGGCACACGAGCGCCTAAGGTCAATCCACCGCCAACTCCCTCCATGGTGATCCGCACCGAGTACCGCGGTACGCGCTACTCCATAGGCAGCTCCGACCCCCTCCCCGCCGGGTTTGAAATCCGGTTCGGGAGCCTGAATTTTTAGGCCACGGGGAACGGCTACCTGATGCGCCTCACCAACCATGCGCGGCGCCAGGCCGGGTCCGCCCCGGTCGCCGCTGCACGCATTGCCACAACGCGGACACCCGCGAGGCACGGATGCGCGGGCCCGTCGGCGTCACGGCATCGCTGCCGCTCCGGTCGGCGTTCGCGCCGAGCGCGGTCGGAGCGGCGGCAAGCCGAACGCGCCGCCTCCCAACGTGGCGCACCTGTCGCGCGACGACCGCCACCCCGGCGGGGGAGCGCGCGGTCTCGGACCACGCTTCCCCATCGGTCTACGCGGCGCCACGACAGCCTACAACGCCAACGTCAACACCACGATGCGCAGGGTTCCCCCTGGCCGCCACGTCTTCGTCGCCAGGGACCCCGGCGCCTCCGCCGGCGATGAGTCGTCCCTAGGCTTCCTCGACACATTGCCACCCGCCAACCTACACGGATACGCAGAGTGGGACTTGACCTAGTAATGTTCAGGTGTTTCCTCGACGCCATGGATTACTGGTTCGGTTGCTCCGATGACTCCAGCACCGGGAGCTACGACCCTGCGCGGGAATGCTGCGTCGTCATCGCCAACGACCCAGCAAACGCCACCAGTGCAGCAGGCGCCGACGACGGGGAGGTTACGCCCGCCCCAGGGATCGCTCCGCGCCCGGCCGCGGGGCCGAGCACCCCCGCCGGGGGCCGACATCAACGCGCGGCTAGCCCAAGCTCGCGAACTCGAAGCCAGGCCGGCGAGTAGTATCGGACGGTGCGGCTGCTCCACGCCTCCATGGCAGGGGAAGCCTCCGCGCGTGGAGAACGCGTGCGGGAGTTGGGCATACAGGCCTGTGACCGCATCAACGCCGACTTCAACGTCAACAACTCGGACACGCCTCTGCGGGCGAGCCAGAAGCTTATCGCCACCGCAACGCTGCTGCGGGCCATGCCGGCCCCCTCGGCGCCTAAGGCGCGAAACCTGCACCGTGAGGTGCAGGCACTCATCAAGCAGGCGGCCATCCAACAGGCCGAGAGCTCGGCGTCACGCATCCGCCAACAGGGAGACGCACGAGGCGACGGGGCCGCGTAGGGGGGCGAACCCTCGGTCCATGCAGGTGAAGCGGCGAAGCGACCCGCCAACCCGGGACGCACACCGGCCAAAGAGCGGCTCCTCGACACGCGCGGGCGCGGGACGGCGACGCCCATAACGTCATCAACGCTCGGCGGACGAGCAAGGCGGACACGCGAGCGGCGACAGGCTACCACCCTCGGCGGGGTGGACGCTACGACAGCGATGAAGACCGCTCTCCGACACCGGAGCCACCGGGGACCCGTGTGTTCAGCCGGGAGATCCGCACGGCGGCCTTCCCCCAGCGCTTTCGGCAGCCCACGACCATCGTCAAGTATAACGGGGAAACGGATCCCCGCATATGGCTCAACGATTACCACCTAGCATGCCAGCTGGGCGGGGCCACCAGCGACGAGGTCATCATCCGCAACCTCCCCCTGCACCTCGGCGATTCAGCCCGGACGTGGCTCGAACATCTGCCGGCCAGCCAGATCCACAACTGGGATGATCTGGTCCGCACGTTCATGGGCAACTTCCAGGGCACGTACGTGCGCCCTGGGAATTCCGGGACTCGCGCTCCCCGCACCCGGAAGCACGGCGAGTCGCTCCGGGACTTCATACGGCGCTTCTCCAAGCGCTGCACGGAGCTCCCAAGCGTGGCGCAATCCGAGATTATGCACGCCTTCCTCGAGGGCACCACGTGCGGGATCTCGTTCGAGAGCCGGGGCGCGGCCCCACTTGTGGACTCAAACGAGCTGTTCTACATCGCCACCAGCTTCGCCTCAGGAGAAGAGGCCGTGGGGGCGATCTTCGACGGCAAGAAGGGCAAGCGCTCGGACGACGCGCCCGCGGAGGGCAGCAAGTCCAGGGAGCCCCACCGGAAGGACAAGCGGGGCAATAAAGGGAAGAAGCCGCGCCGCGAGGCGCGCGAGCAGGGACGCGACGGCGATGACACTGAGGCCCTTGCTGTTGACCCGGCTCGACGAGGCCTGCGACTGGCCCCTCGAGGTCCGGGGGTGTTCAATGACATGCTGAAAAAGCAATGTCCATACCACAAGACCCCAGTGAACCACACCCTCGAGCAATGCGACATGCTCAAGAAGTTCTACGGTCGCGCCGCCGCAAAGGACGCGGAGGCCAAGAAGGACGGAGGAGATGGCGACGCCGGCGGCTTCCCCACCGTAGAGAACGTGTTCCTCATCTTCGGGGGACCGACCGTCGACATGTCGAGCCGCCAGCGCAAGCGGGAGCGGCACGAGGTCCTCGCCGTGGAGAAGGCGCCTCCCTCCTTCCTTGACTGGTCGGAGGATGCCATCACCTTCAGTCGCGAAGACCACCCGAACCACATCCCCAACCCGGGTCAGTACCCACTGGTGGTCGACCCGGTCATTGGGAACGTGCGGTTCTCAAAAGTCCTGATGGACGGAGGCTGCAGCCTCAACATCCTCTACGCGCACACGCTGCGCCTGCTGGAGATCGGGTTGGAACAGCTGCGGCCCAGCACGACGCCGTTCCACGGCGTCGCACAAGGCAAGCGCGTCCAACCCCTCGGGCAGATCGACCTGCCGGTTTGGTTCGGCACTCCGAGCAATTTCCGCAAGGAAACGCTCACCTTCGAGGTGGTGGGGTTCCGGGGCGCCTATCACGCCATACTTGGGCGGCCCTGCTACGCCAAGTTCATGGCCGTCCCCAACTACACCTACCTCAAAATGAAGATGCCGGGACCAAACGGTGTCATCACCGTGGGCTCGTCCATCGAGCATGCGTTCGACTGCGACGTCGAATGCGTGGAGCACGCAGAAGCACTAGCGCTGGATGAAGCGCTGGTGACCACCTTGGAGAAGATGGTCAACGAAGACCTCGACTCCACCGCCAAGCACGCCGGAAATTTCGAGGCCGCGGAGCAGAACAAGGGGGTGCCCCTCGACCCTGCTGCCCCCGAGGGAAAGGCGTTGAGGGTCAGCTCCACCCTCGACCCGAAATAGGAAGTGGTGCTCGTCGACTTCCTCCACGCCAACGCCGACATCTTCGTGTGGAGCCCCTAGGATATGCCAGGCATCCCGAGGGAGGTCGCTGAGCACTCCCTTGACATCCTGCCTCATTCCCGCGCCATGCAGCAGCGGCTCCGCCGCTTCGACGAGGAGCGGCGGCGGGCGATCGGAGCGGAGCTGCGGAAGCTTCTCGAGGCCGGGTTCATCAAGGAAGTGTTCCACCCTACATGGCTAGCAAATCCTGTACTAGTAAAGAAAAAGAACGGGAAATGGCGGATGTGTATAGACTACACTAGTCTTAATAAAGCATGCCCTAAAGTTCCCTTTCCTTTGCCACGCATAGATCAAATTGTTGATTCAACAGCCGGGTGTGAGCTACTTTGCTTCCTTGATGCCTACTCCGGGTATCACCAAATAAAGATGAAGGAGTCCGACCAGCTCGCGACTTCGTTCATAACGCCGTTCGGGATGTTTTGCTACGTCACGATGCCGTTCGGCCTCCAGAACGCGGGTGCAACGTATCAACGCTGCATGCAACACGTCTTCGGAGATCACATCGGGCGAACGGTTGAGGCGTATGTAGACGACATCGTCATAAAAACCAGGAAGGCGGACGACCTGGTTGGCGACCTCAACATCGCGTTTGGCTGCCTACGGGCCAACGGGGTAAAATTGAACCCCGAAAAATGTGTCTTTGGTGTGCCATGAGGCATGCTCCTAGGATACATAGTCTCCCAGCGAGGCATCGAGGCCAACCCCGAGAAGGTTGCAGCCCTCGAGCGAATGGGTCCAATTCGGGACCTCAAAGGGGTACAAAAGGTGCTGGGGTGCCTTGCTACCTTGAGCCGCTTCATCTCGCGGCTCGGTGAAAAGGGCTTGCCCCTCTACCGCCTCCTCAAAAAGCACGAGCGCTTCTCCTGGACCACCGAGGCCCAGGATGCGCTCGACAAGCTCAAGGCATCCTGGACCCACACCCCGGTCCTCACGCCGCGAAGGACCGATACGGCGAACCGAGAGGGGGGGGGAGTGAATGGGAGCCGATAAAAATTCTTCTCGAAGGAGATGAAAACTCCAACAAGACGAACACGGCTTCCAACACACGTCTCCGACTCACTACCAAGGTTGGTCAAGCCCACGTAGCCACCGGAGTGCCACCGGACCTAGGAACCAACACACCACCTTCCGACCCGAGAAACGCAACGGAAAAACCAAGCCTCGAGTCTACGGACCCACACCGGTCGGACCGGTGAGCACCACCGGCCGACCGGTCCCCGCCGGTGAAACCGAGCAACTTTCACTAAGTGGCTCTACACCGGTCGACCGGTGAGACACACCGGTCGGACCGATGGCGACACGAAAGCCCCCAAGGCACCAAACAGCCAACCGACCACCAAACGGACCCAAACTCGAAACAACGGCAACACGGGACAACAACGAACTCACCAAGACGTTCACCCGAGCAAAATCCCACAAGGGCTTGCACCGGTCGGACCGGTCAAGAGCACCGGTCGACCGGTGTAGCACCGGCGACTCGGGATGAACAAAGACACCGCGGGTCAACTCCCCCAAATCCAAATCTCGATCTCCCGAATCGCTCCACGGACTTGAACAAGACTTTGGGGATATCAAGAACACCTCATGAGGAGTCCATAGCCAAGTTTAATCCCACAAGAAACTCGTCCAAAAAGGAGGAATCGAAGAAATCCCGCCGAGAGCACTTCCAACCCAAGAACTCAAGAAACCCCAAAATCGAGCACCTTTACTCACGGATTTGGGAGGGGAATCACAGCCCAAAGAACCACGAAGGGTTCCCACAAATTTCCCCCATCAAATCCCCAAGAGAAAGGCCCCGAAAACAACCCAAATAAATCACCGAGAGAGGGCTCCGAAAATCAACACCAAGAACAACCGGGGAAAACACATCCAAACCTTGAGGAACCACGCTGAATCATCTATACAAGAAACAAAGGTTCGTACAAGGTCTAGCAAGCCGCCCGATCATCCATCCCTCTCTACAAGATCTCTCCGTGAAGCTCTCTTGCTAGTCCTAAGGAAAACCTAAGGAAAATAGGTGGGAAATAGGAAAACTAATGAGCTAGGGTTCCAAGAGTTGGCTGCCATCCTCTCACCTCTTGGGTTATATAGGCGGCAACCGAATGTCTAAAATGCCCCTCTCTACTAACTAGGGATACAAGCCCCTCAAGGGCGGATTTGGAATTCTTGATGTTTTCACCATCGGACGGATGCCCGCAACCGCACCCCGCGTAGCCTCGACGCAAGCCATGCGATCCCGACGCGTGTCCTCCGCTTCGAAGATTCCGGACTGCGTCGTCGCACACCGCCGGACCGGTGCTCCTCACCGCCGGGGACCGGTCCCCACCGCGCCGACCGGTCGGACCCACCGGTCGGACCGGCTGCGGTGTTGCCGCACCTCCGTCTTCGGTTCTCCGGTCTTGGCTTTGTGGATCAACCAAGGAACCCGGTGGTTTTCCGGTGAACCACCGGAAACCCCGCGAACTCGGTGTAGCCTCCGCCAATCTCCACTCATGACTTGGCTCCCACGTAGTCCCGGCTCGACCTTGGTTTTGAGGCTCAACCAAGAAACCGTCCACGACTTCATCTTGCTTGTTCATGCCACCATGCGGTCCGCACTTGACCCCGCCGGCCACCGGGTCCCTCGAACGAAGCCTACTTGTCTTCTCCACACCCGGAGGCCTCACCGGCAACGACCTTTCGCGCTTGTTCTTCACCCGCACCAACACGAGTCAAGCCGCAACCCGCACCCGCAATACTTAGCCAAGAATCGGTCCACACAACGTTGTCAATCACTCATCACACAAGGAAGCGACCATCCACCGGTCCTCGAACCACACATGGTCCTCAATCTCCCCCTTGATGAGTGCATTGACAACACCCACACGAAAGTAACAAGAGAGAAAAGAAAAAGAAAAGAAACGAACAAAAAGAAACTCCAACAAGCGATCGAAAGCCAAACAAAGGCAAAGAGCAAGATCACTTGAAGGAAACAAGTCTCGGACCCCTTAGGCAAGGGCAACGGCTCGACACATCCGAGACAAAGCAAAGCTCAAGCAAAGAGCGCAAACCACCGAAACAAAGCTCGAAAAACCACAAAGAGCTCCCCCTGCACACATGCAAACTCCCCCCCGAACCAATGCAACTCCCCCCGGACGAATGCATGCAAGACACCACTTGAAACAGGACAGCTCGCAAAGACTTTCGGCTCACACCGGTCGGACCGGTCATCACCACCGGTCGACCGGTGCCCAACATGTGTACAGGGACGAGCACTCACACCGGTCGGACCGGTGCTCTTCACCGGTCGACCGGTGTACAACAGAGCCCAGAAATGGCTCGAAACCACCTGAAAACCTTCTAAATGCGCCCGGTAAGCCATTTCAAGCTCAAACTTCTCCCCCTTGTTGGCAATGCATGAATCAAGCCAAAAATGCAAAAAATGCAACCTAGAGCTTCTCAAATAGACAAAATTCAACAAAGAATGCTACACATGTCCAAATGAGCAAGTTAGGTACTCGACGGCTTCGTATCGATCTCAACTACATGATCACCAAGTTTCACAACCATTGGACGAAGCTAAGAAGGATTTTGGCAATTTTGCGAAAAACTTGCCTCTCATGAGCAAAGTCCTAAACATGATCAAAGCATATCAAAATGGCAAAGCCACACAAACTTCATGCTAGGACAACTATTCTAACCATAAGACCATCACAAACACCCACAAGCACCTCATGTCATGTCAAAGCCACCGAGCCATGTGCCTACTTCTATTTATGAGACTTCTCATTGGTAGGCATCATGCAACGGTTTAGCACCCAAAGCAAATTAAATTCAGCACATATGACATGGGAGCATATTTTCCAAGCATTTTTCATTTCATTTTCAGATTTGTAAATGGTACATGAAATGTCTTTGCGACAAAAAGGAACTTATGCTCCTCCACAAGATAAATCTAGAGGGCTAAACATTTATGATGGCAAAAGAGCCTTTGGCCCCATATGATCAATAAGCTAGCTATCCAACCACAAATTAAGCAGCAAAGCCACAAAAACATGTCAAGAGCATGTAAAGGCATTTACACATGAGAGAGCATACATGTGACAATTTTCAAAAGCATAGCTATCAACCATGGATTATTCATCAAGATCATCAAGAGCTAAGCCAAACTAACCGTAGCATACCAAACAAGCTCACAAGAACATATATCTCATTCCATGGTGAACAATGTATATGAGAGAAGCTTCTCCTAACCAATGCATATGATACAAAATGCATGCAATCTAAGATACAAGGATGCCTATACATCATGTTACATATGCCATGCCAAATGCAAGAAATGCACAAAGGAAAGCTATACATATGCTACAAACCGGCTCCTCGAGGGGAGGCAAAACGGGCTCGACACCACCGGCAAAAGAGCAAAGGAGCACCAAACTCACAAGCTCCCCCTAAACACATGCACTAGGGCCAAAGAGCATACAAAGCTCACCCTACGCACATGAGATAGAGAAGGAGCAAAACAAACCAAGTGGCTTGACCAAGGCCACACACTTGAAGGTCACAAATACACTTACCTTTATCATTTCTTCACAATTCACTAATCCTTGTCCACCATTCCCGAAAGTGATGCACCAACACATCACCACCGGGATATGAAGCCGAAGAACCACCCCCCGATATCAACCAAATGTTCTCCGGACCATCCACCTGCAACTCAAAACCAAGAGCGAGAGTGAGCAACCGACTCAACACTGGGGTTAGTTCCAAATGTGTAAAACCAGTGCCTAGCCATTTGCTCGAAAGTGGGGTTAGCAAAAACCAAACCATCTTTCCTACCAAAGCTACCTCCACGAACACCACCACGGTAACCACCATGAGGGAACCAACCCTCTCTCGCCCGGAGGAGGACCAAAACCACGAAAGAAAGCCCGTGGACCATCCCTCCTCTCCTTCTCAAAGCCATGACTCCTCCCATCCCCGTAGTGAGCTCGAGGGGGAGAATGCCTAGCAACCGGCCTCCCGCAAACTTTCCAGACCAACCACCAGAACCACGACCTCCAGAAACAACCCTCGCACCTGTACGAGCACGAAACCCAAACTGCTCTCGTCCGTGCCCGCACCGGCCTCGACCGGTGCCCCTCACCGGTCTGACCGGTGTAACCTGGGCAAGAAGCACCTCCAACAGCCTTCCGCCGTCCCCAAGCCCGAACTGACTTCACACTCGCCTTGGCCCTGGGCAACTGCACACGAGGCTCAAGTACACCATCGAAAGGGTGGTACTTGTCCTTGTTAGCCCACTCCTTCGCCATTCTCTCCTCACGCTTCCTCTTGAAGCAAAACGCTCTCTTGTGACCATCCTTTCCACAAGACTCACAATGGAAACGGATCGATCCGGGCTTAGGCTTGGGATGAGACTCTTCACAAGGCTTCTCACTTGGTTTCTCACTAGGCGTTTCTCTTGCCTTCTCACTCGGTTTTTTTTTCTTTTGGTTGGTTTGGCTTGCATGCAAACTTGTCTTTGGGTGTGGGTTGTGGTGGAACCGAAACATCCCCAAATTTCCTTTCTCTCTCACCACCGCCCTCACCAACCTTATCCAATCCCAAAGCCCAACCGTCAAAGCGCTTACGGCTAGCAATCATCATACCAAGCCGAGGTTCTTGACTCGACAACCAACTCAGCGCTTCACGCAACTTATCATTCTCATCTTGCAAGCGACCAACACATTTTGCAAGATCCAAATTCTTCATAGCATGCAACTCACATGTAGAGCAAGAAGTAGGAATAGGCACTTTCAAATCAGCCTCAAGTGAAACAATGCGAGAACGGAGCTCAAGAATTTTCTCATGCAAACTAGGGCAAGA
This sequence comes from Cenchrus americanus, assembly GCA_947561735.1. Taxonomy (NCBI): domain Eukaryota; kingdom Viridiplantae; phylum Streptophyta; class Magnoliopsida; order Poales; family Poaceae; genus Cenchrus; species Cenchrus americanus. Next base: position 194,415,209 of record OX387241.1, read on the forward strand.
AGTGCAAGCACCAAGCAAAGTGGGTCTAGATTGTAGCTCACCCAACTCAACCCTAAGCACATCTAGTTCCTCACACTTGGAGGCATACTTCTCCCTAAGATCGATCCAAGTCGCCTAGGAAAACAGAGCAATCGGCACAATCGTTCTCATCCGAAACAACAGGGCTAGCCTTAAGAGAATAAATCTCAAGCTTGCTATCAAGCACCTGTGTCTCTAGCTCAGCCACTCTAGTTCTAGCATCCTCGAGTGAAGACCTGAGCTCCTTCCTAAGCTTCTTAGCCTCTAAGCATGTGATCGCGATTATCAAGCAAGTCAACCAACTCCTCATTCTCCTTGCGCAAAGAAGAGAGCTCATCACATACCTCATCCTCAGAATCCAAGTCCGAGGTGTCCTTCTGGCTTTTCTTGCTGCTCGAACTGCGAGCCATGCCCCAGAAGTCGTCCTTGAGGCTTAGGCCCGTCACACAAAGGCCGTTGAGATACTTGCCGATGTTCTTCTTCTTCTTCCTCTTCTTGTCATCCTCTTCGTCTTCATCACTCGAGCTTGAAGACGTGTCCTCGGAATCAGACTCGATGTCGCTCGATCTCTTCATCTTCTCTCGAGACCGCGTCTTCTTCTCATGTCCATGATCCTTCTTCCTCGGACTTCTTCTTCTTGTCCTTGGACTTGTGCTTGTCGTGGTCGTTCACCTTTGGACACTCGGCGAAGTAGTGTCCGGTCTTGCCGCACTTGAAGCATGTCCTCGTGTTCCTCCTCCTCGTTCACGCGGTTCTCGTGCGGCCTCTCGAACCGCCTCGTCGGGAGCGCCCGGCTCGTCCTCTCCAAGCTCGTCGAACTCCTCATCCGGCATAGACATCAAAGAGGAGAAAGAGAACATCCCGATGGATGGATTAGTGTTAGCCTTTCCTTTCTAACCACCAACGAGGGCAAGACTATGGGAATCGGTCGGTCCCTCGAGCTTGGCGATCATGCCCCTATCCACCTCAGCCGACTTGAGCTTCGAGAACGGCTCGTTCACCGTCGCAGTGTCATACTTCTCCGACTCGACAATGGCCTCGAACTTTCCGCCCCATATCATATGATCCAAAGAGTGTAAGAGCTTGACCGCTCTATCATGATCATCGTACGGGAGCACGTCCACATTGGCCCTCATGTTGTTCACCACCACCGTGAACCTCTGAAACAAGGCATCGATGGACTCACCGGGGAGATGAGTGAAGTTCTCGTACTCTCTCCGGTAGGTCGCATACATCCGTGCCTGAACCCCGGGCGTTCCCAACATGAGCCTCCTTCAACACCGCCCAAATCCTACAAGCCAAGTGCTCGGTGTGCACCCGATCGAACTCGGCCGACACAAAGCACGAAACAAGTAGTCGACCGCCTTATTGTTGGCGTCGAAGCCGTCCCCTCGATCTGGAGCGAGGAAATCAACCGGCTGGACATAGCTTGTGTCCACCGTGACATCCCAAAGGATCGACCCTTTCCGCGGAGAAACGCACCCATCCGCTTGCTCCACATCCGGTAGTTCTTGCCATCGAAGTGTGGAGGACCCGAACCCCGTTCTCGGTACGCCATCCTTGGATCTTAGACGGTTAGAGTCAACAAAGACCCGAACCGGCTCGATACCACTTGAAGGACCGATACGGCGAACCGTAGAGGGGGGGGGGGAGTGAATGGGAGCCGATAAAAATTCTTCTCGAAGGAGATGAAAACTCCAACAAGACGAACACGGCTTCCAACACACGTCTCCGACTCACTACCAAGGTTGGTCAAGCCCACGTAGCCACTGGAGTGCCACTGGACCTAGGAACCAACACACCACCTTCCGACCCGAGAAACGCAGCGGAAAAACCAAGCCTCGAGTCTACAGACCCACACCGGTCAGACCGGTGAGCACCACCGGTCAGACCGGTCCCTGCTGGTGAACCGAGCAACTTTCACTAAGTGGCTCTACACCGGTCAGACCGGTGAGACACACCGGTCGGACCGATGGCGGCCGAAAGCCCCCAAGGCACCAAACAGGCCAACCGACCACCAAACGGACCCAAACTCGAAACAGCAGCAACACGGGACAACAACAGAACTCACCAAGACGTTCACCCGAGCAAAATCCCACAAGGGCTTGCACCGGTCCGGCCGACCGGTCCAAGAGCACCGGTCGACCGGTGTAGCACCGGGCGACTCGGGATGAACAAGACCCGCGGGTCAACTCCCCCAAATCCAAATCTCGATCTCCCGAATCGCTCCACGGACTTGAACAAGACTTTGGGGATATCAAGAACACCTCATGAGGAGTCCATAGCCAAGTTTAATCCCACAAGAAACTCGTCCAAAAAGGAGGAATCGAAGAAATCCCGCCGAGAGCACTTCCAACCCAAGAACTCAAGAAACCCCAAAATCGAGCACCTTTACTCACGGATTTGGGAGGGGAATCACAGCCCAAAGAACCACGAAGGGTTCCCACAAATTTCCCCCATCAAATCCCCAAGAGAAAGGCCCCGAAAACAACCCAAATAAATCACCGGGAGAGGGCTCCGAAAATCACCACCAAGAACAACCGGGGAAAACACATCCAAACCTTGAGGAACCACGCCGAATCATCTATACATGAAACAAAGGTTCGTACAAGGTCTAGCAAGCCGCCCGATCATCCATCCCTCTCTACAAGATCTCTCCGTGAAGCTCTCTTGCTAGTCCTAAGGAAAACCTAAGGAAAATAGGTGGGAAATAGGAAAACTAATGAGCTAGGGTTCCAAGAGTTGGCTGCCATCCTCTCACCTCTTGGGTTATATAGGCGGCAACCGAATGTCTAAAATGCCCCTCTCTACTAACTAGGGATACAAGCCCCTCAAGGGCGGATTTGGAATTCTTGATGTTTTCACCATCGGACGGATGCCCGGCGACCGCACCCCCGCGTAGCCTCGACGCAAGCCATGCGATCCCGACGCGTGTCCTCCGCTTCGAAGATTTCGGACCGCGTCGTCGCACACGGTCGACCGGTGCTCCTCACGGCCGACCGGTCCCCACCGGCCGGACCGGTCGGACCCACCGGTCGACCGGTCTGCGTGTGCCGCCGCACCTCCGTCTTCGGTTCTCCGGTCTTGGCTTTGTGGATCAACCAAGGAACCCGGTGGTTTTCGGTGAACCACGGAAAACCCCGCGAACTCGGTGTAGCCTCCCGCCAATCTCCACTCATGACTTGGCTCCCACGTAGTCCCGGCTCGACCTTGGTTTTGAGGCTCAACCAAGAAACCGTCCACGACTTCATCTTGCTTGTTCATGCCACCATGCGGTCCGCACTTGACCCCCGCCGGCCACCGGGTCCCTCGAACGAAGCCTACTTGTCTTCTCCACACCCGGAGGCCTCACCGCAACGACCTTTCGCGCTTGTTCTTCACCACACCAACACGAGTCAAGCCGCAACCTCGCACACCGCAATACTTAGCCAAGAATCGGTCCACACAACGTTGTCAATCACTCATCACACAAGGAAGCGACCATCCACCGGTCCTCGAACCACACATGGTCCTCACGCCGCCGCGGGGCCGGCGAACCTCTGCAGCTCTACGTGGCCGCGACCACCCAGGTGGTCAGCACCGTAATCATGGTAGAGCGCACGGAGGAAGGGCACGCCCTGCCGGTCCAACGGCCGGTGTACTACATCTGCGAAGTCTTGTCCGACACCAAGACACGCTACCCTCAGGTCCAAAAGTTGTTGTACACGGTGGTCCTCGCGCGGCGCAAGCTTCGCCACTACTTCGAGGCCCACCCTGTCACGGTGGTTTCCTCCTTCCCACTGGGGGAGATCATCCGCAACCCGGACGCGGCGGGCAGGATTGCCAAGTGGTCGGTGGAGCTGATGGGCGAGACGCTCGCCTACGCCCTGCGTAAGGCCATCAAGTCCCAGATCCTGGCGGATTTCGTCGCTGAATGGACAGACACGCAACTACCGCCGCCGCGGTCCAAGCGAGTGCCTCGGACTCGTATTTCGACGGCTCGATGATGAAAACGGGGGCGAGCGCGGGCCTGCTCTTCGTGTCACCCCTCGGGGAGCACATGCGATACGCAGTACGTCTCCACTTCCCCGCGTCAAACAACATGGCTGAGTACGAGGCCCTCCTTTGCAGCCTCAAGATCGCCATTGAGATAGGCGTCAAGCACCTTGACGTGCGGGGGGATTCGCAGCTCGTGATTGACCAAGTCATGAAAAATGCGAGCTGCCACGACGACAAGATGGAAGCATACTGCAAGGCCGTGTGAGCCCTCGAGGACAGGTTCTATGACATCGAGCTCAATCACGTGCCCCGCCGGTACAACGAGGAGGCGGACGAGCTGGCCAAGATCGCGTCCGGGCGGATCGCCGTCCCCCTGAACGTTTTCGCCCGAGATATTGCCCAGCCCTCCGTCCCCCTCGAGCCACACCCCCCCGAGCCACGCGGAACCCTCGGGGGCTCCCTCGAATCCAGCAGGCGCGGAGCCCATGGATGAGGACCCCTCGAACGAGGCGTACGTGCTCTCCCTCCTCGAGGGGTATGGCGCCTACGAGGCCGATGTGATGGATGTCGAGCCAGCCCCCATCAAGGCAGATTGGCGCGACAAGTATGTCGCCTGGATAGCTCGAGGGGAACTCCCCTCGGACCGGGCCGAGGCCAGGCGCATCGCCAAGATGGCCAAGTCCTTCGCCCTCGTCGACGGCGAGCTGTACAAGCGCGCAGCTTCCGGCATCCTGCAGCGATGCGTACCCATCCCCGAGGGGCGCGAGCTCCTCCGGGACATTCACGCGGGGATCTGCGGCCATCACGCCGCACCCCGCACCCTCGTGGGCAATGCGTTCCGTCAAGGCTTTTACTGGCCTACCGCGGTCGCGGATGCCAGCGAGATCGTGCGCACCTGCGAAGGGTGCCAGTTCTACGCCCGCAAATCCAACCTTCCTGCTCACGTCCTGCAGACCATCCCCATAACATGGCCTTTCGCCGTGTGGGGGCTGGACATCGTCGGGCCCCTGCGGAAGGCGCCCGGGGGCTTCACTCACCTGTTGGTTGCGATCGACAAATTTTCCAAGTGGGTAGAAGTACGCCCCATTACGAATCTCAGGGCAGAGCAAGCGGTGACGTTCTTCACCGACATCGTCCATCGTTTTGGAGTACCAAACTCCATCATCACCGACAACGGGTCCCAGTCCACGGGCAGGAAATTCTTGGAGTTCTGCGATAAATTCCACATCCGTGTGGATTGGGCAGCTGTGGCACACCCACAGACTAACGGCTAAGTAGAGCGTGCCAATGGCATGATCCTACAAGGCCTTAAGCCCAGAATTTTCGACCAGCTGAATAAGTCTGGCCGGAAATGGCTCCAGGAGTTACCAACGGTCGTGTGGAGCCTAAGGACCACCCCAAGCAGAGCCACCGGGTTCACCCCGTTTTTTCTAGTCCATGGCGCAGAGGCTGTCCTCCCCACGGACTTAGAGTATGGGTCACCCAGGGTGCGAGGCTACGACGAGGACACCAACCAGCGAGCCCGCGAGGACTCACTGGACCAGCTAGACGAAGCGTGCCTCGTGGCCTTGATGCACTCCGCAAGATACCAACAGTCCCTCAGGCGCTACCAAGCACGGAAGATACGCCGACGGGACTTCAGCGAAGGGGATTTGGTCCTAAGGCTACGCCAAGACAACCGAGGACGCCACAAGCTATCGCCTCCGTGGGAGGGACCCTACGTCGTAGTGAAGGAGCTCAAGCCCGGCACGTACAAGCTAGCCAACGAGGACGGCGAAGAACTCACTAACACTTGGAACATCCAACAACTACGCCGCTTTTATCCCTAGTTAGGATTTCCAAATCTTTTTTTGTAAATCACGTGCCCAACACCCCAGTTGGCAACAACCATGTAAACATCACCGGTTCAATAAAAAGGGCAACTCGGCTTTCCCCTGAAACCCAAGTTACCCTCGGGGGCTACTACGGGAGGCATCCCCCAAAAAATGGTCCCATTTTTTTCGCAAAAAAGAAAACAACTCACACGCGCTAAGCATGTTTCTACTTTGGCCTCGAGCAAAATTCGAACAGGGCGCAGGCAACCTAGCGGAAAGGATGCGCGAGTCGGAGATAGCCTACGCCTCCGCGAGGATACGACCCTTCTCTCTTGCCTCCGACAGCGGGCCGCTCGCGAAAATCGAACTCCCCTAACTAGAATTTACTCAGGAAGAAGGAGAAACAAAAAAGTGCAATAAAGTAAAAGACATCATTTCACTTTCACGAACGTTTGAAGCAAAGTGATCTGTTTATTTACACGGCCACATGGCCCGCACACTAACACATAAACAAAAAAGGGCCTGGCGCTCGGCAATCCTCAGGCTGGCGGAGCGGCAACGTCAGCGGCATCTGGGAACAGAAACTCCTCGAAGGCCTCGGCGAGCGCCCCGGCGGCGTCGGCGGCTAACGCGTCCACGCGCTCCATCGCCACCTCGTCCTCGACGCCCTCGGGGACGACGTAACCCTCCGCCACCGCCTCGAAGTTGATCTCGTAATGAGATCGCACCACCCCGAGGGCCTTCTGGACGCCGAGGTGCAGCGCCCGGCGCATGCGCCCGGTGACGTGCCCGCCAAGGGCGCGCAGGCGGCTGGCCAGCGAGCTCCCAGCCTGCGCCTCGCCCTCCTCCACGGCCTGGCAGGTCTCGAGGGCTGCGGAGCGCAACTCCAGCAGCTCCTGCTCAGAGGAGTTGTAGGAGGTCTACAGTGCCTCAGCCCGCTCGGCCGCGTGCCCCAGCGCGGTGCGCAAGCCTGAGGTTGCCAAGCAAGAGGGAGATCAGAAAAGGGGGCGAACTCTCTAAGGGAAAATTAGCAAAACAAGAGACAAACAGCGACTTACCCTCGACTTGCTTCCTCTCCACCTCGAGGGCGTGGCGCTCGGCCTCAACCGCCTGCTAAAGGCCGCTGAGGGTCTCGCTCTGCTCCTGGAGGGCCAGCTCCTGGCTCGCGCTCGTGATGCTGAGCACCACCAGCTCGCCCTCGAGCTTGGAGAACTCAGCGTTCCGCCCCTCTAGCGACTTCTGTGCCGCCTCGCGAGCGACGCGCTCCTGCTCGAGCGCCGACCGGGCGTCGGCAAGGGCAGCCCGCTCCTGCTGGAGCTGCCCCTCAGCCCCTCCGGCGGGCGGTACGCTCTGCGGGGAGCCGGTCCTCCGCGACGGCGAGCGCCGCAACCTTGGCGTCGAGGGCGGCCTTCAGATCGTCGGCCTCCTTGGCCTTCTGCTCGAGCGCGCGCGCCCTCTCCTCAGCCTGGCTCTACTGAGCCTGCGCCCCCCGGAGCAACGAATGGAGCTCCAGGTTGTCGTTGCGGACGGCGACCACCTCCGTCTCCCAGTTGGCCGCCAGGGTGCGCATCCTCTCCAGGTCCGCCCGCGCCTGCCGTAGCGCCTCATCCCGGTCGATGAGGGCCGTGCAGACCTGCTCGAGGGTGGAGGGGCGCGCCGCGTCCTGCCTTTCGCACTCCTGGAGCTGATTGCGCAGGGCCACGGCCGGTATGACAGCCAACCGCCCGAGTCCTCAAGGCGTCGGCGAGCGCGTCGAAGGTGTCGCACCGCTCCCGGAGCTGGCGGAGCTCGGCGCTCATCTGATCGAAGGCGCTGTATTTGTCGCGGGTGCGGTGCTCGAGCTCCTGTCACCAACAAGTCGAGACCTGTGAGTCTTACGCTGCAAGGAACGCGCGCAAAAACGAGAAAAACAAAGAAAGCAGACGACGGCGCCCCACTTGGAAGACGCGCCACGCGGGGCCGCCATGAATCCGCAGCGCCTCGTTCAACGTTCGGTCGAGCGCAACACCGTGGTTGCGGAGCTCTCCCCACGGCCTCCTGCTCCCCCCGGGCGTCGGCAAAGGCGGGCGGATCGCCAACGCGCCCCTCTCCGGGGGCGGAGCGGCCGGCGCGGGAAGAAGAGGCCTCGGCACCATACCCTCGGCCTCCTGCCACCATGTGGCCCTCCCCGCCACCTCACAAGAGCCCCCTCCTGGGACTCGGGGGACGGCGTGGGGAAACTCACCCACTGGTCCCACCCGGGCGGCGGGGAGTCGTCGTCCGGGATCTCCACCACCGCCGCCGGGAGCCGCCGGCGGCGCGCGCCCCCTCGCGTCGCCTCCATCGACGACTCCGCCCGCGCCTCCCCAACCGCGGGCTCTCGCCGCGGTGCCGCGGCCACCGGTCTCCCGGCCGCGTCCCCGCAACCACGGGCGCCGGCTCGCCCTCCTCGGCGGACGCCGCCGGCCGCGCCTCCACCACGACTCCACGACCGGCGCCGCCGGCCGCGCCTCCACCACGACCGGCGCCCCGCCGCTCCTCGACGGTCGCCGGCCGCGGCGCGGCGGGCGGAGGTCCACCGGCCGTGGCTCCGGGGCCTCGGGCCGCGCTCGCGAGCTCTCGCCCGCCGCGGCCGCCGCGCTCGCCCCCCGCTCGCGGCGCTCTCGACGAGCGCCGCCGGGTGGGAACGGATGCGTCTGCCCTCAACACCTTGGCCAGTGCGAGGGGAGGCACGGTCGGCACCACCCTGCGCAAACACGAACAAACGGTCAGGCCCTTGGTTGTCAGAAATTCAACCCCGCAAAAGAGCGAGCCCCTCACCTCGAAGAAGAGAAGGCGCGCTTCCTCTTCCTCGAGGTCCCAGCAGACGATGCCGGCGCAGCCCGCGCGGTCGCCGCCGCGCCTCCGGCCGTCTCCGCGCGCGCGCGGACCCCGCCCCGCGCGCGGCGCGCCCGTCGCGCGCACCTTCGGGCGCGCACCGGCGCCTCCGCGGCCCGCGCCACTCCCGTCGTCGATTTCCCGGCGGCGGGCGCCTCCGCACCCACCCCAGGCGACGCTACTCTTGCCACCGGAGCTGGCTCCAGCGGCGGGGGGGGAACAGGCTCCCACCTATCGGGGAGGCCACCGCCCCCGCCTCTTCCTCCTCCGAGGACGAGTACTCCTCGGTCCCCGGAGAAGACAGCCCCTGCTGCTCGCACAGCCGATACTCCTCGTTCCGCCGCTCGCGACGCTCGCGGTGTCGCTTCGCGCGCTCCTTCTTGCGTGCCGCCCGCTCCCGCTCCCGTTGCTGCGACGCTCGACTGAGCGCACGAGAGCGGGGAGTGGGTGGATCAGACTTCGCGGCGCTCAGGCTCACCAGCTGCGAGCGAAACATCGAAGCGTGTCAGCAACCTGAAGCATCAGCAAAATCAAAAACGGAGCCAAGAATTCCACTCACCAGCGGGCCGGTGGGGAGCATCTCGAGATCCCACAGGGATCGGTCGCTGCACAGGGACCGGGTGTCGACGGCGCTCCGCGCCCGTGTAGCCGCGTACTCTCGCAGGAGGGGGCTCTGAAGCATCCGCGACCTCGCCAGCGCGACGGGGTTCGCCGTCTCCGTCATCTCGAAGATGCGGAGTGGCCTCTCCATCAGGGGGACGACCCGCCGGTGGTGGAGGAAGGCGAGGACGGTCGCCGCGGTCAGCCCATGGCCCGCCAGGTTCCTCAGCGCCGCCAGAAGCGAGTCCAACCGCCTCCGATGCTGGACCGGAGACACCTCGTGGCTCCAGGAGTCGGGCTTCTCCCGGAGCACCAGACCAGTGTAGGGGGGAGGCCGGGCTCGTCGTTGCGGAGGTAGAACCATCCCCGCTCCCAGCCCACGTTGTTGGTCGTCATGGTGCAGGGGATGTAGTCGTCCTTGTACTGACCCCGCAAGGCGAGCGACATGCCGCCGGCGCGCACCGCGCGGCGGGTCCTCTGCTCTGACGTCGGCTGCGTGAACAGCTCCGTGCGGAAGAGGTGAATCCAGAGATCCCAATTCACTGGGATCCCTAGATACCCCTCGCAAATGCCCACGAACGTGGCCGCCTGTGAAATTGCGTTCGGCGCGAAGTTGTGCAGGTCCACGCCGTAGTGGTGGCAGAGCGCCCGCATGAAGTGACTCTCCGGCACCGCGAAGCCACGCTCGTGGAAGCGGGTGAAGCTAACCACGTAGCCGCTCGGCGGGTTGGGCGCGTGGTCCCCAGCCGGCAGCACGATCCACTCGGCCGGCCGGCCCTCCTCGTTCGCCGCCAGCTGACCGGCGGCCACCAGCTCACCCAGGGCCAACCGCGTCACCGTCGAGCACTCCCACGCGTACGGATCGACGATAACAAGAGGCGGTAGAGGTGCCATGAGGAAAGGCAAGGGGCCAGGAACGAAGAACAGGAAGGAGGAGAAGAGCTCCAAAGGCGGAAAGGCGCTGTGGCGAGAACGAGACGAGGGCTGGAGCGCAAGGAGCGAGAATGGCGAATGCTAAGGTAAAAACCGCCGATTTCCCCCTCGCCAGATTTATAAGCCGCGGGCGTGCTCTCCGGAGCGCACGTCCCGCGCGCATTAACTGCAGGGGAAATCTTCTCTCGCTGACGGGCGGGCCCCACCACGACTGCGGCGGCCACGCCACTGCTGACGGGCCATCATCACGGCGTAGAACCAGGAGGGCCGTGGCAGGCGGTCACGTCCGCCTGCCCACGCCGCCCACTACGCGCGCGGCCGAGGCGCCTAAAAGGTGCGCCCGCGGCGCGCGAAACCGCGGCCGCGGCTGCGAAGCATTAAATGGCCTGGTCCCTTACCAAGTAAGGAAGACCTTCGAGCGGCGCGAGCCCCTGACTCAGAAAAATTCAACCCTCAAAGGGTGCAAGGATCGGACGGTCACCTCGGGGCCCGTTTGAGATAAAACAGGCACCACAGGTACCTTCGATGCGCTATTTTACTGATCAGCGCCTCGAGGGTTGACGCGGTCAGGGACCCTCGAGGATTCGCAGATGCAAAGACGGGGTCGCCTAGCCGCCACCCCGCGCTATTTTACTGATCAGCGCCTCGAGGGCTGATGCGGTCAGGGACCCTCGAGGATTCGTAGATGCAAAGACGGGGGCGCCTAGCCGCCACCCCGCGCTATTTTACTGATCAACGCCTCGAGGGCTGACGCGGTCAGGGACCCTCGAGGACTCGCAGATGCAAAGACAGGGGCGCCTAGCTGCCACCCCACACGGCCCTACTGATCAGAGGTTCGAAGCCTGACCCTCGACGGGTTCGAACAGGCACCCCAGATCACCAGAGTCAGGGACGACGAGGGCACGAGCATTCGAGCTGTTCCTCGAGCCCACCGGCTCGAGGGTGCCCCACATGTCGTGTTCGAGAGCCAGCGAGGGCAGCTAGCCGGGGGATCCCACCGAGGGAGAGCTTCCGCGCCCTCGGTCCCTAGCGAACGGGACCCATGCAAGCGCTTCAATGGACGTGTCTCTGGACCACGCAGCCTACCCTTATCGAACGGGGCATGGGTGTCCACTCGAACCACCCACTAACAACTCAACGAAAAATCCGCAATCCGCGACCCGACCGATGGGGGTTGCGGAAACCTCACCCTCCGTCCCGCGGAGGGACGGCGAGGGCACGTTAAAAACAAGTCGTAGAGCTCTACCCGATCGCCTCGAATGGGCCCAGGCTCGGGGGCTCGACGCACGGCTACACCTCCTGTATTGCACCGGCCGTGGGTAGTGCCAGCTGCGCATGCGTCACCGCAGCCGGCTGAAACATTGCCGACGCCGGTTGAGATATGTACCACGCCCTCTGACCAAATCTCGCGGTAAAACCCCTGCAGGAGCACTCACGCTCCTACAGGGCTTCGGGGGCTAGACCCGCGGGTCCGCTGACGCGGCCCCACGGAAAGCACTCGCAAACCAGGGGGAAGGATGTCCTATCGGTAGGCTCCGGCATCCGCGGGGAGCACGGCCGGCGAACCCGCGGATGCTCGGGGGCTGCGCGGGGGACAGCCCCGGGGGGTCCCCTTAAACAGCGGGGAAACCCCACTTAAAACCTGCAAAAAGCCAAGACCAAGCACGTCTCGCTTAAACACACGGGGCATGGCCCACGCCACGGTGGCCCTGACGGCCCACCAAGGCGGCCCACTCAAAGATCCCCTCGAGCAGGCTCCGCCTCGCTCGAAGGCACACACCTCCCTCGGGTGGGCACCGCCCCGTTCGAAGGAGTACGCTTACCTCGAGCGGGCTCCGCCTCACTCGAGGGTCCGCGCCGCCCTCGAGCAGGCTCCGCCTCGCTCGAGGGCGCCCTGCACGCACACGCCCGTTCCCGTACGCGGGTACGGGCATTTAATGCTCTGACAACGGCGGGGCGGCGCCATCATGCGCCCGGGACTCGCGCCCGGTCTCCGTTGCACCAACTCCCTAGGAGGGAACCCATCCCCGCCACTGTGGGGGACTGTGCGACGTGGCCGGTGCCAGCCCCGTGACGCCACGCCGCCTACTCCTGTACGGCTAACGCGCCAAGCCCTCGAAGGGGGCCGGCCGCACCCTCGATTTGCTTTCCCGTGACCTTGCGGGGGTTAGGTCGTGATGTTAGGCCGGCGGGGCGCCATCCCTGCCACTGTTAATGGCATGGTGGCCGCCCCCCGCGCGTACAACCCCCACGCCGGCACCGTGGTAACGCCTCCGACGCCGTGAAGCGTGCGGGAACGGGACGCCGCCACGCCCGCCACCGCATCCCGTACGGATCGACGTCGGCAACCCCCTCGAACCCGCCCGGGGACATCACGGCCATCCGCGCACCCCTACCCTCGAGGCCGCCACCTGTTCGGGTACAAGATATGCCATGATGGCCGGATCGCGGCAAGGACCGTCAAGGTGGCCGCACCCGCTCTACGCGCGCGGCACACCACACTTCCCCATGTAGCTGAATAGTGCGGCATACATGTATTTCGCTCTCTCCTTGGCCTATAAAAGGAAGACGAACTCCCCCGCCGCAGGGGACAACACACGGCAGAACGATAAGGAACAACCGCATACGACACACCACACACCTGCTTCCCAATTCTCCCACAACATCTTCAGCTACTTCACCAGGGACTTGGAGGCCACGCTTCCTCTCCCGCCTTGCTTGTAGCAGGCCCACTACAGGCACCCCGGTGCTGAGCAATATAGTGCCCCGAGCACACCACTGCTGGATGTACGGCCCCTCGGCCGGAACCAGGATAAAATTCTACCTCTGATTGCTTGGCATCGGCCATTGAGGGATAGACCTTGGCGCTTATTACTGGTTAGTGTCGGGACCACATTCCGCACCGACATGTGTCACAGTCATGCGATATCTTCAAGTCCCCTTGCATCGAGAGTACACCTACTGGACTCGGCATCTTGAGTACCAGGTAGGTGTAGTGGGGTACCGCCATGAACTTGGCGATAGCCGGTCTGCCGAGGATGGCATGGTAGGACGTCTCGAAGTCCGCGACTGCGAACTTGATGTACTCGGTACGATAGTTGTCCCGAGATTCCCCGAAGGTAGCTGGCAGGACCACTGAGCCTAGTGGGCTAGCCGCATTCCCGGGGACGATGCATTAGAAAGGCGAGGTGCTCTTGGTGAGTATGTGGGTGATGTCAAGCTTCATCTTCTTCAAGGTCTTGGTGAAAAGGATGTTAAGCCCGCTTCCACCGTCGATGAGGACCTTGTTGAGCTTGGAGCCCGCGACCACCAGCTTCAGGACGAGTGGGAACCGCCCTGGTTCGGAGAAGCTAGTCCATTGATCCGCGTGGGAGAAGGTAATGGGTACCTCCGACCACCTGAGAGGGGTCGGGACCGCTGATTCAATGCTCATGACTTCTCGACGGGTAGCCTTTGAACCCGTCTGCTAGGGAGTCCGCCGAAGAGGACGTTCACCGTCTTGTCGGGTTCCTGGAAGTCGCCATTGCCTTCGTCGTTCTTCTTCTTGCCTTTCTTGTCATGAGGGTGTTGTGGCTCCGGAGTGTCCTTGAGTGCTCGCCTGAGTTGGTAGCACTGCTCGGTGGTGTGGTTGCCGTCCAGATGCCACGGGCACTTCTCCTTCAGCAAGTATTTGAAGCCGCCGGAGGTCTTCTTCGAGTTCTCCTTCGCAGGGCGCTGGATAGCCGCGACAGTGTTGTCTGGCTTGCGCTTGCGGTTGGGACCCGAGTAGTTGTTGTTGTTGCGACCGCCTTGGTTCCCGTTGCTGCTGCTGCCGCCGCTAGTGTTCTGTTTGCTCTTGCCACGAATGGCATCGTACTTGGCGTTGGCTTTGTCTTCTTCATCAGCCCAGAAGGTGATCATGTCCTTGAGATGGGTGATGGAGCCGGGGCGGCGTCGACCGAAGTCTTCAATGGTGCGACGGTGGTATAGACCGTCTTGGAAGAGGTCAATGACCTCCTTGTCGGTGACGTCGACTACGGTGGCGCGCTTTTCGAAGAAGCACCACATGTACTTGCGAAGGGTCTCGCCTTGTTCCTGCTTCACCATGGCCAGGTCCATGCGAGTACCCGAGCGGCCCATAGCGCCCGCGAAGTTGCTGGTGAACTGCTCCTTTAGCTGGTCCCACTTGTCAATCGAGTACTTTTCGAGTGACTCGAGCCACGTGAGCGGGGCTTGGTCCAGGCAGAAGGGGAAGTAGAGGCACTTGGTGTCGTTGTTGCCACCAGCGTTCTCGATGGAGAGGGCGTAGCACCTGAGCCACTGGATGGGGTCTTGCTTCGTGTTGTACTTGGTGATTCCCAGAGGTTTGAATTTGTCCGGGAGGAGCAAGTTGCGAAGCCGAGGAGAGAAGGCGGGGAAGCCGTCATTGTCGTCTGCGGTGGCGGACTTCTTCCGCCGTAGTTCTTCAATCTTCTGGCGGGCATCGAAGCCGCCCTGGGAGGCTCCGGAGGCGTGGCTATTCGCGTGGCGTCGGCCGCCGCGATCGCCTCCGCGATCGGCCCTCCTGTTGGCCCCATGGTTGGACCTTCCCCCGTCGCTGCCTCCGCCGCCTGGGTCGCGATGAGGGACGATCTCACGATCGCCGCCAGCAGCTGCAGCGCTGTTGCCAGCTTGAGAGGGTCCGCCGGCCGTTGCACGAGTACGGTTGGGATTGGCCGGCAGCTCGGCTCGAGTACGGTTGCGACCGAGGTCCGCGCTGCAACTTGTGGCTTCGTTGTCGCGGTTCCTGGCGGGGGGCGGCTGAGCGACCCTGTTGTCAACTCACATGAAGTAAGCGTCTTCTGCAAGCTTGGCGATGACTTCTCCTGCGCGCATCCCCTGAGCTTGGCGTGCGATCGCTGTGATTGACATGAGGCATTGCTCCGGGGTAGTGTGTACCCTACTCTCGACTTGGTCGGGAGCCTCTGCAAGGTTGCGGATGGGGAGGTTATCTTGAAGACGCCGGTGTCGCTCGTTCCGCTTTCTGTTACGCTCACGTCGAGCGTCCCTGTTGGCGTCGGTCTCATCCGCGGGCGCGTCGGCAGTCAGCTTGTCTGCGGAGATGTCTTCGAGGTATCGGTCGCTTGCTGTCCCTGAGGGTCCTGGCTTGTCGCCGGCAGCCATGAAGACTTGGCGGTCGGGGTTGCCAAGACTGGAGTCAGAACTCGCCACTTCTGTTGGGGTATACTCCTCAGCTCGAGCGAGTGGTGTTCCCTCCTGGAAGGGAAGCGAGTTGAGGTAGGCGACGTAGCGTGAGTTCCCATTCGTTAGGTCAGCAGGCTTGCGGTCCGGCCAGTAGACGAATCTCCCGGCGGGTGTAGATGTTATAACCAGCCCGGAAGCTGGCCCTGACAAGGGTTGCTCTGTAGAGTTGTCCTCGAACTCGGGATCCTCAGGGTCCGACCCGAAGTCGAACTCGTACGCGGAGTCCGAGTAGAAGCCGAAGAGGGGGTTGGAGTCCGAAGCGTGGCCGGGGGCGGTGTCGGAGTCCGAGTCGCACTCGGGTACGGGCTCCTTGCTGACCCGGCGTGTAGTGGGAGCCTTCGTGTGGGCCCTGCTGGCGTTGCGGGGGCCACGCGTGAAGCGCTCGCGGGGTGGGGAGTCCACATGCGATGGCTGAGTAGCCGACTCGCATACGATAGCCCACAGGGACGTCGAGCTCGAGTTGGAGGCGGATCCAAGCTCGAAGTTGGCGTGTTGGTTGAATAGAGAAATTTCACCGAATTTGCCGGCGAGTTCGCCCGTGACTACTTTGGTAAGTGTCACGGGGCCGGTCTCTGGGTTGGGCGGCATGGTGAGGCGGCATTGGAAGGATCCGGCGCCGTCAGCCGTGCATACCCAGGCACCGAAGACGAAGGTGTCGCCGCGGTTGAAGGCGACGGTTGGCTTGATGTAGACGGAAGCCGTCGAGTTCTCCATGTGATCTCGGGCGAGAGCCCCTACCTGGTGCGCCAGCTGTCAGTGTTTTAGACCGGCAACCTACTAAGGGGAGTACCCGAACTAGATGAATGTGGCCTCGCCGAGATCGGTAACTCGAACGAAGAGACACGTGGCACACAATTTAGACAGGTTCGGGCCGCGAGGTGCGTAATACCCTACGTCCTGTATGCGGCGTGGCTCTGGATTGATTGGGTGCGATTACAAGATGATGCAATCTGATGCGTATGAGCGAGATGATATAGAGAGGGGTCCCTGCCTCGCCTTATATAGTCCGGGAGGCAGGGTTACAGGTCGGTTCAAGGAGAGAGTACTAGTCGAGTACGTCTAGGAGTCCTCTATACAGTGCGGGACTTGTACAACTTCCTATCCGAGTACTTCTCCTCCGTAGTCCTTGTGCTTCACACCATCAGGTGCCGTGCAGCGCAAGTCGAGTAGTCCCAGGGGCCCACCGAGTAGTCGGTCCTGGTACCCACCGAGGTAGTGGGCCAAGGGAGGTCCATACGACAGGAAGAGGGAGCAGGGCCGGAGCGGCGTGGCCCTCGTCCGCCTCTGACCACACCCGCACGGACGTGACGCCGGCTCCTTACTGCCGCTGGCCATGGGGGCGCTTCTTCCCCTGCGGCATCCGCGGTCGCGGGGACGAAGTTGGCGGGCCTTCCTCCTCTCCCCCCTCTCCGTATGGCGGCCTCCCTCCCCGCGCCTCCCTCTCGCCGGCGACGCGTGCGGCGGCGGCACCCACGACCGCGGGCGTGACGCGAGGATGCGGGGTGAGTGGGGATGGCTGAATGGATAAGGACAAGGCATGGTGCGGTGGAGATAATAAGAGAAAAAAGAGAAGGAAAAAATAAAATGAAAGAGGAGAAGGAAAAAATAAAAGGAAAAAGGAAAGAAAAATAGGAGGAAAAGGAGAAATAAAAACAAATGGAAGGGTAATATGGACTTTTCATCATCTCATCCACATTTCATAGTCAGGAGAAGCTGTTTTGCCAAACGTTTTCCTAAAACGGATTCAGCTCCCCCACAGAATCTACTCCACCGGCACAGCCACAGCCGGAGCTGCCACAACCATAGCCGGAGCCCTGCCAAACGCACCCTAGGTCCCCCACTAGAAAGATTGGCGCGCGTTGCCGCGCCATGACCTGTAGCCCAGTTATGGTAGGAAGGTTTGGAATTTTTTTCAGGATTTTAAGTTGTGGATTTGTTTCTTAAAACTTTAGGGTATTTTTCAGTTGAATGTAGGATGATGGATTAACCATCACAAAGCCGGGGGACTTTTCTACAAAATTTTGGTCAGTTAATAAGTTTGCAGAAAGTTTATGGTCTTTTTCTTAGATGTCTGTGGACCATGTGTTATTTTTTAAAGCTCTGGTTTGTGGGTGATGCATGGATCGTGAGTTGATTATCGTAAAATTTGGTGCCTCGATCGAGGGAGATGACGTCAAATTGTCAGAGAGGTGGCTTAAATAAATGGTAGATATTTAAAGTTTGAGGGGGCTTCATCAAATTATCAGAGCAGTGGTTGGAGTATAATTTAATTTTGATAAAGTTGGAGGGGGATTTCTCAAAATTGACAGTCACCTTGTCATTTCTCTTCGAAGCTCGAGGGGTTTCCAAAAACTTCCTGAGAGGTGGCTTGTGCAAATGCTATTTCTGCAAAGTTCAAGGGGTTTTCATAAAATTACCTAGGTGTGTGCTTGAGTACATTTTAATTTCAATAAAGTGTGAGGGTTTTTTAAAACCTGCTAAACTTCCTAGATGGATCCTAGCCATCAACACGCGATCGAACGACCCATGATTTACAGGTGATGTGGTGCAATGGGAGGGCAAAAATTGCCTCCTTTTAGGTTTCCTAAAGATAATAGAAGCAACATGCCTTGCTACCGCTACTAGACTCCATCTAGTGCGCCCATGCTTTTGAGCAGTTATCTGGTTTGAAGATCAATTTCCATAAGAGTGCAATCTTTTGCTATGGAGAGGCCAAGGAGATGGAACATGAATATAAATGTCTCCTTGGTTGTAATGCTGGGGAATACCCATTTTGTTATCTCGGCATTCCTATGCATCATAGATAGCTACTAAAAGTTTGAGTGGCACAAGGTAGAAGAAAGATTTGAAAAAAGCTCTCTTGTGAAGCTAAACACCTGTCATATGGAGGAAGATTAGTCCTTCTAAATTCAGTGCTTAGCAGTCTACCCATGTTCATGATGTCTTTTTTGAAATTCCAAAAGGAGTCATTAAAAATCTGGATCAGTTCCATTCTAGATTTTTTTGGCACAGGTCTTCAAATAAACATAAGTATAAACTAACAAAATGGGACATCCTTTGTCGACCCAAAGATCAGGGTGGATTGGGTATTTTGGACCTGGAGTTACAAAATAAATGTCCATTAGCTAAATGGATAGTTAACCTGCTAAATACTGATGGCACGTGGCAAGATTTGCTTAAAAATAAGTATCTCAGGTCCAAATCCCTAACGCAAGTTAAGGCTAGACCATATGACTCTCATTTTTTAAGGACTTATGAGAATTAAAAGTCTTAACAAATGACTCCTTTATAATTAGAGATGGGAGTACAACGTGTTTCCAGGAGGATAAGTGGGTAGGTAATGTGTCTCTCAGGGAAAGATACCCTTCACTTTTTAATATTGTAAGGGACCCTCATGCATCAGTGGCAAAAATTTTGGCTACTCATCCGTTAAATATCTCTTTTCTGAGGATTTTGCGGGGGTCTAAACTGACATACTAGTCGAATCTCGTAGCTCAGATATACCCTCTAATCTGGTGGATGGTTCAGATACTTTTAGATGGAACCTAATCAATTCTGATTTATTTATTGTTTGATCTATGTATCTACATTTACTTGACTCACATCCACCTTTTAGACATAAAAAAATCTGCAAGTTTACAGTTCCTCTAAAATTAAAATCTTCCTTTGGTTTTTACAAAAGGAAGTGGTTTTAACTAAAGACAACCTCTCTCAGAAAAATTGGAAAGGTAGCCAAAAATGCGTTGGCTGTAACCTTCATGAGATGGTCGAACATTTATTTATGGACTGTCATTATGCGATTATGGTCCAGAGGATGGTATATCTAGCTACATGATTAACTCAACCCAAGTCTATGCGACATATGTTCAGTTCTTGACTTTCTAATCAAAATAGCAAGATTAGAGCCTTAATTTGGGTGAGGATTGCTACGTAATGCTAGGCAATATGGAAAACCTGTAATGATATTATCACAAAATTAAAATAATTCGATTCTGTAGGTTATTTTCAGGGGGGCGTATTGGCTATGTTTCTGGGCGCAACTGCACCGTGATGAGCACAACAAGGACATACTCTCTTTGTATAGCACAACAAGAACTTACTCTCTTCGTTGAGCACAAAGCTAGAGATGATGTCTTTAGAACAGGCCAACGGAGGATGGAAGCATTTATATCGCTCGCTTTAATTCTTGTGTTTATATTTTGAGATAATGTACTTTTTGATACCAAACTTTGTAATAATGAGTACGTTTATTGACGTAGAGGCCGGATACTATATCTATTATCTAAAAATAGTGACCAAGCACCACAAATGAACGAGGCCGCCTCCTCGGTAGTGCAGTGCTCACCCGTAAGATCCCTCTCCCACGAGACCGGGTGTAGCAGGGGTAGTTTCAATCTTGTGGCCTCCCTAACTGCACTCCAGAAATAAACCGCACGCGTACACTTAAAGAACACGTGGTACAGATTCACCTTGCACCCCCACAAGCTTCGCAATGATCTTCTTGTGACACATGTCTTCTCATAAGCTCCCTCTTCGATGGACATTAAGTTTCTAGACCTTCTTCCACTAGGCCTTATCCTCATAAGCTCTAGCCAAGTCTCCGAACTCTTCTTTTTCCTCGTTGCATTAAAAAACCAAAGTGGGAAAGTATTTTCCTTTCAGCACCCTAGCACACAAGGATTCAGGTCTGGATACAAATTGCCAAGCCTGTTTGCCCAGCATGGCTTGGTTGAATAATGGTAGGTCGAGATAACCCATTCCACCATCTCCCTTGGACCTAGCGAGTTTTGACCATCTTTGCCAATGAATCTTGTGGTTGCCAATTGATCTTTATTGGGTACACAGAGAACATGGGGTGACACAAAAAAAAACTCTCAATGATGAATTTGAGTTTTGACTTGATACAAAATATATGGGTTGTCTTAATTAAACTTTAATAATTGAAATAATTTTCCGCAATAAAAAATCAGACGATTCAAGATATATTTCAATATTTGATTTTTAATGAACAATTGTTTTCGCATGTTTTACAGTGAATGTTGCATGAAACATATTATTCATGTTGAGGTTAGATTTTTCTATCCCACAGTCAATGACTTAAGTTGTTTTTTAGTATTGAAGCTATACAATTTCAGTGTTATATATGTTTTTTCCCGATGTTGCAATGGAGTGTTCAATGGCAAATTCTTCTCGAATGTCTGGACGCTAGCAACGCCATATTAAATATGCACGTTTAGAAAGAAAATTCCAGAAGCAAGCTCGCTTGTGTGGAGAAGAATTAGATGCATTCCAGCAAGAAATGATTAGAAATTTCTAGTAACCAAATCTTGCTTCAGGACTGAGTTGTAATAAAGACAGCTTTTCTCCGACAGGTAGTCTTTTGTGAAAAAATAACTTTCCCCTAACGGCTGGACGAGTCAAGAAACTTCAATTATGTGTTGCCATTCTATATCGAGGGCACACTATTTTATGGACTCTTTTACAGTGGATCATATCACCAAGTGGTGGTATGCAGTATAGAATTATTTTTAGTAAGGGTAAATAGTTAATTTTTTGCAATCTTTTACTAAATTTGGCAACCTCAGACTACGAAAAAATTTTATTTATGTCACAAGGAAAATTTGAAATGAAACATTTTGAAAAAAAATCATTTTTGAAATTTGAATTGATTTTTTTGTTTTTGAATTTTGAAAAAAATGGCCATATGAAATGGAAAAAATTAAAAAAACGATTTTGAAATTTGTCACGAAAATTGAAATGAAAAAATTGATTTTTTTCCATTTTTTGAAATGAAAATTTCCATTTAAAATTTTTTAAAAATTGGCCATATCACAAAATGGAAATGAAAAAATCATATATTTCGTTTATGCCATCGAGATAAAACTTCCAATAATACCTCTATACCACCCATACCACCTATGCATACCACCATATACCACATGTGCAAGTTGTGGTGGTATACAATTAATCTCAGCTGTCGGATCCTTTCATACTGGTCTTTTTTCCATCAGTGGTATATGGTGGTATGGTCCACCGTAAAATAGCCCCTATTTTATATAGCCGAAGCGACCATCCCTGCCTCAAGATTTAACAAAACCCAGTTAGAAATCACTTGCTCAAAATAAAGTGCCTGAAACAGCCAAGAAACTTTTCGTATAGGAGTGTATTTTCTCATTCTGCTGTTTACTCCCTCGCTCTTTGATAGATTTTTCTATGCTCATAGATGTACTCATATCTAGATCATAATAATACCTATAAATTTAAAAACAAGTTAAAATAATCTATAATTTGGGATGAAGGGAGTAATACTCTTTTGCTAGCCACGGGGTGTGACCGGATAAGAGATTTAGAACAACTCCAATAGACTAGCTAAATTCCGCTCTCTATATTCTCATTTAGCTGGTCATTTAGCTAAGATTTACTCTTTCTATTTGGTTACATTCCAACAGCCTAGTCAAATCTCACTCTTCATATCCAACTATCCTCTCTCATCTCCTCTCTCCAACTCACTAACGTGTAGGCCCCACAACGTCATCCACTCCCATCCTCCTTCTGCTCCCCGTCCATGGCAGCAACATCACCTAGCTACTCCTTGTCCATGGTAGAAGCAGACTGCAGCACCCAGCAGCCACCGAGGAGCTCCGCCTTCGATTCGAGTTGCGGCTCCCACGCCACGAGCTCCGTTGAGCGCCTCCTGCACTTCACCGCCTAGCACGACCATCTTTCCGTCGAGCATCCCGTGACAACACCACGGCCACAACCTCTGCCTCCATCACCAACGACGGTGGGATCAGAGGACAACGACGGGAGGGGCTCCTGCCGTGGGATTTGGTGCCTCGGCTGCAACTTGTGCCCAACAACAGCAGGAGGACAATGGCGGGAGGGGCCCTGATCGTGAGATCTGGTGCCTCGCCTGTTGTCGTGCCTGGTGATGGCCGCGTCCAGGGTGGCAGGGAGGGAGCGCAAGGAAGGGGGCTGCGACAGCATCCATGGCGGGAGTGAGGGG
The DNA here is from genome assembly GCA_947561735.1 of Cenchrus americanus. Taxonomy (NCBI): domain Eukaryota; kingdom Viridiplantae; phylum Streptophyta; class Magnoliopsida; order Poales; family Poaceae; genus Cenchrus; species Cenchrus americanus. Next base: position 194,437,637 of record OX387241.1, read on the forward strand.
CTCTGACGCCACACCTGCTACTGCTACCCATGCCCGCACGACGGCGGGAGGATAGCAACGGGAGGGGCTCCAACCATGGGATCGAGCTCCTCGCCTGCTGCCTGTGTCCTGCCTCTGGCGTCGGTCGTGCCCTTCGCGGGCGAGAGGGAGGGAGCGAGTGACGACAATGTCGCCATGTGGGAGGGGAGGGAGCACAGGAGGGGATGGCATGAGAGGTATAGCTAGCGAGGGAGGCTCGTCAAAAATGGCCAGCCAGGGAACGGGTTTTGCTAGCCGCCTAGCCAGATACAAAAGCGAGCATGTTATAGAGTCTGTTGGATCAGAGATTCTGAGGTTTTTTCTAAACTACAGCTAGCAGTGAGTTTTAGAGAGGCTGTTGGAGTTGCTCTAAGTATTTTGAGAGGAGCATTCAAGTTCTTTTTGCAATCAGCTCCAGGGCATTACCACATTAGCAACATTACCACGTTAGCTCCTTTCTATTAGCAAATGAGCTACCAACTTTTTTTATTTCGCTAGAGTTACCCACTCATTTCATCTTCGAGCATCTCCAAAAGTTTACCAAATTTTAAGCAAATCTTGTGTTTTGCCACCTTAGAGCAACTCCAACAGTTTGTCAAATCAACTTGGAATCCATCTAATTTTGCCAAAACGAGAAAAATTGGCCTCCAACAGTTTGGCAAACCAACTTGGCAAAAATATAAACTTGGCCAAACCCACCCCCCTACACGCATATATGCGCGCGGATCGTGGTTGCCATCGGCGTTTCCCTCTAGGTGGGAGGGTGAAAAGGAAATAAAGAATAGAGAAGGATTCCTGATGTAAGTTTCCCAGAGGTGGAAGGGCATAAACATAATTTTGTTTCTTTCAGAATTCCTGATGTAAGTTAGATCTGGGTTTGACAAGTGAATTATGCCAAATTGTTGGAGATGAACTTTTTTTACTTCCATACCTTTTTAGAACTTGGCAAAACACAAGATTTGCCAAGTAAAATTTGGCAAACTCTTACAAAAGATATGCCAAGTAAAAAAAGAGTTCATCTTCAACAATTCGGCATAATTCACTTGCCAAACTCAGATCTTACTTACATCAGGAATCCTGAGAGAAACAAAATTATGTTTATACCCTTTCATCTTGAAAACTTACATCAGGAATCCTTCTCTATTCTTTATTTCTTTTTTCACCCTCCCACCTACAGGGAAATGCCGATGACAACCACGATCCGCCCGCGCATATATGCGTGTGGGGAGGTGAGTTTTGCCAAGTTTGTATTTTTGCTAAGTTGGTTTGCGAAACTGTTGGGAGCCAATTTTTCTTGTTTTGCCAAAATTAGATGGATGTCAAGTTGATTTGCCAAAATGTTGGAGTTGCTCTAATACAAATGTTTTATGAGTTGCGTTCTTCGAGAGGCCACAATACAAGCAGACTCTACATACACGGTGATCTCAAACTAGCCCACGTACTCTACCCTTCACCCTAGGGTATTGACTTGTATACTCTTTGACTCCAAGTTTTGCATTAAACCTAGTCTGGCTAGCCTTTTTTGCATTAAGTAAATTAATCTCGTTAGCTACTTATTAGCTAGTAGTACAACTCATGCAACCAATGCAACCTAATCTTAGTGGTCCTGTCATGGACACAGTTAACAAGTATGCCACATCAACTTTTCAGCATGATGACGTTGTCACTCTCAATGTATAGGTTCATGGGCGTGCGCATTCAAATCTTTCATTTGGCATCACCATGACCCTGTGATCTTCTCTCAATGCAGGATCATGAGTATAGTAACTGTACTCACATAGGGTCATCACCGTGACCCAGTGATCTTCTCTCCCTTCATTAATTTGGAGCCATGCTATCAAAAAACTTATGTGGCAGTCTATTAATTTTTGATGATCCTGCCACTGAGATTGGCCTGAGCCACCCACCGACACACACATATGCTCTTTAACCCGAAATTTTGCTAAATCGTGTAAACTAAAATTTGTTTGTGGTCATAACATAAACTAGGCTTATCTTTTAAGAAACAAAACTTGAATCTTGCTCGATGGAGCTAGTGAGGCACTATTTTTTGGCACAACTCCAGCTTCAACATCTAGGTCGGATCTATAATTTGAAGACTAGAATAAAGTAGTTTAGATAACGATAGTTTAGTTCAAAATACATATGAAATAATTAACCTAAATGCTTCTGATGCACCCACCCCACAATTGACAGTTTTGGTTTTATGTTTTTTTAAGCTAGGCTTGATTAGGTTGTACTTTAAAGACTAAAATTTGGTGATTTAAATATCTGTATTTAGGTTTGATTATATTATGCTTTAGAGACTAAACTTTAGTAATTTAAATATTTGTATTGAATCTAAATTGTGATAGAATATTTCTTATGAGCATCTCCAAGAGTTTACCAAATTTTACTTGACAAATCTTGTGTTTGTCAACTTCTAAAAAAGATATGCCAAGTGTGAGATGGTGAGATCTAGACAGCCCACGAGGGTGTTAATCCCTGTGGTTTAGTTGTTCGACAAGGTGGAATCTAAGGCTAAGAACTCGAGGGTTGCGCATGAGCACACGGAACACCGAGAACACGACGAGTTTATACTGGTTCGGGCCTCCGGAGAGTAAAACCCTACGTCCAGTTGTTGGTGTAGATTGCTTGAGGATTGCGTGTGGTACAAGGGTCGCCTCGTCCACCTTATATTGGCCAGCGGATGAGGTGGGTTCCCAGACTCCTAGTCGGTTACGACCTGGAGACCTAAATCTACATTACAACTCTTGCCATATCCTATCGATCTGCTCTGGTCAAAATCCAATGAGGTCTTGTCTTGTACGCCAAGTCTTGAGGTCGTTCTGGATTAGGTCGTGTCGTATGGACATCCCTGGGCCCACTACTTCGGTGGGTACTAGGACCGACTACTCGATGGGCCCATGGGACTACTCGACTCGTGCTACACGGTGCCTGTTGGCGTGGAGTGCAAGGACTACAGAGGAATAGTACTCGGTTAGGAAGTTGTACATGTCCGGATCCATGTAAAGTACTCATAGCCGTACACGACTAGTACTCTCTTCTCAAACCGACTTGTAACCTTGCCTCCCGGGATATATAAGGCAAGGCAGGGATCCCTCTCTCATCATTCACATCATCTTGTAAACACACCAAATCCATCCAGAACTATGCAACATACAGGACGTAGGGTATTACGCACATTGCGACCCGAACCTATCTAAATTGTGTGCCACGTGTCTCTTCCTTCGAGTTACTGATCTCGGCGAGGTCACATTCATCTACCTCGGGTACTCCCCTTGGTAGGTTGCCAGTCTAAAACACTGATAGCTGGCGCACCAGGTAGGGGATCTCGCCGAAGATCTCATGGCGAACTCGGCTGTGCTAGTCGCGACGACGACGACGAGGGGGGGCAGTAGCGGCGGGAGCTCATCACATGGCGCTGACAGGAGAGCTGGTGGCGGCGGCGACCACGGAGGCCGAGGCCACGTGAACAGCCACGTCACTGGCAACTCACGTGGTGACAACGACGCCAGCCACAAGATTGAGGAGATTCGTTGCAAAAAGGCTACTGAAGCAAGCGACAGCGACGACTTCCACGCCTACTCTGCTCGACTTCGCGATCTACTCCTTCCGGAGAAATTCAAGCCTCTCGGGATCACTAAGTATGACGTGAAGCAAGACCCAGTTCAGTGGCTTAGGTGCTATGCCCTATCCATTGAAAATACTGGTGGCAACAACGATATGAAGTGTCTCTACTTCCCCTTCTGCCTAGACCAAGTCCAACTCACCTGGCTCGAGTCGCTCGACAAGAACTCGATCAATGAATGGGACCAGCTTAAGGCTCGGTTCACCAGTAACTTCACAGGCGCCATGGGGAGCTCAGGTACCCGCATGGACCTGGCGATGGTCAAGCAAGAACAAGGCTAGACGCTACGCCAGTACATGCGGTGCTTCTTCGACAAACGCGTGACCGTAGTCGACGTCCCCGACAAGGAGGTCATCGACCTCTTCCAAGACAGACTCTACCACCATCGTACCTTCGAAGACTTTGGTCGCCGCCGCCCGAGTTCAATAACTAATCTCAAGGACATGATTATGCCATGGGCCGATGAAGAGGACAAGGCGAACGCCAAGTACGACTCCATTCGCGGCAAGAGCAAGCACAACACGGGCGGCAACAACAACAACAACAGTAACAACAGGAATCACGGGTGTTGCGGCAACAACAACTACTACTACTCGGGTCCTAATCGCAAGCGCAAGCCAGACAACACAGTCGCGGCTATTCAACACCCTGCAAAAGACAACTCGAAAAAGACCTTTGACGGCCTCAAAGACTTGTTCAAAGAGAAGTATCCGTGGCATCTGGAAGGCAACCACACAACTGAGAAGTGCTATCAACTCCGACGAGCACTCAAAGATACTTTAGACCCATGGCCTCCTCATGACAAGAAAGGCAAGAAGAAAGTTGACGAAGGCAACGACGACTTCCAGAAACCTGACAAGACGATGAACGTCCTCTTCGGCGGACTACCCACCAGACGGTCTCAGAAGGCCACCCAACTGGAAGTCTTGAACATTGAACCAGCGGTCTCGACACCCCTAAGGTGGTCGGAGGTACCCATCACCTTCTCTCGTGTGGATCAATGGACAAGCTTCTCCGAGCCAGGACGTTTCCCACTCGTCCTGAAACCAGTAGTCGCGGGCTCCAGACTCAACAAGGTACTCATCGATGGCGGAAGCGGGCTCAATGTCCTTTTCACCAAGACCTTGAAGAAGATGAAGCTCGACATCACCGACATGCTCACCAAGAGCGCGTCACCCTTCTACAGCATTGTCCCCGGTAACGCGGCTATTCCACTAGGCTCAGTGGTCCTGCCAGTTACCTTCGGGGAGACAAGGGAGAACTACCGCACCGAGTACATCAAGTTTGAGGTTGCAGACTTTGAAACGTCCTACCATGCCATCCTCGGCAGACTGGCTATCGCCAAGTTCATGGTGGTACCCCCACTACACCTACTTGGTACTCAAGATGCCAAGTCTTGCCGGAGTACTCACACTACAAGGGGACTTGAAGATATCCTTCGACTACGACACCGAAGCCGTGGAACTTGCAGCGACCAATCAAGTACCCAATGCAATGATGGAGATTTTTGCTGCATCCAAGAAGCTCGCTCCAACAGAACTCGAGATCCCAGAAAAGACCGACACAGCCAACAAGCCTCAACCATCAGAGGAAGTGCAAGTGAAGGCCATCAACCTCGGGACGGGCGACAGCAGCAAGACTACCATGATCGGGGCGGGTCTCGACCCAAAATAGGAAGACGTGTTCATCAGCTTCCTCTGGGCTAACCGAGACATCTTCGCATGGAAACCAGCGGACATGCCAGGGGTGCCCAAGAGGCTGATCGAGCACTCACTCAACGTCGATGCTAAAGCTACCCCAAGCGACAACACATGCCATCAAGAAGGAACTCGCCAAACTACTCGCGACCGGCTTCATCCATGAAGTCTTCCATCTTGCGTGGCTCGCCAACCTCGTCCTCGTCCGCAAGAAGAACACAAACGAGTGGAGTATGTGCGTCGAATACACCAACCTCAACAAGCACTGCCCCAAGGACCCTTTCGGGTTGCCGCGGATTGACCAAGTCATCGACTCCAGGGCGGGCTTCGACCTGCTCTTCTTCCTCGACTGCTACTCTGGATACCACCAGATCACCATCAAGGAAGAAGACCAGGAGAAGACCGCGTTCATTACCCCGTTTGGCGCCTATTGCTACACTACGATGTCATTCGGGTTGAAGAATGTCGGTGCCACCTACCAGCGAGCTATCCAGGCCTGCTTCAAGAAGCAACTCAACAAGAATGTCAAAGCCTATGTGGATGATGTGGTCATCAAGACCCAAAATTCCGATACGCTCATCACCGATCTTGAAGAGACTTTCGCATCCCTGCGAGAGTACCGGTGGAAGATCAACCCCAACAAGTGCGTCTTTGGCGTACCTTCAGGGAAACTACTCGGCTTCATCATTAGCCATCGTGGTATCGAAGCCAACCCGGAGAAGATCTCCACCATCACCAACATGAAAGCTCCCACCTGCATCAAGGATGTGCAGAAGCTTAGTGGGTGCCTGGCGGCCCTGAACAAATTCATCTCAAAGCTTGGAGAACGGGGCCTACCCTTCTTTAGACTACTCAAGCATCAAGAGAAGTTCGTGTGGACCACAGAGGCTGATCAAGCTCTAGCACAGCTCAAAGACTTCCTGTCCAAGCCACCAGTCCTCACGGCTCCTCGCAAAAAGGAGCGACATCGATCTACCTCGCCGCGACTACTCACGTGGTCGCATCGCCAACGTTGTCGAGTGGCAGGAAGATGGCCACGCTTACCCAGTCCAGCGACCAGTCTACTTCGTCAGCGAGGTCCTGTCAGAATAAAAGGCACGCTATCAGCTGGTACATAAGCTACTCTACGCAATGCTCATCACCTCGCGGAAGCTACGACACTACTTCCAAGAGTACTCGATCGCCGTCATCACTGACTACCCGCTCGGTGACATTCTGCGCAATCAAGATGCTACTGGAAGAATCTCCAAATGGGCAGTCGAACTCAACGCCCTCAATATCGACTTCAAGCCACGAACAGCCATCAAGTCCCAAGCACTAGTCGACTTCATGGCCGAATGGCGGGAGAATCAGCTACCAACTCCAACCGAGCGGCCAGAACATTGGGTGATGTACTTCGACGGCTCACTCAAGCTCGAGGGAGCAGGTGCAGGGGTACTCTTGATCTCTCCAAAGGGCGAACAACTCAAGTACGTCCTACAGATCTTCTGGAGGGTCTCAAACAACAAAGCCGAGTACGAAGCTCTACTACATGGGCTCCGCCTTGCAATTTGATTAGGCATCAAGCGGCTAATGGTCTACGGCGACCGCAGTGGTCATCAACCAAGTCAACAAGTCTTGGGATCGCAACATGGAGAACATGGACGCCTACTGCATGGAAGTCCGCAAGCTTGAGAACAAGTTTTATGGCCTCGAGTTCCATCACATCGTTCGTGACAACAACATTGCAGCGGACGTCCTGTCGAAGCTTGGTTCTACTCACACACAAGTACCCGTTGGAGTCTTCGTCCACGAGCTTCACACGCCATCCATCCTGGAGCCGGCGCCTATGACCACTGACTCAGCACCTTCACAGCCTGGTCAGGAGGTCATGATGATCGACGTTGACTGGCGACAACCTTTCATCGACTACATCCGCGAGCATAAGGTTCCTCGGACAAGAACTTGGCCGAGCAACTCATTCACCGAGCCAATTCCTACGTACTAGTCGGAGACAAGCTCTATGGGCAGGGTGCCACTTCTGGAGAACTTATGAAGTGCGTTCCCTGCGAAGAAGGCAAGGACATCTTGGAGGAGATCCATAAAGGCGTATGCGGCAACCACACGTCTTCCTGCACACTGGTGAGCAAGGCCTTCTGACGAGCTTTCTACTGGCCCACAGCTCCAGGCGACGCTGAGGAACTCGTCAGAAGGTGCCAAGGGTGCCAATACTTCGCCAAGCAACAACACGTCCCAACCTACAAGCTAGTCACCATACCACCAACCTGGCCCTTCGCTTGCTGGGGGCTCGACATGATTGGGCCTCTGCCAATCGCGTCAGGAGGATTCAACAGAGTCTTGGTGTCCATCGACAAGTTCACCAAGTGGATCGAAGTTCGAAGTCAAGCCGGTCACCTACCCAAAGGCCGCTAGGGTAATCGACTTCTTAGATGTAACACCTGCCCACCAAAGCCGCACCGCCCAGCCCTTCCGTAGGGGCGAGCACACGTACACGTAGCACCCTGCTTACACTTTTGTCCTCGCTTCGTGTAAAAGGGTTAACCCGAAGGTGGTATGGCTGGTGGACAAAGGCTTATAAGTTGGCTTCACCCTTGCTCAACTAGCAATGTGGCACTAAACACGCGCACCAGCGCTCATGGGCCATCCGAATTGGGCCAGGTGTGACATTCACCCCCCTCAAAGAACCCGACGTCCTCATCGGTCCAACTCACCCGTCCAGTGCCGACCCATACGCCATGCCATGTGCCCCATCCCAGGACCACACACGCATGCATATGTCCGCACACTGATCCGAGGAAATGTCCAGGAACCTTCCCTCTTAGCGCACGACCGTACGTCCAGTGCCGACCCATATGCCATGCCGTGTGTCCCATCTCAGGCCCACATGCGCCATGCGCACTATGCCCGCACACTGACCCATACGCTCAACCGCGATGATACCATTTGTAACACCATTTGTAACACCTCGCCCACCAAAGCCGCACCGACCAACCCTTCCGTAGGGGTGAGCACGCGTACACATAGCACCCTACTTACACTTTTGTCCTCATTTCGTGTAAAAGGGTTAACCTGAGGGTGGTATGGCTGGTGGACAAAGGCTTATAAGTTGGCTTCACCCTTTCTCAACTAGTAATGTGGCACTAAACACGCGCACCAGCGCTCATGGGCCATCCAAATTGGGCCAGGTGTGACATTGGATGAGCTCGTGCATCGCTACGGACTGCCTCACCGCATCATCACAGACTTGGGTTCCAACTTCAACAACCATCAGTTCTGGAGTACTGTGAGAACAGCGGGATCGATGTCTGGTATGTCTCAGTCGCCCACCCCCGTGCCAACGGATGTTGACGGATAAAACTCGTATCCACCTACGATCCGCAAGCGTACGGACCTACACCTTTTTCACCACGGGATTCCCAAGGTTCTTGTCAATCCGCGGAGCAAGGGGATTACTAGCGCTTAACCAAGTACTAATCTAGTTGACTAAGGAAACCTTTAAAAAGAGTATTAATCTAAAAGTAAAGACAATCTAACCTAAGTTAATCTAAGTTAAGTTGATCAAACAAATCTAGGGTTAAACTAGATGATAAAGGGGTGAACACAAGAGAGTGAGTAAGAAAGATAAGCGTTCCCTCCCTAAGATCTAGGATATCATGGTATGCATCTACTACACGAAAGCGGTAAACCAATCTACCGGGGGTTATGACCACGGTTTCGCCCTTTCCCTCCTCTCGTACTGTCACTACGCGAAGGTATTCGTGACTAGACCTATGATGGACACGGTATGTTGATGGAATCTATGGGAGTAGCAGATATCATACACCCGAAAAACACGGTGGCCTACCTTAATCATCAAAGCATCATCAACATGAAAACAATAGATTGAAACCACGAATCAAGTAGCGATCACATAGCATGTATCCATCTAATCCTAGGGATGAACGGAGACATTACCCCATCATCTTACACGAATTGAAGCACATAGGGGTGATGGAGACTCCGGAGAATGTCGTCGATGAAGATGGCAGCAATGGAGCTTGGGAACACCCCTAGGCCAGCGGCTTGGAGTCCTCCTCTTGCTTCCTTCTCTCCGCCGGCATTGATCCTTGTGACGAGCTTGTCTAACTCTTTCCCTCATCTTGCGGCGGCGGTTTTCTGGTGATTGGCGTCGGTAGGATGATTTGTTCGATGGGTAACCATCTTGGGGCGCCTAGGGGGTTGTATTTATGTCCTTGGGGTGCCTTTGGGCGTGCTCCACCTTGCCTTGCACGAGATCCTCCTTGGGAGAGAAGCAAACTTGGTTCCATAAAATCAGCCAGATTTTCCTGATTCGCAGTCCTTCCTTACCAGTGCCATATCTCCCATGTCCGGACTCCAAATAATGCAAATTCGGTGTCCAGGTTGTGTGCCGCGAAATTATATTCAACTTTGGTATTCATTTCTTTACTTAAAAACGAAGATAAGATCTCCAAATCGTCCTTGGAAGATAATCTGTTCTGATTTCGGACTGACTGCGCAGCAGGGATTTCGGGGGTTATATCTCCTAGCTCCCTTATCCGAATTGGGCCTTCCACATGTCCAAATCGAAGGTATCGTCGAGGCCTACAACTTTGGTAGTCAAACTTTTGCCATTAAATACCGTTTAAGTCTCCGAATCTGTACCGAAAGATCATGCTGTCATGAGCTGCGAGAATATCTCTCGGGCTGAGTTGATCTCGTTGGTAAACATCCAAGTCCCCGGAGTTTTGCGTGTTGATGCTTCGGTCCTTGGGTTGTTTGGAGTCTTGTTCACTTCGTGTCTTGAATTGTGACGGGCTTCATGATCTTCTCTTGAAGTGCTCGATGAACTTATCCCGAAAGTCTCCTCTTTAGCGTAGATTTCCTGCGTAAACAACAAACTCTAAAATCGACATGCAAGTGTGAACTTGTTACATCATTAGTATGCCTAGTGGTGGGTTAGTTGCAAATCATAATCAAAACCAATGTATAACAAGTACTCTAGGTCGACGGAAATTCACTGTCAACATCTCCCCATGCTTAAACCTTGCTCGTCCTCGAGTAAGTAATCCTTGTTTAAAAGGAAAATCAGTGTTGCCTTCCAATGTTGTCCCTGCACTTAGTCATTCATGACGAGGCAAATTGCTCTCTCTTAAGAACTTATTTTTAAAGTTCAAGTTGTGACCAGCTTCTTTTTCATTATGGAAGATAGACTAACAATAAAGAACAAGCCACATTTAACACGATGCTTTCAAACTTAAGTGAACTTCAAACCATTACCTTGTCACATGGAAGATTTTCAAAAAGATGCATATCCGACATTAGTGAAAATCTCTTGCAAGAGCTCATGGAACACTCATCTCATCAAGTCACTCAAGCCTATACTAGATTATTTTCAACCTACTCTACTCATATGTGATAGTGGAAGGCTTATGTGGAGCTTGGAAGGTTAAAAACAATCCTAGCAAAACATACATCCAAAATATTGTCAAATTAAGAGAGAGGTCTATTGGAATTACCGAGACTCGTCAAAAAGGCCATGGAAAATATATGTTGGAAAGAGAGAGGGACGAAACACACACATTTAGATAAGTGGACATGTGCAAGTGGCAAATGGATGATCCCGAGGCACGAGTGAAGTCCTCGTTATCAGATTGCACATGGTTGGAAGATTTGAGTATGGATTTGTCATCAAGGCACTTGAGAACTTATGAAGCAAAAAGAACCGAGGAGCATCTTTATTTTTTTTCTTTATTTTATTTCCTTCTCATTTTTCTCTCTTTTCTTTTTTTTCACTTTAGTCTTCCTATTTTTCTTACTTTTCTTTTCTTCTTATCATATTTTTTTCATTTTTCATTTTTATTCTTTTTTTCTTTTTGCTCCTCAAAACTTTTTGCAACATAATACTTACATAGCATTTGTGTCAGAGAATGACTCCTCCCCCATGCTTGAACGATGCTCGTCCTCGAGCATAAAAGAGAGGGGAAATGACTGCTAAAGTAAGTATAAAATTCATAATCTTGCGGAATATTTGAATCTCCATCGAGAATTTTACTCCATACTCAAATTGGGTTGTGGACAAGGAGGTGATCACAAAAAATGTTTTTGGTTTAGGGTGGATGCCTAGCGAAGTTTGTGGAATTTTCGATGTGAAAACCCACAATGCATGGACAAAAAGGCTAGCATGAAAAAGTTACACAAAGGAATGACCAGCTTCTTAGTCTCGAACCATAGAAATCAATCCTAATCCAACTCATCAAAACATATGTTTGCGATCTACAGGTTTTGTTATCATAAAAAATATATGTATATGGCTTTGGTAGGTAGAACTTTGCAAGAGCATCACAAATATGTAGATAGCATAAAAGTTAAGTTTTCATAAAAACAACAAGTTATCCGGCTATCCATAAACTTAAATCAAAGAGCAAAGATATGTATGTGGGTCTAGAGCATATTCATTTCACCTCTACAAATAAAAGAGCCGGTATTTAAATTAATTTCAGATCATATTATAGAGAGAAATTAGCCAAGACATGTATAACTTCATGTAGGTAAAACAAAGTGTCAACTTTCATCATCTTTCCGTAAGCATAGGCAATATAGAACATCGAGGTGAACACATGGTCATGCTTATCTATTGAAAGTAAAAAGAAACCTAGGTTGTCCTCCTAGTAGCCATGTTATTGTTTGAAGAGAAAAACAAAAGGTTGCACCTAGTTGATGTTGAAGGCATACTTACAAGCATTTGTGTTTGGAAAAGAGAAGGTCCATGGAGATGTTACCATCCTTTGTAATTCTTCGTTGCCTTCTTCCGACATCTCCATGTATCGATGTGGCTTTTGCTTTTGTCTTGATTTATTAATGCTCCTAAACTTCTGAATTTAATCTTGTATGCTTAATGGAGTCATTGGTCGCCCTTCTCTTCAATGTTGTCATCACCATCTCCTCTTTCTTGTTCTCATCATCTCCTTGCTGTCTCTTTTTGATGGATTTCCCCCTCTGTCCAGAACAGAACATATATCGAAATATAGCTCTATTGAAAAGTTTATGAAATTACCTTTCCAACGTGTGGTCATTCATTGAAAATGGAGTTCAAACAAGGGAGCTATGTCCGTTTTACTTCAGCGTTGTGTGCTGTCCAAAACTGATTTCAGGACGTGTTGCACTCGGTGATTTGAGCATAACCGCTTGTAGGAACCTCCGATTGTCTTGATTCTTAATTTGTTGGAATCATAACTTCATGGGGCTTCTAAATATCCAAAAATATCCAGTGTTTTCCCTTGGAAACCATGCAGAATTTTGATGAGATTGGTGGCTTCTTGCACATTGATCCGGAGATGTTAACGATCTTTATCATTCTATCTTCTAGAGTGTCATGTTGCACTTCCGTGTTGAAGATTCAGGGTCTCCCCCATGCTTAGTATTTTGCTAGTCATGGAAGAAGAAGACAAAGCATTTTTATCTTAGCCATCCTTCAATTTCCTTGTAGTGAGAGTCTTTATCTTGCCTGCAAGACGTTTTAAACGCACATTCTACCCCCAAGGTGATGGTTGGGAGTAGATAGAATTTCCAACAATCCAACAATGTCTCCTAAGATTCTTATCTTGTGGCATAATTAGCCTAATGAGGAATAAAAACCTAATGAGTATACTTGGTGCAAGGTGTGTATGCACATGATAGGAAAGCATATAAACAAAGACAATGTTTTCACCTAGTTCTAAACACCATGTTTACAACTAGGTTGCCAAATTTCTCCATAGCCATAAAGGTTTATTTATCAAGGGTTAAAACACCATGTATATCCCTAAATCAATAACTCTTATAGCACAAGAAAAATTAAGCGCATTGCAAAGCTTATAAACTAACTAAAGCAACATGAAAACATATGAAAAGCTAGCTAGGTTTATCGAACTTAACGATGATGGTCCGCAATCTTGTTTAAACACCACGTTTACACAAGATCACAAAAGGAAAACACTCATAGGTACCTATGAAGCATTAACATGGAAACTGAAGCATACATCATTAAGTATATAAAACAACCAAGCCAACTATGTGCAAAACATGTATACACAAAGAAACATCACATTGATAACAAAATGCAATGCATGCAAATAAATATTATCATGAACATGATGGTGGTTCTAAAAAGGAAAACTGAACTTAGATTAATAACCACAAGTTGATCATCATAAGATAGTGCCATTCTTTATTTTCTCTAAGAAAGTAGTAAAAATATAAAGAAACGGGTTGCCTCCCGAAAAGCGCTTCATTTAAAGTCATAGAGCTGGACTTTCTCACATAACTTCTTTTCGTTGCATAGCCATGGCCCTTCATGCAAGAAAAAAAGGTAACAATGCAGCTTTAATTTACTTCCCATGTTGTGCTTGATCACTTATAGAAGACTTGCCCAAAGCATCCTTTTGTTTCATCATTATCTCCTTCTTTATCATCCTTCGGTGCTGCCTTCACTCCATGAATTTTTTTAATGTCCAGAACAGAAATTATACTCAAGCTCTACTCCATTGCACAGTTCACAAAATTTCCTTTCCAATGAGTCTTTATTTGCTCAAATCGGACTCCGGACAAGAGAGTTACGTCCGTTTTACTTCGGCGATGAAATCTGTCCTGAAATTTCAGAACGCGCAACGCTCAATGTTTTCTCCATAACTCCTTGCACGGGTCTTCAAACTTGTTGGTTCTTGATGCGTTGGAATGGTAATTTGATGGAGCTTCTGAATATCTCATTTTCTTCATTTGTACACCTCTGAACAATCTCTCAAATTGATGAAGACAGCAGCATCCATCGCGGGATTCGGAGAGGTTGATGATTTATCTTGCAACTCTTTTAGGCATGACTTCTTTTTTCATTATTCAAGCCTAGTCTACATGGTTAGTGAAAATCGGGCCTTTCCCGACATATGATTCTTTAAGTTCATTAGCTTGACCAAGCGCAAAGCATGATCGAGATTTACAAAACTTATTGTAAACATACACGTCCATAATTAACACCACATGTGAATTGTAGCAACATGTCAAGGTGTAAATAAAAGAAGCATATGTTTCATGCATAACACTTAGCTCATCATTAGGCAAAGGTTGTTTAGGTGTGAGATTAATTGGATCAAAAATAAATGTTTCCTCTTTTTCATTCTCAAGAAAATCTAGCCTATCAACATGATCACTATTGGAACAAGGCATATACATTAAACTATTATTCATACTATTGGTTGAGCATGAGTATTTGAATTTATCAACATCAATACCAATAATATCTTGAGATTTCAGCGCGTACCTTGGCCTTAGAGATTTTTCAACAAGAGTGATATTTGGTTCATCAAGCGGTGTTGAAGGCGAATCGATCTCAACAAGTGTAGTTGCCTCTTCATCACCATCTTGCAATTTCTTCAACTCATAATGTGGAACATGTGATCCTTCAACTATGTACGCATTCATCTCTTTTTTGAAGTCTTCTTTATCAACCAAATCTTCATCTTCAAAGTCTTGTATGTTGCTTTCTTTATCTTCCATGTACCACATGTCGTCAAGATCGCTCATTGTTGATTCACTCTTTCCTTCATCCTTAAGTACTTCCATGTCTTGATTTGCTAGTGTGTAGGCTTCAATAGCACACAAGCTATCATCTAGCTTGAGTCCTATCTCCTCCCATTTATCCTTTGAGTCACTAGGCTCATCACGGTTGTACTCTTATCTTCCTTCATCATAAATCTTTAAGTTGTCAAACCGGTCGATCCATCCTTCATCTCCTTCTTCTCTTTCTTCTTCAAACATCTTTTGGATCGACTCTCCACTCATCTCTTGATCAAATATATCTTCAGCTAGTTTGGCAACATGTCGGCGTTCCTCCTTCCTTCGGTAGTTAATTAGTGGGGCGAAATCAACTTGAACCCAACCGGATTGAATGAACTCCGCCAATGGTCTAGCATTCCACATATTTCGGCCTACATTCATGTTAGTTTCAACATTTTTAACATCCGAAATGACTTCTCTTACCTTGGGAAGTGGATCTTCACTTTCTTGTATGGTCGGTTCATCTTCCTTGACCTTCGGTTCATCTTTTTCAGAAATTTCAGCAAGCACCTTGGGCTTGCTTTTGTCGTTTTGCTCCTCTCGACAACATCTTTGCCAATCTCGTAGTGTTCTTTATCCATTGCTTATCCTTTGTAAGATTTGTGCGGCTTCACTAATTGTTTTATCCATTATATCACCGCCTGCACACATGCTTACAAAACGAGACGAGTTAGGGGTTAGTGAAAAATAAAAGGTATGCAACATCAAGTCACCGGAAAATCCCAAGTTCGGGCCTCGCTCAAGTAGTTCATTAAAACGGTCCCATGCTTCATCAATTCCTTCATCCTCTCCTTGCTTGAAATTGAGCACTTGCCTCCTCGGTGGCTCCAAAGCTATTCTACCTGCCGACATGATGTGGGAATCTCCGGCAGTGGAACAATACGATGAAGGCATCTCAGAAGACAACAGATGAGTTGACATCGATGGCCTCGAAGAAGCTCATTACACCTGAAAGGACCTTGTGATGCCTAGAGGGGGGGGGTGAATAGGATCACTTCAAATTTCTGAAACAAAAGCAGCGGTTAAAGCACCTGTTGGTACTACCGACGTGGTGCCGGTTCTACCGAGGGGTCTCGGTACTACCGGTACCAGGTTGGTACTCCCGACAGGGTAGAGTTGACTAAAACGAAATTTGAATTCTGCAGTGATTCTAGCAATTACATTTGAAACAAAGTCTTAGATTAGAGCCTAAGAACCACCTGCAACCACAGAGATGAGTTGGAAAGCAACCAAATGATAGATCGGGCTAAAACAAGTTCTAGGGTTAGATAGAGACAAAGAATTCAAGCAAGCAAAGGAGACACAAAGATTTAATCCGAAGTTCACACCCACAAAGGATGCTATGTCTCCGTTGAGGATCCCACAAAGGGAGGGCTATCACCAAGAGCCTCTTTTCCTCTTCCAACCCCCCACAAAGGAAGATTGGTGCTCACTAAGAATTCTCCACCAAGGAGAGGGTAATACAAACGATCCTGGGTGCACCACACCAAGAGGGCACTCACGGGCGACGCCTAACCATCTAGAAGCAAGCGTCAAGAGTAACAAATGCAAACCAAAGGCCCGGAGATGCTTCAAGTGCTCTTGAGAAGGTGAGAAACGATGGGGCTCTCAAAGCTTGTGCACACTTCACTAGAAATCACCTCTCTACTGAAACCCTAGCTCAAGGGAACCAAGGATTAGTTCTAGAGGAGAGGGGAGAGGTGGAGTGAATGCTTGAGGAAGTGTTTGTCTCGTGGTTGGTTAGCTATGAGTGAGGAGGGAGAAAGGGGTTTAAATACTAAGGCTAAAAAACTAGCCGTTACTGTGTTGAGTCGTGCATCCTCGGTACTATCGACACGGTGTCGGTACTATCGAGGGGTGTTTCAAAAACCTAATAGTACTGAACCATCGGTAGTACCAACACTGGGTCGGTAGTATCGACCCCCTGGCTAAAACTCGCCAGTGAAGCCATATCGGTATGCCGGCCCTACGTCGGTTCTACCGGGGTGTTGCCGGTAGTACCGACGCCGTGTCTATACAACCGACAAAGGCTGAGAGTTTGGGAAAAGAACAACAATCGTGCACGTGCCAACTCTCAACTCTTCTCACTCACTTGGGTCACCTTCTAGAGCACTTTTAGCATCTCTTGGCTATCGATTCGCATCCCCCTTTATAGTATGGTGTTTCTTATACTCAAATTCAAATATAAAATCAAATTAAGCCTTGATTCGAGTTGAAAATGACGACTTGGAGTTGGGGGCCTTCCTTTGGTCAAACCATAAGAGTTTCGTTCACCTAAGTCCTGCACACATCTTGATCAAGCATTAAATACTCCAAATTATGCTTGTCATTATCACCAAAACAATTGGGGGCCAAGATGCACTTTCAACACCACCCTCGTCCAATCAGCAAGGTACCTTGAGGGTATCCAGCGCTATCATGATCACAACGTCAAGGAACACTCCCTCAATGTGGGCGACCTAGTCCTCCACCGCATCCAGAACACGAAAGGACTACACAAGCTCAGTTCGCCATGGGAAGGTCCCTTCTCAGTCTTTAAGGTGACCGGACCTGGCTCCTATCACCTCCAGACACTTGATGGTGACGACATCAGCAACTCGTGGAATGTCGACCAGCTATGTCGCTTCTATGCCTAGTCGTTCGACTACTCCGAGAGTCCAAGTCTACATGACTACTCCTGGACTCCCTGCTGTAAGTGGACTTCTGGTCCTGGCACTAGTCTACGGACTACTCTACTCCAGGATGCAGCATCAACGACCACTAACGGATCTCGAGCTGCTTAGAGCACTAAGGACTCTAGCGGCGGTCTACAAGACCATCTGCTATAGATCCAGCCTACACGGCTACTAACGGATCTCTAGCTGTAAGTGGCCTCAGGTCCTAGCATCACTTAGCCATAGGCAGCCTACAAGTCAGGGCGACCACACTTGTAAACGACCCTGGCCATCCAGGTGTAATCTTTCTCCAGTAATGAAGTTCGATTTCCAATCAACTCATTTACTGCGCCTCCCAATCAGGCACCCACTACCGAGTACTACTACTCGCAAGACCTCCACAGTTTGGTACTCCACACACTTCACTGCAAGTGGCGGCAACAAGTACTCATTTCACAAGCATGTCGTGGATAACTCTCATTCGTAACTCAAACAAGTTATTAACAACTCTGTTTATCTTACATGCACTACCAAAAGCTAATCTTACAGGTACCCCTACTAAAGGTTGAGCTTCTCTGCCACTTGTTCAGCAATTGGCGCCATCTCCTCCAGCAGGGCCTTGTACTGGTCATCCGTGCAGTTGGCTGCAAGTCCACCTGCGACTACATCCACCGGAGCTTTGGGGAAGTGCGACTTCATGAACGCCAAGACTTGGTTCGGGATCGACTTCGCCAAGTGCTTCACATATGTTGCCAGACGCCCGGGGGCTTCCTTCAAACGGTCCACCAGCGGAGCAATCTTGGGACCACCCGGGTGAGGCACCAGCAGCCTAGCAATTGAAAGCGCGGCTTCTTCAAGCTCCTTCAGTTGGCCCCGCAGCCTCTCGCAATCTTCATTGAGCTTCTGCAGGGATTTATAATAGTTTACAAGATCACGATCTGAGGCTTCACAAAGCTCCATGTGATGAATACACTCATGAGCCAGTTGTTTGTACTCATACTCAAGTACCTCTTGGGCATCGGTCTCCCGGTACATGAAGTTCGTCAAGTCGGTCTCCGATGCCTTCAGCTGGTCAACACGTGTTTCGAGCTCTGCAGACAACTCACCAAGGCATCAGAACACAACAAGGCATTACTCAATGACTTTTGGCGGCCAGCGTACCTTTGTTCTTCTGGAGCGGAGACTTGTTCTTCCGGACCAAGTCATTGCTCTTTGCTTTCATCTCCCGCACCTCATTGTGGTACTGAGTGAAGGCACCATCAAGCTTGGATTGTAGTAGGGCAGAGTGCTTTGGCCTTGTCCAGCTCCTTCTCCAAGGCCTCAACGTGGAGCACCGTGTCGCTGCACCCTTGAAGCATATAAGACTTCTTTCGGGATCTCTCAACGACACCCTGCACAAGGCAACACATTGATTGAGTACTTGCTACTTCCAGATATAAGACTATCCAGGGTACCTGTGACGTACCTTCATCCACTGCTTCGCGCGACGCGTCGACTCCATGTTACGAGCAATGATGGTCGAGTCAACAAGATTGTCATCCAACAGCGGAACGGATCAGCCTGGCTTCTTGCACCTCGGGCTCGTGAACGACTACCTCCATGCTCGTTGTCAGGTGCACATCGACATACGCCTCCACCATGACCACGGGGGATACTGCAGCTCTTGGCTCGAGGGTTGTCCCCTCCGTCACCCCGGTCGCTGGCACGGATAGCTCGACTTCTTCCGTGGCCGTTTTCATAGCTACGGCTTCAAGGATCATGGACCCTCCAGCTTGTGCTCCTACCAACACAGAGTACAAGAAGTCAACTCTTACGACTACGACTACTATGCTTGATATCTACCAGTTGTGCAGTACACATACCTTGCACCAAGGTAGCTTCCTTCAACGTAGCCTCCGCTGCAACTTCGGTCTGTGGTGACGGTGTGGGTTCCCCAACCTCCGTCAGATAGTCATCTCCGCCAGCTGGCGTACTGGTTTCATCACCGTCCCATGACAGATCCATGGATTTTCTGCATCACACAAGTCATTCAATCATTCCTACAAGATTGGTAAACCACGCGACTACTTGGGTGATCAACAAAACTTACGAGGTCGACCGGACAATAGTCACGGTCGGGGCACCCAGAATGCTAGAGATATCTACAATTCCAGCCTCCGCAATTGCCTCGTCTTCCGCCTGGGCCTCCTCCGGCTGCTCTGGCACCTTAGCCGGCAAAGGGTTTGGCCTTCTTTCTTCCGCCGACGTCTGCGAACTGTCGGCACCAGCTCCTTGTTGTGCCAATTCGGGCACCCTCTCCCCGGTGGTTGGAGGCGGGCTGATATTCCTCTCAACTGTCGCTCCCACTGTGTCCTAGGTCTTCTCTTCACCTTGGTCCACGGGGTCAGAAGAAGGAATATCCTGTGACAATATAAGATTCAACTGTTAGAGCATAGTTCTCATTGGAACGTACTCGACTACACCATTTGCGGCACCCACTTCCTGGTTGGTTGTCTCTCTGATCTTCAACTTCTTGGTAGCGTGTTTCCGCGCCACATTGCGCGGCCTTCTTGGTGGCGCAGGAATGCTAGCTTTGAGGCTAGTTGGCTTCTCGATGATGACTGGAATGTTAGGCAGACCAGGACGGCTGAATCTAGACCGAAGCTGAAATCGCTCTTGGAGTGTCTCCTCATCTTCATCGTCCGAGGTATCTTCAATGGTGATAGTGTCGTCACCCTCCCTGACTTCACGGCGCTCCTTCGCCTTGCCTTTCCCCTCCACTGGTACATCTTCCAGTTGTGGGGGAGAGGGTGGATCGGAGACAAACTTCACACCATCATCCTGCAGTACACAACATATGTGAGTAAGACTACATCAGGAAAATTAGTACTCGGAGGCCTCGGTCACGGCTACTGACCTTGCTTGGTGGATGCGCTGCGGAGTACTCGAGGACCGCACACGGCGTATACGGCTGCATGTCCTTGAAGATCTTGCCCAACCTCTCGATGATATCATCATCTCGAACTTCGTCGCCGGGCATCCGTGATGTGTCCTCGTCGCCTATGTACTGGTACCCGAGGGTGTCACGAGCCATCAGCGGCTGCACCCTCCTCTTCGTGAAACTGAAGGCCACGTGTTCGGGCCTCAGCCCGGCCTCTCTAAGGGTCTTGATCTTCTTCAGCAGCTCAGGTAGTTGAATACCCTCTTGCATCATCGGCTCCGTGTTCCACCACGGTCTATGCTTCGGCTGGTTCCCACTTGGCTTCGGCAGCTCCAGATGATGGTTGCTGATGTAGAACCACTTGGCTTTCCAGTCATGGTTCGACTCTATCAGCTTGTACACCAGGTACTGGTCGGTGGCGTCTTCACGCATCTGGATGCCGGCACCTCTGACTACTCACAGGTCGTTGGTGCTAGGTTGCGGCTTCAACTGGAAGAACTTGTGGAACAAAATCCAGTGGGGCTTGATACCCACAAACGCCTCGCAGAAATGGACGAAGACGGATACATGGAAAATGCCGTTGGGATTTAGATTGAGTACTCGATTCCATAGTACCTTAGCATGCCCTTGAAGAAGTCACTGGCGGGTAGCGCCAGTCCACGCTCCACAAACCAAGCGAACATGGGGATCTTGTCTGGGTTCTTCTACATTGGATACGGGTCGCCCGTGGCGGCGCGCCACAGATCCATTTCCTTCTCTCAAAGAAATCCGCTATTGACCAAGGCGAGCAAATCCTCAGTCTTCAGCTTTGCCTTCTTCCCACTCTTTGGCCGGATTGGAACGCGGAGTGGACGATGGCGATGACTCCTGGGCGGCATCTTCAGCTTCACTGTGGGTCCTCTTCTTCGTCGTGCTGGCTTCATGCTCTTGGTCGGGGATGACTTGATCCTCCAGGTAACGGGTGTCTTCACAAGCATCCACCCGGGGGCTACACTGGCGGCGGACTGCGGCGGCGCGTATAGATCTAATCTATTGCATGGCGGCGACGGTAGCAGCAGAAGAGCAGCAGAAGGGCACATGTGTAGATCTATTCGGTGTCTGCAACTGCGGGGAATGAAAAACCCTAAGGGGCTCAACGCTTATTATAAGCTATCGGGTGGTGATACACTGATCGAATGGATAAGCGCCAGGTGGGTGACTCAGCGGCGGCAGCCTGTCTATTCAACTTCCAGTACTTGATGCTCTTCATCTCGGGGGCTCGACTACGTCAGATCGATTCCGTGGGTTACTACCAGCTTCAAGACCCACTTAAGACACATTCTACAATCAAGATGACCCTTTAATTCGAGAGGAAGTACTCAACTCAAGGCTCGGGGCTCCGTGCCACGTGTCCTTCGGTTTTTTCTCCGGATTTTACGGGATAAGATTGATAGAACTTCATATTAACCCTCATCTTGAATATACGATTCGACCTAAGTCTCGGGGGCTACATTCCATATGGAATGCGATTCTCCGAATCGCATTTTCCATATGGTTCCTTCGTCAAGACAACACGAGTACTGTTAAAAACCTTCAAGAGAAGAACTGGGAGACGCTTGGGAACTACTCGAGAAGACTTCAAGACTACTCAAGGATCAGCTGGAGTACCTTCTAGCCTCAGGATGATTCAAGTACTCTTGAGGACTTTTGTCTTGTAGAACTCGGGGGCGCTCAAGGACTACTTGTCAAGGCCATCAAGACTACTCGAAACCATCATGCTCGACTACAAAGTACTCGGGGGCTGGTCGTATGGACATCCCTGGGCCCACTACTCCAGTGGGTACCAGGACCGACTACTCAGTGGGCCCCTAGGACTACTTGACCTGTGCTACACGGTGCCTATTGGCATGGAGCACAAGGACTACAGAGGAATAGGACTCGGTTAGGAAGCTGTACATGTCCGGATCCTTGTAAAGTACTCCTAGCCGTACGCGACTAGTACTCTCTCCTCGAACCAACTTGTAACCCTACCACCCGAGCTATATAAGGCGAGGTAGGGACCCCTCTCTCATCATCCGCATCATCTTGTGAACACACCCAATCAATACAGAGCTACGCAGCATACAGGACGTAGGGTATTACTCACATTACGCCCTGAACCTATCTAAATTGTGTGCCACGTGTCTCTTCCTTCGAGTTACCGATTTTGGCGAGGCCACAATCATCTACCTCGGGTACACCCCTTGGTAGGTTGCCGGTCTAAAACACCGACATGTCATCTGGGGGATCTTCTAGAAGGTCTTCAAGAGGTCATGTGGGCTGCCAACTAGGTCGGTTAGGCCCACTAACAGGTCGGCGGGTCTTTTTGTTAGGCCGGACCCACTTGTTGGGTACGGCCGTGAGCCTGGTCGGTGGGGACCTAGGGGTACCCATGTCTCACAAGCCCTCGAGCGATGTGTAGGCACAGTGACCTTAAAGAGGTCATGACGAAGTCACAGAGCTATCGACAGGTCGAATAGCATGCACGTCGGTCCAAAAGAAAAAAGAACAAATCAGCTTAGCAGCCGACCTGTTTGTTGTCTTGCCGAACAAAGCGAGGTCGAGTGATGACCTATAGGAAGCTGACTTCCAATAGATCGAAACGACAATGAAAAATTCAGAGGGCGTCAAGGATGCACTCATAGAGTAGTATCCGAGCATCGTGACGGGCAGGATGGCCGGTATGATGATCCAAAAAGAAAAGGAAGAGTATGTAGGTCGAGTGATGACGTGATGAGAAACAGGTTTCCCAACATGTCTGTACGACGAAGAAAACAAGAGGGCGTTGGAGACGCACTCGTAGAGTAGTCCCCAAGCATTAAAGCAGGCAACATGGCTAGTTTGATGCTAAAAAAGAGTAGAAAAACTAAGGCATGGTCTTGATCGAACGACTTTTAAAGACACCCAGATCTCCTGGCATAGCTGTAAGGAGTCTGGCAGGGCCGACCTCAAGGAGGCCTTGTAGGTGTGCTGACCTCAAAGAGGCCTCCAATCAATAATGTCTAGTATCCGAGGATACCCATTAGGATCTTGAAACACGCATGAAGAGGTCTTCTGTAGTGGTTGAAATTGTCAATGATGAAGTTTGTAGGAAGATATTGATCTTGAACGAATGGAGTGTAGAGACACCCAGATATCCTGCATAGCTGTAAAGAGTCTAGCAGAGCCACTCGAGGCATGCCGACCTCAAGGTCTCAAATCAAAAAGCGCCCAAGCACCCAGAGATACTTGACAGGGCCATTAGGTACGCACCCCACAGGGAGGCCTTCATTCCCAACACAAAATCCTGGGTGCCCAAAGCAAGCTGGCAGGGCTACAAGAGCACACCGACCTCGGAAGATCACGCATCCAGTGTGCCAAACTAGGTTGGCAGAGCCGTAGACATACCGAGGTATTTCACGACCTAGGTATTAAGGCACGCCGACCTCAAGGAGGTTGTTTTGGTGTCCAGACGACCAACGTAGCTGCTAGCTATCCAGCAGAGCCAAGACACTAAGGTATTGGCGACCTTAGCAATAGGCACACCGACCACAGGGGCCTGACGAAAATCATGGAAGTGAAGCTTCTGATCTCCATGGTATTTTTGATCTCTAGGCGCTGTCGGTGTTTTAGACCGGCAACCTACTAAGGGGAGTACCCGAAGTAGATGAGTGTGGCCTCGCCGAGATCGTTAACTCGAAGGAAGAGACACGTGGCACACAATTTAGACAGGTTCGGGCCGCGAGGTGCGTAATACCCTACGTCCTGTATACTGCGTAGCTCTGGATTGATTGGGTACAATTACAAGATGATGCAATCTTACGCCGTGAGATGAGATGATGGAGAGAGGGGTCCATGCCTCGCCTTATATAGTCCGGGAGGCAGGGTTACAAGTCGGTTCAGGGAGCGAGTACTAGTCGAGTACGTCTAGGAGTCCTCCATACAGTGCGGGACATGTACAGCTTCCTAACCGAGTACTTCTCCTTAGTAGTCCTTGTGCTTCATGCCATCAGGTGCCGTGCAGCGCAAGTCGGGTAGTCCCAGGGGTCCACCGAGTAGTCGGTCCTGGTACCCACCGAGGTAGTGGGCCCAGGGAGGTCCATACGACAAGCCCCCGAGTACTTTGTAGTCGAGAAGGATAGCTTCAACTAGTCTTGACGGCCTTAACGAGTAGTCCTCAAGCGTCCCCGAGTGCTACAAGTCAAAAGTCCTAAAGAGTAGTCGAAGCATCCTGAGGCTGGAATGTACTCTAGCTGATGTTTGAGCAATCCTGAAGTCTTCTCGAGTAGTCCCAAGCGTCCTCGAGTGCTGCCCTTGAAGGTCTTCAACAATGCCCGTGTTGTCTTGAAGCCGAAACTGATATGGAAGTGCGATTGCAAAATCGCACTCCATATGGAGTAGCCCCCGAGCTTTAGGTTGAGTTGCAGACTCTGGCTGAGGGTCCATCTGAAGTTTTGGCAAGAATATCCCGAAAAATCCGGAGCAACAAGACACATGCCACGGAGCCTCCGAGCCTTGAGTCGAGTACTTCCTCTCGAATTGAAGGGTCATCTTGTAGAATGTGTCCTGAGATGCTCTTGAGTCTTGTTGCTTCCCGAGAAGTTGAGTAGAAGTAACCGAGCCCCCGAGGTGAGGCGCGTCGACTAGTAGAAGTTGAAGGGTCATGCGCCGCCGCTGAGTCAGCCGAGCGTAGACTTATCCATCCGGCCGTTGGGGGGCCGCCGTTGACTTATAAATAGAAGCCGAAACCCTTAGGGGTTTTCACCCCAAGCATTCGTAGCCATTCCAGCAGATCTAGCTAGAAATCACCGCCAGTGCACACTGCCGCCGCTGAGAGGATTGTAGATCTGATCGCGCCGCCGTAGGAAGCCACCGCTGTAGCCCCCGGGCAAATGCGCGTGACGACACCGTGCACGTAGAGAATGAAGCCTTCACCGTCGAAGACCGCGAAGGCCGCTAGTGGGAAGAAGATGGCCCGTGAAGACTCTGCCGGATCTGCTGCGGGGACGCCGCCGGTGTTTCCGCCGCGGCCAGATCCGAATCGCGAGTAGAAGAAGTCCAAGGACAAGACCGAAGACCTGCTAGCCCTTCTCAACAGTGGGTTTCTGCGGGAGAAGGAGGTGGACATGTGGAGAGCCGCGGAAGGGGATCCGTACCCCATGGAGAAGAACCCGAACGAGATCCCGATGTTCACCCGGTTTGCGGAGCGCGGACTGTCCCTCCCTGCCAGCGACTTCTTCAAAGGGTTACTGGGGTACTACGACATCGAGTACCTCAACCTCAACCCCAACGGTATCTTCCACACCGCCGTCTTTGTACATTTCTGCGAAGCCTTCTTGGGGATCAAGCCCCATTGGATCTTGTTCCGGAAGTTCTTCCGGGTGAAGCCTCAGCCCAGCGCCAGCAATCCCCGAGTAGTCGGAGGAGCGGGGATCCAGATGAGGGAGGACGCGGCAGAGCAGTACCTCTCCTACAAGTTGATTGATTCCAATCAAGATTGGAAAGCGAAATGGTTCTACATCACGAACCACCACCCGGAGCTGCCGAAGCCAAGCGGGAAGCAGCCCAAGCATCGGCCGTGGTGGAACTCGGAGCCGACGATGCAAGAAGGTCTCCAGTTTCCCGAGCTGCTGGCGAAGATCAAGACGCTGAGAGAAGCCGGGTTGAGGGCCGAACATGTGGCCTTCAGCTTCGTGAAGCGAAGGGTGCAGCTGCTGATGGCCCGCGACACCCTAGGGTACGAGTACACCGGCGACGACGACACGTCGTGGATGCCTGGAGATGAAGTCGACGACGACGACATTGTTGACAGGCTGGGCAGAATCTTCAAAGATATGCCGGCGTACACATCGTGCCCAGTACTAGAGTTCTCCGCCGAGCGCCCACCAAAAGAGGTCAGTAGCCGCATCCATTGTCGAGTACTCATTACGTAAGAGTAGTCGCACTGATGTGTTGTGCTTCTTGCAGGATGACTTGGCGAAGTTCGTCTCCGAGCCGGCGTCGCCTCCTCAGCTTGTCGAGGTCCCAGAGGAAGGGAAGGCCAAGGCCAAGGAGCGACACGAGGTTGGTGAAGGAGACGACACAGTTGTCGTCGAGGACACGTCCGAGGAGGACGACGATGAGGAGACGCTCCAAGAGCTCTTCCAGCTGCGGTCGCGGTTCAGCCGCCCTGGATTGCCGCACATACCTCTCGTTTAGGATCAGCCAGCTAGTCTGGAGGCTAGCTTGCCCGTGCCGCCAAGGAAGTCGCGCAATGTGGCTCGCAAGCGCGTGGCCAAGAAGTTGAAGGTCACGGAGACCACGTCCCGAGAGGTAAGCCACCTTGAATAAGGTAGTCGAGTACTGATGTCTCGAGTTTGTGTGTTGACGATCAAGTTTCCTTGCTTGCAGGAGATGCCACCTTCTGACCCTGTTGAGCAGGGCAACGACGGCGACTGGGACACAGTGGGGGAGGCAGCTGGGGGTAGTCGTAGCCCAGCCTCCACCGTAGAAGAGCTCTTGGCGCAGATGGAGCGCCAGCCCCCTGTTGCTCAGGGGAGCACAGAACCCGCCGCCGCGCTGCGAAGAGGCGGCAACTGCGAGGCGCGAGGAGGAGGCGCCTGTTGAGGCAGGACTGGTTGACGTCGCCAGTATCCTCGCCGCCCCGACCATGACGGTGGTCCGGTCGAGCCTGTAAGTGTTGATCCTTCTCGAGTAGTACATTGGACGTGGTAGTCGTACTAGGTTCACAACCATCTTGTACACTCTGCAGGAAATCGACGGACTTGTCCTGGGAGGGGAATGAACCCGCTGCAGAGGTGGCGGAAGAAGAAGTTGCGCCGCCCGCTGAGGAGTCCACTCCCACCCCTCAGGCGGAGTCCGAGGCGCCGGCCGCGGAGGCTACGTTGCCTGAGGCCAGCGTCATTGAAGGTGAGTACTCTGCTCAGGTGCGAATGATCCCGAAGAGTAGTCATAGCCGCCAGGTAGGACTGATCCAGTTGTCATTTGTCGACAGGTGCTGAGGTCGAGGGAAGCGATATCCCGTCGGTGGTGCCCGTTGAAGATGTGGCACCGGAGACTCAGGAGGCTGCCGGAGGAGCCCCCGAGCCAATGGAGGTGACCGTCGGAGAAGCCGCCGCGACGGCTGGAGGGGAGGGCGACGACGCACTGCCAGAACCCGCTCTGGAGGTGGTCGTCTGCTCGCCTGAGATCCAGGACGCGGAGCCAATCCGCTCAGCGCTAATGTCCGGAGCCGCAACGAGTAGTCGTGGCGGGCTCGAGCTGTTAGCAGATGATCTTGTCGACCCGGCGACGGTGGCTCGGCACTTGGAGGCGGTGCGCCAGGCCGAGCAATGGATGAAGGTGAGTAGTCGACACTCTTGAGTAGTCAATCCTTTAGTGTTGAGTACCCATTTGACATGTGTTGTCTGTGCAGGATGTCGCGGAGAGGTCCCGCCAGAAGTCCGAGATGCTTCAAGGATACGGCGACGCGGTGCTCCGGGCCGAGACATTAGAGGAGCAACTCGTGAAGTCCCGGAAGCACGCCGCCGCCATGCAGTCGAAGCTGGACACCGCTTTCGCCAAGTATCACAATGACGTCCAAGAGATGCAGGCGAAGAGTGACGATCTGGTGTGGAAGAACAAGTCTCTCCGCAACAAAAATAAAGGTACGCGACCGCCTTGTCGGGTACTTGTTGATGGTAGCTTGAGGTAGTCTGACCCACTTTGCCTTTGTTGATTGCAGAGCTTGAGACCCGTGTAGATCAGCTGAAGGCTTCGGAAAACTGATCTGAAGAAGCTCTTCTACCGGGAGCAAGAGGCCCGCCCGTGTATGATTATAAGGAGCTTGCTTACGAGTGCGAGAAGCATATGGAGCTCCGTATTGCATCAGATCGTGACCTCGTCAACTGCCACAAATCCTTGCAGAAGCTGAACGAGGACTGCGAGAAGCTGTGGGCTCAGCTCAAGGAACTCGAGGAAGCCGCGCTCCCCATCGCGAGGCTGCTAGTGCCCCACCCTGGCGGTCCGAAGATAGCTCCACTGGTAGACCGGCTGAGGGAAGCCCCCAGCCGCCTGGCGACCTACGTGAAGCACTTGGCCAAGTCGATCCCCAACCAAGTTCTTGCCTTCATGAAGTTGTACTTCCCGAAGTCTCCTGTGGACGTAGTCGCCGGCGGGCTTGCCGCCAACTGCACCGACGAGCAATACGCGGAGCTCAGCCGGAGCGAGATGGCGCCTATTCTTCGAACAAAGTTGCCGAGAAGCTCAACCTCCAGTAGTCCTGTAATGTTAGCTCGTAGCAGTAATTGTACATAAACAATTGTAATGAAATTGTTTAAGTATGAATGAAGAAAACTTCCATGAATGAGTACTCGTTATCGCGATCTGTGAGTGCGGAGTCCCATCGTGGAGTCGCGCGAGTAGTCGTACTCGCCAGTAGTCCCGTTGAGGGAGGAAGATAGTAAAGTAGTTCATGGATAATCAAACTTTATTACTGAAGAAGTACACCTGGATGGCTAGGGCCGTTGTTACAGAGTAGTCGCCAGGACCCGGAGGCCGCCTACGGCTAAATAGTGCTAGGGCGTGTAGCCGCTTACGGTAGTAGATCCGTTAGTAGCCGTGTAGGTCGGATCTAGGAGTACATGGTCTCTCGATGAGGCGCTGCTAGAGTCCTTTGTCGCTCGTCGCAGCCCATGATCCGTAGGTAGCTGCATGGGCTGGATTCTGGAGAGGAGTAGTCCGGAGACTGGTTCTTGGACCCGGAGGCCGCTTACAGCGAAGGGGTCTTGATGTAGTCGTGTAGACTTGAGCCCCCAGGGTAGTCGTATAGACTAGGTGTAGAACCGACAGAGTTGGTCGACGTTCCACGAGTTGTTAATGTCTTCGCCTTCAAGCATCTGGAGGCGGTAGGAGCCCGGTCCGGTCACCTTTGCAACTGTGAAGGGACCTTCCCAGGGCGAGCTGAGCTTGTGTAGTCCTTCCGTGTTCTGGATGCGATGGAGGACAAGATCACCAATGTTGAAGGAGCATTCCTTGACGTTGCAATCATGGTAGCGTCGGATACCCTCCAGGTACCTTGCTGATTAGACGAGGGTGACACAACGAGCTTCTTCGAGTCCGTCGATGTCAACTCGTCTGCTGTCTTCAGAGATGCCTTCGTCGTAGTGCTCCACTGCTAGTGAATCCCACATGACATCAGCAGGGAGGATTGCTTCGGAGCCGTAGACCAGGAAGGCAGGAATTATGGAGATTGCCCCGTTGGCTTGGAGGGCTGAGTACGTAGCCCCCAGAGTGCATTCGGTAGTTCCTTGATCCACTTGCCTCCTTTGGAGTTGGTGGCGTCGTGTAGCCGCTTTTTGAGGGTGTCGAGCACCATCCCATTGGCGCGCTCGACTTGTCCATTGGCCCGAGGATGGGCAACTGAGACATATCGGATGTCGATCCCGCTTGTTCTCGCAATACTCCCGGGCGGCGGTGGTTGTTGAAGTTGGAACCCAGGTCTGTGATGATGCGATGGGGTAGTCCGTAGCGATGTACGAGTTCATCCAGGAAGTCGAGTACTCTGTCAGCCTTGGCGAATGTAACCGGCTTGACCTCGATCCACTTGGTGAACTTGTCGATGGCCACCGATGCTCGTTGAATCCACACAGGCGCGGTTGGAAGTGGCCCAATCATGTCGAGCCCCCGGCGGGCAAAAGGCCGGGTTGGCGATATGGTGACTAGCTTCTAGGGCCGGGACGTGTTCTTTGCTTGGCGAAGTATTGGCACCCTTGGCACCTTCTGGCGAGTTCTTCGGCGTCGCCCAGAGCTGTGGGCCAATAGAAAGCTCGTCGGAAAGCCTTGATGACCAGCGTACGGGAGGACGCGTGGTTGCCGCAGACGCCTTTGTGGATCTCCTCCAAGATATCCTTGCCTTCTTGTCTGCGAACGCACTTCATGAGTACTCCTGAAGATGCACCCTGCCTGTAGAGCTTGTCTCCGACGAGGACATAGGACTTGGCGTGGCGGATGAGCTGCTCGGCCAAGTTCTTGTCCGAGGGAACCTTCTGCTCGTTGAGGTAGTCGATGAAGGGCTGCCTCCAGTCCACGTCGATCATCATGACCTCCGGCCGGCGGGGGGATGCGGCGGGATAGTGGTCGGTGGCGCCGGCTCCGAATGGATGGCGCGTGAAGCTCGTGGACGAAGACACCCGGCGGTACTTGAGCGCGAGTAGAACCAAGCTTCCACGGGACGTCCGGCCGCAACGTTGTTGTTGCGGACGACGTGGTGGAACTCGAAACCATAGAACTTGTTCTTGAGCTTGCGGACTTCTAGGCGATGGCGTCCATGTTCTCCTTGTTGCGGTCCCGGGACTTGTTGACTTGGTTGATGACCACTTTGCGGAGTCGGCGCGTAGACTAGTAGTCGCTTGATGCCCGGTGAAGCCGCGAGGCGGAGCCCGTGTAGCGAGCTTCGTACTCGGCTTCGTTGTTTGAGACCTTCCGGAAGATGCGGGACGTACTTGAGTTGTTCGCCGTTGGAGAGATCAAGAGTACTCCCGCACCTGCGCCCTCGAGGTAGAGTGAGCCGTCGAAGTACATCACTCGCGTGCTGCGGGCGCTCGGTTGGAGTAGGTAGCTGATTCTCCCGCCACTCCGCCATGAAGTCGACTAGTGCCTGCGACTTGATGGCTGTGCGTGGCTTGAAGTCGATGTTGAGGGTGCCGAGTTTGACTGCCCACTTGGAGTAGCATCTTGGTTCCGCAGGATGTCGCCGAGCGGGTAGTCGGTGACGACGAAGATCGAGTACTCCTGGAAGTAGTGTCGCAGCTTCCGCGAGGTGATGAGCATTGCGTACAGAAGCTTCTGTACAAGCTGGTAGCGTGCCTTGGATTCTGACAAGACCTCGCTGACGAAGTAGACTGGTCGCTGGACTGGGTAGGCGTGGCCGTCTTCCTGCCGCTCGACGATGATGGCAGATCGACCACGTGAGTAGTCGCGGCGAGGTAGAGCGATGGCTGCTCGCCTTTGCGAGGAGCAAGTGAGGACTGGTGGCTTCGATAGGAAGTCCTTGAGCTGGGCAAGGGCTTGGTCCGCCTCTAGAGTCCACACGAACTTCTCCTGGTGCTTGTGTAGTTTGAAGAAGAGGAGCCCCGTTCTCCAAGCTTTGAGATAAATATGTTCAAGGCCGCCATGCACCCGGTCAGCTTCTGGACGTCTTTGATGCACGTGGGAGCTTTCATGCTGGTGATGGCGGAGATCTTCTCGGGATTGGCTTCGATGCCGCGATGGTTGATGATGAAGCCGAGTAGTTTGCCCGAAGGTACGCAGAAGACGCACTTGTTCGGGTTGAGCTTCCAGCAGTACTCGCGCAGGGATGCGAAAGTCTCTTCGAGATCGTCGATGAGTGTGCTGGAGTTTCTGTCTTGACGACCACGTTCGGAGAAGCTAGTCCACTGATCCGCGCGGGAGAAGGTAATGGGTACCTCCGACCACCTGAGAGGGGTCGGGACCACTGGTTCAATGCTCATGACTTCTCGACGGGTAGCCTTTTGTTCCCGTCTGCTAGGTAGTTCACCGAAGAGGACGTTGACCGTCTTGTCGGGTTCCTGGAAGTCGCCATTGCCGTCGTCGTTCTTCTTCTTGCCTTTCTTGCCATGAGGGTGCGGTGGCTGCGGGTACCCTTGAGTGCTCGTACGAGTTGGTAGCACTTGCTCGGTGGTGTGGTTGCCGTCCAGATGCCACGGGCATTTCTCTTTTAGCAAGTCTTTGAAGCCGCCGGATGTCTTCTTCGAGTTCTCCTTCGCAGGGCGCTGGATAGCCGCGACAGTGTTGTCTGGCTTGCGCTTGCGGTTGGGACCCGAGTAGTTGTTGTTGTTGCGACCGCCTTGGTTCCCGTTGTTGCTGCTGCCACCGCCCGTGTTCTGTTTTCTCTTGCCACGGATGGCATTGTACTTGGCATTGGCTTTGTCTTCTTCGTCGGCCCATGACGTGATCATATCCTTGAGATGGGGGATGGACCTAGGGCGGCATCGACCGAAGTCTTCGAAGGTGCGACGGTGGTAGAGACCATCTTGGAAGAGGTCGATGACCTCCTTGTCGGTGACGTCGACTACGGTGGCGCGCTTGTCGAAGAAGCGCCGCATGTACTTGCGGAGGGTCTCGCCTTGTTCCTGCTTCACTATAGCTAGGTCCATGCGAGTACCCGAGCGGCCCATAGCGCCCACGAAGTTGCTGGTGAACTGCTCCTCCAGCTGGTCCCACTTGTCGATCGAGTGCTTGTCCAGCGACTCGAGCCATGTGAGCGGGGCTTGGTCCAGGCAGAAGGGAAAGTACAGGCACTTGGTGTCGTTGTTGCCGCCAGCGTTCTCGATGGAGAGGGCGTAGCACCTGATCCACTGGATGGGGTCTTGCTTTGCGTCGTACTTGGTGATTCCCAGAGGTTTGAACTTGTCCGGGAGGAGTAAGTTGCGAAGCCGAGGAGAGAAGGCGGGGAAGCCGTCGTTGTCGCCTCTCGTGGTGGACTTCTTCCGCCGCGGTTCTTCAATCTTACGGCGGGCGTCGAAGCCGCCCCGTGAGGCTCGGAGGCGTGGGCTGTTCGCGTGGCCTCGGCCGCCGCGATCGCCTCCGCCACCGACCCTCCTGTTTGCCCCATGGTTGGAGCTTCCGCCGTCGCTGCCTCCGCCGCCGGGGTCGCGGTGGGGGATGATCTCATGATCGCCGCCGGCGGGCGCGGCGCGCTGTTGCCGCCTTGAGAGGGTCCTCCGTCGTTTGCACGAGTACGGTTGGGGCGGGCCGACATCTCGCCTCGAGTACGGTTACGGACGAGGTCCACGCTGCGACTTGTGTCTTCGTTGTCGCGGTTCTCGGCGGGGAGGTGGGCGAGCGACCACCGTTGTCGACTCGCATGAAGTAAGCATCTTCCGCGAGCTTGGCGATGACTTGTCCCGCACGCATCCCCTGGGCCTGACGTGCTATCGTGGTGATAGACATGAGGCATTACTCTGGGGTGGTGTGTACCCGGCTCTCGACTTGGTCGAGGGCTTCCGCAAGGTTGCGGATGGGGAGGGAGTCTCGAAGACGCCGGCGTCGTTCGCTGCGCTTTCTGTTACGCTCGCGTCGAGCGTCCCTGTTGGCGTTAGTCTCATCCGCGGGTGCTTCAGCAGACAGCTCGTCTGCAGAGATGTCCTCAAGGTATCGGTCGTCTGCCGTCCCTGAGGGTCCTGGTGTGTCGCCAGCAGCCATGAAGACTTGGCAGTCAGGGTTGCCAAGACTGGAGTCGGAGCTCGCCACCTCAGTTGGAGTGTACTCCTCAGCCCGAGCGTGTGGTGTTCCCTCCTGGAAGGGAAGCGAGTCGAGGTAGGCGATGTAGCGTGAGTCCCCGCTTATCAGGTCGGCGGGCTTGCGATCTGGCCAATAGACGAATCTCCCGGTGGGTGTGGACGTTATAACTAGCCCGGAAGCCGGCCCTGATAAGGGTTGCTCAGTAGAGTTGTCCTCGGACTCGGGATCCTCAAGGTCTGACCCGAAGTCGAACTCGTACGCGGAGTCCGAGTAGAAGCCGGGGAGGGGGTTGGAGTCCGAGGCGTGGCCGGGGGCGGTGTCGGAATCCGAGTTGTACTCGGGTACGGGCTCCTTGCCGGCCCGGTGTGAAGGGGGAGCCTCCGTGCGGGCCCTGCTGAGGTTGCGGGGGCCACGCGTGAAGCGCTCGCGGGGTGGGGAGACCGTATGCGATGGCTGAGTAGCCTGCTCGCATACGATAGCCCACGGGGACGTCGAGTTCGAGTTGGAGGCGGATCCGAGCTCGAAGTCGGCGTGCTGGTCGAAGAGTGAAATTTCGCCGAACTTTCCGGCGAGTTCGCCCGTGACTACTTCGGGAAGCGTCACGCGGCCGGTCTCTGGGTTGGGCGGCATGGTGAGGCGGCGTTGGAAAGATCCCGGCGCCGTCGGCGGTGCGGACCCGGGCGCCGAAGATGAAGGTGTCACCGCGGTTGAAGGCGACGGTTGGCTTGATGTAGACGGGAGCGCGTCGAGTTCGCCATGTGATCTCGGGCGAGATCCCCTACCCCGCGCGCCGGTGTCGGTGTTTTAGATCGGCAACCTACTAAGGGGAGTACCCGAAGTAGATGAGTGTGGCCTCGCCGAGATCGATAACTCGAAGGAAGAGACACGTGGCACACAATTTAGACGAGTTCGGGCCGCGAGGTGCGTAATACCCTACGTCTGTATGCCTTGCGTAGCTCGGATTGATTGGGTACGATTACAAGATGATGCAATCTTACACCGTGAGATGAGATGATGGAGAGAGGGGTCCCCGCCTCGCCTTATATAGTCCGGGAGGCAGGGTTACAAGTCGATTCAGGGAGAGAGTACTAGTCGAGTACGTCTAGGAGTCCTCCATACAGTGCGGGACATGTACAGCTTCCTAACCGAGTACTTCTCCTCAGTAGTCCTTGTGCTTCACACCATCAGGTGCCGTGCAGCGCAAGTCGGGTAGTCCCAAGGGCCCACCGAGTAGTCGGTCCTGGTACCCACCGAGGTAGTGGGCCCAGGGAGGTCCATACGACAGGCGCCCAGAAGGATCTGGTAGAGAAGCGAGGCACGCCTACCCTGGAAGGTCTTCAATCGAACCTACGACCATTCCGTTGAGGAAACAGAAATACAGGCTAATTGGAATAGGTCCGTTAACGTGCAGAGCCATAGCGGGTGCACCAGGGCGCAGAGCTTAGCGGGTGCAAATAAAAGACATTAGGTCGTAGAGGAAGGTCGCGAAGTCATCATCTTATGTAGATATATCTAGGCGCTGGGCCCTCTGACACAGGGTTAGGTTTTGTCTGTTTCGTAGACTGCAGGGTCACAGGTCAATATTGGTCGGAGATTCCCTTGCCACCCAAAAACGACAAACTGCCCATGAATTGAGGGGGTTACTATAACCATGTGACTCTGCAGTGGGCTTAGGCATCATTGATGCACTAGCGACAAAAGATGTCACAAGACAGGGATAAAGTCGTCGCCTTCAATTGTGCACATGTTTGCAGGCTCTCTTGACCATGTGGTGATAGTGTCATCACTTCGCCAGCTGCCCAAGCCCCGACTTTGGCTATTAATAGCACCATGAGACTGAAGGAGGCAAGCACCGAGCATTATTGAGCTATGAATCCACAAGGTATAGTTCCGGCCATGCCATGGGCATGCAACAGTCGACCAAAGCGTAGGATGCAAAATTGTAGAAGCTTAGAGCTAGACGAACAAAGTCATTGAGGAGGTCTTTCGAACTAGCAAAGGTGACGATGAAACCACAGGGAGGTCTTGGTCTTGATGAAGACGACGACGACGGCCAGTAGTCTTAGGCCAAGAGTTGTACCTCCTCCACCTCTCAGTCATGTAAACGGTGCCACTTGATGAATATTTTGTTAATGCCTAAGTGAAGTACTTGTCTTGTGTCTGCACGAGCTTGGTAGTCTTTTTAGATGATGATGTGTTGTTTCTTGCCCCGCTAACCACTACTCACGGAGAGGCTGGCTTACCGACCTCCACAGCTCAGCATGGAGGCTTACGTGGGGTCGGTGCGCGGGGAGGAGTCTAGGAGTCAGGTTTGGCGACCTTGTCAACCAAGCATGCTTGCAGCGACAGAGGGCAAATACTCATTAGGGACGAGGTCCTCAGGTCGAACGACCCTTAGGTTGGCTTTGAGCCAAGCCCCCGAGCATGTTGAGGGGGAGGAGTTGAAGGATTTTAACCCCCAGGTCTTGCGACCCATATATTGGCTTTAGCCAAGCCCCCGAGCGTGTAGAGGGGGAGGGTTGATGATGTGGGAGAGGAGAAGGTAGGGCTCGGCACACAACGGATGACTACTTAAACTTATTTTGTTTAATCTAAAAAAGGTACAAGGAAAAGAGATACATAGCTGTAATTAAAAACTATTCTACGGGTAGAATCGTCATAGATGCTTCACGTTCCAAGGGTTTGGTACTCCTTGACCATCACCCCATTGGAGGCGATATGTGGATGGGCTAATGACTTCGGTGACGATGAAGGGTCCTTCCCAAGGGGCAGAGAGCTTGTGCATGCCGTCGGTCTTTTGGATGCGTCTGAGGACGAGGTCGCCAACGTTGAAGGAAGTTTCCTTAACATTGCGATCATGATATCGACAGAGTTGTTGGTCGTGATGAGCTTGTCTCATGATGGTAGCTAGCCTCTGTTCGTCAAGGCTATCGAGGTCAACACGATGTGTTTGCTCGGCCTCTCCTTCTGTGTAGAATTGAATGCGTGGAGCTCCAAAGGCGACGTCAGTGGGTAATATGTCTTCTGAGCCGTAGACCAAGAAGAAGGATGAGAAGCCCGTGGCGGAGCGGACTTGGGTCCTTAGACCCCAAATTACGTGTGGTACCTCGGCTAACCACCGTGTAGCGTAGTTTGAGGCGTCGTCAAAGATGCGATCTTTGATAGCTTCAAGGACCATGCCATTGGCACGCTCGACCTGGCCATTGCACCGATGGTGGGCGACCAATGAGTAGTAGACGTCGATGGTGATGTCCTAACAGAAATCCCAAAAGGCGGAGCCTGTAAAGGCTGTGCCTAGGTCGATGATAATCCTGTTAGGTACACCGAAGCGGTGTGTTATGTCTTGCATGAATTTTGCTACTTCTTCCAATGTTACTTTTGCAACAGGTCGGACTTCAATCCACTTGTTGAATTTGTCGACGGCTACTAGTATGAATTTGTAGCCGCCTGGGGTAGTTCGGAACGGTCCCACGGAGTCGAGGCCCCACATGGCAAAGGGCCACGATGGAGGTATTGTGCACAGGGCCTAAGCTTGTAGGTGTTGCTGCTTGGCAAAGAATTGGCATCCTTTGCATCTCTTTACGAGGTCTTTTGCATCAGTCATGGCCGTGGGCCAGTAGAACCCAGATCGGTATGCCTTGCCGACCAAGTTAGCGGACGCCGCGTGGCAGCCACACTCACCACCATGGATCTCAGCCAGGAGCTGTAGACCTTCTGATCACAAGATGCACTTTATTAGGACGCTAGTGGAGGCAGCTTTTCTATAGAGGTCGGTACCAATCACGACGTAGTTGGCACTTCATCACGTGATACGCTCGCGCTCTGCCTTGTCTTCTAGAACCATTTGGTCGAGTATAAAGTCTAAGAAAGGCTTGCGCCAATTATCTTCTTTTTCTGACATCAGCACGTCGCAGAGAGGTGCTAGGGTTTGATGTAAATCTGAACTATCTGGGTCTAGTAACTTGATTGAAGGCTTGCGTAGGTCTTGGATGAACACGCCTGCCGGTACTAGAGCTCGTCGAAAGCCTAGCTTTGAATGTACGTCGATGGCCACATTGTTGTTTCGTGGTACGTGCTGAAACTCAATTCCCTCGAAGTGGCCTTCGAGTTTGTGGATCTCAGCACAGTAGGCATCCGTTGTGTCTTTGACGCAGTACCACTCCTTGTTGACTTGTTCGATGACGACCTTTGAATCGCCAAAAGCTAGTAGTCACTTGATGCCAAGGGACACTGCTATATAGAGCCCGTGAATCAGAGCTTCATATTCTGCTCCATTGTTGGAGGCCTTGTAGTGTATCTGTAGGACGTACTTGAGTTGTCCCCCCTGAGGAGAGATGAGTAATACGCCTGCCCCTGTGCCTTCGAGGTTGAGGGCGCCGTCGAAGTACATTATCCAGTGTTCAGGCCGCTCCTTGGGAGGGGGCATCTGGATTTCGATCCACTCTGACACAAAGTCAGCGAGGATCTGTGTCTTGATCACTTGCCGAGGGCAGAATTCGATGTCAAACTCTCCAAGCTCCACCGCCACTTGACGATGCGAGCGTTGGTTTCCCGGTTGCGGATGATTTCTCCTAGCGGAACGATGATGGGACCGTGATCTTGTGGGCTTGGAAGTAATGACGAAGCTTTCTCAACGTAATCAGGAGTGCGTAGAGCAACTTTTGAGGTTGTGAATAATGTGTTTTAGCGTTGTCCAAGACCTCACTTACGTAATACACAGGTCATTGAACAGGATAGGACTACCCTTCTTCTTCTCGTTCGGCGACGAGAACCGTGCTGACCACAGTAGTGGTGGCGGAGATGTAGAGGAGGAGTGTTTCTCCTGGAGCTGGTGGTGTCATAACTGGTGGTGTCGTCAAGGATTCCTTGAGAGCTTCAAATGCCTTTTGTGCCTCATCACCCAATACAAACTTGTCTACCTTTTTCAAGAGATTGAAGAAGGGTAAGTCTTTCTCGCCGAGCTTGCTGATGAAACAACCTAGAGCCGCCATCATGCCTATGAGCTTCATGACATCTTTCTTGCTAGATGGCTTGGCCATGTTGCGTATAGCGTCGACCTTCACAGGGTTGGCTTCAATGCCTCGGTGCCCGACCATGAAGCCTAGGAGCAATCCGGAAGGTACACCGAAGACACACTTGGTCGGGTTGAGTTTCTATTGGAATTCCCGCAAATTGATGAAGGTTTCAGTGAGGTCGGCGATGAGCTAATCTTC
Organism: Cenchrus americanus; assembly: GCA_947561735.1. Classification (NCBI taxonomy): domain Eukaryota; kingdom Viridiplantae; phylum Streptophyta; class Magnoliopsida; order Poales; family Poaceae; genus Cenchrus; species Cenchrus americanus. The sequence continues at coordinate 194,476,597 of OX387241.1, forward strand.
CTCAGTGGTCTTGACGACCACATCATCTACGTAGGCTTCGACGTTCTTTTCAGTCTACGACTTCAAACACTTCTGAATTGCCTTCTGATATGTTGCTCCAACATTTTTTAGGCCGAAAGTCATGACCTTGTAGTAGTAGATGCCGTGGGGTGTTATGAACATTGTTTTGTCTTTGTTGTCGGGGTTCAGGGCTATTTGATGATATCCTGAGTAGCAATCGAGGAAGCAAAGTAGGACGCTGCCAGTCGTGGAGTCCATGACTTGATCGATGCGAGGAAGAGGGAAGGGATGTTTCGGGTAGTGCTTGTTGAGGTCGGTGTAATCGATACACATCCTTAATCCATTAGTTTTCTTTGGTACAATGATTGGGTTTGCGAGCCAAACCGGGTGTTTACATTCTCTGATGAATCCTGCAGCTAAGAGCTTACATATTTCTACTTCTATGGCTTGCTTTCTATCTTTCGCAAATCACCGAAGCTTTTGCTTGATAGGCCGTGCAGTCTTGTTTACTTCAAGGGCGTGCTCAGCCAGCTCCCTGAAGACACCGGGCATGTCAGATGGGCTCCATGCGAAGATGTCGTCGTTGTCGCTAAGTAAACTAGTGAGCACGAGTTCCTATTTGGGGTCGAGGTTGGCCCCAATGACGACTTCCTTGGATGCGTTGGGCAGGCCGAGGCAAACCTTCTTTGCAGTTGGACTTGGATCCAAGGCTATGCTTGTGCGCTTCTGTTCTGGCACCTCCAGAGTGGTTTGGTCGATCTTGGCTGCCTGAGCGACCATGACCGTTGCTGTAGCTCTGACCGTGGAGTCTTTGGAGAGCTCGACAATGGAGCTCTCACAGTTGTAGGAAACCATGATGTCCCTAAGGACGGAAAGGATTCTATTTGGCACCGACATCTTCATGATGTGGTAGGTGTGATGAGGTATGGCCATGAACTTGGCCAACATAGGTCGCCCGAGGATGGCATGGTAGGAGGAGTGAAAGTCCGCGACCTCAAACATTAAGTACTCTGTGCGAAAGTTCTCCTGTGTGCCGAAGGTGACCGGTAGGCACACACGACCTATGGGGTATGCAGCCTTACCGGGCACAACCCCGTAGAAGGGTTCATCGCAGGCGGTCATCTTGTTGAAGTCGAAGTCCATCTTTTCGAGCATCTTTGTGAAAATGATGTTCAAGCTGCTGCCCCCATCAATGAGGGTCTTAGGCTGGAACACCCCATCTACTATGGGGTTAACGACCAGCGGGTAGGTCTCGTGGTCAGGTATGTGGACCTAATGATTTTTCCTGGAGAAAGTGATTGGGAAGTCCGACCAACGCAGAGGTTGCAGAGTTTCAGTGTTGACGTGCCTGATCTCCCTTGCGTTCGATCGAAGCTGCCTGTTGCTTTTGGTCGCTTGGCGACCGCCGACGATGAAGTTGATCTCTCAGTTGGCTGTTTGGAACACACCTTTTAGGTGGTGGTGGTGGAGAGCGCTCCTTGCGGTTGTTGTTGTTGAGGTTGTGGTCGTCCTGGGGACATCGATCATCACACCGATCATCGCGACGATCATTGTGTTGATCGTTACGACGGTCGTCACGTCGGTCGTCACGCTAGTCATTGCGGTTATCTTCATGATGATCTTGGCAATGGTAGTCGTCACGTCTGTCACTGCGGCGGTAGTCGCGGCAATAATCACATTGATCCCTGTCATTGTGACGGTAGGATCGGCGGTCGCGGTAATCACGTTGACCAGATCGACGGCTACGGTTGTCGTAACGGCGGTTGCCATTCTATTCGTCATTGTTGTCGCTCTTGGCCTTCTTAGATTCGGAGGGTACCCCGAGGGCACGCTTCAGCTGTTCACACTCCCTCATGGTGTGTTTGGCGTCGCGGTGGAACTGACATTGGTCGTCCATGACAATGTTGAAGTCACCCTCAAGGAAGGTGGAAGGTCTTGGCGGATCTGCCACATAGGCTTCACCGGATCGCTTGCGCGACCTGCCATCGTCGTGGTCTTCTCTGTTAAAGTTGTGCATCACCGCGTCTTGAGTGTCAACTAGCTTGTCGACGTAAGCCATGAGGTTGGTGATGGTGTGAGCGTCAGCTTCATGGATCTTCTCAAAGAGCTTGATGTTGGTGACTCCCTTCTCGTAGTAGGCGATGACGTCCTTGTCTTTGACACCTGTGAGGGTGTTGCAGTTCTCGATGTCGCGGTTGGTGTACTCCCGAAGGGTTTCATCGTGTCTCATCCGTACTCTAGCGAGGTGGTGAGTATTACCAGGTCGGTTGTAGGTCACCTGATAGTTGGTGGTTGAGAGTCGGGACAATGTTGCCCAGGAAGTGATGCACTCTATTGGGAGATTGTCGAGCCATAGGAGTGGTGCCTTGCCCATCACAAGGGGGAAGTATCCCGCCATGTGGTCTTCGTTGCCTCTAGAGGCGCGTGCTGCAATGCTGTACATTTTGAGCCATATACTTGGGTCGGAGCGACCGTCATATTTCTCGATGGCTGGCTTGAAGTCTTTATGGTATCTGATCGTCAGGAGACGTCGTGAGAACGCTGGGAAATTGTTGACCGCCCTGGGCTTGCTGACGGGGCATAGGCTGTCGGGATGATGTAGAGATCATCGGGAGGGCCATTGTCTTGGTCGTACTGAGCACGTCGTCAAAACTCTTGGTCATGCATATTCCGCATCTCTGTTGCCTGGATGGGGTTGTTGGCATCAAGGGCGTCGGGGACCCCATGATCGCGGTCGTAGTTAGCAAGTCGTGCCATCTCCACTTCGTCTCTTATATGTCGATGTTGACTGCCTTTAGCACGGTTAGCTTGCACCGACGGAGGTTGGGCTCCGGCATTTTGTCCTGGATTTGTAGCCATGTTTGCTTAAACGCCGGTAGCATTAGCTGCATTGTTGGTGATGTTGCCTGCAGCGTAGGTGGCGGTGTTGGCTAGAGGATTGGCTACGACATTGGCAGCAGGATTCGCGGCAGGGTTAGCTGCGGTGTTGGCAGCGGGATTGGCCAGCTGCATTACTTCGTTTTCACCTCGTCCCTCTTCAGCTACAGGCTCAAGGGGACCGTTGCTGCGACATCGCTGACGTGGATGTTCAGATCTACTCCTGGAGTAGGAACTTGCGGCTGATATGTTGTATCTAGGACCTCTTTCTTCGACTTGTGCAGTAGCGACGTGGAGGTTGGCTTGGAGATGTCGTACTACAGGAGTGTCCCCGAGCTGACCTAGCGCGGCTAGAGCTGCGCCCAGGTTCGCTTGAGGAGAGTTGTAAACTTCGTGGCCATCTTGCTCAAAGTCCCTCAGGAGGTCTCTGGCACATAGGCAGTTTCGTCGAGGCTCATGTTGCTGATGGTGCTGATGGTTTGCTGGAGCTGCGGGTGCTTGCATCCCGACGTTGCTGTCGCCTTGCCCGGTGTTGCCTGCATGTTGACCTGCGGTCGGGACGGCTGCAGCTAGCTCTTTTTATCGGCGTGCAGCTCTGTCGGTGTTGATGTTCTCGCACTCCGCGCGCTGTTCATCAGTCTCTCCATCTTGGGGTGGTACATCCACAGAGATGACCAAGACCTCACGATCGAGGTTCTCGAACTCTTCTCCCGGATAGTTCGGGGAAATGGTTGTGCGGGGATTTGGAATGCGAGGCAGTCCGGAGATTGCTCCCGATTCATCTAGCGGTGATGAGTCGTAGTAAGAGGTCGTCGAAGCTTCTTGAGGATGCGGCACTGGTGAGACGTGTGTTTGGGATTCTCGTGGATAGGTCAGGTTTCGTCGAGGTGACTCCTGCGGTTTCCACGGTCTGGTGTCTTGCGTCCAGATTCGATCTGGATTTTGCGCTTCATGTAGCGGGATGCTACGTGAACTGCGTTGCGCAGGGCAAGAGGCATGCTGGATGATGTCGGGGTCCTACGAGGGCGTTTGACGCGTTCGCAAACCTTGATCGTGTCGAAGAGCATGCCCTCAACACGATCGATCCCCGCGATCAGGTCGCTAGGAGTGGGTGGGTGGGTTTCCGTCAACAGATCTGTTCTGACCTGTTGGTTGGAGGTGACCGCATTGCTCTTGATGACGAGGCAGGCGGCTTGAGCGGTGGATTTCGCCGGCATGGAACCGAAGAAGATGTCGATGGGGTTGGCGATGATGTTCGCCATGCTCTCCGAGAAGATGACGCGTTGGTCGAAGCCATCGAGTTGCATGAAGAACCTTGATTCCTCCCCTACCTGGCGCACCAACTGTCAGATGGTGAGATCTAGATAGCCCACGAGGGTGTTAATCCATGTGATTTAGTTGTTCGGCGAGGTGGAATCTAAGGCTAAGAACTCGAGGGTTGTGCACGAGCACACGGAACACAAAGAACATGGCGAGTTTATACTGGTTCGGGCCTCCGGAGAGTAAAACCCTACGTCCAGTTGTTGGTGTAGATTGCTTGAGGATTGCGTGTGATACAAGGGTCGCCTCGTCCGCCTTATATTGGCCAGCAGATTGAGGTCGGTTCCCAGACTCCTAGTCGGTTACGACCTGGAGACCTAAATCTACGTTACAACTCTTGCCATATCCTGTCAATCTGCTCTTGTCGAAATCCACTGGGGTCTTGTCTTGTACGCCAAGTCTCGAGGTCGTTCAGGATTAGGTCATCTGGGGAATCTTCTGGAAGGTCTTCAGGAGGTCGTGTGGGCTGCCAACTAGGTCGGTTAGGCCCACTAATAGGTCGGCGGGTCTTTTTGGTAGGACGGGCCCACTTGTCGGGGACGGCCGTGAGCCTGGTCGGTGGGGACTTAGGGGTATCCATGTCTCACACCAAGTAAAAAGGGAACGTATCAGGTGGAAACCAACCCCTCCGTGCAAACTATGGAAACTTCAATCGGAGTCACACGATGTTGATCCAAAGGAGGGCTCATGGGAGGTGGGAGGGGTGATTTGCATAAGTGCTTTTGCAAATCATCCCTCCAACCTCTCGTGAGTTTTGCATATCACCCCTCCCACCTTCTATAAGTCTTCCCTTGGATCAACATCGTGTGGCTCTGATTGAAGTTTCCATAGTTTGCACGGAGGTGTTGGTTTCCACCTGATATGTTCCCAAGTAAAAAAAAGAGTTCATCACCAACCGTTTGGCATAATGCACTTGTCAAATCCAGATCTAATTTACATCACGAACCCTGAAAGAAAAACAAAATTATGTTTATGTACTTGCACCTCTTAAAAACTTACATCAGGCACCCTTCTCTGTTATTTATTTGCTTTTTCACCCTCCCACATGTCTAGAAACGACGATGCCAAGATACTTTATTTAGTAGTGCCATATGAATGATATAAAAATTTTATAAAACTGTAGCTCTGCCACCAGGGATGTAATGCTGCTGCACCTATGAGTAAAATTTTTTTCTATCCTCCTTGTTTTGCCCTTGTCTCGATGAGATGGCTAAAATTTCTTAGAGGAGCAATTTCAAATACTAAATGAGAATTTAGCATGCAGACAATCGAAAACGTGATTATTAAGACTCTCCATAGTTACAAAAACTATACGTGTGTAACCACTCCAATTTATTCTAGGTAGATTATCTTTTGTTAAAGTAATCTTTTTTCGAGTACCATACCAAAATCTTGATCTTCAACAGTACTTTTATTTGCTAGTTTTTTCTGAAGCTATAAGCAATCCAAAAATCTTATAAAACTGAAGATAAGACGACTCAATTAAATAACATAATTAGTTTTCTGTAAAGTTTATGAATCCAAACAAAAAAAGAAGTCCAAGTGTTGGCACGTCTCCAAGGGCCACAGGCACGCAAGGGCAGTTGTTGCAGCGCCTCTGCGTCAACACTGGTCAGACTGCTGTGGTGGACCGGTCAGACAAGTCGCTGGTGAATTTCCGGCGGTAGACCTCCGAACGTCGCCCAGGCATGATACCATCGGGGAGACGCACGTAGGGTTGCTCTAGGGTCAGCAAGGCCACCTAGAACACCTTCAGACATCGCGGAGACAAAGGAAGAACAACAGATGAGATTGGAAAAGCTAGGGTTAGAGATAAAAATAAATACGAGACAAACAAAGGTAAATATGTGTGATCGATTGGATCATAATCAATCGGTCGCGACCCCTCATATTTATTAGGGTGGGGAGGACTTGTCCCGCAAGGAATTCCTTTTACAAGCCTAATCCTATCAGGACTCCTTGATTTATTTTGGACGCTGGGGCACCGGTCAGACTGGTTAGAGACACCGGTCTGACAAGCGTGGCGTGCCAGACCAGCTACAGGCGTTGAGACCACCCTAAGGCACCGGTCCGATCGGTTTGTCTTGCCTGGTCGGCTAGGTGTCAAATTTAAGTGTCAACATATGCCCCCTGTTTTTTGGCAAATGATACGTGCCAACAAATACTTTTCTAAACTAAAAAACACTTAGGACGATGTTTAAGAAAACAACAGTTGTACACATATTTTTTACTCAAGTCAAGGTTCACACCTGCTTCGGTCTCCACTCCTTCTGGGCCCATGTTGACTTGGAGAGCTTCTCTTCAATCAGCTGCTCCATTGCTCCTCACTTGCGCAGTCTTTGCAATCCCCTTTTCTGAGTGTGGGACAAGCCTGAGGGACACCACCTTGAATGCATCTACTTAGCGTTTTGCTTGTTGCTATTCTCACCTTGCTTACTAGTAGTACATATATTATTTTTGACCAGAGATTGCTTTTGCAAACAATCAGCCTTTGCAATGCACCGTAATTTGAGTATGCAATAGGATATTGAATCATATATGAATTCATGTACATACTACTATAATCAGCAGGTGAATAATAGCAAGGATAATACCAAGATGACGGTATAACAGATGCAACAAAAAGATATTGTGAATAAACAAGATTACCTCGTTGGTGATGAATATCTTCACGTCTTGGTGGTGCTTTTATGCCCTTAGCACCATTCGACTGATTACTTTGATTCCTATTAGCTTCTTCTCTCTTATATTTGGCCAAGAGTTCACTAAAACTTAGTCTTACTCTTTTCTTGGGCTTGGAGCATCTTGAACCTTTCTGGAGGCACCGGTCAGACCGACCTGAGACACCGGTCAGACCGGCCAACGCATTGCCGACCGCCTTGGTCTTGTCTTGCCCCCCAAGCGTTGAAGTCGCTGAAACCTTGGGGATCACCTCCAGAGGCAGTCTCTCATTGAGTCTTTTCTCTCCAATGATCACATTCTTCCCTTTAGCTTTTTTGGTTTGATCCGGCCCAATAAGCACCTTAGGATTTGACAACTCAAAAGTATTAACACAGACACTACTAGGGAAATGATTTTCGTCGACTTGCATATCATGGAATTTTAAACGGCCTTCATTAATGGCCGATTGTATTTGTCGATGAAAATTATTGCAATCATTGGTAGCATGAGAAAAAGAATTATGAAATTTACAATACACACGTCTTTTTAATTGATCGAGGGGTGGTATAGTGTGAGACATTTTAATTTTACCTAACTTAACTAATTCATCAAATATCTTATCACACTTAGCCATATCAAAAGTAAATTTCATCTCATCCCGACTCTTATGAGTCGGCTTAAGAGAAGCACAAGTGTTTGCTTTATCATTAGGTGACCACGTGAATTCAGCAGCACACACTTCTTTATTCTCATTGTGATTCATAATCTAACATATGCATGTTAGGATGATCAAATTTGAGACGTGTATCCTTGCTTTGGCTTTCATGAGCTAAAGCTCTTACTAAAACTTGGGCAACATCAATAAATTCAAACCTTCTAATTTCTCTCTAATATGGTATTGTAAACCATTAAAAGCTAGTTTAGAAAGATCCTTTTTGGAGATAACAAGATTATAACAACGGTTTTTGGTTTCTCCAAACCTTCTAATATAACTAGTAACAGGTTCATCATGTTTTTTGCTAACCGATGTTAAATGACTCAACCTTAACTCATTATCTCCGCTATAAAAGTGGTCATGAAATTTTTGTTCTAATTGTTCCCAAGTACGATCAGAGTTAATAGGTAATGAAGCAATCTGTGAAAAAGCATTGCCAGTTAAAGATAAAGAAAATAAACGCACTCTTATTTCCTCTATGGCACTAGCTTCTCCTAGTTGAGCAAGATATTAACTAACATGCTCCCACGTAGTTTTGGTACCATCCCCATTAAACTTCACAAATTCAGGACAACGCCAACCAATAGGATAGGGAACCAAATCAAAACTAGAAGGATACGATTTTCGATATGAAAGATTTTTATTTTTCACTTCTATCCCATAGTCATCTTTCATTTGTTTAGCAAGATTAGCATTAAACCTGTCGATGCCTTCCTGGATGGTGGTTGACATTAGAGTAATAGAAGTATTTGATTGCACCACATTCGACTGTGTGTATGAGCCACAAGTGTTCTGTTGCAAAAGGCTATTAATTTGGAGATTAGATGCATAACTATACCCAATGCCTGTTTTAAACGAAACCATAATTGGAATACCTTGAGCTACTGAAGCATTCCCACCGGATCGGCCAGAAGCGGCTTGAACAGGAGGAATAGTACTATAGGTTCCGGAGATAAGGGAAAAGGAACCATAGCACCAGCACCAGTCCGACCGGTCAGACCCACCGGTCTAACAGGTTTGTTCTGACCAAACAGCGGCGGTGTTTGTCCCGCGAAATAATTCAACGATATGCCATACTGAGGATTAAGCGTTTGTGCAGCTGATTAATTATTAGATGGTGTCTGAGGTGCCACGGTTTTAGAACCAGATGCAACATTACCATCACCCTCTACTCGTTTTCCAAGACTCTTATCTACCATGTTTTGCATATTTTCAATCATTGATAAACGAAAACTATCCATCACAGTAGTAGGATCATTGACAGTAACAAAAGAGGATGGAGATGATGATATGCTCACATTGGGCAGTACCTCGGGTGGTGGAGTGTCGAAGGTGATGTCTTTGATCATCTTCACCTTGCCTTCGCGATTCTTCTTGAAGTGCGACAAGTAGTAAAGTCGATACTCTTCATCCTTCTGCTTCATGAGCTTTTCTACTTCTTTGCGATCTCGTTCGGGTATTTGCTTCATAAATTCCTGCATTGCTTGACGATCTTCAGGTGAGAGCTCTTCATTCGTGAAATTAACGATGTTGTCCACACTGAGACATGTCGCCGGAGTTGGATAGATCAGTTAAGATTGCCAGATCTTCGTCCCCCAGCGGAGTCGCCAATTTGTTGGCACCTCTCCAAGGGCCTACAAGCACATAAGAGCAGTTGTCGCAGCGCCTCTGCGTCGACATCGGTCAGACTGGTGTGGTGGACCGGTCAGACCGGTCGCTAGTGAATTTCTGACAGTAGACCTCTGAACGTTGCCCGGGCAGGATCCCGTCGAGGAGACACAAGTAGGGTTGCTCTAGGGTCGGCAAGGCCACCTAGAACGCCTTCAGACGTCACAGAGATGATGGAAGAACAACAGATGAGATTGGGAAAGCTAGGGTTTAGATATAAAAGTTAATACAAGACAAATAAAGGTAAATATGTTTAATCGGTTGGATTCATAATCAATCGGAAGCGACCCCTCATATTTATTGGGATGGGAGGACTTGCCCCGCAAGAGATTCCTTTTACAAGTCTAATCCTATTAGGACTCATTGATTTATTTCATACGCGGGGCACCGGCCAGATTGGTTATTAGGCACACCGGTCTTACCGGTGTGGCGTGCCTGACCAGCTATAGACCGGTCTGGCTTGCCTGGTCGGCTAGGTGTCAATTTTGAGTGTCAACACCAAGTTAAAAAATTTCGTGAAGCAAAAAAAATCTAAGCATTACCTCCACTAGCTACAAACGAAATCCATGTCGCTGAAGAAGTGAAGCTAAATGCGAGAGCGAAGCCAACCAACCACTTAGCTTTGTCTCATGCGATCGTCCGATGCACGCAAGGACCCCACTAATCTCCCTGTGAGCAGCAATAATTGGTGCTGGACCAGATGGACGCACTATTATACCATCACGTGCACGATTACATATTTTCTTTACATATCTCCGTATGCATGTATGTGACATATTATCTCATCAGTCATGGGACCAATCAGAGATCAGATTCTATATGGACGATGGTGCCCTGCTGGCTTAGCCTTTTGTTAGCTTTTGTTATTACTTCCTCGGTCCCTAAATATAAGCACCGGAAGCATTCAAACCACAGGAATAGCAGTGCATAGAAATGACGCATGTGCCCTTGGGTAGGTGCAAAAGCATGACGTGTGAAAGAGTAAAAAAAGAGCATGCACTACAGTTTGGACCACCACCACCAACTTTTCACCACAGCCAGACAACATCTTTAAACAAATTTTCACCACATCCAACAACTTTTTACCCGCCAACAAGGCTTCACCCGCCAAACAAGAGGCGGCAAATTTAAACAAAAAGGAACAACAGCAGCCCCAGTAATAAAAAGGGCATCCTGACCACAACCATCCAGAAGAGCACAACTCCTTCCTTCCAGCCCCCAGTCCTCCATGGCTTTGGATTTGAACATTCCCCCATCTGATGATGAAGAAGATGATCTTTTTGGAGGTACTCATGGCCAGGACCACCCACCTGCTGGTGCCCACCCCATGGCAGCATCATCTGTTGACATCAATATGGCAGCATACCAATCAGGTTACAGAATTTTCTGACCACAACATAAAGTTTTCATGCATGCATTCACTTGAGTTATGAGTTTCACCTCACACTTCTTACCCTTCCATGCACAACACATGAGGCCTCACATTTTTTACTCTTCCATGCACAGCACATGAGGTGGATGCACTCAGTGAACCTACATCAACACAAAACTTTGATTTAAACTTTGATTTGGAGGAAGATGAGGCAGGTACAGTACATTGAAGGTTAAAAATACTTTTGAACCAATTCATGCCACATTATGTATCTTACATGTGTTTTTACTGCCATTGTGTAGATGAAGACGCCGATGTGTATGCTGACGATTTTCATGTCATCTTTGCCGAGGAGGAGCTCCAACAGTCCAATGATCATGACAATGAAGGTACATGCAGCGAATGTAATTTCCGGTTTGAACAACTTTAGTAATTGAGACTTGATGTAAATGTTTTACCTTTTCTTTGAATCCTGCATGCAGTTGATGCAGTCAATGCCTCCAATCAGACAGCCACATTTGATTTAAACTATGCCTTGGAGGAAGATGTGCTCGATGGGTCCAGTGATGAAGAACCTGTTGATGAACAAGGTTAAAACAACATCACAAAATTTAGTTTCAGCAATAATTACATAATGACTTTGAAATGAAAATAATCTCACAGGCAGCCAAAGTCAACATGCAAACACAGTGATGAAAAGGAAGAATTTGTCGGACAAAGAAAGACAAGAAATTTATGAAGCCGTTGTTGACGGTTAATAATTGTATCAAAGTTCGTTCGTGACTCGCAAGCGTACAAGTCTCCCGTCGTAGTCAAGGGACCCTTCTTCCCTCGAGTGGTGAACCCAAGGTATCGAATCCGTGGAACAAATGTGTGACGCAAGACTTAATCTATTAAAGCCAAGTAATCTTCAATAATCGATAAAAGACCTAATGCATCTAAGTAAAAGACACAAAACGAATCTAATCTACTAAAAACCGGAGAAAACAAAGTAAGATTGGGTAGATAAACCGATCTAGAGGGATCGGGGTAAGCCTTTTGTTGAAGTTCCAAGCAAAAGAAGAAGTAGCAAATCGAATCTTAATAAAAGCCTCTTTAAATCGTGGTTTCCCGTCCAAATCCGAAAACATCCGCCTTTCGAGACCCCCGTTCTGTCACAACGTATCCCTATTCATGCGGGGAGCTTAGGGGCGAGTCAAAAGACAAGTCGAGATTCTTTCGGAGGATCCGGTGTGTACCTCTAGCCGCCGCGGCTACAAGAACACCCTATGTAATCTATCTCGAGAATAGAATTGGAATAAGCAAAGCCGATCGAAAAACGAAATCTTCGAGGAAACACTTGATCGGCGAGAAAAGATTCAACTTGATAATTCAACTATAACAATGATACATACACAAGATCACCACCGGGATCCTTCCTTGATCTTGCTTCTAGCTCGGGAACTCCGACGTGGTCTTCCTTGCAAGGTTCCCACGTCGGCTAGGGCAACCCTAGTCAACTAGCTCGACCCTCTCCTCTCCTAGATGGTGTCCCTCTCTTCTCTTGCTTCTCGGCGGCCGAAGACGAAATCTTCTCTCGCGTGGCTCTCGGTCGGGGGACTATAAATAGCCCGATTGGCGGCTAGGGCAAAGGGCGACGAGTTTGGGCCCTAAATGGGCACGGGCCGACCGGACCCCGGGCCGGCCGGCCCGGGCCCATTTAGGCCCGGCCCGCGGGCTCCTTTGCCCGAGGTCGGTTCCCTTGCTTCTCGGATGTTTCCCCCTTCGCATACGGGTCCATGTCGTCGGTTTCTCTCCGAATTGGACTCAACTCCTTGTCTTGGAAGATTCGAAGCACTTTTCCGTCGAGTCCCCGGAGTACCGTCGTCTTCTCGGATCAAGTCCCCGCTTCTTGGAGTTAATATTGCTTCATTGCATGACTTGTTCGGGACTTCAAGGTCTTGTCATGAGGTGCTTGATGAACTTATCCCGAAAGTCTTGCATTCAACGCTAAATCCTCGCATAAACATTAAACTCCAAAAACGACATGCACACGTGAACTTGTTATACCACGGGGGTTAGTACCAATGGATAAGGTATAAAACTCATGCCAACACCGAAGGTAAACTCATGGCTAGGTTGACGGATTTTCACCGTCAACATCTCCCCCATGCTTAAACCTTGCTCGTCCTCGAGTAAGCCTTCGATGGATATCATCATTGCTAAACAATGTTTAAACTTTGCACTTGATTACACATGAGAAAACATAATGCTCTCAAAATTTTAATTCATTAAAGTTCCATAATGTACTAGCCTTCATCTCTACGGAGGGTAGATTCTTATTAAGCTTATCCCACAAGTATTAACATGCTCACAAAGTTTTAAATAGATCTCAGAATTTTTGAAATAAAGAGCGAGATAAAGAAAAGCTAAACCAAATTCACAAATTTAAATCATCTCATGTATTGCTCATAAACTCTCATCTCACTTGTCTCTCAAGCCTATATATTCTACTCCTTTCCCTCTCATATATATGTGGTAGGCTTTATATGGAGCTTTGGGAAAGTTTAGTCCTAACAAGAATTTATAAATGAGGTGTTGTCAAAACAAGACAAGCTTCTCATGGTCTTACCGAGACTCGTCAAAAAGGTCATTGGAAATTAATGTTAAATCAAGGAGGGGAAAGAGAAAAATACACACACTTTAGATAAGTGGACATGTGCAAATGGCAAAGCGTGATCCCGAGGCACAAAGGAAGTCCTCGTTATCGGATTGCACATGGTTGGAAGATGAGAATGGATCTTTTATCTTGAAGCCTTGAATGCACTCTTAGAGAACCGGGAGTTCACTTTACGCACAAATATATTTTTTTTTCTCTTATATTTCTCATTCCTTTCTTTCTTTCATTTTTTTTTCTTTCCTCGTCATTTATTCGGTCCATGACTTTCACAACGGAGTTTTGATTTTTTATACCTTGAAAGTCATGAATATCACTGGATTTTTTTTTCATCATTATATATATTTTTTTTAAAATACTCCCTTTTTGAACTCTAAGACTGCACCGTACCTACCTCCTCCCCCATGCTTAGACGTTGCTCGTCCTCGAGCAAAGAGGCGAAAAATAAGGTAGGTACCGGAGATATTTTTCCTTGGAGAGATACTTGAAATCTTCAACGTTGGCACCGTCTTGCGATCTTCCTTGAATTGATGATCCATCCTCAATGATAGGTTGTGGTCAAGGAGGTAATCACAAAAAGATGATATTTGGTTTAAGGGTGGATATCCGGCGAAGTTTGTGAGATCACCGATGCGGGGATACACAATGCACGGATAAAAGGCTAGCAAAAAGATAGATACGCAAAAACGGAATGACCAGCTTCTTAGTCTCGGGACAGAGAAATCATGGCCTGCAATAACTCACTCAAAAATAAATCTTGTACACTAAGGTTCATGCACTCAAATATATATAAGGCTTTGGATAGGTTGAGCAACACACAAGTGATATTTGTGACAAGGTTAGCAATATTTTTGAGCATAAAAGACATCTTCAATCTATTCATAACTTGAGAGCACATAAAACACTATGGGTCTTTATTTTAATCATAACCTCCGCTGAAAATTAAGCTAGTATTTAAATAAATTCAGATCTGTATTTTTAAGAGAGCACTAGCTTAAACATGCATAAATCAACTACAAAGATGAACAAAGCTGCAATTTTAATCATATATCATCATAGCACGAATTTTGTAACTTTTCCAATGATATAATCAAGGTGGTGACTTTATTAATGGTGATATCAAGTTGAAATACACACTGAAAATAAACAAACATGCTTGCTGAAATTTAAATAAAAACAGAAAAATACTACGCAAACACACATAAGCAAAAGCTGAAAATTACGAGAGAAAAAGAAAAGAAAAGAAAACTAAAGTTCCTAAATCTTCTAGTCCTCCGCCGGTGGTTGATGTTGGTAGTCTTGATAATAATACCCTTGCTCATAATATGAATGAACGCTTCCTCCGTCAAATTGATTTGGCTCCACAAGGTGAAGGCGTCCAAGTTCAAAGGCAATATTTGCGTTGCCTTCACCGAGTTGAGCTGCGTTGGATTGGATGGCTGCGATATTTTGAGCATTTCTTGCAGCATACCCTCCAATAATAGCCATGCTTTGTTGTGGTTGGGGATGATGAGCGTAGGACTCCGCGAAGTTAGCGTTGGGCACAACATAATTTTGTGGGGGTACCGGTGCACCACCCCCCATGCTTGTTGTTGAGACCCTCCGTAATAACTTGGCGGAGGAGGAACTCCGCCGAATGGTTGCACATTGGGTTGTGCTCCACTCGCTTGTGAGGAGGATGTTCCCTCCTCTACGATTCTTCCTCTTTTGTTCTTCCTTGCAGGGACAAGTAGTCCCTCTTCCAACCAATCTTCCCTTCCTTCGGTGAAAAGCCTAAGCCTCTCATCGGGAAGGGGGAGGTTCACAATGGCCAATCGATAACCTCTTCTCTCATCTCCACTAATGTACTTGCCTTGCCGCAAGTACTCAAAACCGAGAGAGGTACCGCGCAAAAGGTGAGCGGGGTTTCTTGCGATCCCCGGTCGCAAGGAGAAGGCCAACATAGAGAGGTAACACCCCGAACCAATATCACCGGCCCCCGATGTTGCTTCACAACACCAACGGTTGATCATGAGGTAAGAGGGGTCAATTGGCTGCCTGGCAATTAAAGCCGAGTATAGCCAATTCAACTCCGTGTCGGTCACCTTTGTTTCCCTCATCCTCCCCAATACCCTCTTGCACATCCAAGAGTGAAATATCCGGATAATGGGGTTGCGGATGCTTTTGCGTTGTTGATGGGCATCTCCGGAGATCATGCCCCAAAATTCTGCCAACATGCCGGGAGGCACGTCAACTTTCTCCGGAGCTCCCTTGTGGAATCCAAGCAGCTCCCTAACGTGCTCGTAGGGAACCACTTGCTCGATTCCCTCCAACCGGAATGACAAGCTTTGCACCCCATCATCATCAACGATGGGTGCAATAGTCATTAAAATTTCCAAGGCGTAACCCAAATGGGTATCCACCGATATTCCGTTGGAGAACTGAACCCACCCGAGGTGCCCCAACATGTAGTATATGTCGGTGCGAAAACCCAAGGTGTGGAGTGCTTGGTCGTCGAGCTCGACGTTTGGCACAAGCCTCTTCTCAAGATTTGCGAGCCTATCCTCCTCCTCCGCCGACAAGATGATGAAGCCGTACGAAGATTGTGTCGGGGTGTAAGGAGGTGGTGCGGTTGAGCGAGTCGATCGTCGTGGTGGCGCGGGCTGCTCCTCCGTGTGCCCACGAGGTTCGGTGAACCTCATGGAAGTGCTTCTCGCAGCTCTCATACCACCAAGGAGGAGGGCGTCGTTCCTCCTCGGTGGTGCCGTGTCCGTCTCCATGCTCCGGGGAGACTCGGAAACCGAGTGCCTCCTTGAAGACGTGGTTGATGACGGCTTGGACGACGACGAACTCTTCTTCTTAGAGAAGAGACTTGTGGTCTTCTTCCACATGGTTGCTGCACTCTTTCTTCAACTAAAATTCCGGGTTGCAACCGGTAAACTAGGCACTTAAACTCTTTGCTTCGGATGTGGACTTTGAGTGGATTAGGGATGTGGATTTTTCTTGAGCTATCAAGCTTGGGGTGGTTGGCTAAGTCTACGGAGGTTCGAGCACACAAACTTGAACACACAAACAAGGGAAGGAGAGGGAAGCTTGCCCGGAGAGACGGGCGCGGGGGACGCCTTTTATAGGGCAGCCGGCCGGCCGGCCGGGCCGGCCGGCCCGAGGGTCTTCCGCCTCCTCCTCGGCGCGTCTTTCTCCCAAAGCCACGATCATTTCGCCTCGCAACTTTCCTGCCCGCGTGCTCCACGAGTTGCACCGCCCAAACGCTCTCGTCCACTCCTTTTCTTGAATTATTGGTCCTCCCACTTGATGCTCCATGCTTTGGGTCATGTCCATGCTCCCTAGCTCCACTTGCTTCACATGCCACCATGAAAATCCTGCAAAGTTGATGCTTGCTGCCCACCATGCCTGTCCTTTGCATGTGGAATTGGTGAAAGTTGATAAAAGGGGATCCAATGGTGCATGCATGATTAATTCAAACTTGATTGCCTCCATTTAGGTGTGTTTAAGGTTAAGCACTCCTCTAATTCGAATTTTAAAATATTTTTCAGAGCCATGCAAGAGCTCGAGCATAATTTTAGAGAAGTTTTTAAACCATTAAAAACAAATGTAAGTCGAAAATATTTTTCGACTACGTCGATTTTGGTCTTACCGGTATAGTTTGCTTTCATCGGTTGAGAGCGAACGTTTTCCCGTCTTGATCAAGGGGGCATAGGTTTAGGTTCTAATTTTGGCTAAATAAGAAAGATTTTGAATAAAACAAAATTAGAATAGGCTTAGAAAAATTCTAATCCTAGAGAAACCAAGGATAAAAAATTTTAAAACCAACCAAAAGCTTTGATTTCTAGGTTCACGCGAGTCCTACCACGTGCTGAATTTTTATAACACTTGAATATAAATCGTGGCTCTACTCGTGTGGTTTTAGCATGAAAAATAAGCCAACCTCAGTACCATAATGAGGGTGTAAGGTTGAGCTAAGGTTCTGAAATTATTTGGTTGAGGGGTTTCTCGAAAAGAAAAGAATCAAACAAGCACATGGGAGGGTTCATGCAAAGGGTTTATGATAAAGCAATCAATCAATCAAGAATTATGTCTCTAATATTGTTCAACCACTTCTAAGTCTAATGTCCTTGCGTAATAAAACTCAAAAACTAAATTATTAAAAATACTCGAAAAACCTGGAATCGGGTTGTCCTCCCGTAGCTTATCTTGGGTTGCCTCCCGCCTAGCGCTTCGTTTATAGTCTATAGTTAGACTTCTTCACTTGATTACTCCGGATCAACGCTCTTTGCGGGCGTTGCAATCTTGGGTACCCACTTCCGCACCATCTTGGGCGCGGGCTTGACTTACGGCTTAGTTGGCTTAGTCATTTTTTTGGTCTTCACAGTCGCTTCTCTTCCTTTTTCTTGACGGATGCAACACCTTCTTTAATTTTCGTTACGTTCATTTTTTTCGGCTCCTTCTTCTTTTTCAGCGCCTCCGTTTGTTTTGGTTCTCCCTTCACTCCAATCATGTTGCATGCCTCAATCCTTGGACGGAACTTGAAGGAACTCCTTTCTCCGTTGATATCGAACATGATCTCCCCCTTGCCAACATCAATAGTTGCTCCCACGGTCTTGAGGAACGGCCTCCCTAGGATGAGCGGCGGCTTCTCCCTCTCTCCCATCTCGAGCACAACGAAGTCGACGGGGATGAAGTGGTGTCCAATCTTCACGGGTACATCTTCAGCAATGCCTAAGGGATAGCGAATGGAGTTGTCTCCCAACTCCAAACATATTCCCGTAGGCTCCATTGGTAGGCGTAACTTCTCGAACACATCCCTCGGCATGACACTCACACTAGCTCCAAGGTCGCATAACGCCTTCTCGAAGTTGAAAGAACCAACTGAACATGGAATTGTAGGGCACCCGGGGTCTTTTTGCTTCTCTAGCCCATAAGCAATAGCTGCACTACACTCCTCGGACATTTTGACATGATCTACCCCGAGTGTTGCTATCTCATATTTATTTGCAAGTATATCTTTAAAGTAACGAGAATATGTAGGTACTTGTAGGGCATCTAGTAACGGCATGTTGATGCTAAGTCTACGCACAACTTCCACAAACTTCTCAAAGTGGTTGTCAAGTTTACCTCGGAAGTAGCATGGCTTGAGTTGCGGTATCCTCGTGTCATCCTCCGGCATCTCGAATTCGGGTTCCTCGGTGACGATCCCCGTAACCTTCTCTTTAGCAGCTCCTTCCACCTCGGTGGATGGTTTAAGCTTCCTTGCTCCCGCGGAACATTCCGGATCTTCGGTCTCCTTCCCCGAACGCGTTTGAATGGCCTTCGCCGATTCGGGACATTTGGGTTGTCCCGGAAGCTTCCCTTCATCATTAGTGAGGCGCCCCGCAAGTTGTCCAACTTGCGTCTCGAGCATCTTCATCATGTTGAGCACTTGATGATTGGAACTTCCGACCTCCGTCACCTTGCTATCGATGTTCTCCAACACCTTGTCTATGGTCTTGAACTTGGTGACGGTGTCCTTGTTGATCTTAGCTTGCTCATCCATGAACTCCTTCAATTGTATCCGAAGTGGAACCGCGTTAGGAATAGATGAGCTTGCATTGAATTGAGGCCTACCTTGCCCGTAGCGGAAGTTCGGCAACTCTCCCTTCCTCATGTAGTCGAGCACTTTGGCTTCCTCCGGACAATCTTTGCGGACATGGCCATACTCTCCACATTCTTCGCATGTGGACCTTGCTTCGGCGGCCTTCAAGTCTTGAGCCTCTTTCTTTTCTATCTCCATCTTCTCCAACCTTCTCATGAGCGAGTCGATCTTGCCTTCAAGTATGTCTTCCTTCTCCACTTGCAAGACTCCTTTGACGTTCCCCATGGGTTGAGCCGGGTGTAGGCGCCGGATGACGCCCACGTGTCATTATCCGCGACCTTCTTGAATAGCGTGAAAGCTTCCGTCGGTGTAAGCTCGATGATAGATCCTCCCGTCGATGCATCGATGATCGTCCTTGACGCCATGGTGAGTCCTTGATAGAACTTTTGCACGAGGTCTTCTTTCGGGAACTTGTGATGTGGAACCGCCCGGTGTACTCGTTGAAGCGCTCGAATGCCTCCGAGATAGTTTCGCGCAGGATATTGAACAAAGGTGGCAATCTTATTACGCAAGCTTTGAGTTTTACCCGGTGAGTAGTATTCCTTCATGAAAGCCTTCATCAACGTGTTCCAATTTTGCACCGTCTCCGCCGGTTGAGAGTGGAACCATTGCAAAGCCTTCCCGAGTAGTGAAAACGGAAAAAGCCTTGCCCTCATTTGATCTTGAGTCACCCCATCCATGTTGAAGGTCGACATAGTTGAATGAATGCTTGGAGGTGAAGGTTCGGATCCTCTTTGCCGGTGAAGGGTGAATGTTGCACCATGCGGATTGTTGAGGTCTTGATCTCGAACGGTCTTCCGATCTCGTCGAGGTTCAAGATTGGTAGGTCGATGGTGTCCGGGGTGCATAGCTCCCCAATCTTGCGTTCTTCCGGTGGTTGGTCACCCATTGGTGGACGTCGATTCTCCCGTGGACTTTGAGGTGGTGAATTCTCCGGAGATTCTGCGATCCTTCGTCTTCCGACTCCGAATCTACAAAATCCAACTTTTTAGCTTGATGTGCTTCGCGTCTCCTTAGCCCGTAAAGTTTTTCTCGGATCATCCACAAAATTATTGGGTTTGTTGGAGAGGTAGCCGTCCATCTCTGTTAGGGTTAGCAATAAACAAAGTATGCAAAAAAAACTAGAAAACAAAACAAATCTATAAAGACTAGAGTTAGACAAACTAGATTAGATGTATTTTGAGGATGATCGAAGCTTAGTATATGCAAAAATAAAATAAAATCAGTACTGAAAATTACAAAAAAAGCAATAAAAAATCAAATCTTGATCACTTGTTCCCGGCAACGGCGCCGAAAAAGGGGCTTGTTGACGGTTAATAATTGTATCAAAGTTCGTTCGTGACTCGCAAGCGTACAAGTCTCCCGTCGTAGTCAAGGGACCCTTCTTCCCTCGAGTGGTGAACCCAAGGTATCGAATCCGTGGAACAAATGTGTGACGCAAGACTTAATCTATTAAAGCCAAGTAATCTTCAATAATCGATAAAAGACCTAATGCATCTAAGTAAAAGACACAAAACGAATCTAATCTACTAAAAACCGGAGAAAACAAAGTAAGATTGGGTAGATAAACCGATCTAGAGGGATCGGGGTAAGCCTTTTGTTGAAGTTCCAAGCAAAAGAAGAAGTAGCAAATCGAATCTTAATAAAAGCCTCTTTAAATCGTGGTTTCCCGTCCAAATCCGAAAACATCCGCCTTTCGAGACCCCCGTTCTGTCACAACGTATCCCTATTCATGCGGGGAGCTTAGGGCGAGTCAAAAGACAAGTCGAGATTCTTTCGGAGGATCCGTGTGTACCTCTAGCCACCGCGGCTACAAGAACACCCTATGTAATCTATCTCGAGAATAGAATTGGAATAAGCAAAGCCGATCGAAAAACGAAATCTTCGAGGAAACACTTGATCGCTGAGAAAAGATTCAACTTGATAATTCAACTATAACAATGATACATACACAAGATCACCACCGGGATCCTTCCTTGATCTTGCTTCTAGCTCCGGAACTCCGACGTGGTCTTCCTTGCAAGGTTCCCACGTCGGCTAGGGCAACCCTAGTCAACTAGCTCGACCCTCTCCTCTCCTAGATGGTGTCCCTCTCTTCTCTCGCTTCTCGGCGGCCGAAGACGAAATCTTCTCTCGCGTGGCTCTCGGTCGGGGGACTATAAATAGCCCGATTGGCGGCTAGGGCAAAGGGCGACGAGTTTGGGCCCTAAATGGGCTCCGGGCCGACCGGACCGGGCCGGCCGGCCCGGGCCCATTTAGGCCCCGCCCCGCGGGCTCCTTTTGCCCGAGGTCGGTTCCCTTGCTTCCCGGATGTTTCCCCCTTCGCATACGGGTCCATGTCGTCGGTTTCTCTCCGAATTGGACTCAACTCCTTGTCTTGGAAGATTCAACGCACTTTTCCGGTCGTGGTCCCCGGAGTCCGTCGTCTTCTCGGATCAAGTCCCCGCTTCTTGGAGTTAATATTGCTTCATTGCATGACTTGTTCAGGACTTCAAGGTCTTGTCATGAGGTGCTTGATGAACTTATCCCGAAAGTCTTGCATTCAACGCTAAATCCCTGCATAAACATTAAACTCCAAAAACGACATGCACACGTGAACTTGTTATACCACGGGGGTTAGTACCAATGGATAAGGTATAAAACTCATGCCAACACCGAAGGTAAACTCATGGCTAGGTTGACGGATTTTCACCGTCAACACCCGTATCTTGCTCCGCGTTGTCAATGGAAAATTGAAAAGAAGGACCACCACAATAGTAGCCAATTTGTTTAATGTTAATAGGTGTTATGTGCAATCTATATGGAGGACAAGACAAAGGAATGCATTGCTGCAGGAGTACCGGTAGATGTATCATGCAAAAGGAAAAACAAATGTGGTCGCAAGAAGATTGCCATTGATATGTCTACAATTGCAACAATACCTTTGAATAAAAGGACCACTCTTAGGTCCCTTGCTCATGAACTAGGTGTCAACAGGTCCTCGCTGCACCGCTGCTTCAAACAAGGCAAGATTCGTCGACACTCTAACACCCTGAAGCCATATTTGAGAGATGACAACAAAAAGGCACGACTGCAGCATTGTGTATGCATGATAGATGCTGATACATTGCATTTCATTCCTATGAGAAACATTATTCATTCAGACGAGAAATGGTTCAACACCACAAAGAAAGCAAAGAAGTTCTACATGCTGCCAGAGGAAGAGGATCCGCATAGAACAATTCATAACAAGAATTCTATTCCTAAATGTATGTTGTTGTGTGTTGTAACAGAGCCACGATATGATGCTGATGGAAAATGCTATTTTGATGGGAAAATAGGCATATGTGAAGGACCGATACGGCGAACCGAGAGGGGGGGAGTGAATGGGAGCCGATAAAAATTCTTCTCGATGGAGATGAGAACTCCAACAAGACGAACGCGGCTTCCAACACACGTCTCCGACTCACTACCCAAGTTGGCCAAGCCCACGTAGCCACCGGAGTGCCACCGGACCTAGGAACCAACACACACGACCCTTCCGACTCGAGAACGCGGCGGAACAACAAACCCCGAGTCTACGGACCCACACCGGTCGGACCGGGAGCACCACCGGTCGGACCGGTCCCCGCCGGTGAACCCGAGCAACTTCCACTAAGTGGCTCTACACCGGCCGGGCAGGTGAGACGCACCGGTCGGACCGATGGCGCCGAAAGCCCCCCAAGGAACCAAACAAAGCCAACCGACCACCAAACGAACCCAAACTCGAAACGAGCGGCACCACGGGACAACAAAGAACACACCAAGACGCTCACCCGAGCGAAAACCCACAAGGGCTTGCACCGGTCGGACCGGTCAAGAGCACCGGTCGACCGGTGTAGCACAGGCGACTCGGGATGAACAAGACCCGCGGGTCAACCCCCCCCAAATCCAAATCTCGATCTCCCAAATCGCTCCACGGACTTGAACAAGACTTTGGGGATATCAGGAGCACCTCATGAGGAGTCCATAGCCAAGTTTAATCCCACCAAATCTCGTCCAAAAAGGAGGAATCGAAGAAATTTCGCCGAAAGCACTTCCAACCCAAGAACTCAAGAAACCCCAAATTCGAGCAACTTTTTTCACGGATTTGGGAGGGGAATCACAGCCCAAAGAACCACGAAGGGTTCCCACAAATTTTTCCCACCGAATCACCAAGAGAAAAGCCCCAAAAACACTCCAAAGAAATCACCGAAGAGGGCTCCGAAAATCACCACCAAAAACAACCGGGTAAAACACATCCAAACCTTGAGGAATCACGCCGAATCATCTATACATGAAACAAGGATTCGTACAAGGTCTAGCAAGCCGCCCGATCATCCATCCCTCTCTACAAGATCTCTCCGTGAAGCTCTCTTGCTAGTCCTAAGGAAAACCTAGAGAAAATAGGTGGAAAATAGGAAAACTAATGAGCTAGGGTTCCAAGAGTTGGCTGCCATCCTCTCACCTCTTGGGTTATATGGAGGCAACCGAATGTCTAAAATGCCCTTCTCTACTAACTAGGGATACAAGCCCCTCAAGGGCGGATATGGAATTCTTGATGTCTTCACCATCGGACGGATGCCCGGCGACCGCACCCTGCGTAGCCTCGACGCAAGCCATGCGATCCCGACGCGTGTCCTCCGCTTCGAAGATTCCGGACTGCGTCGTCGCACACCGGTCGGACCCGGTGCTCCTCACCGGTCGGGCCGGTCCCCACCGGTCGACCGGTCCGTGCCGCTCGCACCTCCGTCTTCGGTTCTCCGGTCTTGGCTTTGTGGATCAACCAAGGAACCCGGTGGTTTTCTCGGTGAACCACCGGAAACCCCGCGAACTCGGTGTAGCCTCCGCCAATCTCCACTCATGACTTGGCTCCCACGTAGTCCCGGCTCGACCTTGGTTTTGAGGCTCAACCAAGAAACCGTCCACGACTTCATCTTGCTTGTTCATGCCACAATGCGGCCCGCACTTGACCCCGCCGGCCACCGGTCCCTCGAACAAAGCCTACTTGTCTTCTCCACACCCGGAGGCCTCACCGCGACGACCTTTCGCGCTTGTTCTTCACCCGCACCAACACGAGTCAAGCCGCAACCCGCACCCTGCAATACTTAGCCAAGAATCGGTCCACACAACGTTGTCAATCACTCATCACACAAGGAAGCGACCATCCACCGGTCCTCGAACCACACATGGTCCTCAATCTCCCCCTTGATGAGTGCATTGACAACACCCACACGAAAGTAACAAGAGAGAAAAGAAAAGAAAAAGAAACGAGCAAAAAGAAACTCCAACAAGCGTTCGAAAGCCAAACAAAGGCAAAGAGCAAGATCACTTGAAGAAGACAAGTCTCGGACCCCTTAGGCAAGGGCAACGGCTCGACACATCCGAGACAAAGCGAAACTCAAGCAAAGAGCGCAAACCACCGAAACAAAGCTCGAAAACTCACAAAGAGCTCCCCCTGCACACATGCAAGCTCCCCCTGAACCAATGCAACTCCCCCTGGACGAATGCATGCAAACCACTTGAAAACAGGACAGCTGCATCACTTTCAGCTCACACCGGTCAGACCGGTCATCACCACCGGTCAGACCGGTGCCCAACATATGTACAGGACCAGCACTCACACCGGTCAGACCGGTGACCCTGACCGGTCAGACCGGTGCACAACAGAGCCCGAAATGGCTCGAAACCACCTGAAAACCTTCCAAACACGTCCAGCAAGCCATTTCAAGCTCAAACTTCTCCCCCTTGTTGGCAATGCATGAATCAAGCCAAAAATGCAAAAAATGCAACCTAGAGCTTCTCAAATAGACAAAATTCAACAAAGAAAGCTACACATGTCCAAATGAGCAAGTTAGGTACTCTACGGCTTCGTATCGATCTCAACTACATGATCACCAAGTTTCACAACCATTGGACGAAGCTAAAATGGATTTTGGCAATTTTGCGAAAAACTTGCCTCTCATGAGCAAAGTCCTAAACATGATCAAAGCATATCAAAATGGCAAAGCCACACAAACTTCATGCTAGGACAGCTATTCTAACCATAAGACCATCACAAACACCCACAAGCACCTCATGTCATGTCAAAGCCACCGAGCCATGTGCCTACTTCTATTTATGAGACTTCTCATTGGTAGGCAACATGCAACGGTTTAGCACCCAAAGCAAATTAAATTCAGCACGTATGACATAGGAGCACATTTCCAAGCATTTTTCATTTCATTTTCAGATTTGTAAATGGTACATGAAATGTCTTTGCGACAAAAAGTAACTTATGCTCCTCCACAAGATAAATCTAGAGGGCTAAACATTCATGATGGCAAATGAGCCTTTGGCCCCATATGATCAATAAACTAGCCATCCAACCACAAATTAAGCATAGCAAGGCCACAAAAACATGTCAAGAGCATGAAAAGGCATTTACACATGAGAGAGCATATATGTGACATTTTTCAAAAGCATAGCTATCAACCATGGATTATTCATCAAGATCATCAAGAGCTAAGACAAACTAACCATAGCATACCAAACAAGCTCACAAAGACATATATCTCATTCCATGGTGAACAAAGTATATGAGAGAAGCTTTTCCTAACCAATGCATATGATACAAAATGCATGCAATCTAAGATACAAGGATGCCTATACATCATGTTACATATGCAATGCCAAAAGCAAGAAATGCACAAAGGAAAGCTATACATATGCTACAAACCGGCTCCTCGAGAGGAGGCAAAACGGGCTCGACACCACCGGCAAAAGAGAGCCCCCACACACCCAACTCAAGAAATCAAACACACACCAAGTTCCCCCCGCAAACGAGTGAAAGTTGCTTGATCTAGGGGTTTGGTGAAAATATCGGCTAGTTGGTCATGTGTGGGTACATGGATCAAAGCTATCTTCCCTTTCTCTACGTTGTCTCTCAGAAAATGATACCTCACTTCTATGTGTTTAGTTTTGGAATGGAGCACTGGGTTCTTTGCAACGCTTATGGCACTAGTGCTATCACACTGAAGTGGGACATGGGTATACTCCTCACCAAAGTCACTCATGGTGTAGGTGATCCAAAGGAGCCGAGAGCAACAACTAGCAACGGCAACATACTCGGCTTCGGTCGTGGATTGAGCAACACTCGATCGCTTACGAGAAGACTAAGACACCAACGAAGAACCCAAAACCGGCAAGTCCCGTAAGTGGACTTCCTATCCAACCGACACCCGGCAAAATCCGCGTCCGAAAAACCATGAAGCGCCCAAGAAGAGGACGCGGAGTACCAAAGGCCGAAGTCGGGAGTGTGACGCAAGTACCCGAAAATTCGCTTCACCGCTTGCCGATGCGAAGTCCTCGGAGACGCTTGAAAACGAGCGCACGGACACACGAGAACCGTATGTCCAGCCCTCGTCGCCGTCAAGTAGAGGAGTGACCCGATCATGCTCCGGCTACTCCTTCCGGTCCACGTGTTCACCTTCCTCGTCCGCATCAAGAGCCGTAGTCGTACTCATCGCGCGTCGTCATAGCCTTGGAGTCCTCCATCTTGAACTTCCTCACAATGTCCTTGGTGTACTTAGCTCCGGTGCACAAATGTTCCTTCCTTTGATTGCTTGATTTGTAGCCCGAGGAAGAACTGCAACTCACCCATCATGCTCATCTCGAACTCCCCTGCTCATATCATCCGCAAACCTTGCAACAAGAGAGTTAGACGAGCCACCAAAGACAATATCATCCACGTACACCCGCACAATCGGATATCTCCGCCCTCGCCTCGAAAAACAAGGTCCGATCGACCTTCCCCATCTCAAAGCCTCTCGCAAACAAGAACCCCCTCAACCTCGCCATACCAAGCTCTAGGCGCCGCTTCCCCATACGCCGCCTTCCTCAACTTGTACACCCGTGGGGGTACCTCTCACTCTCAAACCCCGAGGCCGCCTCACATACACTTCTTCCTCCAAAGACACCATTCAGGGAAAGCACTCTTCACATCCATTTGGTGCAACTTGAACCCTTTAGCCACGGAAAAGGCTAGAAGAATCCTAATCGCCTCCAAACGGGCTACGGGAGCAAAAGTCTCCTCGTAGTATTGGAGGGAAAGAAATCGTTGGTTACTTGAAAGATCCATCCCGAAAAGTCTACGAGAGCACTCGGTACAAGGCAATTAAGTTCGTTCTTCTGGATGGTAATTTATTCTATAAATCATTAGATGGGGTATTGCTACGATGCCTGGGTCCAGAAGAAGCCAAGAACATGATGAGCGAGGTGCACGATGGGATAGGTGGAGCGCACCAATCGGCCTATCGGATGAAGTGGGTTATTAGACAAGCTGGATGCTTTTGGCCGACGATATTAGAGGACTGCTTTGAGTATTACAAGGGATGTCAAGATTGCCAAGGTTTGGGAATATTCAAGGTCCACCATCGGCATTGAATCCCATCATCAAGCCATGGCCATTCGAGGGCTAGGGTATAGACTTGATTGGCCAAGGTGTCCGGCAGATCTAGCAAGGGGCATAAGTTCGTGCTTTTGGCTACGGTTACTTCACCAAATGGGTTGAGGCAATCCTTTGGAGAAGGTGACGTCGGAAAACATGATCGACTTCGTCAAGGAACACATCATCTATCGATTTGGGATCCCTCGGACGATTGCAACGACCGGGGCACAATTCGTGTCATTGGAGTTCAGAGATTTTGCCGAGAAAGCATGGGAATCAAATTGCTTAATTCTTCTCCATATTATGCCCCAGCTAATGGTCAAGCGAGAGGCTTCTAATAAGATCATGATCAAGCTAATACAGAAGAAGATCCGATCAGAAGCCAAGAAGGTGGCATTCGGTACTCGGTGGTATTTGTGGGCTCTTGGGATGGCCCCCATGGAGCCACAAAGACTTCTCCTTACGAGTTGGTTTACGGGCATCACGCGATCTTTTGCCTTGGGAAATGCAATCGAGATTCCGAAGTGGTGCTACAAAACAGTTGAGCTCCAAGGATTACAGTGGCCTAATGATGGATGAGCTAGAAGATTTGCATATGATCCGTCTTAGGGCCACAGGCTATCCCGAGAAGAAAAACAAGCTACGAATTATGAAATACTATAACAAGAAAGTAAAAGTAAGGCAATTTGCAGAAGGCGATCTAGTTTGGAAAGCGCTATTGCCGATTGGAACTAAATACAGTGAATTCGGCAAATGGTCCCCTAACTGGGAGGGGCCTTTTCGTGTGGTCAGATGCGTTCCTGGTAATGCATACATATTGAAAACTTTGCTAGGAGAAGAATTTTCCGCTGCAATAAATGGAAGATATCTGAAGAAATATTATCCTAGCATTGAGATCGATCGATGATTACACACATCTGGCACAAAAATAGCCGGCGCTCGAGAATGAGGCCGCCTTGAACAAATCCATGAACGAGAGAAAATGGCCGGTGCTGGATGCATTGCCTTAGCTCAAAACTACATTACAAGCACTTCTTGCGGGATCACATCCTAACGACCCCGTGGTCGAGGCCCTCGAAGGAGGAAGCGGGCGTGGAGAAGAAGCGAAAAGTATGATACCAATCTTTTCTTTAAACCTCTAGGGCGGTCCCCGACACTATCCTCCTCCGCCGCCGCCTCACGATGACTAGACCTTTTGGTATTTGATTTTGATGCCAAGGGGGGGGCGAAATTTGGAGTGATGTGATCTTTAGGGGGAGCTCACTTCTTTGCATGCATTTGGAACTTTGAACTCTTGCATTGCACCTGCATGTTTAATTTTAGTCATGCACGAACTTTGGATTGCTTGTAATAATTTGTGAGACTTTGTGGTTTGTGATGTGGTTGAGAACTAGAACTTGTGTTGTTTATGTGATGATCTATGTTTGTTATTTTAATTTGCTTATCCTATGGCTTGTTCTAGTTCTTGTAGAGTTTTGAGGCTAACCCTGCTTAACTTTGTTGGATATATACGTGCTTGTTGCCTTGATCTCTATTTTGTAGGGGAAACTCCGTCAAAATTGCTATATCTATGCATATGTGTAGAAATCAAGTGAAACTTTTATGCACATATGTAGGGGGAGTTCTCTCTATTTATTTGTTTTGGAGACATTCACTCTTTTCTTTTATTGAATTTCTTTAAGAAGAGTAAGTGATTCTAAAACACAAAACATTTTATATCACTCCTTTACATGGTTGTCATCAATTACCAAAAAGGGAAAGATTGAAGTCATCTAGGCCCCTAATTCGTGTTTTGGTAATTAATGACAATCATTGTGTACTAACATTTTTATTTGAGATATAAGAATAGGTTAGTCCGGTGAAATGATGAGCTCATGAGATATGCAAAAGTATGTCTTGTATGTCATGTGTTGGAAAGGAGCTCAAGGCAAAGGTAAAATCTAGGGTTTTTATTTTTGCCGGTCATAAGGCGATTAGAGGATGATAAATGACCGGATTGATAGGATAGATTGTTGTACTATCAAGAGAGGTCAATTTCATTGGCTTAACTTTCCATAGTGCCACTTTGATTAAGAATTTGCATGCGTTGCATTTAGATGAGTGGTGATTTCATTTGATAAAAAGGTTTTGTTGAAAATCTTGAGAAAAATCAGTTTTCAGTTGTGGAGCGGACAATCCGGGCCCTTGGGGTGGACGGTTGTTGATGGTGTATATTCGTATTAAACTTCAATTGGACTTGCAAGCGGACAAGTCCTCCGTCTTAGTCAAGGGACCCTTCTTCCCTCAAGTGTGAACCCAAGGTATCGAATCCGTGGAACAAATGTGCGATGCAAGAATCAATCTAATAAAGCTAAGAACTTTGATCTTCAAATGAGAATCTTATGCATCTAATCTAGAGAGCATCACGAAAACAAATCTAATCTATGAAAACCGGAGGTAGCAAGAGATAGAGGGGGATAGATAAACCAATCTAGAGAGATTGGATCAAGCCTTCATTGAAGTTCTGAGCAAAGAAGAAGTAAACAAGTTCAATCTCATAAAAAGTATCTTTCAATCACGGTTTCCTGTCCGACTCCGAAAATGCCCGCCTTTTGGAGCCACCGTTCTGTCACAACGCACCCCTATTCATGCGGGTTAGTCTAGGGCGAGTCCAAAGACAAGTTGAAATCTCTCGGACGGTCAGGCATGCACCTCTAGCCACCACAACTATAATTACACCCTCGATGTCTATCTCGAGAATAGATCTTAAGATACCAAAAGCCGATTGAAATCAAAGTCGTAGGAGAAACACTCTATCGCTAGAAATCGGATTGCAACTTGATAATTCAACAGAATACATGATACATGAATCAAGATCACCACCGGGATCCTACCTTGATCTTGCTTCTAGCTCCGGGAACTCCGACATGATCTTCCTTGCAAGGTTCCCACGCCGGCTAGGGAGATCCTAGTCAACTAGCTCGACCCTCTTCTCTCTAAGATATTGTCCCTCTCTTCTCTGATCCTCGGCGGCAGATGGCGAATGAGTTGATACGTGGCGCCTAGCCTCGGGGCTATAAATAGGCTGAATGGCGGCTAGGTCAAAGGGGGGCCGACTGGGCCTCGAAGTGGCCTGGACCGGCCGGCCTAGGCCCACTTTGGCCCAGCCCGCTGCCTCCTTTGCCCGGTGTTGCTTCCCTAGTCTTCTAAAGTCTTCCCCCAACTGCATGTGGGCCCTTGTCGTCAGTTCTCTTCGGATTAGATGAAGCTCCTTGTCCCACAAGATTCGACAATTTTTTGACTAGGTCCTCGGAGTTTTCAATCTTCTCGGGTTTGGTCCTTGGGCTTCTTGGAGTCATGTTTACTTTATTGCTTGACTTGTACCGGACTTCAAGGTCTTACCACAAGGTGCTTAATGAACTTATCCCAGAAGTCTTGCTTTCAACACTAAAATCCTACATAAACAGTAAACTCCAAAACCGACATGCACAAACGAACTTGTTATACCAAGGGGGTTAGTACCAATGGATAAGATATAAAATTCATGCCAACACCGAAGGTAAACTCATGGCTAGGTTGACGGAATTTGACCGTCAACATCTCCCCCATGCTTAAACCTTGCTCATCCTCGAGTAAGCCTTTGATGGATATCATCGTTGCCCTTCATTGTTTAAACCTTGCACTTGATCATACACGAGAAAACATAATGCTCTCAAAAGTTTAGTTCTTTAAAGTTTTATAACATACTAGCCTTCATCCCTATAGAGGGTAGATTATTAATTAAGCTCATCCCATTAGTATTATCATGCTCCCAAAATTCAAATATATTTTAGAAATTTTGAAATAAAGAACGAGATGAAAAAGGGCTAAACCAAGTTCACAAATTTAAATCTTCTTGCATCTTGCTCATGAACTCTCATCTCATCTTGTCTCTCAGGCCTATTTATTCTACTCCTTTCCCTCTCATAACATTCATATAAGTGGCAGGCTTTATATGAAGCTTTTTGGGAAAGTTTATTCCTACCAAGATTTTATAAATGAGATGTTGTCAAAACAAGACAAGCTTCTCATGGTCTTACCGAGACTCGACAAAAAGGTCATTAGAAAATAATGTTATATCAAGGAGGGGGAGAGAAAAATACACTCACTTGAGATAGGTGGACATGTGCAAATGACAAAGAGTGATCTCGAGGCACAAAGGAAGTCCTCGTTATCGGATTGCACATAGTTGGAAAAATGAGTTTGGATCTTTTAATCTTGAAACCTTGAAATTCCTAATGCACTTTAGAGAACCGGGGAGTTCACTTTATTTTATTTTTACATATACTCATTTTTTCTTTATCTTCTTTCTTTCTTTTTTTATTTGCTCCCCTTGAACTCTAAAATTGCATTTACGTACCTCCTCCCCCATGCTTAGACATTTGCTCGTCCTCGGGCAAAGAGGTGATAGAGATAAGGTAGGTACTAGAAATATTTTTCCTTTGGATAGATACTTGAAATCTTCAATCTTGGAACTATCTTGCGATCTTCCTTGAATTGATGATCCATACTCAACGATAGTTTGTGGTCAAGGAGGTAAACACAAAAGATGATATTTGGTTTTAAGGGTGGATATCCGGCTAGGTTTGTGAGATCTCGGGTGTGGGGATACACAATGCACAGATAAAAGGCTAGCAATAAGATAGATACGCAAAAACGGAATGACCAGCTTCTTAGTCTCGGGCTAGAGAAATCATGGCCTGAAATAACTCACCCAAAAAATAAATCTTGTACACTAAAGCTTATGCACTCAAATATTTATATGGCTCTGGATAGGTAGAGCAACACACAAGTGATATTTATGACAAAGTTAGCATTACTTTTTTAAGAGCACAAATCATCTTTAATCTATCTAAAACTTGAGAGCACATAAAACACTATGGGTCTTTATTTTATCATAACCCCCACTAAAGATTAAGATAGCATTTAGATAATTTCAGATTTGCATTTAAAGAGAGCATTAGCTTAATCATGCATAAAACAAATACAAAGATAAACAAAGCGGCAATTATAATCATATATCATCATGGCATAAACTTTGTAACTTTTCCAAAGGTAAAAACTAGGTGGTGACTTTATTCATGATAAAAAATAAAAACTAACACACATGCTGAAAATTAAAGTAAAAACTGAAAATACTACGCATACATAGGCGTACATAAGCTGAAAATTAAAGAAAAAGGGAAAAGGAAAGAAAACTAAAGTTCCTCCTCTCTCTAATCTTCCGCTGGTGGTTGGTATTGATAATCTTGATGGTTATACCCTTACTCCTAATAGGATTGGACTTCCCCTCCTATGATTTGTTCCGGTGGTGCTATGTGAAGGCGTCCAAGCTCATAAGCAATGTTTGCATTGCCTTCACCCAGTTGAGGCACATTAGCTTGGATGGCTGCAATATTTTGCATGTTCCTTGCAGAATATCCTTCAATAATGGACACACTTTGTTGTGGTTGAGAAAATTGTGCATAAGGCTCTTCAAAGGCTACGTTGGGCACCACATAATTTGGTGGGGGCATGGCTAGACCACTCCCCCATGCTTGCATTGGTGGACCACCGTAGTAACTTGGCGGCGTTGGAATTCCTCCATATGGTGGCACATAATTTTGTTGTGCACCACCTTCTTGTGCCGCGAAAGATCCTTCTTCTATAATTCTTCCTCTTTTATTTTTCCTTGCTGGCACAAGAAGTCCTTCCTCTAACCAATCTTCCTTCCCTTGAATAAAAAGTCTTAGTCTTGCATCCGGAAGGGGCAAATTCACTTTGGCCACTTTGAAGTCTGTTCTCTCATCTCCACTTATATACTTGCCTTGCTTCATACATTGAAAACCAAGAGAGGTCCCGGGTAGAAGATGCTCAGGGTTCCTTGGAATACCCTGTCTTAAAGAGATAGCCAACATGGAGAGGTAACACCCTGAACCAATATGTCCCGAACCCGATGTTGCTTCACAACACCACCGGTTGATCATGAGGTAAGAGGGGTCTATTGGCTGCCTGGCAATCAAAGCCGAGTAAAGCCAATTCAACTCCGTGTCGGTCACCTTTGTTTCTCTCATTCTCCCAAACTCCTTTTGCTCATCCATGAGTGAAACACTTGGACGATGGGGTTTCGGATAGAATTTCTTTGTTGATGGGCTTCTCCCGAGATCATATTCCAAAATCCGTCCAACATGCCTTCCGACACGTCTACTTTTTCCGGAGCTCCCTTTTGAAAACCAAGTAGCTACCTAATATGCTCATAGGGAACCACTTGTTGAATTCCCTCTAATCAAAATGAGAGACTCGACACCCCCACATCAAGGATAGGCGCCATGGTCATGAGAATTTCCAAGGCAAATTCCTTGTGGGTATTTGCTGACACCTCGTTGGAGAATTGCACCCATCCTAGGTGTCCCAACATATAATAAATACCCGTGCCGAAACCCAATAGGTTGAGAGCTTGGTCGTCGAAGTCGACGTTCGCTACAAGCCTCTTCTCAAGGCGAGCGAGCTTTTTCTCCTCCTCCTCCGACATGATGATAAATCCATATGTGGAGTACCGCAAAGCGTACGATGGTGGAGTGGATGATAAAGTCGAACGATGAGGTGGGACGGGCGGCTCCCGTTAACACCAAAATTTGGTAAGGAGTCTGACCTGTGGGTCCGGTTCGAAAAAGAGTCCGTCTGGTGGAAGGAAGGATATTTTCAGAGATTTTCGGCAAAGAGATCTGCGGTCGGCTATCTGCTCCGGTTCGGCAAAGGAACAGTAGAGCTGATTTTGCGGGATTGGACGGTGACGTGGCTCAATCAGGGGAGACGAATGGATGGATAGGCGATCGAGCTTAGTTAGGCAATGAATCCATTCGCAGCTTGTACTCAACAGTATAAATACGACCCCCGAATGTATGTAACAAATACAATCATTCCTCAATACACACCGGCCTTACGCCAAACCCTAGAGTCCTTGTCATGTCGTCGAGTTCTTCGAGAGGGCCAATCGATCCGTCGACCTCCGTGAGTACCGACAACCTTGTATCATGTCTAGTATCATGCGGTGGATTTAGATCTGATGCAAGTAGTCTTGTTACCATGCTTCGTGTCATGCGGTAGATTCAAGCTTGGTTCAAGAGGGTTTCTTGTTAGATCATGAGCCATGCGGTAGGCTAAGATCTGGCTTGAAGCTAGTTATCGGCTCTATTGGATTTTGGCAAGATCCAATAGATTCATTAAGTTATCCCGTGTTATCTTGAGTTTTACTTTATGTTTTAATTCATGTAACACACCTTTGCCCAATCTAGATGGGTTTGGATCGGCTTTATCTTTTATGATCCTTATTCGAGTAGATTTCATGTTTCAATACGTGGATCTTGTGTTCTCTAATGGCCGAAACCGAATTGATCTAGGTTGTTACGTGTTGCGGGTTCAAGCTTGCTATGTTTGTATAAATCTTGAAAGAACCGGGTATCATGCGGTAGATGCAGGTTTTTGGGTTGCTTTGGAGCTAGTCATCCGGTGGATTAGATTTCCAAATTAGTCTGATAGATTTATTCACGTGGTAATGTTTGTTCCTTCTTCATGGACCCCGAATCGGCTGTTCAGCCGTATTCGGTTATGTTTCTTCACGAGTAGATCCCGTACGTTGTTTATGTTTTAAATGATGTGTGCTTTTAGCTTTCCATATTTAGATTGTATCATGCGGTGGATAGATCTATTTGTGGAAAGTGGTATGGTTTTTCATGCAAGTTGTATCATGCGGTGGATAGATTTGTTTGATGCCGTACCCGACGGATCTTAAAGTAACTAGACATGTGGTAGACTAGTGCTTTGGGTCTATGCATGCTTGTTTAGTACATGATCATGTTCGTGCTTTACTTTATTTAATGTTAATCTTCATGGGGATCGGTCATATCTTTGTGTGTGCACCCTTGTTTATACAAAGACCGATCGTTGTCATGCTTACGTCATCCATTCGGCAGTATTCCTTTTCCCTTTGTGGTTGCCCGAATGGTCGTGGTTCTTTGACAGATAGCTTTACATAGCTATGTGTTATCCTAATTGGCTCTTTAGCCGTAAATATGGAACTGTCTGGTACCACCCGGCAAGTTCCAAGCTTTGGTATTTAACTGCTTTATCTTTTGTTAATTTTCGGGAAAAATTGACCGGCACGTCATTTGCTCTCCGCGCGTGTGAAGCCGCCTTTGTTCGGCTTGTCGTGTGATTGGCGTTGAGTGCACTTTTTGCGTCAACACACTTTTTGGCACGCCCGGGGGGACACGGCCGAATAGATTCAAGATGCCCGAAATCTCGCATCTCATGGATGTCAATATTGAAGACCTTTCTCCGTAACAAATGGGCAAGAACTCCAAGATGTCCTAGACCGGTTTCGGCGTAAATGTCCGTCGTCGTTCAAAAAGAATAGAAGCGGCGTCCCGTATCTGAAGAACGAGATGCCCAGAGTACTGCTGCCAGGGGAAATCGATGCTACATCTCAGCAGGAAAAGGAGGAATGCGCGCGGGTATTCCAAGAGTCAGCAGATTACATGCTCACCAAGCACAACAAGGCTTTCCTCGGATCGCTTCAACAGATGATGGTGGCCATCTTTGGCCCGGGCATGGAGCAAGCGTTCGGCAAGGCACCCGGCCAGGGGAAGACCGTGGAGCTGGGTGAATCAAGCTCGCAGCCGCCGCTACGGAGCCAGCCACAGCAGCCTCCTCCTCAGAGCTCCGGAAGCCAAGCATTCCAACCTCCTCCGCAGGCGCTGGGGGGCGCCCGCCGGCCCCCCGTTGCAAGCTTCAGGAGGTCGCCCAATCCCCGCCGCCGCCACGCAGCAAGCACAGCCGGCCCCGTGCAACGCCCGAATCCGTACCAGCCCACGTACGGAGACCTAGCGTTCGGCTCGTCTGGGGCCCCACTTGATCCCGACCGAAGAATTGCTCCGTCGGCCAACCGGCTCCGAGAAGAATTTGTATGGCGGTGGTTATCATGAAGTGGGAAACTACGGAGCGTTCGACGCCTTCCCGCACCTGGGGTACGCGCCGGCCGGAGCGTGCAAGAAGATGACGCCCTAGCGCGCAAGATGGCCGAATTGATGCGAATCGTCCGGCCTCAAGCCAAAGATGCGGGGCCCCGCCTATAGACCGCCGTTCCCGCAGTGGTACTATAACGTGCTCCCCGCCGCCAAGGGTGAAACCGCCAACGGAATTCACAAAGTTCTCGGGCAGACGAGACAAGCACGGTCGAACACATCGCCCGTTACCTCATGCGACTTGGGGAATGCTCGGCCGAGGAGACGTTCGTGGTTCGCTACTTCCCCGCCCCACCGACAGTCCGGGCTTTTCGGTGGTTCTCGTCCCCGCCTCCCCGAATCGCGTGGCTAGATGGAAGGATTTGGAGCGTAAATTCCACGCTCATTATTTCAGCGGTAGCTCGAGAAGAAGCCGATTGATCTCGCCACCCCGAAGCAAAGGCACGGCGAAACACCGCCGGGAGTTTCTCGAAGATTCGGGGAAGTCAAAGGAATGTGCTTCTCGCCGAACCTCGCCGGACGATCGACCGGGGCCGATATGGCCGTCGCCGGGATGTTGCCGGCCGTACGCGAAAAGCTATTTGGGATGGAGTTCGAGAACCCGGGCCGCCGTCGCAAAAGTTATCTCCGATGAGCAATCGAGGCATATGTCCTCAAGAAGGACCCCAAATTTGGCAAGCGAAGACGATGTCGCCGACATCTACAACTAGTTCCCCGGACAAAGCCGATCCGTTCGAGGATTCCGAGGATGAATTGGAGGTAGGCGCAGCGGAAATCATGTGGGGTAAAGTGCCCTTGACAATGAATCGGCGTTGGGTCAAGCGGACCAAAGGGACTTACGACTTTGACATCACGAAGGCCGATAAGTTGTTTGAGCTCTTAGTGAAAGAAGGCCGAATTAAGCCGCCCGAGGGGCATTCTATGCTTCGGCCGATGGAGTTAAAGCAAAACGTTACCGTGGCTTCCATGACAGGGATTCACACTCCATCAACGATTGCGGGGTCTTCGGGATGAGGATCCGTAAGGCTATCCAGGAGGGACACCTCAAGTTCGATAACAAGATGAAGCCGGATGGCCACCCCTTTCCTCGTAACATGCTCGGCTTTTCCGTCAATGCGATAACGGCCGAGGAGAAGGGAAAGGTCAAGGTCCCGACCTCGGCCCGGGTCCAAGCAAGGTGGAGCAAAGGGACCCAGAGCGCCAGGTGACCCTGGAGCAAGTACAAGGCGACGCCCCCCGCGTTCTTAAGAGCCACATCGAGATTGGGGAATCGTCCAGGCCTAAGCCCAAGGTGACGTCGCGCATTCTCCTCAACAAATGGCAGCGCCAAATAGAGAAAGAACGCTACCAGAAGCGTCGCCACGAGGAGGAGCAGCGCAGAGCTGAAGAAGAGGCGCGCAGAAGGGACCAAGAGCAGTACACGCGCGAGCAGGAGCGCGCACACTGGGGATGCGCCTTCTTCAGGCATTGCTGGAATGAGGGTCTAAAACTGCCCACATTGAAGAACTGTCCTGAATGCAACGACAGGTATGTTGAGTACAGGCAGAAAGCTGCCAATCGCCGATCCGTCCACGAGAGACTTGGAAGGATCCACCCTAATGGGGATCGGCGCCAAAAAATTGAAGTCATCGATCATCCCGAGAAGCGCCAAG
Organism: Cenchrus americanus; assembly: GCA_947561735.1. Lineage (NCBI taxonomy): Eukaryota > Viridiplantae > Streptophyta > Magnoliopsida > Poales > Poaceae > Cenchrus > Cenchrus americanus. The sequence goes on from OX387241.1 coordinate 194,514,592, forward strand.
CCGATCTCGGTGGGCCGATCGGGAAGAAGACGAAGATGTCCACGTCCGGCGAAAGGGCAATGGTGCCCACCCGCCCGAGAAGGAGCCGAAGAGGCGGGTCCGGCGCTTGAGGAACCGCGAGATGAGGCAAGCCGGGATCCGGACGGCGGACGTGGCGCCCCAAGGACCAACCGGAAGGATCGAAGCGTTCGGCTCCTACGTGCATGGTATACTTCCTGCCGAACGAGTTCATGGCTCCCCGCTAACCAGGGTTATGCGGAAGAAGCTTCCTTTGATGACGAGCAGCCGAGGGGATGATGGCACAACCGGTGTTGGCCAAGCGGTGCCATCTTCGACAAGCCGGCCAAGAATCGCCATATGAGGCCGCTGTACTTGAGGGGGTACGTCAATGGCAAGCCATTGACCAAAATGTTCGTCGACGGTGGAGCGGCGCTCAACGTAATGTCGTACACCACCTTCGTGAAGCTTGGCATGGGCCCGAGCGATTTGACACCTACAAGCATCATCTTGAACGACTTCGCCGGAACCCCTCGTACACCAAAGGATGCGCTCACGTGGACTTGATGATCGGGTCCAAGACGCCGCTCACCACTTTCTTCGTCATCGAAGGCAAAGGAGCCTACGACCGCCGCTCGGGCGGGGCCGGGATTCATGCTAATCGCCGCGTCCCATCCACCATGCATCAACAGCTTATCCGGTGGGTGGATGATGAGATCGAGGTCGTCCGTGCGGATGACTCCGTGAGCGTGGCCAACATGGAACCAGCCTTTCCGGGAGTACCAAGGCATCGATTGCTTCTCGGGGAAGGATCGGGGAGAAGGTCCCGTTGAACCCGTCGGCGGTGACCAACGGCCACTCCGATTCAAGCGATCGGCTCTTATAGTAATTTTTAATGGAGAACCCCGTGGATGGCACCGATGGCAAATTAGGGCGAGGATTCATGTCGGCCGATAAGCCGGAGGAAGTTGACATTGGAAGCGGTGATAAGCCAAGGCCGACGTTCATCGGTGCGAATTTGCGGCCGGACTTCGGGGGAATTTAATTGAACTTCTCAAAGAATACAAGGATTGCTTCGCCCGGGATTATTCGGAGATGCCTCGGATTGGATCGTTCTATCGTCGAGCATCGGTTGCCAATCAAGCCTCGGTTTCAAACCATATAAGCAACCACCCCGGAAGATCTACAAGGATGAAGTATTGGCCGATGTGAAGAAGGAAATCGAAAGATTACTTGACGCAAACTTCGTTCGGCCGTGCGTATATGCGGAGTGGATTTCTAACATCGTCCCCGTGTATAAGAAGAATGGAAAAATGAGGGTTTGCATAGACTTCAGGGACCTAAACAGAGCTACTCCCATGGATGGATACCCGATGCCTATTGCCGATTTGTTGATTGACGCCGCCGCCGGGCACAAGGTGATTAGTTTCATGGATGGCAACGCGGGATACAATCGCATCTTCATGGCAATAGAAGACATATCAAAGACGGCCTTTAGATGTCCTGGTCATATAGGCCTATTTGAGTGGATAGTCATGACATTTGGGTTGAAAAATGCCGGTGCAACCTATCAACGGGCCATGAATTACATTTTTCATGAGTTGATCGGCAAAACTGTGCAGATCTACATTGATGACGTGGTGATCAAGTCCTTAAGTCATGACACCCATCTGGAAGATGTGAAGAAGACCTTGGAGTGCACCCGGAAACACGGTCTGAAGATGAATCCAAACAAGTGCGCTTTTGGGGTATCAGCTGGAGAGTTCTTGGGGTTTTTGGTCCACGAAGGGGGAATCGAAGTTGGCAAAAAGAGCATGAAAGCCATTGATGAAGTCGTTCCTCCAACCAACCTCAAGGAATTGCAATCACTACTCGGCAAAATCAACTTCGTGAGAAGATTCATCTCAAATTTATCACAGAAGGTGTTGCCATTCTCTCCATTGCTGAAGCTAAAGAGAGATCAGAAATTCACATGGGGCGACGAACAACAAAAGGCTTTTGATGAGATCAAGCAGTACATGAAGGAGCCGCCGGTGCTGGTTCCTCCTCAACTAAACAAGCCTTTCAAGTTGTACGTGGCGGCCGATACCCAAACCATTGGATCGGCCCTTATTCAAGAATTCGAAGGAAAGGAGCGGGTAGTAGCTTATCTTAGCCGAAAACTACTTGATCCTGAAACCAGGTATTCGGCTATAGAGAAACTGTGTCTTTGCGTGTACTACTCGTGTACAAAGTTTCGGCACTACTTGTTGAATGCCGAATGCACTGTATACTCAAAGTTTGATGTGATAAAACACATGTTATCTATGCCAATTTTGAATGGTCGGATTGGCAAATGGATTTTAGCGTTATCAGAATTCGAGTTGAAGTTCGAATCGGCAAAAGCCATCAAAGGTCAGGTCATTGCCGATTTTATAACTGAACATCGTGACCCGTCAATTGATCTGCTTGAAATTACCCCTTGGGCTTTATTTTTTGATGGGTCATCGTGTGGCAAAGGTGGGGGGGGGGGGGGTAGGAATCCTACTAATTTCACCCAGAGGTGAGATGTTTGAATTCGCCATTCCTATACAACCCACTGTCACAAATAACCAGGCTGAGTACGAGGCACTACTTCGAGGACTTCAATATTTGAGAGAAGCTGGGGCCGTTTCAGTTGAGATCTATGGAGATGCGGAACTGGTAATCAAGCAATTGAACGGCCAATACGAGTGCAGGAGCGAAGCGCTGAGGAGTTACTACGAAGAGTGCAGGGAAATCTTGAAGGGCTTCCCATTGGTAACCCTACAGCACATTCCTAGAGAGCATAACGAGGAAGCAAACAAAGCTAGCTCGCAGCGCCTCCGGTTACAAGGAGAGTCAAGAAGCGTTTGTTTGCGTGAAGTGTGTGCACTAGAGGCGGATCTTGCGAAGATGATTGGAGGAAAGAAATCATTGATTACTTGAAAGATCCATCCCGAAAAGTCTCTAGGAAACTCGGTACAAGGCAATTAAGTTCGTTCTTCCGGATGATAATTTATTCTATAAATCATTAGATGGGGTATTGCTACGGTGCCCGGGTCCGAAGAAGGCAAGAACATGATGTGCGAGGTGCACGATGGGATATGTGGAGCGCACCAATCGGCCTATCGGATGAAGTGGGTTATTAGACAAGCCGGATGCTTTTGGCCGACGATATTAGAGGACTGCTTTGAGTATTACAAGGGATGTCAAGATTGCCAAAGATTTGGGAATATTCAAAGAGTCCCCGCATCGCATTGAATCCCATCATCAAGCCATGGCCATTCAGGGGTTGGGGTATAGACTTGATTGGCCAAATTAATCCGCCGTCTAGCAAGGGGCATAAGTTCGTGCTTTTGGCTACGCATTACTTCACCAAATGGGTCGAGGCAATCCCACCGAAGAAGGTGACGTCGAAAACATGGTTGAATTCGTCAAGGAGCACATCATCTACCGATTTGGAATTCCTCGTACGATTACCACCGATCAAGGGGCACAATTTGTGTCACTAGAGTTCGCAGAATTTGCCGAAAGCATGGGGATCAAATTATTTAACTCCTCTCCCTATTATGCCCAAGCTAATGGTCAAGCGAGAGGCTTCTAATAAGATCATGATCAAGCCGATACAAAAGAAGATCGATCGAAGCCAAGAAGGTGGCATTCGGTTCTCGCCGAAGCGCCGTGGGCTTACCGAATGGCCCCTCATGGAGCCACAAAGACTTCTCCTTACGAGTTGGTTTACGGGCATCACGCAATTTTGCCTTGGGAGATGCAATCGGATTCAAGGAGAGTAGTGCCGCAAAAGGATTTAAGCTCCAAAGATTACGACGGCCTAATGATGGACGAGCCGGAAGATTTGCATATGATCCGTCTCGGGGCCCGGAAAACATCGAGAAAAACAAACCGCGGGTTGCCAAGTACTATAATAAGAAGGTAAAAGTAAGGCAATTTGCGTAAGGCGATCTAGTGTGGAAAGCGTTATTGCCGATTGGAACTAAATACGCCGATTTCGGCAAATGGTCCCCTAACCGGGAAGGACCTTTTCGTGTGGTCGATGCGTCCCCGGTAATGCATATATATTGAAAACTTTGCTAGGAGAAGAATTTTCCGCCGCAATAAATGGAAGATATCTCAAGAAATATTATCCTAGCATTGAGATCGATCGGTGATTACACACATCCGACACGTAGATAGCAGTGCACTCAAGAATGAGGCCGCCTTCGTAACAAAAAAATCCATGAACAGGCGAGATGGCCAATGTCCGGATGCATTGCCCTTAGCACGAAACTTCAATTACTACCGCTGCTCGCGAGTTCACATCTAACAACCCCGGTGGTCAGGTCCCCAAGGAGGTGGGAAGTAGAAGGCGTGGAGAAAGAAGCGAAAGTATGATTCAATCTTTTCTTTACTTCTTCTAGCCGTCGCTCCCTCTTCAGTTGTTCCAGGACCACCGTGACGGCAACTTGGAACGCACGAGGATGACCATGATTGGCGGCCTCTACCAAGCTATCCCAGGCCGCCTTCAAAGTTGTCGTACCCGTAGAGACATCTGGAGCAGGAGAATCAAGGTTAGAGGCAAGAAATCCAGATGCAAGCATGAAGGAGTCAGGAGCATTTACCCCCTACTAGTGCTTCCAGAGCCATGCGACGCTCGTGCTCGGCTTGGCAACGGGCGGACATGTCCCCCGAGGCCATGCTCCGTGCGGACGCGGCGGCGCGACCCGATGGTTGGTCCTCTCGTTCGTGCGTGGCCCCCCTCTCGCTTCGAGAGAGGAATCGGAGGAGATCTACTCAGGCACATCTTCGGTCCCGATGACTTCCTCAGGAAGCAAATCAAGGCTGAAAGGGACGAGAGGAAAACATGAAGCGCAAGATCAAGCGGGAGAACAAGGAGCAGATCAAGAAAGAACTCACTTCCGAATCGTACGCTTCTTTGATGAGCCGCTCTCCTGAGGTTGTTTACCCTTGTCCATGGCGTTGGGGTTTTTTCCTCTAGAGGCAGGGGAAGAGATGAGAAATGATGGAGGAGTGTGCGAGTGGATTTGCAGAGCGCCCCGCAGGCTATTTTATTGACCGAAGAGGCGCATTGGGAGTGATGACTGGCCAGTATACACTGTTGGAATACCAAGCGGCGGTGGTTTTCTACCAAGTGCGAAGGGTTTTCTCTTGAACGGTGTTTACGGATTGCCGAACCGGGATCCTCTCGTGGATTTTGCGCCAAGGGGCGCTTGTTCTCGCGCGTTCGGCTAAAGGTAGTTCCCGGATGCATTCAAAGAAAACAAAATTCGCGGATGCAAAATGCAAAGGGAAGTCATCGCAGAACAGGTGCAGAATTTAAAAGTTCTTCATCTATTGCCGATATTTACACATCCCTAGTACAATCTAGTCGAAGAGCCTATTCAACATAGATTGGGGATGGGTAATGTCGGTAATGGCGTCGCCGTGGCCGTCAAGGCGCTCCAGGATGAGCTCGATCTCGTCGATGTCCTCCGACGCGCCGCCCCCGAAACCATGCGGCCCGGTGGAATAGTCGACGTCCGTATGCATCGCCATCGCAGCCCGTGCCCAAGGTGGTGCCCAAACGAACGCCATGGACGGCCACCTCGTCGACGCGGCGCTCCATCGCGGCAAGGCGCTCCACCGGCGTGTCGCCATGGGCATTCACCTTCTCGGCCAACCGCTCTACCGCCGCCTTTAGCCGGTTGAGCTCGCATCGCGGCCGCAAAGAGCAAACGAAAGGATTAACATCAAAGGCCGGGCCGGATCAAGAATCTCGCAGCCATACCGTCGATGGCCTCCGGCGACCGTTTGCGCCCGGTCCTCCCATTCTAGCTCGGCCACGCCCGCTTTCTTGGAGACGTCCTCCCGGCTCGCGACGGGACGCCTCCGGCCTCCTCCTTGAAGCGGATGGCGTCTTCTTCCCCCGTACGGTGCCGGGGAGTGGCCATCGGACTCCGAAGAGTCATCCGGGAGGGGCGATTGGCCGGCGCACGAGGCGGATTCCACCGGATCGGTCGAAAAAAAGGGGATGATTGTCAATGCAAAAGAAGATCAAGAATAGAATCAAAGAGGAGAGATCGACGATCATCACCGCCTGCGCGCATTGGCGCTGCTCCCCTCGGCCTCGTCGGAGGCGCGGCGGCGGTTGAGGTGGCGCACCATTGTGGTTTGGGATGTGCACTGTTTGCAAGAGGGCTAAAGATTGGCAAAGATTCGAGAGCTAGAAGGCCTGGTGGAGAGCTAGGGGCACCTATGGTAACATTTATAGGCCTGGCAGGATGAATCGTGGCTTCGAGTCGTGGCTGTGGATCGTGGCGCATATCCCAAGAAAATCGGAAGGTGGAAAGGTTTCCTTGGCCAGCCCGCCGACGGGTCGCTTGGAGTTCTAGGGCCGAGCCGCGTGCGCATCGACCGGTTCGGCTAAAGAAAATCAAAGTGCCGTTCGGGAGTTGGCGTTTCACTACCGAATGGGTCGTTCAAAGATTACATCCGAAAGCGCGCGAGAAGAAAGGAAACGGATCGCAAGAGGATATTACAAGAACGACCAATTCAGTTATACATCAATAAGGACATTCAAGCATTCAGAAGTTTTGCAATCACACTACGAGCACTGGATGTTATCAGATGGGAATTGTCCAGCAGCTCCTGGCAATCCTTTTGGGTACCGGATAAATCAGCAAGTTCCGCATTGCATTGTTCTATCTTGGTGATAGCCGATTTTGCTTCCGCCTGGGTCTTTGCTATCAATCCAGGAAGTTCGGCTATTTTCGCTTTATCAACCTCCATCTCCGCTGACAGGCTTCTCAGTTCTGCTTCTAGAGCAGCTTTCCTGGCGATTTTTAGATCATAAGAAGTCTGCAGGTTAACCAATGCATCCTTGTGGCTCTCTGCTTGGGATTGTGCCCCGTTCATGACATGTTCAGCATCAGTTTTCCTCTTTTCAATGGCCGGGCGGGAGCGCAATTTCCTCCAAGCGCGCCTTACGGGTGCATAAAGGGCTTCTAAGCCATAGACGGATGATAGAGGAGCTCTGATGTCTTCAGGAAGTTCTTGACTGATAGATTCAAACATCTCTTCGAAGTGATGGAGATCATTGAACTGATCCTGAGCATCTTTTTCTAGCCAGGCGGCGATTTCTTTGAGCTTGGACAATACTTCGTTTGGCAGCGACTGGTATACTCCTTTCATCACCTCGGCAGCTGGATTGCTCTCTGATGGCAGGCTTGATGAGGATGGAGCCTGATCCTGAGAAAAAACATTGCCGAGTTAAGAATGCTAAACATCGAGGTACCAAAATAAATTAAGTGCAAATGAATACCTCATGGTTGGTTTCTTGAGCAGGGGCAATCACAGATGAAGGAGATGCTCCAGGTAGAGCCGAAACTTCCAAGCTGGAAGGTGCCGATGCGGTCACTGGCAGCTCGTGAGTATCCGGGCCGATGAGGAGTCGGATCCACCTCTGTTGGGTTGGTTATCTCTGCTTGACCAACAGTGATGACACCCTTGGAGAACTTGGTGGCTCCGTTGAATTGGGAGATTCATCTCTCGGAGAATTTGTCAAGTTTACTTGCAGAAGGTGATGAAGATGAGATCTCCACCGGGATAGGTAATTCAGCCCGGGGTGGACTCGCTTGCTGGACCACCGGGACATTTACAAGTTGCTCTTCCATTGTTTCTTCTGCAATGTCAAATTGGAAGGGTAAATGCCAGTGCTCATCTTTAAGAAAAGACAGAAAGGGTCATACCAGTAGATGGGGCATTGGCAGGTACTGGCTCTGAAAGCTGCTGGGCTCTGGTCTGAAAATGCACAAGGATATGATTCATCAAGAATAGAGTGACCTGGTAATCAAGAAAGTAAAGGGTTTTACCTCAACAAGCACTTTCTTGACAGTTCTTCTCCTTTTAGCACTTGGAGGGGCAATCAGATGCAGACCCCCGCTCCGTGTCAGCAGCAAGGCTAGAAAGGCTGGGATCTGTGGTAGCATACCTGGCCATTAGTTGATGCGAGAGTTGTGGATTTGAATCCCGTCGTTGAAATTGGGCCTTCGGATTGTGAGCAATTGCCCCGGCTCGAGGGGCGTGCACCGTGTTCCGTGGACAAAAAGATGAAGGTCGGGACCATGAATAAAGAGGGAATGTCTGATCCAAGGGCTCATTGTATTACCTCTGAAGTCGGCAGAAAGTCAGGCACCAATTCTGCACAGAATACATGAACAGGATCACTGAAGATATGATCGTGGAATTCTCGCCACCAGGAGTTAAAGGTGGGGTGAGCTATGGTTGTGGGCATGAAAGGACATGTGTAGACAGTGGGACTGCACACATAGTTGAAAACTCTGCTGCCCTGCATCAGTTCTTTGATTTCCTCCCTGGGTTTGAGGAATTCATGCAGGAACAATCTTGGGGGCATCTGGCCGCATCCAAGTTGCCTGGCCATTACATTAGGCTGATAGTACTCATAAGTGCTGACATTCACCTTCCTCCATTGAACTCGGCCACAGTATGCATGGGCGAATTATGATATTAAGGATCTCCAAGAATCTCCCATCTTGATGGCCGGGCTCAAAGGAAAATTCAACGGGGAAGGTCAAGGTGTCGTTGCCTAGATAAGGAAGCCGTAGAGGATTGGGGAAACCTTTGAAGAACAACTCGAAGAGCCGGCCGATGTCCCGCCTGGATGGAAACGAGCTTGAAGCCGCTTCTCCGTAGTTTTGGCATCCTCCGGTAGCTTGAGGCTCTCCTTCGGGGTGATTGGACAAAGGGAAGAACCCGGAGTTCAAATCGACACCGACAATCCGATGCATGTGGAGCCGCACCACATTTGAACGAACCACCAAGGACCGTTGACACATGATATTCTTTGGCCGGTATACATTTGAGTAACGAGTTTGGTGAAGCATGTGGTATACACCGCCGAGGAAGAATTTTCCAAGAGGTAGGCGGTTGCCACCGGCCAAATGAGATGCCATCACGATATGGTTCAAGGTGGGCTCGTCGGCTTTGCCACGAAAACGAATCCGCACGACCACATATTCGTAAAGGCTCGTATTCAACCTCACCAAGGGGATTGTCTTTCATGTGCTTCAAGATGTAATTCTTGTAGCCATTCCCCGGCTTTACCCCCGTCTGGCGTGAAGAATTTTTGAAGTTCCAAGGCTGGACAGACCCGGTGATGTCAAGGCCAGTGATCATATATACATCGGCCAAGGTGGGAGACATTGGACCGTGGCCAAAAAGGAAAGCGTTGACGCCATTTGACCAAAAGTGGCAGGCTGCTATCAGAAGATCTTCGTTCTTGGGGGTCTCAGCCACGGATAGCTCCAAGCACTGGGCGATACGGAGGGCATCCAGGTTGGTCAATCCACTCTTATCTGCAAGAATCCTCCGATACCAAGTCTTCCAGCCTGCAATTGGGGGCAAAGGCCAGTTCTTGAACGCATCTTGCCACTGAGGAGGTGGAGACAAAGCTGCTTTGAAAGGGATTCTCTGAGATTCAGCGGCAATAAGATCTCGAGGGTCAGGATTCCCTACAGGACCAAGGTAATAAGACTGCGAATTGGCCTCGGTGCGAATCAGAAGCTCGGTAGAAGGCTCCTGGAAGAAAGCGGAAAAGGAAAATCTCAGGTAAAATTGAAAACCTAATGCCGAACAAGGTTTGCGGGGGATGAATTTACCTGAGCAGCTTGGTTCTGAGCTGCCATTGGAGGTTCGAGCTCGGAACGAAGGGATCTAGGGTTGGATCTGGATGAAGATTCCGGCGGATTGCGAAGAACAGGTGTTGACGGATTTGATTCGAGGATTCGTGGTTGGAGTCAATTGTGGAACAAAATTACTTTTATCCCACAATTGAAGGGGCATGTGTTAACACCAAAATTTGGTAAGGAGTCTGACCTGTGGGTCCGGTTCGAAAAAGAGTCCGTCTGGTGGAAGGAAGGATATTTTCAGAGATTTTCGGCAAAGAGATCTGCGGTCGGCTATCTGCTCCGGTTCGGCAAAGGAACAAGAGAGCCGATTTTGCGGGATTGGACGGTGACGTGGCTCAATCGGGGAGACGAATGGATGGATAGGCGATCGAGCTTAGTTAGGCAATGAATCCATTCGCAGTTGTACTCAACAGGGTATAAATACGACCCCCGAATGTATGTAACAAATACAATCATTCCTCAATACACACCGGCCTTACGCCAAACCCTAGAGTCCTTGTCGTGTCGTCGAGTTCTTCGAGAGGGCCAATCGATCCGTCGACCTCCGTGAGTACCGACAACCTTGTATCATGTCTAGTATCATGCGGTGGATTTAGATCTGATGCAAGTAGTCTTGTTACCATGCTTCGTGTCATGCGGTAGATTCAAGCTTGGTTCAAGAGGGTTTCTTGTTAGATCATGAGCCATGCGGTAGGCTAAGATCTGGCTTGAAGCTAGTTATCGGCTCTATTGGATTTTGGCAAGATCCAATAGATTCATTAAGTTATCCCGTGTTATCTTGAGTTTTACTTTATGTTTTAATTCATGTAACACACCTTTGCCCAATCTAGATGGGTTTGGATCGGCTTTATCTTTTATGATCCTTATTCGAGTAGATTTCATGTTTCAATACGTGGATCTTGTGTTCTCTAATGGCCGAAACCGAATTGATCTAGGTTGTTACGTGTTGCGGGTTCAAGCTTGCTATGTTTGTATAAATCTTGAAAGAACGGGTATCATGCGGTAGATGCGAGTTTTTGGGTTGCTTTGGAGCTAGTCATCCGAGGATTAGATTTCCAAATTAGTCCGATAGATTTATTCACGTGGTAATGTTTGTTCCTTCTTCATGGACCCCAATGAATCGGTACATTCGGCCGCATTCGGTTATGTTTCTTCACGAGTAGATCCCGTACGTTGTTTATGTTTTAAATGATGTGTGCTTTTAGCTTTCCATATTTAGATTGTATCATGCGGTGGATAGATCTATTTGTGGAAAGTGGTATGGTTTTTCATGCAAGTTGTATCATGCGGTGGATAGATTTGTTCGATGCCGTACCCGACGGATCTTAAAGTAACTAGACATGCGGTAGACTAGTGCTTCGGGTCTATGCATGCTTGTTTAGTACATGATCATGTTCGTGCTTTACTTTATTTAATGTTAATCTCCATGGGGATCGGTCATATCTTTGTGCGTGCACCCTTGTTTATACAAAGACCGATCGTTGTCATGCTTACGTCATCCATTCGGCAGATTCCTTTTCCCTTTGTGGTTGCCCGAATGGTCGTGGTTCTTTGACGATAGCTTTACATAGCTATGTGTTATCCCAACTCGGCTCTTTAGCCGTAAATATGGAACCGTCCGGTACCACCCGGCAAGTTCCAAGCTTTGGTATTTAACGCTTTATCTTTTGTTAATTTTCGGGAAAAATTGATCGGCACGTCATTTGCTCTCTCGCGCTGTGAAGCCGGCTTTGTTCGGCTTGCTGTGTGATTGGCGTTGAGTGCACTTTTTGCGTCAACAGCTCCTCCGTACATCCTTGAGGTTCGATAGACGAGCTTCTTGTGGCCCTCATGCCACCGAGGAGAAGAGTGTCATTCCTCCTCGGTGGTGTCGTGTCCTCCTCCATACTCCGAGGAGACTCAAAAACCGAGTGCCTCCTCGAAGATGTCGTCGAAGATGGCTTGGACGACGACGACCCCTACTTCTTGGTAAAAAGGCTTATGGTTTTCTTCCACATATTTGTTGTACTTCTTCTCTCTAATATAATCTCGGGGTTTCAACCGGTAATAAAGCACACAAAATTTATTTCGGAGTATGGACTTTGAGTGGAATTAGGATGTGTTTTGTTGGGCGAAACAAACTTGGAATGGATGGCTAAGTCTAAGGTGGTTCTAGACTACAATTTTGAGCACACAAACAGAGAGCTGGATAAGCTGCTTACCTGCCGAAGGGGAGCACCGAGGGTGCTTAAATAGGGAGAGGCCGGCCGGCCTGGGCCGACCGGCCTAGGTGGCCTCGTGCTCTCCTGTAACACCCTAAAATTCCATCATTAAAATAATGTAAGCAACATGGTGTTTTAGTTTTTATTTTCTAAGGAAATAATAAATTATCAAATAAATTATGCTCTAAAATATTTAAATATCATTTTGAGTAATTTGAGTGGCAACAAGTGCTTGTGCATCATTTTGTTTGCATTGTTTATGTGTGTTTGTGTGAAGTTTTAAAAAGTTTTTAAAATGATTTTAATATTGAAAAGTTTTGAAAATGTTTAAACTTTCAAAAGAATTTGAAGTTTCAAAAGGTTTTGAAAAAAAAAAGAAAAAACCCCAAAACCTCCCCAAACCTCTATCTCCCTCCCTTTCGACCTTTGGCTGAACTCGCCCCAGCGGCCCAGCTTCCCTCCTCTCCCCGCAACCCACCTTTCCTCCTTTTGGCCCAAACACCGCCGCCGACCCAACTCCCTCCCCCCTCTGTCTCTCTCTCACTGCCACCCGGGCCCGCCTGTCAGCTCCTCCTTCCACATCTGGTTCCCCTTCTCTGTCTCGTGTCAAGCTGTGGCCGCCGGCCAAATCTTGGCGCCCCTCGGCTTTCCCTCTCCTTCAAGCCGGCCTTTAAGGCTTAGTTAAGCCTGGCGCTACTCCTCCCCATCAACTCCCTTCAGTTACTCCTTTCCCTCCCCCTAATTTCCATCAAAACCGCCGGCACCCCGTGGCCATTGATGGTCTCTACCTCCCGGCCGAGACCCCCTCTCCTTCCCTTCCCCCCTATAAGAGTCGAGGTCGAGCCCTGCCTCACCCTTTCTTTCCCTTTCTGCACCCGTACACGCCCCTACACCATTCATCCACACGCTCGTGCCGTCGCTGTCGAATTCCGGCCGACAAGCCATTGTTGGACCCCTGGAGTTCCTGCCGTCGGTGGAGTATTCCTTGTTCCCTTTTGCTTTATTCTCTGTGGCGATCGACGCTTACAATCCTAACCTCTGAACCTGGACAACATCGTCACTGGATCGAGCAACACCTGGAGCTCCCTGCCCTTCTTCCGCCGGGATCCCGCCGCCGCTCTCGATCTCCCTCGCCGCTACCTCCTCATCGCCCGCCTCTGCATCCACAGCACCACAGCAAGGTGAGGATGCCCCTCTTACACTCCCAGGTGTCTCCCGCCGCGCATGAGCCCGTCGGTCGCGTACCCTGCTTCCGCCGTCCGCCGCCGGTCATGGAGGCCCTTGTCCGTCAGCCGAGCCACCTCCCTGTAGCCCTGGTTGGGTTCGCTATCCTCCCAACTCCACGTAGAACCTGGCCGCGTCCCAATCCATGGCCCCTAGCCCGAGATTGAGCAACACCGGCGAACTTCGACCGCCGCCTTTCGGCGCCGCCGCAAGCCGGCCATGCGTCGTCGTTCGCCGCCGCCTTGCGCTTGCAAGCCACCAGGACCGCCCGATCTAGGATCGATGTCCCAGATCACGTACCCTTTCGCGGGTGTAACCGTTCCACCGTGGACAAATGGACCAAGTCCGCCGCCCCGTCCACGGAATCGTCAGTAGCCGCGCCAGTCGCACGATCCGTGATCAACGACGCAGATCGCGCCCCAGCCCCGGTCAAAAGGACCAGGTACCGGTCAACCGCGCGTGGTCTCCGCTACTTTGCAAAAAGGCCCCTGTCCTTCCCAAAATCACAACCATAACCTCCCACCAGTTAAAGATTCTTGCAAACAAGTCCTTTTCTTTTCGTATAGATCCCTGATCTTTTAGATATCTTGCGAGCCGCCTGTGGTTTGATCTACGGCTCAAATCAGAGCGACCTCGAGTCAACCGTCAACATAACGGTCAACAGAGTCTTTTCTCTGCAGTTTTGCAAATAAGTTCCTGCAGTTTTGAATATCACAGATATGACCTTCCACCTTTAAGTATCCTTACAGAGAGGTCCTGTTTTTAGCGTATAGGCCCCTAACCTTTCCTGTTTTAGCGCCCGAAAGCCCTTATAGGTTGTTTTGTGCGTTGAACCTTCGTTTTATACGTGTATTTATGTTTTAGCCCCTGGTTTCTTGTAGATAAGCCCCTGTAAGCCCTGTTTCCTCACAGAAAAGCCCTTGAACCTTGTTTTAGCCATATCTTTTGCATCTTTTATCCGCTTTAAGCGTTCTTGGTGTCCACGCGACCGTCTTTTCAAGCCCGTCAGTTTTAGAACCTTCTTTTTGGCTGTATCTTTTGTGTTTTAGCTCTGTTTCCACCGTTTCAAGTTGCATTAGGTTCATATCAACTCAAACTTCGTGTTAGGACCAATGTTGAACATGTTATTTGTTTTATAATTTATTTAAATATTAAATATGATTAAATCCTTATACACATGTTTTTCTAATTAAAATCTAATTAAAGTTCAACATGTGTTTTCATAAGAAAGTTAATATGATTAATACTAGTTAAATATTTCTTATAATTAAAAGTTAATTACATGTATATCTTGGCCTTCATAATCAAACTTAAATTGATTAATGATTAAAAGCAACATAGGATATATTTCAAGTTTTCTTAATTAAATTGTTAATTTGATTAATATGAATATAAATGTGTTTTTAAGTTGTAATTTGATTGGAACAACTCGAAATATAAAGATAAACGCCTAGATGCTTTTACATGCTTTTTTTAAATTAAATGTTTAATTTGCATAAATCATACTTGAATATTTATAAATAAAATTGGACTAGGTTTACATCATCTTTTAAATATAAAATAACTTGCTTAATTATAAATAGGGTATTTCTTTGAAATAACCTATGCACATCTGTCGATGTTAAACCTTTCGACCTCCATGGGAGGTACCCGCAAGAAGGTAGAAGGTGAGGATCACCATGATCCGGAACCCGAAGGTACGCACGAGGACACAAGACACAAGATTTATACGGGTTCGGGTAGCCGCAGTAGCTACCCTACGTCCTATTTGGAGTAGTATTGCGCCCGCGCTTGGGTGTTGTTCCCCGAGGGATTGTGGATGATCGGCTAGGTACCCGGCCCTCCTTTATATAGTCCAGGGGGCGGGTTCCTAGTCGGTTACAAGGGAGGAGTCCTCGTAGGATTACATGGCACGAGTCCTAGTAGGAGTACAGGGGAATTCTACTAGGAGTCTGTCTGCTTCCTTCCTTGCGGTACCCAGGGTGTATGCCCGACAAGCCCTCGAGCACGTTGGAGTCGAGAGTAGTAGTTTGAGTAGTCTTGAAGCCTCTTCGAGTAGTTCTTGAGCGTCCTCGAGTACTGCTTGGAGAAGTCTTCAATAGTACTTGAATCGCCGCGACGCCGGAAGGTGGTCCAGCTTTCATTTGTCTTGAAGTCGAGATTTATATGGAAGTGCGGTTGCAAAATCGCACTCCATATGGAGTAGCCCCCGAGCCTTAGGTTGAGTTGTAGACTCGGCCGAGGGTCAATCTTGATTCTCGCTTCCGTCTTGAAAAAATCAACTGATGGGTGTAGCCTAGTAGCCCCCGAGCCTTGGAACGATTGAAGAATCAATCCAAGGGTCTTCAATGTTTGTGGAAGTCATCATCTGAGTACTCTTGTAGCGTTCAGCCCCCGAGCTCGTCGCCAGGTGAGCCGTAGGAGTCACATCGAGTAGTTGTTGGTGCTGAGCCCCCGAGTTAGAGAGCTAGCGGAGACTACTCGAGTTGTTGTCGAGTAGTGATTTGGTGCGTAGCCCCCGAGTTTGGGAACTAGCCGCGCCGGTGGAGGTACGCGGAGCGTCCTGGAAGTCGTCGCTGAAGCTTGACCTGAAAGTAGAGATGCGTACATCATGTAGAATTTTTGTAGAAATTGAATCTACTAATGACAAATACAAATATGAATATAGATGTAAATGTCATGTGTCATGCTCTTGTTGTGGTCGTTAGGCGTCGAGTAGTTGTTTAGCGCCCAGTCTCTGTGGTCGCTATTTAGCCATAGCCGCTGGGGGCGTGGAGGCATGACGGAGGGCTAGTTTAAGCGCCCGGTCTGCGAGGAGCTCGTTTAGCCGTAGTCGGCCGGGGACGTGGAGGCATGACGAGAGCCGAGGCTTTGCGCGGATCAAGGAGTGTGCTACCGGAGCGAGACCATTAAGAGGTAGACGAAGGTAGTCGGCATAGCGACAAGAGATAGCGCGATTGCTCGTTGTTCCGCATGGCGGAGAGCAAGATTGCGCAGTGCCTCCTCAAGGTGCAGCCGTTGTGCGCCTCCAGCACTTAGTACACGAAACGTCATGGCAAGAGCCTCCTAATTTGGTGTACCAAGCCTGTGACAGTCAGTCAACGGTCCCCAAGGAATAGCCGGCACCGGTGTAGCTCGCCGACAGTAGCCGTCGAGAGGCATACACGAAGTAGTCTTCGGCGTTGTTCCCGTATGCGGAAAACAAGCCGAAGAAGAAATAATTATTGAAATAAGTGACTTAGCTTGATTCGCGGACGAGAGTCGACGAAGCCGTGGCGGTCGGTGATGGAGCCGCGACGGTTGTTGCTGAAGTCGACTAGTCGGAGGTGGATCCGACTAGTTGTTGATGTCGCGGGAGCCGTCCTCGACTAGTTTACTAGTCGAGATGAGTAGTCAAAGTAGTCGTACACCCGGAACACCCGAGAAGACGACGTAGCGGCGGCGTACGGCGTAATCGATGTAGAGCCGCTGCGGCCGAGAGACGAGTACTCGCGGCGCACGGCAAGGTTGACGTAGAGCCCGTGCGGCCGGGTGACGAGTAGTCGCGGCGCACTATGTAGTTGTACTCATGTACGTCTTGTGTGTGCATGTAGCAAAGATCCTTGAAGTCTGCTTGGTGTAGCTTTTGATGTGCACGTAGCCAAGAGCCAAATGCACTCCTTGGTCTTCACGTGCATGCGCCGCCGGTGAATAGATTGCTCAACTCTGTTTTTTTGAACACATGCACTTTGATGAGAGACTCCACGGTGGGCACCAGGCTTGTATACCGATTTGCTTTGCATTAACTCTGACGAGCCACGTGCCGCGTCTTGGGCTCCTGGTCTCGATGCGTAGGCAAGTTAGATTGCTTGGGACACGGACTCAACGTGCGACCTTAAGCATGTAACACGAAATCGAGTTCGCGTCGGTCTTGTGGAGAATCGCCGAGCCGGCGAGTTGAGATTTGAGGGAGATATCGACTTTGCTTGGAACGAGTGATTGCACCGCGTCCGCGTAAGACACCGTCGGCGACTTGATGGTTGAGCGATTGATTTTGTAGATGAAGGTCCTTCGAATTCGCGGATGATCGTGACGACGGCCCCACGGTGGGCGCCGAGTGTTGGTGTTAAACCTCTCGACCTCCATGGGAGGTACCCGCAGCAAGGTAGAAGGTGAGGGTCGTCATGATCCGGAACCCGAAGGCACACGCAAGGACATAAGACACAAGATTTATACAGGTTCGGGTAGCCAGAGTAGCTACCCTACGTCCTGTTTGGAGTAGTATTGCGCCCTGCGCTTGGGTGTTGTTCCCCGGAGGGATTGTGGATGATCGGCTAGGTACCCGGCCCTCCTTTATATAGTCCAGGGGGCGGGAACCTAGTCGGTTACAAGGTAGGAGTCCTAGTAGGATTACATGGCACGAGTCCTAGTAGGAGTACAGGGGAATTCTACTAGGAGTCTGTCTGCTTCCTTCCTTGCGGTACCCGGGGTGTATGCCCGACAACATCTTTATTAAATTGAAATATACCAAGCACATGGCTAGCTCTTGTTTGTGATCATCCAAATCTCCCGATAGTTCCTAGTGCTCTTGTGTTCGCGTTCCTAGGGCCAAACTTAATGGGGACGTGGGTTCCCGATCTTCCGTCGGTGGAGATAGCTATCGATTTGGTGGAGATGTCACACAAACGATCCGGCTTCCAATCAACACGACTAGAACCCCGCAATCGCAGCACTACTTCTCCTCTCGGTTATCAACCATGCACTGCACGATTGACCTCGCCACGAGGGCTAATCCTTGCCTGAGAATCAAAAGACACAAGCAAGAACAAGAAAGAAACACAATCTGGAAAATTGCAGATGAATGATTAAGCTCACAAGTTGGGGTCTCACAAACCGATCGAGCGGCGAACTGTTCTTGACAGAATGACTTAAGCAAAACCCGAAACCCTAATGAGGGTAGCGGCTATGGATAAATAGAGGTTAGGGGCGTGACCCCCTCTCTGGACGCACCCCTAATGGGCTCAACAAAGATACACGGCCCAAAGGCCAAAATATGGTGTCGCATCACCGAGGCAGATTTTGGACGTCAAATTGTTTCGACGATTCCTGTTGACTCAGGACGAATTTTGGTATGAGACCGATGCCATTGGAAGCTCTATAAAATTCTGCTTCCAACCATATATAGAACGTCCCAATCCAACTCCGTATGCGACCTGGGCGTCCGTTTTACGACGGGCTGTTCCTGGAGTCCGAAACTGAAACGAAGTCGAATTGGTTTAGGCCTCCACCTTGATCCGGACGTCCTTGCTGGTCTTCCACGCCTCCAAGTCCTTCCTCATGTCCATGCTGGTCCCCTCCTTCATTCCTAAGTACAATTAAATCATTAGGTAGCACACTATTCTCAAATGCACAAGAATACATACATAGGAACCAGCTCACCCGTAAATTCAATTATCTTGCGCGTGAGCGAGTAATGGGACCTTGAACATCAACTAGAGGAGTATTGTTTGTATCCATGGGAGTGATGTCCTCATCATCCTCCCCCTCTTGAAGTGGAGTCGTCCTCGACTCAAGCTCATCTTCTTCTCCCAAATACGGTATCAAATCTGCAATGTTAAAGGTAGGACTAACCCGGAATTCGGGAGGCAATTCAAGTTTATATGCATTATCATTTATTTTATCCAAAATCTTATATGGACCAGCAGCACGTGGCATCAATTTAGACTTTCTCAACTCTGAAAATCTATCTTTTCTCAAATGCAACCACACTAAATCACCCGCCTCAAGCTTAACTTGTTTTCTACATTGACTACCAGCAATTCTATATTTTTCAGTCATCTTTTCAATGTTTTCTTTAGTTGAAGCATGAAGTTTCAAAATAAATTCAGCACGCTCCTTAGCATCACTATGCACTAGCTCAGTAGTAGGGAGAGGCAAAAGATCAATGGGAGCACGGGGGTTAAAGCCATACACTACCTGAAAAGGACTTACCTTGGTGGTGGAGTGTTCGCCCGATTATATGCAAACTCCACATGCGGCAAACACTCTTCCCACATCTTCAAGTTTTTCTTCAATATTGCTCGCAGCATTGTAGACAATGTTCTATTCACAACCTCCGTTTGTCCATCAGTTTGGGGATGACAAGTAGTAGAAAATAGCAATTTTGTCCCCAATTTGTTCCATAGAGTACGCCAAAAATGACTCAAGAATTTCACATCACGATCTGAAACAATAGTAGAAGGCATACCATGCAAACGAACAATCTCTTTGAAAAAGAGGTTAGCAATATGAACGGCATCATCCGTTTTGTGACAAGGAATAAAATGTGCCATCTTAGAAAAACGATCAACCACCACAAAAACACTATCGCTCCCCCTCTTTGTCCTATGCAATCCCAAAACAAAATCCATAGAAATATCCGCCCACGGAACAGAAGGAATAGGAAGAGGCATGTATAAACCATGTGGGTTCAATCGTGACTTAGCTTTTTGACACGTCGTGCATCTTGCAACAAAGCGCTCAACATCACGGCGCATTCGAGGCCAAAAGAAGTGTGTGGACAGCACAGCATCCGTCTTCTTGGCACCGAAATGGCCCATCAAACCACCACCATTGCTTCCTGCAACAACAAGAGACGAACCGAACCAACTGGAATGCATAGGCGGTTAGCTCTAAACAAGTATCCATCATTTAGCACAAATTTATTCCATGTACGGTCCTCTTTACAATTTAAAATAACCTCTTTAAAATCATCATCTAAAGCATATTGTCCCTTAATTGTTTCAAGCCCAAAAATACGACAATCAAGTTGAGACAACATAGCATATCGTCTAGACAAAGCATCAGCAATCACATTATCATTCCCTTTTTTTATGTTTAATGATGTAAGGGAAAGTTTCAAGAAATTCTACCCACTTAGCATGTCGACGGTTCAGATTTGTTTGGCTACGAAGATGCTTAAGTGACTCATGATCGAGTGAATAACAAATTCCTTAGACCACAAATAGTGTTTCCACGTTTGCAAAGATCGTATGAGAGCATATAATTCTTTATCGTACGTGGAATAATTAAGAACAGGACCATGCAATTTCTCACTAAAATATGCAACGGGTTTACCTCCTTGCAGCAAAACGGCACCAATGCCAACTCCACTTGCATCACATTCGAGTTCAAAAGTCTTACCAAAGTCGGGAAGTTGGAGTAGTGGTGCGTGAGTAAGCTTCTTTTTCAAAAGAGCAAAAGAATCCTCTTGTGACTGCCCCCAAGTAAAAGAAACACCCTTCTTGGTCGGCTCATGTAATGGGGAAGCGATGGTGCTGAAATCCTTCACGAAACGGCGATAAAATCCCGCAAGTACAAGAAAACTCCGCACTTGTGTCACCGTCGATGGTGTTGGCCAACTCTGAATAGCATGCACCTTGGCCTCATCAACCTCAATACCCTGTGGAGTCACAACATAGCCAAGAAACGATACTCGTTCGGTGCAAAAGGTGCACTTCTCGAGGTTAGCAAATAAGCGCGCGGCTCGCAAAGCATCAAAAACAACACGTAGATGGTCAAGATGTTCAGATAAACAAGTGCTGTAGATCAAGATGTCATCAAAATAAACCACCACAAATTTGCCAATAAATGGGCGCAAAACCTCGTTCATCAAACGCATAAAAGTACTAGGTGCATTAGTTAATCCAAAAGGCATCACTAACCACTCATACAAGCCGAACTTGGTTTTAAAAGCGAAGCTTTTCCATTCATCGCCCAATTTCATTCTAATTTGGTGGTACCCACTACGCAAATCAACCTTAGAAAATATTTTAGAACCACTTAACTCATCAAGCATATCATCTAATCGAGGAATAGGATGACGGTACGGATAGTGATGTTGTTAATGGCTCTACAATCTACACACATGCGCCAACCGCCATCTTTCTTTGGAACCAAAATGACAGAACGTAACAAGGACTAAGGCTCTCACGTACGTACCCGCGGTCCAAAAGGTCTTGGACTTGGCGCCGAATCTCCTTAGTCTCCTCGGGATTTGCTCTATATGCAGCACGGTTGGGCAAGCTCGCTCCGGGAATCAAATCAATCCGGTGCTCAATCCCACGAATGGGAGGAAGTCCCGGAGGTATCTCGGAGGGAAAAACATCTCGAACTCCCCGCAAAAGGTTAGTCACAGACGCAAGCAAAGTGCTAGGAATATCATCAATAGAAAAGAAAGCATCTTTGCAAATCAAGGCATAGCAGCAAGCATCAGTAGTAAAAAGATCAGATTTAGTAGCAAGCATAACAGGAGCATTCAATTTAATTTCTTGCTGAATTTTTGTCTCATTAGTGGTACTTGCAGCTCTATCTTTATCAGCTTGTATAATTTCAGCAGGAGTCAAAGGTAGTAAGGTAATGTTTTTATCTTTATGTCTAAAAGTGTATTTATTACTCCTACCATGGTGACGTGCATCAGTATCATATTCCCAAGGTCTACCCAACAAAAGAGAACAAGCTTCCATAGGTACGACATCACAATCCGCATAATCAGAATACATACCAATGGAAAATGCACTCTTACCATGTGTGTTACCTTAACCTTGCCCGAATCAGTGAACCACTGAATGTGGTATGGACGTGGTCGTGGACGTGTGGTCAAGCCAAGCTTCTTGACCAAATCTGAACTCACCAAATTATTACAGCTTCCTCCATCAATAATAACACGTGCACGCCGATTCTCGATGGCAAAGAAAGTCTGGAACAAATTATGGCGCTGCTGATTTTCTGAAGACGCTTGCTGAGAACTAAGCACACGCTGCACCATGACACTTCGAAGGTTCGCCGTAGCATCAGCACCAAGCATAGCATCATCATCAGCAGCAACATCACCGGAGTCATCATCGTCAGCCTCATCGTCGGAAGCACTAATGTAGCCATCATCTGTAGCAATGTATGTGCGCTGACTCGGACAATCCTTCTTTATGTGACCAATCCCATGACAACGGTGGCAAACAATGTCTGAAGAACGACCACTGGATGGTGCTGCAGGTGCTCGTGAATCAGGTTTCTTGGTGGGTACCTGCAAAGGAAGTTTACCAATATGTGCAGCAGGTGTCGAGGGAGGTCGCGTGGACGCTGGTGGGTGCGTCCGCGATGTAGAAGATGCACCAAACGTAGTCCTGGGGCGGTGGTGTCGTCCCTGCAATTCCTTCTCTGCAAGCATAGCAAACTGGAACAACTTGTTGACAGTGTTAAATTCTTTGTAATCCACAATGTCCTGAATGTCACGCCGCAAACCGGAATAAAAACGGCAAAGAGCATCCTCCTGTCCCTCTACTATCCCACAACGTTGCAATCCCTTCTGAAGCTCAGCATAATAATCTTGAACAGATTTATCCCCTTGCTCTAAACGCATCAGTTTCTTACGCAATTCTCTATGATAAGATGGGGGAACAAATCTATCGCGCATAGCAACCTTAAGATCTTCCCAAGTAGTAGGTGCTCTACCATCCCCAACTAGACTAGTCCACCAAACAATAGTAAAATCTTTAAATTCACTAGTGGCTTGTCTAACTTGATGGTGTTCAGGTACAAGGTGGGCAGCAAATTTCTGTTCTATCGTCATCTCCCAATCAAGATATCCCTCAGCATCATAATGACCCGAAAAAGATGGTATAGTGAATTTAACCTTAGCATAAGGGTCGTCGGGAGCACGATTGTTATTACCTTGCTTTGTTGGCGGTGTGGCATACCTTCTGTGTTCTGACGAAGGCAGCGACGAAGTCGTAAATCTCTAGTGGTCGCTTCATCATAGTTACCTTCTGCATCAAACACCGCATCATCAGGAAAACGTGGAGGAGGAGGTTGTGGCGGTGCTTGTTGTCGCGTCTCCAACACAACAAGTCTGTCGACGATCTCAGACAATCGTCGCTCCACCCTCTCGTAATTCTTGCCAAGGTCCAATGTAATGAGCGCATCATGTACGGACTTGTGGACCGTCTCCTCCATCTGCTCCTTCATGAGCTTGTTGTTTGCCTCAAGATCTTGGCGGCTAACACACTCGTTAAAGTCTGTAGGGATCGTTGCTTCCTCTGCATCTCCTGCCATCGAAACACCAAAACAGAAACAAACGGTGAAGGTCATCCCTAATAATCTCAATTGGAACACGGGAACACACTCTATTGTGTCTTACCAAGCTCTTACAAGTGTCCGACGAAATACAAAGCAAATGATACTTACCAAAGGGAGTGAAACCGCGATTTTAAGGTCAAAGCTGTATTGATCGAAGAAAGTGTGTGGAGCTTGGGAGGCCAAAAATAGAATATGAAGGATTAGCAAATATCGAATGCGGATTAGCGAAGTTCAATAAGTGTCCAAGGCACAAGTCACAATTGCTGGCTAAGACGGGTCCTATCGTAGCACAACAAGGTAAAAATAACAAGGAACGATGGACAAACTCAAAGAACTTAGCAGAATGGCAGTTCTATAAATAGAGTAGTTTTTTCGAAGCACTAGTAGAAATCAAAAACGGGCGCTTCCAAAGGGCTACCAGCAAACGAGTTGATCTTTGGCCAAATTTTTTTACCACCGAACTAAGATCACCAAAGATGGAAGCACAAGAAAAATCACCTGAAACAAAGGTGTATTGCGGCCTAGGGAAATTCTGGAACTTTTTCAGAAATCCCTCGAAACGAGTAAATGAATTTTTTCTTTTTCTTCCTGATTTTTTTTGAATTTTTTGAGAACGGCGAAACCGACGAAGTGGGTGAATCGTATGTGCAACTTTTCGTTGCCAAGCTCCTGTAAAAATTTGAGCCAAAACGGAGCACCGAGCGAAAAGTTATGCCTGTTTTATGGAAGGTCACTCAACCTATGTTTTCCAAAAGGCACAAATCGGCAGGAAACGCAGCGGTGGCTATGGAACGCAGGGGCACAATCCTCCCTGGTATAAGCCGTAGGTATTGCAAGATTATGAATCAAGGAGGGGCTCAAAGGCGGTTTGCAACCTATCTATGGCTGGCGTGGCGGAATTCACACAAGGCGGCTAGCGAGGGCAAAGTCGAGTGATGTGGTGGCTCGACTTGTAATCCGGAAAAGGTGGATGGGCTAGCGACGGAAATAAAACAGCGACGGCGCGGTTGAACTACGATGATGAACACGACCTAAACCAGCAACAAGACTCGAACACGGACACAAACTCAACAAAGCAATCCGAAAACGAAATTGCGAGGCTAAAAACTAGGGTTGTAGGACGACGAGAATTTTTTTTTAAACTTTTTGTGGACTATGGGACGAAGGCGAAAACACTCAAAACTAGGGTAAGCCCGATGGTGATACCGAGTCTCTCGATTACCACTTAATGGGGACGTGGGTTCCCGATCTTCCGTCAGGTGGAGATAGCTATCGATTTGGTGGAGATGTCACACAAACGATCCGGCTTCCAATCAACACGACTAGAACCCCGCAATCGCAGCACCATTTCTCCTCTGGTTATCAACCATGCACTGCACGATTGACCTCGCCACGAGGGCTAATCCTTGCCTGAGAATCAAAAGACACAAGCAAGAACAAGAAAGAAACACAATCTGGAAAATTGCAGATGAATGATTAAGCTCACAAGTTGGGGTCTCACAAACCGATCGAGCGGCGAACTGTTCTTGACAGAATGACTTAAGCAAAACCCGAAACCCTAATGAGGGTGGCGGCTACGGATAAATAGAGGTTAGGGGCGTGACCCCCCTCTCTGGACGCACCCCTAATGGGCTCAACAAAGATATACGGCCCAAAGGCCAAAATATGGTGTCGCAGCACCGAGGCAGATTTTGGACGTCAACTTGTTTCGACGATTCCCGTTGACTCAGGACGCATTTTAGTATGAGACCGGTGCCATTGGAATCTCTATGAAATTCGGCTTCCAACGATATATAGAACGTCCAAATACAACTCCGTATGCGACCTGGGCGTCCGTTTTACGACGGGCTGTTCCTGGAGTCCGAAACTGAAACGAAGTCGAATTGGTTTAGGCCTCCACCTTGATCCGGACGTCCTTGCTGGTCTTCCACGCCTCCAAGTCCTTCCTCATGTCCATGCTGGTCCCCTCCTTCATTCCTAAGTACAATTAAATCATTAGGTAGCACACTATTCTCAAATGCACAAGAATACATACATAGGAACGAGCTCACCTGTAAATTCAATTGTCTTGCGCGTGAGCGAGTAATGGGACCTTGAACATCAACTAGAGGAGTATTGTTTGTATCCATGGGAGTGATGTCCTCATAAAAACCTTGTCCTCTTTTTAAGTTTTTTATGCTTGGTGTGTTGTTTTGTTTATTGTATGTATTCTAGTGTGCTCGTAGACATCGTGCCAGTTTCAAGTGAGCAGCCAGTTGGAGCGGATCAAGAGCAAGTGTTTGAAGAAGAAGAACCCCAGTGTTTAAGCAAGGAAGGCAAGTGGATTTCTCCCCCTTCATATTCTATTTTTGTCCCACACAACTTGCATGATAACTAAGTTTACTTTTAAATGTTGTATTGCATAAGTTTGATGGGAAATCACCTTTTTAAAAACATGACTAGAATTTTATCCCTTTACCTTGGACAACCCTTTTAAATAAATGTTTTGGGTAGAAATGCTTAGTTCCTATAACTTGGGTTGGTTAAATGAATCTTTTGCAATATGATGAATGTTGATCATGTAACCTTTGGTGATATATATGTGTGTGTGCTTATGGTTAATAACAAGATCATATGGTTTAATCGGAACATGGAGAACCACCTAGGAAAACAGTGCAACCACAGTCCATATGGCTCTGGCTTAGCCAATTAATTAGGTGTGTGATTGTACTGGTGACCTTATCCCAAAGGAACACAGGGAACTCGGGGTAGCAGGGGTATAGCCCGGTTCTTTTGGGGTAGCAGCCTTCGCTAAGGTGCTGACCACTAGGGAGGGTTATGGTCCGCCCCGAGTCAGAATCTTGTCATGGGTTGTTGGTGCTTTTGCATATCTTTGTGAAGGCTTCATAGCGTCCCTATGCAATCACACCTCGGAAGTGTGGTATTGTGCCTGATCAGCACATGCGTGGTTGGGTCTAAAGTTCTTCAGAACTTTTACGCGAGTTGTGGTGAAAGTGTACAACATTTGTAGAGTGTAAAACTGATCGATCAGCCATGCTCACGGTCAACAGCGGCCTGGACCCTCACATGATAATCAAACATAAAGATGGAATTAAATCGTGGTTTCCTGTGGGTTTTTGAGAGGAGATGCTTTCCTAAATGCTTAAGTGGGTTGGTATAAACTTACTAGTAAATAGGTGCTTGCTAATAAAACTTGACAAACATTAAAATGCTAACCGCTGCAAAACTCTTAGCCTATCCTTGATAGCCTTGCATCTTCCCCCACTTGCTGAGCTCCAACCATAAGTGTGCTCACCCTTGCTTACCTGCTGTTCAGAGGAGAACACTGGAGAAGAGCACTTCAGCGACTACGATGAGTTCTGAGGCTTGCGTGCCCCCAGTCATGTGGCTGTGGAAGCTGAAGACATAGATGCTTCGTCTAGTTACCGTTTGATCATTGTAAAGACCTTTGAGTCTAACGTATGAGTGTAATAAAGAGATAATGTAATGGTTTAAC
Source organism: Cenchrus americanus (assembly GCA_947561735.1). Taxonomy (NCBI): domain Eukaryota; kingdom Viridiplantae; phylum Streptophyta; class Magnoliopsida; order Poales; family Poaceae; genus Cenchrus; species Cenchrus americanus. The sequence continues at coordinate 194,541,306 of OX387241.1, forward strand.
TCTTGTACGTTTTTATTGTTGATATTCACTCATGGCGTCTATCATGTGTGCAAACTTGATCCTGGCGCACATATGAGATGCATTTGGTTTTCTTCGGAAAATCAGGTGTGACATCTCCCTGGCTTTGGTTTCTTCCAGCACTCTCATCTTCAATTTGTAACCTTTATGCCCGCATGCTCCACGTGTTGCACCGCCCAAACTCTCTCATCCACTCCTTTGCTTGCATTATTGGTCCTTCCACTTGATGTCTTTGCTTTGAGTCATGTCCATGTCCCTTTGCTTCACATGCCTCCATCATTTTTCTGCAAAACAAGGCTTGCTGCTCTCCCATGCTTGTCCTTTGCATGTGGTTTTGATGAAAGTTGTTGGAAGAGCATCCCATGATGCATCATGGTGCATGCATGATTTGTTTAACTAGATTGCCTCCTCTAAGCATGTCTTAAGGCTAAGCACTCCTCTAATTTCAAAATTTTAAAATAAACTCAGAGCTATAGATGAGCTCAAGTATAAATTTAGAGAAGTTTTTAAAGCATTAAAAACACATGTAAGTCGAAAATATTTTCTGACTACCTTATCTCTATCACCTCTTTGCCCGAGGACGAGCAACGTCTAAGCATGGGGGAGGAGGTAGGTACAATGCAATTTTAAAGTTCAAGGAGAGCAAATAAAAAAATTTCAAAAGAAAGAAAAAGAAAAAATGAGAAAAATAAAGAAAGAACAAAAATATGAGTATGAGAAAAAGAGGAGAAAAGAAGAAAAAAATATATGAGTATGAATTATATAAAAATAAAATAAAATGAACTCCCTGGTTCTCTAAAGTGCATCGAAATTTCAAGGTTTCAAGATAAAAAAATCCTTACTCATTTTTCCAACCATGTGCAATCCGATAACGAGGACTTCCTTTGTGCCTCGGGATCACTCTTTGCCATTTGCACATGTCCACCTATCTCAAGCGTGTGTATTTTTCTCTTTCCCCTCCTTGATTTAACATTATTTTCCAATGACCTTTTTGACGAGCCTCGGTAAGACCATGAGAAGCTTGTCTTGTTTTGACAACATCTCATTTATAATATCTTGGTAGGACTAAACTTTCCCAAAAAAGCTCCATATAAAGCCTACCACATATTTATGTGTTATGAGAGGGAAAGGAGTAGAATAAATAGGCTTGAGAGACAAGATGAGATGAGAGTTCTTGAGCAAGATGCAAGGTGGTTTAAATTTGTGAACTTGGTTTAGATCTTTTCATCTTGTTCTTTATTTCAAAATTTACGAGATCCATTTGAATTTTGGGAGCATGCTAATACTTGTGGGATAAGCTTAATTATTAATCTACCCTCGGTAGGGACAAAGGCTAGTATATTATGGAACTTTAACGAATTAAACTTTTGAGAGCATTATGTTTTCTCATGTATGATCAAGTGCAAGGTTTAAACAATGAAGGGCAACGATGATATCCATCGAAGGCTTACTCGAGGACGAGCAAGGTTTAAGCATGGGGGAGCTGTTGACGGTGAAAATCCGTCAACCTAGCCATGAGTTTACCTTTGGTGTTGGCATGACTTTTGTATCTTATCCATTGGTACTAACCCCCGTGGTATAACAAGTTCACTTGTGCATGTTGGTTTTGGAGTTAAGTGTTTACGCAGGGTTTTAACGTTGAAAGCAAGACTTCCGGGATAAGTTCATTAAGCACCTCATGACAAGACCTTGAAGCCCGGTACAAGTCAAGCAATGAAGTGAACATGACTCCAAGAGCCCAAGGACCAAGCCCAAGAAGATGACAAACTCCGAGGACCTAGCCAGAAAAGTGCTGAATCTTGCAAGACAAGGAGCTTTGTCCAATTCGGAGAGAAACCGACGACAAGGGTCCACATGCAAAAGGGGAAAGGATCTAGAAGACGCGGAAGCAACACCGAGCGAAGGAGGCCACGGACCGGGCCGAGATGGGCCCGGGCCGGCCGGCCCGGCCTTGTTTCGGGGCCCGCCGGCCTCCCCTTTGACCTAGTTGCATCTCGGGCTATTTATAGCCCCCTGTCCGAGAGCCACGGATCAACTAAGTCGTAATCCGCCGCCGAGGAGCCGAGAAGCTTGAGGGACACCATCTCGGAGATGAGGGTCGTGCTAGTTGTCTAGGGTGAAACCCTAGCCGACATGGGAACCTTGCATGGAAGACCACGTCGAGCTCGGAGCAAGGATTAAGATCGAGGTAGGATCCCGGTGGTGATCTTGTTCATGTAATCATTCATGGTAAAGTGTTTAAGTGAATCCGATTTCTAGCGATCAAGTGCCTTCTCGATGATTTTGTTTTCTTCTTGGTTTTGCTTCTTCCCCAATCTATACTTAAGATAGATTGCTTAGGGTACTCTTGTAGCCGCGGTGGCTAGAGGTGCATACCGGACCGGCCAAGTGATTTCAACTTGTTCTTATCGAACTCGCCCTAGACTACCCGCATGAATAGGGATACGTTGTGACGAACGGGGGTTCCGAAAGGCGGGCGTTTTCGGAATCGGACCGGAGGCCATGCTTTAAAGATGCTTTTAATGAGATTCGCTTTTCTATCTTCATCTATCTTGTTTGGAGCTACAACATAAGCATGATCTAGACTCTCTAGATCGGTTATCTCTTGCTTTCTCTTGCTACCTCTTTAGTAGATTAGATTAGATTTGTTTTCTTTATGAGTTAGTAGATTAGATGCAACTTGCCTCTTCATAAGATAGCTTTCCTTGCTTTACTAGATTGAATCCTTACGTTGCACATTGTTCCACAGATTCGATACCTTGGGTTCACCACTCGGGGGAAGAAGGGCCCCTTGACTACGACGGGAGACTTGTCCGCTTGCAAGTCTAAATGAACTTTGATACAACTATTAACCGTCAACAAGCTCCTTTTTCCGGCGCCGTTGCGGGAACAAGCAATCAAGATCCGATCTAGTATCGCGTATTTTTTAGTATTTCTTTTGATTTTCTTTTGCATCTCTTAACTTTGATCATCCTCAAAAAGAAAAAAATCAATATAATCTAGTTTTGATTGACCCTAATTTTTCTTTTCTTTTTAGATTTTTGTTTTATTGCTAACCCTAACCGGAGATGGTTGGCTACCTCTCCAAGAAACCCAAACTTTTTTGTGGATGATCCAGGAAAACTTTACAGGCAAAGGAGACGTGCAACACAAGCTAAAGGGTTGGAAACCCTAGATCCAAAAGCCAAAGTCGAAGGACCGTCGAAATCTCCAAGGGAATCACCACCTCCAAGTCCAAAGGAAGATCAACCTAAACCGACATCGTTGATCTACCTATCATAAACCTTCAAGACGCCCGAAGGCCGTTCAAGATCAAGGTCTCAACTATCCGCATGACGTTTGCAAGAGCTTTGGAGCGTTTCAATGAATACATACGAGCCGGATTCCTTGAGTGGCAAATCGGTTTACTTAAGAGGAGGATGGAGAAGATGGAGATAGAGAAAGAAGCTCAACACCTAACGGCTGCCAAGGCAAGATCCACATGCCGGGATTGTGAGGAGCACGACCATGTCCAAGGTAAACCCCGATTTAATGCAAGTTCATCCATCCAAGATTTGCTTCCTCTTTGTACACAATTCAAGGACTTCATGGACGAGCAAGCTAAGATCAACAAGGATGCTGTCACTAAGTTCGAGGCTATGGAGAAAGTATTAGAGAATCTAGATGGCAAGGTGACGGAGGTCGGAAGCTCCATACATGAAGTGTTCATCGTGATGAAGTGTGAGAGATGCAAGTGGGACAACTTGTTAGGCTCCCGATGGTTAACAAAGAAGAATTTCCGAGACAACCCCAAGGTCCCAAGACGGCGAAGGCTACTCAAACTCATTTGGGAGAGATGGAGGATCACACCAAGGAGACCATGAAGATCACAACTGAAGGACCGGAGTTTGAGATGCCGGGCCATTACATGAAGGAAGTTGTTGCATCCATCAAGACCAAAAGACAAAGCCAGCCTGTGAAGACCAAAAAAATGACTAAGCTGAAGAAGAAGCCCGTGCCCAAGATGGTGCGAAGTGGGTACCCAAGATTGCAACGCCCGCAAAGAGCGTTGATCCGAAGTAATCAAGTGAAGAAGTCTAGCCATGGACTATAAACGAAGCGCTAGGCGGGAGGCAACCCGTTTCGTCGAGTCAAGAATAAGCTACGGGAGGACAACCCGATTCCGGGTTTTTCGAGTTTTTTTAATAATTCAGTTTTGAATTTTACTACACAAAACATTAGACTTAGAATGGTTGAACAATATTAGAGACGTAATTCTTGGTTGAATATTTTGTTTTGATCATAAACCCTTTACATGAACCATCCTATGTGTTTGTTTGCTTCTTTTCGAGAAACCAAAACCAAAAAATTCAGAACCTATCTCAACCTTTCATCCTCTCTATGATGTTGTGGTTGAATTGTTTTACATGCTAAAAACACACGAGTAGAGCCACGTCTTGTACCTAGATGTTATTTAAATTTCAGCGCATGGTAGGACTCGCGTTAACCTAGAATTTTGACTTTTGGTTGGTTTAAAAATCCTTATCCTTGGTTTCTCTAGAGTTAGAATTTTTCTAAGCCTCATTTAATTTTATTTTATTCAAACTCTCTCTTATCTAATCAAAATTAGAACATGAACCTATGCCCCCATGATCAAGCCGGGAAAAGCTTGCTCTCAACTAATGGAAGCAAACAATACCGGTGAGACCAACATAAAAGTAGTCAGAAATATTTTTTGACTTACATTTATTTTTAATGCTTTAAAAGCTTCTCTAAATTTATGCTTGAGATCTCCCGTAGCTCTGAATTTGTTTTTAATTTTCAAAATTAGAGGAGTGCTTAACATTATAACATGCTTAGAGGGAGGCAATCTAGTTAACTTAACCATGCATGCACCATGATGCATCACAGGATGCCCCTCCAACATCTTTTATCAAACCGCATGCAAAGTACAAGCATGGGGGGGCAGCCAAGGCTTTGTTTTATAGGAATATCATGGAAGGCATGTGAGGCAAGGGAGTATGGAAGTGAGTCAAAGCGAAAACATCAAGTGGAAGGAGCAATAATGCAAGCGAAGGAGTGGACGAGAACGTGGAAGGTGCACGCGGTCGCGAAGCAACAAATGCGCTAGAGAAGAACCGAGCCAAGAGGAGGAGAGAGGTAAGTCTCCCATCCAGCTCTTTGTTCGTGTGCTCTAGTTTGTAGTCCGGAACCACCTTAGACTTAGCCATCCACCCCGCTTGTTTCGTGCAACAAATCACATCCTTAATCCACTCAAAGTCCAGACTCCAAAATAATATTTGTGTACCTTGTTACCGGTTGAAAACCCCGGATATATATTTGTGAGGGAGAGTGCTGCAACCATGGAAGAAAACTACAAGCCTTTTCACCAAAGAAGAAGGGATCATCGTCGTCTAAGCCATCATCGACAACCTCTTCGAGGAGGCGCTTGGTTTCCGAGTCTTTTCGGAGTATTGAGGAAGACACGGCACCGCCGAGGAGGAACCACACTCTTCTCCTTGGTGGCATGAGGGCCACACGAAACTCGTATATGAGGTTCACCGGACCTCAAGGACATATGGAGGAGCCACTCGTCCGACCTCGCCACTCAACACAATCATCCGCTCCACCTCCATACGCTATGCGGTATTCCGAGGGGTTTGTCATCATGACGAGAGGAGGAGGAGAAGAAGCTCGCTCGCCTTAGGTAGAGGCTTGTAGCGAACGTCGACTTCGACGACCAAGACCTCCACATATTGGGTTTTCATACGGGACACGGTGCAATTCTCTAATGGAGTGTCGGCAAACACCCATAAGGAATTCGCCTAGGAAATTCTCATGACCATGGCGCATATCCTTGATGAAGGAGTGCTGAGTCTCTCATTCTGTTTGGAGGGAGCCCACAAGTGGAGAAGAAGGAAGACACCGTCGGAAGGGTAACCTTGATCAACGGTGCTATGTCTAGCACCTTGATGGAGTAATCTCCTTTCATCCATGCGTTGTAATCGATCTTGAGATGTAATCATACTTTGTTGGATTATCTATCTATCATCTTGTGTTGAATATACTTTAATGCCTAAGGTTAGCTACCATGCCGTAAAGGGAGTAGAGCCCCCAATGCTTCCTTGAATCCATTCAACACATCGTGTCCATCATAGGTCTAGTCATGAATACCTTCGCGTAGTGACGAGTACGAGAGGAGGGAAAGGGTGAAACCGTGGTCACAACCCCCGATAGATTAGTTTTCATGTTCAAAACGATTGTGTGTTCTAGTATCGTAGACCCATGGGCGAGTGTCTCCTATCTTTATTAAACAAGCGGTTCATTATGTATTAGGGAATAGCTCGGTTTTCAAAAGGGAGCCCCGAGAACAAGTGGATGTGCATGGAGGCACATGGGAAGGTTTTTGGAGTATGATCACGGGAGGAGATCATCAACGAAGAAATACTATCCGAAACTCCATCATCCAAGTATTTCACTCATGTGCAAAAGGATTTTGGGGAGAATGAGAGAGCAAAGATAACCAACATGGAGTTGAATTGTCTTTACTCGGCTTTGATTGCCGGAGTAGCCAATCGACCCCACTAACCTCATGATCAACCGGTGGTGTTGTGAAGCAACATCGAGTTCGAGAGATATTGGTTCGGGGTTTTACCTCTCCATGTTGGCTATCTTTTTGAGACTCGGGTATTACAAGGAACCCGAAGCATCTCCTACCCAGGACTTCCCATTTGAATTTATGAAGCAAGACAAGAATATAAGTGAAGATGAGAGAGGAGGCTTCAAAGTGGCCAAAGTAAACTTACCCCTTCCGGACGGGAGATTAAGACTTTTTCTTGAAGGGAAAGAAAGATTGGTTAGAGGAAGGACTTCTTATGCTGGCGAAGAAAAATAAAAGAGAAGGATTATAGGAGAAGGTTCTTCCATGACCCAAGAAGGAGGTGCGCAAAAAAATTATGTGCCACCATTTGGAGGAATTCCAGCGCCGTCAAGTTACTACGGTGGTGTACCAATGCAAGCATGGGGGGAGTGGTGCAGCCATGCCCCCACCAAATTTTGCAGTACCCAATGTAGCCTTTGCGGAGCCATATGCACACCTTCCTCAACCACAACGAAGTGTGTCCATCATTGGAGGATACGCTGTGAGAAACATGCAAAATATCGCAGCCATCCAAACCAATGAAAACCAAATGGGTGAAGGAAATGCAAACATCTCTTATGAGTTTTGACACCTTCACTTAACACCGTCGGACAATTCATAGGAGGAGTAGTGTCGGTGTTTTAGACCGGCAACCTACTAAGGGGAGTACCCGAAGTAGATGAATGTGGCCTCGCCGAGATCGGTAACTCGAAGGAAGAGACACGTGGCACACAATTTAGACGAGGTTCGGGCCGCGAGGTGCGTAATACCCTATGTCTCGTATGCTTTGCGTAGCTCGGGATTGATTGGGTACGATTACAAAATGATGCCATCTTACACCGTGAGATCAGGTGATCGAGAGAGGGGTCCCTGCCTTGCCTTATATAGTCCGGGAGGCAGGGTTACATGTCGGTTCAGGGAGAGAGTACTAGTCGAGTACGTCTAGGAGTCCTCTATACTGTGCGGGACATGTACAGCTTCCTAACCGAGTACTTCTCCTCTACAGTCCTTGTGCTTCACGCTAGCAGGTGCCATGGAGCGCAAGTCGGGTAGTCCCAGGGGCCCACTGAGTAGTCGGTCCTGGTACCCACCGAGGTAGTGGGCCCAGGGAGGTCCATACGACAAGCCCCCGAGTACTTTGTAGTCGAGAAGGATAGCTTCAAGTAGTCTTGACGACCTTAACGAGTAGTCCTCAAGCGTCCCCGAGTACTACAAGTCAAAAGTCCTCAAGAGTAGGCGAAGCATCCCGAGGCTGGAATGTACTCCAGCTGACATCTGAACAATCCTGAAGTCTTCTCGAGTAGTCCCAAGCGTCCTCGAGTGCCGCTCTTGAAGGTCTTCAACAATGCCCGTGTTGTCTTGAATCCGAAGCTGATATGGAAGTGCGATTGCAAAACCGCACTCCATATGGAGTAGCCCCCGAGCTTTAGGTTGAGTTGTAGACTCTGGCTGAGGGTCCATCTGAAGTTCTGGCAAGATTACCCCGAAAATTCCGGTGAAAAAACCGAAGGACACGTGGCACGGAGCCCCCGAGCCTTGAGTCGAGTACTTCCTCTCGAATTGAAGGGTCATCTTGTATGTAGAATGTGTCCTGAGTTGCTCTTGAGTCTTGTTGCTACCCAGGATGTCGAATAGAAGTAGCCGAGCCCCCGAGGTGAAGCGCGTCGACTAGTAGAAGTTGAAGAGTCACGCGCCGCCGCTGAGTCAGCCGAGCGCAGACGTATCCGTCCGGCCGTTGGAGGGGCCGCTGTTGACTTATAAATAGAAGCCAAAAACCCTTAGGGTTTTTCACCCAACGCATTCGCAGCCATTCTCTAGTAGATCTAGCCAGAGATCACTGCCAGTGCGTACTGCCGCCGTTGAGGAGTTGTATATCCAAGCGCGCCGCCGCAGGAGGCCACCGCTGTAGCCCCCGAGCGAATGCGCGTGAAGACGTCGTGCACCTGGAGAATGAAGCCTTCACCGTCGAAGACTGCGAAGGCCGCTGGTGGGAAGAAGAGGGCTCGTGAGGAGGCCACCGGATCTGCTGCGGGGACATCGCCATCGGTGTCTCCGCCACGGCCGCATCCAAACCACGATTGGAAGAAATCCAAGGCCAAGACCGAGGATCCGCCGGCCCTTCTCAACGGTGGGTTCATCCGGGAGAAGGAGGTGGGCATGTGGAGAGCCGCCGCGGGGATCCGTACCCCATGGAGAAGAACCCGATGAAATTCCGATGTTCACCCGGTTCGCGGAGCGCGGACTATCCCTCCCCGGGCCGAGCGACTTCTTCAAGGGGCTCGTCGGGGTACTACGGCATCGAGTACCTCAACCTCAACCTCAACCCCAATGGTATCTTCCATACTTCGGTCTTCGTACATTTCCGCGAAGCCTTCTTGGGGATCAAGCCCCATTGGATCTTGTTCGGAAGTTCTTCCGGTGAAGCCTCAACCCGGCGCCAAGCCAATCCCCGAGTAGTCGGAGGAGCGGGGATCCGGATGAGGGAGGACACCACCGAGCAAAGCACCTCTCCTACAAGTCGATAGATTCCAATCGAGATTGGAAGGCGAAGTGGTTCTATGTCACGAACCACCACCGGAGCCGCCGAAGCCGAGCGGGAAGCGGCCCAAGCACCGCCGTGGGGAACTCGGAGCCGATGATGCAAGAGGGTCTTCGGTTCTGCTCGAGCCGTTGGTGAAGATCAAGGCGCCGAGGGAAGCCGGGCCGAGGGCCGAACATGTGGCCTTCGGCTTCATGAAGCGTAGGGTGCGGCCGCCGATGGCCCGCGACACCCCAGGGTACGAGTACACCGGCGACGACGATACGTCGCGGATGCCTCGGAGATGAAGTCGACAACGACGACATTGTTGATAGGATGGCCGGGATCTTCAAAGATATGCCGGCGTACACGCCGTGCCGTACCGAGTACTCGCCGCGCGCCCACCAAACAAGGTCGGTAGCCCTCTGTCTTGTCGAGTACTCATTACGAAGAGTAGTCGAGCCGACGAGTTGAGCGTCTTGCGGGATGACTTGGCGCAGTTCGACTCCGAGCCGCCGTCGCCTCCTCGGTGGTCGAGGTCCCGCGAGGAAGGGAGGGCCAAGGACAAGGAGCGCGCGAGGTTGGCGAAGGAGACGACCCGGTTGTTGTCGAGGACTCGTCCGAGGAGGACGACGATGAAGCGACACTCCAAGAGCGCTTCCACCGCGGTCAAGGTTTAGCCGCCCCGGATTGCCGCACGTTCCTCTTATTCGGATCCGCCCCGCCAGCCTAGAGGCTAGCTTGCCCGCGCCGCCGAGGAGGCCGCGCAATGTGGCCTCCGCAAGCGCGTGGCCAAGAAGATGAAGGTCACCGAGACCACATCCCAGGAGGTAAGCCGTCTTCACTAGTGTAGTCGAGTACTGATGTCTCGATGTTGTGTGTTGATGACCAAGTTCCCTTGCTTGCAGGAGATGCCGCCTTCCGACCCCGTTGGGCAGGGCGTCGAAGGTGATTGGGACACAGTGGGGGAACCAGATGGGGGTAGTCGTAGCTCAGCCCCCACCGTAGAATAGCTTTTGGCGCAGCTGGAGCGCCAGCCCCCCCGTTGCTCGTGGGAGCACAAAACCCGCCGCCGTCGCTACCGAAGAGGCGGCGACTACCGAGGCGCAGAGGAGGCACCTACCGAGGCAGATCGGTCGACATCGCCGCATCCTCGGCACCCCAACCGTGACGGTAGTCCGGTCAAGCTTGTAAGTGTGAATCTTTCCCGAGTAGTACATTGGGTGTGGTAGTCGTACTAGGTTGACAACTAGCTTGTATACTCTCGCAGAAATCAACGGACCCGTCCCGGGAGGGGGGATGAACCCGCCGCAGCGGGTGGCGGAAGAGGAAGCCGCGCCGCCCGCCAAAGAGTCCGCTCCCCGCCCCCGGTGCGGAGTCCGAGGCGCCGACCGTGGAAGCTACCTTGCCCGAGGCCGCGTCGTTGAAGGTGAGTACTCTCATGAGGTGGAAGTGGCCCCGTAGAGTAGTCGTAGTCACCGTGCATGACCGATACACTTGTACTTTTGATGATAGGTGGCCGAAGCCGAGGGAAGTGATATCCCGGAAGTGGTACCCGTTGAAAACGTGGCACCGGAGACTTAGGGGGCTGCCGGAAGAGCCCCCGAGCCAATGGAGGTGACCGTCGAGAAGCCGCCGTGACGACCGGAGGGGAGGGCGACGACGCGCCGCCGTAACCTCGCTCGGAGGTGGTCGTCCGCTCGCCGCAGAGATCCAGGACACGGAGCCAATCCGCTCGGCGCTAATGACCGAGGTCGCGACGCGTAGTCGTGGCGGGATCGAGTTGTTGGTGGATGATCTTGTCGACCCGACGATGGTAGCTCGGCACCCGGAGGCGATGCACCGGCCGAGCAATGGATGAAGGTCGGTAGTCGACACCCTTGAGTAGTCAATCCTTTAACATTGAGTACCCATTTGACATGTGTTGTGTATTGGCAGACATCGCGGAGAGGTCTCGGGAGAAGTCCAACATGCTTCAAGGCTTCGGCGACACAAGACCTCGGCGGAAGCCTTGGAAGAGCAACTCGTGAAGTCCCGAAGTATGTCGCCACCATTCGGGCCGAAGCCGGACAGCCGCCTTCGCCAAGTATCACAATGACGTCCAAGAGATGCTGGGGAAGAGCGACGATCCGGTGCGGAAGAACAAGTCTCTCCGCAACAAGAACAAAGGTACGTGACCTCCTTGTCGAGTACTTGTTGATGGTAACTTGAAGTAGTCTGACCCACTGTGCTTTGTTGATTGCAGAGCTTGAGACGAAGGTCGATCAGCTGAAGGCTTCAGAGACTGATCTGAAGAACCTCTTCTACCGAGAGCAGGAGGCCCGCTAGGTACTGGAGTATGATTATAAGGAGCTTGCTTATGAGTGCGACAAGTACATGGAGCTCCGTATTGCATCCGATCGTGACCTCGTCAGCTGCTACAAATCCTTGCGGTAAGCCGAACGAGGATCGCGAGAGGTTGCGGGCTCAACTCAAGGAACTCGAGGAAGCCGCGCTCCCGATCGCGAGGCCGCCGGTGCCTCACCCCCGGCGGTCCAAAGATAGCTCCACTGGTGGACCGGCTGAAGGAAGCCCCCGCCGCTTGGCGGCCTACGTCAAGCACTTGGCGAAGTCGATCCCGAACCAGTGGCCGGCCTTCATGAAGTTGTACTTCCCGAAGGCCCCCGTAGATGTAGTCGCCACGGACTAGCTGCTAACTGCACGGACGAGCAGTACGCGGAGCTGCTGGAGCAGATGGCGCCTATTGCTGAACAGGTTGCCGAGAAGCTCAACCTCCAGTAGTCCTGTAATGTTAGCTTGTAGCAGTAGTTGTACATAAACAATTGTAATGAAATTGAATTATGAATGAAAGAAACTTCCATAATGAGTACTCGTTATCGCGATCTCTGAGTGCGGAGTCCCATCATGAAGCCGTTGCGAGTAGTCGTACTCGGCAGTAGTCCCGTTTAGGGAAGAAGACAGTAAAGCAGTTGATAGGTAATCAAACTTTATTACTGAAGAAGTACACCCGGGTGGCCGTGGCCGTTGTTACGGAGTAGTCGCCGGACCCGTAGGCCGCTTACGCCCAAATAGTGCTAGGGCGTAGAGCCGCTGACGCGCAAGAGATCCGTAGTAGCCGTGTAGGCCGGATCTAGGAGTACATGGTCTCTCGCAGACCGCCGCTAGAGTCCTTTGTCGCTCGTCGCAGCCCCGTGATTCGTAGGTAGCCGCATGGGCCGGATCCCCGGAGAGGAGTAGTCCGAGACCGGTGCCTCGGCCCGAGGCCGCTTACGAGCCGAAGGGGTCTTGATGTAGTCGTGTAGACTAGGCGTAGAACCGACAGGGTTGGTTGACGTTCCAGGAGTTGTTGACATCTTCGCCTTCAAGCGTCTGGAGGCGGTAGGAGCCCTGTCCGGTCACCTTTGCAACTGTGAAGGGACCTTCCCAGGGCGAGCTGAGCTTGTGTAGTCCTTCCGTGTTCTGGATACGACGGAGGAGAAGATCACCAATGTTGAAGGAGCGTTCCTTGACGTTGCAATCATGGTAGCGTCGGATACCCTCCAGGTACCTTGCTGATTGGACGAGGGCGGCACGGCGAGCTTCTTCGAGTCCATCGATGTCAACTCTTCTCCGTCGTCTTCGGAGACACCTTCGTCGTAGTGCTCCACCGCCGGTGAATCCCACATGACATCGCGAGGGAGGATTGCTTCGGAGCCGTAGACCGGAAGTACGGGGATTGTCCCGTTGGCTTGGAGGGCCGAGTACGTAGCCCCCAGCAGAGCATTGGGTAGTTCCTTGATCCACTTGCCTCCTTTGGAGTTAGCGGCGTCATGTAGCCACTTTTTGAGAGCGTCGAGCACCATCCCGTTGGCGTGCTCGACTTGTCCGTTGGCCCGAGGATGGGCGACCGAGACGTATCGGACGTCGATCTCGCCGTTCTCGCAAGACTCCTAGAACTCGGTGATTGTTGAAATTGAAGCCCGTGTCCGTGATGATCCGATGGGGTAGTCCGTAGCGATGCACGAGTTCATCTAGGAAGTCGAGTACTCGTCGGCCCTTGGGGCATGTAACCGGCTTGACCTCGATCCACTTGGTGAATTTGTCGATGGCCACCGCTACTCGTTGAATCCTTCCGGTGCGCTTGGGAGTGGCCCAATCATGTCGAGCCCCCGCAGGGCAAAAGGCCGAGTTGGCGTATGGTGACTAGCTTATAGGCCGGGACATGTTGCTTGCCTGGCGAAGTATTGGCACCCTTGGCACCTTCTCGACGAGTTCTTCGGCGTCCGACCGTAGCCGTGGGCCGCAGAAGGCTCATCGGAAGGCCTTGCCGACCGCCGTGCGAGAGGACGCGTGGTTGCCGTAGACTCCTTTATGGATCTCCTCCAAGATGGCTTTGCCTTCTTGTCCGGGAACGCACTTCATGAGTACTCCCGAAGATGTGCCCCGCCCGTAGAGCTTGTCTCCGACGAGGACATAGGACTTGGCACGGCGGATGAGCCGCTCGGCCAAGTTCTTGTCCGAGGGAACCTTCTCGCTCGCCGAGGTAGTCGATGAAGGGTCGCCTCCGTCCACGTCGATCATCATGACCTCCCGGCCACCGGGGGATGTGCTAGGACGGCCGCTCGGTGGCGCCGGCTCCGAGATGGATGGAGCGTGAAGCTCGTGGATGAAGACACCCGCTGGTACTTGAGCGCGAGTAGAACCAAGCTTCGACAGGACGTCCGCTGCAACGTTGTTGTCGCGGACGACGTGGTGGAACTCGAGACCATAGAACTTGTTCTCGAGCTTGCGACTTCTAGGCAGTAGGTGTCCATGTTCTCCTTGTTGCGGTCCCAGGACTTGTTGACTTGGTTGATGACCACTGCAGAGTCGTCGTAGACTAGTAGCCACTTGATGCCCAGTGAAGCGCCGCGAGGCGGAGCCCATGTAGCGCAGCTTCGTACTTGGCTTCGTTGTTTGAGACCTTCCGGAAGATCCGTAGGATGTACTTGAGTTGTTTGCCCGTTGGAGAGATCAAGAGTACCCTCGCACCGCGCCCTCGAGGTTGAGTGAGTCGTCGAAGTACATCACCCAATGCTCGGTCGCTCGGTTGGAGTAGGTAGTCGATTCTCCCGCCACGCCGCCATGAAGTCGACTAGTGCCCGTGACTTGATGGTTGTGCGTGGCTTGAAGTCGATGTTGAGGGCGCCAAGTTCGACCGCCCACTTGGAGATTCTTCCAGAGCATCTTGGTTCCACAGGATGTCGCCAAGCGGGTAGCTCGGTGATGACGAAGATCGAGTACTCCCGGAAGTAATGTCGTAGCTTCCGCGAGGTGATGAGTACCGCGTACGAAGCTTCCGTACGTGCCGGTAGCGTGACTTGGACTCGAGAAAACCTCGCCGACGAAGTAGACCGGGCGCCGGACTTGATAGGCGTGGCCGTCTTCCCCGCCGCTCGACGATGATGGCGTATCGACCACGTGAGTAGTCGCGCCGAGGTAGAGCAAGAGGCGCTCGCCTTTGTGAGGAGCCGTGAGGATTAGCGGCTTTGATAGGAAGTCCTTGAGCCGGGATGGGGCTTGGTCCGCCTCCGTGGTCCACACGAACTTCTCTTGATGCTTGGGTAGTTTGAAGAAGGGGAGCCCCCGTTCTCCAAGCTTCGAGATAAATGCGTTCGTGGCCGCCATGCACCCGGCCGCTTCCGGACGTCTTTGATGCACGTGGGAGCTTTCATGCCGGTGATGGCGAAGATCTTCTCGGGATTAGCTTCGATGCCGCGATGGCTGATGATGAAGCCGAGTAGTTTGCTCGAAGGTACGCCGAAGACGCACTTGTTTGGGTTGAGCTTCCGGCCGTACTCGCGCGAGGATGCGAAGGTCTCTTCAAGATCGTCGATGAGCGTGTTGGAGTTTCTCGGTCTTTACGACCACGTCATCCACGTAGGCTTCGACGTTCTTGTTGAGTTGCTTCTTGAAGCGGCTCCGGATAGCTCGTTGGTATGTGGCGCCGGCGTTCTTCAACCCGAAGGACATGGTCATGTAGCCGTACGTGCCAAACGAGGTGATGAACGCGGTCTTCTCCCCGGTATTCTTCCTTGATCGCGATCTGGTGGTACCCGGACTAGCAGTCGAGGAAGAAGAGCAGGTCGCAGCCCGCCGTGGAGTCGATGACTTGGTCAATCCGCGGCAACCCGAAGGGGTCCTTGGGGCAGTGCTTGTTGAGGTCGGTGTAGTCGACGCACATCCTCCACTCGTTCGAGTTCTTCTTGCGATGAGGACAGGGGTTGGCGAGCCACTCAGATGGAAGACTTCTCCGATGAAGCCGCCGCGAGTAGTTTGGCGAGTTCCTTCTTGATGGCGTCCCGTCCGTCGTCGGTGAAACGGAGGAGGTGTTGTCGCTTGGGGGTAGCTTTAGGATCGACATTGAGGGAATGCTCGATCAACTCCCCGGGCACCCCCGGCATGTCCGTCGGCTTCGACGCGAAGATGTCGCGGTTAGCTCCGGGAGGAAGTTGATGAGCGCGTCTTCCTATTTGGGGTCGAGACCCGCCCCGATGGTGGTGGTCTTGCCGCTGCGTCGCCGATCCCGAGGTCGATTGTCTTGACCAGTAACCTCCTCGGCTTGATGAGGCTTGTTGGCTTTGTCCGACTTCTCGGGGATGTCGAGTTCACTTGGGTTAAGCTTCTTCGACGCAACGTAGATCTCCATCATAGCATTGGGTACTTGATTTGTGGAGGCGATCTCCACCGGCTTCCGTGTTGCGCTCGTACGAGATCTTCAAGTCCCCTTGCGGTGAGAGTACACCGCCGGACTTGGCATCTTGAGTACCAAGTAGGTGTAGTGGGGTACCGCCATGAACTTGGCGATAGTCGGTCCGCCGAGGATGGCATGGTAGGAGGTCTCGAAGTCCGCGACTTCGAACTTGATGTACTCGGTATGGTAGTTGTCCCGAGATTCCCCAAAGGTAATCGGCGGACCACTGAGCCCAGTGGGATAGCCGCGTTGCTAGGGATGATGCCGTAGAAAGGCGAGGTGATCTTGATGAGCATGTGGGTGATGTCGAGCCCCATCTTCTTCAAGGTCTTGGCGAAAAGGACGTTGAGCCCGATTCCTCCGTCGATGAGGACCTTGTTAAGCTTGGAGCCCGCGACCACCATCTTCAGGACTAGTGGGAACCGTCCCGGTTCGGAGAAGCTTGTCCATTGATCCGCGCGGGAGAAGGTAATGGGTACCTCCGACCACCTGAGAGGGGTCGGAACTGCTGGTTTAATGCTCATGACTTCTCGACGGGTAGTCCACCGAAGAGGACGTTGACCGTCTTGTCGGGTTCCCCGGAAATCACGGTTGCCTTCATCGTTCTTCATCTTGCCTTTCTTGTCACGAGGGTGCGGTGGCTCGCGGAGTACTCTTGAGTGCTCACCCGAGTTGGTAGCACCGCCGGTGGTGTGGTTGCCGTCCGCATGCCACGGGCACTTCTCTTTCAACAAGTCTTTGAAGCCGCCGGAGGTCTTCTTCGAGTTCTCCTTCGCAAGGCGCCGGATAGCCGACACGGTGTTGTCCGGCTTGCGCTTGCGGTTGGGACCCAATTAGTTGTTATTGTTGCGTCCGCCTTGGTTCCCGTTGTTGCCGCTGCCACCGCCCATGTTCTCGTTTGCTCTTGCCACGAATGGCATCGTATTTGGCGTTGGCTTTGTCTTCTTCATCCGCCCGTGATGTGATCATGTCCTTGAGATGGGGGATGGACTTGGGGGCGTTGTCGACCGAAGTGTTCGAAGGTGCAACGGTGGTAGAGACCGTCTTGGAAGAGGTCGATGACCTCCTTGTCGGTGACGTCGACTACGGTGGCACGCTTGTCGAAGAAGCGATGCATGTAATTGCGAAGGGTCTCGCCCGTTCTGCTTCACCATGGCCGGTGTCCATGCGAGTAACCGAGCGGCCCATTGCGCCCGCGAAGTTGCCGGTGAACTGCTCCCTGCAGCCTAGTCCCACTTGTCGATCGAGTGCTTGTCCGGCGACTCGAGCCATGTGAGCGGGGCTTGGTCCGGGCGGAAGGGGAAGTAGAGGCACTTGGTGTCGTTGTTGCCGCCGCCGTTCTCGATGGAGAGGGCGTAGCATCCGAGCCACTTGATGGGGTCTTGCTTCACATCGTACTTGGTGATTCCCGCAGGCTTGAACTTGTCCGAGAGGAGTAAGTTGCGAAGCCGGGAGAGAAGGCGGGGAAGCCGTCGTTGTCACCTACCGTGGAGGACTTCTTCCGCCACGGTTCTTCGATCTTGTGGCGGCGTCGTAGCCGCCTTGTGAGGCTCCGGAGGCGTGGGCGTTCGCGTGGCCTCGGCCGTAGCGATCACCTCCGCCACCGGCCCTCCCCGTTGGCACCATGGTTGGACCTTCCGCCGTCGCCGCCTCCTCCACCGGGTCGCGGTGGGGGACGATCTCACGATCACCGGCAAAGCCGCGGCGCCGTTGCCGCCTTGAGAGGGTCCGCCGTGTTTGCACGAGTACGGTTGGCCGGGCCGCGCGCTCGGCTCGAGTAAGGTTACGACCGAGGTCGCACCGCGACTTGTAGCTTCGTTGTCGCGGTTCCCGGCGGGGGCGGCCGGTTGACCATGTTGTCAACTCGCATGAAGTAAGCGTCTTCTCGCAAGCTTGGCGATGACTTCTCCGAAGACGTATCCCCTCGAGCTTGGCATGCGATCGCCGTGATCGACATGAGGCATTGCTCCCGGGGTGGTGTGTACCCCGCTGCTCTCGACTTGTTCGAGGGCTTCGCGAGGTTGCGGATGGGGAGGTTGTCTTGGAGACGCCGCGCCATTCGTTCCGCTTTCTCGTTACGCTCACGTCGAGCGTCCCCGTTGGCATCGGTCTCATCCGCGGGTGCTTCGGCCAGGACGGCTCGTCCGCGGAAATGTTTTCAAGGTACCGGTCCCCGTGCCCCCGAAGTTCTCCGGCGTGTCACCGCGCCCATGAAGACTTGGCGTTCGGGGTTGCCAAGACCGGGAGTCGCAGCTCGCCACCTCGCTTGGAGTATACTCCTCGCTCCGAGTGAGTGGTGTTCCCTCCCGGAACCCGAAGCGAGTCGAGTTAGGCGACGTAGCGTGAGTTCCCCGTCTATCGGGTTGGCGGGCTTGCGGTCCGGCCGCAGACGAATCCGCCGGCCGGTGTGGATGTTATAACCAGCCCGAGCCGGTCCCGATAAGGGTTGCTCGGTGGAGTTGTCCTCGGACTCGGGATCCTCGGGGTCCGACCCGAAGTCGAACTCGTAAAGCGAGTCCGAGTAGAAGCCGAAGAGGGGTTTAGAGTCCGAGGCGTGGCGGGAGCGGTGTCGGAGTCCGAGTTGTACTCGGCACGGCTCCTTGCCGGCCCGGTGTAGAGGGGGAGCCTCCGTGCGGTGCCCCTGCCGAGGTTGCGGGAGCCACGCGTGAAGCGCTCACGGGGTGGGGCCGTCCACATGCGATGGCCGAGCGGCCGGCTCGCATGCGGTGGCCCACGGGGACGTCGAGTTCGAGTTGGAGGCGGATCCAAGCTCGAAGTCGACGTGTTGGTCGAAAAGCGAAATTTCGCCGAACTTGCCGGCGAGGTTCGCCGGTGACTACTTTGGGAAGCGTCACGAGGCCGGTCTCCGGTTGGGAGACATGGTGAGGCGGCGTTGGAAAGATCCGGCCGCCATCGGCGGTGCGGACCCCGGGCGCCGAAGACGAAGGTGTCGCCGCGGTTGAAGGCGACGGTTGGCTTGATGTAGACAGGAGCCGTCGACTCGCCATGTGATCTCGGGCGAGATCCCCTACCGGCGCGCCGCGTGTCGGTGTTTTAGACCGGCAACCTACTAAGGGGAGTACCCGAAGTATATGAATGTGGCCTCGCCGAGATCGGCAACTCGAAGGAAGAGACACGTGGCACACAATTTAGACGAGGTTTGGGCCGCGAGGTGTGTAATACCCTACATCTTGTATGCCGCGTAGCTCGGGATTTATTGGGTACAATTACAAGATGAAGAAATCTTACGCCGTGAGATGAGATGATCTAGAGAGGGGTCCCTCGCCTCGCCTTATATAGTCCGGGAGCGCGGGTTACAAGTCGGTTCGGGGAGAGAGTACTAGTCGAGTACGTCTAGGAGTCCTCTATACGGTGCGGGACATGTACGGCCTTCCTAACCGAGTACTTCTCCTCTCGTAGTCCTTGTGCTTCACGCCGGCGGTGCCGTGGAGCGCAAGTCGGGTAGTCCCGGGGCCCACCGAGCGCCGGTCCCGGTACCCACCGAGGTAGTGGGCCCGGGGAGATCCATACGACAAGTAGTGCATTCCTATTATGAGCAAGGGTGCAACAACCAAGACTATTAATATCAACCACCGGCGGAAGATTAGAGAGAGGAGGATCTTTAGTTATCTTTCCTTTACCCCCTTTTTCTTTAATTTTCAGCTTGTATGTGCCTATGTATGCATAGTGTTTTTAGTTTTTATTTAAATTTTCAGCATGTGTGTTAGTTTTATTTTCATCATGAATCAAGTCACCACCTAGTTTTTACCTTTGGTAAAGTTACAAAGTTTGTGCCATGGTGATATATGATTATAATTGCCACTTTGTTCATCTTTGTAATTGTTTTATGCATGATTAAGCTAGTGCTCTTTTAAAATACAAATCTGAATTTATCTAAATGCTAGCTTAATCTTAAGCGGAGGTTATGATAAAAATAAAGACCCATAGTGTTTTATGTGCTCTCAAGTTTTAGATGGATTAAAGATAATTTATTTTTATTCTTAAAAGTAATGCTAACCTTGTCATAAATACCACTTGTGTGTTGCTCGCCTATCCGAGAGCCATATATATATTTGAGTGCGAAACTTAGTATACAAGATTTATTTTTGGGTGAGTTATTGCAGGCCATGATTTCTCCGGCTCGAGACTAAGAAGCTGGTCATTCCGTTTTTGCGTATCTATCTTATTGCTAGCCTCTTATCCGTGCATTGTGTATCCCCACATCGGAGATCCCACAAACCTCGCCGGATATCCATCCTTTAAACCAAATATCATCTTTTGTGTTTACCTCCTTGACCACAACCTATCATTGTGTATGGATCATCAATTCAAGGAAGATCGCAAGATGGTGCCAACATTGAAGATTTCAAGTATTTCTCCAAAGGAAAAGTATTTCCGTACCTACCTTATCTCTATCACCTCTTTGCCCGAGGATGAGCAACGTCTAAGCATGGGGGAGGAGGCAGTACAATGCAATTTTAAAGTTCAAGGGGAGCAAATAAAAAAAATTTCAAAAGAAAGAAAAAGAGAAAAAAATGAGAAAAATAAAGGAAGAACAAAAATATGAGTATGAGAAAAAGAGGAGAAAAGAAGAAAAAAATATATGAGTATGAATTATATAAAAATAAAATAAAATGAACTCCCTAGGTTCTCTAAAGTGCATTAGAAATTTCAAGGTTTCAAGATAAAAAAAATCCTTACTCATTTTTCCAACCATGTGCAATCCGATAACGAGGACTTCCTTTGTGCCTCGGGATCACTATTTGACATTTGCACATGTCCACCTATCTCAAGCGTGTGTATTTTTATTTTTCCCCTCCTTGATTTAACATTATTTTCCAATGACCTTTTTGACGAGTCTCGGTAAGACCATGAGAATCTTGTATTGTTTTGACATCATCTTATTTATAATATCTTGGTAGGACTAAACTTTCCCAAAAAAGATCCATATAAAGCCTACCACATATATATGTGTTATGAGAGGGAAAGGAGTAGAATAAATAGGCTTGAGAGACAAGATGAGATGAGAGTTCATGAGCAAGATGCAAGGTGGTTTAAATTTGTGAACTTGGTTTAGCTCTTTTCATCTTGTTCTTTATTTCAAAATTTCGAGATCCATTTGAATTTTGGGAGCATGCTAATACTTGTGGGATAAGCTTAATTATTAATCTACCCTCCGTAGGGACAAAGGCTAGTACATTATGGAACTTTAACGAATTAAACTTTTGAGAGCATTATGTTTTCTCATGTATGATCAAGTGCAAGGTTTAAACAATGAAGGGCAACAATGATATCCATCAAAGGCTTACTCGAGGACGAGCAAGGTTTAAGAATGGGGGAGCCGTTGACGGTGAAAATCCGTCAACCTAGACATGAGTTTACCTTCGGTGTTGGCATGAGTTTTGTATCTTATCCATTGGTACTAACCCCCGTGGTATAACAAGTTCACTTGTGCATGGTGGTTTTGGAGTTAAGTGTTTACGCGAGGGTTTTAACGTTGAAAGTCTGTGACATCCCGGCCCAAGGCTTAATAGGATTGATAAGGATACTCATATCAACATGTTGCAACTTCTTTTCCGGAAGCCCATCACTAAAAACTCCAAAGTTAAGCGTGCTTGGCATGGAGCGATGGGTGACCGACCGGAAGTCCTTCCCGGTGCGCATGAGTGAGGACAAAGTGCGCGGGAAAGACATGTGTTGGTCCGTGGGGATATTATTGGGGTCCTAGAGAGGCGCCGTGTGTGCGGCGGGCCCGGCCTCGGGGAGGCGGGTCGTTACAATTGGTATCGAGCCGACTCTCGCGGTTTCACGGGGCGCGTGTGGTCGCGCTTGCGCGAGCATGGTGTGCATGGCCGGTGTGGGCCCCGAGTGGTCACACGGCATGGCACATGCGGCGGCATTGGACCCACGGACGTGGCCAAGAGAGGACGTTCTGGCTTGGGGTTGATCGACGAGGACGTCGATCTTCCGAGGGGGGGTGTATGTGACATCCCGGCCCAAGGCTTAATAGGATTGATAAGGATACTCATATCAACAAGTTGCAACTTCTTTTTTCCGAAGCCCATCACTAAAAACTCCAAAGTTAAGCGTGCTTGGCATGGAGCGATGGGTGACCGACCGGAAGTCCTTCCGGTGCGCATGAGTGAGGACAAAGTGCGCGGAAAGACATGTGTTGGTCCGTGGGGATATTCTTGGGGTCCTAGAGAGCCGCCGGTGCGGGCGGGCCGGCCTCGGGGAGGCGGGTCGTTACAAAAGCAAGACTTCCGGGATAAGTTCATTAAGCACCTCATGACAAGACCTCGAAGCCCGGTACAAGTCAAGCAACGAAGTGAACATGACTCCAAGAGCCCAAGGATCAAGACCGAGAAGATGACAAACTCCGAGGACCTAGCCGGAAAAGTGTTGAATCTTGCAAGAAAAGGAGCTTCGTCCAATTCGGAGAAACGACGACAAGGGCCCGCATGCAAAAGGGGAAAGGATCTAGAAGACGCGGGAAGCAACACGGGTGAAGGAGGCCACGGACTAGGCCGAGATGGGCCCGGTGCTGGTCGGCCCGGGCCGGCTAGCCCGGCTTGTTTCGGGGCCTAGTCGGCCTCCCCTTTGACCTAGTTGCATCTCGGGCTATTTATAGCCCCGACCGAGAGCCACGGATCAACTAAGTCGTAATCGCCGCCGAGAAGCCGAGAAGCTTGAGGGACACCATCTCGGAGATGAGGGTCGTGCTAGTTGTCTAGGGTGAAACCCTAGCCGACGTGGGAACCTTGCATGGAAGACCACGTCGAGCTCGGAGTAAGGATCAAGATCGAGGTAGGATCCCGGTGGTGATCTTGTTCATGTAATCATTCATGGTGAAGTCTTTAAGTGAATCCGATTTCTAGCGATCAAGTGCCTTCTCGATGATTTTGTTTTCTTCTTGGTTTTGCTTCTTCCCCAATCTATACTTAAGATAGATTGCTTAGGGTGCTCTTGTAGCCACGATGGCTAGAGGTGCATACCGGACCGGCCAAGTGATTTCAACTTGTTCTTATCGAACTCGCCCTAGACTACCCGCATGAATAGGGATACGTTGTGACGAACGGGGTTTCGAAAGGCGGGCGTTTTCGGAATCGGGCCGGAGGCCACGGTTTAAAGATGCTTTTAATGAGATTCTCTTTTCTATCTTCATCTATCTTGTTTGGAGCTACAACATAAGCATGATCTAGACTCTCTAGATCGGTTATCTCTTGCTTTCTCTTGCTACCTCTTTAGTAGATTAGATTAGATTCGTTTTCTTTATGAGTTAGTAGATTAGATGCAACTTGCTTCTTTATAATATAGCTTTCCTTGCTTTACTAGATTGAATCCTTGCATTGCACATTGTTCCACGGATTCGATACCTTGGGTTCACCACTCGAGGGAAGAAGGGTCCCTTGACTACGACGGGAGAGTTGTCCGCTTGAAAGTCTAAACGAACTTTGATACAACTATTAACCGTCAACAAATAACCTCTAGGTACAAGTCGTGGCTCTACTCGTGTGTTTTTATCATGTAAAACAAGTCAACCATAACATCATAAAGGGGATGAGAGGTTGAGATAGGTTCTGAATTTATTTGGTTTTGGTTTCTTGAAAAGAAGCGAATAACACATAGGATGGTTCATGTAAAAGGGTTTATGATCCAAACAAAATATCCAACCAAGAATTATGTCTCTAATATTGTTCAACCACTCTAAGCTAATGTCTTGTGTAGCAAATTTCAAAACTAACTTACTTTAAAAGACTCGAAAAATCTTGAATCGGGTTGTCCTCCCGGTAGCTTATTCTTGACTCGACGAAACGGGTTGCCTCTCGCCTAGCACTTCATTTATAGTCCATGGCTAGACTTCTTCACTTGATTACTTCGGATCAACGCTCTTTGCGGGCGTTGCAATCTTGGGTACCCACTTCCGCACCATCTTGGGCGCGGGCTTATTCTCTGGCTTAGTCATCTTTTTGGTGTTCACAGATGGCTTTTGTTCCTTTATCTTGACGAATGCAACAACTTCATTGGTTTTCGTCACTTCCTTCTTTAGCTCTTCCTTCTTCCTTGGTTCTTCCTTAACGACGCGACGATGATGCGGGATATATTTAACTTCAATCATGTTGCATACCTCGAGGTGTGGTCGAAACTTGAAGGAACTCCTCTCTCCGTTAATGTCGAACTTGATCTCCCCCTTGCCAACGTCAATGGTAGCTCCTACGGTCTTGAGGAAAGGCCTCCCAAGGATGAGTGTTGTATTCTCCCTCTCTCCCATCTCGAGTACCACAAAGTCGACGGGGATGAAGTGGTGCCGACCTTCACAGGCACATCTTCAGCAATGCCTAAGGGGTAGCGAATGGAGTTGTCACCCAACTCCAAGCACATTCCCATAGGCTCCAATGGTAGGCGTAACTTCTCGAACACATCTCTTGGCATGACGCTCACACTTGCTCCAAGGTCGCATAATGCCTTCTCAAACTTGAACGAACCAACGGAACATGGAATCGTCGGGCATCCGGGGTCTTTTCGCTTCTCTAGTCCATTTGCAATAGCGGCACTACATTGCTCAGACATCTTGACATGATCTACCCCAAGTGTTGCTATCTCATATTTGTTTGCAAGAATATCTTTGAAGTAAAGAGAATATGTAGGAACTTGAAGGGCAACCAATAATGGCATGTTGATGCTTAACCTACGCACAACCTCAACAAACATCTCAAAATGATTATCAAGTTTACCTTGGAAGTAGCGTGTCTTGCGTTGCGGTATCTTCATGGCTTCTCCCGGCATCTCAAAATCGGGCCCTTCGGTGACGATCTCAATAACTTCCTCCTTAGCAAATCCTATATCTCGGCGGATGGTTTAGGCTTCCTTACTCCCACGGAATGTTCCGGATCTTTGGTCTCCTTCCCTGAACGAGTTTGAATGGCCTTCGCCGTTTCGGGACCTTGAGGTTGTCCCAAAAGCTTCCCTCCATTAGCGGATAGGCGCCTGGAAAGTTGTCCCACTTGTGTCTCGAGCATCTTCATCATGTTGAGCACTTGATGATTAGAGCTTCCGACCTCCGTCACTTTGCTATCGATGTTCTCCAACACCTTGTCTATGGCTTTGAACTTAGTGACAGTGTCCTTATTGATCTTAGCTTGCTCGCCCATGAAGTCCTTCAATTGTATATGAAGCGGAACCGAATTCGGGATGGATGAGCTTGCATTAAATTGAGGTCTACCTTGCCCGTAGCGGAAGTTCGACAAATCCCCCTTCCTCATGTAGTGGAGCACCTTGGCTGCCTCCGGACAATCCTTGTGGACATGGCCATATTCTCCGCACTCTTCACATGTGGATCTTGCTTCGACAGCCTTTAAGTCTTGAGCCTCTTTCTTTTCTATCTCCATCTTCTCCAACCTACGCATAAGCGAATTGATGTTGCCTTCGAGTATGTCTTCCTTCTCCACTTGCAAGACTCCTTTGACGTTCCCCGTGGTTGAACCGGAAGTAAGCGTCCAGATGACTCCCATGTGTCATTGTCCGCGACCTTCTTGAATAGAGTGAAAGCTTGAGTCGGCGTAAGCTCGATGATGGATCCTCCCACCGATGCATCGATGATCGTCCTTGACGCCATGGTGAGTCCTTGGTAGAACTTTTGATTGACATCCTCCTTGGGGAACTTGTGATGTGGAACCGCCCGAGTGTACTCATTGAAGAGCTTGAATGCCTCCGATATAATCTCCTTAGGATATTGAGCAACAGAAGCAATCTTATTACACAAGCTTTGAGTTTTACCCGGTGAGTAGTATTCCTTCATGAAGGCCCTCATCAATGTGTCCTAATTTTGCACCGTCTCCACCAGTTGAGAGTAGAACCATTGCAAAGCCTTCTCGAGTAGCGAGAACGGAAAGAGCGTTTCCCTCATTTGATCTTGAGTCACCCCGTCCACGTTGAATGTTTGACAAAGTTGGATGAACGCTTGGAAGTGAAGGTTCAGATCTTCTTTACCGGTGAAGGGTGAATGTTGCACCATGCGGATTGTTGAAGTCTTGATCTCGAACGGCCTTCTGATCTTCGTGAGGTTCAAGACTGGTAGGTCGATGATGTCCGGGGTGCATAGCTCCCCGATCTTGCACTCTTGCGGTTGTTCTCCCGGACTTTGAGGTGGTGATTCTTGTGGAGATTCCAACGATCCTTCATCTTCCGCTTACTAATCTACAAAATCCAGATTTTTAGCTTGTGCTTTGCGTCTCCTTAGCCTGTAAAGTTTTTCTAGATCATCCACAAAATTATCGGGTTTCTTGGAGAGGTAGCCGTCCATCTCCTGTTAGGGTTAGTAATAAACAAAACATACACAAAACGAAAAATAAAAATAAATCTAAGAAAACTAGGGTTAGACAAACTATATTAAACTGATTTTGAGGATGATCAAAAGTTAGTAGATGCAAAAAGAAAAAACAAAAGAAAACTGAAAATTATACAAAAAGCAATAGAAGATAGAATCTTGATCACTTGTTCCCCGGCAA
The DNA here is from genome assembly GCA_947561735.1 of Cenchrus americanus. NCBI lineage: Eukaryota > Viridiplantae > Streptophyta > Magnoliopsida > Poales > Poaceae > Cenchrus > Cenchrus americanus. Next base: position 194,567,681 of record OX387241.1, read on the forward strand.
GGGCGCCAGAAAAATGGGCTTGTTGACGGTTTATATTCGTATTAATATTCGATTGGACTTGCAAGCGGACAAGTCCTCTGTCGTAGTCAAGGGACCCTTCTTCCTCAAGTGTGAACCCAAGGAATCGAATCCGTAGAACAAATGTGCGATGCAAGAATCAATCTAATAAAGCCGAGAACTTTGATCTTCAAAGGAGAATCTTATGCATCTAATCTAGAGAACATCATGAAAACGAATCTAATCTATGAAAACTGGAGGTAGCAAGAGATAGAGGGGGATAGATAAACCAATCTAGAGAGATTGGATCAAGCCTTCGTTGAAGTTTCGAGCAAAGAAGAAGTAAACAAGTTCAATCTCATAAAAAGATCTTCAATCACGGTTTCTCGTCCGACTCCGAAAACGCCCGTGGAGCCACCGTTCTATCACAACGCACCCCTATTCATGCGGGTTAGTCTAGGGTGAGTCCCAAGACAAGTTGAAATCTCTCGGAAGGTCTGGCATGCACCTCTAGCCACCACGGCTACAAGAATACCCTCGATGATCTATCTCGGGAATAGATCTTAAGATACGAAAAGCCGATTGAAATCAAAGTCATAGGAGAAACACTCGATCGCTAGGAATTGGATTGCAACTTGATAATTCAACATAATACATGATACATGAAAAAAGATCACCACTGGAATCCTACCTTGATCTTGCTTATAGCTCCGGGAACTCCGACGTGGTCTTCCTTACAAGGTTCCCACGCCGGCTAGGGAGATCCTAGTCAACTAGCTCGACCCTCTCCTCTTCGAGATGGTGTCCCTCTCTTCTCTGCTCCTCGGAGGCGGATGGCGAATGAGTTGATGCGTGGCGCCTGGCCTCGGGGCTATAAATAGCCTGAATGGCGGCTAGGTCAAAGGGGGGCCGACTGAGCCTCGAAGTGGGCTGGACCGGCCGGCCCCACGGCCTCCTTTGCCCGGTGTTGCTTCCCGAGTCTTCTCGAGTCTTCCCCCAATTGCATGTGGGCCCTTGTCGTCAGTTTCTCTTCAGATTAGATGAAGCTCCTTCTCCTACAAGATTCAATAATTTTCTGACTGGGTCCTCAAAGTTTTCCATCTTCTCGGTTTTGGTCCTTGGGCTTCTTGGAGTCATGTTTACTTCATTGCTTGACTTGTACTGGGCTTCATGGTCTTGTCACGAGGTTCTTATCGAACTTATCCCGGAAGTCTTGCTTTCAACACTAAAATCCTTCATAAACACTAAACTCCAAAATCGACATGCACAAACGAACTTGTTATACCAAGGGGGTTAGTACTAATGGATAAGATATAAAATTCATGCCAACACCGAAGGTAAACTCATGGCTAGGTTGACGGAATTTCACCATCAAAAACGGTCTGCGGGCCTTTGAAGTATATTTTAAACCTGAGGTTTCTGGCAAAGTTTTTTGAGAAAATATCGCTTCCAGGCGGACAGTCCGCAGGTCCACGGCGGATAGTCTGAAATCAACTTCGATTCATACAGAACGGTGCGCAGCTCGGGAGGTCCGGGCGGACGGTCCGCGGCCTACCCGCAGACGGTCGGCGGCCTACCCGCGGACGGTCCACGAGGCCCTGGCGGACGGTCTATGGGGTCTTGGAGGACAGTCCGCCCAGTGCAACGGGCAACTCTGACAACTGTTAACTTCGCGTTTTTATCGTCGGAATTCAAATGCGGATAGTCTGTGAGGGCATCGCGGACAGTCCGCAAGGTACGCGTTTTTGACATAAGGGCTAGTAATGGGAAGGGGAGTATAAATACTCCAAGCCTGGGTTGGGAGACTCTCTCTTGGCACTTTGAAAGGTTCATACTCCATCGTAGAGCTCTCCCACTCCTCTCTCTCACCCACTTTGCTTATGGTTGCATCTTTGGTGAGATTGAGAGCATCTAGTGCATTTCATCAGGGTTTTGATCTTTGTGGCACTAGGGAATCATGAAGCAAGTGGTTGATTTGTTACTCTTAAGTTGCCGCTTCCTAGACGTCTTGGTGGTGGAAGAATCCGTTGAAGCTCGCAAGAAGATTGTGCGTGGCTCCGGATTTCTTGTTGTGAGAGGTCTTGTGCTCACCTCACCGGAGCGGTGAAGAGCAACTCTAGTGGAATTGAGGTTGGAGTGGTTCTTTGGTTCTAACCGGCTCAAGATCCAGCGGTGCCTTGATAGAGGAGTGGTTGAACATTGAATCCACCTCAACTGGATTAGGGGTGACCAGCAAGTCACCGATACCACAGGGTAAAATTCGTCTCTTGTGCTCGGTTACTTCTTTGCTCAATTTTCTTTCAAGTACTTTACCTTGAGCATTTACTTTCTAGAGATTGAATTGTATCTTGTCACCCTAGGTTGCAAACCCCGAACATAGGAATAGAATAGTTAGAAATTTAATCCTCCTTGTGGTTCTAATTAAATTTTTCTAGTGTTGTGCGTTTAGATTTTAAACCGCCTATTCACCCCCCTCTAGTCGGTATCCTAGATCCTACAACTTAGTGCCTCAGGCTACACCACTCCACCTATCTACGAGGCGATCGAGTTTGAGCACCTGGGCGTGCCCCACTGTAGGGTGACTGTCACCGTGCCTCGTCACCTGGACCACCCTAACTGGTTCGACCTGAGCTCTGTGTACTGAGGCCTTCGTGGGTAGGAGACCGTCGAGTCGGCTGCCCTATGGGTGCTGACGGACTTCTATGACCACAACCCGACGGAGGTGGTCCTGGCGCCATTTGGGTTCTTTGTGGCAGTGGACCCACACGACCTAGCATGGCTAGACCGTGTGGACCACTTGCAGGAGCTACTTCTACTTGCGATTTCGCTGGACATCACGTGGACATTGACACATTGCTTGGACACCTTGTTCACTCTTCAGGTGCTATGCAGCACCACTGAGCTGATCCTGAGCCAGCATCTGGAGTCTGCTCGGCTAGCCTGGCATAGTCTCTCTGCGGCTTTCACTCTCTTTCAGGCTCAGCAGGACAATGATAGGCTCCATAACATGAGGTTTCAGTCGGAGCTGGAGAGAGGTGATCACTTGCAGAGGATCCTTGACCTTGAGGCAGAGGCCGTTGCCCTTCAGGAGCATGTTGACCACTGGGATGCAGAGAGGTTGACACTACTTCAGCACATAGCAGAGATGCAGCAGCAGGTGGAGGAGGCAGATGTGCAGGTGGCAGCGTTGCAGGCCATCGTGGTTATGCAGCCGGCACCCCCAGTAGAGGCACCTCCTGAGGAGAAGCAGGAACAGTCCTACCTCGACGAGGAGAGTCAGGCGGGACCACCTCCACTGACACCACCCGCTTCACCTGCAGCCAGTGACGCTTCTGTTGGCAACTAGATTGCCATAGTGATGTAGTAGGATGACATTTACTCCTGTGTGTAGCCACTTTTTGGTTGGTTTTTGTGGTAGGCTAACTTAGGAGTATTCTTTTGTGCAGCACGACTGCAATGTAACCCCGTGTAGTATGATGGTGATCCGAAAAACATGGCATCGATGTAATGCTTTGGTTGAACACCTTCCCTACGGTGATCATCGATGAGCTGGTCCGGAAGAACAAGTCGCTGCGCCAGAAGAACAAAGGTATGCCGATACCATCTTGTCGAGTACTTATTGTGGGTGCCCTATAGTAGTCTGACTTCTCTCTTTGAGTTGTTTGCAGATCTTGAGGCCCGCGTGGAGCGGCTGAAGGCATCGGAGACTGATATGAAGAATCTCTTCTACCGAGAGAAAGATGCCCGTGAGGTACTTGAGTATGATTATAAGCAGCTGGCCCATGAGTGTTGTACGCACATGGAGCTTCAGATCGCCTCGGACCGTGACCTTGTCAACTGCTATAAATTTCTGTAGAAGCTTGGTGAAGACTGTGAGAAGCTGCAAGGTCAACTCAAGGAGCATGAAGAAGCCGCGCTGCCCATCGCTAGGCTGCTGGTACCTCACCCGGGCGGACCAAAGATTGCTCCATTGGTCAACCGGCTGAAGGAAGCCCCCGATCGTCTAGCGACGTATGTCAAGCATCCGGCGAAGTCCATTCCCAACCGGTCTTAGCGTTCATGAAGTCGTACTTCCCCAAGGCCCCGGTTAATGTAGTCGCGGGTGGACTAGCCGCCAATTGCTCGGATGATCAATACAAGTATCTTCCGGAGCGAGATGGAGCCAATTCTCGAGCAAGTCGCGGAGAAGCTGAACCTCCAGTAATTGTCCTGTAGGGTTAGCTTATGGTGACATGTGTAATATAAACATAGTTGTAAAAAACTTGTTTAAGTTGTTATGAAAAGACTTCCATGAAATGAGTACTTGTTGTCGCGATGTATGTGTGCGGAGCGCCCATGTATGGAGTTGTGTGCGAGTAGTAGTACTCGCCAGTAGACCAGTTGAGGGACACACAGTAAATGAGTTGATCGATAATCAAACTTTATTACTGAAAGAGTACACCTGGATGGCCAGGGCCGTTTACAAGTGTAGTCGCCAGGACCCGGAGGCCGCCTATGGCTGAGTAGTGCTAGGGCGTGTGGCCGCATACAGCTAAAGATCCGTTAGTAGCCGTATAGGCTGGATCTAAGAGTGCAAGGTCTCTTGATAGACCGCTGCTAGAGTCCTTAACACTCTAAGCAGCCCGAGTTCCGTTAGTAGCCGTTAGCGCTGGATCTCGGAGTAGAATAGTCCGGAGACTAGTGCTTGGACCCGAAGGCCGCTTACAGCGAAGGGTTCGGGAGTAGTCGTATAGACTTGAGACCCCAGAGTAGTCAAGAGACTACGCGTAGAACCAACAGAGCTGGTCGACGTTCCACAAGTTGCTGATGTCTTTTCCTTCAAGTGTTTGGAGGCGATATGAGCCTGGTCTGGTCACCTTTGCAACTGTGAAGGGACCTTCCCATGGCGAGCTGAGCTTGTGCAGTCCTTCCGTGTTCTGGATGCGGCGGAGGACGAGATCGCCAACGTTGAAGGAGCGTTCCCCGACGTTGCGATCGTGGTAGCGTCGGATACCTTCTAGGTACCTTGCTAACTGGACGAGGGCAGCGCAACGAGCTTCTTCAAATCCATCGATGCCAACTCGTCTGCTATCTTCGGATATCCCTTCGTCGTACTGCTCTACTACCGGCGACTCCCACATGACGTCGGCGGATAGAATAGCTTCAGAGCCGTAGACCAGGAAATAGGGTGACTGTCCCGTTGGCTTGGTGGGTTGAATACGCAGCCCCCATAGAGCGTTGGGCAGTTTCTTGATCTACTGTCCTCCTTTCGTGTTAGCGGCATCGCGCAGTCGCTTCTTGAGAGCGTCGAGTACCATCCCGTTGCCACGCTCGACTTGTCCATTGGCCCATGGATGGGCGACTGAGACATGACGGATGTCGATCCTGCTGTTCTCGCAGTACTCCCAGAACTGGTGATTGTTGAAGTTGGAGCCCAGGTCTGTGATGATGCGATGGGGTAGTCTGTAGCGATGCACGAGTTCATCCAAGAAGTCGAGTACCATGTCGGCCTTGGGACAGGTGACCAGTTTGACTTCGACCCACTTGGTGAACTTGTCGATGGCCACCGAACTCGTCGAATCCTCCCCGGCGCAATTGGAAGAGGCCCAATCATGTCGAGCCCCCGGCGAGCAAAAGGCCGGGTTGGTGGTATGGTGACTAGCTTGTAGGCTAGGACGTGTTGTTGCTTGGTGAAGTACTGGCACCCTTGGCACCTTCTGACAAGTTCCTCGGCGTCACCCAGGGCTGTGGGCCAGTAGAAAGCTCGTCGGAAAGCCTTGTTGACCAGTGTACGTGAGGATGCGTAGTTGCCGCAGACGCCTTTGTGTATCTCCTCCAAGATGTCCTTGCCTTCTTCTCGGGGAACGCACTTCATGAGTACTCCAGTAGTGGCACCCCGCCTGTATAGCTTGTCCCCAACTAGGACATAGGACTTGGCCCGGCGAATGAGCTGCTCAGCCAAGGTTTTGTCCGACGGAACCTTCTACTCGCAGATGTAGTCGATGAAGGGTTGTCGCCAGTCCACGTCGATCATCATGACCTCCTGGCCAGCTGGCAGATGTGCCGGATCAGTGGTCGTAGGCGCCGGCTCCGAGATGGATGGCGCGTGAAGCTCGTGGACGAAGACACCCGCTGGTACTTGAGCGCGAGTAGAACCAAGCTTCGATAGGACGTCCGCTGCAACGTTGTTGTCGCGGACGACATGATGGAACTCGAGACCATAGAACTTGTTCTCGAGCTTGCGAACTTCTAGGCGTATGCGTCCATGTTCTCTTTGTTGTGGTCACAAGACTTGTTGACTTGGTTGATGACCACCGCAGTCGTCGTAGACTAGTAGTTGCTTGATGCCCAGGGAAGCCGCGGGTGGAGCCCGTGTAGTAGAGCTTGGTACTCGGCTTCGTTGTTTGTGACCTTGCAAAAGATCCGGGACGTACTTGAGTTGTTCGCCCGTTGGAGAGATCGGAGTACCCCCGCACCCGCACCTTCGAGCTTGAGTGAGCCATCAAAGTACATCACCCAATGCTCGGTCGCTCGGCTGGAGTTGGTAGCGATTCTCCCGCCATTCTACCATGAAGTGGACTAGTACTTGCGATTTGATAGATGTTCATGGCTTGAAGTCAATGTTGAGGGCGCCAAGTTTGATCGCCCACTTGAAGATTCTTCCAAAGTAGCATTGTAGGATCTAGTATACCGACTAGAGGGGGGTGAATAGGCGGTTCAAAAATTAAACCACAACACTAGAGAAATTTAATTAGAACCACAAGGGGGAATAAATCTCTACCTACTCTATTCCTATGTTGGGGGTTTTGCGGCCTAGGGTGACAAGATAAACAACAACCTCCCGAAATAAAATGCTCAAAGTAAAGCGCTAGAAAGGAAATTGAGTAAAGAGATAACCAAGCACAAGAGACGAATTTTATCCCGTGGTATCGATGACTTGCCGGTCACCCCTAATCCACGTTGAGGTGGATTCAATGTTCAACCGCTCCTCTATCAAGACATCACTTGATCTTGAGCCGGTTAGAACAAGAGAACCACTCCACACCTCGATTCCACTAGAGTTGCTCTTTACCGCTCCAGTGAGGTGAGCACAATACCTCTCACAACATGAAATCCGGAGCCACGCACAATCTTCTTGCTAGCTTCAACGGATTCTTCCACCACCAAGCCGTCTAGGAAGCGGCAACTTCCAAGAGTAACAAATCAACCACTTTCTTGATGATTCCCTAGTGCCACAAAGATCAAAACCTTGATGCAATGCACTAGAAACTCTCAATCCCACGAAGAATACCACCACTAAGTCAAGTGAGTGAGAGAGAGGGGAGGGAGAGCTCTATAAGGGAGTATGAACCTTTAAAAGTGCCAAGAGAGACTCTCCAACCCCGGGCTTGGAGTATAAATACTCCCCCTTTCCGATACTAGCCGTTAGACACAAAACGCGTGCCTCGCGGACCGTCGGGCCGATGCCCTCGCGGACGGTCCGCGTTTGAATTCCAACGGTAAAATCGCCTGGTCAACGGCTGGGACGGCTGCGCGTAGGGCCGGGCGGACCGTCCGCCAGGGCCACGCGGACAGTCCGCCTGGGCCACGCGGACCGTCCGCGGCCGCCGCGGACCGTCCGCACCGGACCCCGAGCAGCACCTCGTTCGTTGCAAATAACGGACCATCCGCGGCACCTCGCGGGCCGTCCGCCCGGTCCAGGCGGACCGTCCGCCCGGTCCCCGCGGGACCGTCCGCCCGAAGCGCTTTTTCTCGAAATCTTTTGCCCAAAACTCGGTTGTTAAATAAAAACCAACGACCGCGGACCGTCCGCCCGAAGGGCCCGACCGTCCGCCGTAAACCGTAAAACTTGTTTTTCTTTAGATTTTCAATGGAACCCTTTTGCCAAGAGAAACCGCCACTCATCTAAATGCAACACATGCAAATTTTTGATCCAAGTGGCACTATGGAAAGTCAAGCCAATGAAATTGATCCCTCTTGATAGTACGGCTATCTATCCTATTAATCCGGTCATATAACATCCTCTAATCACCTTATGACCGGTAAAAGCAAAACCCTATCTTTTACCTTTGCCTTGAGCCCTTTCCAACATAAGTCAACCAAGACCTTATCATGTATCCCACATGATCGCATTGTTTCACCGGACTAACCTATTCTTATAACTCAAATAAAATTGTTAGTCCATAATGATTGTCATTAATTACCAAAACACGAATTAGGGGCCTAGATGCCTTCAATCTCCCCCTTTTTGGTAATTGATGACAACCATTTAAAGGAGTGATATAATAAAGGTTTTGTGTTTTGGAATCACTTACTCTTCTCAAATAAATTCAATAAATATATAGAGTAATTGTCTCCAAAAACAAGAATATAGAGATAACTCCCCCTACATATGTGCATGTAATTTCCATTTGATTTTTACACATATGCATAAATATGATAAATTTTGACGGAGTTTCCCTACAAAATAGAGATCAAGGCAACAACCACAAATATATATCCAAAGAGATTAAGGGTTAGCATCAAAAACTACTACGGGAACTAGAGCAGAACAAGATCATAATTATAGAACATCACAAAATAGACACAAGTTCTAGTTCTCAAACACATCACACAATAAAACGTAAGTCTCACAAAAATTATTACAAGCCACACGAAGTTCATGCAAGACCGAAATTAAACATGTAAATGCAATGCAAAGAGTTCCAAATTCATGCAAGTAAAGTGAGCTCCCCCTAGAAATCACACACTCCTCCAAATCTCTCTCCCCCTTTGGCATCAAATACCAAAAGGGCCTAGTCATCCTGAGGCGGCGGCGGAGGAGGATAGAATGGCGGAGGGGGACAGAACTGTGGTGGTGGAGCAGGAGCCGGATAGTAATGATAAAAATGATCTCTGAAATCTCCAAAAGCTGTGTTCAGGGCATGGACATCGTGCCTGAAGCCGTGTCCGCCGATCATGTAGCCGCCGATACTTGCTCGGAGGTGGACATCCGAGAGAATCTATCATTAAGGGCACCGAGGTCATTCGAAGATCGACTCGCATATCACCCAACCGCCGCATCATGGGATCATGCATAGTATTATAGACATGATGACCAAAGGTATCCGGACTAGTATCAATCGATGCTTTGAAAGTTCCGCTACATAGTCCGAAAGGTGTCGGTCATCTGTCGTCCATATGCCTCAAAGTGAGATTGAAACCCCGACCGCATTTGCTGAAACCGAGAATTCATTGATCGTTGAATATTAGCAAAATAGGGATCAAAGTATCCGGCGGGAGGCTCCCACCTGTGGCTGCATAGGAGGGACCGGAGGAGGAGGAGGCATAGCATAAGTACCCTCATCAACATTAACATTGCCCAAGTTTCCAACATTTGCATTTTCATCATCACCATCATGAGCCTCAATATTTTCTCGCAATATTGTGAGCCTCTCTCTTCCGTCCATAGGGTGTCAATGGCTTATTCAAAAAGGCTTTAGCATTGTAAAATGGACGATAAAGTTCATGCTTCACATCACATAACCCATTGAACCCCGTCTTGATCTTGATCAATGACATAATATAAGGGCCAAAATAAATACTATCACGAACAAGACGTTTCTTGCAAATCATTTGATCAAGAACAAGCTTCACAACATTAAATCTAGTTCCATTCATAACATAATCAATCACATTCCAATAGTGTTCCGGACTTTATCCTTATTACCACTTTTAGGCATAAAAGTGTGCCTAATGATGTTGTTGATGGCTGCTGAATGGTGTCTAAGTCCGGATGACGAAGCGGTTCATTATGGTTGCATTAAGAGTGCCAGGCTCATAAAATACAAATTTGTATCTTCAAGAATATCCTCGTTATAAACATATATACCCTCGCTAAAATACTCATAGTTAAGGTGATTAGTCTGCTGCAGATTCCGCAAATGTGGCCTCATACTCACTTTTACCAGTCATCCATTTCATTTTCTTCCCTATGAAATCCATTTCATAAGTTGCATAGAATTGTCTAACTATTGTATCATTCCAATCACATCTATGCTGAAGAAATGGTTTTAACCTCAAATTCTCAAATTTTGTTGCCACCCCGGCAAGAAGGACAAGTTTAGACTCAAGATAATCAAAATCAACCCTTTGATGAGAGAAAACAAGGCATTCCATCAAACTACCAAAAAATGCTTGTTCTTGCACAAGAGTGTGGAAGAATAAATTGTGGGTGTCACGGGGTTGATTGTAAGCATTTTCATTTCTAGCAATAGCAAACTCTCTTTGGGTCCACTGCCTTCTAGGAGCTGTGTAATTAACCACATCAAGGATTTCAACATTGTTACCTCCCCCTTGACTTATCTCATCTTCATCCATCATAAATGAGGCACTTGCCGCTTCATCGGCGGGATCGAAGTCACTGTCATTTGGATTTTCGGGTTCCTCTTCTTCCTCAGAGGTATCATCTTTTCTCCGCCTCTTCGATGTCCCAACATCCTTATCCTTCTTCTTTGATGTGACCTTTTTGGTCACCTTTTTAGTGAGAGACGCTATAGCCTTGCGAGCACCGTCAAAAGCATACATTTCAATGAGTATTAACACTAGGAAGCAATTGGAATTGATTATGAAGCCCCATCGAGAAGCCACTTGTGCATGGGAGCCGCGGCCGGTGGCCGCGCGGACCATCCGCGAGGAGGCGGCGGACGGTCCGCCCGGGACGGCGGGCGCCCATGAACAGTGGGGCCGATTCTTCCCAACCTCATAACTTCATCAAAAACCAAAATTTCTTTACCAAAATTTTGCCACAACACTACATTGATACCCCAAACACATTCACCAAGCCAAAATCTTGAAATCATGGACGAATTTTAGATCACACCTCCAAACCCTAACCACCTCCTTGCTCAAAATCCAAGAGATAGACAGAGAGATTCGAAAAAGTACCCGGATGACATGGTGGAGAACCTCGCGGAGAGTCCGGGGATGTGCTCGGACGGTCCGGGGAGAGCCCCAAGAGAAATCCCCAAGAGAGGGGCTATCACCTTGAGAGAGAGCAAAAGAAGGGAGGAAGAAGCCAACTACCTTCGGTGGGGGAAAGGGAGAAGACCTGGGTCGATTTCATCCCGCGGTCCTGGGACCCACCCGCGCGCGACACGGGCGGACAGTCCGCGACACCCACGCGGACGGTCCGCGCAGGCGCGCGGACGGTCCGGGCCCCCGGCGCGGACGGTCCGTTAAAGCTTCCGGAACCTCTAGAGCCGCACCGTTGCCCCACGAACCACGCGGACGGTCCGCGCCGCCCGGCGGACGCCTCCGCCAGGAGCGGCGGACGGTCCGCCCGGCTTAAGACGGACGGTCCGACCTCCTTTTTTGATTTCAGCGTGAATTAACTTTAAAAAGTGATTTTTCAAGGATTTCTTTTGGGATCATTGCTCAAGAATAATAAGAGAAATTTATTTAATTATGCAATGTGCTGAGTAATGCTAAAGAAAATATGCAAAAGCAAGCTTTACGAAACTAAAAGACAAGAGATACGATAGAAATTAATAAGAGAGATAGACAAAAAACATATGGATAAACACATGTGCTAGCTCTCAAGCCACATTTGAGATGTCAATCACATTTAGCTCATTTCTCAATTTGCAAAACCGAGACTCATCCAAAGGCTTGGTAAATATATCCGCCAATTGATCATCCGTGCTTACTCCATCAATCTTGATATCTCCTTTACTCACATGATCTCCGAGAAAATGGTCTTGGATGTCAATATGCTTGGTTCTAGAATGTTGAACCGGATTGTTTGCAATCTTGATAGCACTTTCATTGTCACATAAGAGAGGAATTTCCTTGAATTTCACACCATAGTCAAGAAGTGTTTGCTTCATCCATAGTAATTGAGCACAACAACTCCCCGCCGAGATATATTCCGCTTTGGCGGTTGAAAGAGCCACCGAATTTTTCTTCTTAGATGACCAAGAAACAAGTGACCGTCCAAGCAATTGGCAACCTCCGGAAGTGCTCTTCCTATCAACCTTGCAACTGCATAATCCGAGTCCGAAAACCCTACTAACTCAAATTGAGCACCCTTTGGATACCAAAGACCAATGTTAGGAGAATACTTCAAATATCTCAAGATACGCTTTACGGCGGTCAAATGACATTCTTTAGGAGTGGCTTGAAATCTAGCACACATGCACACACTAAACATGATATCGGGCCTAGATGCGGTAAGATAAAGCAAACTACCAATCATGGACCTATAAAGCTTAAGATCAACCGGTTTACCTCCCTCATCAAGATCAAGATGTCCATTAGTAGCCATAGGAGTTTTGATGGGTTTTGCATCTTCCATGCCAAATTTCTTTAAGATGTCCCTCACATATTTAGATTGGCAAACAAAAGTGCCTTCCTTCAATTGTTTGATTTGAAGACCAAGGAAGAAACTCAATTCACCAATCATAGACATTTCAAATTCCCTAGACATCATTTCTCCAAATTCTTTACAAAAATCTTCATTAGTTGAACCGAAGATGATATCATCAACATAAATTTGACAAATAAAGATGTCATTTCCAATTTTCTTGGTGAACAATGTAGTATCAACCTTTCCAATTTTAAAGCCATTTGAAAGAAGAAAGTCCCGAAGCCTTTCATACCAAGCACGAGGGGCTTGTTTCAACCCATATAATGCCTTAGAGAGCTTGTACACATGATTAGGCTTTGTAGGATCTTCAAAACCGGGAGGTTGCTCAACATATACTAGTTCACTAATTTTCCCATTTAAGAAAGCACTTTTGACATCCATTTGATATAACTTGATGTTGCGGGAACAAGCATAAGCAAGCAAGATTCTTATGGCCTCAAGTCTAGCTACGGGAGAAAAAGTTTCATCAAAATCCAATCCCTCTACTTGAGTATAACCTTGAGCAACTAATCTTGACTTGTTCTTCACAACAATACCATCTTCATTTTCTTTGTTACGGAAGACCCATTTAGTACCAATAACATTATGATTCTTGGGTCTTTCAACTAACTCCCAAACTTCATTTCTAGTGAAATTATTTAATTCTTCTTGCATGGAGATAACCCAATCCGGATCATTAAGTGCTTCATCTACACGCTTAGTCTCATGGAAAGAGACAAAAGAATAATGTTGACAAAAAGAAGCAACACGAGATCGAGTTTGAACACCCTTACTAATGTCACCCATGATTTGATCAATGGGGTGATCTTTGGCGACTTGATGATGAATTCTTGGTTGATCAATTGGTTCTTGAGTTGATGGAGAAGGTGTGGTTATATGGGCTATTTGATTATCTTCTTGAGGTGAGTCATTATTGCTTGAGTTACCATCTTGTTGAACATGATCATTTGTTGTGGAAGTGGATGGGTTAGCTTCAATAGATACCGATGGATCTTCATCATCATCTTCTTCTCTAGGCATGATATCCCCAATTTCCATAGTCTTCATTGCTTTGCTTAATTCTTCACCTCTCACATCATCTAAATTCTCTTTTTCATCTTGAGAGCCCAAAGTTTCATCAAATTGCACATCATATGCTTCCTCAACAAATCCTTTAGACTTGTTGTATACTCTATAGGCTTTGGAATTTGAAGAATATCCAAGAAGAAATCCCTCATCACATTTACTTTGAAATTTAGACAATTGAGATCCTTTCCTCAAGATATAGCACTTGCAACCAAAGACCCGGAAATATGAAATATTTGGCTTTCTTCCATTTAGAAGTTCATAAGGTGTTTTATTGAAGAATCTATGACAATATAGCCTATTAGAGGCATGGCACGCGGTGTTGATAGCTTCGGCCCAAAAAGAATCCGAAACTTTGTACTCATCTAGCATTGATCTTGCCATCTCAATTAAGGTTCTATTCTTCCTCTCAACAACACCATTTTGTTCCGGTGTATATGTAGTTGAAAACTCATGCTTGATTCCTTTCTCATCACAAAACTCTTCAACATTGGTGTTCTTGAAGTCACTACCATTGTCACTTCTAACTTTCTTCAATTTTAGCTCAAATTCATTTTCGGCTCTTCTCACAAATGACTTGAAAATATCACATGTAATAGCTTTGTCATGAAGAAAGAATACCCATGTGTATCTTGAATAATCATCCACGATTACAAGACAATAGGTATTGCCACCAATGCTTCTATAGGTAGTAGGACCAAATAAATCCATATGTAGTAATTCCAATGGTCTAGAGGTTGACATAGTACTCTTGCTAGGATGTGAGTTGGCAACTTGCTTTCCGGCTTGACAAGCACTACATAATTTATCTTTCTCAAATTTTACATCTTTCAAGCCAAGAACTAAGTCATGTTTCACCAATCGGTTCAGTTGTTTCATACCAACATGGCCAAGTCTTCTATGCCATAACCAACCCATAGAGGCCTTTGAGAATAAGAAAGTAGTCAAATTTGCCTTTTTCGATGAGAAATCCACTAGATATAAGCTCTCATGACGAAAGCCCTTAAAAATAGAATCTTTCCCATCAAGTGAGGTTACCTCAAAATCATTACTAGTGAAAGTGCATTTATAGCCATTGTCACAAAGTTGAGCAATAGATAGCAAGTTGAAATTAAGATAATCAACTAACAAGACATTAGAGAGATTATAATCTTTAGAGATAGGTATTTCACCAATGCCTTTTACGCCTCCTTTGCTATCATCTCCAAAAGTGATGTTATCAAAATCGGAAATGTCTTCATCAAGATAAGAGAATATTTTCCTTTCACTCGGTCATGTGGTTTGTACAACCACTATCAATTACCCAATGTCTTCCTCCAGCTTTATAGTTCACCTACAAAAGAAATTACTTTGTTTTAGGTACCCAAATTTTCTTGGGTCCTTCAATGTTAGTGACCAAAATTTTAGGCACCCGAGATAGATTTCTTTTTACTACTACTACCAAGAGAGCGACCAACATAATGAGCACAAACAACACCCTTTGAATCTTTCTTAAGAATATAGGAAGGATCAAAGGATACGGTCTTCTTGCTCTTGCATTGGTGATTCACATCAACCTTTGTCTTACACTTATGACACGTCTTCATCTTTTCTTCTTCCTCAAATGACACACTTGAATTAATAAAGACACTTTTCTTAGAAATGAAAGCCTCTTTTCCTTTCTTGGGCAAGTAACCAAGTGCATCTTTATTTAAGGTGAATTTTTGATTTGTCCAAATATGATTAAACCGAACATGACTTCCAAAATATCGTGCAAGATCATTAGATAAGCACTCAATCTCTTTTTTTAAAGATTCATTCTCCAATAATAGAGAGTCATAAGACATATCCTCACTAATGCAAGAGCTAGTGCTTGTGCTACAAGATGGGTTAGATGAACAAAGAGGAGCATTCAATATATTACATTCAACACCCATACTCATTTTTCCTTTGACATCTTGTGCAAGGAGAGAGTTGTGAGCTTCCTTAAGCTTCTCATGCTCATCTTTTAGAGTTTCTCAAGAAATGTTAAGTGTTTCATGGGAAGTCTTTAGATTTTCATGAGTAGTCTTTAGCTCCTCAAAAGAATTTTGAAGTGAAATATTTTTCAACTCCAAATCCTTCAACTTTGATCTCTCTAAGCGCAATTTGTCATCGGAATTAATAATCATGGCGACAAGATCATCATAAGATAAAGCATTATCATCATTATCGCTATCACAATCATCATCGTCATCGTCGATTATTACCTTAGATTCACCTTTTGCCATGAGACAATATGGCTTAGAGAAGAGTGAAGGCGCTTCCTTGATAGCAACCCCGACAAGTCCTCTTGAAGGCTTGTCATCATCTTCTTCATCCGAGCTTGCATCGGAATCCCACTCAACAAAATATGCTTGACCATTCTTCTCCTTCTTATAATATTTTTTCCTCTTAGGTACACTCTTCTTGTCTTTCTTCTTGCCATATTTGTCTCCTTTCTTGTTTGGACAATTAATTGATATATGTCCAATTTCACCACAATTAAAGCAATCTTTTCCTTCAAAAGGATTCTTCTTTGAAGATTGCCCCATCTTGCCAAACTTCTTCTTCTTCATGATTCTTTTAAGTCCTTTTACAATAAGAGCCATTTCTTCATCGGAGTCAATATCTTGGTTCTCATCATCATTTTCCTCTTGAGTAGCCTTGGCCTTGAGAGCAATATTTTTCTTCTCTTCATTGATTGATTGGCCTTGAACTTCCTTTTGTGATTGCTTGAATATATCATGAGTTTGCACTTCACCAAGCACCTCCGTAGGAGTCATCTTACTCAAATCACTCTCACAAGCAAGGTCACAATTGTCTCATATTTTGTCGGAAGGCACCTAAGGAACTTGTGAGAGAAATCTTTGTTTGATACATCAAAATCAAGACACTTGAGTTCATTCACTATATCATTCAACCGGTTGAACATAGTTGAAACATCTTCATCCTTCTTCATGGTGAACTCATTGAACTTTCCCTTATACAAATAAAGTTTTGCCTCCTTAACCGTAGATGTTCCCTCATAAATTTCCATAAGTTTCTCCCATATCTCATTTGCCTTCTCAAGTCCCTTCACTCTATTGAATTCACTAAGAGCAAGAGCATTGTAAAGTACACTCAAAGCTCTATCATTGAGTTTTTCATTTTTATCATCTTGATCCGTCTTATTCTTAGAATCCAAAATGACATATCCTTCCATTACAATCTTCCATAATTCTCTTCCCAAGGCCTTAAAGTGAACCTCCATTCTTTTCTTCCAATAGTCATAATTGTTCCCATCAAAGACCTAGTGGCTTCCCAACATCAAACTTATCCTCCTCACCCATTTATCCTACTCCGAGATGGTTAAATATCTCAAATAAGGAGTCCTCGGCTCCGATACCACTTGTAGGATCTAGGATACCGACAAGAGGGGGGGTGAATAGGCGGTTCAAAAACTAAAACCACAACACTAGAGAAATTTAATTAGAACCACAAGGGGGAATAAATCTCTACCTACTCTATTCCTATGTTGGGGGGTTTTGCAGCCTAGGGTGACAAGATAAACAACAACCTCTAGAAATAAAATGCTCAAAGTAAAGTGCTAGAAAGGAAATTGAGTAAAGAGATAACCAAGCACAAGAGATGAATTTTATTCCCGTGGTATCGATGACTTGCCGGTCACCCCTAATCCATGTTGAGGTAGATTCAATGTTCAACCGCTCCTCTATCAAGACACCACTTGATCTTGAGCCGGTTAGAACAAGAGAACCACTCCACACCTCGATTCCACTAGAGTTGCTCTTTATCGCTCCGGTGAGGTGAGCACAATACCTCTCACAACATGAAATCCGGAGCCACGCACAATCTTCTTGCTAGCTTCAACGGAT
Source organism: Cenchrus americanus (assembly GCA_947561735.1). NCBI lineage: Eukaryota > Viridiplantae > Streptophyta > Magnoliopsida > Poales > Poaceae > Cenchrus > Cenchrus americanus. The sequence continues at coordinate 194,585,000 of OX387241.1, forward strand.
TCTTCCACCACCAAGCCGTCTAGGAAGCGGCAACTTCCAAGAGTAACAAATCAACCACTTGCTTGATGATTCCCTAGTGCCACAAAGATCAAAACCTTGATGCAATGCACTAGAAACTCTCAATCTCACGAAGAATACCACCACTAAGTCAAGTGAGTGAGAGAGAGGCGAGGGAGAGCTCTACAAGGGAGTATGAACCTTTAAAAGTGCCAAGAGAGACTCTCCAACCCCGGGCTTGGAGTATAAATACTCCCCCCTTTCCGATACTAGCCGTTAGACGAAAAACGCGTGCCCCGCGGACCGTCCGCGATGCCCTCGCGGACGGTCCGCGTTTGAATTCCAACGGTAAAATCGCCTGGTCAACGGCTGGGACGGCTGCGCGTAGGGCCGGGCGGACCGTCCGCCGGGCCACGCGGACGATCCGCCTGGGCCACGCGGACTGTCCGCGGGCTGCCGCGGACCGTCCGCTCTGGACCCCGAGCAGCACCTCGTTCTGTTGCAAATAACGGACCGTCCGCGGCACCTCGCGGACCGTCCGCCTGGTCCCGGCGGACCGTCCGCCTGGTCCCTGCGGACCGTCCGCCCGGAAGCGCTTTTTCTCGAAATCTTTTGCCCAAAACTCAGTTGTTAAATAAAAACCAACGACCCGCGGACCGTCCGCCCGAAGGGCCCGGACTGTCCGCCAGAAACCAGAAAACTTGTTTTTCTTTAGATTTTCAATGGAACCCTTTTGCCAAGAGAAACCGCCACTCATCTAAATGCAACACATGCAAATTTTTGATCCAAGTGGCACTATGGAAAGTCAAGCCAATGAAATTGATCCCTCTTGATAGTACGGCTATCTATCCTATTAATCCGGTCATATAACATCCTCTAATCACCTTATGACCGGTAAAAGCAAAACCCTATCTTTTACCTTTTCCTTGAGCCCTTTCCAACATAAGTCAACCAAGACCTTCTCATGTATCCCACATGATCTCATCGTTTCACCGACTAACCTATTCTTATAACTCAAATAAAATTGTTAGTCCATAATGATTGTCATTAATTACCAAAACACGAATTAGAGGCCTAGATGCCTTCAAGCATCTTGGTTCCGCAGGATGTCGCCGAGCGGGTAGTCGGTGATGATGGAGACCGAGTACTCCTGGAAGTAATGTCGTAGCTTCCACGAGGTAATGAGCACTGCATACAGTAGCTTCGCATTGGTTGGTAGCGTGCTTTAGATTCCGACAGGACCTCGCTGACGAAGTAGACTGGTCGCTGGACTGGGTAGGCGTGGCCGTCTTCCTGCTGCTCGACAACGATGGCAGTACTGACCACGTGAGTAGTCACAGTGAGATAGAGCAGTAGCTGCTCCTTTTTGCGAGGAGCCGTGAGGACTGGTGGCTTGGATAACAAATCCTTGAGCTGAGCGAGAGCTTGATCTGCCTCTGGAGTCCACATGAACTTCTCTTGATGCTTGAGTAGTTTGAAGAAGGGTAGCCCCCGTTCTCCAAGCTTCGAGATGAATCTGTTCATGGCCGCCATGCACCCAGTCAGCTTCTGCACATCCTTGAAGCAAGTGGGAGATTTCATGTTGGTGATGGCAGAGATCTTCTCGGGGTTGACTTCGATGCCGCGATGGCTGATGATGAAGCCGAGTAGTTTTCGCGACGAGCGCCGAAGACGCACTTGTTCGGGTTGAGCTTCCCGGCGGTACTCTCGCAAGGATGCGAAAGTCTCTTCAAGATCGGCGATGAGCGTGTCGGAGTTTCGGTCTTGACGACCACGTCATCCACGTAGGCTTCGACGTTCTTGTTGAGTCGTCTCTTGAAACGGCTCGGATGGCTCGCCGGTAGGTAGCGCCGGTGTTCTTCAACCCGAACAACATGGTCTTGTAGCAAGATGGCGCCGAACGGGGTGATGAACGCAGGTCTTCTCCCGGTCTTCTTCCTTGATAGCAATGCGGTGGTACCGGAGTAGCGATCGAGGAAGCGCAGCCGCCCCAATCATGGTGGTCTTGCCGCCCTCGCCCGTCCCGAGATCAATTGCCTTGACTTGCACTTCCTCGGATGACTGAGGTTTGTTGGCCTTGTCCGACTTCTCTGGGATGTCGAGTTCACTTGGGGCAAGCTTCTTTGACGCAGCATAGATCTCCATCATGGCATTAGGTACTTGGTTGGTGGCTGCGAGTTCCTCAGCTTCTGTGTCACAGTCGAAGGATATCTTCAAGTCCCCTTGTAGCGAGAGTACACCGGCCGGACTTGGCATCTTGAGTACCAAGTATATGTAGTGGGGTACCGCCATGAACTTGGCGATGGGCCGGTCCGCCGAGGATGGCATGGTAGGAAGTCTCGAAGTCCGCGACTTCGAACTTGATGTACTCAGTGCGGTAGTTTTCTCTGGTTTCCCAGAAGGTAACTGGCAGGACCACTGAGCCAGTGGAATAGCCGCGATCCCAGGGACGATGCCGTAGAAAGGCGATGTGCTCTTGGTGAGCATGTTATTGATGTAGAGCTTCATCTTCTTCAAGGTCTTGGTGAAAAGGACGTTGAGCCCACTCCCACCAACGATGAGTACCTTGTTGAGTCTGGAGCCCGCCACTATCGGCTTCAAGACGAGAGGAAAACGCCCTGGTTTGGAGAAGCTTGTCCATTGATCCGCGCGGGAGAAGGTGATGGGTACCTCCGACCACCGGAGAGGGGTCGAAAACGCTGGTTCAATGTTTAAGACTTCCCGCCGAGTGGCCTTCTGAGACCGTTTGGTGGGTAGTCCGCCGAAGAGGACGTTCACCGTCTTGTCAGGTTCTTGGAATTCGTCGTTGTCTTCGTCGGCTTTTTTCTTGCCTTTCTTGTCGTGAGGATGTCGTGGGTCTGGAGAGTCCTTGAGTGCTCACCGGAGTTGGTAGCACTGCTCGGTAGTGTGGCAGCCCTCCGGTGCCCGTTGACGGTGAAAATCCGTCAACCTAGCCATGAGTTTACCTTCGGTGTTGGCATGACTTTTGTATCTTATTCATTGGTACTAACCCTCGTGGTATAACAAGTTCACTTGTGCATGTCGGTTTTGGAGTTATGTGTTTACGCAGGGTTTTAACGTTGAAAGCAAGACTTCCGGGATAAGTTCATTAAGCACCTCATGACAAGACCTTGAAGCCCGATACAAGTCAAGCAATGAAGTGAACATGACTCCAAGAGCCCAAGGACCAAGCCCGAGAAGATGATAAACTCCGAGGACTGAACCAGAAAAGTGCCGAATCTTGCAAGACAAGGAGTTGAGTCCAATTCGGAGAGAAACCGACGTCAAGGGCCCACATGCAAAAGGGGAGAACATCTAGAAGACGTGGGAAGCAACACCGGGCGAAGCAGCCGCGAGATGGGCCGACTGGGCCCGGGCCGGCCGGCCCGGCCCAATTCGGGGCCCAATCGGGCTCTCCTTTGACCTAATTGCTTCTCGGGCTATAAATAGCCCCCCGACCGAGAGCCACGCAGAAGATTTCGTATTCCGCCGCCGAGGAGCAGAGAAGCTTGAGGGACACCAACTTGAAGATGAGGGTCGTGCTAGTTGTCTAGGGTTTCCCCGGCCGACGTGGGAACCTTGCATGGAAGACCACGTCGGAGCTCGGAGCGAGGATCAAGATCGAGGGAGGGCCCCGGTGGTGATCTTGTTCATGTAATCATTCATGGTGAAGTTTGTAAGTGAATTCGATTTCTAGCGATCAAGTGCCTTCTCGATGATTTTGTTTTCTTCTTGGTTTTGCTTCTTCTACGATCTATACTTAAGATAGATTACATAGGGTGCTCTTGTAGCCGCGGTGGTTAGAGGTGTCGGGGACCGCCCTAGGGGTCCCCTTAAACAATGGGGGAACCCTCACTTAAATCCCCGCATCGAAATGAGCTGAGCCTAACCATGCAGGAAAACTAACCATGCAGGACTTGGCCTATGCGGCAGGACTCCGGAGGCCCACCAAGACGGCCCGTCTGGAAGACCCCTCGAGCAGGCTCCGCCTCGCCCGAGGGCACGCTCCTCCTCGAACGGGCTCCGCCCCGTTCGAGGGGCAACCCCCTCCTCGAACGAGCTCCGCTCCGTTCGAGGGGCGACCCTTCCCTCGAGCGGTTCCGCCCGCTCGAGGGCGCGCTCCCCCTCGAGCGAGTCCCGCCTCGCTCGAGGGTCCGCTCCGCCCTCGGCCGGGGCCCGCCACGCTCACGGGCGCCCCGCACGCGTGCGGCGGCCCCGTACTTGGGCATTTAACGCCCCGACGCCGCGGACGGCGCCATCATGCGCCGGGGCTCACGCCCGGTGCCGCCGCACCAACTCCCCGGGGAGGAGCCCATCCCCCGTCACCGTGGGGTGGACCGTGCGGTACGGCCGGTGTCGGTCCCGTGACACCGCGCGCACGCCACCCGTACGGCTAACGCGCCCGACCCTCGAAAGGGGGCCGGCGCACCCTCGACTCCACTTTCCCGTGACCCCGCAGGTTGGGTGAGGGGCGCTAGGCCGGTGGGTGGCCATCCCGGCCACCGTAACGGCGCGCGCCGCCGTACCCACGCGTGCGGGCACACGCCCGGCTCCGCGAGCGCACGCCCGAGCACCTTGCAAAGCAACCACTCCGCCACCGCAGCTCATTGGGAAGGAACGCCGTTCTGCCCGCTCCTGTACCCCGTACCGATCATCATCAGCACCTCCCTCGAAGCCTATCAGAGAACGCCATCGCCATCTGCCGCCTCCTACCCTCGAACCGCCACTGTTCGGGTACGAGGTAGGCCATCATGGCCGGATCACAGCGAAGATCGACCGGACGGCCGCCCGCTCTACACCGTAGCACGACGTGCTCCCACACGTAGCTAGGTAGCGCGGCGTGCATGTAACTCGCCGCCCCCTTGGCCTATAAAAGGGGAGGCGAGCCCCCAGCCGCGGGGGGACGAATTCAGAGGAACACAGCGCACCGTGCACTCACTCTCTTATTCTCCCACAACATCTCCGGCCCACTCACCCAGGGACTTGGAAGCCACGATTCCTCTCCCGCCTTGCTTGTATTTGCCCCACTACAAGCACCCCCCCGTGCCGAGCAATATAGTGCCACGAGCACGCCCCCGTCGGGACGTACGGCCCCCTCGGCCGGAACCAGGATAAAATCTTGTGTCATTAGTTGCTTAGCATCGACCATTGAGGGATAGACCTAGGCGTTATCTCCATGCGGTTAGTGTCGGGACCATATTCCGCACCGACGCTGGCGCCCACCGTGGGGCAAACGAGCGCCTAAGGTCATTTCGCTAACTCCCTCCATGGTGATTCGCACTGAGTACCGTAGCACCCGCTACAACATGGGTAGCTCGGACCCTCTTCCGGCGGGTTCGAGATCCGCTTCGGGGACTTGAACTTCCGTGCCACGGGGAATGGCTATCTCATGCGCCTCACCAACCGTGAGGAGCTCCGCGCGCGCCGCGAGGCCGGGGTCCGCTCGGGTCTCCGCCGCACGCACGACACCGCGCGGTGCCCGCAGCACGGATGCCGCGGGCCGTCGACGCCGCGGCGCCGTCGTCGCTCGGGACTACGCTCGCGTCGGGGCGAGGTCCGAGCGGCGGCAGGCGAGCGCGCCGCCGCCCAACGCGGTGCACCCACCGTCACGACGGCCGCCACCGCCCCGGCGGGACCGCGTGCGGTCTCCGACCACGCATCCCCATCGGCCGCGTGGCGACACTACGGCCCACAACGCCAACGTCAACACGACAATGCGCGGGGTTCCGCCCCCGGTCGGCACGTCTTCGTCGCCGGGGATCCCGGCACTTCGGCCACGGACGAGTCGTCCCCGGGCTCCGTCGACACGATGCCACCCGCCAACCGACACGGGTACGCGGAGTGGGGACTTCTCCGGCGTGCGGACCCGGGCCGCGTTCGGGCGCTTCCTCGACGCCACGGACTACCGGCTTGGTCGCTCCGACGACTCCCGCACGGAGCTACGACCCCACGCGGGAGTGCCGTGCCGTCATCACCAACGACCCGGCCAACGCCGCCGGTGCGGCGGCGCCGGAGACGGGGAAGTCACGCCCGCCCCGGGGATCGCCACGCGCGCCCGGCCGCGGGGACCGAGCGCTCCCGCTAGGGGCCGACGTCGACGCGTAGGCGGCCCAAGCTCGCGAGCTCGAGGCCAAGGCGGCGCAGGAGTACGGACGGTGCGGCTACTCCGCGCCTCGATGGCGGGGGAGGCCCCCCGCGCGCGGCGAACGCGCGCGGGAGCTGGGCCGACAGGTCCGTGACCGCCTCAACCCCGTCCCCAACGTCGACAACGCGGATACTCCGCCGCGGGCGAGCCAAAAGCTCATCGCCGCCGCGACGTTGCTACGCGCCATGCCGGCACCCTCGACCCCCGAGGCTCGAGACATGCACCGCGAGGTGCAAACTCTCCTTGAGCAAGCGGCCGTCCAGCGGCCGAGAGCTCGGCCCTCACGCATCCGCCAACGGGGGGACGCGCGGGGGTGACGATCCGGCACCGGGGGGCGAACCCTCGGTGCATGTGGGTCAACCCTGCGACCGGGGGCGCACGCCGGCCAAGGAGCGGCTCCTTGACACACGCGGGCGCTAGACGGAGACGCCCGCAACGTCATCAACGCCGGCGCACCGGCAAGGCGCGACGCGCGAGCGGCTAGGGGCTACCACCCTCGAAGGGGTGGACGCTACGACGGCGGCGAGGATCGCTCCCCGACACCGGAGCCCCCGGCACCCGCGTGTTCGGCGGGAGATCCGCACGGCGGCTTTCCCCCCCGGCCGCTTCCGTCGGCCCTCGACGATCGTCAAATACAACGGGGAGACGGACCCTCGTGTCCGGCTCAACGATTACCGCCCTCGGCTCCGTCGGTGGGCGGGGCCACCAACGACGAAGTGATCATCCGCAACTTGCCCTTGCATCCGGGCGATGCGGCCCGACATGGCTCGAGCACTTGCCCGCCGCCCGGCATCCATAGCCGGGACGATCCGGTCCACACCTTCGTGGGCAACTTCCGTGGGCACGTACGTGCGCCCCGGGAACTCCCGGGATCCGCGCTCCCGCACGCGAGAAGCCGGGCGAGTCGGCTCGCGGGACTTCATACGGCGCTTCTCCAAGCGCCGCACGGAGCTCCCCAGCGTGGCACAGTCCGAGATCGTGCACGCGTTCCTCGAGGGCACCACGTGCCGGGACCTTGTGCGCGAGCTGGGACGCAGCCCGCCCACGGACTCGAATGAGCTGTTCGACATTGCCACCAGCTTCGCCTCCGGGAGAGGAGGCCGTGGGGGCAATCTTCGACGGCAAGAAGGGCAAGCGCTCCGAGGACACGCCGCGGAGGGCGGCGGGTCCAAGGAGCCGCGGCGCAACGACAAGTGGGGCAAGAAGGGGAAGAAGCCGCGCCGCGAGGCGCGCGAGCGAGGGCGCAACGGCGGCAACGCCGAGGCCCTCGCCGTTGACCCGCCCGACGGGGCCCTCGACCGGCTCCTCGAGGCCCGGGGTGTTCGACGACATGATGAAGAAGCCATGCCCCTACCACAAGACCCCCGTAAACCACACTCTTGAGCGATGCGACATGCTCAAGAAGTTCTATGGCCGTGCCGCCGCGAAGGAGGCGAGAGGCCAAGAAGGATGGGGGCGATGGCGACGCGGGTGGTTTTCCCGCCGTCGAAAATGTGTTCCTCATCTTTGGGGGACCTACTGTCGACATGTCGACCCGCAACGCAAGAAGGAGCGGCACGAAGTCCTCGCCGCAGAGAGGGCGCCTCCGGCCTTTCTCAACTGGTCGAAGGATGCCATTACCTTTAGCCGGGATGATCACCCAAATCGCATCCCGAACCCGGGCCAGTACCCCCTGGTGGTCGATCCCATCATTGGGAACGCCCGGTTTTCGAAGGTCCTTATGGACGGAGGCAGTAGCCTCAATATCCTCTTCGCGCATACATTGCGCCTAATGGGGATTGGGTCGGACCGGCCGCGGCCCAAGCACGAAGCCGTTTCACGGCATCGCGCCCGGCAAGCAGGTTCAACCCCTCGGGCAGATCGATCTGCCCGTCTGGTTCGGGACCCCCAAGAATTTCCGAAAGGAAACCCTCACCTTCGAGGTGGTGGGATTCAAAAAGGCCTACCATGCCATCCTTGGGCGACCGTGCTATGCCAAGTTCATGGCGGTCCCCAACTACACGTACCCGAAGATGAAGATGCCGAGGTCCAAACGGCGTCATCACCGTCGGGTCATCGATTGAGCATGCATTCGACTCGCGATGTCGAATGCGTGGAACATGCGAGGCGCTAGCGCCTGGATGAAGCGCCGGTGAACACACTAGAGAAGATGGTCAACGACGACCTCGGCCTCCGCCGCCAAACACATCGGCACCTTCGAGGCCGCCGAGCAAACCAAAGGGGTCCCCCTCGACCCGACAGCCCCGGAGGGCAAGGTGTTGAGGGTCAGCTCGACCCTCGATCCTAAATAGGAAGCAAGTGCTCGTCGACTTCCTCCGCGCCAACGCCGACGTCTTCGCGTGGAGCCCCTCGGACATGCCGTGCATCCCGAGGGAGGTCGCCGAGCACTCCCTTGATATCTCGCCTAACGCCCGCGGCCGTTCGGCGGCGCCGGCCGCGCCGCTTCGATGAGGAACGGCGACGGGCGATCGGAGCGGAGCCGCGGAAGCTCCTCGAGGCCGGATTCATCAAGGAAGTGTTCCACCCTACATGGCTAGCTAATCCCGTGCTTGTAAAAAAGAAAAACGGGAAGTGGAGGATGTGTATTGACTACACCGAGTCTCAATAAAGCATGTCCAAAAGTTCCTTTTCCTTTGCCACGCATAGATCAGATCGTTGATTCCACTGCCGGGATGTGAACTACTCTGTTTCCTTGATGCCTATTCGGGATATCATCAAATAAAAATGAAGGAGTCCGACCCGCTCGCGACTTCGTTCATCACGCCGTTCGGGACGTTCTGTTACGTCACGATGCCTTTTGGCCTCGTAAACGCGGGCGCAACATATCGGCGCGCATGCGGCACGTTTTTGGGGACCATATCGGGCGGACGGTCGAGGCTTACGTGGACGACATCGTCGTCAAGACCGAGAAGGCGGACGACCCGGTCGGCGATCTTGGCATCGCGTTCGGTGCCGCTCGCGGGCCAACGGGGTCAAGCTCAACCCCGAAAAATGTGTCTTCGGAGTGCCGCGGGGCATGCTCCTAGGATACATCGTCTCCCGGCCGGGGAATCGAGGCCAACCCCCGAAAAGGTCACGGCCCTCGAGCGAATAGGTCCAATTCGGGACCTCAAAGGGGTACAGAAGGTGTTGGGGTGCCTTGCCGCCTTGAGCCGCTTCGTCTCGAGGCTCGGTGAGAAGGGTCTGCCCCTCTACCGGCTACTCAAGAAGCACGAACGCTTCTCTTGGACCGCCGAGGCCCAGGAAGCGCTCGACAAGCTGAAGGCGTCTCTGACACACGCCCCAATCCTTACGCCGCCGCGAGACGGCGAACCCCTCCAACTCTACGTGGCCGCTACCACCCAGGTGGTCAGCGCCGTGATCGTTGTGGAGCGCACGGAGGAAGGACATGCCTTGCCCGTGCAAAGGCCGGTCTACTACATCAGCGAAGTCCTGTCGGACACGAAGGCGCGCTACCCCCAGGTCCAGAAGCTGTTGTATGCGGTAGTCCTCGCGCGGCGCAAGCTCCGCCACTACTTCGAGGCCCACCCAGTTACGGTGGTCTCTTCCTTCCCGTTAGGAGAGATCATTCGCAACCCCGACGCGGCGAGCGGGAATTGCCAAGTGGTCCGTGGAGTTGATGGGCGAGACGCTCGCCTACGCTCCGCGCAAGGCCATCAAATCGCAAATCCTAGCCGATTTCGTCGGCGAGTGGACGGACACGCAGCCGCGCCCCCTCGGATTCAAGCGAGTGCCGGACTCTCGTTCTTCGACGGCTCGGTGATGAAGACGGGGGAGCGGGCGCGGGCCTCGCTCTTCGTGTCACCCCACGGGGAGCACATGCGCTACGCAAGTGCGTCTCCACTTCCCCGCGTCTAACAATATGGCGGAATACGAGGCCCTTCTCTCGCGGCCTCAAAATCGCCATTGAGTTGGGCATCAAGCGCCTCGACGTGCGAGGGGATTCGCGGCTCGTGATCGATCAAGTCATGAAGAACGCGAGCTGCCACGACGACAAGATGGAGGCCTACTGCAAAGCCGTGCGGGCCCTCGAAGACAAATTCTACGGCATCGAGCTTAATCATGTACCCCGCCGGTACAACGAGGAAGCAGACGAGCTGGCAAAAATAGCGTCCGGGCGGATTACCGTTCCCCCCGAACATTTTCGCGCGCGACATCGCGCAGCCCTCGGTCATCTTCGAGCCTTACCCCTCGAGCGACGGCGGACCCTCGGGGGCTCCCTCGAACCCGTCGGGTGCGGAACCCATGGAAGAGGATCCCTCGAACGAGGCGTACGTGCTCTCCCCTTCTCGAGGGGTACGGCTCCCACGAGGGCGTCGCAATGGATATCGAGCCGGCTCTTTGTCCAAGCGGATTGGCGTGAAAAGTACACCGCCCGGATTGCTCGAGGGGAACTCCCCCACGGACGGGTCACGGCCCGGCGCATCGCCGGGATGGCCAAGTCATTCACCCTCGTCGACGGCGAGCCGTACAAGCGCGCCGCGTCGGGGCATCCTCCCGGCGGTGTGTACCCATTCCCGAGGGGCGCGAGCTCCTACGGGACATCCACGCGGGGATCCGCGGCCACCACGCCGCGCCACGCACCCTCGTTGGCAACGCGTTCCGCCGGGGCTTCTATTGGCCTACCGCGGTCGCGGACGCCAACGAAATCGTGCGCACCGCGAAGGGTGCCGCTTCTACGCCCGCAAGACCAACTTGCCGGCTCATGCTCGCGACGATCCCCCGTAACATGGCCGTTCGGCGTCGTGGGGGTTAGACATCGTCGGGCCCCCGCGGAAGGCGCCGGGGGCTTCACCCACCTGCTCGTCGCGATCGACAAGTTCTCCAAGTGGGTGGAGGTGCGCCCCATTACGAATTTGAGGGCTGAGCAGGCGGTCACGTTCTTCACCGACATCGTCTACCGCTTTGGAGTGCCAAACTCCATCATCACAGACAACGGGTCCCAGTTCACGGGCCGGAAGTTCTTGGAGTTCTGCGACAAGTTCCACATCCGAGTGGATTGGGCAGCTGTGGCGCACCCGCAGACCAACGGCCAAGTGGAACGTGCTAACGGCATGATTCTACAGGGCCTCAAGCCCAGGATTTTCGACCAGCTCAACAAATCTGGCCGAAAATGGCTCCAAGAACTGCCAGCAGTCGTGTGGAGCCTAAGGACCACCCCAAGCAGAGCCACCGGTTCACCCCGTTTTTCCTAGTCCATGGCGCGGAGGCCATCCTCCCCACGGATGCGGAATACGGGTCACCCAAGGTTCGAGGCTACAACGAGGATGCTAACCGGCGAGCCCGCGAGGACTCGCCGGATCGCCTTGATGAAGTACGCCTCGTGGCGTTGATGCACTCCGCAAGGTATCAACGGTCCCTACGACGCTACCAAGCACGCAAGATACGTCGGAGGGATTTCGGCCGAGGGGGACTTGGTCCTAAGGCTACGCCAAGACAATCGAGGGCGCCACAAGCTATCGCCCCATGGGAGGGACCCTACGTCGTGGTGAAAGTGCTCAAACCGGCACGTACAAGCGGCCAACGAGGACGGCGAAGAACTCACCAACGCTTGGAACATCCAACAGCTACGTCGCTTCTACCCTTAGCTAGGATTTCCAAGTATTTTCTGTTGTAAAAACACACGGCCAACGCCCCAGTTGGTGTCACCTATGTAAATACTCCAAGTATAATAAAAGGGCAACTCGGCTTTCCCCTGAAACCCAAGTTACCCTCGGGGGCTACTGCGGGGGGGCACCCCCCCCCAAATGGTCCCACTTTTTTCGCGCAAAAAAACGTAACAACACGCGCTAAGTTTGTTTCCTACTTCAACCACGAGCCACGATTCGAACAGGGCGTAGGCGGCACAGCGGAAGGAGTGCGCGAGCCAGAGACAGCCTACGCCGCGTGGCTATGGCCCGTCTCTCTCGCCTCCAACCCAGCGGGCCCCTGCGAAAGGCGAACTCCCCTAACTAGAATCTACTCAGGAAGAAGAAGAAGCAAAAAGCGCAATAAGCAAACGATTTCATTTACAACAACTGCCCATGTTCATGAGATGACTTGTTTATTTACAAGAGGCCACGAGGCCAGAGTTCTGATACACATAAACAAAAAACGGGCCTAGCGCCCAGGTGCTTTCAGGCGGGTGGAGCAGCAGCATCGGCGGCGTCCGGGAAGAGGAATTCTTCGAAGGCCTCGGCGAGCGACCCGGCGGCGTCAGCAACAAGCGCGTCCGCGCGCTCCATGGCCACCTCGTCCTCGACGCCCTCGGGCACGATGTAGCCTTCCGCCACCGCCTCGAGGTTGACCTCGTAGTGGGATCGCACCACTCCGAGGGCCTTCGCACGCCCGGGTGCAACGCCCGGCGCATCCGCTCCGTGACGTGGCCACCGAGGGCGCGCGAGCGGCCGGCCGCCGAGCCGCCGCCACGGGCATCGCCTTCCTCGACGACGTGACGGGTCTCGAGGGCCGCGTCCCGCCGGCTCCCCGCGGCCCCCGCTCGGAGGAGTTGTAGGAGGCTGCGCAGGCCTCGGCCCGCCCAACGGCGTGCCCCAAAGCCGTGCGCGAGGCCCGGAAGCAACAAGATGACAAGAAATCGAAAGGAGGAAACGAACCCTCTAAAGCAAGAACTAACAAGCGGGGTCGGACGGTAGCTTACCCTCGACTTGCCTCTTCTCCGCATCGAGGTCGCGGCGCGCGGACTCGAGCGCCAACTCGAGATGTCGGACGGTCTCGCCTTGCTCGACGAGGGCCATCTCTTGGACGGCATTGCCGATGCCGAGCGCCAACGCCTCATCCTCAACCTCGGAGAATGCGGCGTTCCGCTCCTTCGGCCGACCTCTCCGTCGTCTCGCGCGCGACGCGCTCCCGCTCCCGGCGCCGTCCGGGCGTCGCCAAGGGCGCCCTCGCTCCCCGCCGGAGCCGCCCCTCGCCCCCCGGCGGGCGATGCGCTCTCCGCCGGAGCCGCCCCTCGGCCGGCGACGAGAGCCGCGGCCTTGGTGTCGAGGGCGGCCCTCGGTCGTCGGCCTCCTTCGCGCGGCCGCTCCAACCCGCGCGCCCGTTCCTCGGCCCGGCGCCGCCGCGCCCGGGCCCCCTCGAGCGACGTGCGGAGTTCCCCGGTCTCGGCGCGAGCGGTGGCCACCTCCGCCTCCCGTGTGGCGGCCGCCGTCCGCGTCTTGTCCGTGTCCTCGCGCGCGTTCCACGGCGCCTCGTCACGATCGACGAGGGCCGCGCGGATCCGCCCGAGACTCGAGTCACGCGCCGCGTCCCCGCCCCCGAGCTCTCGGGGAGCACGTCGCACCACGCCATCGCCCGCTACACCGGCCCACCGTCGGCGTCCCGAGAGCATCCGCAAGCGCGTCGTAAGCGCCGCATCGCTCCCGGAGCCGGCGGACCTCGGCGTTCACCCGGTCGAACGCGCTATACTTTTCACGAGCGCGGCGCTCGAGCTCCCCGGCATCCACACATCGAATCTCGCAAGTGTCAAGGCTTGAATGCGGCACGCGAAAACGAAATAAGGAAGGGAGACGAGCAACCGTGGCTCACCCGGAAGACGATCCGGGCCGGGCCGCCGTGGACCCGCGCCGCTTCGTTCAACGCGCGGTTGAGCGTGGCGCCGTGGCTCGGGAGCTCGCCCCGCAGCTCCTGCTCCCTCTCGGGGCGTCGACAAACGCCGGGGATCCTCCACGGCGCCCCCCCCCACCCGGGCGGGGGCGGCGGCGTGGGAGGACGAGGCCTCGGCATCGTGCCCCCGGCCCCCCACTATCATGTGACCCTCGTGTCGCCTCACGAGGGCCCCCTCCCCGGGGCTCGGGAGAGTTCGTGGGCCGGCCGGCCCACCGGTTCCACCCGTGCGGCGGGGAGTCATCCGAGAGCTCCACCACCTCCGCCCGAAGACCGCCGGCGAGAGGAGCCGCCGGCTCCGCCTCCGCCGGCGCCCCCACCGCGCCTCCGCGGCCACGGCGCCCGTTGTGGCGCCGTCGCCGCCACCTCCGTCCGTGCCGCCGCATCCGCGGGCGGCTCCCGCAGGGTTGCGCCCGCTCCGCCTCCTCCGCAAAGTGGCCGCCACCGCGGGCGGCACCACCACCGTAGCCGCCGCCGCGGCCGCCGCCTCCGTGGCGACCGCGCCGGCCGCCCCCGGCGACCTCCCGGCCGCGCCGCGGCGGGCTGATCCGCCGGCCGGGGCCTCGAGGCCCCGGCCCGGCCTTGCGCGCTCGTGCCCGCCGCCGCGCCTGTCCCTGGGCGCGACCCCCTCGACGAACGCCGCCGGGTGGGGATCGACGCGTCCGTCCTCAGCACCTTGGCCGGCGCAAGAGGAGGGACGGTTGGCACCGCCCTGCGCAAACACGAACGGAGGGTTAGAGCATCTAGTAACCAGCAAACTAAAGCCAAGCAAAGGAAGAACAGGTTCCTTACCTCGCGGAGGAAAAGGCCCGCTTCCTTTTCCTCGAGGCCTCCGACGAGGCCGGCGCAGGGGCCGCGCCTGCCGCGCCGCCCCCCGACGGCGCCGCCGCACGCGCGGGCACGCCCGCCTCACGCGTGGGCGCGCCCGATGCCGCCGCCACGCGCGGGGGCACGCTAGCCCCGCGCGCGCGCACGCCCCGCCGACGCGCCCCCGCCGCGCGAGGACGCCGCGCGCGCGCGGACGCGCTCCCCGCCGCGCGCGGGCACGCCGGACGCTCGCGCGGCACGTCCGCCGCGCGCGCCTCGCGGGCACGCGCCGGCACCTCCGCGCGCGCGTGCCGCCCCCGATGATGATTGCTCGGCGACGGGCGCCGGTGCGCCCACCCCGAGCAAAGGCGCCCCCGACGCCGCGCGGGTTCCGCGATGGGGGCGCGAGTCGCCACCGTCCGAGGGGCCCTCCCCCTCGGACTCTTCCTCCTCGTCCCGCTCCGAGGACGAGGGCTCCTCGATGTCCGGGGAAGAGAGCCCCGGCTCCTCCCGCCGCCGCACTCCGCGGACCGTGCATCGCGGCGTGCTTGGCGACGTCCGGCGTGCTCCCTCTTGCGCGCCGCTCGCTCCCCCCTGCTCCCGGCCGCGCCGCCCGCCAAGCGCACGGGAGTCGGGGGTGGGCGGAACGGACTTAGCGGCGTTGAATTGCACCGGTGCGCGCGAGAGCGACAATGGCGCATCGAGGGAAACGGAAACAAGAACCCGAACTAAAACAGAATCAACAAAACACACTCACCAACGGGCCGACGGGGAGCATCTCGATGTCCCACGGGGTTCGACCCGCAGTGACGGCGTCTGGTGTCGACGGCGCTCCGCGCCCGGTGAGCGCGTACGGCCGCTCCGGGCGGCGTCGGGAGCATCCGCGACCTCGCCACGTCAACGGGGTTGGCCGCCTCCGTCATCTCGAAGATGCAGAGCGGCCTCTCCATCAACGGCACGATTCGCCGGTGATGAAGGAAGGCGAGGACGCCCATCGCGTTGAGCCCTTCCCTCGCCAGCCGTCGCAGGGCGGCGAGGACGGACTCTTGCCGCGCCCGATGATTGGCCGTAGGCAACCCGTAGCCCCAGGAGTCCGGCCTCTTCTTGAACACCCGGCCGGTGTAGGGAGGAAGGCCGGGCTCGGCGTTGCGCAGATAAAACCATCCCCGCTCCCGGCCCGGCGTTGTTCGTCGTCATGGTGCGGGGGATGTAGAACTCCTTGAGCGCGCCCCGCGGGGCGAGCGACATCCCGCCGGTGCGCACCGCGCGGCGGGTCCTCGGCTCCGACGTGGGCTGCGTGATGAGCTCCCCGCGGAAGAGGTGTACCCGCAGCTCCCAATTGACGGGGATCCCCGGGTACCCTTCGCGTACGCCCACGAACGTGGCCGCCCGCGAGATCGCGTTAGGGGCAAAATTGTGCGGCCTCCACCCCATAGTGGTAGCACAATGCCCGCATGAATGTGCTCGCCGCGCGCGTTGAAGCCGCGCTCGTGGTAGCGGAGGAAGCTCACCACGTAACCCTCCGGCGGGATTGGGCTCGAGGTGCGACGACGGCGGCACGATCCACTCCGCCGGGCGCCCTTCTTCGTTGGCCGACAGCTGGCCGGCGGCGACCGCTCGCCCGGGGCGAGCCGGTCACGGCCGACTTCTCCCGTGGCGTACGGCTCCGGGACCCTAATCGGAAGCTGAGGCGGCGCCATGGGGGGGGACGAACGAGTGCAAAGGCGGAGGACAAGGAAGCGAGGAAAAAGCTCTAAGCAGCGAGCCCGCGCGACGGCAAGAGAGAGGCGAAGGCGAAGGGACGGAGGACTGAAAACGGTGAGGAGCCAAGGTAAAAAACCGCCATCCCTTCCTCACTGCAGTTTTATAGGCAACGGGCGAGTTCTCCGGAGCGGACGCCCCGCCAGCATTAACTGCAGGAATCTTTCCGTCGCGTCGACGAGTGGGCCCCACCACGGCCGCGGCCGGCTCTAACACCGCAGGCGGGTCATCATTGCGGCAAGACCGGCGGCGACCGAGGCAAAACCGTCACGTCCGCCGGCCACGTCGCCCACTACGCGCGCGCGCGCGCGCGCCGCCTAAAAAGGCGCGCCCCCGCGCAAAACCGCGGCCACGACCGCAAGGCAATTAAATGCCCGGGCCCCTTGCCAAGCAAGGAGAGCCCTCGAGCGAGGCGAATCCTCGGCTCGAGACAAAGGCGACCCTCGATGGGATGACAGCGTGAGAAGGTCGCCCGGGACCTGCTCGATGTAGAGCAGGCAGCCGCGGGCACCCATGCCACGTGAGGCCCTCGAGTGGCATGACCCTCAACTCGAAACAAGGCGACCCTCGACGGGATATCAGCGTGAGAAGGCCGCCCGGGACCTGCTCGATGTAGAGCAGACCACCGCGGGCACCCATGCCACGTAAGACCCTCGAGCGGCATGACCCCCAACTCGAGACGATGTCAACCCCCCAAAGAAGGCACGCGCGTAAGAGGATCGCCCAGGTCACGCTTGAAATAGAGCGACACCGAAAGCACTCATACCGCGCCATGCCACCAACCAAGCACCTCGAGGGTCGGCACGCCCGGACCCCCTCGACGGCCGCAAACGCGAAAAGACGGGGCTGTCCATGCACAGCCCCGCACGGCCTTACTGATCAGAGGTTCGAAGCCTGACCCTCGACGGGTTCGAACGGCGCCCCGGATCACGAGTTAGGGGACGACGAGGGCACGCGCATTCGAGCCGTTTCCTCGAGCCCGTCGGCTCGAGGGTGCCCCACATGTCGTGTTCGAGAGCCGCCGAGGGCAGCCTAGCCGGGGGATCCCACCGAGGGAGAGCTTCCGCGCCCTCGGTCCCTAGCGAACGGGACCGAGCCCCACCTAGCAAACCCACGCAAGCGCTTCCATGGACGTGTCTCCGGACCGCGCGGCCCTACCCTTATCGAACGGGGCATGGACGTCCACTTGAACCACCCGCTAGCAGCTCGAAGAGGAATCCGCGATTCGCGACCCGCTCGATGGGAGTCGTGGAAACCTCACCCTCCGACCCGCGGAGGGACGGCGAGGGCACGATAAAAAACAAGTCGTCAGGCTCGACCCGATCGCCTCGAACAGGCCAAGGCTCGGGGGCTTGACGCACGGCTACACCTCCTTGAAATTGCACCCGCCGGAGACAGTGACAGGGGAGCGTGCACCCCCGATGCCGGCTGAAACACCGCCGATGCCGGTTGGCCTATGTGCCACGCCTTTCTGACCGAATTGCTCGCGGTTAACCCCCGCAGAGAATACACACTCTCGCGGGGGCTTCGGGAGGGTAGACCCGCGGGTCCGCCGACGCGGCCCCACGGAAAGCGTTCGCAAACAAGGAGGGAAGAACGTCCTATCGGTAGGTTCCGGCATCCGCGGGAGCCTCAATGGCAAACCCGCATGCTCGGGGGCTACCGTCGGGGACCGCCCTAGGGGTCCCCTTAAACAATGGGGGAACCCTCACTTAAATCCCCGCATCGAAATGAGCCGAGCCTAACCATGCAGGAAAACTAACCATGCGGACTTGGCCTATGCGGCAGACTCCGAGGCCCACCAAGACGGCCCGTCCGGAAGACCCCTCGAGCGAGCTCCGCCTCGCCCGAGGGCACGCTCCCTCCTCGAACGGGCTCCGCCCCCGTTCGAGGGGCAACCCCCCTCCTCGAACGAGCTCCGCTCCGTTCGAGGGGCGACCCTTCCCTCGAGCGGTTCCGCCCCGCTCGAGGGCGCGCTCCCCCTCGAGCGAGTCCCGCCTCGCTCGAGGGTCCGCTCCGCCCTCGGCGGGGGCCCGCCACGCTCACGGGCGCCCCGCACGCGTGCGGCGGCCCCGTACTTGGGCATTTAACGCCCCGACGCCGCGGGACGGCGCCATCATGCGCCCGGGGCTCACGCCCCGTGCCGCCGCACCAACTCCCCGGGGAGGAGCCCATCCCCGTCACCGTGGGGTGGACCGTGCGGTACGGCCGTGTCGGTCCCCGTGACACCGCGCGCACGCTACCGTACGGCTAACGCGCCCGACCCTCGAATGGGGGCCGGCGCACCCTCGACTCCACTTTCCCCGTGACCCCGCAGGTTAGGGTGAGGGGCGCTAGGCCGGTGGGTGGCCATCCCGGCCACCGTAACGCGCGCGCCCGCCGTACCCACGCGTGCGGGCACACGCCCCCGGCTCCGCGGCGCACGCCCGAGCACCGCAGCAACCACTCCGCCACCGCGAGCTCATTGGGAAGGAACGCCGTTCGCCCCGCTCCCCGTACCCCGTACCGATCATCATCGGCACCTCCCCTCGAAGCCTATCGCAGAACGCCATCGCCATCCGCCGCCTCCTACCCTCGAACCGCCACCTTGTTCGGGTACGAGGTAGGCCATCATGGCCGGATCACAGCGAAGATCGACCGGACGGCCGCCCGCACTACACCGTAGCACGACGTGCTCCCACACGTAGCTAGGTAGCGCGGCGTGCATGTAACTCGCCGCCCCCTTGGCCTATAAAAGGGGAGGCGAGCCCCCCAGCCGCGGGGGGGACGAATTCAGAGGAACACAGCGCACCGAGCACTCATTCTCTTATTCTCCCACAACATCTCCGGCCACTCACCCAGGGACTTGGAAGCCACGATTCCTCTCCCGCCTTGCTTGTATTTGCCCCACTACAAGCACCCCCGGTGCTGAGCAATATAGTGCCACGAGCACGCCCCTGTCGGACGTACGGCCCCCTCGGCGGAACCAGGATAAAATCTTGTGTCATTAGTTGCTTAGCATCGACCATTGAGGGATAGACCTAGGCGTTATCTACCGGTTAGTGTCGGGACCATATTCCGCACCGACAAGAGGTGCATACCGGACCGGCCAAGTGATTTCAACTTGTTCTATCGAACTCGCCCTAAGCTCCCCGCATGAATAGGGATACGTTGTGACGTAACGGGGGTCTCTAAAGGCGGATGTTTTCGGAGTCGGATGGGAAGGCCACGATTTAAAGATGCTTTTAATGAGATTCGCTTTACTATCTTCATCTATCTTGTTTGGAGCTACAACATAAGCATGATCTAGATTCTCTAGATTGGTTATCTCTTGCTTTCTCTTGTTACCTCTTTAGTAGATTAGATTAGATTCGTTTTCTTTATGAGTTAGTAGATTAGATGCAACTTACCTTCATAAGATAGCTTACCTTGCTTTACTAGATTGAATCCTTGTGTTGCACATTGTTCCACGGATTCGATACCTTGGGTTCACCACTCGAGGGAAGAAGGGTCCCTTGACTACGACGGGAGACTTGTCCGCTTGCAAGTCACAAACGAACTTTGATACAAATATTAACCGTCAACAAGCCCCTTTTTCTGGCGCCGTTGCCGGGGAACAAGCAATCAAGATCCGATCTAGTATCGCTTATCTTTCAGTTTTTTTTTTTTTTTCTTTTGCATCTCTTATGTTTGATCATCCCCGAAAAGAAAAAAAAAGAGTCAATCTAATCTAGTTTTGATTAACCCTAATTTTTCTTTTGTTAGATTTTTGTTTTATCACTAACCCTAACCGGAGATGGTTGGCTACCTCTCCAAGAAACCCAAAACTTTTTTGTGGATGATCCAGGAAAACTTTACGGTGCAAAGGTGACGTGCAACACAAGCTCGAAGGACCATCAAAATCTCCAAGAGAATCACCACCTCCAAGTCAAGACGCCGGAAGGCCGTTCAAATCAAGAGGAGGATGGAGAAGATGGAGATGGAGAAAGGAGCTCAACACCTAAAGGCCGCCGAAGCAAGTTCCACATGCGGGAGTGTGTGGAGTACGACCATGTCCAAGGTAACCCCGATTTAATGCAAGTTCGTCCATTCAAGATTTGGTTCCTCTTTGTGCACAATTCAAGGACTTAATGGACGAGCAAGCTAAGATCAACAAGGACGCCGTCACTGAGTTCGAGGATATGGAGAAAATATTAAAGAATTAGATGGCAAGGTGACGGAGGTCGGAAACTCTATACGTGAAGTGTTCATCGTGATAAAGATGCTAGACGCAAGTGGGACAACTTGCCGGCGCCCGATGGGTAACAAAGAAGAATATCCGAGACAACTCCAAGGTCCCAAGACGGCGAAGGCTACTCAAACTCACACTAAGGAGACCATGAAGATCACGACCGAAGGACCGGAGTTCGAGATGTCGAGCCACAAGGAAGATGTTGCATCCATCAAGACCAAAGGACAAAGCCGCCTGTGAAGACCAAAAAAAAATTGACTAAGCCAAAGTGGGTACCCAAGATTGCAACGCCCGCAAAGAGCGTTGATCCGGAGTAATCAAGTGAAGAAGTCTAGCCATGGACTATAAACGAAGCGCTAGGCGGGAGGCAACCCGTTTCGTCGAGTCAAGAATAAGCTACGGGAGGACAACCCGATTCCAGGTTTTTCAAGTCTTTTTAATAATTCAGTTCTGAATTTTACTACGCAAAACCTTAGACTTAGAATGGTTGAACAATATTAGAGACATAATTCTTGGTTGAATATTTTGCTTGATCATAAACCCTTTACATGAACCATCCTATGTGATTGTTTGCTTCTTTTCGAGAAACCACAACCAAAACCAAAAAAAAATTTCAGAACCTTAATCAACCTTTCACCCTCATTATGGTGCTGAGGTTGACTTATTTTTTCATGCTAAAAACACTTGAGTAGAGCCACGACTTGTATCTAGATGTTATTTAAATTTCAGCATGTGGTAGGACTCGCGTGAACCTAGAAACTTGATTTTTGGTTGGTTTAAAAATCCATATCCTTGGTTTCTCTAAGATTAGAATTTTTCTAAGCCTCACTTAATTTTATTTCATTCAAAATCTCTCTCATCTAACCGAAATTAGGACCTAAGCCTATGCCCCCATGATCAAGCCGGGAAAAGCTTGCTCTCAACCAATGAAGGCAAACTATACCGGTGAGACCGAAATCGACGTAATAAAAAAATATTTTCGACTTGCATTTGTTTTTAATGGTTTAAAAACTTCTCTAAAATTATGTTCGAGCTCTTGCATGGCTCTGAAAAATATTTTTAAATTTCGAAATTAGAGGAGTGCTTAGCCTTAAAGGGAGGCAATCTAGTTAACCTAACCATGCATGCACCATGGTACATCACGGGATGCCCCTCCAACATATTTAAACCACATGCAAAGTACAAGCATGGGGGGTGCAGCCAAGGCTTTGTTTTGTAGGAATATCATGGATGCATGTGAGGCAAGGGAGTATGGAAGTGAGTCAAAGCGAAAACATCAAGTGGAAGGAGCAATAGTGCAAGCGAAGGAGTGGACGGGAACGTTTGGAAGGTGTACGCGATCACGAAGCAACATGAATGCACTAGAGAAGAACCGAGCCAAGAGGAGGAGAGAGGTAAGTCTTTCATCCAACTCTTTGTTCATGTGCTCTAGTTTGTAGGCCGGAATCACCTTAGACTTAGCCATCCACCGCGTTTGTTTCGTGCAACAAATCACATCCTTAATCCACTCAAAGTCCGGACTCCAAAATAATATTTGTGTACCTTGTTACCGGGTGAAAACCCCGGATATATATTTGTGAGGGAGAGTGCTGCAATCATGGAGGAAAACTACAAGCCTTTTCACCGAAGAAGAAGGGATCATCGTCGTCTAAGCCATCATCGACAACCTCTTCGAGGAGGCGCTCGGTTTCCGAGCATCCTCGGAGTATGGAGGAGGACACGGCACCGCCGAGGAGGAATCACACTCTTCTCCTTGGTGGCATGAGGGCCACACAAAACTCGTTTATTAGGTTTTCCAAACTTCAATAACATATGGAGGAGCCGCCCGTCCAACCTCACCACTTGACACGATCATCCGCTCCACCTCCATATGCTCCGCGGTATTCCGAGGGGTATGTCATCATGACGGAGGAGGAGAAGAAGCTCGCTCGCCTTAAGTAGAGGCTTGTAGCGAACGTCGACATCGACGACCAAGCTCTCCACATATTGGGTTTCACACGGGACACCGGTGCAATTCTCTAGCGGAGTGTCGGCAAACACCCACAAGAAATTCGCCTAGGAAATTTTCATAACCATGGCGTATACTCTTGATGAAGGAGTGCTGAGTCTCTCATTCCGTTGGAGAGAGCCCACAAGTGGAGAAGAAGGAAGACACCGTCGGAAGGGTAACCTTGATCGGTGATGCTATTTCTAGCACCTTGATGGGGTAATCTCCTTTCATCCATGGGTTGCGATCGATCTTGAGATGTAATCACACTTTGTTGGATTATCTATCTATCATCTTGTGCTGAAAATACTTTAATGCTTAAGGCTAGCAACCATGCCATAAAGGGAGTATAGGCCTCAATGCTTCCTTGGATCCATTCAACACAATCCCCGATAGATTAGATTGGTTTTCATGTTCGAAACGATTGCATGTTCTAGTATCGTAGACCCATGGGCGAGTGTCTCCTATTTTCAAAAGGGAGCTCCAAAACAAGTATGTGCATGAAGGCACATGGGAAGGTTTTTGGAGTATGATCACGGGAAGAGACCATCAACGAAGAAATACTATCCGGAACCCCATCATCCATGTGTGTCGCCTTTGTGCAAGTGGATTTTTGGGAGAACAAGAGAGACAAAGATAACCAACACGGAGTTGAATTGGCTTTACTTGGCTTTGATTGCCAAGTGGCCAATAGACCCCACTCACCTATGATCAACCTATGGTGTTGTTTTTGCAACATCGAGTTCGGAAGATATTGGTTCGGGGTGTTGCCTCTCCATATTGGCTATCTCTTTAAAACCGGGTATTACAAGGAACCCAAATCATCTCCTACTCGGGACTTCCCGAGGAATATATGAAGAAAGGAAAATATAAGAGTGAAGATGAGAGAGGAGGCTTACAAGTGGCTTAGGTGAATTTGCCCCTTCCGGATTTGAAGATTAAGACTTTTCTTGAGGGGAAGAAGATCGGTTAGAGGAAGGACTTCTTGTGCCGGCGAAGAAAAAAATAATAAAAGAAAAAAAAATTATAGGAGAAGGATCTTCTATGGCCCAAGAATAAGGTGCACAACAAAATTATGTCCCACCATTGGGAGGAACCCCGGCGCCGCCGAGTTACTACGGTGGTGTACCAATGCAAGCATGGGGGAGTGGTGCAGCCATACCCCCACCATTTTTGCGGTGCCCAACGTAGCCTTTGCGGAGCCATTTGCACACCTTCCTCAACCACAACAAAATGTGGCCACCATTGGAGGATACGCTGCAAGGATCATGCAAATTATTGCAGCCATCCAAACCAATGCAAACCAAATGGGTGAAGGAAATGCAAACGTCGCTTATGTGCTTGGACACCTTCACCTAGAACCGTCAGACAATTCATAGGAGGAGTGGTGCATTCCTATTACAAGTAAGGGTACAACAACCAAGGCTATCAACATCAACCACCGGCGGAAGATTAGAGAGAGGAGAAGCTTTAGTTATCTTTCCTTTACCCCCTTTTCTTTAATTTTCAGCTTGTTTGCGCCTATGTATGCGTAGTGTTTTCAGTTTTTTTATTTAAATTTCAGAAAGTGTGTTAGTTTAATTTTTTCAGCATGTATCTTAGTGTTTATTTTCATCATGAATAATGTCACCACCAAGTTTTTACCTTTGGTAAAGTTACAAAGTTTGTGCCATGATGATATATGATTATAATTGCCGCTTTGTTTATCTTTGTAATTGATTTATGCATGTTTAACCTAGTGCTCTCTTAAAAATACAAATCTGAAATTATCTAAATGCTAGCTTAATCTTCAGTGGAGGTTATGATTAAAATAAAGACCCATAGTGTTTTATGTGCTCTCAAGTTATGAATAGATTAAAGATGTCTTTTATGCTCAAAAATATCGCTAACCTTGTCATAAATATCACTTCTGTGTTGCTCAACCTATCCAGAGCCCTATATATATTTGAGTGCATAAACCTTAGTGTACAAGATTTATTTTTGAGTGCGTTATTGCAGGCCATGATTTCTCTGGCCCGAGACTAAGAAGCTGGTCATTCCGTTTTTGCGTATCTATCTTTTTGCTAGCCTTTTATCCGTGCATTGTGTATCCCCGCATCGGTGATCTCACAAACTTCGCCGGATATCCACCCTTAAACCAAATATCATCTTTTTGTGATTACCTCCTTGACCACAACCTATCGTTGAGAATGGATCATCAATTCAAGGAAGATCGCAAGACGGTGCTAACGTTGAAGATTTCAAGTATCTCTCCAAGGAAAAATATTCCGGTACCTACCTTATTTTTTCGCCTCTTTGCTCGAGGACGAGCAACGTCTAAGCATGGGGGAGGAGGTAGGTACGGTGCAGTTTTAGAGTTCAAAAGGGAGTATTTTAAAAAAATATATATATATAATGATGAAAGAAAAAATTCGGCGATGTACGTGACTTCCAAGGTGAAGAAAGAAAAAAAATATATATATATATAAGAAAGAAAGAAAGAAAGAAAGAAAAGAATGAGAAATATGAGAAACAGAAAAAATATATATGTGCATAAAGTGAACTCCCCGGTTCTCTAAGAGTGCATTCAAGGCTTCAAGTTAAAAAGATCCATTCTCATTTTCCAACCATGTGCAATCCGATAACGAGGACTTCCTTTGTGCCTCGGGATCACTCTTTGCCATTTGCACATGTCCACTCATCTAAAGTGTGTGTATTTTTCTCTTTCCCCTCCTTGATTTAACATTATTTTCCAATGACCTTTTTGACGAGTCTCGGTAAGACCATGAGAAGCTTGTCTTGTTTTGACAACACCTCATTTATAAAATCTTGTTAGGACTAAACTTTCCCAAAGCTCCATATAAAAGCCTACCACATATATATGAGAGGGAAAGGAGTAGAATATATAGGCTTGAGAGACAAGTGAGATGAGAGTTTATGAGCAATACACGAGATGATTTAAATTTGTGAACTTGGTTTAGCTCTTTTCTTTATCTTGTTCTTTATTTCAAAAATTCTGAGATCTATTTAAACTTTGTGAGCATGTTAATACTTGTGGGATAAGCTTAATAAGAATCTACCCTTCGTAGAGGTGAAGGCTAGTACATTATGGAACTTTAACGAATTAAACTTTTGAGAGCATTATGTTTTTTTCATGTATGATCAAGTGCAAAGTTTAAACATTGTTTGGCAATGATGATATCCATCGAAGGCTTACTCGAGGACGAGCAAGGTTTAAGCATGGGGGAGATGTTGACGGTGAAAAATCCGTCAACCTAGCCATGAGTTTACCTTCGGTGTTGGCATAACTTTTGTATCTTATTCATTGGTACTAACCCCCGTGGTATAACAAGTTCACTTGTGCATGTCGGTTTTGGAGTTATGTGTTTACGCAGGGTTTTAACGTTGAAAGCAAGACTTCCGGATAAGTTCATTAAGCACCTCATGACAAGACCTTGAAGCCCGATACAAGTCAAGCAATGAAGTGAACATGACTCCAAGAGCCCAAGGACCAAGCCCGAGAAGATGATAAACTACGAGGACTCGAACCGAAAAAGTCTTGAATCTTGCAAGACAAGGAGTTGAGTCCAATTCGGAGAGAAACCGACGTCAAGGGCCCACATGCAAAAGGGGAGAACATCTAGAAGACGTGGGAAGCAACACCGGCGAAGCGAGGGCCGCGAGATGGGCCGACTGGGCCCGGGCGGCCGGCCCGGAGCCGGCCGGCCCGAGCCGGCCGGCCCGGCCCAATTCGGGGCCCAATCGGGCTCTCCTTTGACCTAATTGCTTCTCGGGCTATAAATAGCCCCCCGACCGAGAGCCACGCAGAGAGATTTCGTATTCCGCCGCCGAGGAGCGAGAGAGAAGCTTGAGGGACACCAACTTGAAGATGAGGGTCGTGCTAGTTGTCTAGGGTTTCCCCGGCCGACGTGGGAACCTTGCATGGAAGACCACGTCGGAGCTCGGAGCGAGGATCAAGATCGAGGGAGGGCCCGGTGGTGATCTTGTTCATGTAATCATTCATGGTGAAGTTTGTAAGTGAATTCGATTTCTAGCGATCAAGTGCCTTCTCGATGATTTTGTTTTCTTCTTGGTTTTGCTTCTTCTACGATCTATACTTAAGATAGATTACATAGGGTGCTCTTGTAGCCGCGGTGGTTAGAGGTGCATACGGACCGGCCAAGTGATTTCAACTTGTTCTATCGAACTCGCCCTAAGCTCCCCGCATGAATAGGGATACGTTGTGACGAACGGGGGTCTCGAAAGGCGGATGTTTTCGTAGTCGGATGGGAAGGCCACGATTTAAAGATGCTTTTAATGAGATTCGCTTTACTATCTTCATCTATCTTGTTTGGAGCTACAACATAAGCATGATCTAGATTCTCTAGATTGGTTATCTCTTGCTTTCTCTTGTTACCTCTTTAGTAGATTAGATTAGATTCGTTTTCTTTATGAGTTAGTAGATTAGATGCAACTTACCTTCATAAGATAGCTTACCTTGCTTTACTAGATTGAATCCTTGCGTTGCACATTATTCCACGGATTCGATACCTTGGGTTCATCACTCGAGGGAAGAAGGGTCCCTTGACTACGACGGGAGACTTGTCCGCTTGCAAGTCACAAACGAACTTTGATACAAATATTAACCGTCAACGATGCCACGGGCACTTCTCTTTCAGCAAGTCTTTGAAGCTGCCAGAAGTCTTCTTCGAGTTGTCTTTCGCAGGGTGCTGGATAGCCATGATTGTATTGTCTGGCTTGCGCTTGTGATTAGGACCCGAGTAGTTGTTGTTGCGACCGCCTTGATCCCGGTTGTTGTTGTTGCTGCCACCCGCATTTTTCTTGCTCTTGCCACTAATGGCGTCGTACTTAGCGTTCGCCTTGTCTTCTTCGTCGGCCCATGAAGTAATCATGTCTTTGAGCTTACTAATGGAACTTGGGTGGCGGCGACCAAAGTCTTCAAAGGTGTGACGGTGGTAGAGACCATCTTGGAAAAGGTCGATGACTTCCTTGTCGGTGACATCGACTACAGTGGCGCGCTTGTCGAAAAAGCGTCATGTGTACTTGCGCAAGGTCTCGCCCTGTTCCTGCTTCACCATGGCTAGGTCCATGTGAGTACCCGAGCGTCCCATGGCGCCCGCGAAATTGCTGGTGAACTGCTCCTTGAGCTGGTCCCACTTGTCGATCGAGTACTTCTCGAGGGACTCGAGCCATGTGAGTGGAGCTTGGTCCAGGCAAAAAGGGAAGTAGAGGCACTTCGTATCGTTGTTGCCACCAGCGTTCTCGATGGAGAGGGCGTAACATCCGAGCCACCGTCTTGGATCTTGCTTCGCTTCGTACTTGGTGATCCCGCAGGCTTGAATTTCTCTAGGAGCAGCGGTGATTGCGAAGTCGAGCGAGAGAAGGCGGGGAAGCCGTCGTTCTTGCCTCGCCGTGGAGGATTTCTTGCGTCGAATTTCCTCGATTCTCGCGAGGCATCGTAGCCGCCGCATGAGACACCGGTGACGTGGGCGTCGCGTGGACTCGACCTCTGCGATCACCCCCGCCACCGGCTCTCCTTCCGCCCCCCGTGTGAGGAGCTCCCGCCGCCGGCGTCGCGGCGAGCCACCACGGTGCGACTACCGCCGGTGCCACCGAAGACCGTGACCGCCCCGAGAAGGTCCTTTGGCGGATGCCCTAGTGCGGTTGGGGTTCGCGGTAGCTCTCCTCGAGTACGGTTGCGTCTGTTGTCGGCTGGACTACGGCTTGTGGCTTCATGGTCGGCTTCGCGAGTTCGAAGGGGAGGCACTTGAGTGACTCTATTGTCAACTCTCATGAAGTAGGCATCCTCCGCGAGCTTGGTGATGACTTCTCCCGCGCGCATCCCCTGAGCCTGACGTGCTATCGTAGTGATAGACATGAGGCACTCTTCAGGGGTAGTATGCACCCGGCTTTCAACTTGGTTAAGCGCCTCTGTGAGGTTCCGTATGGGGAGGCTCTCACGGAGATGCCGACGCCGTTCGTTGCGCTTCTCGTTACGCTCACGTCGAGCGTTCTCGTCGTCGCCGGTTTCGTCCGTGGGTGCATTGGCGGACAACTCGTCTCCTGAGATATCTTCAAGGAAATGGTCGGTCGTGTCCATGAAGGTCCCGGCGTCTCGTTGGTAGTCATGAAGACTTGACGATCGGAGGAGCCGAGACTGGAGTCAGTAGTCGCCACCTCTGTTGGAGTGTGCTCCTCTCGTTAGAGCTAGTGGCGTTCCATTCCGGAAGGGGAAGCGAGTCGAGGTAGGCGACGCAGCATGAGTTCCCATTTATCGGGTCCGCGGGCTTGCGATCCGGCCGAGAGACGAATCTCCCGGCGGGTGTAGATGTTATAACCAGGCCGGTGGCTGGTCCCGACAGCGGTTGCTCGGTCGTGGAGGTTTCGGGCTCGGGCTCGTCCGGGTCCGATCCGAAGTCGAACTCGTAGGAGGAGTCCGAGTAGTAGCCGGAGACGGGGTTGGAGTCCGAAGTGTAGTCGAAGGCGATCTCCTTGCCGGTCCGCGCGCGGTGAGAGCCTTCACATGGGCCTTGCTAGTGTTGTAGAGGCCGTATGGGAAGTGCTCGTGGAGTGGAGAATCCACACACGATGGCTCAATAGCCGGCTCGCATGCGATGGCCCACGGAGACGTCGAGTTCGAGTTGGAGTCGGATCCAAGCCCAAAGTCGGCATGTTGGTTGTAGAGCGAAATTTCGCCGAACTTTCCGACGAGATCGCCCGTGACTACTTCGGGAAGCGTCACGAGCCCGGTGCTCGGGTTGGGAGTCATGGTGAGGCGGCGTTGGAAGGATCCGGCCGCTGTCGGCGGCACACCCAAGACCCAAAGACGAAGGTATCACCGCGGTTGGAAGCAGCGACTAGCTTGATGAAGACGAACCGTCGAGTTCGCCATGAGATCTTCGGCGAGATCCCCTACATGGCGCGCCGACCGTTCGGTGTTTTAGACCGACAACCTACCAAGGGGAGTACCCGAGGTAGATGAATGTGGCCTCACCGAGATCGGTAACTCGAAGGAAGAGACACGTGGCGCACAATTTAGACAGGTTCGAGTCGTGAGGTGCGTAATACCCTACATCATGTATGTTGTGTAGCTCCGGATTGATTGGGTGTGTTTACAAGATGATGCGTATGAGAGAGATAGGGGTCCCCGCCTCGCCTTATATAGCCGGAAGGCGGGGTTACAAGTCGGTTTGAGGAGAGAGTACAAGTCGGGTACGGCTAGGAGTTCTCTACATAGTACGGGACATGTATAGCTTCCTATCCGAGTACTTCTCCA
Organism: Cenchrus americanus; assembly: GCA_947561735.1. Classification (NCBI taxonomy): domain Eukaryota; kingdom Viridiplantae; phylum Streptophyta; class Magnoliopsida; order Poales; family Poaceae; genus Cenchrus; species Cenchrus americanus. The sequence goes on from OX387241.1 coordinate 194,614,785, forward strand.
CCATAGTCCTTGTGCCCCACGCCATCGGTGCCGTGCGGCACAAGCCGAGTAGTCTCGGGGACCCACCGAGTAGTCGGTCCCGTTACCCATCGAGGCAAGTGGTCCTAGGGAGGTCCATATGACGAGCTTGATCTGCCTCTGGGGTCCACACAAACTTCTCTTGGTGCTTGAGTAGTTTGAAGAAGGGTAGCTCCCGTTCTCCAAGCTTTGAGATGAATCGTTCGGGGCCGCCATACACCGGTGAGCTTCGCACATCTTTGATGCGGGTGGGAGCTATCATCTTGGTGATGATGGAGATCTTCTCGGGGTTGGCTTCGATGCCACGATGGCTGATGATGAAGCTGAGTAGTTTTCCTGAAGGTACGCCGAAGACGCACTTATTCGGGTTGAGCTTCCACTGGTACTCCCACAGGGATGCGAAAGTCTCTTCAAGATCGGTGATGAGCGTGTTGGAGTTTCGGGTCTTGACGACCACGTCATCCACATAAGCCTCGACGTTCTTGTTGAGTTGTTTCTTAAAACATTTACGGATAGCTCGCGGGTAGGTAGCGCCGGTGTTCTTCGGCCCGAGTGACATTGTTGTGTAGCGAAGAGGGCGCTAAACGGGGTGATTAACGTGGTCTTCTCCTAGTATTCTTCCTTGATAGCGATCCGGTGGAACCGGAGTAGCACTCGAGGAAGCGAGAGCGAGTCACGGCCCGCTGTAGAGTCGATAACTTGATCAATCCGCGGCAACTCGAAGGGATCCTTGGGGCAGTGTTTGTTGAGGTCGGTGTAGTCGACGCACATCCTCCACTTGTTCGTATTCTTCTTGCGGACGAGGATGGGGTTGGCGAGCCACTCAGGATGGAAGACTTATCTAATGAAGCCGACTGTGAGTATTTTGACGAGTTCCTTTTTGATGGCATCCCGTCAGTCGTCGGCAAAACGGCGAAGATGTTGTCGTTTGGGGGTAGCTTTAGGATCGATGTTGAGTGAATGCTCGATCGGCCTCCGGGCACACCTGGCATGTCCGCCGGCTTCCAAGCAAAGATGTTTCGGTTAGCCAAGAGGAAGGCCGACGAGCGCGTCTTCCTATTTCAAGTCAAGGCCCGCCCTAATCATGGTAGTCTTCTTTGCTGTCGCCTGTCCCAAGATCGATCGCCTTGACTTGCACTTCCTCAGATGGTTGAGCCTTGTTGGCTGTGTTCGACTTCTCTGGGATGTCGAGTTCAGTTGGGGCAAGCTTCTTGTATGCAGCATAGATTTCCATCATTGCATTGGGTACTTGATTGGTAGCTGCGAGTTCCACAGCCTCTGCGACGCAGTCAAAGGATATCTTCAAGTCCCCTTGTAGCGAGAGTACACCGGCAGGACTTGGCATCTTGAGTACCAAGTACGTGTAGTGGGGTACCACCATGAACTTGGTGATAGCTGGTCTGCCTAGGATGGCGTGGTAGGAAGTCTCGAAGTCCGCAACTTCGAACTTAGTGTACTCGGTGCGGTAGTTCTCCCTAGTTTCCCGAAGGTAGCGGCGGCGACCACCGAGCCTAGTGGAATAGCCGCGTTCCGGGGACGATGCTCGTAGAAAGGCGATGTGCTCTTGGTGAGCATGTGGGTAATGTCGAGCTTCATCTTCTTCAAGGTCATGGTGAAAAGGACATTGAGGCCGCTCCCACCATCGATGAGTACTTTATTGAGTCCGGAGCCCGCGACTACCGGTTTCGGGACGAGTGGAAAACGCCCCGGCTCGGAGAAGCTTGTCCATTGATCCGCGTGGGAGAAGGTGACAGGTACCTCGACCATCCGAGAGGGGTCGGGACCGTTGGTTCAATGTTCAAGACTTCCCCGTCCGGTGGCCTTCGAGACCGTCCGGTGGGTAGTCCGCCGAAGAGGACATTCATCGTCTTGTCGGGTTCTTGGAAGTCGTCGTTGCCCTCGTCGGCTTTTTTCTTGCCCTTCTTGTTGTGAAGAGGTCGTGGGTCCGGAGAGTCCTTGAGTGCTCGCCGAGTTGGTAGCACTGCTCGGTGGTGTGATTGCCCTCCAAGTGCCACGGGCACTTCTCTTTCGAGCAAGTCTTTGAAGCCGCTAGAGGTCTTTTTCGAGTTGTCTTTCGCAGGCGCCGGATAGCCGCACCTGTATTGTACGGCTTGCGCTTGCGATTAGGACCCGAATAGTTGTTGTTGCAACCCCCTTGATCCTTGGTGTTGTTGTTGTTGCCTCCCGAGTTTTGCTTGCTCTTGTCGCGAATGGCGTCGTACTTGGCGTTTGCCTTGTCTTCTTCGTCGACCCATGAGGTGATCATGTCCTTGAGCTTAGTGATGGAACTCGGGCAGCGGTGACCGAAGTCTTCGAAGGTGCGATGGTGGTAGAGACCGTCTTGGAAAAGGTCGATGACCTCCTTGTCGGTAACATCGACTACCGTGGAGCGCTTGTCGAAGAAGTGTCGCATGACTTGCGTAGCGTCTCGCCTTGTTCTCCGCTTCACCATTGCCGGGTCCATGCGAGTACCCGAGCGTCCCATGGCGCCCGCGTTGTTGCCGGTGAACCGATCCTTGAGCCGGTCCCACTTGTCGATCGTGTACTTGCCGAGCGACTCGAGCCATGTAAGTGGTGCTTGGTCCGGATAGAAGAGAAAGTAGAGGCACTTTGTGTGATTGTTGCCACCAGCATTTTCAATGGGGAGGGCGTAGCATCTGAGCTATTGGACTGGGTCTTGCTTCGCGTCGTACTTAGTGATCCCCAGAAGCTTGAATTTCTCTGGGAGTAGCGGATCGGGGAGAGCCGAGACCGGAGTCGGTAGTCCCCACCTCTCTTGGAGTGTGCTCCTCTCGTTGGAGCTAGGAGTGTTCCCTCCCCGGAAGGGAAGCGAGTCGAGGTAGGCGACACGGCGTGAGGTCCCGCCCCGTCGGTGCGCAGACTTGCGATCCGGCAAGTAGACAAATCTCTCTCATGATAGTGGTTGCTCAGTCGTGGAGTTCTCAGACTCGGGCTCGTTAGGGTCCAATCCGAAGTCAAACTCATAGGAAGAGTCCAAGTGGTAGCCGGAGGCGGGGTTTGAGTCCGAAGAGTAGTCGGGGACGATCTCCTTGCCGGCCTGGCGTGCAGCGAGAGCCTCCGCATGGCCCTGCTAGCATTGCAAAGGCCGTATGGGAAGTGCTCATGGAGTGGGATGTAAGCACATGATGGCTCAGTAGCCGGCTCACATGCGATGGCCAATGGGGACGTCGAGTTCGAGTTGGAGGCGGATCCGGACTCGAAGTCGATGTGTTGGTTGTAGAGCAAAATTTCGCCGAATTTTCCGACGAGGTCGCCCGTGATCATGTCAGGAAGCATCACGAGCCTAGTGCTCGGGTTGGGTGTCATGGTGAGGCGGCGTTGGAAAGCTCCGGCGCCGTCAGCGGTGCAGACCCAGGACCCGAAGATGAAGGTGTCGCCGCGGTATTACTACCAAGGGGAGTACCCGAGGTAGATGAATGTGGCCTCGCCGAGATCGGTAACTCGAAGGAAGAGACACATGGCACACAATTTAGACAGGGTTCGGGCCGCGAGGTGCGTAATACCCTACGTCTTGTATGTTGTGTAGCTCTGGATTGATTGGGTGTGTTTACAAGATGATGCGTATGAGAGAGATAGGGGTCCGTTGACGGATAAAAGACGTATCCCTCTACGATCCGCAAGCGTACGGACCCCACACCTTTTTCACCACGGGATTCCCAAGGTTCTTGTCAATCTGCGGAGCAAGGGGATTACAAGCGTTTAATCTACAACGACACACTAGTTACTAAAACCCTAACTATTATTATACTATAAAACAACTAAATTGCACTAGAGAGAACGATAAACGATCAAAGTAGGAGACACTCGCCCATGGGTCTACGATCATGCAATCAATTAAAGACATTAAACCAATCTAATCTATCAGGGGTTGTGACCACGGTTTCGCCATTTCCCTCCTCTCGTATTGTCACTACGCGAAGGTATTCATGACTAGACCTATGATGGACACGGCGTATTGAATGGACCCAAGGAAGCATTGAGGCCCTATTCATTTACGGTAAGGTAGCTAATCCTTAAGCATTAAAGTATATTCAACACAAGATGATAGATAGATAATCTGACAAAGTATGATTACATCTTACGATCAATTACAACCCATGGACGAACAAGGAGATTACCCCATCAAGGTGCTGATCATGGCACCGTTGATCATGGTTTCCCTTTCGACGGTGTCTTCCATCTTCTCCATGAGAGGGTGCTTCCTTCGAGGTGGTTGATCTCCCTCTAGAGATCCTCCTCCTCTCTCTCTAGCTTGTGGATGGCCTCCTGGTGCGAATGGCTCTCCCCTCTGTCGAATGGCGGCACCCAGGCTTTTAGGATTCAAGATCCTTCGGGTGCAAGGAAAACGGGACCGAACCGGCCACCGAAGTGGGCTGGGTCGGTCGGCTCCGGGCCGACCGGCTCGGGCCCACCTCGGCCCGGTTCGGTCGCCCCTTTCGCTCCCGTGGGTCCTTATGCATTTATGTACTTTGCTCCCTTCACTTGAATGATTTTGACGATGTCATCCTCGTGTCCAAGATGGAGGTTCTCTTCGCATGAAGTTCGGTCTTTTACACTTCAATCCTCGGGGGTGTTCCTCGTAGCACTTCGGTCCTTGCCACCATTGGAAGTGATTTCATCAAGCTCATGAACACGAACAAGACTCCGTAAATGCTCCTTTGAACTTGTTGCGAATCCGTCCTTTATGTCCATGTTTTCCTACATAAACACAACACTTCCAAATGCATGCACATAGATGAACTTGTTATATGATTAGTGTTCCTAGTGGCGGGTTAGTTCCATAATCAAATCCAAACCGAAGTGTAATGAACATGCTAGGTGTACCAAAATACACCGCCAACATTTCCCCCACGCTTAGCTCTTGCTTGTCCTCGAGCAAGTACTCGTAAAAGAACTTTGTGTAAGGTGTTGTAATCATGTATCGCTAATCCTTCTTCAAAAGTTAGTCAACCCTTTCATCTTTAATACATAAACACAAAGTAGTAATCACCAAACATAAACATGGGCGTTTAGAATTTTTACCACGTCAAGATTTACCCCACAACTCAAACTCTTCACTCGAAGTCTTCAAATTCATCCATACTTACTTCTTTGCCTCATCGAGAGGGTTTTTATGATTTTAAAAACAAAATTCCTGCAACAAGTATTAGATAAAAACCTTTCTCCAAGCTCTCTCAAGTCACTCATAAGAGGTGGCTATCCTAAACCAATTTTATAAAACTCTCACCTCCCATAAGTCTCTCATATAACATGTAAAGTGGAGCTATAGGTAGGGCTAGCGCAATCAACACAAGTATTGTCAAACTAAGAACTTCCTCTAATGGTTGTTTACCTTTCAAAGCCTATGATCATGAGAATTAACCATATGTAGGGATATCAAGGATGAGAAGATTTAGAATGGTGGACATGTGCAAGGGCAAAAGAAAATTATGACTACAAGGCACCGATGATGTCCTCGTTGTCGGATTGCACATGGTTGGAAAAGAATTAAAGTTTCGTCTCTCAACAACGTGACATCCTTCCTTACACTTTATTTTTTTCTTTTCTTTCACTTGATTCATCCCTTTCATATCTTTATTGCTCCCTCATCTTTCTCTTTTTCTTTTTCTTTCATTCTCATATTTTTTTCTTTCACATATTTTTTTCTTTCTTTCTTTCTTTTCCATACTCATACTTTTGTCTTTATTTTTCTCTCTCTTGACAACTTTTCAAAGCTCTTAACTCCTCTCTTTCTCACATGCATACAATCTGAAATTTTAAATAAACCATGCTAGAGACGAGACAAAACTTTGAGAATAGGTTGTGTTCAAGGAATGCGATGTACAAAAGAGATGTATAGGGTTGGGTATGGAATTCGGTGATGTACGATACTTCCAAGGTGAAAGTCTCGTCACCGAATGTATGACGAGGCTAGCAACAAAAGATAAGCACATGGACATGATCATTTCTCGAAATTAAAACTCACAAGAGAGAAGAATCCTAGCCCAACTCATCGTGCTAATCACACTTATGGTGGAGCAAAAAATAAATTGGCTTTGTATAGTTTTTTTTCTCTCAACATAGAAAAAGAGGTTTTGCTAACCTTTATTACAAGGGTTTTAAGATAATTTTCAGAACTGAAATCCTCCAACTTTTAGCATTGAACATAGCACAACTAACATGTGAAGCTCAAGATCGAAGTGTGGTATGGGTACTTTAAGTAGTAGCGATTCCACTCAGCACCACGGTAAATGTTTTTCAAACCACATACTTATGTTCATATATCAAGAATCAAAGATAAACAAACAAGTGAATAAAGATAAGCATCACACAAGACACAAAAATATATAAAGACTCTTTTTATTTGATTTTCTTTGACTCAGCACTAATTTAGGACACTTCAAACTTGCAAAAAATTTAAAACACACTTGAAAACTAAGACTCATTAAACTCTAAGACTCTCGCTCGAAGATTAAATCGAACCTAAATTTTGAAACTCAAAAGCTAAGGCTAGCTAGCTAGCACTCCCCCACGCTAAAAACATACGACGTCCTCGTCGTATCTTACAAAATTCCTAAGGGGAAAACTAGACCTAGTGGTACTTCAAGCAAGTATTGCACCACTTGCCTCTCATGTTTCCAACCATGCCAAAATGTTTGCGCACGTTACGGTTAAGGAACTTGTAGTTGTCTTCAACTACGTGCTCCAAATCCTCACTACGCCGCTTCATCGCTTCCATGGCTTGGAGACATTCATCATCCGACGTGTAGAGATCCCCCGATGGATTGACGGCAAGTTCGACAACACATCGGATGCAATCCGAAGGGGTCTTCATCGCCATTATCTCCACCGTCGTCGCCACCGTCGCTGCCGACACCATTGTCATTGCCGCTCTCGTTGCCATCGTTGTCGTCGCCGTTAGGGCCTTCGGGAGTCCTCTCCTTGGGCTGCTCATCCCAAATGTAGAGGTCGTTATCTTCGACGGCCGCCCACGAGCTCGGGCTACGATCGTCTCCTTCGACGGTGTTGCGAGATGCAAGCGCTCCAATCGGGACACGCCCTCCGCAACGGATGCGGGTGGTCCTCTTGACGGGTAGCTTGAGCTCGCGTTGCATCGCCTCCTCCATCGATGGCTCCTTGGCTTCTAGGTTCAACTCTAAGCTTCTTGGGGACACAATGGCCGCCGCAAGGGTGCAAAATAGTGCTTGAAGGGGTTGATTCCCGAGCTCCCAATTCGGCCAAATAAATAGTCCGAAGAGAAAAACCCGGAGAACCTCATTTTCCTTTTTTAAACTTCCCTTAGAATTTTCGACGGAAGAAGGAAGTCGAAAAGGAGCAATTCGGGCAAAAATCGGAGACGGCGGCCGCCGGGACCCACCTCGGGCCGGCCGGCCCACCCCGTCTCGGGGGCCGGGCCGGTCCGGTTTTCGCGCACCGCCCTTTTTTCTCCTCCTTAGCCCATGGGAAAAAGTTGGCCCAACAAATCTTCGCGAGAAACTCCGGAAAACTAAAAGAAAAACTATTTACGAGAAATTAATGCATTGTTTTTCGTCCTAGGCGGGACATTCGGGCTCTTCCTCCATGGTGAAGACATCAACATGGTGAAGGGGCACAACGTCGGGTTCGTAGTAAACCTTAAGCCGCCGACTATTCACCACAAATTGATCGTCGTTTATATCCATAATGGTTACCGTTCCGTTGGAGAGCACCGAATGCACAACATAAGGTCCGTCCCACTTGCTTTGCAATTTCCCCTTTCCGAAGGTTTTAAACCTCGAATTGTAGAGGACGACCTTATCTCCTTCTTTGAATTCTTTCTTTTTCAATCTTTTATCGTACCACCTTTTGATTCTCTCTTTGTATATGCTTGCATTTTCATATGCTTTCAACCTCAACTCCTCTAGCTCGCTTATTTGGATCCTTCGTTTCACCACCGTGGCATCGAGATCGAGGTTTATGTTCCAACTCAACCGGAAGGTGGCAAGCTTTTCCATAGACGAATTGATAAGGGGTCATACCTATCGGTGTCCCGAACGCCGTTTGATAAGCCCATAAAGCTCCATCTAATTTCTTTGACCAATCTTTGCCTCCCTTCTCTATGGATTTGTTGAGGATGCTTTTTAATTGCCTATTTGACGTTTCCGCATGTCCGTTGGTTTGTGGGTGATAGGCCGTAGAGACCCTATGCTCAATTCCCAACTTGGACAAGCACTTTTTGAAATTATTCACGGTGAAGTGAGTTCCCCCATCACTTATCAATATTCTCGGTGTACCGAAACGAGGAAAAATCACGTTCTTGATCATAGTAATGGACTCCTCCGTGGAAGCTTTACGACATGGTATAGCCTCTACCCACTTGGATACATAATCAACCATGACTAGGATATACTCAAATCCAAATGAGCTTTTAAAATGCCCCATGAAGTCTATGCCCCATTCATCGAATATGTCGATTTGTAGGTTGTATTTCAAAGGCATAGAATTTCTTTGAGAGATGTTTCCGGTTCTTTGGCATTCGGGGCATGATGCAACATATCTTTTAGTATCTTCATGCATCTCCGGCCAAAAGAATCCGCTCGACCATACTTTTGCTTGGGTTCGAAAATGGCTATAGTGTCCACCGTACTCCGCCGAGTGGCACTTTCTCAAAATCTCTACCCTTTCTTCTCTTGGCACACATCTTCTCATTACTCCATCATTGCCAAGTTTGAAGAGGTATGGTGCATCCCAAAAGTATTTTCTACTTTCGAAGATTATCTTCTTTTGAGAGTTTTTATCTAGATGATCAAGAGGCATCTTTCGAATTACTCGAATGATATCGATCATCCAAGTATCCTTGTCAAGCACTCGACAGAGGTGGTCATCTCTCATCTTATCTTCTATGGGCTCTTTATCATCTTGTCCACGATTCATCCTAGACAAATGATCGGCCACAACATTTCCACCCCCCTTTTTATCAAGAATTTCAAAATCAAATTCTTGGAGAAGAAGGATCCAACGAATCAAACGTGGTTTAACTTCCTTCTTAGCCAAGAGATACTTGATGGCTGCGTGATCGGTGTAAACAATGACCTTCGAGTTCATAATGTAAGATCTGAATTTTTTGAAAGAGAATACCACCGCTAGCAACTCCTTTTCCGTAGTGGCATAATTTAATTGCGCCCCATTAAGAGTTTTGCTAGCATAGTAAACGGCGTGGACTCGGCCTTCCTTTCTTTGTCCCAAAACCGCGCCTACGGCATAGTCACTTTCCTCACACATGATCTTGAAAGGTTGGCTCCAATCTGGAGGTTGAATGATGGGAGCACTCACCAACACACTTTTCAAGGTCCGGAATGCTGCTAGGCACTTCTCATCAAAGTCGAATGCAACATCCTTTTGAAGAAGATGCGTTAAAGGCTCAGTGATCTTTGAGAAGTCCTTAATAAATATTCTATAGAATCCGGCATGGCCTAGAAAGCTCCTTAAGGACTTAACATCCGTAGGAGGTGGGAGTTGCTCAACCGTCTCTACCTTAGCCTTTTCCACTTCAATTCCTCTCTCGGATATAACATGTCCGAGCACTATGCCTTGCTTAACCATAAAGTGGCACTTTTCCCAATTTAATACCAAATCTACCTCCGCACACCTCGTGAGGACCTTTTCCAAGTTTGCCAAGCAATCCATGAACGTCTTCCCATAAACGGAAAAATCATCCATGAACACCTCAACAATTTCTTCAATGAATTCCGAAAATACGACCATCATGCAACGTAGAAAAGAGGCCGGAGTGTTGCATAGGCCGAAGGGCATCCTCCTATATGCAAACGTTCCGTAAGGGCACGTAAACGTTGTCTTATGTTGATTGTCCGGGTGAATGGGAATTTGCATGAACCCCGAGTATCCATCGAGAAAGAAAAAATAAGCGTGGTTTGCTAACCTCTCGAGCATCTCGTCGATGAACGGTAGGGGGAAGTGTCATATGGACCTCCCCGGGCCCACTACCTCGGTGGGTACCGGGACCGACTACTCGGTGGGCCCACGGGACTACCGGCTTGCGCTACACGGTACACGAAGGCGTGGAGCACAAGGACTACACGGGAGTAGTACTTGGTTAGGGGAGCCGTACATGTTCCGCACCGTATGGAGGACTCCTAGACGTACTCGACTAGTACTCTCTCCCTACTCCGACTTGTAACCCCGCCTCTCGAACTATATAAGGCGAGGCAAGGACCGATCTCTAGCATCCAATCTCATCGAACATCAACTCACGGCGTACTATTACACATCCCGTAATCGTACCCTATCAATCCGAGCTACGCGGCATACGGGACGTAGGGTATTACGCACCTCGCGGCCCGAACATGTCTAAATTGTGTGCCACGTGTCTCTTCCTTCGAGTTACCGATCTCGGCGAGTCACATTCATCTACTTCGGGTACTCCCTTTAGTAGGTTGCCGCTCTAAAACACCGACACCGGCGCGCCGGGTAGGGGCTCTCGCCCGAGATCACATGGCGAACTCGACGGCTCCCGTCCACTTCAAGCCAACCATCGCATTCAACCGCGGCGACACCTTCATGTTCGGCGCACGGGTCCGCACCGCGACGGCGCGGGTTCCTTCCGGCGCCGCCTCACCATGCCGCCCAACCCGAAGACCGGCTTCGTGACGCTTCCCCGAAGCCGTCACGGGCGAACTCGCCGGCAAATGTCGGCGAAATTTCGCTCTTCAACCACCACGCTGACTTCGAGCTCGAGTCCGCTTCCAACTCGAACTCGACGTCTCCATGGGCCATCACATGCGAGCCGGCTGCTCAGCCATCGCAAGCGGCCTCCTCACCCCGTGAGCGCTCCGCGCGTGGCCCCCGCATCCTCGGCCGAGCCCGCGCGGGGGCTCCCACTTCCCCGCCGGCCGGCAAGGAGCCCGTACCCGAGTGCAACTCGGACTCCGACGCCTCCCGCGATCGCGCTTCGGACTCCAACCCTCTCTCCGAGTTCTACCTGAACCCGGATTACGAGTTCGACTTCGGGTCGGACCCTGAGGAGCCCGAGTCCGAGGACAACTCCACTGAGCTTCCCTTGTCAGGGCCAGCCTCTGGGCTGGTTATAACATCTACACCGGCGGGAGATTCGTCTATCGGCCAGACCGCAAGCCTGCGGACTTGATAAGGGGAGACTCACGCTACGTCGCCTACATCGACTCACTACCGTTCCAGGAGGGAACACCCCTAGCTCGGGCTGACTCAAGCACACGAACTGAGGTGGCACCTTCGAGTCCAGCCTTGGCACCCCCGATCGCCAAGTCTTCATGGCCGCCGGCGACACCCCAGGGCCTTCAGGCACGGCTCAGGATAAGTACCTGGAAGACATCTCCTCCGACGAGCTCTCGGCCGACACTCCACCGAACGAGACTCCGGCGGACGGAGATGCCCGACGTGAACGTAACCGAAGCGCAACGAACGTCGTCGGCGCCTCCGCGACAACTTCCCCGTCCGCAACCTTGCGGAAGCTCTCGAGGCGGTCGAGAGCAGAGTACACACTACCTCCGAGCGGTGCCTCATGTCGATCACGGTGATCGCACGACGGGCTCGGGGCATACGCGCTAGGGAGGTCATCGCTAAGCTCGGCCGAAGAGGCCTACTTCATGCGGGTCGACAACGAGTCAACCAGGCCTCCTCCGGCCCGGACACCGCGACAACGAGGCCACAAGTCGCGCCGCCAACAACGATCCTAACCGTACTCGAGCCGACCTCCCCGGCCGAGCCAAACCATCGCCGCTCCAACGCCGGTGGACCTTCACGCCGCGACCACGACAACCGAGAAGTCGTCCCTCACCGCGCTCCGGCCGGCGGGGGCGGCAACGATCCCGACGGCGGCGGCGCCGACGGCGGCGGCTCCAATCATGGGGCCAACGGGAGGGCCGGAGGCGGCGGCGGCCGCGGCGGCCGAGGCCACGCGAACAGCCACGCCTCCGGCGCCTCGCAGGGTGGCTACGATGCCCGCCAGAAGATTGAAGAGCTACGGCGGAAGAAGTCGACCACCGCAGCCGAGGGCGACGGCTTCCCCGCCTTCTCACCTCGACTTCGCAACTTGCTCCTCCCCGACAAATTCAAGCCTTTGGGGATCACCAAGTACGATGCGAAGCAGGATCCCATCCAGTGGCTCAGATGCTACACCCTCTCCATCGAGAACGCTGGCGGCAACAGCGACACCAAGTGCCTCTACTTCCCCTTCTGCCTGGACCAAGCACCACTCACTTGGCTCGAGTCGCTGGATAAGCACTCGATCGACAAGTGGGACCAGCTGAAGGAGCAGTTCACAAGCAACTTCGCGGGCGCCATGGGCCGATCGGGTACTCGCATGGACCTGGCCATGATCAAGCAGGAACAAGGCGAGACCCTCCGCAAGTACATGTCTTGCTTTTTCGACAAGAGCGCCCCGGTCCATCGCCCACCTCAAGGACATGATCACGTCTCGGGCGGATGAAGAGGATAAAGCCAACGCCAAGTACGACGCCATCCGTGGCAAGACCAAGCAGAACCAGGGCGGCGGCGGCGCGGTAACGCAAACCAAGGCGGTCGCAACAACAACAACTACTACTCGGGTCCCAACCGCAAGCGCAAGACAGACAACACTGTTGCGGCTATCCAGCGCCCTGCGAAAGGGAACTCGAAGAAGAACTCCGGCGGTTTCAAAGATCTGCTGAAGGAGAAGAGCCCGTGGCATCCAAATGGCAACCACACCACCGAACAGTGCTACCAACTCAGGCACGCACTCAAGGAGACGCCAGAGCCACCGCACCCTCATGATCAAAAGGGCAAGAAGAAGGATGGCGACAACAACGACTTCTAGGAGCCGGACAAGACCGTCAACGTCCTCTTCGGCGGGCTACCCAGCAGGCGGGAGCAGAAGGCTACCCTTCGTGAAGTCATGTCCATTGAACCAGCGGTCCCGACCCCTCTCAGGTGGTCAGAGGAACCCATCACCTTCTCCCGCGCGGATCAATGGACTAGCTTCTCTGAACCAGGACGGTTCCCCCTCGTCCTGAAGCCAGTGGTGGCGGGCTCCAAACTCAACAAGGTGCTCATCGACGGTGGAAGCGGGCTCAACGTCCTCTTCACCAAGACCTTGAAGAAAATGAAGCTCGACATCACTCACATGCTCACCAAGAGCAACACGCCCTTCTACGGCATCGTCCCCGGCAACGCAGCTATTCCACTGGGCTCAGTGGTCCTGCCAGTTACCTTCGGGGCATCTCGGGACAACTACCGTACCGAGTACATCAAGTTCGAGGTCGCGGACTTCGAGACCTCCTACCACGCCATCCTCGGCAGACCGGCCATCGCCAAGTTCATGGCGGTGCCCCACTACACCTACTTGGTACTCAAGATGCCAAGCCCAGCCGGTGTACTCTCCCTCCAAGGGGACCTGAAGATCTCCCACGACTGCGACACAGAAGCCGTGGAGATCGCCTCCACAAATCAAGTGCCCAACGCGATGATGGAGGTCTACGCTGCGTCGAAGAAGCTTGCCACAAGCGAACTCGACATCCCAGAGAAGTCTGACAGCGCCAACAAGCCTCGGCCACCCGAGGAGGTACTCATCAAGGCGATCGACCTTGGAACAAGCGATCCCGAAGCAAGACCACCACCATCGGGGTAGGCCTCGACCCCAAATAGGAAGACGCGCTCATCGGCTTCCTTCGAGGCTAACCGCGACATCTTCGCGTGGAAACGACGGACATGCCGGGAGTGCCCGGGAGCCGATTGAGCACCGCCTCAATGTCAATCCTAAGGCCACCCCCAAGCGACAACACCTCCGATGCTTTGCCGACGACGGACGGGACGCCATCAAGAAGTAACTCGCCAAGCTACTCGCGGCCGGCTTCATCGAGAGAAGTCTTCCATCCCGAGTGGCTCGCCAACCCCGTCCTCGTCCGCAAGAAGAACTCGAACGAGTGGAGGATGTTGACGCAAAAAGTGCACTCAACGCCAAACACACAGCAAGCCGAACAAAGCTGGCTTCACACGCGCGAGCAGAAGACGTGCCAGTCAATTTTTCCTGAAAATTAACAAAAGATAAAGCAGTTAAATACCAAAGCTTGGAACTTGCCGGTGGTACCGCACGGTTCCATATTTACGGCTAGAAAGCCAAGCAAGATGACACATAGCTATAAAGAGCTATCCGCCAACGAACTAGAACCATTCGGGAAACCGCAAAGGGAAAAAGCAACAACGCCGAATGGATGACGTGAGCATGACAAAGAATCGGTCTTTGTTTGAACAAGAATTACATACGCACGAGGCCATGACCGATCCTCATGAAAATTAGCATTAAATAAATAAAGAAAGAAAAGCACGAACATGATCATGTATTAAACAAGTATGCATAGATCCAAAGCACTAGTCTACCGCATGTCTAGTTACTTTAAAACCCGTCAAGTACGATGTCGGGCAAATCTATCCACCGCATGATACAACTTGCATGAAAATCCGTACCACTTCCCATAAATAGATCTATCCACCGCATGATACGATCTAAATATAGAAAGCTAAAAGCACACATCATTCAAAGCACGAATAACGCACGTGTTCTACTCATGAAAAAAAATAACCGAATACGGGTGAACAACCGATTCGGGGTCCATGAAGAAGGAACAAACATTACCAAGCGAACAAATCTATCGATTGATTTGGGGATCTAATCCACCGGATGATTAGCTCCAAAGCAACCCAAAAACCTCGCATCTACCGCATGATACCCGCTCTTTCAAGATTTATACAAGCATTGGCAAGCTTGAACCCGCAACACGTAACAACTTAGATCGATTCGGTTTCGGCTATCGGAAAGCATAAGACCCACGTGTTAAAACATTAAATCTACTCGAACAAGGATCATAAAAGAGATAAAGCCGATCCAAAACCATCTAGATTGGGCAAAGGTGTGTTACATGAATTAAAACATAAAGTAAAACTCAAGATAACACGGGGTAACTTAATGAATCTATTGGATCCTGCCAAAATCCAATAGAGCCGATAACTAGCTTCAAGCTAGATCTTAGCCTACCGCATGACTCATGATCTAACAAGAAACCCTCTTGAACCAAGCTTGAATCTACCGCATGACACGAAGCATG
This sequence comes from Cenchrus americanus, assembly GCA_947561735.1. Lineage (NCBI taxonomy): Eukaryota > Viridiplantae > Streptophyta > Magnoliopsida > Poales > Poaceae > Cenchrus > Cenchrus americanus. Next base: position 194,629,916 of record OX387241.1, read on the forward strand.
GTAACAAGACTACTTGCATCGATCTAAATCCACCGCATGATACTAGACATGATACAAGGTTGCCGGTACTCACGGAGGTCGACGGATCGATTGGCCCTCTCGAAGAACTCGATGACACCACAAGGACTCTAGGGTTTGGCGTAAGGCCGGTGTGTATTGAAGAATGATTGATTGTTTTTACATACATTCGGGGGTCATATTTATACCCCGTTGAGTACAACTTCGAATGGATTCGTTGCCTAACTTATCTCTAAGCTTGATCGCCTATCCATCCATTCGTTTCCCCCGATTGAGCCACGTCACCGTCCAATCCCACAAAATCGGCTTTCTTGTTCCTTTGCCGAACCGAGCATATAGCCGACCGCGGATCTCTTTCTCTGAATATCTTTGAAAAAAACCCTTCCTTCCACCGGACGGACTCTTTATCGAACCGTACCCACAAGTCGGACTCCTTACCAAATTTTGGTGTTAACACATGCCCCTTCAATTGTGGGATAAAAATAATTTTGTTCCACAATTGACTCCGATCACGAATACCTCAAATCGAATCATCAACACCCTTTCTTCGCAATCCGCCGGAGTCTTCATCCGGATTCAACCTTAAATCCTCTCGTCTCGACCTCAAACCTCCAATGGCAGCTCAAAACCAAGATGCCCGGGTAAGTTCATCCCCCGTAAGCTTCGTTCGGCATTTAGGTTTTCAATTTTACCTGAGATTTCCTTTTCCGCTTCCTTTCCAGGAGCTCTCTACCGAGCTTTTGATTCGCACCGAGGCCAATTCGAGATCTTACTATCTTGGTCCCGTAGGGAACTCTGACCCTCGAGATTTTATTGCGGCCGAATCTCAGAGAATCCCCTTTAAAGCAGCTCTGTCTCCACCGGCTCAATGGCAAGACGCTTTCAAGAACTGGCCTTTACCCCCAATTGCAGGCTGGAGAACTTGGTATCGGAAGATCCTTGCGAACAAGAGTGGATTAACCAACTTAGATGCCCTCCGCATCTCTCAGTGCCTGGAGTTATCTGTGGCTGAAACCCCAAAAAACGAAGACCTCCCCGATAGCCGCCCGCCACTTTTGGTCAAATGGCCTCAACGCCTTCCTCTTTGGTCACGGTCCAATGTCTCCTACCTTGGCCGATGTATACATGATCACCGGCCTTGACATCACGGGGTCTACGTTCGGCCCTGGAAATTCAAAGGCTCTTCACGCCGGACGGGGGTAAAGCCGGGGAACGGATACAAGAACTACATTTTGACGCATATGAAAGACAATCCCCTTGGTGAGGTTGAATATAGAGCCTTTCTGAATATGTGGCTGTGTAGATTTGTTTTCTGTGGCAAAGCCAACGAGCCCACCTTGAACCACATCACAATGGCGACTCATCTGGCTGGTGGCAATCGCCTCCCTCTGGGAAAATTCTTCTTGGGCGGCGTATACCACATGCTTCATCGGTATCGTTACCCAAATGTATACCGGCCAAAGGATAACATGTGTCAACGGCCCTTGGTGGTTCGTTCAAATGTGGCTGCAGCTCCACATGCATCGATCGTTGGTGTCGATTTGAATTCCGGGTTCTTCCCCTTGTCCAATTACCCCGAAGGAGAGCCTCAAGCTACCGGAGGATGCCGAGTTACGGAGAATCGGCTTCAACCGTTCTTGTTCGGCGGGACATCGGCCCGGCTTTTCGAGCTATTCTTCAAAGGTTTCCCCAATCCTCTCGGCTTCCTTATCCGGACAATGACACCTTAATCTTCCCCGTCGAATTTTCCTTCGAACCCGCCGTCAAGATGGGAGATTCTTAGAGATCTTCAACATCATAATCCGCCCATGCATACCGCCGGCCGAGTTCAATGGAGGGCGACCGAATGTTAGCACTTATGAATATTATCGGCCCAATGTAATGGCCGGGCAAATTGGATGTGGACGGATGCCCCCAAGATCGTTCTCGCACGAATTCCTCAAGCCCGGAGAAGAAATCAAAGAGCCGATGCATGGCAGCGGGTTTTTAATTATGAGTGCGGTCCAACCGTCTACACATGTCCTTTTGTGCCCACAACCATAGCTCACCCCACCTTCCACTCCTGGTGGCAAGAATTTCATGATCACATCTTCAGTGAGCCTGTCCATGTGTTCTGTGCAGAGTTGACGCCCGATTTCCTGCCAACTTCAGAGGTAATACAATGAACCCTTGGATCAGACATGTCCTCTTTATTCATGATTCTGACCTTAATCCTTCTGTCCACAGAACACGGTGCCTGCCCCTCTAACTAGGGATATTACTTACAATGCCGAAGGCCCAATTTCAGCACTGGGGTTCAAATCCACAACTCTGGCTCAACTAATGGCCAGGCATGCCACCACAGATCCCAGCCTCTCTAGCCTTGCTGCCGACAAGAGGCAAGGTCTATCTTTGGTTGCCCCTCCAGCTGCCAAGAGGAGGAGAACTGTCAAGAAAGTGCTCATTGAGGTAGTATCCTTTACCCCCTTGATCACAAGATTACTCTGTTCTTGATGAATCATATCATTGTGCATTTTCGGACCGCAGCCCCCAGTCTTCGTAACCGGCACCCGCCAATGCCCCATCCACCGGTATGACCTTTACCGTCTTTCCTTTAAGGACGAGCACCGGCATTTACCCTTCCAATTTGACATTTGCGAAGAAACAATTGAAGAGCAGCTTGTAGATGTCCCGGTGGTCCGGCAAGCAAATCCATCCGAGGCCGAATTACCTATCCCGGTGGAGATCTCATCTTCATCACCTTCTCGCGTGCTAAGCAATACATTCTCCGGAGATGAATCTCCCAATCCAAATAGGAGCCACCAAGTCCTCCAAGGGCGCAATCACCTGTTGGTCATGCGGAGACAACAGTCCCAACAGAGGTAGACCCCACTTCTCATCAGCCAGAAGCCCACGAGCTACCAGCAGCTGCATCAGCACCTCCTAGCTCGGACGCTTCGGCCCTACCTGGAACACCTCCTTCACCTGTGATTGCCCCTGCTCAAGAAACCAGCCATGAGGTATCCATCTGCGCTTAACTCTGCTACTTCCACGTTTAGCATTCTTAACTCGGCAATACTGCTTCTCAGGATCAAGCTCCGTCATTATCAGGCCCGCCGTCAGAGATCAATCCAGCTGCCGAGGTGATGGAAAGAGCACATCAGCCTCTGTCAGATGAAGTGCTGTCAAGGCTTAAGGAAATTGTTGCCTGGCTAGAAAGGGATGCGCAAGATCAGTTCAGAGATCTTGATCACTTCGAGGAGATGTTTGAATCCATCAGCCAAGAACTCCCTGAAGACATCAGGATTTCTCTATCATCTGTTTATGGCCTGGATACCCTTTATGCGCCCATAAAGCAGGTCTTGAGGAAATTGCGCTCCCACCCGGCTATTGAAAAGAAGAAAACCGATGCTGAACATGACATGACCGGGGCACAATCCCGAGCAGCAAGCCACGAGGATACACTGGCCAACCTGCAGGCTTCTTATGACCTGAAAATTGCCAGGAAAGCTGCTCTAGAAGCAGAATTGAGAAGCCTGACAGCGGAGATAGAGGCTGACAAAGCTAAAATAGCCGAACTCCCCGGGTTGATAGAAAAGATCCAAGCGGAAGCAAAATCGGCTATCGCCAGGGTAAAGCAACACGATGCAGAACTCATCGACTTGTCGGGTACTCAAAAAGATTGCCAAGAGCTGCTGGACAATGCTCGTCAGACAACATCTAATGCTCGTGGTGTGATTGCAAAATACCTGAACATTTGAATGCCCTCATTGATGTATAACTGAATTGGTCGTTCTTGTAACATTGCCTTGCAATTTGTTTCCTTTCTTCTCGCGCACCATCAAATATAGTGCTTTGAACGACCCATTCGGCAATGAAACGCTAACTCCCGAGTGGCACTTTGATTTTCTTTAGCCGAACCGATCAACCGAATGCGGCTCGGCCCTAGAACTCCAAGCGGCCCGTCGACGGCCGGCCAAGGAAACCTTTCCACCTTCCGATTTTCTTGGGATATGCGCCACGATTTAGCACCACGACTCGAAGCCACGATTCATCCCGCCAGGCCTATAAATGTAATCGTAGGTGCCCCTAGCTCTCCACCAGGCCTTCTAGCTTTCGAATCTTTGCCAATCTCAGCCTTTCTGTAAACAGTGCACATCCCAAGCCACCATGGTGCGCCGCCTCAACCGCCGCCGCGCCTCCGACGAGGCAGAGGGGAGCAGCGCCAACGCGCGCAGGAGGTAAGGATCGTCAACTCCTCCTCTTTGATTCAGCTTTGATCCTCTTCTTGCCTTGACGATCTTCCCTTTTTAGATTGATTCAGTGGAATCCATCTCCTGCGCCGGCCAATCAACCCCTTCCGGATGACTCTTCGGAGTCCGATGGCCACTCCCCTGTGCCGTACGGGGAAGTCGATGCCCTCCGCTTCAAGGAGGAGCTGGAGGCGTCCCGGCGTGAGCTGGAGGACGTCTCCAAGAAGGCGGGCGTAGCCGAGCTAGAGTGGGAGGACCAGCGCAAACGGCTTGCTTCGGAAGCCATCGACGGTACGGCTGCGAAAGTGATTCTTGATTCGGCCCGGCTTTTGATGCTAATCTTTTCTTCTTGCTCTTTGCGGCCCGCGACGCCGAGCTCGACCGGTGAAGGCGCCGGTGGAGCAGGCTAGCGGAGAAGGTGAATGCCCATGGCGACACGCCGGCGGAGCGCCTTGCCGCGGTGGAGCACCGCGTCGATGAGGTGGCCGTCCATGGCGTTCGTCCGGGCACCACCTTGGGCTTGGCTGTCATGGCGACGCATACGGATGTCGACTACTCCACTAGGCCGCGTGGCTTCCGGGGTGGCGCGCCGGAGGGACATCGACGAGATCGAGCTCATCCCGGAGCGCCTCGACGGCCACGGCGACGCCATTGCCGAAATTACTCATCCCCAATCCGTGTTGAACGGGACTCTTCGACTAGATTGTACTAGGGATGTGTAAATATCGGCAATAAATGAAGAGCTTTCGAATCCCGTGCTTGTTTTGTGATGATTCTCTTCGCACTTTTCATCCGTGAATCTTGTTTTTCCTTGAATGCATCCGGAACTATCTCGAGCCGAATGCGCAAGAACAAACCGCCCCTTGGCGCAAAATCCACGAAGATCCCGATTCGGCAATCCACGAACACTTTGTTCAACAAAACCCTTCGCACTTGGGAGAAAACCCTGCCGTTTGGTATTCCAACAGTGTGTACTAGCCGGTCATCACTCCCAATGCACCCCTTCGGTCAATAAAATAGCCTGTCGGGATACCCCGCAAATCCACTCGCACACTCATCCATCATTTCTCATCTCCCCCCATCCTCGAGAGGAGAAAACCCCAAAGCCATGGACAAGGGCAAGCAACCTCAGGAGAGCAGCTCATCAAAGAAGCGCACGATTCGGGAGTGAGTCCTCCTTTGATCTACTCCTCGTTCTTCCGCATGATCTCGCGCTTCATGTTCTCCTTTCTTTTCCTTTTTCAGTCTTGATTTGCTCCCTGAAGAGATCATTGGGACCGAAGATGTGCGGAGTACATTTCCTCCGATTCCTCCCTCGAGGCGAGAGGAGGCCACGCCCGAACGAGAAGACCAACCATCGAGCGCGCCGCCGCGTTCGGCATCCGGAGCACGGTCTCGGGGACATCACCGCCCGTTGCCAAGCGCGAGCGCGAGTGTCGCATGGCCCCGGAGGCACTAGTAGGGGGTAAACGCTTCGGCTTCTTCATGCTTGTATCCGGATTTCTTGCCCCTAACCTTGATTCCTCTCGCCTCGGATGTCTCTCGAGGTACAACAACCCGAAGGCGGCACGGGACGAGCTTGGTAGAAGCCGCCAACCATGGTCATCCCCGCGCGTTCCAAGTTGCCGTCACCGTGGTCCCGGAACAACCGAAGAGGGAGCAAGACGGCGAAGAAGTAAAGAAAAGATTGAATCATACTTTCGCTTCTTTCTCCACGCCTTCTTCTTCCCACCTTCTTGGGGACCCGACCATCGGGGTTGTTAGATGTAAACCCGCAAGAAGCGAGTTGTAATTGTAGTTTTTGTGCTAAGGGCAATGCATCTAGACATTGGCCATTTCTCCCTGTTCATGGATTTTTTGTTCTGAAGGCGGCCTCATTCTTGAGTGCCGGCTATCTCTGTGCCAGATGTGTGCAATCACCGGTCGATCTCAATGCTAGGATAATATTTCTTCAGATATCTTCCATTTATTGCGGCGGAAAATTCTTCTCCTAGCAAAGTTTTCAATATATATGCATTACCAGGGACGCATCTGACCACACGAAAAGGTCCTTCCCAGTTAGGGGACCATTTGCCGAAATCGCTGTATTTAGTTCCAATCGGCAATAATGCTTTCCACACCGATCGCCTTCTTGCAAATTGCCTTACTTTTACCTTCTTATTGTAGTACTTGGCAACCCGCGGTTGTTTTTCTCGATATTCTCCAGGGGCTCTAAGACGGATCATATGTAGATCTTCCGGCTCGTCCATCATTAGGCTACCGTAATCTTTGGAGCTTAAATCCTTCTGCAAAGACACCACTCTCCTTGAATCGATTGCATCTCCCAAGGCGAAATTGCGTGATGCCCGTAAACCAACTCGTAAGGAGAAGTCTTTGTGGCTCCATGGGGGGCCATTCGGTAAGCCCACGGTGCTTTGCCGAGAACCGAATGCCACCTTCTTGGCTTCGATCGATCTTCTTTTGTATCAACTTGATCATGATCTTATTAGAAGCCTCTCGCTTGACCATTAGCTTGGGCATAATAGGGAGAGGAGTTAAACAATTTGATCCCCATGCTTTCGGCAAATTCTGCGAATTCCGGTGACACAAATTGTGCCCCTTGATCGGTGGTAATCGTACGAGGGATTCCAAATCGGTAGATGATGTGTTCCTTGACGAATTCAACCATGTTTTCCGACGTCACCTTCTTCGGTGGAATCGCCTCAACCCATTTAGTGAAATAATCGTAGCCAAAAGCACAAACTTATGCCCCTTGCTAGATGGCGGGTTGATTTGGCCAATCAAGTCGATGCCCCAACCCCCTGAATGGCCATGGCTTGATGATGGGATTCAATGCTGATGCAGGGACCCTTTGAATATTCCCGAACCTTTGGCAATCCCGACATCTCTTGTAATACTCAAAGCGAGTCCTCTAATATCGTCGGCCAAAAGCATCCGGCTTGTCTAATAACCCACTTCATGCGGTAGGCCGATTGGTGCGCTCCACATATCCCATCATGCACTTCGCTCATCATGTTCTTGGCTTCTTCGCGACCCGGGCATCGTAGTAACACCCCATCTAATGATTTATAGAATAAATTATCGTCCGGAAGAACGAACTTAATGGCTTTGTACCTTAGCTTCCTAGAGACCTTTCGGGATGGATCCTTCAAGTAATCAAAGATTTCTTTCCTCCAATCATCTTCTGCGAGATCCGCCCCTAGTGCAAACACTACGTAGCAAACGCTTCTTGACTCTCTTTATAACCAGAGGCGCTCTGAGCCAGCCTGTTTGCTTCCTCGTTGTGTTCTCTAGGAATGTGCTGTAGGGTTACCAGTGGGAAGCTTTTCAAGATTTCCCTGCACTCCTCGTAGTAACTCCTCAGCGCTTCACTTTTGCACTCATATTGGCCGTTCAATTGCTTGATTACCAGTTCCGAATCTCCATAAACTTCAACCGAAACGGCCCCTGCTTCTCTCAAGTACTGAAGCCCCCGAAGTAATGCCTCGTACTCTGCTTGATTATTTGTGACAGTAGGTTGTATAGGGATGGCGAATTCGAACATCTCACCTCTAGGCGAAATCAGTAGGATCCCTACTCCCCCACCTTTGCCACATGATGATCCATCAAAAAACAAAGCCCAAGGGGTAATCTCAAGCAAATCAATTGACGGATCGCGATGTTCAGTTATGAAATCGGCAATGATCTGACCTTTGACGGCTTTTGCCGATTCGAACTTCAACTCAAACTCTGATAAAGCTAAAATCCACTTGCCAATCCTGTCGTTCAAAATTGGCATAGATAACATATGTTTTATCACATCGAACTTGGAATATACAGTGCATTCGGCATTCAACAGGTAGTGCCGAAACTTTGTACACGAGTAGTACACGCAAAGGCACAGTTTTTCTACAGCCGAATACTCGGTCTCGGGATCAAGTAGTTTTCGGCTAAGATAAGCTACTACCCGCTCCTTTCCTTCAAATTCTTGAATAAGGGCCGATCCAATGGTTTGGGTATCGGCCGCCACGTACAACTTGAAAGGCTTGTCTAGGCGGGGAGAAACCGAAGACCGGTGGCTCCTTCATGTCTTGCTTGATTTCGTCGAAAGCCTTTTGTTGTTCGTCGCCCCAAATAAACTTCGATCTTTCTTTAACTTCAACGAGCGGAGAAAACGGCAAGACCTTCGTGACAAATTTGATATGAATCTTCTTACAAAATTGATCTTGCCGAGCAGCGACCGCAACTCCTTGAGGTTAGTTGGAGGAATGACTTCATCAATGGCCTTCATACTCTTTTTGCCAACTTCGATTCCTCCTTCGTGGACCAAAAACCCCAAGAATTCTCCGAAATTTGAAACCCCAAAAGCGCACTTGTTTGGATTCATCTTCAAACCATGTTTCCGGGTGCACTCCAAGGTCCTTCTCACATCTTCCAAATGGGTGTCATGACTTAGGGACTTGATTACCACGTCATCAATGTAGATCTCCACAATCTTGCCGATCAACTCATGAAAGATGTAATTCATGGCTCGGCCGATAGGTTGCACCGGCATTTTTCAACCCAAATGTCATGACGATCCACTCGAATAGGCCTATATGACCAGGGCATCTAAAGGCCGTCTTTGAAATGTCTTCTATTGCCATGAAGATCTGATTGTATCCCGCATTACCATCCATGAAGCGATCACCTTGTGTCCGGCGGCGGCATCAATCAACAAATCGGCAATAGGCATCGGTATCCGTCCATCGGAGTAGCTCGTTCGGGTCCCCGAAATCTATGCAAACCCTCATTTTTCCATTCTTCTTGTACACGGGGACGATGTTAGATATCCACTCCGCATATCCGCATGGCCGAACGAAGTTTGCATCAAGTAATCTTTCAACTTCCTTCTTCACATCGGCCAATACCTCATCCTTGTAGATTTTCCGGGGTGGTTGCTTATATGGTTTGAAACCGGGCTTGATCGGCAACCGATTCTCGACGATGGAACGATCAAATCCGGGCATCTCCGAATAATCCCGGGCGAAGCGATCCTTGTATTCTTTGAGAAGCTCAATTAAATTCCCCCTGAAGTCTGGTTTCAAATTTGCACTGATGAACGTCGGCCTTGGCTTATCACCGCTTCCAATGTCGACTTCTTCCAGCTTATCAGCCGACATGAATCCTCGCCCTAATTTGCCATCAGTGCCATCCACGGGGTTCTCCATTAAAAATTGCTATAAGAGCCGACTGCTTGAATCGGCTGTTGGTCACCGCCGACGGGTTCAACGGGACCTTCTCCCCGGTCCTTCCCCGAGAAGCAATCGATGCCTTGGTACTCCCGGAAGGCCGGTTCCATGTTGGCCACGCTCACGGAGTCATCCGCACGGACGACCTCGATCTCATCATCCACCCACCGGATAAGGCGTTGATGCATGGTGGATGGGACGCGGCCAGCTAGCATGAATCCGGTCCCGCCCAAGCAAAGACGGGCCGTAGGCTCCTTTGCCTTCGATGACAAAGAAGGTGGTGAGCGGCGTCTTGGATCCGATCATCAAGTCCACGTGAGCGCATCCTTTGGTGTCTGAGGGGTTCCCGGCGAAGTCGTTCAAGATGATGCTTGTAGGTGTCAAATCGCTCGGGCCCATGCCAAGCTTCCTGAAGGTGGTGTACGGCATTACGTTGACTGCCGCTCCACCGTCGACGAACATCTTGGTCAATGGCTTGCCATTGACGTATCCCCTCAAGTACAGCGGCCTCATATGACGATTCTTGGCCGGCTTGTCGAAGATGGCCTGCTTGGCCAGCACCAGTTGTGCCATCATCCCCTCGGGTCGCTCATCACCGAAGGAAGCTTCCTCTGCATAACCTCGGTTAGCGGGAGCCATGAACTCGTTCGGCGAGAAAGTATTCCATGCATGTAGGAGCCGAACGCTTCGATCCCTCCGGTTGGTCCTTGGGGCGCCACACTTGTCTCGTCCGGATCCCGGCCGCTGCCTCATCTCGCGGTTCCTCAAGCGCTGGACCCGCCTCTTCTGGCTCCTCCTCAGGCCGGGTGGGCACCACTGCCCTTTCTGCCAGACGTGGTCATCTTCATCCTCCTCTTGATCGGCCCATCTGAGATCAGCTCGGCGCTTCCTGGGATGATCGATGACTTCAATTTTTTGGCGCCGATCCCCATTAGGGTGGATCCTTCCAATTCTTTCGTGGACGGATCGGCGATTGGCAGTTTCTCCCTCTGTACTCAACATATCCGTCGCCGCATTCGGACGGTTCTTTAGCGTGGGCGGCTTCAACCCCTCATTCCGGCAATGCACGAAGAAGGCGCATCCCCAGTGCGCGCGCTCTTGCTCGCGCGTGTACTGCTCCTGGTCCCTCCCCGCGCGCCTCTTCTTCGGCTCGCGTTGCTCCTCCTCATAGCGCCTCTTCGATAACGCTCTTTCTCAATGCGCGCCGCCACTTGTTGAGGAGGATGCGCGATGTCACCCCGGGCTTGGCTCGGATGACTCCCCAATTTCAATGTGGCTTTTAAGAATACGGGGGCGTCACCTTGCATCCGTTCCCGAGTCACCCGGCGCTGCGGGTCCACCGCTCCACCTTGTCTAGACTGGGCGAGGTCAAGACCTTGACTTTTCCCTTTTCCTCGGCGGTTATCATATTGACGAGGAAAAACCCACCATGCCCTGAGGAAAAGGGTGGCCATCCAGCTTCATTTTATTGTCGAACTTGAGGTGGCCCTCCTGGATAGCCTTTTGGATCCTCATCCTGAAGACCCTGCAATCATTGATGGAGTGTGAGTCCCTGTCATGGAAACCACAGTAACGTTTTGTTTTAACTCCATCGGGCCGAAGCATGGAATGCCCCTCGGGCAGCTTGATTCGGCCTTCTTTCACTAAGAGCTCGAACAATTTATCAGCCTTCGTGATGTCAAAATCATAAGTTCCCTTGGTCTGCTTGACCCAGCGCTGATTCATTGTCAACGGCTCCTTGCCCCACATGATTTCTGCTGCGGCTACATCCAGTTCATCATCAGATTCTTCGAACATATCAGCCTTGTCCAAGAACTGGTTGTAGACGCCAGCGACGTCGTGCTGCTTGCCAAATTTGGCGTCCTTCTTAAATCCATACGCCTGGTTGCTCATTAACGACAGCTTCTGTGATAGCTGTCCCAGATTCTCGAACTCCATTCCGAACAACTTTTCGCGTACGGCCGGCAGCATCCCGGCGACAGCCATGTCAGCCAGCTGGTCATCTGGCAAGTTAAGCGAGAAGCACATGCCTTTGACCTCCCTGAACCTCCGGAGAAACTCCAGTGGCGTCTCGCTATGCCTCTGCTTCATGGTCGCGAGGTCAATGAGCTTCTTCTCCGAACTGCCGCTGAAGTAGTGAGCGTGGAACTTCCGCTCCAAATCCTTCCATCTGGCAACTGATTCAGGGGGCAGGGACGTGAACCACTGAAACGCTGGACCTGTCAGCGATGCGGCGAAGTAGCGGACCCTGAAAGTCTCCTCAGCCGAACACTCCCCGAGCTGCATGAGGTAACGAGCAATGTGCTCGACCGTACTCGTGTCGTCTTGCCCCGAAAACTTTGTGAACTCCGTTGGTGGCTTCACCCTTGGCGGTAAGAGCACATTGTAGTACCATTCTGGGAATGGCGGCTTATAGGCGGGTCCTTGCATTTTTGGCTTGAGGCCGAACTGATTTTGCATCAATTCGGCCATTCTCCGTGCCAGGGCGTCATCCTCCTGCGCGCCTGCAGCTGGCGCGTACCCTGGATGTGGGAAAGCATCAAACGCTCCGTAGTTCCCCACCTCATGATAGCCACCGCCGTACAAGTTTCTCTGCAGCCAGTTGGTCGCCGGAGCAATCCTCTGGCCGGAAGTGAGCGGGGCGCCGGTCGAGCCGAATGCTAAGTCTCCGTACGTGGGCTGGTACGGATTCGGCTGTTGCACAGGTTGACCTGTGCTACCCTGTGGTGGTGGCTGGATTGGCGTCCCGAGGCTGCAGGTGGAGGTTGCACCGGCCGTTTCCCGGCGGCTTTGTGGCGGAGGGCCGGAAAGCTTGACTTCCCGGCGCTTTGGGGAGGAGGCCGCACCTGGCGGGCTCCGAAGTGGCGGCTGAGAGCTTGATTCGCCCAGTTCCACAGTGCCCCCCTGGACGGGCGCTTTGCTGAACGCTTGCTCCATGCCAGGGCCGAAGACGCCACCATCATCTGCTGGAGCGCGCCGAGGAAGGCCTTGTTGTGCTTGCTAAGCATGTAATCTGCGGATTCCTGGAACACCCGCATGCACTCCTCCCTTTCTTGCTGGGGTGTGGTATCACTTTCCCCTGGCAGCAGTACTCTGGGCATCTCGTTCTTTAAGTACGGGACGCCGCTTCTATTCTTTTTGAACGACAGCAGACACTTCTGCTGAAACTGATCCACGACGTCTTGAATTCTTTGCCGCTGCTCTGGAGAAAGATCTTCTAGGTCAACATCCATGAATCTGCGATTTCAGGCATCTTGAATCCATTCGGCTGTGTCCCACTGGGCGTGCCAAAAAGTGTGTTGACGCAAAAAGTGCACTCAACGCCAAACACACAGCAAGCCGAACAAAGCTGGCTTCACACGCGCAGAGAGCAGAAGACGTGCCAGTCAATTTTTCCTGAAAATTAACAAAAGATAAAGCAGTTAAATACCAAAGCTTGGAACTTGCCGGGTGGTACCAGACAGTTCCATATTTGCGGCTAGGAAGCCAAGCAAGATGACGCATAGCAATAAAGAGCTATCCGCCAACGAACTAGAACCATTCGGGAAACCGCAAAGGGAAAAAGCAACACTGCGAATGGATGACGTGAGCATGACAAGCGATCGGTCTTTGTTTGAACAAGAATTACATACGCACGAGGCCATGACCGATCCTCATGAAAATTAGCATTAAATAAATAAATAAAGCAAAGCACGAACATGATCAGGTATTAAACAAGTATGCATAGATCCAAAGCACTAGTCTACCGCATGTCTAGTTACTTTAAAACCCGTCAAGTACGATGTCAGGCAAATCTATCCACCGCATGATACAACTTGCATGAAAAACCGTACCACTTCCCATAAATAGATCTATCCACCGCATGATACGATCTAAATATAGAAAGCTAAAAGCATACATCATTCAAAGCACGAATAACGCACGTGTTCTACTCATGAAGAAACATAACCGAATACGGCTGAACAGCCGATTCGGGGTCCATGAAGAAGGAACAAACATTACCAAGCAAACAAATCTATCAGATTGATTTGGGGATCTAATCCACCGGATGATTAGCTCCAAAGCAACCCAAAAACCTGCATCTACCGCATGATACCCGGTTCTTTCAAGATTTATACGGGCATTGGCAAGCTTAAACCCGCAACACGTAACAACCTAGATCGATTCGGTTTCGGCTATCGGAAACCATAAGATCCACGTGTTAAAACATTAAATCTACTCGAACGAGGATCATAAAAGAGATAAAGCCGATCCAAAACCATCTAGATTGGGCAAAGGTGTGTTACATGAATTAAAACATAAAGTGAAACTCAAGATAACACGGGGTAACTTAATGAATCTATTGGACTTTGCCAAAATCCAATAGAGCCGATAACTAGCTTCAAGCTAGATCTTAGCCTACCGCATGACTCATGATCTAACAAGAAACCCTCTTGAACCAAGCTTGAATCTACCGCATGACACGAAGCATGGTAACAAGACTACTTGCATCAGATCTAAATCCACCGCATGATACTAGACATGATACAAGGTTGCCGTACTCACGGAGGTCGACGGATCGATTGGCCCTCTCGAAGAACTCGACGACACGACAAGGACTCTAGGGTTTGGCGTAAGGCCGGTGTGTATTGAAGAATGATTGATTGTTTTTACATACATTCGGGGGTCATATTTATACCCCGTTGAGTACAACTTCGAATGGATTCGTTGCCTAACTTATCTCTAAGCTTGATCGCCTATCCATCCATTCGTTTCCCCCGATTGAGCCACGTCACCGTCCAATCCCGCAAAATCGGCTTTCTTGTTCCTTTGCCGATCCGGAGCGGATAGCCGACCGCGGATCTCTTTCTTTGAATATCTTTGAAAAAACCCTTCCTTCCACCGGACGGACTCTTTATCGAACCGGACCCACAAGTCGGACTCCTTGCCAAATTTTGGTGTTAACGGAGGATGTGCGTCGACTACACGGACCTCAATAAGCACCGCCCCCAGGACCCCTTTGGGTTGCCGCGGATTGATCAAGTCATCGACTCCACGGCGGGGCGCGACCCGCTCTCGCATCCTCGTCTCGCTACTCTCCGGATACCACAAGATCGCGATCAAGGAAGAAGACCGGGAGAAGACTGCGTTCATTACCCCGTTTGGCGCGTCTTGCTACACGACCATGTCCTTCGGGTTGAAGAACGCCGGCGCTACCTACCAACGAGCTATCCGTGCTTGCTTCAAGAGGCGGCTCAATAAGAACGTCGAGGCCTACGTGGATGACGTGGTCGTCAAGACCCGAAACTCCAGTACCCTCATCGACGATCTTAAAGAGACTTTCGCATCCTCGCGCGAGTACCGCCGGAAGCTCAACCCGAACAAGTGCGTCTTTGGCGTACCTTCGGGCAAACTACTCGGCTTCATCATCGGCCCGGCGCGGCATCGAAGCCAACCCCCGAGAAGATCTCCGCCGTCACCAGCATGCAAGCTCCCACGAGCATCAAAGACGTCCGAAGCCGACGGGATGCATGGCGGCACCTGAACGATTTATCTTGAAGCTTGGAGAGTGGGGCCTACCCTTCTTCAAACTACTCAAGCACCAAGAGAAGTTCGTGTGGACTCCGAGAGGCGGATCAAGCCCTTGCCCGGCTCAAGGACTTCTGTCGAAGCCACCGGTCCTCACGGCTCCCCGCAAAGGCGAGCGACCCATCTTGCTCTACCTCGCCGCGACTACTCACGTGGTCGCATCTTGCCATCGTCGTTGAGCGGCGGGGAAGACGTCCATGCCTACCCGGTCCGGCGCCCGGTCTACTTCGTCGGCGAGATCCCCGTTCGAGTCAAAGGCACGCTATCGGCTGTGCGAAGCTACCGTACGCGGTACTCATCACCTCGCGGAAGCTACGACACTACTTCCCGGCGGTACTCGATCTCCGTCGTCACCGACTACCCGCTCGGCGACATCTTGCGGAACCAAGATGCTACCGGAAGAATCTCCAAATGGGCGGTCGAGCTCGGCGCCCTCACCATCGACTTCAAGCCACGCACGGCCATCAAGTCGCAAGCTCTAGTCGACTTCATGGCGCAGTGGCGGGAGAACCGGCTACCTACTCCCACCGTGCGACCGAGCATTGGGTGATGTACTTTGACGGCTCACTCAACCTCGAGGGCGCGAGGTGCGGGGGTGCTCCCCGATCTCCCCCACGGGCGAACAACTCAAGTACGTCCTGCAGATCTTCTGGAAGGTCTCAAACAACGAAGCCGAGTACGAAGCTCTCCTACATGGGCTCCCGCCTCGCGGCTTCATTGGGCATCAAGCGACTACTAGTCTACGACGACTCCGCAATGGGTCATCAACCAAGTCAACAAGTCCTGGGACCGCAACAAGGAAAATATGGACGCCTACTGCCTAGAAGTCCGCAAGCTCGAGAACAAGTTCTATGGTCTCGAGTTCCATCACATCGTCCGCGACAACAACGTTGCAGCGGACGTCCTCTCGAAGCTTGGGTCCACCCGCGCTCAAGTACCAGCGGGCGTCTTCGTTCACGAGCTTCACGCGCCATCCATCCCGGAGCCGGCGCCACCGACCACTGTCCCAGCCATCCCACCGGCCGGACAGGAGGTCATGATGATCGACGTGGACTGGAGGAAACCCTTCATCGACTACCTCAGCGAGCAGAAGGTCCCCTCCGACAAGAACTCGGCTGAGCAGCTTGTCCGCCGCGCCAAGTCTTACGTCCTCATCAGAGATAAGCTTTACAAGCGGGGCGCATCTTCCGGAGTACTCATGAAGTGCGTCCCCCGTGAATAAGGCAAGGAAATCTTGGAGGAGATCCACAAAGGCGTCTGCGGCAACCATGCGTCCTCACGCATGCTGGTCGGCAAGGCCTTCCGGCGAGCTTTCTCTCGGCCCACGGCTTTGGGCGATGCCGAAGAACTCGTCGAAGGTGCCAAGGATGTCGGTACTTCGCCAAGCGGCAACACGTCCCGGCCTACAAACTAGTCACCATACCGCCAACCCGGCCCTTTGCCTCGCGGGGGCTCGACATGATTGGGCCACCGCCAACCGCGCCGGTGGTTTCAACGAGTATCGGTGGCCATCGACAAGTTCACCAAGTGGATCGAGGTCAAGCCGGTCACATGCCCCAAGGCGACGAGTACTCGACTTCCCGTATGAACTCGTACACCGCTACGGACTACCCCACCGCATCATCACAGACCTGGGCTCCAACTTCAACAACCACCGGTTCCGGGAGTACCGCGAGAACAGCGGGATCGACGTCCGATACGTCTCGGTTGCCCATCCACGGGCCAACGGACAAGTCGAGCGCGCCAATGGGATGGTGCTCGACGCTCTCAAGAAGCGGGCCGCACGACGCCGCCAACTCCAAAGGGGGCAAGTGGATCAAGGAACTACCCAACGCACTCGGGGGCTACGGACTCGGCCATCCAAGCCAACGGCGCAATCCCCCCTACTTCTCGGTCTACGGCTCCGAAGCAATCCTCCCCGCCGACGTCATATGGAACTCGCCGGCGGTGGAGCACTACGACGAAGGCGTCTCGGAAGACGACGAGACGAGTTGACATCGATAGCCTCGAAGAAGCTCGGCCGCGCCGCCCTCGTCCAATCACCAAGGTACCTAGAAGGCATCCGACGCTACCATGATCGCAACGTCAAGGAACGCTCCTTCAACGTTGGTGATCTCGTCCTCCGTCGCATCCCGAACACGGAAGGACTACACAAGCTCGGTTCCCCCCGGGAAGGTCCCTTCACCGTGGCAAAGGTGACCGGGCCGGGCTCCTACCGCCTCCAGACACTTGAAGGCGAAGACATCAACAACTCGTGGAATGTCGACCAGCTCTGTCGATTCTACGCCTAGTCTACACGACTACTCCGGGGTTCAAGTCTACACGACTACATCAACACCCCTCCGCCGTAAGCGGCCTCCGGGTCCTGGCTCCAGTCTCCGGACTACTCCTCTCCAGGATCCAGCCCGCGCGGCTACCTACGGATCCTGGGCTGCGACGAGCGTCAAGGACTCTAGCAGCGGTCTACTAAGAGACCACACTCTAAGATCCAGCCTCCACGGCTACCTACGGATCTAGGATCCAGCCTACACGGCTACTTACGGATCTCTGTCGTAGCGGCCACCCGCTCCCGGCGCTACTCGCCGTAAGGCGGCCTCCGGGTCCAAGCGACTACTCGTAACTACGGCCCCGGCCATCCGGGTGTACTCCTTAGTAATAAAGTTTGATCGTTCATCAACTTCTTTCTTGTCTACTCCCTACAACGGGACCACTACCGCCGAGTATGACTACTCGCATCCACTCCACGATGGGGCTCCGCACTGCGAGATCGCGGCTACGAGTACTCATTGCTTTGGAAATTTTCTTTCATTGATACTTAAGCAATTCATTACAATTGTTTTTTGTACAACCCCGGCTACTAGCTATCTATTACGGGGCTACCGGAGATTAAGCTTCTCGGCTACTTGCTCCGCGATGGGAGCCATCCGCTCCCGGCGGCTCCGCATACCTTGCTCATCGGTGCAGTTGGCGGCTACCCCGCCGGCGACTACTTCCACCTGGGGCCTTCGGGAAGTACGACTTCATGAAGGCCAAGACCCGCTTCGGGATCGATCTCGCCATGTGCTTCACATAGGCTGCCGGCCGGCTTGGAACTTCCTTGAGGCGATCCACCGGTGGAGCAATCTTGGGGCCACCCGGTGCGGCACCGGGAGCCTTGCGATCGGCAGTGCGGCTTCTTCAAGCTCCTTCAGTTGGGCCCGCAGTGCCTCGCAGTCTTCATTCAACTTCTGCAAGGATTTGTAGCAGTTGACGAGATCGCGGTCAGATGCAATCCGGAGCTCCATGTGCTTCTCGCACTCGAAGGCAAGCTCTTTGTAGTCGAGCTCGAGTACCTGGCGGGCTTCTTACTCCCGGTAGAAGAGATTCTTCATGCTCGTCTCCGATAACTTCAGTTTGCTCCACCCGGTCCTCAAGCTGCGCAAACACGAGCAACGGTACATCGGGTCGGACTATTTCTCGACCTCCAACAACTACCCGACAAGTCCGGCGGCGTACCTTTGTTCTTGTTGCGAAGGCTCTTAATCTTCCGCACCAAGTCGTCGCCCTTCGCCCGCAACTCTAGGACATCATTGTGGTATTTGGCGAAGGCGGCGTCGAGCTTCGATCGCATGGCGGCCCGCGTGCTTCCGCGACTTCACAAGCTCGCTCCTCCGGCGCTTCGGCTCGGAGCACCGTGTCACCATAGCCTTGCGGCATGTTGGATTTCTCGCGAGACCTCTCCGCGACGTCCCGCAAAGACAACTCAAGTCACACGAGTAATCAACAACGGAGAGGATTGACTACTCGGAACCTACGGCTACTTACCTTCATCCTTTGCTCGGCCTGGTGGATCGCTTCCGAGTGCTTCGCCACCGTCGCCGGCTCGACAAGGTCATCCACGAGCGGCTCTATTCCGCCGCGACTACTCGCGGTGGCGTCCGTCATCGGCGCAGAGCGGATGGGCTCTGCGTCCTGGATCTCCGGGGAGCGGATAGCCACCTCCAGGGCGACCTCTGGCGATGTGGTGACCCTCTCTCCAGAGGCCGCCACGGCGGCCTCCTCCACGACTTCTTCCATAAGCACGGGGGCTCCTCCCGCAGCCTCCGGGACCCCTGGTGTCGACTTCTGCATTGGCACCCCCGCAGGGATGTCACTACCTTCGGCCCTCGGCCTCGTCAAAGAGAAGACAAGTGCATCGGCGACTACGACTACTCCTCGAGGAGCTCCACGGCTTCGAAGAGTACTCACCTTCGACTATGCGGCCTCCGCAACGGCGCTTCGGCGGCCGGCAGCTCGGGTACCGCCTGGGTAGCGGGAGCGGACTCCTCGGCGGGCGGCGCGACTTCTTCCACCACCTCCGAAGAGGGTTCATCCCCTTCCCAGGACAGATCAGTCGATTTCCTACAGAAGCACACACAATTGGTCGTCAGTCAACCTCAACTACTACAACAAGTACTACTCGGGATGATGCAGTACTTACAAGTTCGACCCGGACTATTGTCACGGCCGGGGCGCCAAGGATGCCGGCGATATCGACCGGTCCACCCTCGGCGGGCGCCTCCTCCCGCACCCCTGCGGCTACCGCCTCCTCTCGCGGCAACGGCGGCGGCGCGGTGCCCTCTTGCGCTCCCCGAAGCTACCACCTCTTCAACGGCGGCGGCTACGGGCTCCGTGCTCCCTTGTGGAGCAAGGGGCCGGCGCTTCGGTTGCGCCGAGAGATCCTCGACGCGGGGGGCCGGACTACGACTTCCAGTGGCTCCCCCACCTGTGTCCCACGCGCCTTCATCGCCCTCTTCGACGGGCTGCGGTTGGCGGCACCTCCTGCATACAAGGAAGACTACTCATCGGCAAGGGTACTCGACTACTCTAGTCAAGACATCTTACCTCCCGAGGCGTGGTCCGCGAGACCTTAAGCTTCTTCGTCACCCGCTTCCCCGGCGGGGGTTGCGTGGCTTCCGTGGCGGCGCGGCCGGGCTAGCCTCCGGGCTAGTTGGGGGGGTCTTGCACCGCAGGCACGTGAGGTAAGACGGTCGGCTAAACCTCGACCGCAACGAAAGCGGTCCCGCAACGTCTCGTCGTCATCGTCGTCATCATCGGTGGAATCCTCCACAATGACGGGATCATCGCCTTCGCCGGCCTCTCGCCGCTCTTTGGCCTTGGCCTTCCCTTCTGTGGGATCTCGATCCCACTTGGGGGCGGGGCGCGGCTCGGAGATGAACTTCTTCAAGTCTTCCCGTAACGGCACAAGACGTCGGCAAGTCTATACCAATCAATGACTACTCGGCCGGGGGAGTACGACTACTCACCTCCTTTGGCGGGCGAGCGGCGGAGTACTCTCGGACGGGGCACGTCGTGTACGACGGCATATCCTTGAAGATCCGCGACGGCCTCTCGACGATGTCGCCGTCGTCCCGGCTCGCCTCGGGCATCCACGACGTGTCGTCGTCGGCCGGTGTACTCGAAGCCCAAGGTGTCTCGAGCCATCAATGGTTGCACCCTCCGCTTCATGAAACCGAAGGCCACATGCTCGGCCCTCAGTCCCGCTTCCCCGAGCAACTTGATGCGTGCCGGCTGCTCGGGAAGCCGGATCCCCCCTCTGCATGGTGGGTTCCGTGTTCCACCACTCGCGGTGCACGGGTTGTCGTCCGCTCGGCTTCGGCAGGCCAGGGTGGTGGTTCGTGATGTAGAACCACCTTGTCTTCCAGTCAGTGTTGGAGTCAACAAGCTTGTACGCCGTGTCGCTCCGCGGCATCTTCTCTCAATTGGATGTCGGCTCCTCCGACTACCCTTGGATTGGTGGCACTTGGGCGCGGCTTGACCCGAAGAACTTCCGGAAAAGGACCCGGTGTGGCTTGATCCCAAGGAAGGCCTCGCAGAAGTGCACGAAGACGGCGGCGTGGAAGATGCCGTTGGGGTTCAGATTCAGGTACTCGACTCCATAGTACCCGAGGAGACCCTTGAAGAAATCGGCGGGCGGGAGCGCAAGCCCGCGCTCCACGAACCGCGCGAACATTGGAATCTCGTCTTCGGCCTTCTCCATTGGATATGGATCTCCGGCGGCGGCCCTCCACATGTCGACTTCCTTCTCCCCGATGAACCCGCCGTTCGGGAGGGCCACCGCATCCTCCGTCTTCACTTTGGACTTCTTCCACTCGCGGCTTGGGTCAGCCCGCGGTGGAGATATTGGCGGCACTACTCCGGTGGCGGTCGCGGCGGCCTCTCCGCGGCCCCTCTTCTTTCCGGCGGCCTTCGGCGACTTGGACGGTGACGACTTCATTCTCCAAGTGCAGGGCGTCTTCACGCGCATCCGCTCGGGGGCTACCCTAAAAGCTTTGAGTGACGGCGCACTTGGATCTACTACGGCGGCAGCGCGCGCTGGGAGCAGATCTACCTCAGATGGAAAACGAAATGGCTACAGCTCGAATGGGTGAAAAACCCTAAGGGTTTTGGCTTCTATTTATAAGTCAAACCGGCTCCGCAACGGCCGGCCGGATAAGTCCACGCGCGGCTGACTCAGCGGCTAAGCGTGACTCTTCGTATTCTACTAGTCGACGCGGCTCACCTCGGGGGCTCGGCTACTTCTACTCGATTACCCGGGGAAGCAACAAGACTCAGGAGCATCTCAGGACACATTCTTTAAGATGACCCTTCAATTCGAGAGGAAGTACTCGACTCAAGGCTCGGGGGCTCCGTGCCACGTGTCCTTCGGTTTTTTCTCTCCGGATTTTTTGGGATTTTCTTGCCAAGACTTCAGATGGACCCTCGGCCCGGTGCCTACGGCTCAACCTAAGGCTCGGGGGCTACTCCATATGGAGTGCGATTTTGCAATCGCACCTCCATATTAGCTCCGGCTTCAAGTCAAGGCGGGCATTTTTTGAAGACCTTCGAAGGCAGCACTCAAGGACGCTTGGGACTACTCGAGAAGACTTCAAGATTGCTCAAACATCGACCGGAGGACATTCCGGCCCTCGGGATGCTTCGACTACTCTTGAGGACTTTGACTTGTAGTACTCGGGGACGCTTGAGGACTACTCGTTAAGGCCGTCAAGACTACTTGAATCTATCCTTCTCGACTACAAAGTACTCGGGGGCTTGTCGTATGGACCTCCCCGGGCCCACTACCTCGGTGGGTACCGGGACCGACTACTCGGTGGGCCCCCGGGACTACCGGCTTGCGCTACACGGTACACCGAAGGCGTGGAGCACAAGGACTACACGGGAGTAGTACTCGGTTAGGGAGGGCGTACATG
This sequence comes from Cenchrus americanus, assembly GCA_947561735.1. NCBI lineage: Eukaryota > Viridiplantae > Streptophyta > Magnoliopsida > Poales > Poaceae > Cenchrus > Cenchrus americanus. The sequence goes on from OX387241.1 coordinate 194,652,173, forward strand.
TTCCGCACCGTATGGAGGACTCCTAGACGTACTCGACTAGTACTCTCTCCCTACTCCGACTTGTAACCCTACCTCCGGACTATATAAGGCGAGGCGGGGACCGATCTCTAGCATCCAATCTCATCGAACATCAACTCACGGCGTACTATTACACATCCCGTAATCGTACCCTATCAATCCGAGCTACGCGGCATACGGGACGTAGGGTATTACGCACCTTGCGGCCCGAACCCTGTCTAAATTGTGTGCCACGTGTCTCTTCCTTCGAGTTACCGATCTCGGCGAGTCACATTCATCTACTTCGGGTACTCCCCTTAGTAGGTTGCCGGTCTAAAACACCGACAGAAGTGATCTTTCTTCGTCGCTTTGTTAAGCTTACGATAATCGATACACCTCCGCCACCCGGTCACGGTTCTTTGCGGTATCAATTCGTTCTTCTCATTCTTCACCATGGTTAAACCTCCTTTTTTTGGTGCATAACGTACGGGCTCATCCATTCGCTATGCGGAACCTAGGGTAGATGATTCCGGCATCAAGTAACTTTATGACCACTTTCTTTACTACCTCTCGCATGGCATGGGTTAGCCTCTTTTGGTGGTCCACTACGGGCTTACATTGGTCTTCCATTGGTATACGATGAGTGCAAAAGGCTGGGCTAATACCTTTGAGATCATTAATTGAATATCCAATCACCTTCCTATGTTTTTTCAATAAAATCAGCAACGCCTCATTTTTTCGGGACTCAACTCGTCGCTCACAATGACCGGATAAGTCTTGTCCGGGCCCAAAAATTCATAATTTAATCCTTTGGGCAAAGGGTTAAGGTCTACCTTGGGCGCTTGTGGCTCCTCGGGTTTTATTTCTCCTATGTCTTCGAATTTTCCTTCCTCCACGCTTCCATCATGTGGCTCTAAGCCTTTTGTTGCTTCTTCTAGTTTTTCATCTTGTTGATTACTAATTTGATTTTCCATCGCTCTTTGCGGTGGGTCTCTAAGGGTTTCAACAAAACAAAGGCTATCTATCTCTTCTACTTCTTCATCTTCGGGAGGAAAGGGTGTCGGTGTTTAGAAGCACGAAGAAAGTTTTATGTGTACTTTGTTCCATTAAGGTTCATTGTTACTTTGCCTTCTCCGGCATCTAACACGGCATCAACCAACTTAAGAAAGGGCCTACCTAGGATTATGTGATCATGATTACTATGGTAAGCATCAATAACAAAGAAATCGGTTGGTATACAATTTCTAGAGATTTTTACTTTCATGTTGCAAGCAATACCTAGAGGTTTAATAGTTCTACCATCTCCCATAATTAATTTCGTTGATGTTGGAGCTAAGCCTAGGTTGTGGTCTTGAACTTTATCGTAAATTTTAGAAGATAGAACACTTACTTGGGCTCCGATGTCGCATAAAGCTTTGCATTGAACTCCGTTGATCTCGCAACTCAAGTGTGGTGTCATCTTCTCTTCTTCTTCGGATCCTATCGCGTAGACTTCGGCGAGGCGAGCATATGGTGATGCTTCGGGCTTGATCCCCATGATTCTCTTCACCTCGGCTATGTGTTCCGGATCCACTATGTCATCTCCAAATAGCTTTTGAAAAATCTCACCGATGGTTTCAAGGTCGTATGTGTTGACACAAAATTCGCACCATGCGTCAAGCACACAACAAGCCGAATAAGCTAGCTTCACACGCGGCGATTCCAAAGCGTGCCGATCAATTTTCCCCGAAAATTAACAAAAGACAAAATAATTAAATACCAAAGCTTGGAACTTGCCGGTGGTACCGGCAGTTCTATATTTACGGCTAGAAAGCCATGTAAGATGACATATAGCTATGAGAAGCTATCTCCACAAATTAGAAACCATTCGGGAACTTTAAAGTGTAAAATAGAACATAGCCTAATGGATGACGCAAGCATGATGATAGATCGATCTTTATTTGGATAAAAATTGCACGTGCACAAGACCACGATCGATCCTCGGGAATAAATAACAATAAACAATAAATAAAAGTAACGCATGATTACAAACATGTATTGAACAAGCATGCATAGGCTCAAAGCACTAGTCTACCGCATGTCTAGATACTTCAAAACCCGTCAAGCGTGAAGCCAAACAAGTTTATCCACCGCATGATACGACTTGTTTGAAAATCACACCACCAACCACAAATAGATCTATCTCTTGCATGATACGATCTAAATATGGAAAGCTAAAAAGCACACGTTGTTTAAAACATAACTTATAAACACGTTTTACTCGTGAAAGCATAACCGAATACGGGCCGAACAGTACGAATCGGGGTCCATGGAGAAGGAACAAACGTCGCCAAAGATGATAAATCTATCAGATTGAATTAAGAATCTAATCCACCAGATGATTAGCTCTAAAACAACCCAAAAACCTGCATCTACCGCATGATACTTGGTTCTGTCAAGATTTACTCAAAAATTGACAAGATTGAATCCGCAACACGTAACAACCTAGATTGGTTTGGTTTCGGCTATTTGAGAAACATGTGATCCATGTGCCTTTTTGAAGCAAGATATGAAAGTGCGGCGTAAGGATCACTAGACGAGATAAAGCCGATCCAAATCAATCTAAATTGGGCAAAGGAGTGTTACATGAATTTAAACATAAAGTAAAACTCAAAGCAACACGAGGTAACTTAATGAATCCATTGGATCTTGCCAAAATCCAATAGAGCCGATAACTAGCTTCAAGCTAGATCTAGCCTACCGCATGGCTCATAATCTAACAAAAAAACCCTCTTGAACCAAGCTTAAATCCACCGCATGATACTAAGCATGGTAACAAGACTACTTGCATCACGATCTAAATCCACCGCATGATACTAGACATGATACAAGGTTGCCGGTACTTACGGAGGTCGACGGATCGATGAACCCTCTCGAAGAACTCGACGACACGACTAAAGGACTCGAAAGTTTGGCGTAAAGCCGGTTTGTATTGAGAATGTTTCGATTACAATTACATACATCCAGGGTCCATATTTATACTCCGTCATGGCATGACTCCGGATGGACTACGAGCACAATATTTGATACCTAATTTATCTCCAAGTGCGAATGCTTATCCATCCATTCGTCCCTTTCGCTCGGGCCACGTCACCACGCAATCCCGCAAAATCAGCGCGAACAGTCCTTTTGCTGAACGGAAGCAAACTGCCGACCGCAAGCTCCTTTCTTGAATCCTTTTGAAGAAACCTTTCTTCTTCTAGACGGATTTTTTCATCAAGTGGGCCCACAAATCGGGCTCCTTCCGTACCAAATTTTGGTGTTAACATATGCCCCTTCAATTACGGGATAAAAGTGATTTTATTCCGAAATTGACTCCAATTGCCAACGTCTTCAAGTTAAATCTGTTCAACACCTATTCTCTCTCCTCGCAATCCATCGGAGCCTCCGTCCAGATTCAAACCCTAGGTTGTCTTTTTCCCCAGGCTCAAATCTCCAATGGCGAGTCAAAATCAAGCTGCTTAGGTAAATTTCATCCCTGTAAGCTTCATTCGGCATTATCTTTTCGATTTTTACCTCGATTTCTCCCCCGCCTTTTCTCAACGGGAGCTTTCCACCGAGCTTCGATTCCCCGGACCGATAAAGTAAACCCAAGAGGAAGCATCATCGGCCATAACGAAGTGAATCGGTGCGAGGCAGAGCTCACCATCCTTCTATAAATCTTGTTCCCTTCTACCTGCATGATCTCGATTGCAACTCTGAATGATTCATTTGGTAACCAGCGGTCAAACAGTGCTACACCCGAACAACACTCCGACCGCAACTCAGCCGAGCCAGTTAACTGAATATGACTCAGCTTCGAATTCCAAGCGACCCGACGACAAATCGGTTAAGGAAACCTCTCCACCTTCCAAGTTTCTCGGGATATGCACCACAATCTAAGGCCACGATCCTTTTTACCAGTCCTATAAATAAAACCGTAGGTGCCCCCAGCTCTTTGCCAAGCCTTTTATCCTTCAAATCTTTGCCAGCCTCAAGCTTTCTTCCCCCAATCACCAATGCAGCCCCAAGAACCATGGCGGGCGACAACGGGCGCCGTGCCGCCGACGAGGCGGAAGGAAGCCGCGCCCCTGCGCGTCGGAGGTAGTGATCGCCAACTCTCTTCATGACATGCCTTAGATTTGCCTCTGTTTCTAACGATCCCCTCTCGTTTTAGGCTCATTCAATGGAACCCGTCCCCTGCACCGGCCATGAACCCGGCCCTGCCGGGCGACTCCTCGGAGTCGAACATCTACTCCCCGGTGCCTTACGGGGAAGAAGACGCTCTTCTCTTCAAGGCGGAGCGCGATGAGTCCCGGCGTGAGCTGGGAGAAGTTTCCAAGAAGGCCTGCATCGCCGAAATCGAGTGGGAGGACCAGCGCAAACAGTTGCTGGCAACCATCGATGGTATATACCTTAGATTGCCCCAAAATCCAATTTGGCTTTTGACACTAACCACCATTGTTTTGTAACTTTGCAGCCCGCGACGCCGAGCTCAACCAGCTGAAAATGCTGGTGGAGAAATTGGCTGACAAGGTGAACGCCCGTGGAGACACGCCGGCGGAGCGCCTTGCCGCGGTGGAAAACCGCGTGGACGAGGTGGCTACTCACGGCATCCGCCTGGGCACCACTTTGGGCTTGGCCGCCATGGCGACGCACACCGGCGTCGACTACTCCGTCCAGCCGCGCGGCTTCCAGGGCGGCGCACCAGAAGACATCAACGAGATCGAGGTCATCCTGGAGCGCCTCGATGGCCACGACGACGCCATTGCCGAACTCACTCATCCCCAGTCTGTGCTAAACAGGCTTTTTGATTAGATTGTACTAGGGATGTTTGATTTTCAGCAATAAATAAAAGATCTCAATCTCCATGCTTGTATTGTGATGATTCCTTTGTGTTTGCAACTGCGAGCCTTATTCTTCTCAAACGCATTCGAGAACTTTGCTTGAGCCGAACACGCGAAAATAAATGCCCCTTGGCACAAAACCCGCAGAAAATCCTCAATTCGGGAATCCATAAGCACTGTTCAATGAAAACCCCTCGCATTCGGGAGAAAAACCCCGCCACTTGGTATTCCAATAACGCACGCCAACCGATCATCACTCCCAATGCGCCCTTTCGATCAATAAAATAACCCCCCGGGATCCCCCGCAAATCCACTCGCACACTCATCCATCACTTCACATCTTCTTCCTTGCTCTAGAAGAGAAAACCCCAAGGCCATGGACAAAGGCAAGCAACCCATCGGGGAGGACAAGCACCCCAAAGAAGCGCACCATTCGAGAGTGAGTTTTCCTTTAACCTGCTTCTTGCCTTCGTGTGTGATCTCGTGTTTTACCCCTCTTTGTTTCCTCTAGCCTTGATCTGCTTCCTGAAAAAATCTTTGGGACCGAAGAAACGCCTGAGTACATCTCCTCTGATTCCTCCCTTGAAGCAGAGGATGCCACACAAGAACGGAGGATCAACCACCAGTTATGCCGCCGCGTTCGGCATCTGGAGCACGATCTCCGAGACATCACCGCTCGTTGCTAGGCCGAACGCGAACGCTGCATGGCCTTGGAGGCGTTGGTAGGAGGTAAAACTTCCGTCTTTATTTTGACCTCATGCTCAAATCTCTGTCTCTAACAACTTGCTCCTCTTGTCTTAGATGTTTCCGACAGTACGATAACTCGAAAGCTACTTGGGACAGCCTGATGGAGGCTGCGAGCCATGGTCATCCCCAAAGCTTCCAAGTTGCCATCACAGTGGTCCTGGAACAACTGAAGAGGGAGGAGCTGAAGAAGCAAAGAAAAAAGGACTGAAGCATACTTTCGCTTCTTACGCCAGGCCTCCCGCTTCCCACTCCCTTGTAATCTTGAGCAACCGGGCTATTGAATAAAGAACACCGCAAGAAGCATTTGTAATGTAGTTTTAGTCTTGAGGGCAATACATCCAAGTATTGGCCATTTCCCCTGTTTAGGATTTTTTGTTCTAAAGGCGGCTTCTTTCTCGAACGCCGCCGTTTCGTGTCAAATGTTTGTGAGCTCGAGGCTTGTGATCAACGATCAATTTCAACACTAGGATAATATTTCTTCGGATACCTTCCGTTTATTGCAGCAGAAAATTCTTCTCCTAGTAAGGTCTTTAACATGTAAGCGTTGCCAGGCACACACTTGACGCCCGAAAGGGTCCTTCCCGGTTGGGGACCATTTGCCGAATGCACTTGTATTTGGTTCCAATCGGCGATAATGCTTTCGAAACCAAATCCCCTTCGCAAATTGCCCGATCTTTACTTTCTTGTTGTAATATTTAGCAACTCGCAGACTTGTTCTTTTCAATGTTCTCTAAGGCTTTAAGACGGATCATATGCAAGTCTTCTAACTCATCCATCATTAAGCCACTATAATCTTTGGAGCTTAAGTCCTTTTGCAAAACCACTCTCCTGGAATCCGATCGTATTTCCCAAGGCAAAACAACATGATGCCCATAAACCAATTCATAAGGAGAAGTCTTTGTAGCTCCATGAGGAGCCATTCGGTAAGCCCACAAAGCCTCGTTGAGTACCGAATGCCACCTCTTCACTTTCGGTCAATCTTCTTTTGTATAAGTTTGATCATGATCTTGCTAGAAGCCTCTGCTCCGTCCATTAGCTCTGGGCATAATAAGGAGAAGAATTAAACACCTTAATCCCCATTCTTTCGGCAAACTCCCTGAACTCCAAGGACACAAACTGGGCTCCTTGATCAGTTGTGATTGTTTGAGGAATTCCAAACCTATAGATGATGTGTTCCTTAACGAACTCAACCATGTTCTCCGATGTTGCCCTCTTCGGTGGAATTGCCTCAACACATTTGGTAAAATAATCCGTTGCCAAAAGCACAAATTTATGCCCCTTGCTAGACGGTGGGTTAATTTGGCCAATCAGGTCTATACCCCAGCCTCTGAATGGCCATGGCTTGATAATGGGATTCAGTGCTGACGCTGGAACCCTTTGAATATTTCCAAACTTCTGACAATCTTGACATCCTTTGTAATACTCAAAGCAATCCTCCAACATCGTCGGCCAAAAGCATCCAGCTTGCCTAATAACCCACTTCATACGATAGGCCGATTGATGTGCTCCACAAATCCCATCATGCACTTCACTCATCATCTTCTTTGCTTCTTCTGGACCCAGGCATCGTAGCAATACCCCATCCAATGATTTATATAATAGACTTCCATCCAGAAGAACAAATTTAATGGCTTTATACCTGATCTTCCTAGAAACTTTTCAGGATGGATCTTCCAAACAATCAATGATTTCCTTTCTCCAATCATCTGCTGCGAGATCCCTCCGAAAGCACACACCTCCATGGCAAATGCTTCTTGATTTTTCCTATAACCTCGAAGCACTTTGAGCTAACCCGTTTGCCTCTTCATTGTGTTCTCTAGGAATATGTTGTAGAATTACTAACCGAAAGCTCTTTAAAATGTCCCCGCATTCCTCGTAGTAATTCTTCAAGGCATCACTTTTGCACTCATATTGGTCGTTCAATTGTTTTATAACCAGCTCTGAATCTCCATAAACCTCAACCGAAACGTACCCCGGCTTCTTTCGGATATTGAAGCCCTCTAAGCAATGCCTCGTACTCGGCTTGATTGTTTGTAACGAAGGGGCTGAATAGGGATAGCAAACTCAAACATCTCGCCCCGGGTGAAATTAACGAGAATCCCTACTCCCCCACCTTTACCACATGATGATCCATCAAAAAGCAAAGCCCAAGGAGTAATTTCAAGCAAATCAACCGATGGATCACGATGCTCAGTTATAAAATCGGCAATAATCTGACCTTTTATAGCTTTTGCCGATTCGAACTTCAACTCAAACTCAGACAAGGCCAAGATCCATTTGCCAATCCTTCCATTCAAAATTGGCATCGATAACATATGTTTTATTACATCAAACTTGGAGTATACAACGCATTTGGCATTCAACAAATAGTGCCGAAATTTTGTACACGAGTAGTACACGCATAAACACGGTTTCTGCGTAGAATACACGGTTTCGGGATCAAGTAATTTTTGGCTAAGGTACGCTACTACCCGCTCCTTTCCTTCAAATTCTTGTATAAGGGCCGATCCAATGGTTTGGGTATCGGCCACCACGTACAACTTGAAAGGCTTATTTAATTGCGGAGGGACCAGCACCGGTGGTTCCTTCATATATTGCTTGATCTCATCAAAAGCCTTTTGTTGTTCGTCACCCCATATGAACTTCTGGTCTTTCTTGAGCTTCAATAACGGAGAAAAGGGAAAAACCTTTTGCGATAGATTTGAAATGAACCTCCTCACAAAATTTATCTTGCCAAGCAATGATTGCAACTCCTTGAGATTAGTTGGAGGGACAACTTCATCGATAGCTTTCATGCTTTTCTTGCCAACCTCAATCCCCCCTTCGTGTACCGAAATCCCAAGAATTCCCCGGTGATACTCCAAAAGCACACTTGTTTGGATTCATATTCAACCCATGCTTTCGGGTGCATTCCAGTGTTCTCTTCACGTCCTCCAAGTGTGAGTCATGATTCAAAGATTTGATCACGACATCATCAATGTAAATTTCAACAATTTTGCCGATCAACTCATGAAAGATATAATTCATGGCTCGTTAATAAGTTGCACCGGCATTTTTCAACTCAAATGTCATGACTATCCACTCAAACAGGCCTATGTGACCGGGACATCTGAAGGTTGTCTTCGATATATCCTCTATTGCCATGAAGATTTGGTTGTACCCTGCATTACCATCCATGAAACTGATAACCTTGTGTCCAAAGGCGGCGTCAACCAAACAAATCAGCAACGGGCATCGGGTATCCGTCCATAGGAGTAGCTCTGTTTAAATCTTTGAAATCTATACAAACCCTCATCTTCCCATTTTTCTTGTAGACAGGGACGATGTTAGAGATTCACTCCGCATACCTGCATGGCCGAATGAAGTTCGCATCAAGTAATCTCTCAACTTCCTTCTTTACATCGGCCAATACTTCGTTCTTGTAGATTTTCCGGGGAGGTTGCTTATAAGGTCTAAAACCGAGCTTGATTGGCAACCGATGCTCAACAATGGAACGATCCAAACCAGGCATCTCCGAATAATCCCAAGCGAAGCAATCCTTATATTTTCTTAACAATTTGATTAACTCCTCTCGAAACCTAACTCCAAGTTAGCACTGATAAATGTCGGCCATGGCTTTTCACCATTTCCAATATCAACTTCCTCCTGTTTGTCAGCCGACATGAATCCTCGCCCCAACTTGCCATCAGTTCCATCAACGGGATTGTCCATTAAAAATTACTATAAGAGCCGACTGCTTGAATCGGCTGTTGATCACTGCTAACAGGTTCAATAGGACCTTCACCCCAGTCTTTTCCTGAGAAACAATCGATGCCTTGATATTCCCAGAAAGCTGGTTCGACGTTTGCAACGCTCACTGAATCATCCGCTTGGACTACTTCAATATCGTCATCTACCCACTGAATGAGCTGTTGATGCATAGTAGATGGGATGCAGCAGTTGGCATGGATCCGATCCCCGCCCAAGCGACAAGCTATAGGCTCCTTTGTCGTCGATAACAAAGAAGGTCGTGAGCAATGTCTTGGACCCAATCATTAAGTCCACGTGTACGCGGCCCTTGGTATCCGAAGGATTTCTGCAAAATCATTCGAATTATGCTCGTAGGCGTCAAATCCTCGGGGCCCATACCAAGCTTCCCGAAGGTAGTGTACGGCATCACATTGACTGCGACCCGCCATCAACAAACATTTTAGTCAATGGCTTGCCATTGACGTATCGCTTCAAGTATAACGGCCTCATGTGTCGATTCTTGGTCGGTTTGTCGAAGGTGGCTTTGTTTGGCTAATACCAGTTGCGCCATCAATCCCCCAAGCTGTTCATCATCATTGATTTCCAGGGACGTTTCCTCCTGCACAACTTGATTAGCGGGAGCCATGAATTCATTCGGCAAGAAGTATACCATGCACGCCGGAGCCGAACGACCCGATCCTTCAGGCTTGTCCCTTGGGCGCCACACTTGCTTCCTCTGGATACCCGCCTGCTTCAATTCCCGGTTCCTCAAGCGTTGAACCCTTCTCTTTTGGCTTTTCCTCAAACCGGGCGGGCATGTTGACGGTTAATAATTGTATCAAAGTTCGTTTGTGACTCGCAAGCGTACAAGTCTCCCGTCGTAGTCAAGGGACCCTTCTTCCCTCGAGTGGTGAACCCAAGGTATCGAATCCGTGGAACAAATGTGTGACGCAAGAGTTGATCTAGTAAAGCCAAATAACTTCAATCTTTGGTAAAGGAGAAACCCTAATGCATCTAGATAAGAGCACAAAACAAAGATAAATCTAATCTACTAAAGACCGGAGAAAAAAAAGTAAGATTGGGTAGATAAACCGATCTAGAGGGATCGGGGTAAGCCTTTTGTTGAAGTTCCAAGCAAGAGAAGAAGTAGCAAATCGAATCTTAATAGAAGCCTCTTTAAATCGTGGTTTCCCATCCGAAAACATCCGCCTTTCGAGACCCCCGTTCTGTCACAACGTATCCCTATTCATGCGGGGAGCTTAGGGCGAGTCAAAAGACAAGTCGAGATTCTTTCGGAAGATCCGGCGTGTACCTCTAGCCACCGCGGCTACAAGAACACCCTATGTAATCTATCGTACGAATAGAATTGGAATAAGCAAAGCCGATCGAAAAACGAAATCTTCGAGGAAACACTTGATCGCTAAGAAAAGATTCAACTTGATAATTCAACTATGACAATGATACATACACAAGATCACCACCGGGATCCTTCCTTGATCTTGCTTCTAGCTCCGGGAACTCCGACGTGGTCTTCCATGCAAGGTTCCCACGTCGGCTAGGGAAACCCTAGTCAACTAGCTCGACCCTCTCCTCTCCGACATGGTGTCCCTCTCTTCTCTCGCTCCTCGGCGGCCGAAGACGAATTCTTCTCTCGCGTGGCTCTCGGTCGGGGACTATAAATAGCCCGATTGGCGGCTAGGGCAAAGGAGAGCGTGTTTGGGCCCAAAATGGGCCCGGGCCGACCGGGACCGGGCTGGCCGGCCCGGGCCCATTTAGGCCCGGCCCCGTGGGCTCCTTTGCCCCACGTCGGTTCCCTTGCTTCCCGGATGTTTCCCCCTTCGCATGTAGGTCCATGTCGTCGGTTTCTCTCCGAATTGGACTCAACTCCTTGTCTTGCAAGATTCGAAAGACTTTTCCGGTCGGGACCCCGGAGTCCGTCGTCTTCTCGGATCAAGTCCCCGGCTTCTTGGAGTTAAGTTTGCTTCATTGCATGACTTGTACGGGGCTTCAAGGTCTTGTCATGAGGTGCTTGATGAACTTATCCCGAAAGTCTTGCATTTAACACTAAAACCCTGCATAAACATTAAACTCCAAAACCGACATGCACACGTGAACTTGTTATACCACGGGGGTTAGTACCAATGGATAAGGTATAAAACTAATGCCAACACCGAAGGTAAACTCATGGCTAGGTTGACGGATTTTCACCGTCAACATCTCCCCCATGCTTAAACCTTGCTCGTCCTCGAGTAAGCCTTCGATGGATATCACCATTGCCAAACAATGTTTAAACTTTGCACTTGATCACACATGAGAAAACATAATGCTCTCAAAATTTAAATTCATTAAAGTTCCATAATGTACTAGCCTTCATCTCTACGGAGGGTAGATTCTTATTAAGCTTATCCCACAAGTATTAACATGCTCACAAAGTTTTAAATAGATCTCGAATTTTTTGAAATAAAGAACGAGATAAAGAAAAGCTAAACCAAATTCACAAATTTAAATCATCTCGTGTCTCTCTCATAAACTCTCATCTCGCTTGTCTCTCAAGCCTATATATTCTACTCCTTTCCCTCTCATATATATGTGGTAGGCTTTATATGGAGCTTCGGGAAAGTTTAGTCCTAACAAGATTTTATAAATGAGGTGTTGTCAAAACAAGACAAGCTTCTCATGGTCTTACCGAGACTCGTCAAAAAGGTCATTGGAAAATAATGTTAATCAAGGAGGGGAAAGAGAAAAATACACACACTTTTAGATGAGTGGACATGTGCAAATGGCAAAGAGTGATCCCGAGGCACAAAGAAAGTCCTCGTTATCGGATTGCACATGGTTGGAAAATGAGAATGGATCTTTTTAACTTGAAGCCTTGAATGCACTCTTAGAGAACCGGGGAGTTCACTTTACGCATATATATATTTTTTCTCTTTCTCATATTTCTCATTCTTTTCTTTCTTTCTTTCTTTCTTTCTTTCTTTCTTATATATATATATATATTTTCTTTCTTCACCTTGGAAGTCACGTACATCGCCGAATTTTTTTTCTTTCATCATTTGATATATATTTTTTTTTAAATACTCCCTTTTGAATTCTAAAACTGCACCGTACCTACCTCCTCCCCCATGCTTAGACGTTGCTCGTCCTCGAGCAAAGAGGCGAAAAATAAGGTAGGTACCCTAGATATTTTTCCCTGGAGAGATACTTGAAATCTTCAACGTTGGCACCGTCTTGCGATCTTCCTTGAATTGATGATCCATTCTCAACGATAGGTTGTGGTTAAGGAGGTAATCACAAAAGATGATATTTGGTTTAAGGGTGGATATCCGGCGAAGTTTGTGAGATCACCGATGCGGGGATACACAATGCACGGATAAAAGGCTAGCAAAAAGATAGATACGCAAAAATGGAATGACCAGCTTCTTAGTCTCGGGCCAGAGAAATCATGGCCTGCAATAACTCACTCAAAAATAAATCTTGTACACTAAGGTTTATGCACTCAAATATATATAAGGCTTTGGATAGGTTGAGCAACACACAAGTGATATTTGTGACAAGGTTAGCGATATTTTTGAGCATAAAAGACATCTTTAATCTATTCATAACTTGAGAGCACATAAAACACTATGGGTCTTTATTTTAATCATAACCTCCGCTGAAAATTAAGCTAGTATTTAAATAAATTCAGATCTGTATTTTTAAGAGAGCACTAGCTTAAACATGCATAAATCAATTACAAAGATGAACAAAGCTGCAATTTTAATCATATATCATCATGGCACGAATTTTGTAACTTTTCCAATGATATAATCAAGGTGGTGTCTTTATTAATGATGACATCAAGTTGAAATACAAACTGAAAATAAACTAACATGCTTGCTGAAATTTAAATAAAAACAGAAAATACTACGCAAACACACATAAGCAAAAGCTGAAAATTACGAGAGAAAAAGAAAAGAAAAGAAAACTAAAGTTCCTAAATCTTCTAGTCCTCCGCCGGTGGTTGATGTTGATGATCTTGATAATAATACCCTTGCTCATAATATGGTTGGACACTTCCTCCGACGAATTGATTTGGCTCCACAAGGTGAAGGCGTCCAAGTTCAAAGGCAATATTTGCGTTGCCTTCACCAAGTTGAGCTGCGTTAGCTTGGATGGCTGCGATGTTTTGAGGGTTACTTGCAGCAAACCCTCCAATAATGGCCATGCTTTGTTGTGGTTGGGGATGATGAGCGTAGGACTCCGCGAAGTTAGCGTTGGGCACAACATAATTTTGTGGGGGGTACCGGTGCACCACCCCCCCATGCTTGCTCTTGTGGCCCTCCGTAATAACTTGGCGGAGGAGGGACCCCGCCGAATGGTTGCACATTGGGTTGTACTCCACTCGCTTGTGCGGAGGATATTCCCTCCTCTACGATTCTTCCTCTTTTGTTCTTCCTTGCAGGGACAAGTAATCCCTCTTCCAACCAATCTTCCTTTCCTTCGGTGAAAAGCCTAAGCCTCTCATTCGGAAGGGGTAGGTTCACTATGGCCAACCGATAACCTCCTCTCTCATCTCCACTAATGTATTTGCCTTGCCGCAAATACTCAAAACCGAGAGAGGTACCACGCAAAAGGTGAGCGGGGTTTCTTGCGATCCCCGGCCACAAGGAAAAGGCCAACATGGAGAGGTAACACCCCGAACCAATATTACCCGCCCCCGATGTTGCTTCACAACACCAATGGTTGATCATGAGGTAAGAGGGGTCTATTGGCTGCCTGGCAATTAAAGCCGAGTATAGCCAATTCAACTCCGTGTCGGTCACCTTTGTTTCCTTCATCCTCCCCAATACCCTCTTGCACATCCAAGAGTGAAATATCCGGATAATGGGGTTGCGGATGCAATTGCGTTGTTGATGGGCTTCTCCGCAGATCATGTTCCAAAATCCCGCTAACATGCCGGTGGCACGTCAACTTTCTCCGGAGCTCCCTTGCGGAATCCAAGCAGCTCCCTAACGTGCTCGTAGGGAACCTCTTGTTGGACTCCCTCCAAACGGAATGACAAGCTTTGCACCCCATCATCATCAACGATGGGTGCAATAGTCATTAAAATTTCCAAGGCGAACCCCAAATGGGTGTCCACCGATACTCCGTTGGAGAACTGCACCCATCCGAGGTGCCCCAACATATAGTATATGCGGTGCCAAAACCTAAGGTGTAGAGTGCTTGGTCGTCGAACTCGACGTTCGGCACAAGCCTCTTCTCAAGATTGGCGAGCCTCTCCTCTTCCGCCGACAAGATGATGAAGCCGTACGAAGAGTGTGTCGGGGTGTAAGGAGGTGGTGCGGTTGAGCGAGTCGATCGTCGTGGTGGCGCGGGCTGCTCCTCCGTGTGCCCACGAGGTTCGGTGAACCTCATGGAAGTGCTTGCAGCCCTCATACCACCAAGGAGGAGAGCATCGTTCCTCCTCGGTGGCGCCGTATCCGTCTCCATGCTCCGGGAGACTCGGAAACCGAGTGCCTTCTCGAAGACGTGGTTGATGACGGCTTGGATGACGACGAACTCTTCTTCTTGGAGAAGAGACTTGTGGTTTTCTTCCACATGGTTGCTGCACTCTTTTTTCAACTAAAATTCCGGGTTGCAACCGGTAACTAGGCACTTAAACTTTTTGCTTCGGATGTGGACTTTGAGTGGATTAAGGATGTGGATTTTTTTTTGAGCTATCAAGCTTGGGAAGGTTGGCTATGTCTACGGAGGTTTTGAGCACACAAACTTGAACACACAAACAAAGGAAGGAGAGGGAAGCTTGCCTGCAAAAAACGGGAGCCGGGGGGCTCCTTATGTAGGTGAGGCCGGCCTCGGTGCTCCTCCCCGTCTCGTCTTTCTTCCAGCACGATCATTTCACCTCTGCAACTTTCCTGCCCGCGTGCTCCACGAGTTGCACCGCCCAAACGCTCTCGTCCACTATTGGTCCTTCCACTTGATGCTTCATGTTTTGGGTCATGTCCATGCTCCCTAGCTCCACTTGCTTCACATGCCACCATGAGATTCCTGCAAAGTTGATGCTTGCTGCCCACCATGCTTGTCCTTTGCATGTGGAATTGGTGAAAGTTGATGAGAGGGAATCCAATGGTGCATGCATGATTGCTAGATTGCCTCCATTAAGGTGTGTTTAAGGTTAAGCACTCCTCTAATTCGAAATTTAAAATATTTTTCAGAGCCATGCAAGAGCTCAAACATAATTTTAGAGAAGTTTTTAAACCATTAAAAACAAATGTAAGTCGAAAATATTTTTTTATTACGTCGATTTCGGTCTCACCGGTATAGTTTGCCTTCATCGGTTGAGAGCAGACTTTTTCCCGGCTTGATCATGGGGGCATAGGTTTAGGTTCTAATTTTGGCTAAATAAGAAAGATTTTGAATAAAACAAAATTAGAATAGGCTTAGAAAAATTCTAATCCTAGAGAAACCAAGGATATAGATTTTTAAAACCAACCAAAAGTTTTGATTTCTAGGTTCACGCGAGTCGTACCACGTGCTGAATTTTATTAACACTTAAACATAAATCGTGGCTCTACTCGTGTGGCTTTAGCATGAAAAATAAGTCAACCTCAGCACCATAATGAGGGTGAAAGGTCGAGTTAGGTTCTGAAATTATTTGGTTGAGGTTTCTCGAAAAGAAAAGAACAAACAAGCACATAGGAGGGTTCATGCAAAGGATTTATGATAAAGCAAACATTCAATCAAGAATTATGTCTCTAATTTTGTTCAACCACTTCTAAGTCTAATGTCTTTGCGTAATAAAACTCAAAAACTAAATTATTAAAAATACTCGAAAAACCTGGAATCGGGTTGTCCTCCCGGTAGCTTATTCTTGACTCGACGAAACGGGTTGCCTCCCGCCTAGCGCTTCGTTTATAATCCATGGCTAGACTTCTTCACTTGATTACTTCGGATCAACGCTCTTTGTGGGCGTTGCAATCTTGGGTACCCGCTTTGGCTTAGTCAATTTTTTTGGTCTTCACGGTCGGCTTTGTCCTTTGGTCTTGACGGATGCAACAACTTCCTTGTGGCTCGGCATCTCGAACTCCGGTCCTTCGGTCGTGATCTTCATGGTCTCTAGTGTGATCCTTCATCTCTCCCGAATGAGCTTGAGTAGCCTTCGCCGTCTTGGGACTTTGGAGTTGTCTCGGATATTCTTCTTCGTTACCCATCGGGCGCCCGGCAAGTTGTCCCACTTGCGTCTAGCATCTTCATCACGATGAACACTTCACGTATAGAGCTTACGACCTCCGTCTCCTTGCCATCTAAATTCTTCAATATTTTCTCCATAGCCTCGAACTTAGTGACGGCGTCCTTGGACATGGTCGTACTCCACACACTCCTTGCATGAGGATCTTGCTTCGGCGGCCTTTAGGTGTTGAGCTTCTTTCTCCATCTCCATCTTCTCCATCCTCCTCTTAAGTAAACCGATATGCCACTCAAGGAATCCGACTCGTATGCATTCGGCTCTCGCAATCGTCATGCGGATAGTTGAGACTTTGATCTTGAACGGCCTCCCGGCGTCTTGAAGGTTTATGATAGGTAGATCAACGATGTCCGGGGTGCGCGGCGCTCCGGTGGTTGAGGTTGATCTTCCTTTGGACTTGGAGGTGGTGATTCCCTTGGAGATTTCGACGGTCCTTCGACTTCAACTTTTGAATCTAGGGTTTCCACCCCTTTAGCTTGTGTTGCATGTCACCTTTGCCCCGTAAAGTTTTCCGGATCATCCACAAAAAAGCTTGGGTTTCTTGGAGAGGTAGCCAACCATCTCCGGTTAGGGTTAGCAATAAGCAAAGTATGCAAAAACTAGAAAGGAAAAATAAATCTATGAAAACTAGGGTTAGACAAACTAGATTAGATGTAATTTGAGGATGATCAAAGTTTAGTAGATGCAAAAAGAAAGACAAAAAGAAAACTGAAAATTACGAAAAGGCAATAAAAAACCAAATCTTGATCACTTGCTCCCCGGCAACGGCGCCAGAAAAAGGGGCTTGTTGACGGTTAATAATTGTATCAAAGTTCGTTTGTGACTCGCAAGCGTACAAGTCTCCCGTCGTAGTCAAGGGACCCTTCTTCCCTCGAGTGATGAACCCAAGGTATCGAATCCGTGGAACAAATGTGTGACGCAAGAGTTGATCTATTAAAGCCAAATAACTTCAATCTTTGGTAAAGGAGAAACCCTAATGCATCTAGATAAGAACACAAAACAAAGATAAATCTAATCTACTAAAGACCGGAGAAAACAAAGTAAGATTGGGTAGATAAACCGATCTAGAGGGATCGGGGTAAGCCTTTTGTTGAAGTTCCAAGCAAGAGAAGAAGTAGCAAATCGAATCTTAATAGAAGCCTCTTTAAATCGTGGTTTCCCGTCCGAATCCGAAAACATCCGCCTTTCGAGACCCCCGTTCGTCACAACATATCCCTATTCATGCGGGGAGCTTAGGGCGAGTCAAAAGACAAGTCGAGATTCTTTCGGAAGATCCGGCGTGTACCTCTAGCCACCGCGGCTACAAGAACACCCTATGTAATCTATCGTACGAATAGAATTGGAATAAGCAAAGCCGATCGAAAAACGAAATCTTCGAGGAAACACTTGATCGCTAAGAAAAGATTCAACTTGATAATTCAACTATGACAATGATACATACACAAGATCACCACCGGGATCCTTCCTTGATCTTGCTTCTAGCTCCGGGAACTCCGACGTGGTCTTCCATGCAAGGTTCCCACGTCGGCTAGGGAAACCCTAGTCAACTAGCTCGACCCTCTCCTCTCCGACATGGTGTCCCTCTCTTCTCTCGCTCCTCGGCGGCCGAAGACGAATTATTCTCTCGCGTGGCTCTCGGTCGGGGGACTATAAATAGCCCGATTGGCGGCTAGGGCAAAGGAGAGCGTGTTTGGGCCCAAAATGGGCTCCGGGCCGACCGGACCGGGCCGGCCGGCCCGGGCCCATTTAGGCCCGGCCCGTGGGCTCCTTTGCCCCACGTCGGTTCCCTTGCTTCTCGGATGTTTCCCCCTTCGCATGTAGGTCCATGTCGTCGGTTTCTCTCCGAATTGGACTCAACTCCTTGTCTTGCAAGATTCGACACTTTTCCGGTCGGGACCCCGGAGTCCGTCGTCTTCTCGGATCAAGTCCCCGGCTTCTTGGAGTTAAGTTTGCTTCATTGCATGACTTGTACGGGGCTTCAAGGTCTTGTCATGAGGTGCTTGATGAACTTATCCCGAAAGTCTTGCATTTAACACTAAAACCCCGCATAAACATTAAATTCCAAAACCGACATGCACACGTGAACTTGTTATACCACGGGGGTTAGTACCAATGGATAAGGTATAAAACTAATGCCAACACCGAAGGTAAACTCATGGCTAGGTTGACGGATTTTCACCGTCAACGGGCACCACCGCCCTTCTTGCCGGATGTACTCGTGTTCTTCTTCTTCTTGATCGGCCCCATCTCTAATCGGCTTGCCTCTTCCCGGGGTGATCAATGACCTCAATTATTTTTTGGCGCCGATCTTCATTAGGATGTATCCTTCCAATTCTCTCATGGACGGATCGGCGATTGACGATCTCCCCGCCTATATTCAAAGTACTTGTCACTACACTCGGGGCGGTTCCTCAATGTGGGGAGTTTTAAGCCATCATTCCGGCGAGTATCCGAAGAAAGCGCACCCCCAATGTTGAGGACCATGTGTGGTTCGAGGACCGGTGGATGGTCGCTTCCTTGTGTGATGAGTGATTGACAACGTTGTGTGGACCGATTCTTGGCTAAGTATTGCGGGTGCGAGTTGCGGCTTGACCGGTGTTGGTGCGGGTGAAGAACAAGCGCGAAAGGTCGTCGCCGGTGAGGCCTCCGGGTGTGGAGAAGACAAGTAGGCTTTGTTCGAGGGACCCGTGGCCGCCGGGGGTCAAGTACGGGCCGCATGGTGGCATGAACAAGAAGATGAAGTCATGGACGGTTTCTTGGTTGAGCCTCAAAACCAAGGTCGAGCCGGGACTACGTGGGAGCCAAGTCATGAGTGGAGATTGGCGGAGGCTACACCGAGTTCGCGGGGTTTCCGGTGGTTCACCGTAAAACCACCGGGTTCCTTGGTTGATCCACAAAGCCAAGACCGAGAACCGAAGACGGAGGTGCGGCGGCACGCACCGGTCCGACCGGTGGGTCCGACCGGTCTCGACCGGTGGGGACCGGTCCGACCGGTGAGGAGCACCGGTCGGCCCGTGTGCGGCGACGCAGTCCGGAATCTTCGAAGCGGAGGACACGCGTCGGGATCGCATGGCTTGCGTCGAGGCTACGCAGGTGCGGTCGCCGGCATCCGTCTGATGGTGAAGACATCAAGAATTCCAAATTCGCCCTTGAGGGGCATGTATCCCTAGTTAGTAGAGAGGGGCATTTTAGACATTCGGTTGCCGCCTATATAACCCAAGAGGTGAGAGGTTGGCAGCCAACTCTGGGAACCCTAGCTCATTAGTTTTCCTATTTTCCACCTATTTTCTCTAGGTTTTCCTTAGGACTAGCAAGAGAGCTTCACGGAGAGATCTTGTAGAGAGGGATGGATGATCGGGCGGCTTGCTAGACCTTGTACGAACCTTTGTTTCATGTATAGATGATTCGGCGTGGTTCCTCAAGGTTTGGATGTGTTTTCCCGGTTGTTCTTGGTGGTGATTTTCGGAGCCCTCTCTCGGTGATTTCTTTGGGGTGTTTTCGGGGCTTTTCTCTTGGGGATTTGATGGGGGAAATTTGTGGGAACCCTTCGTGGTTCTTTGGGCCGTGATTCCCCTCCCAAATCCGTGAGGAAAAGTGCTCGATTTTGGGGTTTCTTGAGTTCTTGGGTTGGAAGTGCTTCCGGCGGGATTTCTTCGATTCCTCCTTTTTGGACGAGTTTTGGTGGGATTAAACTTGGCTATGAACTCCTCATGAGGTGTTCATGATATCCCCAAAGTCTTGTTCAAGTCCGTGGAGCGATTCGGGAGATCGAGATTTGGATTTGGGGGAGTTGACCGCGGGTCTTGTTCATCCCGAGTCGCCCGTGCCACACCGGTCGACCGGTGCTCTTGACCGGTCCGACCGGTGCAAGCCCTTGTGGGTTTTTGCTCGGGTGAACGTCTTGGTGTGTTCCTTGTTGTCCCGTGTTGCCTCCCTGTTTCAAGTTTGGGTCCGTTTGGTGGTCGGTTGGCTTTGCTTGGTGCCTTGGGGGCTTTCGTGGCCGCCATCGGTCCGACCGGTGTGTCTCACCGGCTCGACCGGTGTAGAGCCACTTAGTGGAAGTTGCTCGGTTTCACCAGCGGGGACCGGTCGGCCGGTGGTGCTCACCGGTCGGACCGGTGTGGGTCTCAGTAGACTCGAGGCTTGGTTTTTCCGCCGCGTTTCTCGGGTCGGAAGGTGGTGTGTTGGTTCCTAGGTCCGAGTGGCACTCCGGTGGCTACGTGGGCTTGACCAACCTTGGTAGTGAGTCGGAGACGTGTGTTGGAAGCCGCGTTCGTCTTGTTGGAGTTTTCATCTCCTTCGAGAAGAATTTTTATCGGCTCCCATTCACTCCCCCCCCTCTCCGGTTCGCCGTATCGGTCCTTCAAGTGGTATCGAGCCGGTTCGGGTCTTTGTTGACTCTAACCGTCTCAAGATCCAAGGATGGCGTACCGGGAACGGGGGTTCGGGTCCTCCACACTTCGATGGCAAGAACTACCGGATGTGGAGCAAGCGGATGGGTGCTTTTCTCCGCGGAAAGGGTCGGATCCTTTGGGATGTCACGGTGGACACGAGGCTATGTCCGGCCGGTTGATTTCCTCGCTCCAGGATCGAGGGGACGGCTTCGACGCCAACAATAAGGCGGTCGACTACTTGTTTCGTGCTTTGTGTCGGCCGAGTTCGATCGGGTGCACACCGAGCACTTGGCTTGTAGGATTTGGGCGGTGTTGAAGGAGGCTCATGTTGGGAACGCCCGAGGTTCGAGGCACGGTTGTATGCGACCTACGGAGAGAGTACGAGAACTTCACTCATCTCCCCGGTGAGTCCATCGATGCCTTGTTTCAGAGGTTCACGGTGGTGGTGAACAACATGAGGGCCAATGTGGACGTGCTCCCGTACGATGATCATGATAGAGCGGTCAAGCTCTTACACTCTTTGGATCGTACGATATGGAGCGGAAAGTTCGAGGCCATAGTCGAGTCGGAGCGGTACGATACTCTGACGGTGAACGAGCTGTTCTCGAAGCTCAAGTCGGCCGAGGTGGATAGGGGCATGACCGCCAAGCTCGAGGGACCGATCGATTCCCATAGTCTTGCCCTCGTTGGTGGTTCCAAAGGAAAGACTAACTCTAACCCATCCACCGGGATGTTCTCGTTTTCCTCTCTCGATGTCTATGCCGGATGAGGAGTTTGATGACCTTGGAGAGGACGAGCCGGCGCCGTTGACGAGGCGGTTCGAGAGGCCGCACGAGAACCGCGTGAACATGAGGAGGAACACGAGGACTTGCTTCCGGTGCGGCAAGCGGGACACTTCGTCGCCGATCGCCCGGAGAAGGCCGAGAACAAGGACGGCTACAAGCACAAGCCGAGGAAGAACGACGACAAGTACCTTTCGAGGCGCGACCACAAGAGCAAGCACAAGAACAAGTACAAGAACGAGCGACGATCGAGGAAGAAGGAGGGCCGAGGCAAGGCCCGAGCGATGGTTGGAGCGAGCGACGTCGACTCCGGGTCCGCGTACTCCACCTCGAGCTCGAGCGAGCCGACGACGAGGGGGAGATCGCCGCAAGAACAAGAGGTCGTCCAAGAACCCGAGCGGGGCCGAGGCCGCTTCGCGAGAGACGGCTTCTGCACCATGGCGTTGAGCTCCGGCAGCAAGAAGAGCACACAGAGCGACTCGGACTCTGAGTCCGACGACGAGGTGCGTGATGAGCTTCCCTTCTTGCGCCAGGAGAATGAGAGACTTGGCTCTTTGCTTGATAACCGTGATGACATGCTTAGAGAGGCCAAGAAAATGAGGAAAGAGCTTAGGGCTTCACTCGAGGATGCTAGGACTAGAGTGGCTGAGCTAGAGACACGGGTGCTTGATAGCAAGCTTGAGATTGATTCGCTTAAGGCTAGCCCCGTTGTTTCGATGAGAATGATTGTGCCGATTGCTCTATTTTCCTTGCTGATCTTGCTTTGTTCAAGGAGAAGCATGCCTCAAAGTGTGAGGAACTAGATGTGCTTAGGGTTGAAGTGGCCGAGCTTAAGTCTAGACTCGCTTTGCTAGGTGCTTGCACTTCTTGCCCCGTTTTGCATGCTAAGATCGATGAGATGCATGCTTACACTAGTTCGCTCGAGGCTAAATTGAAGGAACCCATGCCTACATCTTGCTCTACCCGTGAAATGCATGCATTGAAAAATTTGGAGCTTGCACATTATGTTGACCGTTTGCAGGATGAGAATGATGATTTGAGGAAGTTGATGGGTTGGTTGTCCGGTCACGAGCCTCAGTTGAGGATGATGATTGAGGCCTTTAAGAGGCAAGATGGTGAGGGGCTTGGGGCAAACAAGGTTGGTGAGGGAAGTGGAGAGAATATCCCGGAGCCACCAAAAACCCACCACAAGAATGATTTCCCACCAAAACCTAACCATCTAAGGAACCGACTAGACACAACCCCAGCTCCACCCGTGTTTCCTACACCCACAAATGACCTACAAAAGCCTATCAAGTTTGTGAGCACTTCGGGGAAAGTGTTCTTTGGGAAGGAGAGTGAGAAGGCTAGTGGTGAGAAACCGGTGGAGGGTTTGAGTGGAGAGAAACCGAGTGAGCGACCACATCCCAAGCCAAAGCCTAAGCTTGTGAGGTTCCATTGTGGCTATTGTGGGAGAGATGGCCATAAGGAGGAGTTTTGCTTCAAGAGGAAGCGAGATGAGAGAATGGAGAAGGAGTGGGCTAACAAGGACAAGTACCACCCTTCCGATGGTGTACTTGAGCCTCGTGTGCGGATGCCCGGGGGCAAGGCGATTGTGAGGACGGGGGCGGGCTTGGGGAGAGAAGAAGGTCAGAGGCGGTGCTTTGCCCGGACCACACCGGTCGGACCGGTGTGGAGCACCCGTCGGACCGGTGCGGGCTGCCCGGCGGACGGATGTTCGGGTTTCGTGCTCGTACTGGTGCGAGGGTTGTTTCTGGTGGTCGTGGTTCTGGTGGTTGGGCTGGAAAGGGTGCAGGTGGTCAGTTGGCTAGGCGTTCTCCTCCTCGTGCTCAATACGGGGATTGGAGGAGTCGTGGCGGTGTGTTGGAGAGGAAGGACGTTCCACGGGCTTTCTTGCGTGGTTTTGGTCCTCCTCCGGGCGGAGAGGGGTGGTTCCCTCGGGGTGGTTACCGTGGTGGTGTTCGTGGAGGTAGCTTTGGTAGGAGAGATGCTTTGGTTGGTGCTAACCCCACTTTCGAGCAAATGGCTCGGCCCTTGGTTTTCCTCTTTTGGTTCTAACCCCGATCTTTGAGTCGTTTGTTCGCTCACGTGCCTATTTTTGATGTACAGGTGGGAGACTTGAAGAACATTTGGTTGATTGACTCCGGTTGTTCGAGGCATATGACCGGAGACAGGGGGTGGTTCTCAAGTCTCGTCCCGGTGGTGACGAAGAGGTACATCACCTTTGGGGACAATGGGCGTGGGCGTGTGCTTTCAGAAGGTGAGATAAAAGTGAGTGACAAGATCACTCTGAGGCGTGTTGCTCTTGTTCAATCGCTGGGGTACAATTTGCTTTCTGTGTCCCGGCTTGTTGGATGAGGGTTTTGAGGTGTTGTTTCGGCCTGGTGGTTCTCGGATTGTGGACTCTCGAGGGGATCTTGTCTGTATGGTCGTTCCCGAGGGTCAGGTGTTTCGTGCTGATTTTTCTCAGTCTTCGGGTGTGGAGCGTTGTTTCTTGGTCGGTTCTTCGAGTGAGTTGTGGAAGTGGCATAGGAAGTTGGGTCACTTGAGCTTTGACCTTTTGTCTCGCTTGAGTAAACTCAATTTGGTCCGAGGATTGCCACGGTTGAGGCTTGAGAAAGAGTTGGTTTGTGCTCCGTGTAGGCATGCTAAGATGGTGGCCTCTTCTCACCCGCCTCTCACCGATGTGATGACTGAGCGTCCATGCGAGCTGCTCCATATGGACCTTGTTGGCCCGGCTCGTGTGCGATCTCGCGGGTGGGAAGTGGTATGTCCTTGTTGTGGTGGACGACTATTCTCGGTATGCGTGGGTGTTCTTTCTCGAGGATAAGGGGGAGACGTTTGGTTTTGTTCGAGATCTAGTCTTGAGGTTGAGGAACGAGAGGCACGGAGATGCCATACGAGCTATCCGTAGTGATAATGGCTCGGAATTCGGGAACTCTCGTTTTGAAGCCTTTTGCCATGACTTGGGTCTTGAGCACCGGTTTTCGAGTCCGTATACGCCTCCCCGCAATGGTGTTGTGGAAAGGAAGAACGGGACCTTGTGCGAGATGGCTCGGACGATGCTTGATGAGCATAGGACTCCGAGGAGGTATTGGGGCGAGGCGGTGAACACCGCGTGCTATGTGTCGAACGGGATATACCTCGAGTGCACAAGAAGAAGACATGCTATGAGTTGATGCATGGCCGCACACCCAAGGTGAGTCACTTCCATGTCTTTGGTTGCAAGTGTTTCATTCGAAGAAAGGCGGGAAGTTGGATAAGTTTGAGGCTAGGTCTCGTCGATGGCACTTTCTTTGGTTATGCATCTCATTCTAGAGCATATCGTGTGCTCAATCTTGAAACTAATCAAATCGTGGAGACTTGCGAGGTAACCTTCGACGAGACGAGCCACGTAGTCGGCTTGTCTTTGAGTGTGCGGGTGATGATGAGCTTGGCGAGGAGATCTTTCGGGAGGAGGAGCATGAACATGGTGATGATGAGGATGGTGGTGCGGTGCCCCCGGCCGAACATGTACCCACTACTTCGACGACGATGATGGATGGACCCTCTCGCTACACCTACGACGACAAACCAAGAACGAGGAGAAGCTGATGTTGAGGGGGAGGTAGCTTCGAGGCGAGAACCTCCCCGGCGAGTTCAAGTGGATCACCCGGCTTCGAGGATCATCGGCGACATGAATGAACGCACTACACGGTCGAGGGTTCGAAACAATTCCCATTTCGCTCATGCTGCATTTGTTGCTTCTTTCGAGCCCAAAGACATTGGACACGCACTATCCGATCACAATTGGGTTAACTCGATGCATGAGGAGTTGGAGAACTTTGAGAGGAATCGGGTGTGGGAGTTGGTTGACCCTCCCCCCGCGGTGTAAGCCGATTGGTACCAAGTGGGTGTGGAAAAACAAAGAGGGAGAGAAGGGTGAGGTTGTGAGGAACAAGTCGAGACTTGTTGCCCAGGGGTTCAGTCAGAAGGAGGGGATCGACTACGAGGAGACCTTTGCTCCCGTAGCACGTTTGGAGGCGATTAGGATCCTTCTAGCCTTTTCTCGTGGCTAAAGGATTCAAGTTGCACCAAATGGATGTGAAGAGTGCTTTTACGAATGGAGTGTTGGAGGAAGAAGTGTATGTGAGGCGGCCTCCGGGGTTTGAGAGTGAGAAGTATCCCCACCGGTGTACAAGTTGAGGAAGGCGGCGTATGGGTTGAAGCGGCGCCTAGAGCTTGGTATGGCGAGGTTGAGGGGGTTCTTGTTTGAGAGAGGTTTTGAGATGGGGAAGGTCGATCGGACCTTGTTTTTTTCGAGGCAGGGCGGGAGATATCCCGATTGTGCGGGTGTACGTGGATGATATTGTCTTTGGTGGCTCGTCTAACTCTCTTGTTGCGAGGTTTGCGGATGATATGAGCGGGGAGTTTGAGATGAGCATGATGGGCGAGTTGCGGTTCTTCCTTGGGCTACAAATCAAGCAATCAAAGGAAGGAACGTTTGTGCACCGAGCTAAGTACACCAAGGACATTGTGAGGAAGTTCAAGATGGAGGACTCCAAGGCTATGACGACGCCGATGAGTACGACTACGGCTCTTGATGCGGACGAGGAAGGTGAACACGTGGACCGGAAGGAGTACGGAGCATGATCGGGTCACTCCTCTACTTGACGGCGACGAGGCCGGACATACGCGTTCTCGGTGTGTCCGTGCGCTCGTTTTCAAGCGTCTCCCGAGGACTTCGCATCGGCAAGCAGTGAAGCGAATTTTCAGGTACTTGCGTCACACTCCCGACTTCGGCCTTTGGTATTCCGCGTCCTCTTCTTTGGCGCTTCATGGTTTTTCAGACGCGGATTTTGCCGGGTGTCGGTTGGATAGGAAGTCCACTTCTGGGACTTGCCGCTTTTGGGCTCTTCGTTGGTGTCTTGGTCTTCCCGTAAGCGCCGAGTGTTGCTCAATCCACGACCGAGGCCGAGTATGTTGCCGCCGCTAGTTGTTGCTCTCGGCTCCTTTGGATCACCTACACCATGAGTGACTTTGGTGAGGAGTATACCCATGTCCCACTTCAATGTGATAGCACCAGTGCCATAAGCGTTGCAAAGAACCCAGTGCTCCATTCTAAAACCAAGCACATAGAAGTGAGGTATCATTTCCTGAGAGACAACGTTGAGAAAGGAAAGATAGCGTTGATCCATGTACCCACACATGACCAACTAGCCGATATTTTCACCAAACCCCTAGATCAAGCAACTTTCACTCGTTTGCGGGGGGAACTTGGTGTGTGTTTGATTTCCTGAGTTGGGTGTGTGGGAGCTTTCATTTGCCGGTGGTGTCGAGCCCGTTTTGCCTCCCCTCGAGGAGCCGGTTTGTAGCATATGTATAGCTTTCTTTTGTGCATTTCTTGCATTTTGGCATGGCATATGTAACATGATGTATAGGCATCCTTGTATCGTAGATTGCATGCATTTTGTATCATATGCATTGGTTAGGAAAAGCTTCTCTCATATACATTGTTCACCATGGAATGAGATATATGTCTTTGTGAGCTTGTTTGGTATCCTATGGTTAGTTTGGCTTAGCTCTTGATGATCTTGATGAATAATCCATGGTTGATAGCTATGCTTTTGAAAATTGTCACATGTATGCTCTCTCATGTTTAAATGCCTTTACATGCTCTTGACATGTTTTTGTGGCCTTGCTATGCTTAATTTGTGGTTGGATAGCTAGTTTATTGATCATATGGAGCCAAAGGCTCATTTGCCATTATGAATGTTTAGCCCTCTTGACTTATCTTGTGGAGGAGCATAAGTTCCTTTTTGTCGCAAAGACATTTCATGTACCATTTACAAATCTGAAAATGAAATGAAAAATGCTTGGAAAATATGCTCCCATGTCATATGTGCTGAATTTAATTTTCTTTGGGTGCTAAACCGTTGCATGATGCCTACCAATGAGAAGTCTCATACATAGAAGTAGGCACATGGCTCGGTGGCTTTGACATGACATGAGGTGCTTGTGGGTGTTTGTGATGGTCTTATGGTTAGAATAGCTGTCCTAGCATGAAGTTTGTGTGGCTTTGCCATTTTGATATGCTTTGATCATGTTTAGGACTTTGCTCATGAGAGGCAAGTTTTTCGCAAAATTGCCAAAATCCATCTTAGCTTCGTCCAATGGTTGTGAAACTTGGTGATCATGTAGTTGAGATCAATACGAAGCCGTAGAGTACCTAACTTGCTCATTTGGACATGTGTAGCATCCTATGTTGAATTTTGCATATTTGAGAAGCTCTAGGTTGAAATTTTTGCATTTTTGGCTTGATTCATGCATTGCCAACAAGGGGGAGAAGTTTGAGCTTGAAATGGCTTGCTGGACGTGTTTAGAAGGTTTTCAGGTGGTTTCGAGCCATTTACGGGTTTCGTTGTACACCGGTCCGACCGGTGATGAGCACCGGTCCGACCGGTGTGAGTGCTGGTCCCGTACATATGTTGGGCACCGGTCGACCGGTGGTGATGACCGGTCCGACCGGTGTGAGCCGAAGTTGCCGCTTTGCGTCTCTGTTTCATGTGGTTTCTTGCATGCATTCGTCCGGGGGAGTTGCATTGGTTCAGGGGGAGTTTGCATGTGTGCAGGGGGAGCTCTTTGAGAGTTTTCGAGTTTTGTTTCGGTGGTTTGTGCTCTTTGCTTGAGCTTTGCTTTGTCTCGGATGTGTCGAGCCGTTGCCCTTGCCTAAGGGGTCCGAGACTTGTCTTCTTCAAGTGATCTTGCTCTTTGCCTTTGTTTGGCTTTCGATCGCTTGTTGGAGTTTCTTTTTGTTCGTTTCTTTTCTTTTTCTTTTCTCTCTTGTTACTTTCGTGTGGGTGTTGTCAATGCACTCATCAAGGGGGAGATTGAGGACCATGTGTGGTTCGAGGACCGGTGGATGGTCGCTTCCTTGTGTGATGAGTGATTGACAACGTTGTGTGGACCGATTCTTGGCTAAGTATTGCGGGTGCGGGTTGCGGCTTGACCGGTGTTGGTGCGGGTGAAGAACAAGCGCGAAAGGTCGTCGCCGGTGAGGCCTCCGGGGTGTGGAGAAGACAAGTAGGCTTTGTTCGAGGGACCGGTGGCCGGCGGGGGTCAAGTACGGGCCGCATGGTGGCATGAACAAGAAGATGAAGTCATGGACGGTTTCTTGGTTGAGCCTCAAAACCAAGGTCGAGCCGGGACTACGTGGGAGCCAAGTCATGAGTGGAGATTGGCGGAGGCTACACCGAGTTCGCGGGGTTTCCGGTGGTTCACCGTAAAAACCACCGGGTTCCTTGGTTGATCCACAAAGCCAAGACCGGAGAACCGAAGACGGAGGTGCGAGAAGCACCGCACCGGTCCGACCGGGTGGGTCCGACCGGTCCGACCGGTGGGGACCGGTCGGCCGGTGAGGAGCACCGGTCGACCGGTGTGCGACGACGCGGTCCGAATCTTCGAAGCGGAGGACACGCGTCGGGATCGCATGGCTTGCGTCGAGGCTACGCAGGGTGCGGTCGCCGGGCATCCGTCCGATGGTGAAGGCATCAAGAATTCCAAATTCGCCCTTGAGGGGCATGTATCCCTAGTTAGTAGAGAGGGGCATTTTAGACATTCGGTTGCCGCCTATATAACCCAAGAGGTGAGAGGTTGGCAGCCAACTCTGGGAACCCTAGCTCATTAGTTTTCCTATTTTCCACCTATTTTCTCTAGGTTTTCCTTAGGACTAGCAAGAGAGCTTCACGGAGAGATCTTGTAGAGAGGGATGGATGATCGGGCGGCTTGCTAGACCTTGTACGAACCTTTGTTTCATGTATAGATGATTCGGCGTGGTTCCTCAAGGTTTGGATGTGTTTTCCCCGTTGTTCTTGGTGGTGATTTTCGGAGCCCTCTCTCGGTGATTTCTTTGGGGTGTTTTCGGGGCTTTTCTCTTGGGGATTTGATGGGGGAAATTTGTGGGAACCCTTCGTGGTTCTTTGGGCCGTGATTCCCCTCCCAAATCCGTGAGGAAAAGTGCTCGATTTTGGGGTTTCTTGAGTTCTTGGGTTGGAAGTGCTTCCGGCGGGATTTCTTCGATTCCTCCTTTTTGGACGAGTTTTGGTGGGATTAAACTTGGCTATGAACTCCTCATGAGGTGTTCATGATATCCCCAAAGTCTTGTTCAAGTCCGTGGAGCGATTCGGGAGATCGAGATTTGGATTTGGGGGAGTTGACCCGCGGGTGCCGTTTCATCCCGAGCGCCCGTGCTACACGGTCCTCGACCGGTGCTCTTGACCGGTCCGACCGGTGCAAGCCCTTGTGGGTTTTTGCTCGGGTGAACGTCTTGGTGTGTTCCTTGTTGTCCCGTGTTGCTGTCCGTTTCAAGTTTGGGTCCGTTTGGTGGTCGGTTGGCCTGTTTGGTGCCTTGGGGGCTTTCGAGTCGCCATCGGTCCGACCGGTGTGTCTCCGCCGGTCCGACCGGTGTAGAGCCACTTAGTGGAAGTTGCTCGGTTTCACCAGCGGGGACCGGCTCGACCGGTGGTGCTCACCGGTCCGACCGGTGTGGGTCCGTAGACTCGAGGCTTGGTTTTTCCGCCGCGTTTCTCGGGTCGGAAGGTGGTGTGTTGGTTCCTAGGTCCGGTGGCACTCCGGTGGCTACGTGGGCTTGACCAACCTTGGTAGTGAGTCGGAGACGTGTGTTGGAAGCCGCGTTCGTCTTGTTGGAGTTTTCATCTCCTTCGAGAAGAATTTTTATCGGCTCCCATTCACTCCCCCCCCTCTCCCCCGGTTCGCCGTATCGGTCCTTCAAATGTGCATGCTCTTGTTCCCGCGTGTCCGCTTCGCTCCCGGTTCCTTCCGAGCACATCTTCCTCAAACTCCGTGCCTTTCCTCCTCGTGTCTTTGCTTTTGGTAGCGTTCCTTCTCCCCGCCGACGCTGCCATTTGTTGAGGAGGATGCGCGTGGTGACCCCGGGTTTGGTCCTGGATGACTCCCCAACTTCGATATGGCTTTTAAGGACACGAGGGGCTTCTCCGTGGACCTCGTTCCAACGTAACTTGTCGTGCTTGGATCCACTCGTTTCACCTTGTTTTGCTCCGGGCGACGTCGGGACCTTGACCTTCCCCTTCTCCTCGGCGGTCACCATGTTAACGAAAAGCCAATCATATTCTGAGGGAAAGGATGGCCATCCAGTTTCATCTTATTGTCAAACTTCAGGTGCCCCTCCTGGATAGCCTTTTGGATCCTCATCCTGAAGACCCTGCAGTCATTGATAGAGTGAGAGTATCTATCATGGAAGCCACAATAACATTTCTCTTTAACCCCATCGGGCCGAAGCATAGAATGCCCTTCAGGCAACTTGATTCGGCCTTCCTTTACCAAGAACTCAAAAAGTTTGTCAGCTTTGGTGACGTCGAAGTCATATGTGCCCTTGGATTGCTTGATCCAACGCTGGTTCATAGTCAAAGGTTCCTTGCCCCCACATGATCTCAGCGGCGGCCACTTCCTGATCATCGTCAGAATCTTCCATCTGGTCGGCCCTTTCGAGGAACTGATTATAGATGTCAGCTATGTCGTGATGCTTGTTGAATCCGGTGTCCTTCTTGAACCCGTAAGCCCGGTTGCTCATCGATAACGGCTTTTGAGACAATTGGCCCGGATTGTCAAACTCCATACCAAACAACTTCTCCCGCACGGCCGCAACATCCCCCGCAACGGCCATATCGCCCAACCGATCATCCGGTAGAGTCAACGAGAAGCACATGCCCTTGACCTCCCTGAACCTCCTGAGGAACTCCAGAGGCGTCTCATTGTGTCTTTGTTTTAAAGTGGTCAGGTCAATGAGCTTCTTTTCTGTGCTACCACTGAAGTAATGGGCGTGGAACTTTTGCTCCAGCTCCCTCCACGTGCCAACTGACTGGGGAGGCAAAGAAGTAAACCACTGAAACGCCGGGCCCGTCAATGACAGGGGAAAATACCTAACCCTGAACGCCTTATCACCGAGGCCTCTCCAAGCTGCATCAGATAACGAGCAATGTGCTCCACTGTGCTCGTATCGTCCTGCCCAGAAAACTTCGTAAACTCCGTAGGAGGATTCACCCTTGGCGGCAGGATCACTCTGTAGTACCACTCCGGGAAGGGAGGCATGTAGGCTGGTCCTTGCATTTTAGGCTTGAGGCCAAATTGATTTTGCATCAGATCGGCCATCTTTTGAACCAGAATATCATCCTCCTGCACTCCTGCAGCTGTGCCGTACCCCGGATTCGGGAGAGCGTCAATGGCGCCATAATCCATGACCACGTGGTAACCTCCACCGTACAAGTTCTTCTGCAACCTGTTGCTAGCTAGGGCTATTTTGTAGGTGGAATTGGGTGGTACGTCGGAAGAGCCGAATGCTAACTCGCCATATGTAGGCTGATATGGATTTGGCTGTTGAACTGGTTGACCCGCACCGCCTTGTGGAGGTGGCCGGATCGGTTGTCCCCCCCGCAGCCTCGCAGAGGAGGTTGCATTGGCTGACTTCCGCCGCTTTGCGGAGGAGGCCGGATGGGCCGGCTCCCAACGCTTTGCGGAGGAGGCTGGACTGGCTGGCTTCGTAATGGTGGTTGAGCTCCTGCCGGTTGAGCAAAGCTGGACTCCCCAATCTCCGCATAATATCCCTGAGGGGATACTCGACTGAATACTTGTTCCATGCCCGGGCCAAACACACCCACCATCATTTGCTTGAACATGCTCAGGAAAGCCTTGTGATGCCTACCCAAAGACAGCCTTCCGAAGAATCTCGAAACGCTTGTATACACTCTTCCTTCTCTTGAAGAGTTGTGGCGTCGCTCTCTCCCGACAAGAGAACCCCGGGCATTTCGTTTTTAAGATACGGAACGCCACTTCTGTTCTTCTTGAACGACATCAAGCACTTTTGCTGGAATTGATCTGTAGCATCTTTCAGCTGTTGTAGTTGCTCTGGAGAAAGGTCCTCAATGGTGACGTCCGTAATGTCGCCGATTTTAGGCATCTTGATCTCAACTGAAGGGTCCCACCGGCGTGCCAAAAAGTGTGTTGACACAAAATTCGCACCCCGCGTCAAGCACACAAAGAAGCCGAATAATCTAGCTTCACATGCGGGCGAGATTCCAAAGCGTGCCGATCAATTTTCCCCGAAAATTAACAAAAGACAAAATAATTAAATACCAAAGCTTGGAACTTGCCGGTGGTACCGCACAGTTCCATATTTACGGCTAGAAAGCCATGTAAGATGACATATAGCTATGAGAAGCTATCTCGCAACAAATTAGAAATGATTCGGGAACTTTAAAGTGTAAAATAGAACATAGCCGAACGGATGACGCAAGCATGACGATAGATCGGTCTTTATTTGGATAAAAATTGCACGTGCACAAGACCACGACCGATCCTCGGGAATAAATAACAATAAACAATAAAAAAAAGTAAAGCATGATTACAAACATGTATTAAACAAGCATGCATAGGTCCAAATCACTAGTCTACCGCATGTCTAGGTACTTCAAAACCCGTCAAGCGTGAAGCCAAACAAGTTTATCCACCGCATGATACGACTTGTTTGAAAATCACACCACCAACCACAAATAGATCTATCTACCGCATGATACGATCTAAATATGGAAAGCTAAAAGCACATGTTGTTTAAAACATAACTTATAAACACGTTTTACTCGTGAAAGCATAACCGAATACGGCTGAACAGCCGAATCGGGGTCCATGGAGAAGGAATAAACGTCGCCAAAGATGATAAATCTATCGATTGAATTAAGAATCTAATCCACCGGATGATTAGCTCTAAAACAACCCAAAAACCCGCATCTACCGCATGATACTTGGTTCGGCAAGATTTACACAAAATTGACAAGATTGAACCCACAACACGTAACAACCTAGATTGGTTCGGTTTCGGCTATTTAAGAAACACGTGATCCACGTGCCTTTTTGAAGCAAGATATGAAAGTGCGGCGTAAGGATCACTAGACGAGATAAATCCGATCCAAATCAATCTAAATTGGGCAAAGGAGTGTTACATGAATTTAAACATAAAGTAAAACTCAAAGCAACACGGGGTAACTTAATGAATCCATTGGATCTTGCCAAAATCCAATAGAGCCGATAACTAGGTTCAAGCTAGATCTAGCCTACCGCATGGCTCATGATCTAACAAGAAACCCTCTTGAACCAGGCTTAAATCTACCGTATGATACTAAGCATGGTAACAAGACTACTTGCGTCATGATCTAAATCCACCGCATGATACTAGACATGATACAAGGTTGCCGGTACTTATGGAGGTCGACGGATCGATGAACCCTCTCGAAGAACTCGACGACACGACTAAAGGACTCGAGAGTTTGGCATAAAGCCGGTTTGTATTGAGAATGTTTCGATTACAATTACATACATCCAGGGTCCATATTTATACCCTGTCATGGCATGACTCCGGATGGACTACGAGCACAATATTTGATACCTAATTTATCTCCAAGTGCGAATGCTTATCCATCCATTCGTCCCTTCCGCTCGGGCCACGTCACCACGCAATCCCGCAAAATCAGCGCGACACGGTCCCTTCGCCGAACGGAAGCAACCGCCGACCACAAACTCCTTTGTCGAATCCTTTTGAAGAAACCTTCCTTCTTCTCGGACGGATTTTTTCATCAAGCTGGGCCCACAAATCCGGCTCCTTCCCGTACCAAATTTTGGTGTTAACGAGATGATTCTTCCGCTTTCTTCTCCGGTGGGAAATCCACTTCCAATGCTCTCGCCATTCCCTTTTGATTAGGGAACAGCCTTCTCTTGTCGAATACTTCTCCGTAATCGAACCCAATCCATTGGTTCGAACTCCCTTAGTGGCTTCGCGCTTGACATGCTTCTCTTGTTTGTCTCATTTGGTACGTCGAAGTCGACGCTCGGTGTAGTTCTTGACTTGATGTGTTCTTGTTCAAGTTTTTCCGCGATTGGTTCCTCTTTTCTAACTTCCGGGTTGCCTCTTTAGAAAATTCAGCACACTTCTTCTTCCTTGAATTGTATTCCGGCTCTTCCGCAAGTCTTGTTTCCCAATCTCTTCGCATGGCAGCCGCTTTACTAATTTTTTGTAGAAGTTGGGCGGCTTCCGTGAGTGTTTTCTCCCCGAGCTCCCCACCCGCACACATTTCGACGTGTTGCATGCAACTAGGGGTTAGGGAAAAGAAAAATGTATGCAAGAGTACGTCACCGGTGAAGCCGAGTTTTGGTCCTTGTTCGATTAACCCATTAAACCTATCCCAGGCTTGGTCTATTCCTTCCTCTTCTTCTTGCGTGAAATTGATCACTTGCCTCCTTAGATGTTGAACCTTGCTAATTGGAAAGAACTTCTCGCAAAACCTTTTTGTCAACTTGTTCCAATTGCCTTCAACTTCAAAGGACGCAAACGAGTACCATGTCTTTGCATTGCCGCAAGTGAGTATGGAAAGAGATTCCATTTGAACCATTCATTGGGGACTCCTTCTTGACGCACCGTGTTGCATATTGTGGTGAAATCCCTTATGTGTCTATATGGGTTCTCCGTAACCATCCCTTCAAATGGGTTTGCCGCCACCATCTCGATGATCTTGGATTTAATCTCATACTTGGTCGCTTTGAGCTTCGAATCCGACTCTTGCACTTTTATGTCTTCACATCGAGGGCTAGCGTAATCCCTTAGTGATTTCTCTCGGTTCTTCCACGGGTTGATTAACGAACGCCATCTAGACAATAAGATAAAAACAAAAACAAAAACGAAACAAGTGGTTTTCTAGAAAATATATGTTAGATATAGCAAACAAAAGATAAACTAAATATAAAACTAAGTTAGATGCAAATCAAACGATGTAAACTAACTTTCTCCCCGCAACGGCGCCGTAAAAAGGGGCTTGTTGACGGATAAAAGACGTATCCCTCTATGATCCGCAAGTGTACGGACCCCACACCTTTTTCCCCACGAGATTCCCAAGGTTCTTGTCAATCCGCGAGCAAGGGGATTACAAGCGTTTAATCTACAACGACACACTAGTTACTAAAACCCTAACTATTATTATACTAGAAAACAACTAAACTACACTAGAGAGAACGATAAGTGATCAAAGTAGGAGACACTCGCCCATGGGTCTACGATCATGCAATCAATTGAAGACATTAAACCAATCTAATCTACCAGGGGTTGTGACCACGGTTTCGCCCTTTCCCTCCTCTCGTACTGTCACTACGCGAAAGTATTCATGACTAGACCTATGATGGACACGGCGTACCGAATGGATCCAAGGAAGCATTGGGGCCCTACTCCCTTTACGGTAAGGTAGCTAATCCTTAAGCATTAAAGTATCTTCAACACAAGATGATAGATAGATAATCCGACAAAGTATGATTACATCTTACGATCGATTACAACCCATGGACGAACAAGGAGGTTACCCCATCAAGGTGCTAATCATGGCACCGTTGATCATGGTTTCCCTTCCGACGGTGTCTTCCTTCTTCTCCACGAGAGGGTGCTTCCTTCGAGGTGGTTGATGTCCCTCCAGAGATCCTCCTCCTCTCTCTCTAGCTTGTGGATGGCCTCCTGGTGCGAATGGCACTCCCCCCTATCGAATGGCGGCGCCCGTGCTTTTAGGGTTCAAGATCCTTCGGGTGCAAGGAAAACGGGACCGAACCGGCCACCGAAGTGGGCCGGGCCGGCCGGCTCCGGGCCGACCGGCTCGGGCCCACCTCGGCCCGGTTCGGTCGCCCCTTTCGCTCCCGTGGGTCCTTATGCATTTATGTACTTTGCCCCCTCCACTTGCATGATTTTGACGATGTCATCCTCGCGTCCAAGATGGAGGTTCTCTTCACATGAAGTTCGCCTTTTACGCTTCAATCCTCGGGGGTGTTCCTTGTAGCACTTCGGTCCTTGCCACCATTGGAAGTGATTTCATCAAGCTCATGAACACGAACAAGACTCCGTAAATGCTCCTTTGAACTTGTTGCGAATCCGTCCTTTATGTCCATGTTTTCCTAAATAAACACAACACTTCCAAATGCATGCACATAGATGAACTTGTTTTATGATTAGTGTGCCTAGTGGCGGGTTAGTTCCATAATCAAATCCAAACCAAAGTGTAATGAACATGCTTGGTGTACCAAAATACACCATTAACGGGGTCCCTGCCTCGCCTTATATATTCCGGGAGGCAGGGTTACAAGTCAGTTTGAGGAGAGAGTACTAGTCGTGTACGTCTAGAGTTCTCTACATGGATCCGGACATGCATAGCTTCCTATCCGAGTACTCCTCCACCGTAGTCCTTGCACCCCACGCCATCAGGTGTCGTGCAGCGCAAGTCCGGTAGTCCCAGGGGCCCACCAAGTAGTCGGTCCTGGTACCCACCGAGGTAGTGGGCCTAGGGAGGTCCATACGACACCCGCGGCTAGAGAAGGATCTGGCGCTCCCGCGGCCAGAGAAGGCTCTGGCACCCCCGCGGTCGGAGAAGTTTCCGGCACCGATGACATCACGACATCACGATCCCCCGCCGGTGGGGGAGGCACCGAGTCTTCGTCCGAGGGCACCATCACCACGTGTGCGCCGCCCGAGCCAGCCCCGGTCAGTGGCTCCAAAGCTGCTTGGGGCGACCGTCTCCACGGTCGTCCATTCCTCATCAACGGTGGCGGCAGTCACTGGCGGGGGCGGCGCGCCCGACTCCTCCACCGTGGTGACCACGGCCAGCCCCTCTTCAGCTTGCGCCTGGAGCGGCTCAGCGCACAGAGGTTGGGGGTGGGGCTCAGAAGGCACGACCCGCGCGCTCTGGGCCAAGCGCTTCAGGGGCGCGAGGTTGAGCACGCCGATGTCGGCGTACCTACGAGAAGACAGAAGCAAGGTTAATAAGCAAAACAAATCGGAAAATCCACGATGGATGCATCGAGGACGAGAACTTACATCTAGGAGCACACCCGGGGCTTCTTCGCCGAGCGGCCCGACGAGCCCTCGGCGGGGGCGCTCCGCTTCGGTCCGCTGCCTCAACGGTGGCAACACGCTCCCCTGTCTGCTCGGGGACTGATCCTCCGACCTCTACGAAGGCCGGGGTTGGTCCTTGGCCCCCGTCGGTGACGAGGGAAACGTGAACATCCGGGGCTCCGCCGCCCCGGATAAGTAACGACTGCAAGCGCCGCGGGGAAGCGCCAGAATCCACCACCTGCGGCGTGCTCGGTGTTGACTCCGAGTCCATCGACTTCCCCCATGATTGGCGCCTCTACAAGGAGTCCGAGTCGGGGCGGTCGGAGCCATCGTAAAGTTGGCGGATGGGAGCCGGTCGCTCCTCCGACCTCCTCGGGGGTTCAGCTTGGCGGGGCGCGGCTCTCTGTGACTCGGAGGCGCCTGTCCTACTGGGCGCCACGCGAGGGCGGACCGTCTGCTGGTCCTCTCGGGCAGGGTGAGCTGCTTGTCGCGAGCTCGAGCCCACATTCTTGTCGCGTGCGGCGCGCCGGCTCGCGGCCGCCGCGATGATGACACTTCAGTGGCGTGGGGAGGCGACGATGAGGACGACCCCGACATGTCGCTCCAGTCCTCCGCCGCACTGGCAATGTCGCCACTCCATGACGGCTCCGGCGACGAGTCTTCATCGAAGGAGATGCCACACTCCCCTGCCTTCCGCCTCGTGATGCGGTTGTCATTTCGATCACGCTTGGCGATCTGGCGTTCCTTGTGCTGCGCCTTGCGTGCGGTGCGCCGCCTCTCCGCCACCACCTTGTTCCGGTTGAATATCGCCTCCTCTGGGAGAGGCGCCTCGGCCAGAACAAGGTAGGCACACTTCAACTGCAATGACAAGAAGGCATAAGGGTCAGCCGGAGAAGAAGGCCTCCGAGAAGATTGACATCACAACGAAAGCAAACAAGATGCATCGAGAAGAAAACAACTCACAATTTTTTCTATCCCCGCGTTGGGGAGCATCACGAGTAGCCGCAACGGTGGCCACGAGTAGGTCGACCTCCCAATCGCCTGCGCCACGCGGCGCTAGACCTTGAGCGGCGATGGGAGCGATGGCGCAGTCACGGTCCCCATACAGGGGGCCCAGTCGGCCGTCATCTCGCAGAGGCGAAGGGGCCGCCTCCGGAGAGGCACGACTCCTTGGGCATGATACTGCCCAATTTCCTGCCAGGGTGACTCCGGCTCCTCGGAGACGCCCCAACACTGCCTAGTGATCCCTGAGGATCTTTTCCTGCTCTGTCTTCGCGGGGCCATCCGACCAGTTCCGCCGCGACTCCGCGATGGAGTTCCCGGAGAACGTCGGGGGCGCGAACTCGGGGTCGTTCCGCAGATAGAACCACCCCTTGTGCCAGCCGCTGTTCGAGCTAGTCAAGGACACCGGGATGTAGTCGTCGCCCCGGCCCTGCTTCATCCGGAGATTGGCGCAGCCGATCGTCGCCGCCCGGGAACCCTCCTTGAAGCAAGCGAACCTGAAGAAGTACCAGAAAAGGTGCCAATGGGCACTAATTCCCAGGTACCCCTCGCACATCTCCTCGAACGCCGCCATCTGCTGGATGTTGTTCAAGTTGAGGTGCTGCAGCTGAAGCCCATACTCGAACAGCACCCCGCGGATGAACCGCCCGGCGGGGACGGAGAAGTCGCGCTCATGGAAGGCCACGAACGACACCACGAAGCCCTTGGGGGCACGGCACGGACTTGTCACCGGGAACCTTCCACTTGACGATGGCGGTGAGCGTAGGAAGCTGGCCCACCTCAACGAGACAAAGGACCTGCTCGCGGGAAATGTTGGAGCGTGTCCAGTTCGACATCGCGGCGACGGAGTCTCAGGTGGGCTGGAAGCGCAAGAAGCAGTGGCACTGCAGATGTCAAAGAGCTCGGAGAGCGGGATGCGAGCGCGAGAGGAAGAAGATGATGGGAAAGTAAAGTCCTGGACCTTGGCCCGACGCACAGTTTTAAAAGGGCAAGCACGGCCCCTCGCCTCTGACGCCAGGAACGCCGTGTCAGCGGAACTTTCTCCCACGCGCGTGTGCCCCGGCGAAACAACCGCCCACTCGCGCGACGCATTGATCCCCGTAGAATACAAACCTGCAACATCTGCGCATGGTCATGATGGAACAGTCACATCCGTCACGTCAGTCGAAATGCCCGCGCCCATTACTGCGCCACATTTACCACGATGGCCACGACTACCCCGACGAAGCTTCCCCAAGCTACAACGGCTACAATCACACATAAAAGCTCGCGAGCGAGTCTCCAACTCACTCACAAGCTCAGGGGCTACATCCGGCAGATGCGCTCACGCGCACCCACTGAGAACATGAAGAACACCATCAACACTAAGATCGTCCAGCTGAGCCAGAGCACGACTCCTTGACTCCCTCTCAGGCTCGAGGGCTACTGACGAGGGCCCGGATTAGGGCTCCCTCTGACGGTGAAATAATCTCCCTTAAACACAAGACAATCCAACACCACTAACAACGTGAAGACCAATATTGCCAACGTCAAGGCAGAGATTCAGGACAAGGAGGACTAAGGACCCTGGTCAAGACCCACACTGGCAAGACATCCAGTCTTTGGCCAGTTGGCTGCATCTCCGACTAGTTCCGCACTAGAGGGATCCCCACGAGAAGTCTCTGCTTCGCACGACAAGTATCCACCTCGCACGAGAAGTCTCCGCATCACACGAGAAGTCTCTGCCTCGCACGACAAGTCCGGCTCTGACAGGTGCGTGGGCCCAGGACGCACGACACAAGCCCAAGGTGCGAGCACCACCCCTGACGCGTGTGGGGGAACGATTGCCCACGCCATGCAAGTACAACAACTGGCGGCCATGCAAGAAGCTCACCCCGACAAGAGCCTTAATGCTAGCCTGGCCGGCTGAGCGGCTATCCCATCACCATCATCTCCCACTCTGCCACACGCAAGCTCGGCCCGAGGCACTCAAGCACCCTCTACGATGCGCACGGGCCTAGACTTAGGCTCGGGTGTGGCGGGCTCGTCAAGTACTTGGGCAAGCTAAGGTGAATGCAAACTACTCGAAGGAGAAGCCAGGCGTCCGGCCACGCGGCGGCTCCTACGACAAAGCATCACGACTCAGCTTCAATGCGCCCTGATGGACAGCGACGTACGACGGG
Source organism: Cenchrus americanus (assembly GCA_947561735.1). Taxonomy (NCBI): domain Eukaryota; kingdom Viridiplantae; phylum Streptophyta; class Magnoliopsida; order Poales; family Poaceae; genus Cenchrus; species Cenchrus americanus. The sequence goes on from OX387241.1 coordinate 194,693,004, forward strand.
ACGTACCGGCAGCCAAGCGCTGTACCTTTTTCTACTTCCCCCTTGTACCCCTCCCCTTGTGACTATAAAAGGGAGAGGAGGGCAATAGTTACAAGGGTTAGACATTCGATAGATCGAACATCACCTCAAGGGACTTAGGCTCGACACCCTCTCCCGACCAGCTTGTAACCCCTACTACAAGCACTCCTAGCTCGGGAACACGGCAACTCCACACTGGACGTAGGGTATTACTCCTCAAAGGCTCGAACCGGTCTAAATCCCGTTGTCTCCTGTGCTAACCATCGGAGCCCGATGCACGATCGATATAAATTTACTGCCGGTGGTAGAGAACCCCGACATTCACCTAGATAAACATTTAATTAATGTTTTCTTTCATTAAGGTTATTTCATGTGAAGGTTTATCATTTAATCTTTTTAATAGTGATTGTGTACACATCTATGAAAATAATTTCAATCTAAATTTCTCAAAACAGTAAGGGTATTTAGAGATCCTAAAATAAGTTATGCAACCATTTACAAGGGGTCACAAGGATAAAGGACACATTCTCCTATTTAACTCCTACTAACAAGCTTATGTGCACCCTAACTTTTAAAAGCAAAAATAAATTATAGAAACAAGGACAGGGGTCCTTGCTGGCCTAAATGTTACTAATCATGCCACTGGGTCAAGCTTGGACATTAATGTGACAACCCGCCCAGGAAAATACCGTACTATCGCCTAAACCAATCCACTTTGGTCATTAGGCGATAATAATGTATCATCCTGTCGTTAGTCGTCGGATTAACGCCCGGTAAATCACTTAAATAGCAACAAGGATTGACATATATGCATTAAAACTCACGCGAAGGCGAGTCCAGAGATACAACATAAATAACATCCGAAATTTACCCCAAAGGGTTTAATTATTACAAACCGAAGTTTTTGACATAAGACGTAGTTCGCAGTTTTTTGAAATAGCGGAATTAAACTAACGGGAAGCGGAAACACCACGGAGGCCATCCATGATGCTCTCGGTCGTCATCCTCCACCCACTCCGCCTCCCAGCCGTGGGATCTCTCCGGCCACACATCTCCGAAAGCATTACCCGGATCAACAGATTATAGCAAGGCCGAGTATACTAATACTCGGCAAGACTTACCCGTCGGTGATATCTACTTTACCAACTCTAGATATGAGAGGCTTTCGCTCTGGGTTGCTTTTGCTAAAAAGTAACAAAGAGTATGTCCTTACTTTCAAGATTTTAGCACAAGTTCTAGTGGGTTTAATCTTTACTAAATTAGCCATCTAGTACAAACAAGTTGTATGTTGACGGTTAATAATTGTATCAAAGTTCGTTCGTGACTCGCAAGCGTACAAGTCTCCCGTCGTAGTCAAGGGACCCTTCTTCCCTCGAGTGGTGAACCCAAGGTATCGAATCCGTGGAACAAATGTGTGACGCAAGACTTAATCTATTAAAGCCAAATAACTGCAATCTTCCATAAAGAACCTAATGCATCTAAGTAAAAGACACAAAACGAATCTAATCTACTAAAAACCGGAGAAAACAAAGTAAGATTGGGTAGATAAACCGATCTAGAGGGATCGGGGGTAAGCCTTTTGTTGAAGTTCCAAGCAAGAGAAGAAGTAGCAAATCGAATCTTAATAGAAGCCTCTTTAAATCGTGGTTTCTCGTCCAAATCCGAAAACATCCGCCTTTCGAGACCCCCCGTTCGTCACAACGTATCCCTATTCATGCGGGGAGCTTAGGGCGAGTCAAAAGACAAGTCGAGATTCTTTCGGAAGATCCGCGTGTACCTCTAGCCACCGCGGCTACAAGAACACCCTATGTAATCTATCTCGAGAATAGAATTGAAATAAGCAAAGCCGATCGAAAAACGAAATCTTCGAGGAAACACTTGATCGCTAAGAAAAGATTCAACTTGATAATTCAACTATGACAATGATACATACACAAGATCACCACCGGATCCTTCCTTGATCTTGCTTCTAGCTCCGGAACTCCGACGTGGTCTTCCATGCAAGGTTCCCACGTCGGCTAGGGAAACCCTAGTCAACTAGCTCGACCCTCTCTTCTCCGACATGGTGTCCCTCTCTTCTCTTGCTCCTCGGCGGCCGAAGACGAAATCTTCTCTCGCGTGGCTCTCGGTCGGGGGACTATAAATAGCCCGATTGGCGGCTAGGGCAAAGGAGGACGGATTTGGGCCCTAAATGGGCACCGGGCCGACCGGACCGGGCCGGCCGGCCCGGGCCCATTTAGGCCCGGCCCGTGGGCTCCTTTGCCCGACGTCGGTTCCCTTGCTTCCCGGATGTTTCCCCCTTCGCATGTAGGTCCATGTTGTCGGTTTCTCTCCGAATTGGACTCAACTCCTTGTCTTGCAAGATTCCGCACTTTTCCGGTCGGTCCCCGGAGTCCGTCGTCTTCTCGGATCAAGTCCCCCGCTTCTTGGAGTTAAGTTTGCTTCATTGCATGACTTGTTCGGGGCTTCAAGGTCTTGTCATGAGGTGCTTGATGAACTTATCCCGAAAGTCTTGCATTCAACACTAAAACCCCGCATAAACATTAAACTCCAAAACCGACATGCACACGTGAACTTGTTATACCACGGGGGTTAGTACCAATGGATAAGGTATAAAACTCATGCCAACACCGAAGGTAAACTCATGGCTAGGTTGACGGATTTTCACCGTCAACATCTCATGCATTGCTCATGAACTCTCATCTCACTTGTCTCTCAAGCCTATATATTCTACTCCTTTCCCTCTCATATATATGTGGTAGGCTTTATATGGAGCTTTGGGAAAGTTTAGTCCTAACAAGATTTTATAAATGAGGTGTTGTCAAAACAAGACAAGCTTCTCATGGTCTTACCGAGACTCGTCAAAAAGGTCATTGGAAAATAATGTTAATCAAGGAGGGGAAAGAGAAAAATACACACACTTTTAGATGAGTGGACATGTGCAAATGGCAAAGAGTGATCCCGAGGAACAAAAGAAGTCCTCGTTGTCGGATTGCACATGGTTGGAAAATGAGAATGGATCTTTTTAACTTGAAGCCTTGAATGCACTTTTAGAGAGCCGGGGAGTTTACTTTACGCACATATATTTTTTTCTCTTTCTCATATTTCTCATTCTTTTCTTTCTTTCATTCATTGATTTTTTTTTCTTGTCATATATTCAGTCCATGACTTTCACAACGAAGTTTTGATTTTTTTTATATACCTTGAAAGTCATGAGTATCACTGGATTTTTTTTTTCTTTCATCATCATTTTTTTTAAAATATTCCCCTTTGAACTCTAAAACTGCACCGTACCTACCTCCTCCCCCATGCTTAGACGTTGCTCGTCCTCGAGCAAAGAGGCGAAAAATAAGGTAGGTACCGGAATATTTTTCCTTGGAGAGATACTTGAAATCTTCAACGTTGGCACCGTTTTGCGATCTTCCTTGAATTGATGATCCATTCTCAACGATAGGTTGTGGTCAAGGAGGTAATCACAAAAAATGATATTTGGTTTAAGGGTGGATATCCGGCGAAGTTTGTGAGATCTCCGTTGCGGGGATACACAATGCACGGATAAGAGGCTAGCAAAAAGATAGATACGCAAAAATGGAATGACCAGCTTCTTAGTCTCGGGCCGCAGAAATCATGGCCTGCAATAACTCACTCAAAAATAAATCTTGTACACTAAGGTTTATGCACTCAAATATATATAAGGCTTTGGATAGGTTGAGCAACACACAAGTGATATTTGTGACAAGGTTAGCAATATTTTTGAGCATAAAAGACATCTTTAATCTATTCATAACTTGAGAGCACATAAAACACTATGTGTCTTTATTTTAATCATAAACTCCGCTGAAAATTAAGCTAGCATTTAAATAAATTCAGATCTGTATTTTTAAGAGAGCACTAGCTTAAACATGCATAAATCAATTACAAAGATGAACAAAGCTGCAATTTTAATCATATATCATCATGGCACGAATTTTGTAACTTTTCCAATGATATAATCAAGGTGGTGACTTTATTAATGGTGACATCAAGTTGAAATACACACTGAAAATAAACAAACATGCTTGCTGAAAATTAAATAAAAACAGAAAATACTACGCAAACACACATAAGCAAAAGCTGAAAATTACAGAGGAAAAGAAAAGAAAAGAAAACTAAAGTTCCTAAATCTTCTAGTCCTCCGCCGGTGGTTGATGTTGATAGTCTTGATAATAATACCCTTGCTCATAATATGGTTGGACGCTTCCTCCGACGAATTGATTTGGCTCCACAAGGTGAAGGCGTCCAAGTTCAAAGGCAATATTTGCGTTGCCTTCACCGAGTTGGGCTGCGTTAGATTGGATGGCTGCGATGTTTTGAGCGTTTCTTGCAGCATACCCTCCAATAATGGCCATGCTTTGTTGTGGTTGGGGATGATGAGCGTAGGACTCCGCGAAGTTAGCGTTGGGCACAACATAATTTTGTGGGGGTACCGGTGCACCACCCCCCCCCCCCCCCCCCATGCTTGTCCTTGTGACCCTCCGTAATAACTTGGCGGAGGAGGGACCCCGCCGAATGGTTGCACATTGGGTTGTGCTCCACTCGCTTGTGCGGAGGATGTTCCCTCCTCTACTATTCTTCCTCTTTTGTTCTTCCTTGCAGGGACAAGTAGTCCCTCTTCCAACCAATCTTCCCTTCCTTCGGTGAAAAGCCTAAGCCTCTCATTCGGAAGGGGTAGGTTTACAATGGCCAATCGATAACCTCCTCTCTCATCTCCACTAATGTATTTGCCTTGCCGCAAATACTCAAAACCGAGAGAGGTACCACGCAAAAGGTGAGCGGGGTTTCTTGCGATCCCCGGTCGCAAGGAAAAGGCCAACATGGAGAGGTAACACCCCGAAACAATATTACCCGCCCCCGATGTTGCTTCACAACACCAACGGTTGATCATGAGGTAAGAGGGGTCTATTGGCTGCCCGGCAATTAAAGCCGAGTATAGCCAATTCAACTCCGTGTCGGTCACCTTTGTTTCCTTCATCCTCCCCAATACCCTCTTGCACATCCAAGAGTGAAATATCCGGATAATGGGGTTGCGGATGCAATTGCGTTGTTGATGGGCTTCTCCGGAGATCATGTTCCAAAATCCCGCCAACATGCCGGTGGCACGTCAACTTTCTCCGAGCTCCCTTGTGGAATCCGAGCAGCTCCCTAACGTGCTCGTAGGGAACCACTTGCTCGATTCCCTCCAACCGAATGACAAGCTTTGCACCCCATCATCATCAACGATGGGTGCAATAGTCATCAAAATTTCCAAGGCGTAACCCAAATGGGTGTCCACCGATATTCCGTTGGAGAACCGCACCCATCCGAGGTGCCCCAACATATAGTATATGTCGGTGCAAAAACCCAAGGTGTAGAGTGCTTGGTCGTCGAACTCGACATTCGGCACAAGCCTCTTCTCAAGATTGGCGAGCCTCTCCTCCTCCTCCGCCGACAAGATGATGAAGCCGTACGAAGAGTGTGTCGGGGTGTAAGGAGGTGGTGCGGTTGAGCGAGTCGATCATCGTGGTGGCGCGGGCTGCTCCTCCGTGTGCCCACGAGGTTCGGTGAACCTCATGGAAGTGCTTCTCGCAGCCCTCATACCACCAAGGAGGAGAGCATCGTTCCTCCTCGGTGGTGCCGTGTCCGTCTCCATGCTCCGGGAGACTCGGAAACCGAGTGCCTCCTCGAAGACGTTGTTGATGACGGCTTGGACGACGACGAACTCTTCTTCTTGGAGAAGAGACTTGTGGTCTTCTTCCACATGGTTGCTGCACTCTTTCTTCAACTAAAATTCCGGGTTGCAACCGGTAAACTAGGCACTTAAACTCTTTGCTTCGGATGTGGACTTTGAGTGGATTAAGGATGTGGATTTTTCTTGAGCTATCAAGCTTGGGATGGTTGGCTAAGTCTACGGAGGTTCTGAGCACACAAACTTGAACACACAAACAAGGGAAGGAGAGGGAAGCTTGCTCGCGGAAAACGGGAGCCGGGGGGCTCCTTAAATAGGGCAGGCCGGCCGGCCGGGCCGGCCGGCCCGGGCTCCTCCGGCTCCTCCCCGCCGCGTCTTTCTCCCAAAGACGATCATTTCGCCTCCGCAACTTTCCCCGCCCGCGTGCTCCACGAGTTGCACCGCCCAAACGCTCTCGTCCACTCCTTTTATTGAATTATTGGTCCTCCCACTTGATGCTCCATGCTTTGGGTCATGTCCATGCTCCCTAGCTCCACTTGCTTCACATGCCACCATGAAAATCCTGCAAAGTTGATGCTTGCTGCCCACCATGCTTGTCCTTTGCATGTGGAATTGGTGAAAGTTGATAAAAGGGAATCCAATGGTGCATGCATGATTAATTCAAACTTGATTGCCTCCATTTAGGTGTGTTTAAGGTTAAGCACTCCTCTAATTCGAAATTTAAAATATTTTTCAGAGCCATGCAAGAGCTCAAGCATAATTTTAGAGAAGTTTTTAAACCATTAAAAACAAATGTAAGTCGAAAATATTTTTCGACTACGTCGATTTTGGTCTCACCGGTAAAGTTTGCTTTCATCGGTTGAGAGCGAACGTTTTCCGGCTTGATCATGGGGGCGTAGGTTTAGGTTCTAATTTTGGATAAATAAGAAAGATTTTGAATAAAACAAAATTAGAATGGGCTTAGAAAAATTCTAATCCTAGAGAAACCAAGGATAAAGATTTTTAAAACCAACCAAAAGCTTTGATTTCTAGGTTCACGCGAGTCCTACCACGTGCTGAATTTTTATAACACTTGAATATAAATCGTGGCTCTACTCATGTGGTTTTAGCATGAAAAATAAGCCAACCTCAGCACCATAATGAGGGTGAAAGGTTGAGTTAAGGTTCTGAAATTATTTGGTTGAGGGGTTTCTCGAAAAGAAAAGAATCAAACAAGCACATAGGAGGGTTCATGCAAAGGGTTTATGATAAAGCAAACATTCAATCAAGAATTATGTCTCTAATATTGTTCAACCACTTCTAAGTCTAATGTCTTTGCGTAATAAAACTCAAAAACTAAATTATTAAAAATACTCGAAAAACCCGGAATCGGGTTGTCCTCCCGTAGCTTATTCTTGACTCGACGAAACGGGTTGCCTCCCGCCTAGCGTTTCGTTTATAGTCTATAGCTAGACTTCTTCACTTGATTACTCCGATCAACGCTCTTTGCGGGCGTTGCAATCTTGGGTACCCACTTCCGCACCATCTTGGGCGCGGGCTTGACTTCCGCTTAGTTGGCTTAGTCATTTTTTTTGGTCTTCACAGGCGGCTTCTCTTCCTTTGTCTTGACGGATGCAACACCTTCTTTGATTTTTGTTACGTTCATTTTTTTCGGCTCCTTCTTCTTTTTCAGCCCCTCTCGTTTGTTTTGGTTCTCCCTTCACTCCAATCATGTTACATGCCTCAATCCTTGGACGGAACTTGAAGGAACTCCTTTCTCCGTTGATATCGAACATGATCTCCCCCTTGCCAACATCAATAGTTGCTCCCACGGTCTTGAGGAACGGCCTCCCTAGGATGAGCGGCGGCTTCTCCCTCTCTCCCATCTCGAGCACAACGAAGTCGACGGGGATGAAGTGGTGTCCAATCTTCACGGGTACATCTTCGCAATGCCTAAGGGATAGCGAATGGAGTTGTCTCCCAACTCCAAACATATTCCCGTAGGCTCCATCGTAGGCGTAGCTTCTCGAACACATCCCTCGGCATGACGCTCACACTAGCTCCAAGGTCGCATAACGCCTTCTCGAAGTTGAAAGAACCAACCGAACATGGAATTGTAGGGCATCCGGGTCTTTTTTGCTTCTCTAGCCCATAAGCAATAGCCGCACTACACTCCTCGGACATCTTGACATGATCTACCCCGAGTGTTGCTATCTCATATTTATTTGCAAGTATGTCTTTAAAGTAACGAGAATATGTAGGTACTTGTAGGGCATCTAGTAATGGCATGTTGATGCTAAGTCTACGCACAACTTCCACAAACTTCTCAAAGTGGTTGTTAAGTTTACCTCGGAAGTAGCGTGGCTTGAGTTGCGGTATCCTCGTGTCATCCTCCGGCATCTCGAATTCGGGTTCCTCGGTGACGATCCCCGTAACCTTCTCTTTAGCGGCTCCTTCCACCTCGGTGGATGGTTTAAGCTTCCTTGCTCCCGCGGACGTTCCGGATCTTCGGTCTCCTTCCCCGAACGCGTTTGAATGGCCTTCGCCGATTCGGGACATTTGGGTTGTCCCGGAAGCTTCCCTTCATCATTAGTGAGGCGCCCCGCAAGTTGTCCAACTTGCGTCTCGAGCATCTTCATCATGTTGAGCACTTGATGATTGGAACTTCCGACCTCCGTCACTTTGCTATCGATGTTCTCCAACACCTTGTCTATGGTCTTGAACTTGGTGACGGTGTCCTTGTTGATCTTAGCTTGCTCATCCATGAACTCCTTCAATTGTATCCGAAGCGGAACCGCGTTAGGAATAGATGAGCTTGCATTAAATTGAGGCCTACCTTGCCCGTAGCGGAAGTTCGGCAATTCTCCCTTCCTCATGTAGTCGAGCACTTTGGCTTCCTCCGGACAATCTTTGCGGACATGGCCATACTCTCCACATTCTTCGCATGTGGACCTTGCTTCGCGGGCCTTCAAGTCTTGAGCCTCTTTCTTTTCTATCTCCATCTTCTCCAACCTCCTCATGAGCGAGTCGATCTTGCCCTCAAGTATGTCTTCCTTCTCCACTTGCAAGACTCCTTTGACGTTCCCCATGGGTTGAGCCGGATGTAGGTGCCCGGATGACGCCCACGTGTCATTATCCGCGACCTTCTTGAATAGCGTGAAAGCTTCCGTCGGTGTAAGCTCGATGATAGATCCTCCCGCTGATGCATCGATGATCGTCCTTGACGCCATGGTGAGTCCTTGATAGAACTTTTGCACGAGGTCTTCTTTCGGGAACTTGTGATGTGGAACCGCCCGGTGTACTCGTTGAAGCGCTCGAATGCCTCCGAGATAGTTTCGTAGGATATTGAACAAAGGTGGCAATCTTATTACGCAAGCTTTGAGTTTTACCCGGTGAGTAGTATTCCTTCATGAAAGCCTTCATCGGCGTGTTCCAATTTTGCACCGTCTCCGCCTGGTTGAGAGTGGAACCATTGCAAAGCCTTCCCGAGTAGTGAAAACGGAAAAAGCCTTGCCCTCATTTGATCTTGAGTCACCCCATCCATGTTGAAAGTCTGACATAGTTGAATGAATGCTTGGAGGTGAAGGTTCGGATCCTCTTTGCCGGTGAAGGGTGAATGTTGCACCATGCGGATTGTTGAGGTCTTGATCTCGAACGGTCTTCCGATCTCCTCGAGGTTCAAGATTGGTAGGTCGATGATGTCCGGGGGTGCATAGCTCCCCAATCTTGCGTTCTTCCGGTGGTTGGTCACCCATTGGTGGAAGTCGATTCTCCCGCGGACTTTGAGGTGGTGAATTCTCCGAGATTCCTCGCGATCCTTTGTCTTCCGACTCCGAATCTACAAAATCCAACTTTTTAGCTTGATGTGCTTCGCGTCTCCTTAGCCTCGTAAAGTTTTTCCGGATCATCCACAAAATTATCGGGTTTGTTGGAGAGGTAGCCGTCCATCTCTCGTTAGGGTTAGCAATAAACAAAGTATGCAAAAAAAAACTAGAAAACAAAACAAATCTATAAAGACTAGAGTCGACAAACTAGATTAGATGTATTTTGAGGATGATCAAAATTTAATAGATGCAAAAATAAAACAAAATCAGTACTGAAAATTACAAAAAAAAGCGATAAAAAATCAAATCTTGATCACTTGTTCCCCGACAACGGCGCCGTAAAAAGGGGCTTGTTGACGGTTAATAATTGTATCAAAGTTCGTTCGTGACTCGCAAGCGTACAAGTCTCCCGTCGTAGTCAAGGGACCCTTCTTCCCTCGAGTGGTGAACCCAAGGTATCGAATCCGTGGAACAAATGTGTGACGGAAGACTTAATCTATTAAAGCCAAATAACCGCAATCTTCAATAAAGAACCTAATGCATCTAAGTAAAAGACACAAAACGAATCTAATCTACTAAAAACCGGAGAAAACAAAGTAAGATTGGGTAGATAAACCGATCTAGAGGGATCGGGGTAAGCCTTTTGTTGAAGTTCCAAGCAAGAGAAGAAGTAGCAAATCGAATCTTAATAGAAGCCTCTTTAAATCGTGGTTTCCCGTCCAAATCCGAAAACATCCGCCTTTCGAGACCCCCATTCTCGTCACAACGTATCCCTATTCATGCGGGGAGCTTAGGGCGAGTCAAAAGACAAGTCGAGATTCTTTCGGAAGATCCGGCGTGTACCTCTAGCCACCGCGGCTACAAGAACACCCTATGTAATCTATCTCGAGAATAGAATTGAAATAAGCAAAGCCGATCGAAAAACGAAATCTTCGAGGAAACACTTGATCGCCGGGAAAAGATTCAACTTGATAATTCAACTATAACAATAATACATACACAAGATCACCACCGGATCCTTCCTTGATCTTGCTTCTAGCTCCGAGAACTCCGACGTGGTCTTCCGTGCAAGGTTCCCACGTCGGCTAGGGGAACCCTAGTCAACTAGCTCGACCCTCTCCTCTCCTAGATGGTGTCCCTCTCTTCTCTCGCTTCTCGGCGGCCGAAGACGAAATCTTCTCTCGCGTGGCTCTCGGTCGGGGGACTATAAATAGCCCGATTGGCGGCTAGGGCAAAGGAAGACGGATTTGGGCCCTAAATGGGCTCGGCCGGCCGGCCTGGGCCCATTTAGGCCCGGCCCCGTGGGCTCCTTTGCCCGACGTCGGTTCCCTTGCTTCCCGGATGTTTCCCCCTTCGCATGTAGGTCCATGTCGTCGGTTTCTCTCCGAATTGGACTCAACTCCTTGTCTTGCAAGATTCGAAGACTTTTCTCGGTCGGGTCCCCGGAGTCTGTCGTCTTCTCGGATCAAGTCCCCGGCTTCTTGGAGTTAAGTTTGCTTCATTGCATGACTTGTTTAGGGCTTCAAGGTCTTGTCATGAGGTGCTTGATGAACTTATCCCGAAAGTCTTGCATTCAACACTAAAACCCTGCATAAACATTAAACTCCAAAACCGACATGCACACGTGAACTTGTTATACCACGGGGGTTAGTACCAATGGATAAGGTATAAAACTCATGCCAACACCGAAGGTAAACTCATGGCTAGGTTGACGGATTTTCACCGTCAACATTGTACAACACAATTAATCAAGCATAATGTTCATCAACTTCCATCATTAGGGATCTCATGGCTAGTGGAGTAAGTAGTCTCGTATAACGGTGATAGGCCAACAATCGATTGATTTAAACCTTGCAAGGTAGACCTAAACACATGGTGGGATTCCCCTCGCGAGGACAACCACCAAGCGGTTCCCAAAACCCTTCGGGTCGGGATCGAATCTTACGGTCTTTGGTGCGAGCTATCCGGCATACCCCGCACGCACCGGACTCACCGTACACCACCGTAGCTAGCCGTGAGACGTATCCCAAGAGTAGTAATATCCCTCGTCGCCTCATTAAGGTACTAGGCTTACCGGTCCCATTCCCGATAAGTGCTTAGTACATTCAAACACTTAACCGACAATAGCCATTGTCCGGAGCCCAAATCCCATGCTCTTACCACATGAGCAAATCCATTTAAGGAGACCTCATGATTCCTATCTAGGGACCTATTCTCGCGAGTGACATCATCACCCGACTTGTAATGGTCCTATAGCTTAGCGACTATCGACCTATCATACTAGTAAGGACAAAGGTACCTAGGGATCATACATCTAGGGTTCCATACAACTCCCGAACTTAAATGCACAAACATCCATAGATAATTGAATAACAAAACTTGAACACCGGGTCGGATGCACCGGGCTTTGTTGACGGTGAAAATCCGTCAACCTAGCCATGAGTTTACCTTCGGTGTTGGCATGAGTTTTATACCTTATCCATTGGTACTAACCCCCGTGGTATAACAAGTTCACGTGTGCATGTCGGTTTTGGAGTTTAATGTTTATGCGGGGATTTAGTGTGGAATGCAAGACTTTCGGGATAAGTTCATCAAGCACCTCATGACAAGACCTTGAAGTCCCGAACAAGTCATGCAATGAAGCAAACTTAACTCCAAGAAGCCGGGGACTTGATCCGAGAAGACGACGGACTCCGGGGACCCGACCGGTAAAAGTGCTTGAATCTTGCAAGACAAGGAGTTGAGTCCAATTCGGAGAGAAACCGATGACATGGACCTACATGCGAAGGGGGAAACATCCAGAAGCAAGGGAACCGACGTCGGGCAAAGGAGCCCACGGGCCGGGCCTAAATGGGCCCGTGCCGCCCGGCCCGGCCCGATCCGGCCCCGGGCCCATTTTGGGCCCAAATCCGTCCTCCTTTGCCCTAGCCGCCAATCGGGCTATTTATAGTCCCCCCGACCGAGAGCCACGCAGAAGATTTCGTCTTCGGCCGCCGAGGAGCAGAGAAGAGAGGGACACCATGTCGGAGAAGAGAGGGTCGAGCTAGTTGACTAGGGTTTCCCTAGCCGACGTGGGAACCTTGCATGGAAGACCACGTCGGAGTTCCCCGGAGCTAGAAGCAAGATCAAGGAAGGATCCCGTGGTGATCTTGTGTATGTATCATTGTCATAGTTGAATTATCAAGTTGAATCTTTTCTTAGCGATCAAGTGTTTCCTCGAAGATTTCGTTTTTCGATCGGCTTTGCTTATTCCAATTCTATTCGTACGATAGATTACATAGGGTGTTCTTGTAGCCGCGGTGGCTAGAGGTACACGCCGGATCTTCCGAAAGAATCTCGACTTGTCTTTTGACTCGCCCTAAACTCCCCGCATGAATAGGGATACGTTGTGATAGAACGGGGGTCTCGAAAGGCGGATGTTTTCGGATTTGGACGGAGACCACGATTTAAAGAGGCTTCTATTAAGATTTGATTTGCTACTTCTTCTCTTGCTTGGAACTTCAACAAAAAGCTTACCCCGATCCCTCTAGATCGGTTTATCTACCCAATCTTACTTTGTTTTCTCCGGTCTTTAGTAGATTAGATTTATCTTTGTTTTGTGTTCTTATCTAGATGCATTAGGGTTTCTCTTTTACCAAAGATTGAAGTTACTTGGCTTTACTAGATCAACTCTTGCGTCACACATTTGTTCCACGGATTTGATACCTTGGGTTCACCACTCGAGGGAAGAAGGGTCCCTTGACTACGACGGGAGACTTGTACGCTTGCGAGTCACAAACGAACTTTGATACAATTATTAACCGTCAACAAGCCCCTTTTTCCGGCGCCGTTGCTTGGGAGCAAGTGATCAAGATTTGATTTTTTATTGCCTTTTTGTAATTTTCAGTTTTCTTTTTGTTTTTCTTTTTGCATCTACTAAACTTTGATCATCCTCAAATACATCTAATCTAGTTTGTCTAACCCTAGTTTTCATAGATTTATTTTTCCTTTCTAGTTTTTGTATACTTTGCTTATTGCTAACCCTAACCTAGAGATGGTTGGCTACCTCTCCAAGAAACCCAAGCTTTTTTGTGGATGATCCAGGAAAACTTTACGGGCAAAGGTGACATGCAACACAAGCTAAAGGGGTGGAAACCCTAGATTCAAAAGTTGAAGTCGAAGGACCGTCGAAATCTCCAAGGGAATCACCACCTCCAAGTCCAAAGGAAGATCAACCTCAACCACGGAGCGCCGCGCACCCCGGACATCGTTGATCTACCTATCATAAACCTTCAAGACGCCGGGAGGCCGTTCAAGATCAAAGTCTCAACTATCCGCATGACGATTGCGAGAGCCGAATGCATACGAGTCGGATTCCTTTAGTGGCATATCGGTTTACTTAAGAGGAGGATGGAGAAGATGGAAATGGAGAAAGAAGCTCAACACCTAAGGGCCGCCGAAGCAAGATCCTCATGCAAGGAGTGTGTGGAGTACGACCATGTCCAAGGACGCCGTCACTAAGTTCGAGGCTATGGAGAAAATATTGAAGAATTTAGATGGCAAGGTGACGGAGGTCGGAAGCTCTATACGTGAAGTGTTCATCGTGATGAAGATGCTAAGACGCAAGTGGGACAACTTGCCGGCGCCCGATGGGTAACAAAGAAGAATATCCGAGACAACTCCAAGGTCCCAAGACGGCGAAGGCTACTCAAGCTCATTCGGGAGAGATGAAGGATCACATTAGAGACCATGAAGATCACGACCGAAGGACCGGAGTTCGAGATGCCGAGCCACAAGGAAGTTGTTGCATCCGTCAAGACCAAGGACAAAGCCAGCCTCGTGAAGACCATAAAAAAATTGACTAAGCCAAAGTGGGTACCCAAGATTGCAACGCTCGCAAAGAGCGTTGATCCGAAGTAATCAAGTGAAGAAGTCTAGCCATGGACTATAAACGAAGCGCTAGGCGGGAGGCAACCCGTTTCGTCAAGTCAAGAATAAGCTACGGGAGGACAACCCGATTCCGGGTTTTTCGAGTCTTTTTAATAATTTAGTTTTTGAGTTTTATTACGCAAAGACATTAGACTTAGAAGTGGTTGAACAATATTAGAGACATAATTCTTGATTGAATGTTTGCTTTATCATAAACCCTTTGCATGAACCCTCCTATGTGCTTGTTTGTTCTTTTCTTTTCGAGAAACCCCAACCAAATAATTTCAGAACCTAACTCAACCTTTCACCCTCATTATGGTGCTGAGGTTGACTTATTTTTCGTGCTAAAATCACACGAGTAGAGCCACGATTTATGTTTAAGTGTTAATAAAATTCAGCACGTGGTAGGACTCGCGTGAACCTAGAAATCAAAACTTTTGGTTGGTTTTAAAAATCTATATCCTTGGTTTCTCTAGGATTATAATTTTTCTAAGCCTATTCTAATTTTGTTTTATTCAAAATCTTTCTTATTTAGCCAAAATTAGAACCTAAACCTATGCCCCCATGATCAAGCCGGGAAAATGTCTGCTCTCAACCAATGAAGGCAAACTATACCGGTGAGACCGGAATCGACGTAATAAAAAAATATTTTCGACTTGCATTTGTTTTTAATGGTTTAAAAACTTCTCTAAAATTATGTTCGAGCTCTTGCATGGCTCTGAAAAATATTTTAAATTTCGAATTAGAGGAGTGCTTAACCTTAAACACACCTTAATGGAGGCAATCTAGTAATCATGCATGCACCATTGGATTCCCCTTCATCAACTTTCACCAATCCCACATGCAAAGGACAAGCATGGTGGGCAGCAAGCATCAACTTTGTAGGGATTTCATGGTGGCATGTGAAGCAAGTGGAGCTAGGGAGCATGGACATGACCCAAAACATGAAGCATCAAGTGGAAGGACCAATAGTGGACGAGAGCGTTTGGGCGGTGTAACTCGTGGAGCACGCGGGCAGGAAAGTTGCAGAGGTGAAATGATCGTCCTCGGAAGAAAGACGAGACGGGGAGGAGCACCGAGGCCGGCCTCACCTACATAAGGAGCCCCCCGGCTCCCGTTTTCTGCAGGCAAGCTTCCCTCTCCTTCCTTTGTTTGTGTGTTCAAGTTTGTGTGCTCAAAACCTCCGTAGACATAGCCAACCTTCCCAAGCTTGATGACTCAAGAAAAAAAAATCCACATCCTTAATCCACTCAAAGTTCACATCCGAATCAAAGAGTCTAAGTGCCTAGTTACCGGTTGCAACCCGGAGTTTTAGTTGAAGAAAAGAGTGCAAGCATGGAAGAAAACCACAAGTCTCTTCTCCAAGAAGAAGAGTTCGTCGTCGTCCAAGCCGTCATCAACCACGTCTTCGAGGAGGCACTCGGTTTCCGAGTCTCCCGGAGCATGGAGACGGATACGGCGCCACCGAGGAGGAACGATGCTCTCCTCCTTGGTGGTATGAGGGCTGCAAGAAGCACTTCCATGAGGTTCACCAAACCTCGTGGGCACACGGAGGAGCAGCCCGCGCCACCACGACGATCGACTCGCTCAACCGCACCACCTCCTTACACCCCGACATACTCTTCGTACGGCTTCATCATCTTGTCGGCGGAGGAGGACGAGAGGCTCGCCAATCTTGAGAAGAGGCTTGTGCCGAACGTCGAGTTCGACGACCAAGCACTCTACACCTTGGGTTTTGGCACCGACATATACTATATGTTGGGGCACCTCGGATGGGTGCGGTTCTCCAACGGAGTATCGGTGGACACCCATTTGGGGTTCGCCTTGGAAATTTTAATGACTATTGCACCCATCGTTGATGATGATGGGGTGCAAAGCTTGTCATTCCGTTTGGAGGGAGTCTAACAAGTGGTTCCCTACGAGCACGTTAGGGAGCTGCTTGGATTCCACAAGGGAGCTCCGAGAAAGTTGACGTGCCACCCGCATGTTAGCGGGATTTTGGAAAATGATCTCCGGAGAAGCCCATCAACAACGCAATTGCATCCGCAACCCCATTATCCGGATATTTCACTCTTGGATGTGCAAGAGGGTATTGGGGAGGGTGAAGGAAACAAAGGTGACCGACACGGAGTTGAATTGGCTATACTCGGCTTTAATTGCCAGGCAGCCAATAGACCCCTCTTACCTCATGATCAACCGTTGGTGTTGTGAAGCAACATCGGGGGCGGGTAATATTGGTTCGAGGTGTTACCCCTCCATGTTGGCCTTTTCCTTGCGGCCGGGGATCGCAAGAAACCCCGCTCACCTTTTGCGTGGTACCTCTCTCGGTATTGAGTATTTGCGGCAATGCAAATACATTAGTGGAGATGAGAGAGGAGGTTATCGGTTGGCCATAGTAAACCTACCCCTTCCGAATGAGAGGCTTAGGCTTTTCACCGAAGGAAGGGAAGATTGGTTGGAAGAGGGACTACTTGTCCCTGCAAGAAAGAACAAAAGAGGAAGAATCGTAGAGGAGGGAACATCCTCCGCACAAGCGAGTGGAGCACAACCCAATGTGCAACCATTCGGCGGGGTTCCTCCTCCGCCAAGTTATTACGGAGGGTCACAAGGACAAGCATGGGGGGTGGTGCACCGGTACCCCCTCAAAATTATGTTGTGCCCAACGCTAACTTCGCGAGTCCTACGCTCATCATCCCCAACCACAACAAAGCATGGCCATTATTGGAAGGTTTGCTGCAAGTAACGCTCAAAACATCGCAGCCATCCAAGCTAACGCAGCTCAACTCGGGGAAGGCAACGCAAATATCGCCTTGGAACTTGGACGCCTTCACCTTGTGGAGCCAAATCAATTCGTCGAAGGAAATGTCCAATCATATTATGAGCAAGGGTATTATTATCAAGATCATCAACATCAACCACCGGCGGAGGACTAGAAGATTTAGGAACTTTAGTTTTCTTTTCTTTTCTTTTTCTCTCGTAATTTTCAGCTTTTGCTTATGTGTGTTTGCGTAGTATTTTCTGTTTTTATTTAAATTTCAGCAAGCATGTTAGTTTATTTTCAGTTTGTATTTCAACTTGATGTCATCATTAATAAAGACACCACCTTGATTATATCATTGGAAAAGTTACAAAATTTGTGCCATGATGATATATGATTATAATTGCAGCTTTGTTCATCTTTGTAATTGATTTATGCATGTTTAAGCTAGTGCTCTCTTAAAAATACAAATCTGAATTTATTTAAATGCTAGCTTAATTTTCAGCGGAGGTTATGATTAAAATAAAGACCCATAGTGTTTCATGTGCTCTCAAGTTATGAGTAGATTAAAGATGTCTTTTATGCTAAAAAATATTGCTAACCTTGTCACAAATATCACTTGTGTGTTGCTCAACCTATCCAAAGCCTTATATATATTTGAGTGCATAAACCTTAGTGTACAAGATTTATTTTTGAGTGCGTTATTGCAGGCCATGATTTCTCTGGCCCGAGACTAAGAAGCTGGTCATTCCGTTTTTGCGTATCTATCTTTTTGCTAGCCTTTTATCCGTGCATTGTGTATCCCCGCATCGGTGATCTCACAAACTTCGCCGGGTATCCACCCTTAAACCAAATATCATCTTTTGTGATTACCTCCTTGACCACAACCTATCGTTGAGAATGGATCATCAATTCAAGGAAGATCGCAAGACGGTGCCAACGTTGAAGATTCCAAGTATCTCTCCAAGGAAAATTATTTTCGGTACCTACCATATTTTTCGCCTCTTTGCTCGAGGACGAGCAACGTCTAAGCATGGGGGAGGAAGTAGGTACGGTGCAGTTTTAGAGTTCAAAGGGGAATATTTAAAAAAAAAATCCAGTGATACTCATGACTTTCAAGGTATAAAAAATCAAAACTTCGTTGTGAAAGTCATGGACTGAATATATGACAAGAAAAAAATGAATGAATGAAAGAAAGAAAAGAATGAGAAATATGAGAAAGAGAAAAAATATATGTGCGTAAAGTAAACTCCCCGGCTCTCTAAAAGTGCATTCAAGGCTTCAAGTTAAAAAGATCCATTCTCAATTTTCCAACCATGTGCAATCCGATAACGAGGACTTCTTTTGTGCCTCGGGATCACTCTTTGCCATTTGCACATGTCCACTCATCTAAAAGTGTGTGTATTTTTCTCTTTCCCCTCCTTGATTAACATTATTTTCCAATGACCTTTTTGACGAGTCTCGGTAAGACCATGAGAAGCTTGTCTTATTTTGACAACACCTCATTTATAACATCTTGTTAGGACTAAACTTTCCCAAAGCTCCATATAAAGCCTACCACATATATATGAGAGGGAAAGGAGTAGAATATATAGGCTTGAGAGACAAGTGAGATGAGAGTTTATGAGCAATACACGAGATGATTTAAATTTGTGAATTTGGTTTAGCTTTTCTTCATCTCGATCTTCATTTCAAAAATTCTGAGATCTATTTAAAACTTTGTGAGCATGTTAATACTTGTGGGATAAGCTTAAAAAGAATCTACCCTCCGTAGAGATGAAGGCTAGTACATTATGGAACTTTAATGAATTAAAATTTTGAGAGCATTATGTTTTCTCATGTATGATCAAGTGCAAGGTTTAAACATTGTTTGGCAATGATGATATCCATCGAAGGCTTACTCGAGGACGAGCAAGGTTTAAGCATGGGGGAGATGTTGACGGTGAAAATCCGTCAACCTAGCCATGAGTTTACCTTCGGTGTTGGCATGAGTTTTATACCTTATCCATTGGTACTAACCCACGTGGTATAACAAGTTCACGTGTGCATGTCGGTTTTGGAGTTTAATGTTTATGCGGGGATTTAGTGTGGAATGCAAGACTTTCGGGATAAGTTCATCAAGCACCTCATGACAAGACCTTGAAGTCTCGAACAAGTCATGCAATGAAGCAAACTTAACTCCAAGAAGCCGGGACTTGATCCGAGAAGACGACGGACTCCGGGGACCCGACCGAGAAAAGTGCCGAATCTTGCAAGACAAGGAGTTGAGTCCAATTCGGAGAGAAACCGACCACATGGACCTACATGCGGAAGGGGGAAACATCCGAAGCAAGGGAACCGACGTCGGGCAAAGGAGCCCACGGCCGGGGCCTAAATGGGCCCGGGCCGGCCGGCCCAGAGCCGGTCGGCCCGTGCCCATTTTGGGCCCAAATCCGTCCTCCTTTGCCCTAGCCGCCAATCGGGCTATTTATAGTCCCCCGACCGAGAGCCACGCAGAGAAGATTTCGTCTTCGGCCGCCGAGGAGCAGAGAAGAGAGGGACACCATGTCGGAGAAGAGAGGGTCGAGCTAGTTGACTAGGGTTTCCCTAGCCGACGTGGGAACCTTGCATGGAAGACCACGTCGGAGTTCCCCCGAGCTAGAAGCAAGATCAAGGAAGGATCCCGGTGGTGATCTTGTGTATGTATCATTGTCATAGTTGAATTATCAAGTTGAATCTTTTCTTAGCGATCAAGTGTTTCCTCGAAGATTTCGTTTTTCGATCGGCTTTGCTTATTCCAATTCTATTCGTACGATAGATTACATAGGGTGTTCTTGTAGCCGCGGTGGCTAGAGGTACACGCCGATCTTCCGAAAGAATCTCGACTTGTCTTTTGACTCGCCCTAAGCTCCCCGCATGAATAGGGATACGTTGTGACGAACGGGGGTCTCGAAAGGCGGATGTTTTCGGATTTGGACGGGAAACCACGATTTAAAGAGGCTTCTATTAAGATTTGATTTGCTACTTCTTCTCTTGCTTGGAACTTCAACAAAAAGCTTACCCCGATCCCTCTAGATCGGTTTATCTACCCAATCTTACTTTGTTTTCTCCGGTCTTTAGTAGATTAGATTTATCTTTGTTTTGTGTTCTTATCTAGATGCATTAGGGTTTCTCTTTTACCAAAGATTGAAGTTACTTGGCTTTACTAGATCAACTCTTGCGTCACACATTTGTTCCACTGATTCGATACCTTGGGTTCACCACTCGAGGGAAGAAGGGTCCCTTGACTACGACGGGGGACTTGTACGCTTGCGAGTCACAAACGAACTTTGATACAATTATTAACCGTCAACGGCTTGCCTTCGTCGGCTAAGTTAGCCTCGAGCACCCTCGGTGTCGTCGAGTACTTCCACGTACTTGCAAAGAAAGCTTCGCTCCTCCTTCCTCGGATTCCGGACGAGTGAGTAGTCACCGTCAGGAAGATCTACACAGAATGCAATGCAGGGTTCAGGTGATGTGACAATTTGTTTATCTTATCCAACTCTTTTTTGTCATATTCACCTTAACAAATAATTAAACAATAAATTCCTTTTATGAAGGTTATTATTGTTATGTGTTTCATTCTTTTATTACACACTTGAATTAATGTTCCCATTATACTTGATATTTCATGTGAAGGTCTATTCCTTTTTTCCTCTCGCTAGTAAGGGTGTGTACAAAGATATTTATTTATAAATTAATTCCTTATCAGCAAGGGTGTGTTCTTAACCTTTAATTAAGTTAGGTAATACTTCCCAAAAAGGGAAAAGAATTAAAATGCATTTTCCTTATTTAATCAATATTTAATCTACAAAAGACTTTTAAACCTTTTGATTAAACAATAAATCACTAAAAATTTAAATAAGGGTTTCTTAAGCATCATAACACCCATACTGAACCACTGTACTCACATGCAAAGCTTGGAAGCGAGAAAATAAAATATTTTGGAAAGTAACAAAAGACTAGCTAGCAATCAAATTAAACGCATACAAAAATAAATAAGCATCAAAATGCTCCAATCTTTCTTATACAAGTTCTCTGGTCTTAAACAAGCCTAAAGAATCAGCAAGCACACCTAGAAGCTCTACTGATCTTGCTTCATTAATTTACAAAGGAAAACATGCACAAATTAAGAATAAATATTTTTGGTCATCCAAAAATCCTGATTAAATCACAGGAGGTGTGTTTTGGCATAACAAGACAACATGCACAAGTTGGGCACAAAAACCTAAATATTTTTAGCTACAAAAATCATCTAAGTAGATTCTGCACAAATGGAAACAAATTTATATAAAAAGATTTACTTCATAACTTTGTGCAATTTTTGTCACACAAGCTAGTCATGACATGATACACAACATGTCCAAAAATTGGATACAGGAGACTTGTGGATTTTGAGTTATGGCAGATCTAGGTTTTTCACATTCCTATTTTTCATGCTAAAAATGTCCAGAATCAGACCATGTGAGTATAACAAAAGTTGTAGTACTCTTCACCACGAAACCAACAAAATTGAGTTTGTATTTTTTTTTGAGTTTTCTATGATTTTCTACGCATTTTACAAGTTTCTGGAAAAGGAGTATACTATTGAAGATTCATTTTGCACCGGGGTCCTTAGGATTTTCTACAGTCTTACAGATAGACCCCTAGTTTGCACTAAACACCCTGCAAAGAAGTCGGGGCTTGCAATTGGCCCCTTGGCCATGGGAGGCGGCGGGCTCGCCGGAAATCCGCGGCGCTCCCGCCGGGGAAGCGGCGGGGCGTGACCGTAGGCTCACCTAGGGCCCGGGTGTGGTCGGAGTTGGGACGGAGAGCACGCCGGCGTGGGGGTTCGACGGCGGCCGGCGGCGGCCGCCGTGGCGGCTCGGGCTCCGACGAGGAGGGCACACGGGGTGGACAATGTGTCGGTGTTTTAGACCGGCAACCTACTAAGGGGAGTACCCGAAGTAGATGAATATGGCCTCGCCGAGATCGGTAACTCGAAGGAGGAGACACGTGGCACACAATTTAGACGAGGTTCGGCCGCGAGGTGCGTAATACCCTACGTCTTATATGCTGCGTAGCTCGGATTGATTGGGTACGATTACAAGATGGTGTAATTGTACGCCGCGAGATGAGATTGGATGTAGAGAGGGGTCCCCGCCCTCGCCTTATATAGTCCGGGAGGCGGGTTAAAAGTCGGAGTAGGGAGAGAGTACTAGTCGAGTACGTCTAGGAGTGCTCCATACGAGTGCGGGACATGTACGCCTTCCTAACCGAGTACTTCTCCTCTCGTAGTCCTTGTGCTCCACGCCATCGTGTGTCGTGTAGCGCAAGCCGGTAGTCCTAGGGGCCCACCGAGTAGTCGGTCCCGGTACCCATCGAGGTAGTGGGCCCGGGGGAGGTCCATACGACAAGCCCCCGAGTACTTTGTAGTCGAGAAGGATAGCTTCAAGTAGTCTTGACGGCCTTAACAAGTAGTCCTCGGGCGTCCCCGAGTACTACAAGTCAAAAGTCCTCAAAAATAGTCGAAGCATCCCGAGGTCGGAATGTGCTCCGCCCAATGTCCGAGCAATCTTGAAGTCTTCTCGAGTAGTCCCAAGCGTCCTCGAGTGTCGCCTCGAAGGTCTTCAAAAACGCTCGCGTTGTCTTGAAGCCGAAGGCGATATGGAAGTGCGATTGCAAAATCGCACTCCATATGGAGTAGCCCCCGAGCCTTAGGTTGAGTCGTAGGCTCTGGCTGAGGGTCCATCTGAAGTCTTGGCAAGAATATCCCGAAAAATCCGGAGAAAAAACCGAAGGACACGTGGCACGGAGCCCCCGAGCCTTGAGTCGAGTACTTCCTCTCGAATTGAAGGGTCATCTTGTAGAATGTGTCCTGAGATGCTCCTGAGTCTTGTCGCTTCCCAGGTAGTCGAGTAGAAGTAGCCAAGCCCCCCGAGGTGAGGCGCGTCGACTAGTAGAATGCAAAGAGTCACCCGCGGCCGCCGAGTCGGCCCGAGCGCGGACTTATCCATCCCGCCGTTGGAGGGCCATTTTGGCTTATAAATAGAAACCAAAACCCTTAGGGTTTTCACCCATCGCACCGTAGCCATTTCGAATAGATCTTGGCTAGAATCGCCTCCGACACACCGCCGCCGCCGTAGATCCGAGCGCGCCGCCACCCGCAGCCTCCGGAGTAGCCCCCGAGCGAATGCGCGTGAAGACGCCGTGCACTTGGAGGATGAAGTCGTCGCCGTCCAAGACCGTGAAGGCCGCCGGGAGGAAGAAGAGAAGCCGCGACGAAGGCGCCGGATCTGCCACGGCGAAGACCGCCGATGTCTCCACCGCGGCCGCATCCGAACCGTGAGTGGAAAAAGTCAAAGACGAAGACCGAAGACTTGCCGGCCCTCCTCAACGGCGGATTCATCCGGGAGAAGGAGGTAGATATGTGGAGGGCCGCCGCGGGGGATCCGTACCCGATGGAGAAGAGCGAAGACGAGATCCCAATGTTCTCGCGCTTCGCGGAGCGCGGGCTCGCGCTCCCGCAAGCGACTTCTTCAAGGGGCTCATGAGGTACTACGGCATCGAGTACCTCAACCTCAACCCTAATGGTATTTTCCACACCGCCGTCTTCGTCCACTTCGTGAAGCGTTTCTAGGGATCAAGCCCCATTGGGTATTGTTCCGAAGTTCTTTCGGGTGAAGCCGCGGCCGAGCGCCGCAACCCGCGAGTAGTCGGTGGAGCGGGAATCCGTATGCGGGAGGACGCCGCCGAGCGCACCTTTCGTACAAGCTCATCGACTCCAACCAGGATCGGAAGGCAAAATGGTTCTACATCACGAACCACCACCCGGGGTTGCCGAAGCCGAGCGGGAAGCGCCCCAAACATCGCCCGTGGTGGAACACGAAGCCCACGATGCATGAGGGGATCCGGCCTCCCCGAGCCGTTGGCGCGGATCAAGGCGCCGAGAGAAGCCGGCCGAGGGTCGAGCACGTGGCCTTCGGCCTTCATGAAGCGCAGGGTGCGACCACCGATGGCTCGCGACATCCTTGGATTCGAGTACACCGGCGACGGCGACACGTCGCGGATGCCAGGAGACGAAGTCGACGACGACGACATTGTTGATAGGCTGATGCGCATCTTCAAGGACATGCCACCGTACACGGCGTGCCCTGTCCCGGAGTACTCCGCCGTGCGCCCGCCGAAGGAGGTAAGTAGCCATACCCCCCTGTCGAGTACCCATTTCGTGTGAGTAGTCGCGCTGACGAGTTGTGTCTTGCAGGATGACTTGAAAAAGTTCGTCTCCGAGCCCCCGCCACCCCCTCGGAAGTCGAGATCCCGGAGGAGGGGAAGACCAAGTCCAAGGAGCGGCGGGAGGTCGGCGAAGGGGACAACACCGTAGTCGTGGAGGACACGTCCGATGAGGACGACGACGAGGAGACGCCGCAGACCGCTTCCACCCGCGGTCGAGGTTCGGCCCGTCCCGGCCTACCTCACGTGCCCCTCGTGCGGGATCCGCCGCCAGCTCGGAGGCTAATCCGGCCGCGCCGCCACGAAGCCGCGCAACCCCACCCCGCAAGCGGGTGATGAAGAAGTTGAAGGTCTCTGAGACCACGCCCCAAGAGGTAAGATGTCTTGAGTAGTATAGTCGATTACTAGTCTCTCGAGTTCACTTGCTGATGACTGAACTTCCATGCTTGCAAGAGGTGCCGCCTACAGAGCCCGTCGAGCAGGGCGACGAAGGCGAGTGGGACAAGGTGGGGGAACCCGCTGGGAGTCGTAGCCCGCCCCCCCACCGTCGAAGAGCTCCCCGGCGCGGATGGAGCGCCAGCCCTTTGCTCGTCAAGAGAGCACGGAGCCCACGGTGCCGCCGCCGCGAAGAAGTGGTGGCCGCTAGGGCGCGGGGAGAGTGCCGCACCGACTATTGTTGCCGCAGAAGAGGCGGCGGCCCCGCAGGGGGCGCAAGAGGAGGCGCCCGTCGATGCTGGACTGGTGGACATCGCCAGCATCCTTGGGGCCCCGACCGTGACGATAGTCCGGTCAAGCTTGTAAGTGCTGGATCTTCCCGAGTAGTACTTGGTGTAGTAGTTGAGCTTGACTGACGACCAATATGTGTACTTTTGCAGGAAATCAACAGATCTGTCCTGGGAGGGGGATGAACCCTCTACAGCGGTGGTGGAAGAAGAAGCCGCGCCGCCCGCCGAGGAGTCCACTCCCGCCTCGTAGGGGGAGCCCGAAGCACCGCCCACGAGGCCGCATTGCCCGAGGCCGCCGTGGTCGAAGGTAGGTACTCTGTTGAGGCTATAGTGCTCCCCAAAGAGCAGTCGTAGTCGCTGATGCACTTGTCTTCTTCTTGACAGGCGCCGAGGCCGAAGGGAGTGACATCCCAGTGGCGGTGCCCATGCAAAGGTTGACACCACAAGTGCGGAGGTCGCCGGAGGAACCCCGAGCGGATGGAAGTAGCCGCCGAGGAGGCCGCCGTGGCCACCGGAAGGGGAGGAGCCATCGCGGCGCCGCAGGTCGCTCTCGGGAGGTGGTTGTCCGCTCCCCCGAGATCCAAGATGCGGAGCCCATCCGCTCCGCGCCGATGATCGAAGCCGCCGCGAGTAGTCGTGGCGGGGTGGAGTTGTCGCGGACGACTTGCTCGACCCGGCAACGGTGGCCGTGCACCCGGAGGCGGTCCGCCGGCCGAGCAAAGGATGAAGGTGAGTAGTTGTAGCTCCTGAGTAGTCAATCCGTAAGCGTTGAGTACTCATTTGACAGGTGTTGTCTGTGCAGGACGTCGTGGAAAGGTCCCGCGAGAAGTCTAGCATGCTGCAAGGCTTCGGCGACGCGGTGCTTCGGGCTGAAGCGCTGGAGGAGCAACTCTTGAAGTCGCGGAAGCACGCGGCCGCCATGCAGTCCAAGCTTGACACCGCCTTCGCCAAGTATCACAACGACATCCAGGAGATGCAGGCGAAGAGCGACGACTTGGTGCGGAAGAACAAGTCACTCCGCAACAAGAACAAAGGTACACCGTTTGTCTTTGTTGAGTAGTTGTTGGAGGTCGAGAGGTAGTCTAACCTGCTGCGCCTTGTTGTTTTGCAGAGCTTGAGACCCGGGTTGAGCAGTTGAAGGCTTCAGAGACAGACATGAAGAACCTCTTCTACCGGGAGCAGGAGGCCCGCCAGGTACTCGAGCTAGACTATAAGGAGCTTGCCTTCGAGTGCGACAAGCACATGGAGCTTCGTATTGCTTCCGATCGTGACCTCGTCAACTGCTACAAATCGTTGCATGTTGAACGAGAACCGCGAGGCGCCGCGGGCCCACCGAAGGAGCTCGAAGAAGTCGCGCTCCCCATTGCAAGACTCTTGGTGCCTCATCCCGGCGGCCCCAAGATAGCACCGCTCGTGGATCGACCGAAGGAAGCCCCCGGCGGCCGGCGGCGTACGTGAAGCATCCGGCGAAGTCGATCCCGAACTGTGTGCCGGCCTTCATGAAGTCCTACTTCCCGAAGGCGTCCATGGATGTAGTCGGCGGCGGGGTAGCCGCCAACCGTACGAACGAGCAAGATGCGGAGCCGCCGGAGCAGATGGCGCCCATGGCGGAGCAAGTCGCCGAAAAGCTTAACCTCCAATAGTCCCGTAATAGTTAGCTCATAGCAAGTATGTGTACAAAAACATTTGTAATGTAATTGTTCAAGTATTAATGAAAAAAAGTTCCATCAATGAGTACTCATAGTCGCGGACTTAGAGTGCGGAGTCCCATTGTGGAGTTGACACGAGTAGTCGTACTCGGCGGTAGTCCCGTTGAGGGAAGTAGACAAGAAAGAAGTTGATGAAAGATCAAACTTTATTACCGAAGGAGTACACCGGATGGCCGGGCCGTAGTTACGAGTAGTCGCCCGGACCCGTGAGGCCGCTTACGGCTAAGTGGTGCTAGGGCGAGTAGCCGCTTACGCAAAGAGATCCGTAAGTAGCCGTGTGGGCCGGATCTTGGAGTGCATGGTCTCTCGCAGACCGCTACTAGAGTCCTTTGTCGCTTGTCGCAGCCCCGAGATCCGTAGGTAGCCGCGCGGGCCGGATCTCGGAGAGGAGTAGTCCGGAGACTAGTGCCCGGACTCGGAGGCCGCTTACGGCGAAGGGGTCTTGATGTAGTTGTGTAGACTTGATCCCCGCAGTAGTCGTGTAGACTAGGCGTAGAATCGACGAGTTGGTCGACGTTCCACGAGTTGTTGACGCCTTCGCCTTCAAGTGTCTCGAGGCGGTAGGAGCCCGGCCCGATCACCGTTGCAATTGTGAAGGGACCTTCCCGTGGGGAGCCGAGCTTGTGTAGTCCTTCTCCGTTCGGGATGCGACGGAGGACAAGATCACCAACGTTGAAGGAGCGTTCCTTGACGTTGCGATCATGGTAGCGTCGGATACCCTCCGGTACCTTGCCGATTGGACGAGGGCAGTGCAGCGAGCTTCTTCGAGGCTGTCGATGTCAACTCGTCTGCTGTCTTCCGAGACGCCTTCGTCGTAGTGTTCCACTGCTAGTGAGTTCCATATGACATCAGCAGGGAGGATTGCTTCGGAGCCGTAGACTAAGAAGTAAGGGGATTGCCCCGTTAGCTTGGAAGGCTGAGTACGTAGCCCCCAGAGTGCGTTGGGTAGTTCCTTGATCCACTTGCCTCCTTTGGAGTTAGCAGCGTCGTGTAGCCGCCGTCGGTGTTTTAGACCGGCAACCTACTACGGGGAGTACCCGAAGTAGATGAATGTGACTCGCCGAGATCGGTAACTCGAAGGAAGAGACACGTGGCACACAATTTAGACAAGGTTCGGGCGAGGTGTGTAATACCCTACGTCTCGTATGCCGCGTAGCTCGGATTGATAGGGCACAATTACAAGATGGTGCAATAGTGCGCCGTGAGTTGTAGAGGATTGGATGAGATGATCCCGAGATCGGTCCCCGCCTCGCCTTATATAGTCCGGGAGCGGGGTTACAAGTCGGAGTAGGGAGAGAGTACTAGTCGAGTACGTCTAGGAGTCCTCTATACGGTGCGGAACATGTACGGCCTCCCTAACGCAGTACTACTCCCGTGTAGTCCTTGTGCTCCACGCCTTCGTGTGCCGTGTAGCGCAAGCCGGTAGTCCCGGGGCCCACCGAGTAGTCGGTCCCGGTACCCACCGAGGTAGTGCGCCCGGGGAGGTCCATACGACAAGCCCCCGAGTACTTTGTAGTCGAGAAGGATAGCTGCAAGTAGTCTTGACGGCCTTAACGAGTAGTCCTCAAGCGTCCCTGAGTGCTACAAGTCAAAAGTCCTCAAGAGTAGTCGAAGCATCCCGAGGCTGGAATGTACTCCAGCTGATGTTTAAGCAATCTTGAAGTCTTCTCGAGTAGTCCCAAGCGTCCCCGAAAACTGCTTTCGAAGGTCTTCAAAAAATGCCTGTCTTGTCTTGAAGCCGGAGCTGATATGGAGGTGCGACTTGCAAAAACCACACTCCACATGGAGTAGCCCCCGATCCTTGAGCCGTGGGCTCGGGCTGAGGGTCCATCTGAAGTCTTGGCAAGAAAATCCCGAAAAATCCGGAGAGAAAAAACCGAAGGACACGTGGCACGGAGCCCCCGAGCCTTGAGTCGAGTACTTCCTCTCGAATTGAAGGGTCTTCTTGAAGAATGTGTCCTGAGATGCTCTTGAGACTAGCCGCTTCCCAGGTAGTCGAGTAGAAGTAGCCGAGCCCCCGAGGTGAGGCGCATCGACTATTAGAATACGAAGGGTCGCGCGCGGCCGCCGAGTCGCCCGCGCGTGGACTTATCCAGCGCCCGTTGCGGAGCCGGTTTGGCTTATAAATAGAAGCCAAAAGCCTTAGGGTTTTTCACCCATTCGAGCCGCAGCCATTCCCTTTGCATACCGAAGCGAATCCACTCCCGCGCTTGCCGCCGCCGTAGTAGATCCAAGTGCGCCGCCACCCAAGTCCTTTAGGGTAGCCCCCGAGCGGATGCGAGTGAAGACGCCCGAACTTGGAGGATGAAGTCGTTGCCGTCCAAGACGTCCAAGGCCGCCGGGAAGAAGAGGGGCCGCGAAGAGGCCGCCGCGGCCGCCACCGGAGCGGGACCGCCAATGTCTCCACCGTGGGCCGATCCGAGCCGCGAGTGGAAGAAATCCAAAGTGAAGACGGAGGATCTGCTGACCCTCCTGAACAAGGGGTTCATCGGGGAGAAAGAAGTCGACATGTGGAGATCCGCCGCGGGAGATCCATATCCGATGGAGAAAGCCGAAGACGAGATCCCGATGTTCTCGCGGTTCGTGGAGCGCGGTCTTGCGCTCCCGGCCGCCGATTTCTTCAAGGGGCCGCTCGGGTACTACGGGATCGAGTACCGAACCCGAACCCCAACGCGCATCTTCCACACGTCGGTCTTCGTCCACTTCGCGAAGCTTTCCTCGGGATCAAGCCGCATTGGGCGCTTTTCCGAAGTTCTTCCGCGTCAAGCCGTAGCCCGGTGCCACCAATCCCGCAGTAGTCGGAGGAGCCGGCATCCAGCTTAGGGAGGACGCCGCGGAGCGCACTCGGCGTACAAGCTCGTTGACTCCAACACCGATTGGAAGACCGGGTGGTTCTACATCACGAACCACCACCCCGGCCCCGCCGAAGCCGAGCGGACGGCGGCCCGAGTGCACCGTGAATGGTGGAACACGGAGCCCACCATGCAAGAAGGGATCCGGCTCCCGAGCTGCTAGCACGCATCAAGGTGCTCGGGGAGGCGGGACCGAGGGCCGAGCACGTGGCCTTCGGCTTCATGAAGCGCAGATCCGGCCGTTGATGGCTCGGGAGACCCCGGGGCTTCGAGTACACCGGCGACGACGACGCGTTGCGGATGCCAAGAGGCGAGCCGGACGACAACAACATCATCGAGAGGTTGTCGAGGATCTTCAAGGACATGCCGTCGTACACGGCGTGCCCCGTCGAGCGCACTCCGCCGCGCGCCCACCGAAAGAAGTGAGTAGTCGAACCACCCTAGTCGAGTAGCGACTACTTGAAGTAGAGTTGCTGACGTCTTGTGTCTTGCGCAGGATGATGTGAAGAGGTTCATCTCCGAGCCGCGCCCACCTCCGAGCGGAATCGAGATCCCGAAGGAAGGCAAGGCGAAGGAGCGGCGTGAAGTCGGTGAAGGCGACGACACCGTCGTCGTGGAGGATACCTCCGACAACGACGACGAAGACGAGGAGACGCCGCAAGACCGCTTCCGACCGCGGTCGAGGTTTAGCCGCCCGGCTTGCCTCATGTTCCTCTCGGTACAAGACCCTCCGGCCAGCTCCGGAGGCTAGCCTTGCCGCACCGCCGCGGAGGCCGCGCAACCCCGCCGGGGAAGCGGGTGGCGAAGAAGATGAAGGTCTCGCAGACCACGCCTCGGGGAGGTAGGTTGTCTTGAGTAAAGTAGTCGAGTATCCGTTGTTCGAGTACATTTGCTGACGAGCAGTCTTCCTTGTGTGCAGGAGGTGCCAGGAGCGGGGCCGTCGAAGAGGGCGACGAGGGCGTGTGGGACCCGGTGGGGGGAGGCCCGGGAAGTCGTAGTCCGGCCCCCC
The DNA here is from genome assembly GCA_947561735.1 of Cenchrus americanus. Classification (NCBI taxonomy): domain Eukaryota; kingdom Viridiplantae; phylum Streptophyta; class Magnoliopsida; order Poales; family Poaceae; genus Cenchrus; species Cenchrus americanus. The sequence continues at coordinate 194,723,720 of OX387241.1, forward strand.
ACCCGTCGAAGAGATCCTGGCGCAACTGGAGCGCCAGCCCCCAGCTCCGCAAGGGAGCGTGGGACCCGTGGCCGCCGCCGTTGAAGAGGTGGTGGCCTCGGAGCGCGGGATACCGCCGCGCCCGGCCGCCTCTCCGCCGTGGAGGAGGCGGTAGCCGCGGAAGCGCAGGAGGAGGAGGCGCCCGCCGAGGGTGGACTGGTTGATATCGCCAGCATCCTCGGTGCTCCGGCCGTGACCATTGTCCGGTCGAACTTGTAAGTACCATATCCTTGCGAGTAGTACTTGATGTAGTAGTCGATGTTTGCCTGACGACCATCTGTGTGTGCTTCTGCAGAAAATCCACAGATCTGACCTGGGATGGGGATGAGCCCTCATCAGCGGTGGCGGAAGAAGTCGCGCCGCCCGCCGAGGAAGCCGTGCCCGCTACCCAAGCTGCGGTTGAGCCACCGGTTGCCGAGGCGCCGAGGCCGCCGTAGTCGAAGGTGAGTACCCTTCTTGAAGCTACGGGGCTTCACGAGGAGTAGTCGTAGGCACCGATGCACTTGTCTCTCTTTGACGGCGCCGAAGGTGGTGACATCCCCCCGCAGGGGTGCCCATGCGAGAGGTTGACGCCGGAGGTCCCGGAGGCCGCGGAAGGAGCCCCCGAGCCCGTGGAGGAGGTCGTCGAGAAGAGTACTCTTCTTGAGAGCGTCGAGCACCATCCATTGGCGCGCTCGATTTGTCCGTTGGCCCGAGGATGGGCGACCGAGACGTATCGGACGTCGATCCCACCGTTCTCGCGGTAGCTCCCCGCAACCGGTGATTGTTGAAGTTGGAGCCCGTGTCCGTGATGATGCGGTGGGGTAGTCCGTAGCGATGTACGAGTTCATCCAGAAGTCGAGTACTCGTCGCCCTTGGGGCATGTGACCGGCTTGACCTCGATCCACTTGGTGAATTTGTCGATGGCCACCAATACTCGTTGAAACCCCCCGGCGCAGCTTGGCGGTGGCCCAATCATGTCGAGCCCCCGGCAAGCGAAGGGCCAGGTTGGCGGTATGGTGACTAGCTTGTAGGCTGGGACGTGTTGCTGCTTGGCGAAGAACTGACATCCTTGGCACCTTCTGACGAGTTCTTCGGCATCGCCCAGGGCTGTGGGCCAGTAGAAGGCTCGCCGGAAGGCCTTGCTGACTAGCGTGCGTGACGACGCGTGGTTGCCGCAGATGCCCTTGTGGATCTCCTCCAAGATGTCCTTGCCTTCTTCGCGGGGGACGCACTTCATGAGTACTCCGTAAGATGCGCCCGCTTGTAAAGCTTGTCTCCGACGAGGATGTAGGACTTGGCACGGCGGATGAGCCGTTCGGCCAAGTTCTTGTCCGAGGGAACCTTCTCGCTCGCCGAGGTAGTCGATGAAGGGTTGCCTCCGGTCCACGTCAATCATCATGACCTCCTGTCTAGCCGATGGATGCGCCGGAACAAGGGTCGGTGGCGCCGCTCCGGGATGGATGGCGCGTGAAGCTCGTGAATGAAGACACCCGCCGGTACTTGAGCACGGGTAGATCCAAGCTTTCGAGAGGACGTCCGCCGCAACGTTGTTGTCGCGGACGATGTGGTGGAACTCGAGACCGTAGAACTTGTTCTCGAGTTTGCGGACTTCTAGGCAGTAGGCGTCCATGTTCTCCTTGTTGCGGTCCCAAGACTTGTTGACTTAGTTGATGACCACTCGCGGAGTCGCCGTAGACTAGTAGCCGCTTGATGCCCGGTGAAGTCGCGAGACGGAGCCCGTGCGGGAGAGCTTCGTACTCGGCTTCGTTGTTTGAGACCTTCCGGAAGATCTACGGGACATACTTGAGTTGTTCGCCCGTTGGAGATTTCGGGAGTACCCCCGCACCGCGCCCTCGAGGTTGAGTGAGCCGTCGAAGTACATCACCCAATGCTCGGTCGCACGGTTGGAGTAGGTAGGCGATTCTCCCGCCACTCGCCATGAAGTCTACTAGCGCCCCGCGACTTGATGGCCGTGCGTGGCTTGAAGTCGATGGTGAGGGCGCCGAGCTCGACCGCTCACTTGGAGATTCTTCCGGTAGCATCTTGGTTCCGCGGATGTCGCCGAGCGGGTAGTCGGTGACGACGGAGATCGAGTACTCCCCGGAAGTAGTGTCGTAGCTTCCGCGAGGTGATGAGTACCGCGTACGGGAGCTTCCGCACAGCCGATAGCGTCCCTTGGACTCGACAGACCTCGCCGACGAAGTAGACCGGGCGGCCGGACCGGGTAGGCGTGGCCGGTCTTCCCCGCCGCTCAACGATGATGGCGATCGACCACATGAGTAGTCGCGGCGAGGTAGAGCGGAGCTACTCGCCTTTGCGAGGAGCCATGAGGACCGGTGGCTTCGATAGGAAGTCCTTGAGCCGGGCAAGGGCTTGGTCCGCCTCCGGAGTCCACACGAACTTCTCTTGGTGCTTGAGTAGTTTGAAGAAGGGGAGCCCCCGTTCTCCAAGCTTCGAGATGAATCCATTCAAGGCCGCCATGCACCCGGTCGGCTTACGGACGTCTTTGATGCACGTGGGAGCTTTCATGCCTTGGTGATGGCGGAGATCTTCTCGGGGTTGGCTTCGATGCCGCGTTGGGCCGATGATGAAGCCGAGTAGTTTGCCCGAAGGTACGCCGAAGACGCACTTGTTCGGGTTGAGCTTTCGGTGGTACTCGCGCGGGGATGCGAAAGTCTCTTCAAGGTCGTTGATGAGGGTGCGGAGTTTCTCGTCTTGACGACCACGTCATCCACGTAGGCTTCGACGTTCTTGTTGAGTTGCTTCTTGAAGTAGGCCCGGATAGCTCGTTGATAGGTAGCGCCGGCGTTCTTCGGCCGAAGGACATGGTCGTGTAGCGATACGCGCCAAACGGGGTGATGAACGCGGTCTTTTCTGGTCTTCTTCCTTGATCGCGATCCGGAGGTACCGGAGTAGCGATCGAGGAAGCGAGAGCGAGTCGCGCCCCGCCCGGAGTCGATGACTTGATCGATCCGCGGCAACCCGAAGGGGTCCTTGGGGCAGTGCTTGTTGAGGTCGGTGTAGTCGACGCACATTTTCTACTCGTTCGAGTTCTTCTTGTGGACGAGGACAAGGTTGGCGAGCTACTTAGGATGGAAGACTTCTCTGATGAAGCCAGCCGCGAGTAGTTTGGCGAGTTCCTTCTTGATGGCATCCCGTCTGTCGTCGGCAAAGCATCGGAGGTGTTGTCGCTTGGGGGTGGCCTTAGGATCGACGTTGAGGCGCGTGCTCAATCAACTCCCCGGGCACTCCCGGCATGTCCGTCGGCTTCCACGCGAAGATGTCGCGGTTAGCCCGCGAGGAAGTTGATGAGCGCGTCTTCCTATTTGGGGTCGAGGCCGGCCCCGATGGTGGTGGTCTTGCTGGGAGTCGCTTGTTCCAAGGTCGATCGTCTTGGCCGAACCTCCTCAACGGGCCGAGGCTTGTTGGCGTTGTCGGACTTCTCGGGGGATGTCGAGTTCACTTCTAGCAAGTTTCTTCGATGCGGCGTAGACCTCCATCATCGTGTTGGGTACTTGATTTGTAGAGGCGATCTCCACGGCTTCGTATCGCGGTCGTGGGAGATCCTCAAGTCCCCTTGGAGAGAGAGTACACCCGCCCGGGCTTGGCATCTTGAGTACCAAGTAGGTGTAGTGGGGCACCGCTATGAACTTGGCGATGGTCGGTCCGCCAAGGATGGCATGGTAGAAAGTCTCGAAGTCCGCGACCTCGAACTTGATGTACTCGGTAAGGTAGTTGTCCCGAGATTCCCCCGAAGGTAGCGGCGGGACCACCGAGCCCGGTGGGATAGCCGCGTTACGGGGACGATGTCGTAGAAGGGCGTGTTGCTCTTGGTGAGCATGTGGGTGATGTCGAGCTTCATCTTCTTCAAGGTCTTGGTGAAAAGGACGTTGAGCCCGCTTCCACCGTCGATGAGGACCTTGTTGAGTTTGGAGCTCGTGACCACCGCCGCTTCGGGACGAGAGGGAACCGTCCCGGCTCGGAGAAGCCGGGTCCATTGATCCGCGCGGGAGAAGGTAATGGGTACCTCCGACCACCCGAGAGGGGTCGGGACCGCTGGTTCAATGCTCATGACTTCTCGACGGGTAGCCTTTTGCTCCCCGCCCGCCGGGTAGTCCGCCGAAGAGGACGTTGACAGTCTTGTCGGGTTCCTGGAAGTCGTTGTTTTCTCCGTCGTTCTTCTTTTTGCCTTTCTTGTCGTGAGAGTGCGGTGGGTCTGGGGCACCCTTGAGTGCATGCCTGAGTTGGTAGCACTGCTCAGTGGTGTGGTTGCCGTTCGTGTGCCACCGGCACTTCTCCTTCGACAAGTCTTTGAAATCGCCGGAGTTCTTCTTCGAGTTCTCCTTCGCAGGCGCCGGATAGCCCCGACAGTGTTGTCTGGCTTGCGCTTGCGGTTGGGACCCGAGTAGTTGTTGTTGTTGCGACCGCCTTGGTTCCCGTTGTTGCCGCTGCCGCCGCCCGTGTTCTGCTTGTTCTTGCCACGGATGGCGTCGTACTTGGCGTTGGCCTTGTCTTCTTCATCCGCCCAGGACGTGATCATGTCCTTGAGGTGGGGGATGGACTTGGGGCGGCGACGACCGAAGTCTTCAAAGGTGCGGCAGTGGTAGAGGCCGTCTTGGAAGAGGTCGATGACCTCCTTGTCGGTGACGTCGACTACGGTAGCGCGCTTGTCGAAGAAACGACGCATGTACTTGCGTAGGGTCTCGCCTTGTTCCTTCTTGACCATGGCCAGGTCCATGCGAGTACCCGATCGGCCCATGACGCCCGCGAAGTTGCTGGTGAACTGCTCCTTCGGTGGTCCCACTTGTCAATCGAGTGCTTTTCCGGGCCGACTCGAGCCATGTGAGTGGGGCTTGGTCCGGGCGAAGGGGAAGTAGAGGCACTCGGTGTCGTTGTTGCCGCCGGCATTCTCGATGGAGAGGGCGTAGCACCCGAGCCACCGAATGGGGTCTCGCTTCGCGTCGTACTTGGTGATCCCCAAAGGCTTGAACTTGTCGGGGAGGAGCAAGTTGCGAAGTCGAGGTGAGAAGGCGGGGAAGCCGTCGTTGTCGCCGCGGTGGCCGACTTTTTCCGCCGCGGCCTCCTCAATCTTTTGGCGGGCATCGTAGCCACCCCGTGAGGCACCGCAGGCGTGGGCGTTCGCGTGGTCTCGACCGCCACGGTTGCCGCCGCCGCCGGCCCTCCCGTTGGCTCCGTGGTTGGAGCTCCCGTCGTCGCTACCGCCGCCGTCGGGGTCACGGCCGCCGCCGTCTTGAGCGCGGTGAGGAACAACCTCGCGGTTGCTGTCGTTGCCACCCCGTGGGGGTCCGCCGCGTTGGAGCGAGTACGGTTGGGCCGAGCCGGGAGCTCGGGTCGAGTGCGGTTGGGACCGGGGTTGGCGCCGCGACTTGTAGCTTCGTTGTCGCGGTTCCCGGCGGGAGGAGGCCGGTTGACCCCGTTGTCGACCCGCATGAAGTAAGTGTCTTCGGCGAGCTTGGCGATGACTTCTCCGCGCGACTTCTCCGAGCCTCGGTGTGCGATCGCCGTGATCGACATGAGGCACCGCTCGGGGGTAGTGTGCACTCGCTTTCGACCGCCTCGAGAGCTTCCGCAAGGTTGCGGATGGGGAGGTTGTCTCCGAGCCGTTGGCGCCGTTCGTTGCGCTTCCCCGTTACGCTCACGTCGAGTGTCTCCGTTGGCGTGCGTCTCGTCCGCCCCGAGGTGCGTCGGCGAGACGCCTCGTCCGCGGAGATGTCTTCAAGGTACTTGTCCTGAGCCGTCCCTGAAGGTCCCGGTGTGTCGCCGGCGGCCATGAAGACTTGGCGATCAGGGGTGCCAAGGCTGGACTCAGAGGCCGCCACCTCGCTTGGTGTGTTCGAGTCGGCCCGGCTAGCGGTGTTCCCTCCCGGAACGGGAGCGAGTCGATGTAGGCGACGTAGCATGAGTCCCCACTTATCAGGTCAGCAGGCTTGCGGTCTGGCCGCAGACGAATCTCCGGCCGGTGTGGATGTTATAACCGGCCCCAGAGGCCGGCCCCGATAAGGGATGCTTAGTGGAGTTGTCCTCGGACTCGGGATCCTCTGGGTCCGACCCGAAGTCGAACTCGTATGCGAGAATCCGAGTAGAACCCCGGAGAGGGGGTTGGAGTCCGAAGCGTGGTCGGGGGCGGTGTCGGAAACCGAGTTGTACTCGGGTACGGGCTCCTTGCCGGCCGGCGCGAAGGAGGAGCCTCTTTGCGGCCCCGCCGAGGATGCGGGGACCGCGCGTAGAGTGCTCACGGGGTGGTGGGACCACGTGCGATGGCCGAGCGGCCCGCTCGCATGCGATAGCCCATGGAGACGTCGAGTTCGTGTTGTAAGCGGACTTGAGCTCGAAGTCGGCGTGATGGTCGAAGAGCGAAACTTCGCCGAACTTGCGGCGAGTTCGCCCGTGACAACTTCCGGAAGCGTCACGAAGCCGGTCTCCGGTTGGGTGGCATGGTGAGGCGGCGGCGAAAGGATCCCGCGCCGTCGGCAGGGCAAACCCAACCGCCGAAAACGAAGGTGTCGCCGCGGTTGAAGGCGACGGTTGGCTTGAAGTAGACAGGAGCCGTCGAGTTCGCCATGTGATCTCGGGCGAGATCCCCTACTCCGGCGCGCCGCGTGTCGGTGTTTTAGACCGGCAACCTACTAAGGGGAGTACCCGAAGTAGATGAATGTGGCCTCGCCGAGATCGGTAACTCGAAGGAAGAGACACGTGGCACACAATTTAGACAGGTTCGGGCCGCGAGGTGCGTAATACCCTACGTCCGATATCTTGCGTAGCTCCGGATTGATTGGGTACGATTACAAGATGGTGTAATTGTACCCCGCGAGATGAGATTGGATGTAGAGAGGGGTCCCCGCCTCGCCTTATATAGTCGGGAGGCGGGGTTACAAGTCGGAGTAGGGAGAGAGTACTAGTCAAGTACGTCTAGGAGTGCTCCATACGGTGCGGGACATGTACAACTTTCTAACCGAGAACTTCTCCTCCGTAGTCCTTGTGCTCCACGCCATCGGGTGCCGTGTAGCGCAAGCCGGTAGTCCCGGGGGCCCACCGAGTAGTCGGTCCCGGTACCCACCGAGGTAGTGGGCCCGGGGAGGTCCATACGACACAATGCGTGACCCTGGGAGGTTCCACGGGTCCTAGGGGAGAGGGCGGAACAGTCGGTCGGCGGTGAGGGCTAGCGGCGCAGCAAGTTCACCAGCGACGGCGGCAGTGGAGGGCGGTGGCGGTCTGGAGCGCGGAGGGGGAAGAACGGAGGCGCTTAAATAGTCTCGGCCCGGCCTGGCGGTGACGGCGGCGTGACCCACGACCGTAGCACGGTGCACGCGGGTGGGGAGACGCGGACGGGCCGCGGGTCGAAGGGGTGCGTCCCCGCCGTCGCACGGGCGGCCGACCCCGCGCATCGTGGGGCGCGGGCACCTCGGCGGGCGCGCGGTCGGCCTCGGGCGGAGGGGCGTCGGGAGGCGCGCGGGCGCGGATGCCGAGGGCGGCGACGCGCGGCGCACGGGCGCGCGCGACGTCGCGGCGCGACGGCGCCCTGCCATATTATTTTGCTGAGCACATGTTTGAACACGACAAACTCAAAATTTTTGAATAAAACTGCACTAACCTTTGAATACAAAAGTTATAGATCTAGATACCTCTATCACTTTCAAAAAGGCTATATAGGGTTTTTCCCAACAGAATTTGCAAGAAGCAGTTGCCAACTTTGAATGCCAGCATGTGTTCATGAACAGGAGATGTTGTCCTTGGAGCAAGTTTTTCATGCCTTTCCGCTCCAAATTTGAAATGCCAATCTACATGAAACTTGTGTCCCTCAACAAGATGGACAACTTTCCTAAAGGTAGAATTTTAAGTGTTTAGGTGAATTTTGGAGAACGCGGCAAAAGTTCCGAAAGACAACTATGGACACTAGGGTTTAGTTGGGGTTTGACCAAGTCTTTGACCATGGGATGGCCCCACAAGTGTGTCTACTAGTCACAAGGATTCAATAGAGTTGGTTGGTGAGTTTTTCGAGGTGAGGGCCTAGGTTGACCGTGATTTGACTACTGTCAGCCGGGTTGACCGACGGTTAGGGTTAATCAAAAACCTGGGGCGTCACAATTAACAGAGCTACAAAACCTATACATGCAAAGGTGACATTTCCTAACTATTTAAATTATGGTAGATGCATAAATAAATAAATAAATAAATAAATAAATAAATAAATAAATAAAGAAATAAATAAATAAAGAAATAAATAAATAAATAAATAAATAAAATGCTCCTGCATCCAAATTCAATCCTACAGCCACTCTGGCCTAAAACAAGGCCATAACACCAGCAGGTTCATCACAAACATTTTTGAAATGTGAACTATGAATTTAAAGGTAAATCTAAGCATAAAATAAGATTAAATATTTCTAACAGAGATAAATTCATGATAAATTCAGGAAAGTTGCAACTCGGCCTAACATGAACATAGCCACAAGTTGAGCACAAAAATCAATTTATATTTTGCTACAAAAATCAGTAAAGCAGAAATAGCATAAATGCAAAGTAATTCATAAAAAAGATCTGTTCAACAACTTTGTGCAATATTTGGTCCAGAGTCTAATCATGAAAAGTCTAGCAACATATCCAAAATTTAGCTCCATAGCCTTTCTAGATTTTGAATTACAGCAAAAAAGTGTCAAGCTGAATTTGAATTTTCATTCAAAATCTATAAGTCAAAACTATGGTCATACTTTGTAGAAGTTGTAGATCTACTCTCACTGAGACAAAAAAAATTGGGTTTGAATTTGTCTGAATTTTCTGTGAATTTCTAGGCTTTTTCTAAAGGTGCCGGACTAACTTGAAAAGAAACTAAGTTAACTTCTATTGCAACCGAGCCCCTGGTTTACAAATGGGTCCCTGGACTTCACACCAATGCCCTTGTGGCGGCAAGGAAGCTCGCCGACGGCGATGTGGGGCCGGGGCAGGCCAACAAATGGCACAGGTGTGCGATTGGCCTCACCCCTGGCCGATTGGTGGTGGTGGCGTGGCCGGAGGTGGATCCGGCGAGCGGCGGCGACGAGGTCACGGCGGTGCGCCTGCTGCGGCTCGAGTTTCGGCGAGGGTGAGGGCGGCGGTGGGAGCTTCACAAGGTCCTAGGGGAGGTGCTGAACTGCTAGGTTGGCGGTGGGCGCTATCGGAGGGGGTGCTCGTCGTGGCGGCGGCGACAATGGCAGCGACGGACGGCGTTCTTGCGCGCGAGCTGCGACGACGGGGCTATATATAGCCCAGGCGTGCGTGGGGCAAGTACGCTTAGTATCTAAGCCTCCCAGCGCATTAACACGCGGTACAACGGCCCTCGGTGTGCGTGCGCGGCGGGCGCACGGATGGCGCCGTGGGCGCGTGCGTACGCGCCGCGTGGCGGTCGGCTCCCCGCCCGAGGCCCGGTCTCGGGGCGCGCACGGGGCCGACGCAAGCGTAGGTCATGCACGGACCTCAAGGGCCGGTCGTAGCACGGCGGCGACGTGTGGACGTCGCGCGCGCGTGTGACGTCGCGCTGAGTGCGCTCTCGGCCCGGTCCGTTCGGTGTGCCCCTGTTCGAGTGTACTATGCTAAAAAATTTACATGTAAACTTCAAAATCGATAGATAGGAAACTTGTAGATGAGTTGACCCTCTGAATAATAGCTGAAACCGAATTGGAATTGGATTCAAAATGAAAGAGAAATTTGAATGCCAAAATGAAGAATTCCATGTCTCAAGTGAATAGTAAAACTAAGTTTGACCGGCAATTTGAACCTTTTCCACTCAAAATTGGAAATGTCATCCCGAAGATGAAATTTGTTTTTGGAAATTCTACACAACTTTTATATTGGCGGATTTTTGAGTGTTTAGACAAAATTTGGAGAACGTGGTCGAAATTCCAAATCCAAGAGAGACACTAGGGTTTGACCACTCCAATTAGGGTTTTGACCAAGGGAAGTGTGTTTTACTTGCTTAAGGTGCTAATGGGTGAGTGTTGGTGAGATTTTCGAGGTGATGACCGGGTTGACCATGTTTTGACCCCGGTCCAACAAGTTTGACCGGCAATTAAGGTAAATTAAAACCTGGGGCGTCACACGACGGCCGCCGTGGCGCATGGTGGTTGGTGGACAAATCCGATAAATTTTCAAACAATTGTATAACTCTATACTATAAAGATTGAATAATTTGAAAATCCTTTCTCACCAAATTTAGGTCCACCATACCTCTCACGCCGGTCCCCCTCGTCAATTAATTGGGGGGGTGGATAGGGTGGAAGACCCATAAAATTACAATTCGGAGAGCGTTTCGCCAAAAACGATTTGTTTTTCTCACCAAAGAGCAACTCCAACAGTTTGTCAAATCAACTTGGCATCCATCTAATTTTGGTAAAACGAGAAAAATTAGCCTCCGGCGGTTGACAAACTAACTTGCCAAAAATAGAAACTTGGCAAAACCCACCTCCCCACGCGCATATATGAGCGCGAGGGTCGTGGTTGCCATCGGAGATTCCCTCTAGGTTGGAGGGTGAAAAAAGAAATAAATAATAGAGAAGGATTCCGATGTAACTTTCCAAGATGTGAAAGGGCATAAACATAATTTTATTTTTTCGGGATTCTTGATGTAAGTTAGATCCGGGTTTGACAAGTGAATTATGCCAAATTGTTGGAGATGAACTCTTTTTTTACTTGGCATACCGTTTTATAATTTGGCAAAACACTAGATTTGCCAAGATGCTTTGCTCTAAGACTCACGTACCCGCCCACTCCGTACCCATGGCTGCGGGCCCCTTCTTTTTTCTCTGTTTTCCTTCGTCCGGAGTCACATCTCCCCGCGATCCTCATTCGTTTTTTAAGGGTGTCTATACGTCACACGTGTGAAACAAGGGGACTCCTCACACGAATTTTTGCAATTATTTACATCTCTAGACTACTATTTTTCCTCTTCCTCCCTCGGTTTCTTACCTTCTTTCTCCTCCCGATCTCCCCCCGCCTCCCGTGCCCGCTTCCACCGCCGCCGCCCCCACCCTCGCCCCCCACCCCCGCCGGCGCGGTCGGGCTAGGGTCCCGCGGAGCTCCGCGCGCAGCCGACCCTAGCCCCGCCGCGCCGCCCCTCCCACCACCGCCGCCGCCGTCTCCGACTCCGCCGTGTGCCCCCGCCCGACCCCGGCCCAACCGCCGGCCTCCACCGCCCGGCCGGCGGCGCCCCCGCCACTTGGCCTCGCCGCCCCGCCCATCGCCACCTCCGCCGGCCGCCCGCCGCCGCCGGCCTCCCTCTAGGTCCGGCGAGGGATGGCGGCCCCCCCAAGAACCCCCGAACCCCTAACCCCGAACCCTAACCCGAACCCGAAACTCGCCGGAAAGCTCGCCGGAGTTGGGGAAGAAGGTGAGTTTGGGGAAGAAAAAAATTCGTGTGAGAAGTTGCTCCAAATCACACAGACAAGCTATAGCTTTACTTTTTTTTTAATCGCTGTTGCACATAGCAAACCTTACCTCCTCCTAAACGGCCGTGGAGGAGGGCTGAACAGCTGCGGGGGAGGGCAGCGAGCCCCCCTCTCGGCTCCCTGTTCGGCCTCGAAGGATGGCTCCAGGTGCACGACGGACGGCGCGAGGCCGGGGCATGCGGCTCAGGGCCGCACTAGCAGTAGGATGCGGCTAGCTGACGGCGGCACGAGGCCGGGGACAGGCAGGGCGGAGGTCATGGCACGTCGCAGCCAACGCAGCTCGAGGGCAGGTCGGGAGGAGGAGGAGACTGCCGACCGCTGGAGGAGGACACCGCCCCCAAGCCCGGCCAGAGTCCCCGCGTTCATGTCTCCCTCGAGTACGCCGTCTCGAGCGCCTCCCAAGTGCGGATGGAGCTCGGTCATGGAGGGCCATGTGCAGATCTCGTCCAGTGGTCAAGATTGTAAGTTCGACCCATTGTAGTTCTAATTGTTGCAGATTGAGTGTTGACTTTGATGCTCTGTTAAAATCAATCCAATTGCAGTCTGCATGCAGAGGTACTCTCATTGGATCGATTGATTGGTGATTCTTTCACATCTGTGACTCCAAACTAATGTGTTTTGTTTCTTCTCCCTTTGTCTTCCTTTGTTCATTGTTTTTTCCTTTTCAACATGAGCACGCAATATTTATTGTTCATGGGTTATTTGCTTCGAGCACAACGCAGGTCTAGAATCAGCTGCTCTGCAAAAACCACAATCACTCATGAGTCATCTACAAAAGGCATCGACCACCACTCACATTGATCTGCATTTGGTCCAATTGTTGACGGTAGGTATATTCTTATCATCAATATATTGTCATTTTAGTATTTTGATTTTTGATCATTTATAGCATGTAATATCCATTATCTTCCCCTCTTTTACAGTTCAACATAACACTGGTTCCAATTCTAACATATCTCATTTTGGAGAACCAATTTTCTTAAAGAAAGTTTTGTTTGGTGAACAGAGAATGCTCATTAAGGCAATGTTTGGTGAAAAGAGTGTGCTCATTAAGGCAATATTGCCTCCACTTAAGTATTTTTCAGTTTTTTCACATATTTTTTATGCAAAGCTGAGAGGACACTAGGCAGCCTTTTCTCTGTTTTTCCCCATAAGCTTGCTAAATTGAGTAATTAAATTAACGAGGACGGCTACTAGCACTATTTGCCCACAAAAAGCTTCATTATACTGTCCAGAGTCAATGAGACATTGCTTCTTGACATGAATTGGTCTTCTCCTTAGTGTGGGATATAATAGTAGTAAACTAATCGATGGCCATTTTCTCACATTTTGAAGTAGGGCATGAAAAATCATGTATCACAATGGTATTACGAGAGCTCCACTGCTCTAGGAGGTAGATGTTCTTGCTCATGTCAAATTTGAATACTATAGACTACTATCGCCATGAGATAGCCCCTCTCAGTAGTAGTATATGATATAACTTTAGCATGCATTTTGCCCCTTTTGGTAAAAACAAGCTGCCTGGTGTCGGCATCATCCTCCATACAAACGAATTGCTCATTGCCTTATACTTGTTTATTATGCATTTAACAGGTCACAATGACGGAACAAGCTTTGCCTTGTAATACAATGATCCATGAAATTTCTATAAGTGAGTAATCCTTTAAGTTTTCTAACTAACATTGTATTTGGAGTAGTTCAGCAACAAACATTAAGCATATATGAAACTGAGTTATTTTCTATGGTAAGCAGATAATGCTGCTTCAGAATATCATATAACCACTCCACTTTTCTATGTCCAGATTCAAAATTGTGAAAAAGAGTAATGGGTAGGCCATTTTCCCTGTTTCGTTATTGTGTGATTGTATACTTGGGTAGAAAAAGTTTTTGGTTATTGTGTGATTGTATACTTGGGTAGCAAAAGTTTCGGCTGCTCAAGCTCCAACAGCAGAGGAAGGGAGCGCGGGTTCCGGCGGTGGCGGAACGGAGCTCAAGGAAGAGGTTTGTGTCAAATTTATGTACTTATCTATTATCTATGTGATTATTTTTTAAGTACTAGGAATGTGCCCGTGCGTTGCTACGGGTAACAAAAATATTGATACTGATAAACATTAGTGCAGATGAATTTATTTGGAAACAAGTATATTTATGTTAATCCTCCTACTGATGTTACTTACAGATGGATAGTTAAGATCATTGCTTGATAGCCTAAATTTAAGTTTCATCATCTTCAACATTTGCCACTTTTTACATATGGCCATATCTACACATTCATTCCTTTCCTTTTCTTTTTCTTTTTTGCACGGACATGTCGACACATTCTATTATTGAAGAACTAATGAACAAGCATACCAAACATTGAAAGTGCGATCAGAATGTTTGTGTCACAGAATATATTCGCAGGAGCTCTCAGTAGAGTTATAGAGTTGACATCCAGTTGCCCCTTGGCAATGTACAATCTGTTGATCAATAGGGGCTAGCTGCCGCTACTAAGGATATCCCATTCAGCACGCAGCTCCTCGTTGCGAAGGAAGTTGGAGCCCTTAACGAAGCCACCGGGGTCGGGTTCGTTGAATTCTGGGGTCAAACACATGGATTAACAGTATTGAACATTGTTTTCCCTTTGATTTGGCAGATTTCATCGGGGTCCGCCGACCCGACGGCATAAGGCAGCTCCGCCCCTGGGTGTCATAGGCATCCGACTGCTACGGTGGCACTGAGCACCACTCGTGGTGGCACCCGCGGCTCATCCACATTATTTCGTACCATGACGAACATCTTTCCACATGATACCTGTTAAGCCACCCAATTTGCTCATTCTGCATATGACGCACTCAACCCTGCACTGAAGTTCTCCATCATAATCTGCCAACTTATTCAACACTATATTTCCCTTCCACAGACGGGCTATGGAAAGAGTGAAATGCTTGCTTTTGTATTTCTATATCATGCAGCACAAGCAAGGAATCATATACTGATCCTATACCTGATGATGACAAGTCATGCTCTGGCACCGCAACTAATGACATCAGCATAGCCAAGCACACACATTGGCATTGCAGTGTTGCAAGCCACCGCCCTGCACCAAGAGCGAGGCCAGACCACAAAGAGGCCCGTAGTTCTGGTGCACAGATGTCTCATGGTATTTTATAAGATCAGAAGAATCACCTTGTTTTTTCCGTTCTAATAAACATTATTAATCTGATTAGTACAGTTGGATTGAGAAGGAAATACAGATATAAGTGTACCTTTCTTTAGATTAATCTTGTGTTTAGATATAAGCTTGTGTGACAGGACGTGAACCTAACAATCTCTCACTTAAAACAAATTAAATAGCCAAACAGTACACAAATAATAGAACAGGTTTTACAATTCCAAAGCACAAACTAATCTTACATTTATTCAGGGAAAAAATGAAAGACATGTAGCATCCAATCCAAAATTCTACAGCATACGACAAACAAAATATAAGTGATTCACATATTGTAAGCATAAATCATGAGTTACTAAGCTCACGGATGCATGTGCAGAAAGGCACACCGAATCAATCAATAATCAACACATTGGCTTTCCCATTTGATGAACATTTGCACAAAGGAATCTTGCTTGATTCATTAATTTAGACTAAAACATTTCCTGCCAAAAGGTCTTATTTTTATGCATGGTGGGTGATAAGAATAGACGGTCTAGCTTTTCTTTAATTTTTCAATGTAAGGCCTCTGAAGCCACAAGTTCAGTAACACCAGGAAGAGTAGGTTGGATCTGTAAGATTGTAAACCATTAAGCGCACATCATGATGTCAATCTGCACACTTTGTACCATAACTATAATTTTTGCAAAGTTAGCCAACTCTAAACCAATAAAAACCTTGTAGTCTAGATCTGTCAAGATCCCCTTCGTGGGCTCTAACTGAGGATTGAACAGAGTTTACTGAATTAAGTGAGATTTGGCTGAAGTCTGCACAGATTTTCACAGCATTTCTTCATTGTAACGAATCTGCACCCGTACTCTAATGTAGAAAAATAGGATAATTTGTTGTCACATTGATACAGTGACAAGGTGAAGACAGAAAGAGTAGCGCAAATGCATCTCAATCAGTTACAAGCGCAGAAGGCAACACACAATGAAGGCATTTCAGGACAGTGAAAACTGAAAGTTGAGCTTACTCAAAGTAGAAGATGGCAACTGACGCCTCTCGCTTCTGAACGAGCGACCTGAGCGAGTTGGACAGGAAGAGGTAGTCGATGATGAGCAGGAAAGTCATGAAGGAGACCGTGTTGAGGAGCAGCACGAAGCAGATCTTGGAGGCCCGTGTTGAGCAGCACGAAGCAGATCTTGGAGGTGGAGAGGTAGACCATCGCCGGGTAGAACTGGTCCCGGCTGCTAAAGGCGTAGTACGCGGCCGACGCCGTCGCCAGCAGGCTGAACGCCGCGTACTTCTGAAGACGGATCATCTTCGCCTCCGGCGCCGGCGCCGCCCGCAGCGGAAATTCCCCGAAATAATTTCCGAAACAAAACTGGATCGTATCGCCTAGAACACACAACCCAAATTACCAAGCGAGAATATGAAACGAAAGAGCGAACGCGGGAGAGGGAGCTCGGATTTGGCGGGTGAAGGGCGGAGCGCGGATTCCTACCGTGACGCTTCCTCCGTCGGGGGGTGTGAACGAGGCGCGGGGGGGGGGGGGGGGGTTGCTCGCTCGGGTCGGGGCGCGGCGGCGGCGGGTAGGAGCGACGGTTTAGGGTTAGTGCCGGAGGAGGGGAGCGGTGGCGGCGTGCGGAGGGAGAGGTGGACGACGGGATGGGCGCGGAGGCGGCGTGGGGAGGGAGGCGCGCGACGGACTAAGAGGGGATCACGCGATTGGTACAAGCGGCATGGGTCCATGACGCGGAAAGGTACCGGGGGAGGCGCCGGCGGTCTCGTGTGGATGCGTGGCCGGCGGCGGCGGGTCGGGGGTAGGAGGGCCTCGGGCGGCCTCGGCGCGGGCGGTTAAGCGTGGGGGCGGGGGGGGGGGGGGGGGGGGGGGGGGTGAAGGCCGCGGCCTCGGGCGGCCCGGCTAGCTGATCTGGTCGGCGCGCTTCTGTGCGGGGGTGAAAAGGAACCGCCGACGGAACCGGCGACGGCGAGGGAGAGAAGAATGTTTGGGGGCGGCGGAGTGAAGGCGCGGGACGGGCGAATGCGCGGAGGTGGGGGTGAAAGGTGAACCCATGAGATTATCTTATTTCCACACTTTTTAGTAGTAGAGAAAAGCGAATCTTCACACGAGAACTAATTTAGAATAACAATTGAGCTCTGGACTGGCTATTTGTATGTCACTTTGATCTAATGTTATTCAACGGATATTGGATAAATCTGGGTGTTGTTATTTTAACACTCCTAAAATGTGGTGTGAATAACCAATTGAACAACATTAGATCAAATTAGTAGTCAGTCCGGATTTATCCAATATCCGTTGAATAAACACATTTTAGCTGTTCAATTGGATATATAGGCACATGTGCACTGAGGCCACTTTACTTCAAATTAGTGTGCTACAGCGATTAGCATTTATCTCAATTCAGCAATAGTGTGATAGGTAGTGAGATGTAGTTACTGGCCAGTAGCCAATAGTGTTGGTGATATAATTGAGAAATTAGACTGTATTACAAAAGCATGAGAAGTTTGGTGGTTCAATTGTTTTGAGCTCCAGTTGAATAGCTTGTGATGATATTGCAATGTCCATACTGAAATGGTCTCAATGTGTTAACTTACAGGAAAGGGCCCTTAATATGGCAAAGAAAACAAATTATCTCTTGTACATGATAAATGCATTTCAGGTACTTTCTATTTGCATCACATGCTGATGCTTTATTTTCCCAAACTATGTTGCTAAATAAATCTGTTCAACCAGACAACCACTGCTTTCTTAATGATATTGTGGTAAGCATAGTTATAACTCCTCTATTGAATTGTTCCATGTGCTGTTGATATATTTAAAAAACTTTTTAAAGTTTATTATCAGTTATTCAGTTATCAGATTGCCCATATAGTAATTTCAAAATTAGTATGTGAGGCTTGTATATACCGTTTAATTGGATTGTCACCCTGCTTCGACGTCAACCAGGGCACGCTATTCGATCTTATTCTGGCTGCCAACTACCTCGACATCAAGGACCTGCTGGACATCACCTATCAGAAGTTTGCTGACACGAAACGTCTTGTTCTTCCGAAACTGCAGAAGGAGCACGTCACAATGCAGGTTTGCATGTTACTATAATTAGTTAACCATAATTCTTTTTTTCACAAAAAAACATTGGTTGGTTTAATATTTCATTTAGAGCAAGTTGTCATGTGTTAATTCAAATATGGTGCAGGGAGAGTTTTCACCACCTGTTATCAGTGAGGTGTCAAGCAAACAGGAAACACACAAGTAGATGTCAAGATGATTAATGGAGAGGACAACCAAGAAAGCAATCTGGAGTTGGACGAATCACAACTAGAAGAGGAGGATGGCGATAGCTAAAAAAAAAGAAAAAGTTGCAGTGAATGGAAGCCTGAGGACAAGAAGAGGACAAAGAATATAATGATGAAGACTTAGGGGAGGAAGAGGTGCATACATTATCCAATACAACATACGCAGAGTCCGAAATGAAGTCTTCATATTATTCCCTAAAGTACTTCCCTAAAAGTACGTGTTTGATTACATATATCGCGGGTCACGTCTTTCGCGATCAAGATGAAATGTTGAAGTTTTTGATATGTCCTTATACGAATAAATTAAATAATTGCCACTGATTATTAAAGTTTGAATAAATTGTGTCATTGTAACATATTTGTGAACTCTATGAAATTGAAATTTGATAACGATCATATATTTTTAAAGACAATTATTTGTATTCTATATTTTTTAAAAACACGTGTGTGGCACGTTCCTACGGCTCAACTTCACTTGCTTTCTGGTGTCAATGTCTTCGTCCGGGCTCAAACACGACAAAACAGTGATCCAACCAGTCGACAGGTAACATAAGTTGTAACAACGAGGACCAACCAGTCGACAGGTACATACATGTGAATTTTTTTGTTATAGTAAATTTTTAAATACATGTGGAACGTACGTGAGTTTACTATATAAAATATAATTTTTATAATTACTTTTTAGATACGTGAGTGTCGCACATGCATTTTACTAATTTGCAAAATGATTAAAAAATTCTGTTTTTTACCCACCTGCCTGATTTTTGCTCGTGTGCGGCGAAGAGCTAAAAAGTAATGGGCCGGCTCATGTTCATCCTTTCCAGGCCCAGTCCCCCCACACGCCTCCACGTCGAACCCACTTGTCTTCCTCCGCTCGGACACAGCCGTACCGTCCCCACGGTTCCGTGTCCGTGGTGCCTGCGAGCGGCACCCAAAACCTATCTCTCCCCACTCCCCTCCACCGCGCCTCCTCCCCTCCCCGATCTCGCCTCGCCGCGCGGCCGGCGGCACCCCCAGATCCACCCGCCTCCCGCCGCCCCGCTGCCAGATCCGGCCCTGCCCCGGCAAAACCCTGCGGCGCCGCGTCCGAGGCGGTGGGAGAGCGGAGGCGTAGGTCGCAGCAGCAGCAGCCATGGCGGCCGCGGAGGAGAATACCTCGCTGTTCCTGATTTTTGTCCTCACCATGATCGCGCTGCCGCTTGTGCCCTACACCATCATGCGCCTCTGTCGTGCCGCCTCCGAGAAGGCCAAGACCATCCACTGCCGTTGCTCGGGGTGCCACCGCTCCGGGAAGTACCGCAAGTCGATCTACAAAAGGGTGCGGATGCCGCTGCTCTTCTCCTGCTTTTTACTTTTTTTTAGTTATTACTGTATCTTTTTCCTATTGTTGGATCCTGTATATGGGGATTTGCTGTTCTGACTCTATTCTGCTTGTCTTATTTCACAGATATCCAACTTCTCGACGTGCAGTAACCTGACTATTGTCCTGCTTTGGATTGTTATGATCTTCCTGGTTTACTACATCAAACATGTTAGCCGTGAGGTATGTGAATTTTTGCAGCTGACACATATTGGTCTTATTCATGTATGTTGGAATGAGCATTCAATTCTTCTCTAATGAGAGGTAGATATTGATGTTTTGAGCTAGAACAATTCTTACTGGGGTATGAATATGCTTAGCGATTCGATACAACTCAAGTCTTCTTGAGACTGATGAACTGTACTGTCAGTGTAGCTAGCTGATCTGGTTTCTGGTTGTTCCAAAATGCTTATTCCGTCTCCTTGCTTTTGTGCTGCAAACTTATTTAGGTGTCCCTTGGATGTAAATGATCAAAATAATCATCAGCTATTTGGGGTCCAATGCCAGACCATATAGACTGTTGTGTTTCTGGTACATGCTGCTTTTAATACAGGGTTTTGCATTGTGTTGATATAATATATAACAGTTTAGTGAACTGAAGACATGGTACATGCAATGTGAGCATTGAAGCCACCTTTTCTTCTAAAAGTTAAGCATGCTAAGATTCCAATCCGGTGTTATATGATTTTTCTTTCGGATCTTTTAGGTCCAAGTTTTTGAGCCTTTCAGCATTCTTGGACTGGAAGCTGGGGCATCTGAATCTGAAATCAAGAAATCATACAGGAGGCTTTCTATTCAATATCATCCTGATAAAAATCCCGATCCAGGTATTCCTTTGTAACCTGTGATGCTGCACAGTGAAGAAAATATTTTACCTTAGAAATATCGTCTTGTTCTTTTTCTCCACTTGTCCAGAGGCCCATAAGTACTTCGTTGAATATATATCCAAGGCATATCAGGCATTAACTGATCCTGTATCTCGTGAAAATTATGAGAAATATGGTCACCCTGATGGGCGGCAGGTAAACGAATAGTGTAAGCTATTTTTCCACATTATGTTTCAGAAATTTATGGAGCTAACACAGAATGTATCTCATGGTTCAGGGGATGCAAATGGGGATTGCTTTGCCCAAGTTCTTATTGAACATTGATGGTGCATCGGGTGGGATAATGCTTCTAGGAATAGTGGGATTTTGTATACTGCTTCCCTTGATGATAGCAGTTATTTATTTGTCAAGGTCGTCAAAATATACTGGAAATTATGTTATGCATCAGACGCTGTCCACTTACTACTACTTTATGAAGCCATCTCTTGCTCCAAGGTATTACTTGCAAACACCTCATTTTAACAGTCTCAGCATCAGTAATTTGATATTTATGTTGTCTTATGACATCATATTTAAGTGAAAGTGCATAATTTTTCCCGGTTTTTAATGTGACTGGTACAAGATTAGTAAGCCCACCAGCGTAGGATTTTTCTTAACGTATGAACGTGAAGATACATTATTATT
The DNA here is from genome assembly GCA_947561735.1 of Cenchrus americanus. NCBI lineage: Eukaryota > Viridiplantae > Streptophyta > Magnoliopsida > Poales > Poaceae > Cenchrus > Cenchrus americanus. The sequence continues at coordinate 194,744,504 of OX387241.1, forward strand.
GGCTTATCACTGTTTTGGACTTGACTACTTGTATGGTCCATTAAGAGTTTTTTTTGAACAATAATTTACAATTCTTTTACTGGGCACATCACATATGGTTGTAGAGCTTTTTTTCCTTCATGTTATTAGTGATAGTTCAATTAAAAAAAATATTGTACACATGCAGATCCACAGTGATTGATGTGTCATTGCCCAGTCTTGACAAGTAAGAGTTATCAGTTTTCAAAAACGTGCAAGGGTAATTATGGAACCTAGTGAGGTTTCCTTGAAATTGTATTTTGTTGCTGTTGACAAAATCCTTGGGTTTAACATATATATTTTTAACCAGCTTTTGTATATCTAGTGGCTATTCGCCTGACGATGTTATACGGTGCTGAATGTTGGCCTACAAAGAGACGACATGTCCAGCAACTGAGTGTTGCCGAGATGTGTATGCTGCGATGGATTTGTGGGCATACAAGAAGAGATAGAGTCTGAAATGAAGACATTCGGGATAGAGTTGGAGTGGCACCAATTGAGGAAAAATTGGTCCAACACCGGTTGAGATGGTTTGGTCATGTCCAGAGGAGGCCTCCCGAGGCACCGGTGTTTAGTGGGGTGCTAGACCGGGTCGGTAGTGTAAGGAGGGGTAGAGGTCGACCTAAACTAACTTGGGAGGAGGCGTTCAAGAGAGACCTTAAGGAGTGGGACATCCTCAAGGAGTTAGTTATGGATAGAAGTGCTTGGAGACTTGCAATCAATGTGCCTGAGACATGATCTTCCCTTTTTCTTTTGTGCTTTTGTGTTCTTGTGCTTTGTGCTTCTCCTTTCTTTGTTTCTTGTGGGTTTCATCTCTAGCCTACCCCAACTTGCTTGGGACAAAAGGCTAAGTTGTTGTTGCTGTTGTTGTTTTGTATATCTAGTGGACGATTCTTTCTTTTCCCATCTGCTGTGGTTTTTGTTAGCCTTAAATTTCTTGTTACCTTTTCCCAAACCTGATCAATGGATTGGTGTCACAGCAAAGTTATGGATGTCTTCATCAAGGCTGCAGAATATATGGAGATGCCGGTACGGCGCAGTGATGATGAACCCCTGCAGAAATTGTTTGTTGCTGTTAGAAGCGAGTTAAATCTGGACTTAAAGAATATTAAGACAGAACAAGCAAAGTTCTGGAAGCAGCATCCATCACTAGTAAAGGTTGGCCTTATGTTGCCAGATGTTATGATACAAACTAATCTCTGCAATTTGAAAAGTCCTACAATCTTACAACCTCTTTATTCTATTTGGTAGATGGAACTCTTGATTCAGGCTCATCTCACTCGGGAGTCATTTGTCTTGACTCCAGCACTTCTAAAAGATTACAGGCACATGCTTGAACTTGCACCTCGTCTTTTAGAGGAACTGGTTAAGGTACTCGCATGAATGTCTAACTCTTTATATTGACATCATGTAACATTGTGGCAATTTGACCTGAATAATATGTCCATGAAACATCTGAAGCTACCAGACTTTATGAACTCAATTTGTATACATAGTGGTAAAACTATCAGAAAAGTTAACACATGAGATTACACATAGAGCTAACACTTAAGCATAAAATTTGCTAATTAATAAACCCTATTTGATCATATTGAACCTAGATGGATCTATGTTTCAGTTAGCTGTTGCTATGCTGTGACTTGTTGTATATGTAAATAAACTGGCATTTCTGCACTGGCGATGTGCAATTATTTGGTTAGTCAACAGTCTTCCAAACCTGGACCAGATTTAACTGGCAGATCTATATTTCAGTTAGCTGTTGCTATGCTGTGCTGTGTTGTATATGTAAATAAACTGGCATTCCTGCACTGATGATGCAATTATTTGGTTAGTCAACACTCAACAGTCTTCCAAACCTGGACCAGATTTTATCTTGTGCAAGTGAGGAATGTTAGAAATGTTATGAACATTGTGACACACCTTCTAAACTATTGTGTTTAAGTTATCTGTCTTAATCACACTAAACTCTATGCACTAGTTCTTATCTTAGTAAACCATATGGACCATGCCTCATAGGTGTGCACATGGCACACATTTTCCATTAGTAATTTATGCAGTTACTCAGGCACTAACCAGATCATATGCTGACTGCCTACCAAGGGCCCGTTTGTGAGGGTGGCCGCGGCCGGCCCGGCTAGCCCTAACCGGGCCGGGCCTTGTCGGGCCCGGCCATGGGCGGCCACCCTCGGTTGTTTGCGTGCCGCACCTTCGGGTGAGCCGAGGCTCGGGCCGAGCTCTTGTTTGCGACCCGAGTGCGAGCTCGGCCGAGGGGCCAACCGCCACCAACTCGCCGAGCCAAGAACATGTTTGGCGGGGTGGCTTAGGTGAGCCCGGCCCAAGATAAACATACACAAATTACATCTTAATCAATAGAGGGAGAAGTGTACATTACAGTTACAACATCATTAACATCAATAATATCATATATTTTACATCATTGTTTAATTGAAATAATAAAATTAACATTCTATCATTTACATCATTGCCTCAGAAACTTTTTTATGTTCCACATGAGGCTGACCTTGATCATACAACAAGGATAAAATGCATACAACATATGGCAACCATGGAAACGTCAAACACATCCAGCCCAAGGTAGAAAACATTGGGCATGGATGAGTTTGACGTTTTGATGGGAGACATGAGAAGAATACAACACACGGATCAAGGTCATCCCTCTATGCATGATCAAATTGAATCATCATAGGCAACCATGGCAAGAACAAATTGGCCTCGGATGAAACCGTGACAAATGGTTCATGGCAACCATGGAACCGTGAGACAAATCCGGCCAGTATATGAAGAACATGGGCATGGATGTGTCACACGGTTTGATGATTGCCATGAGAAGTTATGTACATGTGATCATCATCATAGGCAAGAGAGGAGGAAAGGAAGAACATACAACATCGGCCTCGGATTGTCCGGGAATCGACGTGTCCCACGGTTTGATGACGGACATGAGGAAAAGAACAAGTGAAGTTTCACGGCTCCGATCCCTCACAAGTTGAAGTTCATCAATTAATTGGCAAACAAATTGAATCATCATTGGCAACCATGGCAAAAACAAATTGGCCTCGGATGATTTGATATTAGAAGCAAGAACAAATGGTTCATGGCAACCATGGAACCATGGGACACATCCAGCCCCGCATTTGAAAAACATGGGCATGGATGTCTCACACGGTTTGATGATTGCCATGAGAAGTTATGTACATGTGATCATCATCATAGGCAAGAGAGGAGGAAAGGAAGAACATACAACATCAGCCTCAGATAAGTTTGCATTTCATATGAACTTGAACTTGGAGCTTAAGGATAGAAAGCAAGATGAAAGACGTTCTCATGGCGGGCATGGAACCGTGGGACACGTCGATCCCGATCATGACAGATTGTCCGGGAATCGACGTGTCCCACGGTTTGATGACGTACATGAGGAAAAGAACAAGTGAAGTTTCACGGCTCCGAGTCCCTCACAAGTTGAAGTTCATCAATTAATTGGCAAACAAATTGAATCATCATTGGCAACCATGGCAAAAACAAATTGGCCTCAGATGATTTGATATTAGAAGCAGTAACAAATGGTTCATGGCAACCATGGAACCATGGGACACATCCAGCCCAGTATTTGAAAAACATGGGCATGGATGTCTCCCATGGTTTGATGAGTGCCATGACAGGTTATATACATCTCATCATCATCATAGGCAAAATAGGAGCAAAGGAAGAACACAGAACATCAGCCTCAGATAAGTTTGCATATCATTTGAACTTGAACTTGGAGCTTAAGGATAGAAAGCAGCAGCAAAGAGTTTCTCATGGCAGGATGGAACCATGGGACGGGTCGATCCCGGTCATGACAAATTGTCTGGGAATCGACGTGTCCCATGGTTTGATGACAAACATGAATAATAGAGCAGAAAAAAAAACATGTTCATAGGCAAAACAGAACAGATGACCAACAGCTCCAGTCCCATATGGTGTTCAAGTTCATCAATGCAATGAGCAAACATGATTATCATCATAGGCATTTAGGTAGAAAGTAAACATTGGCCTCAGCTTGTATGTTGTGGTGGATTTGTTAATTTCAGTCAATGTTGGATGCCTTGCAAAGAAGAAAGAAAGCAAATAGAAAAGAACATTGCTGATGCAGGCACCTCAAATGCAAGCAAATAGAAACACATGATTAATTGCAAACAAAGGAAAACAGCATCCAACTCATGTATGTTGTAGCATCATAGGCCTCAAATCCCACTAGTACCACCACAAGTAAAAACAAGCGAGAATAGAGCAATCCAAGTATCAAGTAAAGCATTGCACCACGGATAATGTCTTAACCAAAGAACCCGGGTAAGGGCCGAGCATGGGTAACCAACAGAGGCACCACAAATAAGTTTTTACATGCATTAGTTCCACCCCAACGACCAAGGGCTCAAATAGTTAGTCACCCTCCTAAACTAGCATCAACAAAAGGTCGTGTGTGACAAGATCAACCTAGACCGAACAAAAGGTCATCATCAAAAGAACCCATCAAAAGAGGAGAGTGTGGTTAAGGGGGGTGGAGCACATCTATACTGCTCAACATTCAACCCCCTCCCGTGCGGCAAGAAGACCACGGTGCAGAAACTAACCATAGTAGTTTTTGGCCGGAAGGTCCTAAGCCAAAGGGTCCTATGTGCATCACTCATGTTCACAAAGCCTGTACCTTGGGCCTTGTTGTCAAGAAGGAAGGTGTAAGCAACAATTAGTGCCTCCTCAGTGAATCCAGGCATCTCCATCACAGCAAGGTAGAGATTACCATCAACATGGGCAGGTCCAGTCTCCCTAAGAGCTTTTGCTACATTGTTCACAGCATCACTCATGTTAGTCAACATTAGCATCTCATCCTCAGAGAAGTTCCCTCTCTTCCTCTTAGAGGCGACAACGGATGTGCTTGGTAGGAAGCACTTCGGTGGCTTTGCTATCCCCCCTCGTTCACTAGGGACGATCTTGAGGAGGGCCATCGGCCTTTCCAAGAACACTATCTACCGGCTTCGTCCTAAGGCTTCACCGGACCCAAGTGCAAACTTTCCGGTGGCCATGGCATTAGCAAATATAGCCTCCATCTCGCAGTAAAACCTAATAGGGCGATTAAGAAACTCGCATCTTTGGGATGATCCCGCATGGTTGGGCAAATAGGATTTAAGAGGATGATCCCGCATGGTTGGGCAAATAGGATTTAAGAAAAGGAACGAAGGTGCAATAGGTAAAGAGTATAGATCAATTTGCTACCTTGCGGTGGCCAAGGTAGTGCTCATGCTCAAGCATGATAGCATGAGTGTCATCATCCCGCAGAGCACCACTAAGGTCCTTCAGCCGGGGGGAACAGAAGGTGCAATAGGTAGAGTGGTATATCATTTCTAGTGTTCTGTGTCTGTGCTGCTCATTTTCATCCCTAATCAGGGCTAGAGCTATAGGATCAGGCAGGGGGGTTTCAGATTCAGGGGTTTTCCTTTTCAGCCTACTGGATACAAAGGAGACCATAACAATAGTCAAGGCAGCTGCCTTCCTACACAGCATGTCACGGCTCAAAGAAAGATCCATCTACAAGCATGTAAGAATGTAACAAGATTTCAGATTTGTACCCTGCTTAGGCATCAACATGAATGAGAAATGAATGCATATGAAAAGCACGGCTGCATCTAGTACTGTGATGCCTCCCAGTGCTATCTTTGTTCCACATCATCGACCAATGAACCAAAATAAGAACAACATGATACAAGAAACGAAACAAATGAACAACATAGGCGGTTCAACTAACGGATCGAAAACAATATGGCGAACAACGCAAAACAGATCAGGAACAATACGGGACAACAAAAATAAACAGATCAAGAACATGGGTAGTAAACCTAATACATCAAGAACATGTACACACAAGAAACCGAACCAAATCAAGAACATGGGTAGTAAACCTATCACGCCAACAACAACATAGTACAACAAACCCTAACGCATCATCGGCAAGCGAAGAACCAACACATCTCTAACAAACCCTAACGCAAATCATGAGAAAGGGGGTCGATTTCACCTTGCCTCGGGGTCAAACGAACGAAGAGGAAGCAGATCTGGGGGTAGCGGACGCAGATCGAGAAGAAGAGGAAGCAGATCTGGGAGTAGAGGAAGCAGATCGAGACGAAGAGGAAGCAGATCTCCGCCACGGAGTCCCAGCAGCAGCCGGAGCAGGGACGCCGCCACGAACCTCAGGGCCGGAGCAGGGACGCCGCCACGCACCGAGCCTCACCGCCGGTTTCTCACGAGCAGGGTGGAAGAGGAAGCAAGAAGAGGAAGAAGAACAGCAGAGGGGAGTGGCGACCCTTATAAAGGGAGACGGAAGCCATGGCGCGAAGCAGGTTTCACCCTCCCGCCCGAGCTCCATCGCGCGCGAAGGAGGTTTCACCCTCCCGCCAGAGCCCGCGCGAGCCACCCCGCCGCCGCCCAAAATCGCCAGCACGCGCCGCCACGAGCTCGGCTGCGGGGAAACGAGGGTTTCTGGCGTTTCCCCGCGGCCGGGCTGAGGGGGCTGTTTTGGCTCTCGCGAGCCTGGCCAGCGAGCGGGCCAAGGCCACAAACACGGCGAGTTGCAGCCCACGAGCGCAGCCGAGCCCGTGGGCCGCCCTCACAAACGCGCCCCAAGAAATCATTAGTCTTTAGATGATACAATATATGAAATTTCCTGTTGGGGTCTGCTTTTCAATAGTTGACAGTTATTCAATGCTTACTTCTTCAAATGTAGTACTTTAAGCTACAAAAGAAATGTTCTGTCATACTTTTAACAGAAGTCACCTTTTGTAGTTAGTCCTTTTCCTTAACCCATTGTTCTATAATTTCATGCTATATAATTTAAAATTACTCTGGATTGCAGATTGCTGTTCTACCAAGGAACCCCCATGGTTTCGGATGGCTCAGACCTGCAACTGGTGTTATCGAACTTTCTCAAAACATCATCCAGGTATTTATTTTTGTCTTACACCTGATTTTTCTTCGGGCAACCTGTGGTGAACCATTTCATGTTGATGTACTATGTGGCACTGTACAAAATAGATAAACTTATGTAGCCTAAGTTAGCTGAATCACTCGGGTGAATCTTTGCTTCTTTATACACGTCCCTGACCGATCTGTTCCAGTTGTCATTTTGTAGAATCATCTGCTGGTTAGTTCATCCTAAAATTTTGTCAATATTAGTATTTGTTAGAAAGTTTTTATGTTTGGCAGGATTGTAAACCAGTCATACGATATTCTATGATCCTAATTATAATGGTAATATAAAATTTAGCAAAGTGTCATGCATATGGAAGCAGTATTAAGATATGCAAATTTGTAGATCGAACATTCACATTTTGAATATTATGTTATAGTGACCTAATTATAACTTTTCCTGTTAATATGGTTTCATTGTCATTACTTGTTGTTTTTAGGGCTTAATAAACTTTCATTTTTTATGTTGGTCTGACGGCTTTTATGCAACACTGCTCCTAGCCCCCTAGTGATGTGTTTGGTAGTTTAATTAGAACAGCTACTTATTCATTGTGACAATACTCTTGGTAGGAAAGAACATTATGAATTGGATTACCATGATGTGACATCAATATTTGACAAGGGTTCCATCGTGCCCAGCCCTATATACAGCACTGGTCATGCCTCTGTAGATTCTTGAAACATGAAGGGAAATTTTGTTAGTTATTGCCTCAGAAAGTATTAGTAGTTATATTTTTTTGGATTGTGTTGCTGCTTTGCTTCCAGTTTATCAGCTCATTCATCACCATTGATGTCAATCTAAATGTTTGGTTGCTACATATTTAGGCTGTGCCACTAAGTGCACGAAAAGCTACTGGAGGTAACTCGGAAGGAATAGCGCCTTTCTTGCAGCTCCCGCATTTCACAGAGGCAACTGTGAAAAAGATTGCTCGTAAGGTATTTCCTTACCGCCCTTCTAAATCTCTCGACGATAGAAACTGAGTATAGGAATATACAAAATTGGCGGTCTTCTTTTTTGAAAGCAGTACTTTTAACTCTGGAAGTTAACAATGTCATTCTGTGTTTGACTACAGAAAATCCGTGCATTCCAAGAACTGTTTGACATGTCTGTGGAGGATCGTGCTGCATTGCTGACACAAGTTGCTGGGCTTTCTGAAGAACAAGCACGTGATGTGGAGCTTGTACTGGAGATGATTCCTTCTATTGAAGTCGATATTAAATGCGAGACTGAGGGTGAAGATGGCATTCAAGAGGGTGATGTCGTGACGATGTATGCATGGGTCTCGCTTCAGCGCCGCAATGGACTAACTGCTGCTCTTCCCCATTGTCCCAACTTCCCGTTCCATAAGGAAGAAAACTTCTGGCTGCTTCTAGCAGATGCCGCGTCAAATGATGTGTGGTTGTCCCAGAAGGTCAGCTTCATGGATGAGACCACTGCCATAACAGCAGCATCAAAAGCTATACAAGAAACCCAAGAGGCACTGGGTGCAAGTGCAAAAGAGATAGGGATTGCAGTCAGGGAGGCAGTTGACAGGGTGAAGAAAGGCAGTAGGCTTGTGATGGGCAAGTTCCAAGCTCCAGCAGAGGGCACTCACAACCTGACTTCCTTCTGTTTGTGTGACTCGTGGATAGGCTGCGACACCAAGACCAGCTTCAAGCTGAAGGTCCTAAAGCGCAGCCGCGCGGGAACCAGGGGTCACGTGCCTGAGGAAGGGTCGGTGGCAGCAGCAGAGGATGGCATTGAGGAGGAAGAGGATGAAGAGGAAGAGGAGTACGATGACTATGAGAGTGAGTACAGCGACGACGAGGAGGATGAGAAGACCAAGGGGAAGGGAAAGGGGAAGGTGGCAAACGGAGCAGCCCATCAAGGGGCTGACTCTGATATAGAGTCTGGCAGCGACTGAGTGATACTATACAAGTGTTATGCTGAAACAACCATAGATGGCCGTTTTGACTGTTGTATTCCGTGGATTAAACACACCCGGTCCTATTTATAGAGTTGGCGGTAATAGTTACTCAATTTTGCTTATTATCCTCGTAGTTAGATGGTTGAAGAATAATTTAGATGAGGCTGATTGTTACAAGTGGACCGAATAAAACCAGTTGACCGTGCCATTCTCGTAGACTCATCTGCGCAGTACTTTTTCAGGCACAGCACTACGAAATATACATCGCGTCATCGCCAAGGGAGTATAGTTCGTTTGGAAATGAAGGTTGTCTACGGGCAACCGCACGATAATGTTGACTTCCTCCTACATACCCGTCCTACTCCCCCTAGTGATGGATATTCATGACATGACGATTATTCTTGGTCAAATTTAGATCGAATTATCTGTGTTAGCTACCTGCAAGATCGCCATAATCTGGTGACATCACTACATCAGATACGTTCCCTTTTAAGAACTACATTGCCTTGTTTAGTTTGCTAAAATTTCACCAACTACCCTCCATCAACTTCAGGTCTTTCTCCAGGCAGCATACCATGATCATATCATTACATCTTTCCGTGTGCAATGGCTTCCCAAACACAATGTTCTCTTCAATGGAACCGGTCAGAATCCATGCAGTCTGTGGTACACCGTGGTACCACGCACTATGGCCGTCAGAATCCATGCAGTCTGTGGTACACCGTGGTACCACGCACTATGGCCTGAAACAGTTTCAGAAGTCATCAAGTGTCAATAAAGAAATTTGCCAGTGCATCTTAATTAAGATTTCTTGTGTTGGTAGAATGGTACGTAATTGCACAATCATATTGCCCATCGCCGTGGATCGAAATATTCAATTTTGCTTGACCAATATTTTGGACCCCACATTTTCGGATGTGGTTTGGACCGCATGAATTTAATCAATCAAGTATACAATAATATGGTGCTGTCAAGGACGATAGCTTGACTATAGCTGTGACTGTCAACGGAAATGTAAAACATAAAGAGATTGCGGGGGACTTGGTGCTTTAGTGATCAAATACTTATTGATAAATGACAATATAGAAATAATAGAAGATGGATGAGCTCACTTTGACGCTCGGGAATCCAGAACACCCAGGACATTGCAAGGGCTACAAGGTAGTATCGTGGAAGTATGCTTGTAAGGGAAATATCGACAACTATAATAGCCGCAAAAGAAGAAGAGAGCGCGAAGAGGAGGGTACCTATAGGATATGCCAGAGTGGGTCGCGGCATACCCAGCAGATTTCAGTACAATAGAGGTATCAGAAATCGTGCCCTACATACTGCCTGCAGTCTGTAGTACTGACTGCCTCGCCGCCTCACAACGTTTCAATCGCATCCCAATCGATCCCATCCAGCTGTCTGGCGTTTGCCGTCCGGCCAGCCGTGGCTCCCTCTCCGCTGCCTAGCTCTAGCTCAGTAGCACCCCACCCGAGAGGCAACAAAGACCACGAGAGCCGAGCTTCCAAGGTGACCACTGACCAGCATGCAACAGCGACCAGGGGGCTAGCGCCAGGCGCCAGCACCATACGGCCAGCGGCCAGATTACACCTAATAAAGCCGCTTGTCCAATCACCCGTCGTATTCCTTGCAATTTGCAGCCCAGGTATCCACGCCAATCCGATCTTGTATTCTTCCATCCCTATTCATGTAATTAAAATAAATATTAATCCATGCATCTTTTTTTTCTAAAATTGTTGAATTATGGAGAGTGACAAAGATATTGCATCTTTGAACTATCAGAGGTATGTATGTTTTTATGCATATTTTGAATTAAATATATTTGTATTATAATGTATGTACATTTTGCAATCAAGTATTAAATTAATAGCTTAAGACTATGTCACTTTGTCAACATTGAAATTTATTTTCCAAATTATATATACGAACACCATTTATATAGTTAAACCGAAGTGTATATAAAAAATTATCTCGACATACCCAGCTGTAAAATCCTAGCTACGTCACTAAACAACAAGAAAAAAGGATGCATGCGGGATTAGCCTATTCGTTTGGCCGGTGGCCGATCTTTGGTTTGTTACGAGAGAAAAGACTTTACTTTGTTGGTTGTTGGTGGCTGGATTATTCGAGAGAAAAAGTCAATTTGTTAGGTGGCTAATAAGCCAAGCGAAGTAGCACCGCCCGAGCGTGGTGTGGGTAGGCGGATCTCGATATTACCCTTTCGCTCGCAAAAGCAGTTGTGCTTCCACAGAGGTCCCAATAAGTGCTTGCATAGTGGTCGCAATAGGTGCTTGCATAGAGGGCCATGAAGAGCCGAGGGCAATCGAAGCAGTTGTGGTTCCAGTGGACGACAACCAGCAGTACATGTCAATGTTTTAGACCAGCAAACCTACCAAGGGGGTACCCGAGGTAGTAGATTATGTGGTTGGGATCGTGACCGTGAGACCTGGAACTCGAAGGTACAGGCAGGGACACGAGACACAAGATTTATACAGATTCGAGCCGCCAGAGTAGCGAGCCCTATGTCATGTTTGGGTATCAAGTATGGCGCCCTGAGCGTGTTGGGTTGGTTGAGTTGTCCTCCTATGTACCCGACCCTCCTTTATATAGTCTAGGGGTGGGTTCCTAGTTGGTTACAAGGTAGGAGTCACAGTAGGATTACATGATACGAGTCCTAGTAGGGTTACAGTGTAATTCTAGTAGGAATCCGTCTTCATCCTTCCTTGTATGAGTACCCGGGGTGTGCGCCCGACAAGCCCCTGAGCACGTTGTAGTCGAGAGTGGTAGTTTGAGTAGTCTTGAAGCCTCTTCGAGTAGTTCACTACAAGGAAATCATTGATTAGTGACACAACCACATTTTAGCGTCATTGATTTATGACGTTCCTAGTTGATCTCGTCATAATATTTCACTTCCGAGCAAATTTAGTGAAAAAAAACTTTTGTCATAACGGTTGCTACTGTAGCCGAGCGTTCCCTGTTCCATGCTTGTTTTGTGACGCCATAAGCTCCGCGATAGCGTCATAAACCAACTTCGGTCCCATGTGTAAGCATTATTTCAAAAATAGAGTGCGCGTCATAAAATTCAGTTGGGTCCCACATGTAATCATTTTTTTTTGAAAATAGAGTGTTTCAAGTCGTCATAAAATTTTTTAGGTCCCACATGTAAGCGTTTTCGCCAGGTCAACGGCATCATAAACTAACTTTGGTCCCACATGTAAGCATTATTTTAAAATAGAGTGTTCCAAGTTATCAAAAATTCAGTTGGGTCCCACATGTAAGCATTTTTTTGAAAACATAGTGTTCCAAGTCGTCATAAGGGTCCCACATGTTAGCATTTTCACTAGACCAGCGGAAGCTAGGTCACGAAATGTTGCAAAAGTGATTTGTCATGAGATGGGTTCGAACCAGGGACCCGAAGGAACAAGGCTGTGTTGTTTACCACTGCACCACTTCTTGGTTGTGTGAGTTTTATGGGAAACTCAACTAATAGTTCATGTGAATTCTTTGCTGTGACCAGATCCCACTTGTAAGTTTCAGTTGAGTCTATAATTATGTATCGAATGGCTGGCGAGGACACTTCACTCAGACTTCGCGAAGACTTTTGACTTCCTCTATGCAGATCTGCAATAGTTCGTGGTAGGAATGGAAGATCCTAGTGGTGAGGGGAAGATGATTGTGCCGCCACCTCCCAGCAACAAGAGGATGAGACAACATGACGAGATTGGTCCTCTGGTTTGGTCTGCTATATTTTCCCCTATCTTACTGTTAACGGTGAATTTCCGTCAACCGAGCCATGAGTTTACCTTCGGTGTTGACATGAATTTTGTATCTTATCCAATGGTACTAACCCCCTTGGTATAACAAGTTCGTTCGTGCATGTCAGTTTTGGAGTTTAATGTTTATGCAGAAATTTAGCGTTGAAAGAAAGACTTCTGAGATAAGTTCATCAAGCACCTCGCGACAAGACCTTGAAGCCTAGTACAAGTCAAGCAATGAAGTAAACATGACTCCAAGGAGCCCAAGGACCAACCCATGAAGAAGGAAAACTCTGAGGATCCAGAGAGAAAATATTGAATCTTGCGAGACAAGGAGCTCCATCTAAACCATAGAAAAACTAACGTCAAGGGCCCACATGCAGAAGGGAGAATACTCTAGAAGGCTCGGGAAGCAACACCAGCGAAGGAGGCCACGAACTAGGCCGAAGTGGGCCCAGGCCGGCCGGCCTAGGATGGTCGGCCCAGCCCATTTCGGGGCCCAATCGTGCCCCCTTTGACCTAGCTGCCATTCTGAGTATTTATAGCCCCGAGGCCAAGAGTCACGCATGAACTCATTCGTCATCCGCCGCCGAGGAGCAAAGAAGAGAGGGACACCATCTCAGAGAGGAGAGGGTCGAGCTAGTTGTCTAGGGTCTCCCTAGCCGGCGTGGGAACCTTACAAGGAAGACCACGTCGGAGTTCCAGGAGTTAGAAGCAAGATCAAGGTAGGATCCGGTGGTGATCTTGTTTATGTATCATGTATTTTGTTGAATTATCAAGTTGCAGTCCGATTTCTAGCGATCGAGTGTTTCTCCTACGATTTTGATTTCAATCGGCTTTTCGTATCTTTAAGATCTATTTTCGAGATAGATCATAGAGGGTGTTCTTGTAGCCGCGGTGGCTAGAGGTGCATGCCTGACCTTCTGGGAGATTTCAACTTGTCCATTGGACTCGCCCTAGACTAACCTGCACGAATAGGGGTGTGTTGTGATAGAACGGTAGCTCCAAAAGGCGGGCGTTTCCGGAGTCGGACAGGAAACCGTGATTTAAAGATGCTTTTTATGAGATTCAACTTGGTTACTTCTTCTTTGCTAGGAACTTCAACAAAAGCTTGATCCAATCTCTCTAGATCGGTTTATCTATCCCTCTCTACCTCTTGCTACCTCCAGTTTTCATAGATTAGATTCGTTTCTTTCGATGTTCTTTAGATTAGATGCATTAGATTCCCTTTTGAAGATTTAAGTGTTCTTGGCTTTAATAGATAGGATTTTGCGTCACACATTTGTTCCATGGATTCGATACCTTGGGTTCACACTTGAGGGAAGAAGGGTCCCTTGACTACGATGGAGGACTTGTCCGCTTGCAAGTCCAAACGAAGTTTGATACGAATATACACCGTCAACAAACCCCTTTTTCTGGCGGTGTTACCAGGGAATAAGTGATCAAGATTTGATCTTTTATTGCTTATTGTGAATAATTTTTAGTTTTCTTTTGGTTTTTCTTTTTGCATCTACTAACTTTTGATCACCCTTAAAATCAATCTAATCTAGTTTGACTAACCCTAGTTTTCTTAGATTTGTTTTTACTTTCGTTTCATATATATATTTTTTTGTTTATTGCTAACCTAACAGGAGATGGACGGCTACCTCTCCAACAAACCCGATAATTTTGTGGATGATCCAGAAAAACTTTACAGGCTAAGGAGACATGAAGCACAAACTAAAAAGCTGGATTTTGCAGATCCAAAAGCGGAGGTCGAGAGATCGTCAGAGTCTCCAAAGGAATCACCACCTCAAAGCCCTAGGGAGAATCGACTTCCACCGATGGGAGAACAACCGCAGCTGGAGCGCAAGATCGGGGAGCTATGCACCCCGGACATCGTCGACCTACCAATGTTGAACCTCACGAAGATCGGAAGGCTGTTCGAGATCAAGACCTCAACAATCCGCATGGTGCAACATTCACCCTTCACCGGTAAAGAGGATCCGAACCTTCACCTTCATGCGTTCGTTCAACTTTGTCAAACATTAAACATGGATGGGGTGACTCAAGATCAAATGAGGGCAAGGCTCTTTATGTTCTCATTACTCGGGAAGGCTTTGCAATGGTTCTACTCTCAACCGACAGAAACAATGCAAAATTGGGACACATTGACGCGGGCCTTCATGAAGGAATACTACTCACCGGGTAAGACTCAAAGCTTGCGCAATAAGATTGCTACTTTTGCGCAATATCCTACGGAGACTATATCAGAGGCTTTTGAGTGTTTCAATGAGTACACTCGGGCGGTTCCACATCACAAATTCCCGAAGAAAGATCTCGTTCAAAAGTTCTATCAAGGACTTACCATGGCATCAAGGACAATCATCGATGCATCGGAGGGAGGATCCATCATCGAGCTAACACCGACCCAAGCTTTCACTCTATTCAAGAAGGTAGTGGACAATGACACATGGGAGTCATCCGGATGCTTACTTCCGATTCAAACCACGGGGAGCGTCAAAGGAGTCTTGCAAGTGGAGAAGGAAGACATACTCGAAGGCAAGATTGATTTGCTTATGCGGAGGTTGGAGAAGATGGAGGTAGAGAAGAAAGAAGCTCAAGACTTAAAGGCTGCCGAAGCAAGATCCACATGTGAAGAGTGCATAGAATATGTCCAAGTCCACAAGGATTGCCCGGAGGAAGCCAAGGTGCTCGACTATATGAGGAAGGGGGATTACCGAACTTCCACTACGGGCAAGGTAGACTTCAATTTAATGCAAGCTCATCCATTCCAAATTTGGTTATGCTTCATATACAATTGAAGGATTCATGGACGGGCAAGCTAAGATCAACAAGGACACAGTCACCAAGTTCAAAGCCATAGACAAGGTGTTGGAGAACATCAATAGCAAGATGACGGAGGTCGGAAGCTCCAACCATCAAGTGCTCAACATGATGAAGATGCTCGAGATGCAAGTGGGACAACTTGCTGGGCACCTATCCACTAATGAAGGGAAGCTTCCGGGACAACTTCAAGGTCCCGAGACGACGAAGGTCATTCAAACTCGTTCGGGGAAGGAGACCGAAGAACCGGAGCATTCTGCGGGAGCAAGAAAGCCTAAACCATCCAATGAGGCAGAGGAATTTGCTAAGGAGGAGGTTACTGAGATCATCACCGAAGAGCTCGAGTTTGAGATGCCGGGAGAAGACACGAGGATACCGCAACTCAAGCCATGCTACTTCTGAGGTAAATTTTATAATCATTTTGAGAAGTTTGTAGAGGTTGTGCGTAGGTTAAGCATTAACATGCCGCTATTGGATGTCCTTCAAGTTCCTACATATTCTCGCTACTTCAAAGATATTCTTGCAAACAAGTATGAGATATTAACACTCGGGGTAGATCATGTCAAGATGTCCGAGCAATGTAGCGCTGCTATTACAAATGGACTAGAGAAGCAAGGAGACCCTGGATGCCCGACGATTCCGTGTTCCGTTGGTTCGTTCAAGTTTGAGAAAGCATTATGCGACCTTGGAGCAAGTGTGAGCATCATGCCAAGAGATGTGTTTGAGAATCTATGCCTACCGTTAAAGCCTACGACCATGTGCTGGAGTTGGGTGACAACTCCATTCGCTACCCTTTGGGCATCGCCGAGGATGTGCCCGTGAAGGTCGGACACCACTTCATCCCCATCGACTTTGTGGTGCTCGAGATGGGAGAAAGGGAGAAGCCACCAGTCATTCTTTGTAGGCCTTTCATCAAGACCGTGGGAGCTACCATCAACGTCGGCAAGGGGGAGATCAAGTTCGACATCAACGACGAAAGGAGTTCTTTCAAGTTTCGACCACGCCTCGAGGTGTGAAATATGATCAAAGTTAAATATATTCCACCTCATCGTCGCATTAGTAAGGAAGAGCCAAGGAAGAAGGAAGAGCCGGAGAAGAAGGAAGCGAAGGAAATCAAAGAGGTTGTTGCATCCGTCAAGATAAAGGAACAAAAGCCGCCTGTGAAGACCAAAAAGATGACTAAGCTGGAGAATAAGCTCGCGCCCAAGATGGTATGGAAGTGGGTACCCAAGATTGCAACGCCTATAAAGAGTGTTGATCAGAAGTAATCAAGTGAAGAAGTCTAGCCATGGACTATAAATGAAGCTCTAGGCGGGAGGCAACCCATTTCGTCGAGTCAAGAATAAGCTACCGGGAGACAACCTAATTCAAAATTTTTCGAGTCTTTTCAAGTAAGTTAGTTTTGAAAATTTGCTACGCAAGACATTAGACTTAGAGTGGTTGAACAATATTAGAGACATAATTCTTGGTTGGATATTTTATTTGGATCATAAACCCTTTACATGAGCCATGCTATGATTTGCTTCTCTTCGAGAAACCAAAATCAAAAAAATTCAGAACCTATCTCAACCTTTCATCCTCGTCATGATGTTATTGTTGACTTGATTTTCATGCTAAAAACACACGAGTAGATCCACTCCTTGTACCTAGATGTTATTTTTCAGCGCATGGTAGGACTCGTGTGAACCTAGAAACTTGACTTTTGGTTGCTTTAAAAATACATATCCTTGGTTTACCTAAGAGTAGAAATTTTCTAAGCCTCATTTAATTTAAATCTCTCTCATTTAACCAAAATTAGAACCAAAAAAACCTATACCCCCATGATCAAGCCGGGAAAAGCTTGCTATGAACTAATGAAAGCAAACAATACCAGTGAGACCAAAATAAAAGCAGTCGAAAAACATTTTCGACTTACATTTTTTTAATGCTTTAAAAACTTCTCTAAATTTATATTGAACTCATTGCAAGCTCTGAGTTTATTTTTAATTTTCGAAATTAGAGGAGTGCTTAGCATTAAAACATGCTTAGAGGGAGGCAATCTAGTTAACCTAACCATGCATGCACCATAATGCATCACGGGATGCCCCTCCAACATCTTTCATCAAAACCACATGCAAAGGACAAGCATGGGGGCAGCCAATGCCTTGTTTTGCAGGAATATAATAGAGGCATGTGAGGCAAAGGAGCATGGAAGTGACTCAAAGCAAATCAATCAAGTGGAAGGACCAATAATGCAAGCAAAGGAGTGGACGAGAGAGTTTGGGCGGTGCAACCCCGTGGAGCATGCAGTCACAAAGCAACAAAGCTAGGATGAGTGCACTGGAGAAAAATCAAGCCAAGAGGAGCAGCAGGCCACCCAGGCCGTCAGCCCAGGACGGCCGGCCTCCCCCCTATTTAAGCACCCGGGTTCTCTCCTTCAGAAGGTAAGTTGCTCATCCAGTTCCTTGTTCGTGTGCTTGAGCTTTGTTCTTCCCTCTCGTTGTTGGCTTTGTTTCTAGACCGTTCTCCTCCTCTTAATGAAAAACGTGCTATGCACGTCTTAAAAAAGTGCTTGAGCTTGTAGTTCAGAACCACCTTAGACTTAGCCATCCATCCCAAGTTTGTTTCGTCCAACAAAACACATCCTAATTCCACTCAAAGTCCATACTCCGAATAATATTTGTGTGCATTGTTACCGGTTGAAAACCCCGAATTTATATTAGTGAGGAGAGTGTAGCAATCATGTGGAAGAAAACTACAAGCCTTTTTACCAAGAAGAAGGGATCGTCATCGTCCAAGCCATCATCGACAACCTCTTCGAGGAGGCACTCGGTTTCCGAGTCTCCTCGGAGTAGGAGGAGGACAGACACCGCCGAGGAGGAACGACACTCTTCTCCTCGGGTGGTATGAGGGCCACACAAAGCTCATCTATGAGGTTCACCGAACCTCAAGGACGTACGGAGGTGCCGCCGGTCCCACCTCGTTGCTCAACACGTTCATCCGCTCCACCTCCATACACTCCGCGATATTCTGGGTTTATCATCATGACGGAGGAGGAGGAGAAGAAGGTCACTCACCTTGAGAAGAGGCTTGTGGCAAACGTTGACTTCAACGACCAAGCTCTCCAAGTGTTGGGTTTTCACATGGATATTTACTATATGTTGGGACAGCTAGGTTGGGTGCAATTCTCCAACGGAGTGTCGGCAAACACCCACAAGGAATTCTCCTTGGAAATTGTAACACCCCGCCCACCAAAGCCGCACCGCCCGGCCCCTTCCGTAGGGGCGAGCACGCGTACACATAGCACCCTGCTTACACTTTCGTCCTCGCTTCATGTAAAAGGGTTAACCCGAGGGTGGTATGGCTGGTGGACAAAGGCTTATAAGTTGGCTCCACCCTTGCTCTACTAGCAATGTGGCACTAAACACGCGCACCTCGCGCTCATGGGCCACTCATGGGCCATCCAAATTGGGCGGGTGTGACATTCACCCCCCCTCAAAGAACCCGACGTCCTCGTCGGTCCAACTCACCCGTCCGGTCTGACCCATACGCCATGTCGTGTGCCCCATCCCGTGCCCACACGCACATGCATATGTCCGCACACCGACCCGAGCAAATGTCCAGGAACCTTCCCTCTTAGCGCACGACCGTACGTCCAGTTCCGACCCATATGCCATGCCGTGTGTCCCATCTCAGGCCCACACGCGCCATGCGCCCTATGTCCGCACACTGACCCGTACGCGCAACCGCGAGGGTCGGCTCTGATACCATTTGTAACACCCCGCCCACCAAAGCCGCACCGCCCAGCCCTTCCGTAGGGGCGAGCACGCGTACACATAGCACCCTGCTTACACTTTCGTCCTCGCTTCATGTAAAAGGGTTAACCCGAGGGTGGTATGGCTGGTGGACAAAGGCTTATAAGTTGGCTCCACCCTTGCTCTACTAGCAATGTGGCACTAAACACGCGCACCTGCGCTCATGGGCCACTCATGGGCCATCCAAATTGGGCCGGTGTGACAGAAATCCTTATGACCATGGCGCCTATCCTTGATGAAGGAGTGTTGAGCCTCTCATTCCGTTTGGAGGGCATTGAGCAAGTGATTCCATATGAGTATATTAGGGAATTGCTTTGTTTTCAAAAGGGAGCCCCCGAACAAGTGGATGTGCATGAAGGCATATTGGACGGTTTTTGGAGTATGATCGTAGGAGGAGATCACCAACAAAGAAATAGTATCCTGAACCCCATCATCCAAGTGTTTCACTCGTGGATGTGCAAGGGGATTTGGGGAGAATGACAGAGACTAAGGTGACTAACACAGAGGTGAATTAGCTTTACTTGGTTTTGACTGTCAGGCAGCCAATCGACCCCACTCACCTTATGATAAACTGTTGGTGTTGTGAAGCAACATCGGGTTCGGGAGATATTGGTTCAGGGTGTTACCTCTCCATGTTGGCTAACTCTTTGAGACCGGGTATTACAAGGAACCCAGAGCATCTCCTAACGAGGACTTCCCTTGGGTTTGAATATATGAAGCAAGGCAAATACATAAGTGGAGATGAGAGAGGAGGCTTCAAATTGGCCAAGGTAAATTTGCCCCTTCCGGATGCAAGATTAAGACTTTTTATTGAAGGAAAAGAAAATTGGTTAGAGGAAGAACTTCTTGAGCCGACAAAGAAAAATAAAAGAGGGAGGATTATAGAAAAAGATTCTTCCGCGGCCCAAGAAGGAGGTGCACAAAAAATTATGTGCCACCATTTGGAGGAATTCCGGCGCCGCCAAGTTACTACAGTAGTGTACCAATGCAAGCATGGGGGAGTGGTGCAGCCATGCCCCCACCAAATTTTGCGGTGCCCAACATAGCCTTTGCAGAGCCTTATGCACATCTTCCTCAACCACAACAAAGTGTGGTCATCATTGGAGGATACGCTGCGAGAAACATGCAAAACATCACAACCATCCAAACCAATGCAACCCAAATGGGTGGAGGGAATGCAAACATCGCCTATGAACTTGGACACATTCACCTAGCACCGCCGGGACAATTCACAGGAGTCGCGGTTCAATCCGATTATGAGCAAGGGTACAACAATCAAGACTATCAATATCAACCACCGGCGGAAGATTAGAGAGAGGAGGAGCTTTAGTTATCTTTCCTTTTCCCTTTTTCTTCAATTTTCAGCTTGTATGCGTAGTGTTTTCAGTTTTTATTTTTAAATTTCAGCATGTGTGTTAGTGTTTATTTCCATCATGAATAAAGTCACTACCTTGTTTTTACCTTTGGTAAAGTTACAAAGTTTATGCCATGATGATATATGATGATAATTGCCGCTTTGTTTATCTTTGTACTTGTTTTATGCAAGCTAATGCTCTCTTAAAATGCAAATCTGAAATTACCTAAATACTAGCTTAATCTTTAGCGGAGGTAATGATAAAAATAAAGATCCATAGTGTTTTATGTACTCTCAAGTTTTAGATGGATTAAAGATGATTTATTTTTGTTCTTAAAAGTAATGCTAACCTTGTCATAAATACTACTAGCATGTTGCTCTACCTATCTAGAGCCATATATATATATTTGAGTGAAAAAATTAGTATACAAGGTTTATTTTTGGGTAAGTTTTTTCAGGCCATGATTTCTCTGGCCCGAGACTAAGAAGCTGGTCATTCTGTTTTTGCGTATCTATCTTTTTGCTAGATTTTTACCCGTGCATTGTGTATCCCCACATCGGAGATCTCACAAACCTCGCCGGGTATCCGCCCTTAAAACCAAAAATCATCTTTTGTGTTTACCTCCTTGACCACAACCTATCATCGAGTATGGATAATGAATTCAAAGAAGATCGCAAGATGGTGCCAAAATCGAAGATTTCAAGCATCTCTCCAAAGGAAAAATATTTCTAGTACCTACCTTATCTCTATCACCTCTTTGCCTGAGGATGAGCAAACGTCTAAGCATGGGGGAGGAGGTAGGTACAATGCAATTTAGAGTTCAAGGGAAGCAAATAAAAAAAGGGAGAGAGAAAGAGAAAAAATATGAGTATAAAAAATATGTATGAGAAAAGAAAAATATATATAAGTATGTATGATATAAATAAAATAAAGTGAACTCCCCAGTTCTCTAAAGTGCATTAGGAATTTCAAGGTTTCAAAATTAAAAGATCCAAACTCATGTTTTCCAACCATGTGCAATCCAATAACGAGGACTTCCTTTGTGCCTCTGGATCACTCTTTGCCATTTGCACATGTCCACCTATCCCATTGTGTGTATTTTTATCTCCCCTCCTTGATAAAACATTATTTTCCAATGACCTATTTGATGAGTCTCGGTAAGACCATGAGAAGCTTGTCTTGTTTTGACAACATCTCATCTATAATATCTTGGTAGGATTAAACTTTCCCAAAAAGCTCCATATAAAGCCTACCACATATGTATGTCATGAGAAGGAAAGGAGTAGAATGAATAGGCTTGAGAGACAAGATGAGATGAGAGTTCATGAGCAAGATGCAAGGTGGTTTAAATTTTTGAACTTGGTTTAGCTCTTTTTTTATCTCATTCCTTATTTAAAAATTTCTAAGATCCATTCGAATTTTGGGAGCATGTTAATACTTGTGGGATAAGCTTAATTAATAATCTACCCTCCGTAGGGATGAAGGCTAGTACATTATAAAACTTTTACAAACTAAACTTTTGAGATCATTTTGTTTTCTCGTGTATGATCAAGTGCAGGGTTTAAACAATGAAGGGAAACAATGATATCCATCAAAGGCTTACTCGAGGATGAACAAGGTTTAAGCATGGGGGGGATGTTGACGATGAATTTCCGTCAACCTAGCCATGAGTTTACCTTCGGTGTTGGCATGAATTTTGTATCTTATCCAATGGTACTACCCCCCTTGGTATAGCAAGTTCGTTCATGCATGTCGGTTTTGGAGTTTAATGTTTATGCAGGAATTTAGCATTGAAAGCAAGACTTCCAAGATAAGTTCATAAAGCACCTCGTGACAAGACCTTGAAGTCCGGTACAAGTCAAGCAATGAAGTAAACATAACTCCAAGTAGCCCAAGGACCAACCCGAGAAGACGGAAAATTCCGAGGACCCAGACAGAAAATGCTGAATCTTGTGGGACAAGGAGCTTCGTCTAAACCGCAGAGAAACTGACATCAAGGGCCCACATGCAGAAGGGAGAAAACTCTAGAAGCCTCGGGAAGCAACACCAATGAAGGAGGCCACGAACTGGGCCGAAGTGGACCTAGCCCATTTTGGGGCCCAGTCGTGCCCCCCTTTGAATTAGCTGCCATCCAGACTATTTATAGCCCTGAGGCCAAGAGCCATGCATCAACTCATTCATCATTCGCTGCCGAGGAGCATAGAAGAGAGGGACACCATCTCGGAGAGGAGAGGGTCGAGCTAGTTGTCTAGGGTCTCTCTAGCCGGCATGGGAACCTTGCAAGGAAGACCACGTCGGAGTTCCAGGAGTTAGAAGTCAGTCGGTGTTTTAGACCGGCAAACTACTACGGGGAGTACCCGAAGCGGATGAATGTGACTCGCCGAGATCGGTAACTCGAAGGAAGAGACACGTGGCACACAATTTAGACAGGTTCGGGCCGCGAGGTGCGTAATACCCTACGTCCTATATGCCGCGTAGCTCGGATTGATAGGGCACAATTATACGATGGTGCGGTAGTGCGCCGTGGGTTGTATGGGATGAGATTGGATGAGGGAGATCGGTCCCTCGCCTCGCCTTATATAGTCGGGAGGCGGGGTTACAAGTCGGAGTAGGAAGAGAGTACTAGTCGAGTACGTCTAGGAGTCCTCCGTACGGTGCGGAACATGCACGCCTTCCTAACCGAGTACTACTCCCGTGTAGTCCTTGTGCTCCACGCCTTCAGATGCCGTGTAGCGCAAGCCGGTAGTCCCAGGGGCCCACCGAGTAGTCGGTCCTGGTACCCACCGATGTAGTGGGCACAGGGAGGTCCATACGACAAGCCCCCGAGTACTTTGTAGTCGAGAAGGATAGCTTCAAGTAGTCTTGACGGCCTTAACGAGTAGTCCTCAAGCGTCCCTGAGCGCTACAAGTCAAAAGTCCTCAAGAGTAGTCGAAGCATCCCGAGGCCGGAATGTACTCCGGTCGATGTTTGAGCAATCTTGAAGCCTTCTCGAGTAGTCCCAAGCGTCCTTGAAATCGCCTTCGAAGGTCTCCAAGAAATGCCGGCCTTGTCTTGAAGCCGGAGCCGTCATGGAGGTGCGACTTGCGTAACCGCACTCCACATGAAGTATCCCCCCGAGCCTCGAGCCGCGGCCCCGGCTCAAGGTCCACCCGGAATCTTGGCAAGATAATCCCGAAAAATCCGGAGAGAAAAAACCGAAGGACACGTGGCACGGAGCCCCCGAGCCTTGAGTTGAGTACTTCCTCTCGAATTGAAGGGTCTTCTTGAAGAATGTGTCCTGAGATGCTCTTGAAACTAGCCGCGTCCCGGTAGTCGAGTAGAAGTAGCCGAGCCCCCGAGGTGAGGCGCGTCGACTAGTAGAATACGAAGAGTCACGCGCGGCCGCCGAGTCAACCGAACGTGGACTTATCCGGCCGCCCGTTACGGAGGCGATTTGGCTTATAAATAAGAGCCAAAACCCTTAGGGTTTTCACCCAAGTGAGCTGCAGGTCATTCGCCATTTGAATCTTGAAGTAGATCCACTCCGGCGCCCTCGCCGCCGCCGTAGTAGATCCGAGCGCATCGCCACCCGAAGCCTCTAGGGTAGCCCCCCGAGCGGATGCGAGTGAAAACTCCTTGCACTTGGAGAATGAAGCCGTCGCCGTCGAAGACGTCGAAGACCGGCGGGAAGAAGAGAGGCCGTGCGAGGCCACCGCGGCCGCCACCGGTGCGGCGCCGCCTCGTCTCCACCGCGGGCCGATCCAAGCCGCGAGTGGAAGAAATCGAAGGTCAAGACGGAGGACTCGCCGACCCCCGTTGAACAGCGGGTTCATCGGGGAGAAGGAGATCGACATGTGGAGATCCGCCGCAGAGATCCCTATCCAATGGAGAAGGCCGAAGACGAGATCCCAATGTTCTCGCGCTTCGTGGAGCGCGGGCTTGCGCTCCCGAAGCAAGCGACTTCTTCAAGGGGCCGCTCGGGTACTACGGCATCGAGTACCTCAATCCGAACCCCAACGGAATCTTCCATACATCCGTCTTCGTACACTTCTCGCGAAGCCTTCTTGGGAATCAAGCCGCACCGGGTGCTCTTCCGAAGTTCTTCCGCGTGAAGCCGCGCCCCGGCGCCTCCAACCCTAGAGTAGTCGGAGGAGCCGAATCTGGGCCGAGGGAGGACGCCGCGGAGCAGTACCTGGCGTACAAGCTCGTGGACTCCAACACCGACTGGAAGACGAGATGGTTCTACATCACGAACCACCATCCCGAGCTACCAAAGCCGAGCGGACGGCGGCCCAGGCACCAAGAGTGGTGGAACACGGAGCCCACCATGCAAGAGGGGATCCGGCTCCCGAGTTGCTAGCTCGCATCAAGACTCTCGGGGATGCGGGACCGAGGGCCGAGCACGTGGCCTTCGGTTTCATGAAGCGCGGATCCGGCCCGCCGATGGCGCGGGATACGATGGGCTTCGAGTACACCGGCGACAACGACACGTCGCGGATGCGGGGGCGAGGCGGACGACAACGACATCGTCGAGAGGTTGTTGAGGATCTTCAAGGACATGCCGCCGTACACGGCGTGTCCGGTCCGAGGAGTACTCCGCCGCGCGCCCGCCCAACGAGGTGAGTAGTCGTACCCCCTCGTCGAGTAGTGAAGTTTCTGACGCCTTGTGTGTTTGCACAGGATGATGTGAAGCGGTTCGTCTCTGAGCCGCAGCCGCCACCGAGCGGGATCGCGATTCCGGCGGTGGGGAAGGTGAAGGAGCGCCGCGAAGTTGGAGAAGGCGACGACACCGTCATCTTGGAGGATACCTCCGATGACGACGATGAAGACAAATAGACTCTTCAGGACCGCTTCCAGCTGCGGTCGAGGTTTAGCCGTCCGGGCTTGCCTCATGTGCCACTTGTTCGAGATCCTCCGGCTAGCCTGGAGGCTAGCCTTGCCGCGCCGCCGAGGAAGCCGCGCAACCCCCACCAAGAAGCGGGTGGCGAAGAAGATGAAGGTCTCAGAGACCACGCCTCCGGAGGTAAGTCATCTTGAGCAGAGTAGTCGAATACCCGGTAGTCGAGTACATTGCTGACGAGTAGTCGCCCTTTGTGTGCAGGAGGTGCCGCCCGGCAGAGCCCGTGGAGGAGGGCGACGAGGGCATGTGGCCCACAGTGGGGGAACCGGCAGGAAGCCGAAGTCCAGCCCCCCACCGTCGAAGAACTTCGGCGCCCGGCCCGGGAGCGCCGCCCCCCGCTCCGCAGGAGAGCGAGTACCGCGGCCGCCGCCGTTGGAGAGATGGAAGCCGCGGGGACGCGGGGAGACGTACGCGCGCCGCCGCCACCGTGGAGGAGGCGGTGGCCGCGAGAGGCGGAAGAAGAGACGCCCGCCGAGGGTGGACCGGTTGACATTGCCGCATCCTCGGTGCTCCGGCCGTGACTATCGTCCCGGTTGAACTTGTAAGTACCACGTCCTCATGAGCGGTACTCGTTGTAGTAGTCGATTTGTTCGACGACCCTCTCGTGGATACTTCGCGAGAAAATCCACGGATCCGAGCCGGGACGGAGAAGAGCCCTCGACGAGAGGCGGAGGAAACTGCGCCGTCGATCGAGGAGGCCGCTCCCCGAAGCCCAAGCCGCGACCGAGCCCCCCGCCACCGAAGCGCCGCCGCCGCAGGCGGTCGTAGTCGAAGGTGAGTACCCGTCTCGAAGCTGTAGAACTCCAAGATGAGTAGTCATAGGCACTGATGCGCGTGTTCCTTGTTGACAGGCGCTGAAGGAGATGACATCCCTGCAGGGGTGCCCGTGCGGGGAGTTGACGCCGCAGGCCCCAAAGGCTGCGGAGGGAGCCCCCGAGCCCGCGGGTGAAGTCGTCGAGAAGTCCGCCGGGGGAGAAGCGGCTACCACGCCGCCAGGGGTTGCCCTGGAGGTGGCTATCCGATCCCCCGAGATCCAAGACGCGGAGCCTATCCGCTCGGCGCCGATGACAGAGGCTACGTCGGGTAGCCGCGGCGGTATTGAACTTTTGGTCGACGACCTCGTCGAGCCGGCGATGTTGGCGCAACACCTGGAGGCGATGCGACGAGCCGAACAGTGTATGAAGGTACGTAGCCGTAGCTTCCCGAGTAGTCAATCCTTTGCGTTGAGTACTCTGCTTGACTTGAGCTTGTCTTGTGCAGGACGTCGCGGAGCGATCCCGCGAGAAGTCGAATCCGTCGCAAGGTTACGGCGATACCGTGCTCCGAGCAGAGGCCCCGGAGGAGCAGCCTCGTGAAGTCGCGGAAGCACGCGGCTGCCATGCAGTCGAAACTCGATGCCGCCTTCGCCAAGTACCATAACGAAGTGATTGAGTTGCGGGCGAAGGGCGACGAGTTGGTGCGGAAGAACAAAGGTCTCCGCAACAAGAATAAAGGTATGTCCCTTGTCTTGTCGGGTACTTGTTGGATGTCGTCGAGGCTCGACCCGTTCTTTGTGTTTGCGGAGAACTCGAGGGCCGGGTGGAGCAGGCGAAGGCCTCGGAGGTCGGCATGAAGAACCTCTTCTACCGGGAGCAGGAAGTCCGCCGGTACTTGAGCTCGACTACAAGGAGCTCGCCTTCGAGTGCGAGAAGCACATGGAGCCGCGGATTGCATCCGACCGGGATCTCGTCAATCGCTACAAATCTTTGCGAAGTTGAATGAAGATTGCGAGGCGCTCCGGGCCTAGCTGAAGGACCTGGAAGAGGCTGCTCTCCCGATCGCGAGGCTTCAGGTGCCGCACCCGGGCGGCCCCAAGATCGCCCCTTTGGCGGATCGACTTCGTGAGGCGCCAAGCTAGCTGGCCGCCTATGTTAAGCACATGGCCAAGTCGATCCCGAAGCAAGTCCTGGCCTTCATGAAGTCGTACTTCCCGAAGGCCCCAGTGGAGGTAGTCGCCGGCGGGGTAGCCGCCAACTGCTCGGATGAGCAGTACGCAGAGCTGCTGGAGCAGATGGCTCCCATAGCGGAGCAGGTAGCCGAAAAGCCGAACCTCCCGTAGTCCCGCATAGGTAGCTAGTAGCCATAGTTGTACAGAAACAGCTTGTAATGAACTATTCATGTATTAATGAAATGAGATTTTCCATCAATGAGTACTCGTAACCGCGATCTCGCAGTGCGGAGCGCCCATCGTGGAGTAGTTGCGAGTAGTAGTACTCGGCTTAGTAGTCCCGTCGTAGGGAGAAGACCAAGAAACAAGTTGATGAACAATCAAGCTTTATTACCGAAGAAGTACACACGGGTGGCCGGGGCCGTAGTTACTAGTAGTCGCCTGGACCGGAGGCCGCTTACGGCCAAGTGGCACCGGAGCGGGTAGCCGCCCGCGCCGAGTGATCCGTAGGTAGCCGTGTAGGCCGGATCGCGATCCGTAGGTAGCCGAGCGGGCCGGATCTTGGAGTGTGGTCTCTTGGTAGACCGCTCGCTAGAGTCCTTGACGCTCGTCGCGGCCCCGTGGTCCGTAGGTAGCCGCGTGGGCCGGACCCCCGGTGGAGAGTAGTCCGGAGACTTGGAGCCGGGACCGGAGGGTCGCTTGCGGCAAGGGGTGTTGATGTAGTCGTGCGGACTTGAACCCCGGAGTAGTCGTGTAGACTAGGCGTAGAATCGACGAGTTGGTCGACGTTCCACGAGTTGTTGACTTCTTCGCCTTCAAGTGTTTGGAGGTGGTAGGAGCTCGGCCCGGTCACCTTGGCCACGGTGAAGGGGCCTTCCCGTGGGGAGCCGAGCTTGTGAAGTCCTTCCGTGTTCGGATACGGCGGAGGACAAGATCTCCAACGTTGAAGGAGCGTTCCTTGACGTTGCGATCGTGGTAGCGTCGGATACCCTCTAGGTACCTTGCCGATTGGACGAGGGCGGCGCGGCCGAGCTTCTTCGAGGTCGTCGATATCAACTCGTCTGTCGTCTTCCGAGACGCCTTCGTCGTAGTGCTCCACCGCCGGCGAGTTCCATATGACGTCGGCGGGGAGGATGGCTTCGCAGCCGTAGACCGAGAAGTAGGGGGGATTGCCCCGTTGGCTTGGATGGTTGAGTCCGCCGCCCCCGCAGTGCGTTGGGTAGTTCCTTGATCCACTTGCCCCCTTTGGAGTTAGCGGCGTCGTGTAGCCGCTTCTTGAGGGCGTCGAGCACCATCCCATTGGCGCGCTCGACTTGTCCGTTGGCCCGTGGATGGGCGACCGAGACGTATCCGACGTCGATTCCGCCGTTCTCGCGGTACTCCCGGGCAACCGGTGGTTGTTGAAGTTGGACCCCGGTGTCCGTGATGATGCGGTGGGGTAGCCCATAGCGGTGTACGAGTTCATCCGGAAGTCGAGTACTCGTCGCCCTTGGGGCATGTGACCGGCTTGACCTCGATCCACTTGGTGAACTTGTCGATAGCCACCGGTACTCGTTGAATCCTCCTGGCGCAGTTGGCAGTGGCCCAATCATGTCGAGCCCCCAGCAGGCAAAGGGCCAAGTTGGCGGTATGGTGACTAGCTTGTAGGCCGGGACGTGTTGTTGCTTGGCGAAGAACTGACATCCTTGGCACCTTCTAACGAGTTCTTCGGCATCGCCCGTGGCCGTGGGCCGCAGAAGGCTCGCCGAAGGCCTTGCCGACTAGCGTGCGTGACGACGCGTGGTTGCCGCGGATGCCCTTGTGGATCTCCTCTAAGATGTCCTTGCCTTCTTCGCGGGGGACGCACTTCATGAGTACTCCGAGAAGATGCGCCCCGCTTGTAGAGTTTGTCTCCGACGAGGACGTAAGACTTGGCGCGGCGGACGAGTTGTTCGGCTGCGTTCTTGTCGGAGGGGACCCTCTCGCTCGCCGAGGTAGTCGATGAAGGGTTGCCTCCGGTCCACGTCGATCATCATGACCTCCCCGCCCGGTGGTGGATGGGCTGGCACAGTGGTCGGTGGCGCCGGCTCCGGGATGGATGGCGCGTGAAGCTCATGGACGAAGACGCCGCGCGGTACTTGGGCGCGGGTGGATCCGAGCTTCGAGAGGACGTCCGCTGCAACGTTGTTGTCGCGGACGATGTGGTGGAACTCGAGACCATAGAATTTGTTCTCGAGCTTGCGGACTTCTAGGCGCAGGCGTCCATGTTCTCCTTGTTGCGGTCCCGTGACTTGTTGACTTGGTTGATGACCACCGCGGAGTCGCCGTAGACTAGTAGCCGCTTGATGCCAAGTGAAGCCGCGAGGCGGAGCCCATGTAGAAGGGCTTCGTACTCGGCTTCGTTGTTTGAGACCTTCCGGAAGATCCCAGGACGTACTTGAGTTGTTCGCCCGTTGGAGAGATCGGGAGTACCCCCGCGCCGCGCCCTCGAGGTTGAGTGAGCCATCAAAGTACATCACCCAATGCTCGGTCGCACGGTTGGAGTAGGTAGCCGGTTCTCCCCGCCACTCGCCATGAAGTCGACTAGTGCTTGCGACTTGATGGCCGTGCGTGGCTTGAAGTCGATGGTGAGGGCGCCGAGCTCGACGCCCCACTTGGAGATTCTTCCGGTGGCGTCTTGGTTCCTCGGGATGTCGCCGAGCGGGTAGTCGGTGACGACGGAGACCGAGTACTCCCGGAAGTAGTGTCGTAGCTTCCGCGAGGTGATGAGTAGAGTGTACGGGAGCTTCGTACGGGGCCGGTAGCGAGCCTTGGACTCGATAGAACCTCGCCGACGAAGTAGACCGGGCGCCCCGGACCGGGTAGGCGTGGCCGTCTTCCCCGCCGCTCGACAACGATGGCAAGATCGACCACGTGAGTAGTCGCGGCCTAGGTAGAGCGATGAGTCGCTCGCCCTTGTGAGGAGCCGTGAGGATTGGCGGCTTCGACAGAAGTCCTTGAGCCGGGCAAGGGCTTGATCCGCCTCGTAGTCCACACGAACTTCTCGTGGTGCTTGAGTAGTTTGAAGAAGGGGAGGCCCCGTTCTCCTAGCCTCGAGATGAATCGTTCAACGCCGCCATGCACCCCGTCGGCTTCCCGGACGTCCTTGATGCTCGTGGGAGCTTTCATGCGGTGATGGCGGAGATCTTCTCGGGGTTGGCTTCAATGCCGCGCCGGGCGATGATGAAGCCGAGTAGTTTGCTCCGAAGGGACGCCGAAGACGCACTTGTTCGGGTTGAGCTTCCGGCGGTACTCGCGTAGCGATGCGAAGGTCTCTTCAAGGTCGTCGATGAGGGTACCGGAGTCCCCGGTTTTGACAACCACGTCATCCACGTAGGCCTCGACGTTCTTGTTGAGTTGCCGCTTGAAGCGTGCCCGGATGGCCCGTTGATAGGTAGCGCCGGCGTTCTTCAACCCGAATGACATGGTCGTGTAGCAAGACGCGCCAAACGGGGTGATGAACGCGGTCTTCTCCCCGGTCTTCTTCCTTGATTGCAATCCGGTGGTACCGGAGTAGCGATCGAGGAAGCAGAGCGAGTCGCGGCCCGCCGTGGAGTCGATGACTTGATCAATCCGCGGCAACCCGAAGGGGTCCTTGGGGGCGTGCTTGTTGAGGTCGGTGTAGTCGACGCACATCCTCCACTCGTTCGAGTTCTTCTTGCGGACGAGGACGGGGTTGGCGAGCCACTCGGGGTGGAAGACTTCTCGGATGAAGCCGGCCGCCGGGAGCTTGGCGAGCTCCTTCTTGATGGCGTCCCGTCCGTCGTCGGCAAAGCGTCGGAGGTGTTGTCGCTTGGGGGTGGCCTTTGGATCGACGTTGAGGTAGTGCTCAATCGGCTCCCCGGGCACTCCCCGGCATGTCCATCGGCTTCCACGCGAAGATGTCGCGGTTAGCCCGAAAGAAGCCGATGAGCGCGTCTTCCTATTTGGGGTCGAGGCCGGCTCCGATGGTGGTGGTCTTGCCGGGGTCGCTCGTTCCAAGGTCGATCGCCCCGACGAGTACCTCCTCGGTGGCCGAGGCTTATTGGCGCCGTCGGACTTCTGCGGGATGTCGAGTTCGCTTGTGGCAAGCTTCTTCGACGCAACGTAGACCTCCATCATCGGGTTGGGTACTTGGTTTGTTGAAGCGATCACCACGGCCTCCGTATCGCGGTCGTGAGAGATCTTCAAGTCCCCCCGGAGGGAGAGTACACCGGCCGGGCTTGGCATCTTGAGTACCAAGTAGGTGTAGTGGGGCACCGCCATGAACTTGGCGATGGCCGGTCCGCCGAGGATGGCATGGTAGGAAGTCTCGAAATCCGCGACCTCGAACTTGATGTACTCGGTGCGGTAGTTGTCCCGAGACGCCCCGAAGGTAACCGCGCACCACCGAGCCCGGTGGGATAGCCGCGTTGCCCGGGACGATGCCGTAGAAGGGCATGCTTGCTCTTGTCGAGCATGGGGGTGACGTCAAGGTTCATCTTCTTCAATGTTTTGGTGAAGAGGACGTTGAGCCCGCTTCCACCGTCGATGAGCACCTTGTTGAGCTTGGAACCCGCCACCGTTGGCTTCGGGACGAGAGGGAACCGTCCCGGTTCGCAGAAGCTAGTCCACCGGTCCGCGCGGGAGAAGGTGATGGGTACCTCCGACCACCCGATAGGGGTCGAACCGCTAGCTCGATGGACATCACTTCACGACGGGTAGCCTTCGCTCCCGCCTGGCCGGGCGCTCCGCCGAAGAGGACGTTGACGGTCTTCTCGTGGTTCTTGGAAGTCGTTGTCGTCGCCGTCCTTCTTCTTGCCCTTCGGTCGTGAGGGTGCGGTGGCTCCGCGTGTCCTTGAGTGCGTGCTCGAGCCGGTAGCACCGCTCGGTAGTGTGGTTGCCGTTTGGATGCCACGGGCACTTCTCCTTCAGCAGGTCCTTGAACCCGCCGGAGTTCTTCTTCGAGTTCCCTTTCGGAGGGCGCTGGATAGCCGCGACGGTGTTGTCTGGCTTGCGCTTGCGGTTGGAACCCGAGAAGTTGTTGTTGTTGTTGTTGTTGTTGCGGCCGCCTTGGTTTGCATTGCTGCCGCTGCCGCCGCCCTGGTTCTGCTTGGACTTGGCGCGGATGGCGTCGTACTTGGCGTTGGCCTTGTCCTCTTCGTCCGCCCAGGACGTGATCATGTCCTTGAGGTGGGGAATGGACCTGGGGCGGCGACGACCGAAGTCCTCGAAGGTGCGGCGATGGTAAAGGCCGTCTCGGAAGAGGTCGATGACCTCCTTGTCGGTGACGTCGACGACGGTAGCGCGCTTGTCGAAGAAGCGGCGCATGTACTTGCGAGGGTCTCGCCTTGTTCCTCGCTTGATCATGGCATGGTCCATGCGAGTACCCGAACGGCCCATGGCGCCCGCGAAGTTGCTCGTGAACTGTTCCTTCGGCTCGGTCCCACTTGTCGATCGAGTGCTTGTCCGGGCGACTCGAGCCATGTGAGTGGGGCTTGGTCCGGCGTAAGGGGAAGTAGAGGCACTTGGTGTCGCCGTTGCCGCTAGTGTTCTCGATGGAGAGGGCGTAGCATCGGAGCCACCGGATGGGATCTGCTCGCGTCGTACTTGGTGATCCCCAAAGGCTTGAACTTGTCGGGGAGGAGTAGGTTGCGAAGCCGGGGTGAGACGGCGGGGAAGCCGTCGCCTTCGGCCACGGTGGTCGACTTCTTCTCGCCGCAACTCCTCAATCCTCTCGGCGAGCATCGTACCCGCCATGAGAGGCACCGGAGGCGTGGCTATGCGCGTGGCCACGGCCGCCGCGGCCGCCGCCGCCTCCGGGCCTTTCTTGTTGGCCCCGTGGTTGGAGGCGCCGCCGCCGCGGCCGCCGCCGCCGTCGGGGTCGTTGCCGCCGCCACCGGCCGAGCACGCGTGGGGAACGACTTCTCGGTTGCCTTGGTCTTGTCGTGAAGGTCCGCCGGCGTTGGAGCGGCGACGGTTTGGGTCAGCTGGGATGTCGCCTCGAGTACGGTTGGGGCCAGGGTCAGCGCTGCGACTAGTAGCTTCGTTGTCGCGAGGCTTAGCTGGGAGGGGTTGGCTGACTCTGTTGTCGACCCGCATGAAGTAGGCTTCTTCAGCGAGCTTGGCGATGACCTCTCCAGCGCGTATGCCCTGAGCCCTGTCGCGCGATCGGCCGTGATCGACATGAGGCAATCGCTCGGGGGTGGTGTGTACTCTGCTCTCGTCCGCCTCGAGAGCCTCCGCGAGGTTGCGGATGGGAAGGTTGTCTCGAGCCGCCGGCGCCGTTCGCTACGCTTCTCGTTGCGTTCGCGTCGGGCGTCCCCGTTGGCGATGGTCTCGTCTCGGTGCGTTGGCGGACGGCTCGTCCGCGGAGATGTCCTCCGGTGCACTGTCTTCGGCCGCGCTTGAGGGTCTCGGGGTGTTGTCGCCGGCAGCCATGAAGACTTGGCGATCGGGGGGTACCCAAGCCGGGACTCGAGAGGGTGCCACCTCGCCTTGGTGTGTTTGAGTCGGCTGGGCTAGTGGTGTTCCCTCCCCGGAACGGTAGTGAGTCGATGTAGGCGACGTAGCGTGAGTCCTCCTTTGTCGGTTCGGCGGGCTTGCGGTCCGGCCGCAGACGTATCTTCCGGCCGGCGTCGATCTTATAACCGGCCCCGCAGGCCGGCCCCGACAAGGGAAGCTCGGAGGAGTCATCTTCGGACTCGGGCTCCTCGTGGTCCGACCCAAAGTCGAACTCGTAGTCCGGGTTCGAGTAGAACTCGGAGAGGGGGCCGGAGTCCGAGATGTGGTCGGGGACGGCATCGGAGTCCGAGTTGTACTCGGTTACGGGCTCCTTGCCGGCCGGCGTGGTGTAGGAGCCTCCGTGCGGGCCCGGCCGAGGACGCGAGGGCCACGCGCGGAGCGCCGGCGTGGAGAAGGGACCGCTCGCGATGGCCGAGTAGCCGGCTCGCATGCGACGACCCATGGCGACGTCGGGTTCGAGTTGGAGACGGACTCGAGCTCGAAGTCGGCCGTGATGGTTGAAGGGCGAAATTTCGCCGAACTTGCCGGCGAGTTCGCCCGTGACAACTTCGGGAAGCATCACGAGGCCTCGTCTTCGGGTTGGGCCGCATGGTCGGGCGGTGCCGGAAGGAGCCCGTGCCATCGGCGGTGCGGACCCGTGCGCCGAAGACGAAGGTGTCGCCGCGATTGAAGGCGATGGTTGGCTTGATGTGAACGGAAGCCGTCGAGTTCGCCATGCGATCTCGAGCGAGAGCCCCTACCCGGCGCGCCGCCGTGTCGGTGTTTTAGACCGGCAACCTACTACGGGGAGTACCCGAAGTAGATGAATGTGACTCGCCGAGATCGGTAACTCGAAGGAAGAGACACGTGGCACACAATTTAGACGAGTTCGGGCCGCGAGGTGCGTAATACCCTACGTCCCGTATGCCGCGTAGCTCGGGATTGATAGGGCACAATTACACGATGGTGCGGTAGTGCGCCGTGGGTTGTATGGGATGAGATTGGATGAGGGAGATCGGTCCCCGCCTCGCCTTATATAGTCCGGAGGCGGGGTTACAAGTCGGAGTAGGAAGAGAGTACTAGTCGAGTACGTCTAGGAGTCCTCTCGTACAAAGTGCGGAACATGCACGGCTTCCTAACCGAGTACTACTCCCCGTGTAGTCCTTGTGCTCCACGCCTTCGGATGCCGTGTAGCGCAAGCCGGTAGTCCCGGGGGCCCACCGAGTAGTCGGTCCCGGTACCCACCGAGGTAGTGGGCCCGGGGAGGTCCATACGACGAAGCAAGATCAAGGAAGGATCCCGTTGGTGATCTTGTTTATGTATCATGTGTTATGCTGAATTATCAAGTTGCAATCCGATTTCTAGTGATCGAGTGTTTCTCCTATGATTTTGATTTCAATTGGCTTTTCGTATCTTTAAGATCTATTCTCGAGATAGATCATAGAGGGTGTTCTTGTAGATGTGGTGGCTAGAGGTGCATGCCTGACCTTCCGGGAGATTTCAACTTGTCCATTGCACTCACCCTAGACTAACCCGCACAAATAGGGGTGCGTTGTGACAGAACAATGGCTCCAAAAGGCAGGCGTTTCCGGAGTTGGACGGGAAACCGTGATTTAAAGATGCTTTTTGTGAGATTCAACTTGGTTACTTCTTTTTTGCTCGGAACTTCAACAAAAGCTTGATCCAATATCTCTAGATTGGTTTATCTATCACTCTCTACCTCTTGCTACCTCCAGTTTTCATAGATTAGATTCATTTCTTTTGATGGTCTCTAGATTAGATGCATTAGATTCCCTTTTGAAGATCTAAGTGTTCTTGGCTTTAATAGATAGGATTTTGCGTCACACATTTGTTCCACGGATTCGATACCTTGGGTTCACACTTGAGGGAAGAAGGGTCCCTTGACTACGACGGAGGATTTGTCCGCTTGCAAGTCCAAACGAAGTTTGATACGAATATACACCATCAACACTTACTAGGGTTGGGGATATCTAGATTTGGGGATCTGGAGGATTGATGGGCATATATGGTAGATTTAGATTTCATTGTCGTACATTTAGATTTGCACTTCGTTAGGTGTTAGAAGTTAATAAGCTATAAACAATTCATGATAGATTCAGTTAATTTTCAATTTGCATCATCTTATAGTAGGTTTTGTATTTTAGTAGAATCTGGATGTGCTTTAAGCCACTAGTTTTATGGATTTTTGTCAAGGTGAACAATTGATAGGATTGATAGGTCCATCATTTTATGAATTGGTAGATTAAAGATACTATTTCAGACCTGCAGACCGTGAAGGGACATCTGGATTTTGCCACGATTGTTAGCATTTGCACAATTCATAGGTGTTAGATTCAGTTAGTTTCCAATGTGCATCGTTTGATGGATCGATAGGTTTAGTTAGGACAACCATGCCCTTACTGAGTTTATGTAGGTAGCAAACAACCAGGTTTTGTGGATTGTGGTGGTTGTTTTACTGTAATCATACAATTGGGTTCAAGGGATTCATGTTTTTTATAGACTGAGATGAGTTTATTTTTCAGATCGAGATAAGTTTTTTCCAAGGATGAGTTTATTTCTACAAGAACATCTTAATGTTATTTTAGAAGATCTGGATGTCTCATCTCGGGGGAGGACTCTGTTAGGATCTCCTGGGAAATTTAAACATAATATCACAACTAGCTGACAAAAGCGAAAGAGCTTCGGTACGCACCTAAGAACAAGAAAACTGAGGGCAGAGCTTATTCTACTTACGAAATACATTGGAATAAATGCGTCAATAAATGGGTAGGACATGGAGTTTGTTTGGTCAGTCTTTTCTTTTAAATGCTCAAGCAGTTCGTTGTCAGTTAGACTAAAACGGGTACCCTTGCTTATTAGTACATGTTTCAGTTCAACTGACCATGAACTTCTTGAAAATTTAAAAGA
Organism: Cenchrus americanus; assembly: GCA_947561735.1. Taxonomy (NCBI): domain Eukaryota; kingdom Viridiplantae; phylum Streptophyta; class Magnoliopsida; order Poales; family Poaceae; genus Cenchrus; species Cenchrus americanus. The sequence continues at coordinate 194,781,397 of OX387241.1, forward strand.
AAAGACTGACCAAACAAACTCAATGTCCTACTCATTAATTGATGCATTTTTTCCAATGTCTTTCGTAGGTAGAATGAGCTCTGCCCTCAGTTTTCTTGTTCTTAGGTGCATACTGAAGCTCTTTATCTTTGTCAGCTAGTTGTGATATTATGTTTTTAATCTCTTTGGAGATCCTAAAAGAGTCCTTGCCCTGAGACGAGACATCCAGATCTTCTGAAAGAACTTTAAGAAATGCAAGAAAGGCCTGCAAGACAAAAAATTCATGGTAGGAGATACAGAAGGTGAAGGAACAACTGCAGGAGGCCAAGATGAGATGGAGTTATGATTATGAATGAGTAGTCATGATTATTGTGAAACTTGTATCATGCTTGTATTTTGGTGTTAGCTACCGGATCATCTTATGATGTTTGCTACTTGTTGGTGGACTAGTGGTGTGAACTTTGTGGTATTGAGTTGCTATGACATGTCATCTTATTATGCCGATTCGGTTTAATCAATTCCAAATTGATTCGAGCATACTCACCATTCGGAATTCATACACGTTGCAATGGAGGTCATTGATAATTGCAGTTAAGGACTGGCACCGAGCATTAACTAATGAACTTGTTGCACACCCCCTCTGAACGGACATGTCGATCATTGTGCATCGCACTTAAGGACTAGAACCGGGAAGTTCATGACTCGAACGTGGCCACACCCGCACTGAAGGGACGCGTCCATTTTGTGTGGTAATTGATGTCCACGAATGAACATTTCGAAATGACACATTCACTCCCACTATAATAAGAGACAGTTTAGGCACAAGATGATCATTGCAGGCCATTTGTATAATGGCTTTAGACGCTAAAATGATTCCTTCCATGCAAGTCGACTTCTTAGTCTCAAGCCAGGAAGTGAAAGCAGAAGGAACCGCGGGCCAGTACAAGGAATCTGGTACGTTCATGGTGGGAGGCCGTCATTAGAAGCTACATTGCTATCCTATAGGTATGAATGATCATCAGTGGATGGATGTTCCAGACGGCATTTCCATTGTCCTCGTTCCTGTGCACAAATCACAAATGGTACATGTCTCATTGCTACTATGAATACACACACTCACACATGGCGATACAGTTGCATTATATTATTGTTGTCAAGCCTGTGACTGCTTCCTTCCACGTAGGTGTTAGTATTGTTGCATGTGATGGCTGGAGACCCAGACGATGAAGATGATACGTTTCGAATTCAAGCTACAAAAGTTTGTTTCATGAATCGAGATCTACAAGAAAGAGGATTGGAATGTCTGGTGGAACATCATGACATTGAGCGCGTGACATCCAATGAAGATCACATACACATATCGTGTGTTGTTATAGTACTGGAGTACGACTGCATTGAAGTTCCTCCTCTATCAGTACAAAGAAGCATATGTGAAATCGTTGCAGCCCAAGCCCCTGTGGAAGTTGTCTTGCACATAGGTGCAGAATGGCGGGTGATATGAGATATACGTGCCGATGTGGCGAAAGTATCTTGTGTGATGGAGGCAATGCTCTACGACCCAGGAGTGGAGTCTAGCTCTGAAACTGTTACAATTATTGACATGCACCCTGATGGCTTCTTGGCCTTGATCAAATATGCTAGGGAAGGATCACTCCCGGAGGTGCTGATTTATGGGACACTCCTGCCAATGCCTGGCCTTATTTACTTTAGGTCGCTAACATGTACCAAGTCGAAAGGTTGAAGCTGCACTGTGCGTCAAAGATGTGGGACATGGAAAGCGAGGAAACTATGACTTCATTTCTATGACGGGCAATTTAGGATAACTCCACACAATTACCGGACAAGTGCTTGTCTCTCTTAGAGCGAATCTTTCCCAACAGAATACTCACACATGATTGGGCGGTCATATGCATTGATCATCCCAAATTTATTCACAATCTCCGTAGAAGATTACCTGAAGGGTTGTACCAGGGGCCCCTGTAGTTTTAATATTTTGTTTAAGTGTTTTTAGTCATGTAATAGACAATTTGTTGTTGTGAGTACATTTGTAATGCAATAATCGGATCATCCGTCTAACACGAATATGAAGTAGAGTATAGTCCTGTGTGTTTGTCCATTCCATGATCCATGGTGGCACTTACAACCCAATCAACAACTTACCTCTCTGCGTAAGGTCACTAACATTTGGGCCCGACACCCAAGTGTTATTTTGTTTTGGGTCACTAACGTTTGGGTCCACGATCCAAAGTCTTTCGTTTCAAGCATACTCACCGTTCGGAATTCATACGCGTTGCAATGGAAGTAGAGGGAGAACAATGGAGGTATGGTGATAATAGATAGAGAAGGGGGAAGTTATGACTGAGGAAACTCCGGTCTGTTGATGTTTCACAAGGGGGACCTTCCTAGTGGTAAAAAGGGAGGAAAAGCCAAGATGCTATTTATTTGGATTGATCCTGAATCGGATGGTCTGTTCTTTTGATGGTTTGCAGGAAGGACCTTCCTGAGTAACAATTTTGTAACTACTTGTTTCCAAGTGCCAATTATTCCATGTGGCAGGCTGCCGCACGCTCGGAAACTGGACATGTCAGCCCCAACAACAGCACAAAGCGGTTCTGGTAAGTTGGTAGGAGAAAAGCGCGCACGACAGCCAAAAAAAGTTTTCCCTCAGACAAGTGTATATATCTCATTTCTCTCGACGACACGACGTACACTACTGCAACTTTGCAAGAGACCCGCTGGCACCATGCTCCTTTAACTTGTGGCAAAGACTAGAGCTAGCGTCGGTGCTTAGATTTGCTCTTGTCCATGGCGGTAATGGTGAATCATAGCAGCCCTAGCAGTGAACGGTTAGGTTAGTCTTTGGATTTGCCATGCTACTTTGATCTGTCCTACCAGTTAAGGGGAATTCTATCTGGGTCAACAGAGTATATTCATGTATTTTAAAGGTGTTCAAAGTAGACTCTGAAAACTCCAAATCGCCGACACCTGGTCCTCATGAAGTTATCATTCTAGATCCTAATGAAAATGAGTGCAAGGATGGGTTGCCTATCCATCTGAGGTATGACTGGACAGGCGCCAACCCTGGGCGTCGATATGTATGTTGCTGCGAGGTAAACGGTAACTTGTATCACTTCTAATAAATGTTTCTTATGCGTTTGATGTTAGTGTGGTCAATCGCTAATTATATGAATGAAATCGGTGATTGCGGACTGATGGCATGAAATGCATGTCATTTAGGTATATAGATCCTGAATGGGATATTAGGACCCTAAAAGTTCTAGAGAAACTGATGGAAATGAAGGGAAAAGTGGAAGAGGAAGCAAGGTCGTGGAAAGAAGCATGTGCAACTGCTAAGAAGGAGGCCAATGTCAAAGCAGTTGAGCTGAAGACGATAATGCGATACTACGGGGAGGTAACCCATAACCTGTTTGAGACGAGAAAGAAAATGAGAAATGATGCTCTGTTGTCTCCTACAGAAAAGGGTGAAGCCAACAGGTTCCTAAAAGTTGAAAGCGAGGCAATGATGTGGATGGAAGAATGTGAAAAGGCTAACAAGGAGATTTAAGAGACTATCTCTAAGATGCAGACAGTCAAGCAGCTCTTGGATTCTGCAACAATTATGGTGAAGAAGGTGAAGGAATTTCTGAGACAGGCCTCATATAATAGGTCACTCAGGGATAACAATGAGGCATAATTTGATTCATGGTGTTATTGCTAGGTAGACGGTTTAGAGGTGCTAATCATGCTTGTATTTTGGTATTTTCTACCTGACCATCTTATGATATTTGCTACTTGTTGGTGGTGTGAACTATGTGGTGATGAGTAGCTGTGAGATGCCATCTTATGATGTTTGCTACTTGTCCGGTCTATCGATGTTTTGCGGGAAGGACTTTCCTGATTATCGAATGCGTAACTGCTGTTCCCTACAGTGATTGTGGTAGAAACTCATACATATGCGCCGAATAGACAAAGGCAGATTGTATAGATATTTGTACATTTAATTGCATTACAGGTGGTACACAATCGAAGTTCCTCATTACAGATAGCTAGGCAACAACCATGTTCCTCGTGACCAAATCTAGTCCCCATGAACCTGCTTAATGCGCATCACAGGATTAGTGTTGATGCCTGGAACAATACCTATTCCCTACTGGTAGATCTAGTATTCATTCTTTCATCGTGATGATAAGTTTGTAGGAAGTAAATGTGATTTGCCCCCAGGTTAGGCAAACCAGAAATGGCATGCTCTTCTATAACAATGCACTTGCCAGGACCAAACAAGATGATGTTATTCCGGAACTCAGGAGCTCTCTCCCTGGGAATAGGCTGCCAAATGTCCCCGACGAATGAATGCAGAGTTAATTCTACCACCTCAGCTTCTTTCTCCTCCAGAACAACAAAGAACAATCAGTCTTCTCCTTTGAGTAGAGAAGAGTTGCCCATGCCAACAACCCATGACAACCGAAGTCCAACAAGATGGGGAGGTGCTGGAAGATCTTGCCCCAAGTAGATCCGCATGTGTTCAGAAGAACTGCACTAGAAATCTTCCGAAGGTAGTGTAGTCCAGTCGGATTGGCTACCCAAGTGCCACATGAAAACGGGCAATGACAACCCAGTCAAAAACTTGCCTCTCTGTGTAAGGTCACTAACGTTTGGGTCCAACACTAAAGTGGTCTTTCGTTTGGGTCGTTAACGTTTGGGTCCATGATTCAAAGTCTTTCATTTCCCGCTCTGGACCACAAAGGCGGAACTTGAAATTTTGAATTTCTCTCCCCTCCTTCTGGTCCTCTTCGTTTATATATAAAACAAAGAGGGAAACCAGGCCTCCCAATTCCCTCTTGGTAATTTTCCAAAATTAGGGGATCTTCTCCTTGACCATTGAAGAGACCTAGTAGATCTGCAATGGAAGTAGCAACGATGACTTAGCTACCGACGACAGCTCCCTCTTCTACGAGCGGCGGCCTTCCTCTTCTACGAGCGGCGGCCTTCCTCGGCAACATCCTAAGCTGCAAGATGGTTCGAACTCGTTGTTCCATCGGCTTCCTCGAGGCTCACCCTAGCAGCCACAGATCTGCAACAGTTGCGCAGAATATTGTGCTCAAGGCGCAAGGTCGGGCTGCTAAATCGAGACGACATTCAACACCTTGTTCCCTTCCTATTCGTTAGGTCTGCAGTCTCTTCCTTGTATTGATCAACTCAATTAGATTGCTTCCCCATGCTCTTTGACTTTCTATAATATTCTTTCATGTTTGGGTGATTGTGGATATACTGTACCCTATCGCAAGAATTTGTTCGAAGTCATTTTATTTGGGGTTTGTAGAAATTTGTAGATGAAATTATTGGACTGCTTCCCTATTCTCTTTGCCTTTGAATATTGTTGTTGCATGCTTTGGTGATTGTGGATCTTCTATTCCCTATTGCAAGAGATTGTCCCAAGTCAACTTATTTGAGGTTTGTAGAAATTAAAGCATGAAATTATTATATTGCTTACCCATGCTCTTTGGCTTTCCATATTTTTGTTGCATGTTTGGGTTATGATGGATTGGGTGTGATCGTTCATGTACCACATTGTACTAAATAGATGAAATTGCTTCCGGTTGCTAATGATCTCAACCCTTATCTCTTGTTCTTGTACTTGTTTCAGCGGGCCAAAGGGTCAACATTTGTAGTCACTCCTGTTCATACCTGCTCCAAGGTAACAAACTCAACACCTTCTTTGTTTCCGATTGCGAATGATCTCAACCCCTACCTCTTGTTCATGTGCTTGTTTTAGCGGGCCAAAGGGTCAACATCTGAAGTCGCTCCTGTTCAGACCTTCTCCAAGGTAACAAACTTAACACCTTCTTTGTTTCCGATTTTGAATGATCTCAACCCTTACCTCTTGTTCTTGTACTTGTTTCAGCGGGCCAAAGGGTCAGCATTTGAAGTCGCTCCTTTCTTTCCTGCTCAAAGGTAACAAACTTAACACCTTTCTTTCCTTAGTTCGAATCAATTACAAGGTCCTAATATGACTTGGGATCCACTGTTGCTAGATGGAAGCTGCCAAGTCAATGATGCTTCTTCCCAAACAAATTAAAACAGAGGCAGCCGAGTACTTAAGAATGGGTACCAAATCCTTATGTAGTAGTGTTGATGTAGAGCGAGTTGACGCTCCAAATCAGGATGGGGTACAGCTTCGACAACAGTTTGTTGCTCACCAGAAAGAGTTATGTAGCTCGAAGAAGAAGACCGAAGAATCAGAATCAACTCTGAAAATGTAGTCAGTTGAGATTAAAAGGTTGCAGAAGCTAATCGAAGACAGTGAAGACCTCCTTCTTCTAGTGCTTAGCAGTAAAAGATGAAGAGGTTGAGATCATTAGATCAAATATCCACTTTCTCTTGTGATTATGACCTAGATTTAGCTTTGTTAATCAATGTTCCTTGTGATACTGTTATCTTGTAATAGTTTGTGATATGTGATGAACAATATGGTCCTACTTGATAGTGAATAACACTTTGCTTTATTGTATAAAGAAATATGCACTGATTACTATTTTGCCAACCAGATTGGAATTGTTCTAAAAAAAGGATCATAATTGAAATGAAATCCATTAATACTGATGCATGATTAGTTAATTTTATGTTGTCCTTTAGTGGGCTTAGCCCACTTTTAATTGGGCCAAAAGTCAAATTTTTTCAAATTAACATGACATAGGAGGCCGCAACAATGTGCGGACCTATTGGAGTCGACCCAACAAAAATGGGCCCACCCTAATCAAATTTCATCTAAAAAGCTACGATTGTGCCCAACAAAAATCTTTTTTTTGGTCTATATGAACAACGCCAGCCTACAAGAACAGTTTTAGGCTCAACCCAGCTACAAACAGGTTAAATTCATTTTATGACGCATACGACTTGTCACAATTGGCATGCCACATCAGATTATGTCCAACATGACAAAGCTGCAGGAACGAAGTTATGACTCTTTGTATTGACGATTTTGCACGCGTCATTAAATTCATGACACCGCATCGCTTGTGTGATCCAAGCAAAGATCTTGATGGCTTGGTGTGCATGTGTGTGCGTGTAGCTGGAACCTTATCCAATTTGTTCTGGACCTTGAATTTTGATGTACGGTAGCAGTGCATCAGACTCCGAGTTGGTTAGACCCACGTTTAACAGGTGCGGCTTGGACCTGATCACGTACATGTTGTTTGCTTGGATCGCAAATATGTCTGGTCGACATGCTAGATGGGACAGGGTCTTCGACTTGTCTTCGAATTCAAATCTAGTTTCTACTGGGTGACACCACTCCGATTTCGAACCCATTGAGTTTTGGTTGCATGCGGACATAAACACGTAGGGCACTCCGCGTCGCTTGTGTGATCCAAGCAAAGATCTTGATGGCTTGGTGTGCATGTGTGTGCGTGTAGCTGGAACCTTATCCAATTTGTTCTGGACCTTGAATTTTGATGTACGGTAGCAGTGCATCAGACTCCGAGTTGGTTAGACCCACGTTTAACAGGTGCGGCTTGGACCTGATCACGTACATGTTGTTTGCTTGGATCGCAAATATGTCTGGTCGACATGCTAGATGGGACAGGGTCTTCGACTTGTCTTCGAATTCAAATCTAGTTTCTACTGGGTGACACCACTCCGATTTCGAACCCATTGAGTTTTGGTTGCATGCGGACATAAACACGTAGGGCACTGCTAGCGCCCGGACGTCTGATCCGAGCGCCAGCGTCGGACGGGTCCTTGGCTGTTAGATCTTAGGATCCTCAATCATAAACCGTTAGATCTAAAGACTACCAGGTAAATGTTGCGAGCGTGTTGCGAATGTGTTATGAAAATGTTGCGAACGCGGTTGCTTGCAACATCCAACATCAGGAGTCTTTCTTCTCTCCTCCCCATGTTGCGACTATATTGCGGCCATGTTGCGACCCGTGTTGCGTGCAACATCCAACATCAGGAGCTTCTTCTCCCTTCTCCTCAACACAACACCCAACACCACATGTCTGTAACATCGAAACGCAACGCCCGCGGCATTGAAAAATAATGTTTGTGACACCCAACAACACATGTCCGCAACAACGAGACTCGGCATCCGCAACATTTGCTAAATCACAGTGAAACATTAAGATGCATATGTCGCAACATGTTAGAGTAGCAGATGAATCATGAGAAACAAAATGTTGCAACATCATCAAAACAATAGTGAAACATCTCAAATCACTTCATGCAACATCGAATAGCACTGGATGAAAACATCTCAAATCACTTCATGCAACATCAGATAACACCTGATGAAACCTCTCAATACGCTTCATGCAACATCGGAAACGCAGCCCCAAGGCTCTGCAGCAGCTTCCATGCCTCCCTCATGTCTCAACGTTGAAACATCCCGATCTACTTTTGCAACATCCGCACGAAACACTTGCAACATCCTTATGAAACATCTGAAACACGTAGAACACACGCTTGCAACATGCACAAACCCTGCCACACGCCATGAATGTCTCCTCATCGTAGTGACTCGCTTGCCCGCTTCCTCGAGCCATCCCCTTGCTCGCTTAGCGCCGAGGGAGCCGCGCGCCGCCACGGGAGCCTCGCGTCGCCGCGAGCTCCGTGCACGGGCGCCGCCGTGGGGAGCTGCACGCCACGCGCCCGACCGTGCCACCACTGGGGTAAAGGTAGGAGGTGGGGGCGGAGCTCACTCCCCGGAGTCTAGAGTGCTTGCAGGGAGGAGAGGGGCAGCGCCACCGCGATATCCCGACGAGGGTGCGGTGCAGAGGAGGGTCCGTGGGGAGCTCCGCCCTAGTCACCGGTGAGCTCCGCGTGGACGCGGAGGGAGCAGGTCCTCAGCATGAGGGACCGGTGACGCTCTTCTCCCCACGAAGGAGCTCCTCTGGCGGTGCGCCTCCCCAGGGTCAAATCTCTCTCCACGGGACCCTCCGTCCATGGCCTGCAACATAGAGAAGGAGAGATGGGTGGTGTGAAAAAGAGCAGTGGGAAAGGGGTAGCAGACAGAAGGTGTTGTAGGATGGATAAGGTCGCAGGGTGGATAGGATAGGGGGCGTCCGAAGCCATCATACTTCCTACTGCTAGCATTTCCGAAACACATAAGTTCAGATTTGGTGACTCAGACTTCAGCTCGGACATGGAAAAATAATTCTGCCTGGTATGTCTGTCTTGAGCTTCACACGAAGCCATAGAGTTTGATCAGATAGCAGCACGACGGCAAGGAAACAAGTCGATAATTGCTTCTTGCATCCGCTTCAAATTGGAAACCGGTGAGTTGCTTCTTGCCGATGAGATTGACCTTAATGTAAAGGTCCTTTGCATTCGTCGGCTGTCAATGATCACCCCTACCTAGCACGCCAGGTGTTGTTGTTTTAGACAGGCAAACCTACCAAGGGACTCGAGGTAGTAGATTGTGCGGTGGAGATCATGATCATGAGACCTAGAACTCGAAGGTGCAGGTAGGGACTCGAGACACAAGATTTATACAAGTTCAAGCTAAAGTAGCGATCCCTATGTCTAGTTTGGGGTATCAAGTATGGCGCTCTGCGCTTGGTGTTGGGTTGGTTGAGTTGCCCTCGTAGGTACCCGGCCCTCCTTTGTATAGTTTAGGGGGTGGGTTCCTAGTCGGTTAGAAGGTAGGAGTCCTAGTAGGATTACACGGTAGAGTCCTAGTAGGATTACAGTGGAATTCTAGTAGGAATCCGTCTTCATCCTTCCTTGTATGAGTACCTGGGGTGTACGCACGACAGTACCTTGTGGATTTCCTCCGTCAATGCACCCCATATGAGCCGCACAAGCCATTCGGCAACATCACAATGAAGGTATAAATATAATTAATACATGCAATTAGCTCAACTATTGATGCATGAATTAGAAATTTAATAACTTCCTTATTTACGTACATATATAGGTGGTGTACGGAAGTCTTTTGCACATTTTTCTAGATAGACAAGCCATGTCATGCAGATTCCATCCGGCTACGCCTTAGTGTGGAGGAGATATGTCGGACACGATTTGAAGATCTAGAACTAAAGATCCCAATAGATGGCGGAGAAAAGACACTCAAGGATGCGGTTCATAGTATCATATTGTGGCCTAAATGATAAATCATAATCCCCCGAAGGAGGGATCAATCCCTCGTTAGAGTCCTCCACATCCACCACCATCGTCATCTTCGAGGTTATCCGCACGACCTTCAAGATCACCTCGCTCACCTCTAGACAAGAACCATTATTCAATTCGGGAGATGCTAGCTCCGGCCACGATAATGAGATCCCTCCCGAATCACCTCCAAAAAGAAACCACTAGCCGCAAAGAAAGTGCCATCAAAAGTAGAAAACCACCAAAGGACAACGAGAAAAAACCACCAAAGAACAACAAGAAAAACCACCAAAGGACAATAGACAAAACCACAAGAGCACAATCTTCCAATGCAATGCAACCACCAAAGCAGAAAAAATCACCAACAATGAAGAAAAAGTTGAGCCCATCAAAAGGAAGCTAGCATGGGAGACCACGAAGAAGGAACAACGACGATTTCACACCGACATGTGCATGATTTTTTTCAACAATCGAAGACAAAAAACTAATGATGGAAGGCACTAAGAGAATGATGCCAATAATGGGGTCGACTTCATCGACCGGCGCAAAGAAGAGGAGAAGCAAACAAATGGGTTGATGAGAAAACGGACTTATGTTGCCTCCGACACACGGATGGACGAGCTCTTACAAATTTGCTCGTATAAAATTTAATGCGGATCATTAATTTTGTGGAACAAACAGGATGCTCGTAAGTGCTATTCTCGGCGGTGAAGAACCACCATCGGGATCCAAATTTCGTACCCGATAATCCTTTCGACCCGGAAAACTTTTTATCCGCTATATAACCTCCCACCTAAGATGCACAAATTTCATGAGTGGCACATGAAGAACTCGGCGAAAAGCCTAGAGATATTCGGTATACTCGCTAGACCGGAAGATTTTGCCACCGAAGGCGAGAGGGTGGTATGGCTAGAATTCAAAGATATTTATGAAGTTTATCATCTAGACACACCGATCTTATCCCACCCGGTGTCCGTTCATCTATAATTAATGCGTCGGGGTGGTATGGCTAGAATTAAAAAAATATTTTCTTATGTTTATTTATAAATTTATTGCGTCTACGTTGATCAACTAATTAACTTTGTCTTTCATTTTTTGTAGCCTCGCAACTAATCGAGATGCGAAGAAAGGGTTATGTCTACGAAGCGGTTTCGTGGACCCAACAATTGTTAACCATCACAAGGTCTAGAAGCAACCGGACAAAACAATCGCGACAATCTATATGACCTTGTTTAAGTTTCACAACACCGATTTCATACTACTACCTTACAACTTCAAGTATGCGCGATTACCATCTAATTGTCCTTGTTAGTTCTATTTAGTTCTAATCTTTATGAGTATGACCATGTATATACGGTTTCCACTAGATTCTTATGATAATTCAAGTCGACAATAGCGGCGTCATGGTGTGAGATTCATTGAGAAAAAACCCCGCGATTATCAAGACCTTCAAGATCCGTTTCTAATGTAATAATTCTATCTAAAACGTTTTATTTAGTGCAATATATATGGTTTTCTTTTACAAACACACTATCTTTCATTATTTTTTCTCGCAGCTTGAGAAAAATTCATTGCATAGAACGAAGGACAATTTAATCCAACAATTATATTATATATTGATTTTCCGTACGTAATCCAAATAACAATTTCGTACCGAGAAGATTTAAATTGTATAACACTAGTATTTCATAGTTTATTCATTTAATCGGGGCTAGGGGGTGGAGGGCTTTTGTCTCTCATTTTTAATCCTGGTTGGACTTTAGAACCCGATGACTCTTACCAATTGGGACTAAAGGCCGTGTCTCTACTAGTGAAATGATGTATAGCGCAAGTTAATTAGTTCACAAGTTGCAATAAAAAAATAGCCCACATTAGTAATGTTAACATGTTACTAAAGACGTGATATTTTTCAAAAAAAGGAAATTCACAATTGACATTATATTATAATGTACATTTCATACAAGGAATTTTGACTTCTAGGGTGAGTTCCCGCTTCTATTAGCAAACTATTATTCGATTTCTCCATTGTTAACGATATTTGTAAGAGCGGTGTTGACGCTTTTTGTGGCCAACACATGAGAGCACTAGAGCGTGCCGATCAAGAACGAACCAAAAAGGCAAAGGTGCTTCGCCTAGGGAGGTTAGACCTCCCTAGCAAGGGGGTTAGACCGCCACTAGGGTTTTGGCTCGGGATGGTCGTTCGGGAAGGTAAATACCATGCTTACGTGATGGTAGACGGCTAGGTCTACAATCAAACTAGCAAAGAGATAAACAACACACTTACGTGGTGAAGAAGAACTAGTTTACGAGCAAACTAGCAAAGGCCGTTGAAGCTCTCGCCCGGGAGGGACCCCGTCGGGGCGTGGACATCGTTGGCGTGTCCTAGGTCGACTAACAAGCCTTAGGACATCATCTATGACTGTGGAGATCGGTAGATGAACAACATGGAGGTTGGGGAAGCTAGGGTTTGGAGATAAAAAGTAAAGGTACTTGTTTGATTCGATTGTGATACCCTCAATCGGCCGTTACCCTTCATAAATATAAGGTGGGGAGGTCTTGCCTCGGTAGGAGTCGAAGCCTATACAAATTCCGTGTCGAAATACAACTCCTAACTCGGATTTGGCGGGGTAGGCCGGTCAAACCGCCCCCGGACCCGGTCTAACCGCGTGTCCGACGTGCGCATCTTCCACAAGCCATATCTCTCTCATCCGGACTCCGAATTGGACGTTCTATATATGGATCTTGATCTACTCGACGAGAACCCCAATGGCGGTGTCCAAATTACCTTTTGAGAAACTTTCCCCGGTGCCCGTCTAACCGGGTTGTCATGCCGGTCTAACAAGGTCCTTCCGGACACCTTGCCAAGTTCGGGTGTCAACGTATGCCCCCCTGTTTCTTGGTAAAGCTTGCGTACCAAGAAATATTTATTCAGCGCCAAAACTGCATAGGAACAATGTTAAGCACAAGAATAGCAAACAAGTTTTACTTTTTAAACACGATAGAATCTATCGGCCATATTACTTGAATTTGCGAAATATGAAGAATGCAACTTGTTGCTGATGTTTATGCATATTGCGTGAATCAAACAAACCTGAGCACACTAGCTCAGTTGTGTGGTATTGAAATATTAATTCAAGCTCATTTCACACTTGCAAGTCTTTATGGATGCTTAAAGCGACCAAATTACTTTTATGCCAATTGGTCATTGCAACACGTCTCAATTTAACAATAGAGAAGGATAGAAAAATTCAGTATTACATCCATAATTAATTTTAACCATACGTGAAGTAAGATGAGTAATCAGCCCCAAAAATATGAATATGATACAATTACCTCAGAATTGGCAATGGCCAGATTACCCTCGAACTCCTCTTACTTGTATTTTAATGCATCTTGATTTATGCAAATATTCGACAAGAAACTCCAGCAACTACCAATCTTGGCTTGATCAAATGCAGAAACTTCAAAGCTAAAATTGTAGCCATACTGGTCAGACCGTTTCCCATTGGCGGTCAGACCGGCGCCACGCGGTCAGACCGTTCACAGTGGCGGTTAGACCGGTCGGTCCAGGATGTGCCCAATACTCTTTAAACATCGACCTCTCTTATGTAAATGTCCTCCTGGACATTGTAGCCTGATGTTTATTGTTTCAGAATATTGATCATAAACTTTTTGTGTCTAGATAGATGATGGATATAGAGTTGAGATAGTCATCTAGACATTATATATGGTGACTCATTTTAATATAAATATTTGTTGCACTTACAACAACGATTCATCAAATGCCTTTGCATGAATTTACAACCTTGGATCCCCAAATCTAGCCTAAACAGAAAAAATTCACATTCGGCTTATTAATTGAGGCTAAATATACCAATCGGCTAAAAAATCTCAAAACGCCATAATTTGGTGAAATAAGGACAGCACCAACATTCTGAGAAATCTTGCAAGCCAATTTAATAAATAGAAATCGAAAGTGATAAATTACTCTTTTTGCTTAAGTCTTGCCCCCCGAGCACTTAAGGCACCAAAAAGGTTATAATCAACCTCTCATCGGGAAGCTATCACCTTAGTATGATGATTTAAGAGATTCATCGGCCATGTATGTTGTCAAAGACGATAATTCAATATCATCCACAAAGAATTCATCCATAAAAATATGCACAACCGAATGTTGACGGTTAATAATTATATCAAAGTTCGTTTGTGACTTGCAAGCGGACAAGTCTCCCGTCGTAGTCAAGGGACCCTTCTTCCCTCGACCGGTGAACCCAAGGTATCGAATCCGTGGAACAAATGTGTGACGCAAAACTTAATCTAATAAAGCCAAGTAACTTCAATCTTCGATAAAAGAAACCCTAATGCATCTAAGTAAAAGACACGAAACGAATCTAATCTACTAAAGACCGGAGAAAACAAAGTAAGGTTGGGTAGATAAACCGACCTACGGGGATCGGGGTAAGCCTTTTGTTCAAGTTCCAAGCAAGAGAAGAAGTAGCAAATCGAATCTTATTAGAAGCCTCTTTAAATTGTGGTTTCCCGTCCAAATCGGAAAACATCCGCCTTTCGGAACCCCCGTTCGTCACAACGTATCCCTACTCATGCGGGGAGCTTAGGGCGAGTCAAAAGACAAGTCCGGATTCTTTCGGAAGATCCGGCGAGTACCTCTAGCCACCGCGGCTACAAGAACACCCTATGTAATCTATCTCGAGAATAGAATTGGAATAAGTAAAGCCGATCGAAAAACGAAATCTTCGAGGAAACACTTGATCGCTAGGAAAATATTCAACTTGATAATTCAAGTATAACAATGATACATACACAAGATCACCACCAGGATCCTTCCTTGATCTTGCTTCTAGCTCCGGAACTCCGACGTGGTCTTCCGTGCAAGGTTCCCACGTTGGCTAGGGAAACTCTAGTCAACTAGCTCGACCCTCTTCTCTCCGAGATGGTGTTCCTCTCTTCTCTGCTCCTCGGTGGCCGATGACGAATTCTCCCCCCCCGTGGCTCTCGGTCGGGGGGGCTATAAATAGCCGGATTGGCGGCTAGGGCAAAGGAGGGGGCAAATGGGCCATGGATGGGCTCCGGGCCGACCGGACCGGGCCGGCCGGCTCCGGGCCCATTCGGGCGCGGCTCGAGGCCTCCTTTGCTCTACGTCGGTTCCCTTGCTTCTTGGATGTTTCCCCCTTCTGCATGTAGGTCCATGTCGTCAGTTTCTCTCCGAATTGGACTCAACTCCTTGTCTTGCAAGATTCAGCACTTTTCCGGTCGGTCCTCGCAGTCCGTCGTCTTCTCGGATCAAGTCCCCGGCTTCTTGGAGTTAAGTTTGCTTCATTGCATGACTTGTACGGGGCTTCAAGGTCTTGTCATGAGGTGCTTGATGAACTTATCCCGAAAGTCTTGCATTCAACACTAAAACCCCGCATATACACTAAACTCCAAAACCGACATGCACACGTGAACTTGTTATACCACGGGGGTTAGTACCAATGGATAAGGTATAAAACTCATGCCAACACCGAAGGTAAACTCATGGCTAGGTTGACGGATTTTCACCATCAACACCGAAATAATATAGTAGAGGCATATAAATTCAGAAATCAAAATCATCTCTAGGCACTAAATATTTCGGCTTTTGCAGATTAATTAATATGCACAGTAATTTGGTGATAACCCTCTATGACATAAAGATGATCCATGTGGAACCCAGGGACCAAAATAAGAGTACAAGGGATAATCAAGCATATCTAAGGATGAATTCCAAAACATAGGCATATGCGGCATTTGTAAAGTAAATGAACTAGGTAATGACCAATAATTCTGATGATTTGGTGCAAATCTCAATTTTCTTCTCCTTCAACTGTGTTGCCCCTTTTGCTTGATCATTACCCATGTCTTGAGTCTGAATGCTTCCTTTATGAATCCATGCCATGCCTTTCTTCCCCAGCTCTTGAGCACTAAGCTTTTGTAGCTTCTTTCTCTGCCAATTTGATAAACCAAGCGATGACTTTGTTTTGCTTCAGTTTTGGACAGCAGTGCTCCTCTCTTGTTTTTCGACCTCTTCAACTCCTTTCACTCAAATTTGGCACTTGGAGGATCAACAGATGATTTTTCTCTCTCTTTGCCATTAGTAGCCGAAGCGCTCAACACATTAATCGGCTTTTTATTAACTGAATTCAGATCTGAACTTTTATCCTTGTGACCATCTCTTTTCACTCAATAAACTTGCTTGACAACCTTTTTCTTGTTTTGAGTACCGTAACATTCTCGAATTTCCTCCGGATGTTAGCAATGCAAAAATGTGGATTTCAAAATTTTGATTTGAAATTGGGTGCATAATTAAGATGTAAGGCTGTCTTCTTCGACCCTTCCCCAATTTCCTAGATTTAATTTGAGCAAAAACATAAACTTTAGGAATTATAATTTGGTAGTGTGAGAACCTTGGAGTTTTATGGGATTTATTTTGCATCTTAATTGTGTGGGATTCAAATTTGAATGCTAATTCAAATTCGAATCATAGTTTAAATAGGAGCTAAGGTGATAAGAAAATTGGAAAACCATCCCCGCCACTTTGGGCCTTAACCACATCGGTGGAAGTCTACCGATCACCCCTATTCTTTGCATCGGGCCACCTTAAAACCGCAACCCACCTATCCCTTTCGACCCATCACACCCGGCCCGGCCCGTTTAACATCTACCACACCCCGCAGCCACTAACGGGTGGACCCCGCCGGTCGGCCCCTTTCCCCGGCTCCTTTTTCCCCTTCCTCACCTTATCTCGAGCACAAGTCGCGGGGGGGGGGGGGGGGGGGGGGGGACCCCGTGCCGACGCCGGCCATGGCCGCCCGCCTGCGCCGCCGGCGTGCGGGATGGAGGCCGTGTGCCCCTCCGAGCCGCATCCCGGCCACCCCGCTCGCGCCCTCAAACCCTAGCAACCACCCTACAAGAAGCCGCCCCAACCCGGTCCTCCCCGTACCGCGCCGCCGCGCATGGGGATTTCTCCCCGTCCACCGCAAGAAGGAGAAGAAGAGGGGGAGAAGGAGAAGCCGGAGGCGAGGAGAACCGGGAAGCCGCGGTGGGGAAGCTCGACGTCGTCTCGCCGCCGGACCCCCTCGTCACCGTCCGCCCTGTAGGCGAGGCCGCCCGAGGAGGGGATGCCGTGCGTGGACGCAAATGAGTCGGAGCCGCTCGGGCCGGGAACCGCATCGTGCCGAACCCCTGCTCTTTGCCGCGCGCCGCGACGCCACCAACCCGCCGCCGCCTCTAAAGCGGTTGTCGTCGTGAAGCCGGAGCTGGAACCACCAAGAACAACGCCGCCCCTGTCTGCTTCCTCTTCACCGTGATGTTCTCCTGCCTCAGCCCGAACCGCGCCAAGCCCGGTTCTGCATCCCCCCGCTTCCAGGAACGCGAGGTGAGTTTCCCCCTTCACCTTGTTGTGGACCCGGCCTTCGAGCCGAGGCTGGACCGAGCCTTATGGGCTCGCTGTTTGTTTGTTGACCGCTGTCCCGCACCACGCCACCGCGTAGACCCGCCGTCGCTTGAGAGCCGGTCATCGAGCCGAGCCGGTCGTTTGCGGTGTGCCGCCGCCTACCGCAACGCGTGCGCTCCTTGCTTTACATCGTGTTGATCTTGTCCCGACGAGCACACGCCGAGTTCCGGCTCGCCGTCGGCACCCACACGCTGAGCACACCACCGTCGAGCGAAGGCCCTGCCCTTTTGGGCCAGGAGTCGTGTGAGCACAGACCCTCGTCGTGCGCACTTCCCCGCTTGTCGTCACCCTGTTTCTGTCCCTTTGTCGTGTGCATATTGTCGGCATTGTGCCATCGCCACGGCTGTGCCGCTGACGTGTTGCCCGCACACACCACCACCGGGCCGAGGTCATGTCCTTCCTGGCCAAACCTGTACACACGCACACACGCACCCACGAGGTCGTTCGCCGGCGTATGTGCCTAACCAACGCCGCCGGGCCGTTTCTCGCCGTTCTCCTTTCTTTGTTCCCTTGCCTAGTGCACACCATCAATTCGTGTCGCTGCCATGGCCGTGCCGTCGGCATTCGGCACGCACACAAACGCACGCAATCGAGGAGCCGAGCCCCCGCTTCACCTATCCGTGACCTTGCTCGACGTTCCGCCGTGCCGGCCGCCGCAAACCCCAACGCACCGGCGCACGTGTGTCCGTCGAGCCATCGACCCCAAGTTCGAACCTTTCGGCCACCTTGAACCCGAACACCGCCTCGCCTAAACCTCGCTCGTTGTGCTCTTGTCTCTGTGTCGTCGCCGTGCACGCGCTATCGGTTTTGTGTCGCCCCCGTGGCCAGGCCGCCGACGTTTCCACAAATGCGAACGCATACACCCGAGGGGTCGAACCCCTCTGCTCTCCTTGTCCAACCCATGTACGCCCACCCGCCAGGGTGAGACTCGGCTTTCCTAGCCGAACGGGTGCACACGCCCGCACGCACGCGCGCGAGAGAGCGAGCACGCCAGCGTGGACACCCTAGTCCTTGCCGTCGTGTCGCTCCACTTCGCCGCGCTACACCTAGTCTCACGACCGCACAACGCGCGTGTCGCCCGTACCACGTCCTTGTGCTTGTCGGGCGAGCCGTTGATGCTCGGTCGCATGCCGGCACTTTCACCTCTCGTTCCACCGCCTCGCCGGCGCGTTGTCCAACCGCGCGCACACACACGCCCGTGTGAGGGACGTCTACGCCGCGCGAGGAACCGCGCCGCCGAGCCGTCTTCGTCGCCCGGGCTTTGCCCTTGTCGCGACCGCGTCACCGTCCTTCTTGCTCTCGCCGTCGTGGCCGAGCCACCGGCCTCACCCGCGCCAACCCAACCGTCGCCTTGCACACCTCGAGCAAAACCAAAGCACCCGGATCGCGACCACCTCGTCGCTCCGTTTCACCTCACCTCCGAGGACGTCCTTCCGACCGCCTGGGCGCACGAGCGTCGGGTCAAGTCGGTGCACGTGTTCGTCCACACGCACGCACGCGGCGAACACCCCGGCGTGCCGCCGCGGAGCTCGCCGCCGTGGCCAAGCCACCGCATGCTCGCGCGCTCAAGTGAGGACATGGACGCCGTCTTTGGCCGACCAATGCTCACCCACGCATGCGAGGGCCAAGGCCTCACCTTTACGTGGCCGGACCTCGTTTGAACTCAAACCCTCGGCCGCCGACCTTCTCACCATCACCAAGCAAGCCCCGTTCTTAACCGTGATCCTCTCGTTCGCCATACGGTATCCCCGCCACGTCTTGCGTTGTCTCCGTAAACCTTCGCCACGTCGGGCTGCTCTCTTTCGCCGCCGGCGTTTTGCTCACACACACCCGCACCCGCGGGAGTCGATCCCCGCTCTCCCCGTCCGAACGGTGCACGCGCATGTTCACTCGCACGCATGCCCTCTCAAGTGAGCCGCCACGCCGCCGCGGACGCCCCGTCACGATGCCGCGAGTTGGAGCCGCACCAAGCCGTTTACCATCGCGCCGCCGTGCTCGTTCGGGAGCTTCATCTCACCGCCGCACGCTCGTGCATGTGCTCGACCAAGCGGTCCGCCTTTGCTCTCCTTGCTCGAGTCCGGTGGAACACGTTCACGCGTGTGAGCCGAACCCCGACCGCCGCTCGGCCTATTGCGGCCGGAACCCCGTCATCAAGAGCATCCCGTCCGCCGAGGCGCGTGAGCGCCGGCCAACCCGTGTACGCGTTCGCCCTCGGGCATGTGAGCGCATACAACCTCATCGACGCCGACCACCCTAGCCTCGTCGCCGAAACCTTCCGTTTTGCACCGTGGGCCAAGCCGCTCTCTCGTCACCATCGTGTCGAGTTTCCGACCAAGGCAACCCTTTTCTTTGCCTAGATTGATCCCTAGGTGTACCGCAGCCGCGTCGTGTCGCGTGAGGTCGAGTCACCGACCAACTTCGCCGCCGACGAGCCCCGTAGGGGATAGTTGCACACACGCGCCCACACGCCTTCGTCACCGTAGTGGATCTCGTCGGATCTAGTGTGGTCGACCAACCACAAAAGCACCACACCTCGCCGCTCGGCCGCGAGCCGCAGCAGATCCGACCGAGGTCATTTGTGGCAGCCACACCTTCGGCCATGTGGGCGACCACTTGTGCATGGGTCGGCTTATACCTACCTATGTGGCAGCGATGTGAGCTCGAAGAGTTAGCTTGCAGCCAAACTTGTAGATAGCTTAGAGCTCTTTTGAGCCTCGCCAGTAGTTAGCTTATGGTTAAGTGAATTGTGTATGCGTATTTTAAATTCGAAATCTATTTTATCTTTGGAAATCCTAGAAAATCCTTTTCAACTCCGAAAATTGTGAAACCTTTTCCAAAGCTCTTCTAAAATTATAAACTCCGTGTTAGGCTGGTGTTCGCTCTCTTTTGGCTTTTAATTGTTGTTCATTTGGAGTTAATTGCAATAGGAACCGTCTTTATTTTGATTACACGTTAATAGGAGCGAGTTTGGAGCCGTGAGCCGAGCTCGGAGATCGACTACAACGACGACTATGCCGCCGCCGACTACTCGCACGCGGTGTTCACGCCCGACCGATTCGAAATACCTATTAGGCATTGCTAAGTAGAATTGCTAGCGCTTTACCTTAAATGCATGATGATGAACCTTGCA
The DNA here is from genome assembly GCA_947561735.1 of Cenchrus americanus. Lineage (NCBI taxonomy): Eukaryota > Viridiplantae > Streptophyta > Magnoliopsida > Poales > Poaceae > Cenchrus > Cenchrus americanus. The sequence continues at coordinate 194,802,102 of OX387241.1, forward strand.
CCGCCTTCTTTTATTTATCCCGTCCTTGATTGTCCTACTACTACATATGTGTATATAAGCGTGTATATGCGGCGAGCTTCGCGATGCATGTGTTTGGGATGGGAATAGTGGTTCTTGGAGTGAGTGGGGTAAAACCGACAGGAGAAGGCATTTTGGGTACTTTGGCGGGGGTGAGCTTCGAAACAACCGATCCGGGATCGGGGATTGGGGTGCACTCCTCGGTGTATCCCTTCTTTGAGGGTTTTCGAAGCCTAGGTGTTGGGGTTTTACTTGCGGATGGAGGACATGAGCTTGCCCCGGTCTGAAAGCGAGTGGATCAACTTGTCGATAGGACTTCCGTACACACCACCTCGCCGAGAGTGGGGATAGGGCCGAGTTGAGCTCGGCAAGTGCGGAACCATACCCGCTTAGGAAGGATAGAGGGTATCCGTGGGGGGAGCGGTGGAGGTGAGACCACCCTCTCGGAGCGTCTCCCGTGTGGCCACACGGGAGCACTTCACGGCTTCGGTGCAATTCCCTTTGCGAGGGGGATCGCTTTGAGGGCCGGATGCAGGATGGGATCGTAACTACCGAGAGTTCGCATGGTAGGATGGGCTCGGTTGGGCGATCACCGTCGGGTACCATCCCGAGTTGGGTATAGGTGTACACGCTCTGCAGAGTTGTTTGATCTATACGTATAGCCGCGTCCTCGGTCATGGACAAACCTTGAAGACATATTTGTTCCTCATGTTTTGGGATTTCTACCTCCCCCCCGTAGTTGAGAGTGTGGTGAGCCGTGGTTGCTTGTCGACTAGAGGAGAGTGGCTCCCTCTACCTCGTCGATCCGATTGCAATTATTGAGGTGCGAGGAGAGGAAGTTCTCGCATCGACCCTAGATGGAGATAGGTTGTGGAGACGGGGCCCCGGGTTACCGAGTGGTTCCGAGCCGTGTTTGAGAGATTGGTTTGGGACCTATATGGAGATGATTTCTGTTTACGCTTTGCTACCGCCGCATAGGAAACCCGAGCTTCTACCTTGTCTCTTTTCTTACCCTTTAGAAGATAGGCCACTTAAAGCCGCATGCGGTCGGTGACGTGAACCTATCCCATTCCTTGGGGATAGACTTTGAGTGTGCAGGATACGAGTTCGACTTCGACAACAACATTGACGGACGGTACGACTGAGGGATGCGTCGCTTCGCTCAAGGATGCCTGTGGGCGTGAAGAACAGAAGATGGAGACCCTTCCAAGATGCTAGCTACCGCCGCGTAGAATTTTACTCTGACTCAGCCTTGAGGCTTGTAATGTTGTACTCCATTATGGACATGTAATAAATTATGTACTAATATTTGTGTGATGCGATGTACGGTTGTGATCAACCTTCTGTGATGAGATCTGTACGCGATAGCCACCGATCCGGGACTATCGCCAAGGTACGGGGACTCGGGTTTTCCTCACCGAAAATCCGGGGTTGTTACGGGTGGTATCGGAGCCGTACTTGACCGTAGCGCCGTAGGGGACAGCCCTAGGGGTCCCCTTAAACAACTGGGGAATCCCCACTTAAAACCCACAACAAACCTAAGCCAAACGCGCCGCGCTTATGTACACAGGGCACGGCCCACGCCATGGTGGCCCCGACGGCCCACCAAGGCGGCCCACTCAAAGATCCCCTCGAGCAGGCTCCGCCTCGCTCGAGGGCACACGCCTTCCTCGGTCGGGCTCCGCCCGTTCGAGGGGGGTGCGCTTATCTCAGCGGGCTCCGCCTCGCTCGAGGGCGCCCGCACGCGCACGCCCGTTCCCGTACACGGGCATTTAATGCTCGACCACGGCGGGGAGGCGCCATCATGCGCCCGGGGCACGCGCCCCACTTCCGTTGCACCAACTCCCTAGGAGGGAACCCATCCCCGCCACCGTGGAGGACCGTGCGACGTGGCCGGTGCCGGTCCCGTGACGCCGCGCCGCCTACTCGGTATGGCTAACGCGCCGAGCCCTTGAAGGGGGGCCGGCCGCACCCTCGATTTGCTCTCCCGTGATCTTGCGGGGATAGGTTGCGGCGCTAGGCCGGTGGGGAGCCATCCCCGCCACCGTGAATAGCGTGGTGGCCGCCCCCGCGCGCACAAACCCACGCCGGGCACTGTGGCAACAGCTCCGGCGCTGTGGAGCGTGCGGGAACGGGATGCTTCCTTACCTGCCACTGTACCCCGTACGGACCGACGTCAGCAACTCCCTCGAGCCCGCCTGAAGACATCACGGCCGTCCGCTGCACTCCTACCCTCGAAGCCGCTACTGTTCGGGTACAAGATACGCCATGATGGCCAAGATCGCCGCAAGGACCGTCAAGGCGACCGCCTACTCTACAAGGCACGGTGCACCACGCTCCCCCACGTAGCTAGATAGCGCGGCATACATGTGATTCGCTCTCTCCTTGGCCTATAAAAGGAAGATGAACTCCCCGCCGCGAGGGAACGGACGGACGAACGGAGGACACAACACAAGGCGAACTACGCCCGGCACCACGCACTTGTTCTCCAATTCTCCCACAACATCTTCAGCCACTTCACAGGGACTTGGAGGCCACTCCTCCTCTCCCGCCTTGCTTGTAGCCGCCCCACTACAAGCACCCCGGTGCTGAGCAATGTAGTGCCTCGAGCACACCACTGCTGGACGTACGGGCCCCGGCCGGAACCAGGATAAAACTCGTGTCATTAGTTGCTTAGCATCGACCATTGAGGGAGAGACCTCGGCGCTTTCTACCGGTTAGTGTCGAGACCATATTCCGCACCGATAGTTGGCGCCCACCGTGGGGCAAGCGAGCGCCTAAGGTCAATCCACCGTTAACTCCCTCCACGGTGATTCGCACTGAGTACCGCGGCACGCGTTACTCCATGGGAAGCTCGGACCCCCTCCCCGCCGGGTTTGAAATCCGGTTCGGGGGCCTGAACTTTCAGGCCACGGGGAACGGCTACCTGATGCGCCTCACCAACCGTGAGGAGCTCCGTGTGCGGCGTCAGGCCGGGTCCACCGTGGTCCCCGCCCCGCACGCGCCGCCACAACACGGACGCCCGTCGGCATGGATGCCGCGGGCCCGTCGACGCCACGGCGCCGCCGCCGCTCCGGCCGGCGTTCGCGCCGGCGCGGACCGAGCAACGGCAAGCCGAACGCGCCGCCTCCCCAACGCGGCGCGCCCGTCGGCCACGGCAACCACCGCTCCGGCGGGGGGCGGCGCACGGTCTCGGACCGCGCTTCCCCATCGGTCCGCACGGTGCCACGACGGCCTACAACGCCAACGTCAACACCACGATGCGCGGGGTTCCTCCCGGCCGTCACGTCTTCGTCGCCGGGGACCCCGACACCTCCGCCGGCGACGAGTCCTCCCCGGGTTCCCTTGACGCGTTGCCACCGGCTAACCCGCATAGGTACGCGGAATGGGATTTCTCCCGGCGTGCACCGGACCCGTAATGTTCGGGCGTTTTCTTGACGCCACAGACATCGGTTCGGCGCTCCGACGATTCCAAAGCACCGAAAGCTACGACCCCATGCGGGAATGCTGCGTCGTCATCGCCAACGACCCGGCAAACGCCACCGGTGCGGTAGGCGCGCCGACGACGGGGAGGTCACGCCCGCCCCGGGGATCGCTCCGCGCCAGCCGCAGGGCCGAGCGCCCCTGCCGGGGCCGACATCGACGAGCAGCGGCCCGTGCCCGCGAGCTCGAGGCCAAGCCGGCGGAGGAATATCGGACGGTGCGGGCCCGCTCCCGCGCCTCCATGGCCGGGGAAGCCTCCGCGCGCGGCGAACGCGCACGGGAGCCGGGCAAGCGTGGCCCGCGACCGTATCAACGCCGACTTCAACGTCGACAACCGGACACGCCTCCGCGGGAGAGCCGAAGCTTATCGCCGCCGCAACGCCGCTACGAGCCATGCCGGCCCCCTCGACGCATGAGGCACGAAACCCGCACCGCGAGGTGAAGGTTCTCATCGAGCGAGCGGCCGTCCAACGGGTCGAGAGCTCGGCGTCACGCATCCGCCAACGGGGGGATGCGGCCGGGCGACGGAGCCGCACGGGGGGGGCCAACCCTCGGTCCATGCGGGTGAAGCGGCGGGGCGACCCGCCAACCCAGGACACACGCCGCCAAGGAGCGGCTCCTCGACACGCGCGGTCGGCCGGGACGGCGACGCCCGCAACGTCATCAACGCTCGGCGCACGAGCAAGGCGGACGCGCGGGCGGTGGCAGGGCTACCACCCTCGACGGGGTGGGCGCTATGACAGCGAGGAGGACCGCTCCCCGACGCCGCGGACCCCCGGGGACCCGCGTGTTCGGTCGGGAGATCCGTGCGGCGGCCTTCCCCCAACGCTTCCGCCAGCCCACGACCATCGTCAAGTACAACGGGGAAACGGACCCCCCGTGTATGGCTCAACGATTACCGCCCGGCGTGCCCCGGGGTGGGGCCACCGGCCGACGAGGTCATCATCCACAACCCGCCCCCGCACCTTGGCGATTCAGCCGGACGTGGCTCGAGCACCTGCCCGCCACCGGATCCACAACTGGGACGATCTGGTCCGCACGTTCGTGGGCAACTTCCAGGGCACGTATGTGCGCCCTAAAAATTCCTGGGATCTGCGCTCCCGCACCCAGAAGCCCGGCGAGTCGCTCCGGGATTTCATACGGCACTTCTCCAAGCGCTGTACAGAGCTCCCAAGCGTGGCGCAATCTGAGATTGTGCACGCCTTCCTCGAGGGCACCACGTGCCGGGACCTCATGCGAGAGGCCGGGGCGCGGCCCGCCCGCGGACTCCAACGAGCGTTCGACATTGCCACCGGCTTTGCCTCGGGAGAAGAGGCCATGGGGGCGATCTTTGACGGCAAGAGGGGCAAACGCTCGGACGACGCGCCCGCGGAGGGCGGCAAGTCCGGGGAACCCCACCGGAAGGACAAGCGGGGCAAGAAAGGGAAGAAGCCGCGCCGCGCGGCGCGCGAGCAGGACGCGACGGCGACGACGCCGAGGCCCTTGCTCGTTGACCCGGCTCGACGGGGTCCTCGACCGGCCTCTCGAGGTCCCGGGGTGTTTGATTACATGCCGAAAAAGCCATGTCCGTACCACAAGACCCCGGTAAATCACACCCTTGAGCAAGTGTGACATGCTCAAGAAGTTCTATGGCCGCGCCGCCGCGAAGGACGCGGAGGCCAAGAAGGACGGAGGAGATGGCGACACGGGCGGCTTCCCCGCCGTGGAGAACGTGTTCCTCATCTTCGGGGGGACCGACCGTCGACATGTCGAGCCGCCAGCGCAAGCGGGAGCGGCACGAGGTGCTCGCCGCGAGAGGGCGCCTCCCTCCTTCCTCGACCGGGTCGGAGGACGCCATCATCTTCGGCCGTGAAGACCATCCGAACCGCATCCCCAACCCGGGCCGGTACCCACCGGTGGTCGACCCGATCATTGGGTACGCGCGGTTCTCAAAAGTCCCGATGGACGGGGGCGGCCGGCCTCAACATCCTCTACGCGCACACGCCGCGTCTGCCGGGGATCGGGTTGGACCAGCTGCGGCCCAGCACGACGCCGTTCCATGGCGTCGCGCCCGGCAAGCGCGTCCAGCCCCTTGGGCAGATCGACCTGCCAGTTTGGTTCGGCACTCCGAGCAATTTCCGCAAGGAGACGCTCACCTTCGAGGTGGTGGGGTTCCGGGGCACCTACCACGCCATACTTGGGCGGCCCTGCTACACCAAGTTCATGGCGGTCCCCAATTACACCTACCTCAAGATGAAGATGCCGGGACCGAACGGCGTCATCACCGTGGGCTCGTCCATCGAGCACGCGTTCGACTGTGACGTCGAGTGCATGGAGCACGCGGAAGCGCTCGGTGCCGGACAAAGCGCCGGTCACCACTTTGGAGAAGATGGTCAACGAGGACCTCGACTCCACCGCCAAGCACACCGACAACTTCGAGGCCGCGGAGCGCACCAAGGAGGTGCCCCTCGACCCCGCTGCCCCCGAGGGCAAGGCGTTGAGGGTCAGCTCCACCCTCGACCCAAAATAGGAAGTGGTGCTCGTCGACTTCCTCCGCGCCAACACCGACATCTTCTCGTGGAGCCCCTCGGATATGCCGTGCATCCGGAGGGAGGTCGCCGAGCACTACCTTGACATCCTGCCTCATTCCCGCGCCGTGCGGCGGCGCGCTTCGCCGCTTCGACGAGGAGCGGCGGCGGGCGATCGGAGCGGAGCCGCGGAAGCTCCTCGAGGCCGGGTTCATCAAGGAAGTTTTCCACCCTACATGGCTAGCAAACCCTTTTCCTTTGCCACGCATCGATCAAATTGTTGATTCAACAGCCGGGTGTGAGCTGCTTTGCTTCCTTGATGCCTACTCCGGGTATCATCAAATCAAGATGAAGAAGTCCGACCAGCTCGCGACTTCGTTCATCACGCCGTTCGGGATGTACTGCTACGTCACGATGCCGTTCGGCCTCCGGAATGCGGGTGCAACGTACCAACGCTGCATGCAACATGTTTTCGGAGACCACATCGGGCGGACCGTCGAAGCGTACGTGGACGACATCGTCGTAAAGACCAGGAAGGCGGACGACCTGGTTGGCGATCTTAGCATCGCGTTCGGCTGCCTACGGGCCAATGGGGTCAAACTGAACCCTGAAAAATGTGTATTTGGAGTGCCGCGAGGCATGCTCCTAAGATACATTGTCTCCCAACGGGGCATCGAGGCCAACCCCCGAGAAGGTTGCGGCCCTCGAGCGGATGGGTCCAATTCGAGACCTCAAAGGGGTGCAAAAGGTGCTGGGGTGCCTTGCTGCCTTGAGCCGCTTCATCTCACGGCTCGGTGAGAAGGGCCTGCCCCTCTATCGCCTCCTCAAGAAGCACGAGCGCTTCTCCTGGACCGCCGAGGCCCAAGACGCGCTCGACAAGCTGAAGGCATCCCTTCCCACGCCCCGATCCTCACGCCACCGCGGGCGGCGAGCCCCCGCAGCTCTACGTGGCCGCGACCACCCGTGGGGTCGGCGCCGTAATCGTGGTGGAGCGCACGGAGGAAGGGCACGCCCCCGCCGGTCCGGCGGCGGTCTATTACATCGGCGAAGTCTTGTCCGACACCAAGACTCGCTACCCTCAAGTCCAAAAGCTGCCGTATGCGGTGGTCCTCGCGCGGCGCAAGCTCCGCCATTACTTCGAGGCCCACCCCCGTCACGGTGGTCTCCTCCTTCCCGCTAGGGGAGATCATCCGTAACCCGCACGCGGCGGGCGAGGATCGCGAAGTGGTCGGTGGAGCCGATGGGTGAGGCGCTCGCCTACGCCCCCACGCAAGGCCATCAAGTCCCGGATCTCGGCGGATTTCGTCGGCCGAGTGGACGGACACGCGGCTCCCACCGCCGCGGATCCAAGCGAGTGCCGGACTGCGTACTTCGATGGCTCGGTGATGAAAACGGGGGTGGGCGCGGGCCTGCTCTTCGTGTCACCACTCGGGGAGACATGCGATACGAGGTGCGCCTTCACTTCCCCGCGTCGAACAACATGGCTGAGTACGAGGCCCTCCTTTGGGGCCTCAAGATCGCCATCGAGATAGGCGTCAAGCGCCTCGACGTGCGGGGGGATTCGCAGCTCGTGATTGACCAAGTCATGAAGAATGCGAGCTGCCACGACGACAAAATGGAAGCATACTGCAAAGCCGTGCGAGCCCTCGAGGACAAGTTCTACGACATCGAGCTCAACCACGTGCCCCGTCGGTACAATGAGGAGGCGGACGAGCCGGCCAAGATCGCGTCCGGCGGATTACCGTCCCCCCGAACGTTTTTGCCCGCGACATCGCCCAACCCTCCGTCTCCTTCGAGCCTCACCCCTCGAGCCACGCGGAACCCTCGGAGGGCTCCCTCGAATCCGGAGGGCACGAAGCCCATGGACGAGGACCCCTCGAACGAGGTGTATGTGCTCTCCCACCTCGAGGGGTATGGCACCTACGAGGCCGATGCGATGGATGTCGAGCCGGCCCCCGTCCAAGGCGATTGGCGTGACAAGTACGTCGCCCGGATGGCTCGAGGGGAACTCCCCTCGGACCGAGCCGAGGCCGGGCGCATCGCCGGATGGCCAAGTCCTTCGCCCTCGTCGACGGCGAGATATACAAGCGCGCCACCTCCGGTATCCTACGGCGGTGCGTCCCCATCCCCCGAGGGGCGCGAGCTCTGCGCGGACATCCACGCGGGGATCCGCGGCCATCACGCCGCGCCCCGCACCCTCGTTGGCAACGCTTTCCACCAAGGCTTTTGCGGCCTCCTGCGGTCGCGGATGCCGGCGAGATCGTGCGCACCCGTGAAGGGTGCCGGGTCTACGCCCACAAGTCCAACCTTCCCGCTCATGTCCCGGACCATCCCCATAACATGGCCGTTCGCCGTGTGGGGGCTGGACATCGTCGGGCCCCTGCGGAAGGCGCCCGGGGGCTTCACTCACCTGCTGGTTGCGATCGACAAGTTTTCCAAGTGGGTAGAGGTGCGCTCCATTACGAACCTCAGGGCTGAGCAAGCGGTGACATTCTTCACCGACATCGTCCACGGTTTTGGAGTGCCGAACTCCATCATCACCGACAACGGGTCCCAGTTCACGGGCAGGAAATTCCTGGAGTTCTGCGACAAATTCCACATCCGTGTGGATTGGGCAGCTGTGGCACACCCACAGACCAATGGCCAAGTAGAGCGTGCCAACGGCATGATCCTACAAGGCCTAAAGCCCCGAATTTTCGACCCACCGAACAAGTCGGTCGGAAATGGCTCCGGGAGTTACCGGCGGTCGTGTGGAGCCTAAGGACCACCCCTAGCGCAGAGCCACCGGGTTCACCCCGTTTTTTCTAGTCCATGGCGCGAGGCCGTCCTCCCCACGGACTTAGAATACGGGTCACCCGGGGTTCGAGGCTACGATGAGGATGCCAACCGGCCGAGCCCGCGAGGACTCACTGGACCAGCTGGACGAAGCACGCCTCGTGGCCTTGATGCACTCCGCAAGGTATCAGCGATCCCTCGGGCGCTACCGAGCACGGAAAATACGCCGCGGGACTTCAGCGATGGGGATCTAGTCCTAAGGCTACGCCAAGACAACCGAGAACGCCACAAGCTCTCACCTCCGTGGGAGGGACCCTATGTCGTGGTGAAAGTGCTCAAGCCGGACACGTACAAGCTGGCCAACGAGGACGGCGAAGAACTCACCAACGCTTGGAACATCCAACAGCTACGTCGCTTCTATCCCTAGCTAGGATTTCCAAGTATTTTGCTGTAAAATCACGTAACCAGCGCCCCAGCTGGTGACAACCGTGTAAATATCATCAGTTTAATAAAAAGGGCAACTCGGCTTTCCCCTGAAACCCAAGTTACCCTCGGGGAGCCTCTTGCGGGGGGCATCCCGCCCCAAAAAATGGTCCCATTTTTTCGCAAAAAAGAAAACAGCTCACACGCGCTAAGTATGTTTCTACTTCGTCCCCGAGCAAAGATTCGAACAGGGCGCAGGCAGCCTAGAGGAAGGGACGCGCGAGCCAGAGATAGCCTACGCCTCCGCGAGGATACGGCCCTTCTCTCTTGCCCCCAACCCAGCAGGCCACCAGCGAAAATCGAACCCCCCCTAACTAGAATTTACTCAGGAAGAAGGAGAAACAAAATAGCGCAACGAGCAAAAGACATCATTTCGCTTCGACAAATGTTCATATCAAAGTAATGTGTTTATTTACAAGGCCACACGGCCGCCGTACCGATACATGAACAAAAAAGGGCCTAGTGCCCGCCGTCTTCGAGCCGGGAGGAGCGGCGACATCGGCGGCGTCCGGGGAAGAGGAACTCCTCGAAGGCCTCGGCAAGCGTCCCGGCGGCGTCGGCGGTGAGCGCGTCCATGCGCTCCATCTCCACCTCGTCCTCGACACCCTCGGGGACGACGTAACCCTCCGCCGCCGCCTCAAAATTGACCCTCGTAGTGAGATCGCACCACCCCCGAGGGCCTTCGGACACCGAGATGCGCCGCCCGGCGCACGCGCCCAGTGGACGTGGCCGCCAAGGGCGCGCGGCGGCCGGCCAACGAGCTCCCCGCTCGCGCCTCGCCCTCCTACGCGGCCCGGGCAGGTCTCGAGGACCGCAGTGCGCAACTCCGGCCACCTCCGCTCGAAGGAGTTGTAGGAGGTCCGCAGCGTCTCGGCCCGCTCGCCCGCGTGCCCCGCCGTGGTACGCAAGCCCGAAGTTGGCCGGCAAGAAAGAAGTCGAAAAGGGTGTGAACCCCCCCGGGAGAAACCCGAAAAAACAGAGTCAAACAACGACTCACCTTCGACTTGTTTCCTCTCCACCTCGAGGGCGCGGCGCTCGGCCTCAACCGCCCGCTCAAGGCCCCCGAGGGTCTCGCCTTGCTCCCGGAGGGCTTGCTCCCCGGCTCGCGCTCGTGATGCCGAGCACCACCGGCCCGCCCTCGAGCTTCGAGAGCTCCGCGTTTCGGCCCTCCGGCGATTTCGCGCCTCCTCGCGGCGACGCGCTCCTCGCTCCCGCGATGACCGGGCGTCGGCAAGGGCCGCTCCCTCCGCCGGAGCCGCCCCTCGGCCCCTTGGCGGGCGTTGCACTCATGCGGAGCCGGTCCTCCGCGACGGCGAGCGCCGGCAGCTTTGGCATCGAGGGCGGCCTTCGCATCGTCGGCCTCCTTTGCCTTGAGCTCGAGCACGCGCGCCCCGCTCCTCGGCCCTAGCTCGCCGAGCCTCGCGCCCCCGGGCAACGAGTGGAGCTCCGGTTGTCATTGCGGACGCCGGCCACCTCCGCCTCCCGCCTGGCCGCCGTGGTGCACGTCTTCTCCCGTGTCCGCCCGCGCCGCCGCGGCGCCTCATCCCGGTCGATGAGGGTTGTGCAGACCCGCTCGAGGCTGGAGGGGTGCGCCGAGTCCTGCCTTGCGCTCTCATGGAGTTGATCGCGCAGGGCCATGGCCCGGTACGACAGCCAGCCGTCCGGGGTCCTCGGGGCGTCGGGTGAGTGCGTCGAAGGCGTCGCACCGCTCCCCGGAGCCGGCGGAGCTCGGCGCTCACACGGTCAAAGGCGCCGTACTTGTCACCGGCGCGGTGCTCAAGCTCCCGTCACCAACACGTCCGAACTTGTAAGCATCATGACGCAAGGATTGCGCGGAGAGACGAGAAAAAGAAAAAAAAAACGAGCAACTATGCCCCCACCCGAAAGACGCGCCACGCGGGGCCGCCGTGGATCCTCAACGCCTCATTCAACGCTCGGTCGAGCGCGGCGCCGTGGTTGCGGAGCTCCCCCCATAGCTCTTGCTCTCCCCGAGCGTCGGCGAACACGGGCGGGTCGCCGCCGAACCCCTCTCTCGGAGCGGAGCGGCCGGCGCGGGAAGACGAGGCCTCGGCACCGTGTCCTCGCCCCCGCCACCATGTGGCCCTCCCGCCGCCTCACGAGGGCCCCCTCTCCGGGACTCGGGGGACGGCATGGAGAAACTCACCCACCGGGTCCCACCCGGCGGCGGGGAGTCGTCGTCCGGGATCTCCACCACCACCGCCCGGGAGCCGCCGGCGGGTGTCGCGCCTCGCGCCGCCTCCGTCGACGCCTCCGTCCGCGCCACCACGGGCGCCCGACCACCCTCCACGGCCGCCGCCGCCGCGGCCGCGCCTCCGCCACGGCCGGCGCCGCGGACCGTGCCTCCGCCACAACCGGCGCCGCGGCCGCGCCTCCACCACGGCCGGCGCCGCGGCCGCGCCTCCCACCACGGCCGGCGCCGCGGACCGCGCCTCGCCACGACCGGCACCCGCCGCTCCACGACGGCCGCCGGCCGCGCGCGGCGGGGCCGATCCGCCGCCGAGACCTCGAGGCCTCGGTCGTGCCCTCGCGAGCTCTCGCCGCCGCGGCCGCCGTGCTCGCCCCCGCCCACGGCGCCCTTGATGAGCGCCGCCGGGTGGGAACGAACGCGTCGCCCCTCAACACCTTGGCGGTGTGCGAGGGGGGAGGCACGGTTGGCACCACCCCGCATAAACACAAACAAATAATCGTAACACTTGGTTGTCAAAAAACCCAACCCCGCGAAGAACAAGCCCTTTACCTCGAAGAGGAGAAGGCGCGCTTCCTCTTCCTCGAGGCCTCGGTGGATGACGCCGCACGGCCGGCGCGGCCGCCGCCGCCGCCCCGCCATCTCCGCCGCGCGCTTGGGCCCCACCCCGCGCGCGGGCACGCTTGCCGCACGCGCCTCCGCGCGCGCGCGCGCACCTCCGCGGCCCGCGCCGCTCCCGTTGTCAATTGCCGGCGGCGGGCGCCTCGCGCCCGCCCCGTGCGCCGCCGCCCCGGACGCCGAGCCGGCTCCGGCGACGGGGGCGCGTGCTCCCACCTATCGAGGGGCCCCGCCCCCGGTTTCTTCCTCCTCATCCTCCCTCCGAGGACGAGTACTCCTCGGTCCCCGGAGAGGAGAGTCCCCGCTTGCTCGCGCGGCGGTGCTCCCCCTCGCTCCGCCGCTCGCGGCGCTCGCGGTGCCGCTTTGCGCGCTCCTTCTTGCGCGCCGCCCGCTCCCGCTCCCCGTTGCTGCGACACCCGACCGAGCGCGCGGGAGTCGGGGAGTGGGCGGAACGGATTTCACGGCACTCGGGCTCACCATCTGCGAGCGAAAATGTCAGAGGTGCATCAAAAACCCGGAGCACCATCAAGATCAAAGACGGAGCCAAGAGTCCTACTTACCAGCGGACCGGTGGGAAGCATCTCGAGGTCCCACGGGGACCGGTCGCTGCGCAGCAACCGGGTGTCGACGGTGCTCCGTGCCCGTGTGAGCGCATACTCCCGCTGGAGGGGGCTCGGAAGCATCCGTGACCTCGCCGGCCGCAACGGGGTTCGCCGCCTCCGTCATCTCAAAGATACAGAGCGGCCTCTCCATCAGGGGCACGATCCGCCGGTGGTGGAGGAAGGCGAGGATGGTCGCCGCGGTTAGCCCGCCGCGCCGCCGGGTTCATCGGCGCGGCCGGGAGCGAGTCCAACCGCCTCCGACGCGAAGGCGGGGACACGCCGTAGCTCCAGGAGTCGGGCCTCTCCCGGAGCACCAGGCCGGTGTAAGGGGGGAGGCCGGGCTCGGCGTTGCGAAGGTAGAACCACCCCCGCTCCCAGCCGGCGTTGTTGGACGTCATGGTACAAGGGATGTAGTCGTCCTTGTCCGCACCCGCAACGCAAGCGACATGCCGCCGCGCGCACCGCGCGGCGGGTCCTCTCGCTCCGTCGTCGGGCCGCGTGAACAGCTCCGCGCGGAAGAGGTGTACCCAGAGATCCCAATTCACTGGGATCCCTAGATACCCTTCGCAGACGCCCACGAACGTGGCCGCCTGCGAAATCGCGTTCGACGCGAAGTTGTGCAACTCCACGCCGTAGCGGTGGTAGAGCGCCCGCATGAAGCGGCTTGCCGGCGCCCGCAAAGCCGCGCTCGTGGAAGCGGATGAAGCTCACCACGTAGCCGTCCCAGCGGGTTGGGCGCGCGGTCCCCGCGGGCGGCACGATCCATTCCGCCGGCCGGCCATCCTCGTTCCCCGCCGGTGGCCGGCGAACACCGGGTCGCCTAGGGCCGGCCGCGTCACCGACGAGCGCTCCCACGCGTACGGGTCCACGATCGTGAGGGGCGGAAGCGGTTCCATGAGGAAAAGAAAGAGATGCGGGAATGAAAGATGAGAAGGAGAAGAAGAAGCTCCCGACGGCGAAAGGGTGCGGTGGCGAGAGCGAAACGAGGCGGGAGCGCGGGGGTGCGAGAATGGCGAGGCGCTAAGGTAAAACCGCCGTTTTCCCTCCCCTCCGATTTATAAGACGCGGGCACGCTCTCCCCGGAGCGCACGTCCCGCGCGCGTTAACTTGCAGGGAATCTCTCGTCTCGCCGACGGGCGGGCCCCACCGCGACCGCGGCGGCCACACCACCGCAAACGGGCCATCATCACGGCGTAGAACCGGGAGGGCCATGGCAGGCGGTCACGTCATCCCGCCCACGCCGCCCACTACGCGCGCGGCCGCAACACCTAAAAAGGCGCACCCGCAACGCGAAACCATAGCCTCATCTGTGGAGCATTAAATGGCCCGGCCCCTTACCAAGTAAGGAGGACCCTCGAGCGTCACGAGCTCTCGGCTCGGGAAATTTCAACCCTCGAATGGGTGTAGGCGTGAGACGGTCGCCTCGGGGCACGTTTGAAGCAAAACGGGCACCGCAAGGACCGATGCCACGCTGTTTTACTGATCAGCGCCTCGAGGGCTGGCTCGCCCGTGCCCCTCAAGGATCCGCAGATGCCAGGACGGGAGCGCTTAGCCGCCACCCCGCACCACTTTACTGATCAGCGCCTCGAGGGCTGGCTCGCCCAAGCCCCTCGATGATGCGCAGATGCAAAGACAGGGCCTCCTAGGCACCACCCCGCACGGCCCTACTGATCAGAGGTTCGAAGCCTGACCCTCGACGGGTTCGAACAGGTGCCCCAGATCACCAGAGTCAGGGACGACGAGGGCACGCGCATTCGAGCCGTTCCTCGAGCCCGCCAGCTCGAGGGTGCCCCACATGTCGTGTTCGAGAGCCAGCGAGGGCAGCTAACCGGGGGATCCCACCGAGGGAGAGCTTCCGCGCCCTCGGTCCCTAGCGAACGGGACCGAGCCCCACCTAGCAAACCCACGCAAGCGCTTTAATGGACGTGTCTCTGGACCACGCAGCCTACCCTTATCGAACGGGGCATGGGCGTCCACTCGAACCACCCGCTAGCAGCTCAACGAGGAATCCGCAATCCGCGACCCGCTCGATGGGGGTTGCGGAAACCTCACCCTCCGTCTCGCGGAGGGACGGTGAGGGCGCATTAAAAAACAAGTCGTAGAGCTCTACCCGATCACCTTGAACGGGCCCGTGCTCGGGGGCTTGACGCATGGCTACACCTCCCGGATTGCACCCGTCGGGGATGAAGCCGACCGAGACATTGCCGACGCCGGTTGAAACATGTACCACGCCCTCGACCAAGTCTCGCGGTAAACCCCTACGGGAGCGCCCGCGTTCCCCGCAGGGCTTCGGGGGCTAGGACCCGCGGGTCCGCCGACGCGACCCCACGAAAAGCGTTCGCAAGACTAGGAGGGAAGAACGTCCTATCGGTAGGATCCGGCATCCGCGGGAGCCTCAATGGCGGACCCGCGGATGCTCGGGGGCTACCGTCGGGGGACAGCCCTAGGGGTCCCCTTAAACAAATGGGGAGTGCCCACTTAAAACCCACAACGAACCTAAGCCAAACGCGCCGCGCTTAAGTACACGGAGGCACGGCCCACGCCATGGTGGCTCCGACGGCCCACCAAGGCGGCCCACTCAAAGATCCCCTCGAGCGAGTGCTCCGCCTCGCTCGAGGGCACACGCCTTCCTCGGGCGGGCTCCGCCCGTTCGAGGGGGTGCGCTTATCTCGAGCGAGGCTCGCCTCGCGCGAGGGTCCGCTCCACCCCTCGAGCGGGCTCCGCCCTCGCTCGAGGGCGCCCGCACGCGCACGCCCGTTCCCATACACGGGCATTTAATGCTCTGACCACGGCGGGGGCGGCGCCATCATGCGCCCGGGGCACGCGCCCCGGCCCGTTGCACCAACTCCCTAGGAGGGAACCCATCCCCGCCACCGTGGGGGACCGTGCGACGTGGCCGGTGCCAGTCCCGTGACGCTGCGCCGCCTACTCCGGTACGGCTAACGCACCGAGCCCTCGAAGGGGGGCCGGCCGCACCCTCTATTTGCTCTCCCGTGATCTTGCGGGGATAGGTTGCGGAGCTACACCGGTGGGGAGCCATCCCCGCCACCGTGAACGGCGTGGCGGCCGCCCCGCCGCGCACAAACCCACGCCGGGCACCGTGCGCAACGGCTCCGGCGCCGTGGAGCGTGCGGGAACGGGATGCCGCCTTACCCGCCACCGTGCCCCGTACGGACCGACGTCGCAACTCCCTCGAGCCCGCCTGAAGACATCACGGCCATCCGTCGCACTCCTACCCTCGAAGACGCTACTTTTCGGGTACAAGATACGCCATGATGGCCAAGATCGCCGCAAGGACCGTCAAGGCGACCGCCTACTCTACGGCACGGCGCACCACGCTCCCCCACGTAGCTAAATAGCGCGGCATACATGTGATTCGCTCTCTCCTTGGCCTATAAAAGGAAGACGAACTCCCCCGCCGCAGGAACGGACGGACGAACGAGAGGACACAACACAAGGCGAACTACGCCCGGCACCACGCACTTGTTCTCCAATTCTCCAACAACATCTTCGACCACTTCACGGGGACTTGGAGGCCACTCCTCCTCTCTCGCCTTTCTTGTAGCCGCCCCACTACAAGCACCCCGGTGCTGAGCAATACAGTGCCTCGAGCACACCACCGTCGGGACGTACGGCCCCCGGCGGAACCAGGATAAAACCCGTGTCATTAGTTGCTTAGCATCGACCATTGAGGGAGAGACCTCGGCGCTTTCTCTTGGTTAGTGTCGGGACCATATTCCGCACCGACAAGCGCGTATCCCTAGAAATGGCCGATAGTAAACAAGGATTCTATACGTTTCCTTCCTTTATATAAACCCCTTGAATTATTATATAAAAGCTTTCCCCCTTTGAAAAGCTTCTTTCTTACCTACGAGCTTCAACCTTTCTTACGAGGACACGACCCCCTTTGGTCGAAAAACTTGTTCTCGAACACGATGAAGTGGAGCAATATTGAAACACCATACTAGGTACAACCCCCCTCGGAGATCTTTTAACGATAAACTAGATCGTTGACGTGCTCGCGACCTCTCGAGGCCCGAGTCACCCTCGAGAGAGCTTATATGTGTATCTATCATGTTTGCTTGAGTGTTTGGCTCTTAATGGAGTTAATTGTGTTTTAATGCATCTTCTCTTTGAGTGATAGGATATATAATTAGTGATATTTTCATGCTTGTGTCCGACTCATTAGTTGGTTAGTGACGATGTCTAGAGTTTTTCTTCCCTGGACATGTTTTCCAAAAGGTTATCGATCCGAAGGTCGGGTCACTGCCGGCACGCTTTGAACAAGCTGCCAAGGAGGAGGAAGTTCCACGGGGTCGTGGCCGTGCCACCGCCACCGCCACCCGAGGGCCCTGAAGCTGATGACGAAGAGGAGGAAGCCGAGCCCGAGCCGAGCAATACCGGCCGAGCGGAGCGAGTGCTACCGCCACCACCCAACTTGGTGGACGTGATGGCCCTGCAGACTCAGCTGATGCAGAGGATGGCGGAAGCCATGGAGCACCGAGGCAATGGTGGGAACCACAATGCCCCGCCGGGGGAGGACCTCACGAAGAAATCGAGGGGTTCATCCGCCTGAAGGCCCCCACCATCGGCTACTCGGACAAGCCGCTCGATGCCGACGACTGGCTGAGGGTAATCGAGACCAAGCTCGACCTCACTGTCTACACCGGCGAGGAGTGTGTCGCCATCGCCGCGCACCAGCTGGATGGTTCTGCAAGTCTTGATGGGACAACTACGCCGCCAGCCACCTGAACCCAACTTTCATCAATTGTCTGGAGTTCTGTGAGGCGTTCGCAAGCGCACTCGCCCCGGCCGAGCCGATGGTCCAAAAGACTCAAGAGTTCTGCACCATGACACAGGGTGCGATGAGAGTGAAGGAGTACGAGCACCACTTCATTAAAATGATGCGCTACGCTCCCGAGGACACCCTCGAACAGAAGAAGCAGTTCTGGTTCCTGCGAGGCCTTCACCACGGCCTTCGCCAAGGACCGAAGGCGGTGTGAGCACAACTCTCTATGCCACCTCGTGATCCGTGCCATCACGCTCAAGGACGAGAGGAGTCATGAAGACCGCAAGAAGAACGGGAAGAGGATAGGGGATCGGGACCACATCGACTGATCGTTCCAGAAGTCGAGAGATGGGCCAACCAGCATGATGAGAGGGATTTTCCGATCGTGGATTAACCAAAGATGGAAGCAACTTCGGAGGAGGCAACGACTACTACCCAAGAGGAGGGAGCTTCAACTACCAGCAGCAGAATGGAGGATACAACCGTCCATAGCCGAGCACTCCAAGACCCAAGACCGGAGGGTTCATTCCAACTTGCTTCGCTTGTGACAAGCTTGGGCACAAATCCTTCTAGTGCCCCGACAAGAAGACCACGGCTTTGTCGCAAAAGCACCGACTCCAGGAGGAGGACATCCTCGCCTACTCCTCGACAATCGCGAGCCGCCCACCTAAAAGGAGGAAAAACTACCGATGCTTCTACCACCGCGACCGGAGAGTTTTAAGTTGGATCGCATCGGCTCTAACTCTTTTTGATGCTGGAGCAACTCGTTTCTTCGTTTTCTCATCTCTTCAAAAACCGAGAGTCGCCTCTTAATCTCGGGGACGAGATTCTTGTGAGGAGTTCTCGTAACATTCCGGAATTTCCTCCGAGATGTTAGCAATGCAAAAATGTGGATATCAAAATTTCGATTTGAAATTGGGTGCATAATTAAGATGTAAGGTTGTCTTCTTCGACCTTTCCCTAATTTCCTAGATTTAATTTGAGCAAAAACATAAACTTTAGGAATTATAACTTGCTAGTGTGAGAACCTTGGAGTTTTATGGGATTTATTTTGCATCTTAATTGTGTGGGATTCAAATTTCAATTCTAATTCAAATTCGAATCATAGATTAAATAGGAGCTAAGGTGATAAGAAAATTGGAAAACCATCCCTGCCACTTTGGGCCTTAACCACAACAGTGGAAGTCTATCAGTCACCCCTATTCTTTGCATCGGACCACCTTAAAACCGTAGCCCACCTATCCCTTTCAGCCCATCACACCCAGCCAGCCCGTTTATCATCTACCACACCCCGCAGCCACTTACAGGTGCACCCCGCCGGTCGGCCCCTTTCCCCGGCTCCTTTTTCCCCTTCCTCACCTTATCTCGAGCACAAGTCGCGCGGGGGGGGGGGGGGGGGGGGGGGACCCCGTGCCGACGCTAGCCATGGCCGCCCGCCCCGCAGCGCGGCGCGCGCGGATGGAGGCCGCGTGCCCTCTTGAGCCGCATCCCGGCCCCCCGCTCGCGCCCTCGAAACCCTAGCAGCCACCCTACAAGAAGCCGCCCCAACCGGTCCTCCCCGCGCCGCGCCGCCGCCCATGGGAATCCTCCCTGTCCACCGCAAGAAGGAGAAGAAGAGGGGGAGAAGGAGAAGCCGGAGGCGAGGAGAACCAGGAAGCCGCACTGGGGAAGCTCGACGCCGTCGCGCCACTTAGGACCAGGAGCGTCCCGGTGGTCGGTGGATGACCGCTCCTTAGTGATGAGTGATTGACAACGGGTGTTGGACCGACTCTTGGCTTAGTGCGCGGTGTAGGTTGCGGCCTAGTTCGTGTTGTTGCGGGTGAAAAACGGGCGCGAATGGTCTTCGGCCTTGAGGGGCCTCCGAGAGATGGAGAGACAAGTAGGCTCGGTTCGAGGGACCCGGTGGACAGCGGGGCCGGGTGCGGGTCACATGGTGGCGACACAACCAAGACGAAGTCATGGACAAGTGAGCCGGTGCACGGTGGCGGTCAAGTCAAGTGGTTTGGCGGGAGGCCGGGACCCGGCACGCGGGGGTTTGGTGGTTTGCCCACAAAACCATCGGCGGACGGTTTCTTGGTTTGGGCCTCAAAACCAAGTCCGAGGGCCCAACACGACGGAGACGGGATCCGGGCGTGTCGGGAAGCTTCGAGGCGGAGGACACGCGGCGGGATCGCATGGCTTGCGTCGGAGGGACGCGGGGTGCGGCAAAGGCGTGGCCGTCCGATGGGAAGACCCACAAACATTACCAAAATGCCCCTACGTGGGTTGTATCGCCAGTAGTGTAGTTAGGGGTAGTCGAGTCATTTACCACTCCGGCGGGACTCGATATATAAGCCATGAGTGTGTGTTGATGGCTCTCCCTCTCCGTGACTTAGGGTTTCATTTGCTCCCTCCTCTTTCTCATTTTCGTAGCTATTTTCCTTCCTATTTTCTCTAGGCTAGCATGAGAGCTTCATGAGAGATTTGTTGAGAGGGATGGATGCTAGGGCGGCATGCTAGACCTTGTGAATCTTTCCTGGTTTGTATAGAAGATTCGGGGTTGTTTTTCGTGGCTTTTTGTGCTTATTTTCGTGCCTTTGTTCCCGGTGTGATTCCGCGGATTTGAGTGAGTTTCTTTCCGGATTTCTTTGAGGGAAACATGGATAGATGTCTTGTGCATCTTTGTGCTTGATCTTGTGCCCTCAAACGCCGGGAAACTACTCCGATTCGTGAGTTTTCGTTCGGTGCTCTAGCTTTTGGTGGTGCTCAAAGGATTCGCGATTCCCGGTGATTTAGGGAGTTAGGAGGCAAGATTTTTGGGCTATAGCATCCTTGTGTGACGCTTTTCAAGTCCCCAAACCCTTGTCTCCATAGCTTCAACCGTTTGGGAAATCCGATGATGATTTGGGGGAGTTGACTTTCGGGGTCGGGCTGTTTCTGCTCTGTCCGCACCTGGCGGACAGTCCGCGGGGAGGTCGCGGACGGTCCGCGTGGGTCGAGTTCGTCCCGTGTTCTTCGTGTTCTTGCTCGTCCTTTGTTTCGATCCGTCGTGATTTTGGTTTTTGGTTGGACGGAGTTTCGGACGGTCCGCGGTGTCGGGCGGACGGTCCGCGGGTGCTTGGCGGACGGTCCGCGTGCTCCCCGCGGACGGTCCGTGGCACGGGGTGGCTTTGGGTCGTTCGTGTGATTTAACGGACGGTCCGCGGCTCGGGTGCGGACGGTCCGCGATACCCGGCCGGGACGGTCCGCGCGGCTCTTGCGGACGGTCCGTCCCTCTGCGCGGACGGTCCGCCGCAGCCCGTGTGCTTTGCTTCTTGGTTCGATTCCTTCCTCCCTTTCTAGTGCTTCCGCGTGTGCTCTGAGGAATCGTTCCTAAGGCTAGAGGTTGATCCATAACCTCGTGGTCTTGGCGATTGGTGCGTGATTCGATTCATCGCTTGTGTGTGACCGGGGTTTTGAGTAGGACATAGGCCGGGTTCTTTGGGGAGAATGTTTACCGGCTCCTATTCACTCCCCCCCCCTCTCTAGTCGCCTTCTGATCCTTCAATTGGTATCGAGCTTGGTGACGGATTCTTTGCAACTTTGACAAGTCTCGAATCCTAAGATGGCGTACGTTGAGCGGGGCGGTCCGCCGCACTTCGATGGCAAGGGTTACCACAAGTGGGTGGCTCGTATGATGATATTTCTTCGAGGAAAGCCGTTGGATTTTATTGTGCTTGACAAGACCTATGCTATTCCGGTCAACATCCATACTCTTATGGTGACCGATGCCGATGCCAAGGCCAAGTATGAGGCTAATGCAAAAGCCGTTGATCACTTGTGCCGAGCTTGTGTGATCCGAGTTTGATCGTGTTCGCCATTTGAATCTTGCTTGGCAAATTTGGGATAAGTTGTTGGTTGCTCACGGTGGTGATAACCATGTGAAGGCTCGCCTCTTTGTCTCTTACCGGATGCAATATGAGAATTTCACTCCACTTCCTAAGTGAGGACATTGATGCGATGTTTCGGAGGTTCATCGCCATCGTGAACAACATGAAGGCTAATGTTGAGGATTTTTCGTACTCCGAGCATGATCAGGCTTTGAAGCTCTTGCATGTCTTGGACCCAAGTGTTTGGGGTGCTAAGGTTGAGGCCATCAAGGAGTCTGGGAATTACTTGACTATTGAGTTGGATGACCTCTTCTCTAAGCTCAAGTCGGCCGAGGTTGACGGAAGTTGCTATCCAAGCATGAGGGCTCGACCGACCATAGTCTTGCTCTTGTGGGAGGATCAAAGGGCAAATCTAACCCTTCCCCGTCGACAGTTTTCTTTGTCCTCTCTTATGTCCATTCTAGATGGGGAGTTTGATGTCCTGGGCGAGGAGGAGCCGGCCTTGCTCTCAAGAAGGTTTGAACGACTACACGAGAGTCGAAGGAACGCAAGGCGGAGCTCGGGGACGTGCTACAAGTGTGGCAAGCGTGGCCACTTTATCGCCGAGTGCCCGAAGCGGAGGAGAACAAGTACAAGGTGAACGAGTACAAGGCGCACCCGAGGCGTGAAGACAAGTACTCCTCCAAGGGCAAGCACTTCAACAAGTCCAAGGGCAAGGACAAGGACAAGCGGCGACCAAGCAAGAGCGCCTACAAGAAGAACAAGGCAAGAGCGATGGTGGCCGGTGCGAGCGACGTCGACTCAAGCTCAAGCGAGGAGCGATCCAAGCTCAAGCAGCGAAGATGAAGACGCCCGAAGGTGCAACGGCAAGAAGAGTGCAAGCCGGAACCTCGGCGGGGCCGAGCCGTGTGGCGCTCGAGGGCTTTTTGTGGCATGGCCCATAGCTCAAGCAAAGAAGAAGAGTGTGAAGGAAGACGGCGACTCCGACTCGGAGGATGAGGTAAACCGTGATCCCGACTCTTTGCTTGCCGAGATTGCTAGGTTGAATGGTTTGCTTGATAACCGTGATAGTGTGCTTGAGAGATGCCAAAAAGATGAGGAAAGATCTTAGGGCTCGGCTTGAGAATGCTAGTGAGAAAGTAGGAGAGTTAGAGTCAAAATTGCTTGAATTGAAACTTGAGAATGACTCTTTGAAACTTGCTCCTACTCCTCCCGATGATGTTGAATGTGTTGAATGTGATGCTTGGTTGAATGAGATCAAACTCGCTTAATGAGAAGAATGCTTCTATTTTGGCTCAACTAGATGCTCTTAGGACCGAACATGATGAGCTTAAGGCTAGACCTACTTTGCTTGGTGCTTGCAAATCATGTCCTACTATGCATGCTAAGCTTGTCGATGCTCGTTCTACCATTAGTTCTTTGGAAGCATCTTTGAAATCTCCCGTTGCAAATGCATGTTCTAGCCGTGATGAAGTCACTTTGCGTAATCTTGAACTTACTTCCCGTTTGGATGTCATCTATGAGGAGAATGACTATTTGAGGAAGGTGTTGGGTTGGTTGTACGGGCGGGAACCTCAATTGAAAATCATGATTGAGGAGTTCAAGAGAGCCGATGGTCGTGGTTTGGGGTTTGAGAAGTTGGGTGAGAAAGTGGGAGAGAACAAGTGGGGAGAGTGTGTACGAGAAGTGTGTTGAGTCCGACCCCGGTTTGAGGTGATCGGAGAGATCCAAGTCCCACTCCCAAAAGCACCCAAGAACTCTTTCACACCAAAGCCCAACCACCTTTGCAACAAGCTTGACACAACCCAAGATCCACCCAAATTCCCACCTAAGACAAATGATTTCCGAAACCAATGAAGTTTGTGGGTGAGAAGGGTGAGAAGCCTAAAGAGAAGCCAGAGCCAAAACCAAAACCCATCCCCTTCAGGTGTGAGTATTGTGGCAAGGAGAGGCATCTTGCAGAGTTTTGCTACAAGAGGAAGAGGGATGAGAGGCTTGCTAGGGAGCAAGCAAACCAGGACAGGTATCGCCAGCCTCGCGGTATTCCTGAGTCTAGAGTGCCACTTCCACGGGGTGTGGGAAGTGTGAGGAGTGTTGGCAGGTTCCCACAGAGAGGTGGTGGTGAGAGGTTTGTCAGGAGAGATGATGGTGTGCGTGCTGGTGAGAGGTTTGGTCGGGCTCGTGGTGGTTTTGCTGGACGTCCTCCTACTCGTCCTCAGTACGGGTTTAGGGGAGATGATCGCAGCTTTGGGTTCGAGAGGAACTACGGACCACGTTTTCCCCCTCGTGGTGCTCGTACTCCTCCCATGGGACATGGGAAGTTTGGTGGCAAGGGAGTGATGTTTGCTAACCCCTCTTTTGAGCAGATGGCTCGACACCGGTTTAACTTTCACCGTGCTAACCCCGTGTCGAGTCGCTAGCTCACTCTCGTTCTTGTTTCGATCGCAGGCGGGAGGCTTGGAGAACATTTGGTTGATTGATTCCGGGTGTTCTCGACACATGACCGGAGATAAGAAGTGGTTCTCCACCCTCACCCCGGTGAAGGAAAAGATGTACATTACATTTGGGGACAATGGACGAGGTAGGGTGCTTTCGCAGGGTGTTGTGCATGTGAGTGACAAGGTAACGTTGAAAAGAGTGGCTCTTGTAAAGTCTTTGGGTTTTAACTTGCTTTCGGTTTCTCGGTTGCTTGATGAGGGTTTTGAGGTGCGTTTCAAGTCCGGCGAGTCTCGCTTGCTTGATTCTCGAGGTGATCTTGTCCGTATGATCATCCCCGAGGGTCGATTTTCAAGGCCGACTTCTCTCGTTCTTTGGGTCCTCGCTCGCCGTTTGATGGCTGGTCCTTCTTCGATTTGTGGAAATGGCATAGGTGGTTGGGACACTTGAGCTTTGATTTGGTTCCCCGCTTGAGTGGTCTTGACCTTGTCCGAGGATTGCCGAGGTTGAAGCTCGAAAAGGATTTGGTTTGTGCTCCTTGTAGGCATGGTAAGATGGTAGCCACTCCCCATCCACCCCCGACCGATGTCATGACCGAGCGTCCGACGTAGCCGTTGCATATGGACCTTGTTGGGCCGGCTCGAGTTCGCTCGGTGGGTGGGAAGTGGTATGTCCTTGTTGTGGTGGACGATTACTCTCGCTATGCCCGGGTGTTCTTCTTGGAGGATAAGAGTGAGACTTTTGGTTTTGTTCGAGATCCGATCGTGAGGTTGAAAAACGAGAGGCATGGGAATGCTATTCGAGCTATCCGCAAGTGATAATGGCTCGAGTTTAAGAACTCTCGTTTTGATGCCTTTTGTCGTGATCTAGGTCTTGAACATCAGTATTCGACCCCTTATGTGCCCCCTCAAAATGGAGTCGTGGAAAGGAAAAATCGGACTCTTTGTGAGATGGCTAGGACGATGCTTGATGAGCACAGGACTCCTAGGAGGTATTGGGCTGAGGCGGTCAATACAGCTTGTCATGTTTCCAACAGGATTTTATTGCGAGCTTTCAAGAAGAAGACCTGTTATGAGCTTATGCATGGTCGGGCACCCAAGGTGAGTCACTTCCGAGTTTTTGGCTGCAAGTGCTTTATTTCGAAGAAGGGAAAACTCGACAAGTTTGAGGCTAGGTCTAGTGATGGTATTTTCTTTGGATATGCTAACCACTCTAGAGCCTATAGGGTACTTAACCTTGAGACTAACAAAATCATGGAGACTTGCGAGGTGACCTTCGACGAGACAATGCCATGTACCTCTCTTGGCTTTGAATGTGCAGGTGATGAAGAGATGGCCGAGGACCTCTTTGAAGAGGAGAAAGATGAAGCCGGAGATGATGATGGGGAGATCCATGCGCCCGAAGCCGAGCATGTACCCACTACTTCCCCTACGACCACTTTGGAGCATGGACCGTCTACTTCATGGACAACGACGGTGCAACAAGAGGATCGGCGCGAGAGAAGCCGAAGTTGAGGGGGAGGTAGTCTCGAGGCATGAGGCTCCCCGGCGGATTCAAGAAGTGCATCCCCCGTCGAAGATCATTGGAGACATCAATGAACGCACTACACGGTCGAGGTCCGGGAATTCCTCTCATTTTGCTCATGCTGCGTTTGTTGCTACTTTTGAGCCCAAGGACATTGGACATGCTTTATCCGATGCAAACCGGGTCAATTCTATGCATGAGGAGTTGGAAAACTTTGAGAGGAACCGAGTGTGGGAGTTAGTTGAACCACCTCCAAATTGCCATCCCATAGGAACCAAGTGGGTTTGGAAGAACAAAGATGGAGAGAATGGGATGGTTGTGAGGAACAAGTCCGGACTTGTTGCTCGGGGGTTTAGTCGAAGGAGGGGATCGACTATGAGGAGACCTTTGCTCCCGTGGCCCGTCTTGAGGCAATTCGGATCCTTCTAGCCTTTGCCGTGGCTAAAGGGTTCAAGTTGTTTCGGATGGACGTGAAGAGTGCTTTTCGAATGGGGTCATAGAGGAGGAGGTGTGTGTGAAGCGACCACACCGGGTTTGAGAGCGAGTTGTACCCACACGGGGTATACGGGTTGAAAAGGGCTCGTATGGGTTGAAACGGGCGCCCCGTGCTTGGTATGGGAGATTGAGAGGTTTTCTTTTGAGCGAGAGGGTTTGTGATGGGTACCGTGGATAGAACCTTGTTTCTCCTCAAGCATAGGAATGACTTGCCGATTGTGCGGATATACGTGGATGATATTGTCTTTGGTGGCTCGTCACATAACCTTGTTGCCAAGTTTGCGGATGAGATGAGCGGGGAGTTCGAGATGAGCATGATGGGCGAGTTGCGGTATTTTCTCGGACCGCGGATCAAGCAAGTGAAGGACGGTACATTTGTGCACCAAACCAAGTACACGAAAGACATGCTGAGGAAGTTCCAGATGCAAGATGTGAAGCCGATGTCGACTCCCATGGGGAGTACGACAACTTTGGATGCGGATGAGGACGGAGAACCAGTGGACCAGCGGGAGTACAGGAGCATGATCGGCTCCCTCCTCTACTTGACGGCGACGAGGCCAGACATACAGTTCAGCGTGTGTCTGTGCGCTCGTTTTCAGGCTTCGCCGAGGACATCACATCGACAGGCCGTCAAGAGGATCTTCAGGTACCTACAGTCTGCCCCTGGTCTTGGCCTTTGGTATTCTTCCTCCTCGACTCTGTCTCTTCATGGTTTTTCCGATGCGGATTTTGCTGGTTGTCGAGTCGAGAGGAAGTCTACTTCCGGTACTTGTCAGTTTCTTGGTTCTTCGTTGGTCTCATGGTCTTCCCGCAAGCGCTCTAGTGTAGCTCGGTCTACCACGGAGGCGGAGTATGTTGCCGCCGCTAGTTGTTGCTCCCGCTTGTTGTGGATTTCTTACACTTTGAGAGACTTTGGTGAGGAGTGCACCCGGATCCCACTTCTTTGTGATAGCACCGGTGCCATAAGCGTAGCCAAAAACCCGAGTGCTTCACTCCAGGACCAAACATATAGAAGTGAGGTATCATTTCCTTAGGGACAATGTGGAGAAAGGAACAATTGTTTTGAGCCATGTCCCTACCCAAGATCAGCTAGCCGACATCTTTACAAAGCCTCTCGACCAAGCTACATTTGTGCGCTTGCGGGGGGAACTTGGGGTTTGTTGCCCTTTCTAGTTGATTCTTGGGGGATTTCCTTTTGTACCATATGTATCATACCATGTTTTACTTTGATGTATATACATGCTTTGCTTGATGTACAAACCATGGTAGGATAGCCATCTTGTCATATATCATGTTGCATTTGTGTCATATTGCGGTTTAGGATGATGAGCTTCTTTCATATGCCATATTTGAGTCTCTTTGGCTATTTGTGAGATATTGGTTATATGTGTGGAGAAATGGTGATGTGAGGCTATGCTCTTGGAATATTTGAGATATATGTGTGGTGAGATAGCCCCTTTTGAAATAAATGCTAAACTTGACTTTTTTTCGATGAAATTTTTGCTCCACTCGTGTGTAGTTGTGTATCCATGTCACAGTTTGGTCTAAATATGTTTTTCATGCTTAGATTGTGCTTGGATGCCTTGTTCTTGCATTTGGGCCAAAGGCCGGATATCATTGTGAATGTTTAGCCTATGTTGCATTCATGGGGGAGCATAAGCTTCTTTTTGCCGCAAAGGCACTTCATGTACCATGAAATGACTTAATCTTGAAAAGAAGTGTAAAATGCCTGAAAAATGCTCCATCCATCATGTCTATGCTTAAAATGTCTTATCTTTCACATATGGGTGCAAAACATGTTGCATGATGTTCACCGGTGGAGAAGTCTCCCCGAAGTGGACACATGGCTCATGAGCTTTGACATGACATGCTTTGCTTTATGGGTGTTTGCCATGATCTTTTGCCGAGAATTTGATATCCTTGTATGATCTTTGAGTAATATGCATGTTTGTGGCTCAAGTGTGACATGGATAGGCTTTTACATATGAAGCAAGCCTTCTTTTGGTAAAAGCTGCTTAAATCTGAAAATTTTTGCTTTGTCACATGCTTGTATTTTCATATATTACTTGTGGCAATGCTTTG
This sequence comes from Cenchrus americanus, assembly GCA_947561735.1. NCBI lineage: Eukaryota > Viridiplantae > Streptophyta > Magnoliopsida > Poales > Poaceae > Cenchrus > Cenchrus americanus. Next base: position 194,829,968 of record OX387241.1, read on the forward strand.
ACTATGCTATGATTCATGTGTGTGACCTTTGTCTCATTTTTAGCCTTTGACACTAGTTTTGGGCCTATTTGAGAAGCTCATGTAGATGTTTATATGCTTTGCTTTGCATTTCTGCATTTTCACCTTGATTCATACATTGTCAACAAGGGGGAGAAAAGGTGAGCTTAATGAAAATTCAGAAAAAGGTGAGCTGAAATTTAGAAGAGTGCATCCATTTGTTCAGGGGGAGCTTTCTTGCTGTTTTCGGTGTGGATTTTGTGCTTTGCTTGGCTTGTGACCTTTCTTTGCCTTTCTTCGGTTTTGGTCATGAGTTGAGCTTCTTTGTTTTTCTTTCTTCTTCTTTTCTCTTTTTCTCTGAATTTCATTTCGCGTTGTGTGTTGTCAATGCACTCATCAAGGGGGAGATTGAGGACCAGGAGCGTCCCAGTGGTCGGTGGATGACCGCTCCTTAGTGATGAGTGATTGACAACGGGTGTTGGACTGACTCTTGGCTTAGTGCGCAGGTGTAGGCTGCGGCCTAGTTCGTGTTGTTGCGAGGTGAAGAACGGGCGCGAAAGGTCTTCGGCCTTGAGGGGCCTCCGGGAGATGGAGAGACAAGTAGGCTCGGTTCGAGGGACCCGGTGGACGGTGGGACTGGGTGCGGGTCACATGGTGGCGACACAAGCAAGACGAAGTCATGGACAAGCGAGCCGGTGCACGGTGGCGGTCAAGTCAAGTGGTTTGGTGGGAGGCCGGACCAAGCACGCGGGGTTTGATGGTTTGCCCACAAAACCATCGACGGACGGTTTAATGGTTTGGGCCTCAAAACCAAGTCCGAGGGCCCAACACGACGGAGACGGGATCCGGGCGTGTCGGGAAGCTTCGAGGCGGAGGACACGCGGCGGGATCGCATGGCTTGCGTCGGGAGGACGCGGGGTGCGGCAAAGGCGTGGCCGTCCGATGGGAAGACCCACAAACATTACCAAAATGCCCCTACGTGGGTTGTATCGCCAGTAGTGTAGTTAGGGGTAGTCGAGTCATTTACCACTCCGGCGGGACCTGATATATAAGCCATGAGTGTGTGTTGATGGCTCTCCCTCTCCGTGACTTAGGGTTTCATTTGCTCCCTCCTCTTTCTCATTTTCGTAGCTATTTTCCTTCCTATTTTCTCTAGGCTAGCATGAGAGCTTCATGAGAGATTTGTTGAGAGGGATGGATGCTAGGGCGGCATGCTAGACCTTGTGAATCTTTCCTGGTTTGTATAGAAGATTCGGGGTTGTTTTTCGTGGCTTTTTGTGCTTATTTTCGTGCCTTTGTTCCCGGTGTGATTCCGCGGATTTGAGTGAGTTTCTTTCCGGATTTCTTTGAGGGAAACATGGATAGATGTCTTGTGCATCTTTGTGCTTGATCTTGTGCCCTCAAACGCCGGGAAACTACTCCGATTCGTGAGTTTTCGTTTGGTGCTCTAGCTTTTGGTGGTGCTCAAATGATTCGCGATTCCCGGTGATTTAGGGAGTTAGGAAGCAAGATTTTTGGGCTATAGCATCCTTGTGTGACGCTTTTCAAGTCCCCAAACCCTTGTCTCCATAGCTTCAACCGTTTGGGAAATCCGATGATGATTTGGGGGAGTTGACTTTCGGGGTCGGGCCGTTTCTCGCTCCGTCCGCACCGGCGGACGGTCCGCGTGGAGGTCGCGGACGGTCCGCGTGGGTCGAGTTCGTCCCGAGTTCTTCGTGTTCTTGCTCGTCCTTTGTTTCGATCCGTCGTGATTTTGGTTTTTGGTTGGACGGAGTTTCGGACGGTCCGCGGTGTCGGGCGGACGGTCCGCGGGTGCTTGGCGGACGGTCCGCGTGCTCCCCGCGGACGGTCCGTGGCACGGGGGTGGCTTTGGGTCGTTCTGTGTGATTTAACGGACGGTCCGCGGCTCGGGTGCGGACAGTCCGCGATACCCGGCCGGACGGTCCGCGCGGCTCTTGCGGACGGTCCGTCCCTCTCGCGCGGACGGTCCGCCGCAGCCTGTGTGCTTTGCTTCTTGGTTCGATTCCTTCCTCCCTTTCTAGTGCTTCCGCGTGTGCTCTGAGGAATCGTTCCTAAGGCTAGAGGTTGATCCATAACCTCGTGGTCTTGGCGATTAGTGTGTGATTCGACTCATCGCTTGTGTGTGACCGGGGTTTTGAGTAGGACATAGGCCGGGTTCTTTGGGGAGAATTTTTACCGGCTCCTATTCACTCCCCCCCTCTCTAGTCGCCATCTGATCCTTCGCCCGCCGGACCCCCTTGTTGCCGTCCGGCTGCGGGCGAGGCCGCCCGAGGAGGGGATGCCGTGCGTGGCCCGCAAATGAGCCGGAGCCGCTCGGGCCGGGAACCGCATCGCGCCGAACCCCTCGCTCTTTTCCTACGCGCCGCGACACCACCAACCCGCCGCCGCCTCTAAAGCAATTGTCGTCGTGAAGCGGGAGCCGGAACCACCGAGAACGACGCCGCCTCTCGTCGCTTCCTCCTCACCGTGATGTTCGCCCGCCTCGGCCCTAACCGCGCCAAGCCCGGTGCTGCATCCCCCTACTCTTCGTCCGCTTCGCCGCCGCGCCCTCGACACCGCCGCCTCGCCGTCGTGTCCGGGAACGCGAGGTGAGTTTCCCCCTTCACCTTGTTGTGGACCCGACCTTCGAGCCGAGGCTTGACCGAGCCTTATGCGCTCGGCTGTTTGTTTGTTGACCGCCGTCCCGCACCGCGCCGCTGCGCGGACCCGCCGTCGCTTGAGAGCCGGTCATCGAGCCGAGCCGCTCGTTTGCGGTAGTGCCGCCGCCTACCGCAACGCGCGCGCCTCCTTGCTTTACATCGTGTTGATCTTGTCCCGACGAGCGCACGCCGAGTTCCGGCTCGCCGTCGGCACCCACACGCCAAGCACACCCCCATCGAGCGAAGGCCCTGCCTTTTTGGGCCAGGAGTCGTGTGAGCACGGACCCTCGTCGTGCGCACTTCCCCGCTTGCCGTCACCCCCGTTTCGTCCCTTTGTCGTGTGCATATTGTCGGCATTGTGCCATCGCCATGGCTGTGCCGCTGACGTGTTGCCCGCACACACCACCACCGGGCCGAGGTCCTGTCCTTCCTGGCCAAACCTGTACACACGCACACACGCACCCGCGAGGTCGTTCGCCGGCGTATGTGCCTAACCAACGCCGCCGGGCCGTTCCTCGCCGTTCTTCTTTCTTTGTTCCCTTGCCTAGTGCACGCCATCAATTTCGTGTCGCTGCCATGGCCGTGCCGTCGGCGTTCGGCACGCACACAAACGCACGCAACCGAGGAGCCGAGCCCCCCCGCTTCACCTATCCGTGACCGCGCTCGACGTTCCGCCGTGCCGTCACCGCAAACCCCAATGCACCGCGCACGTGTGTCCGTCGAGCCATCGACCCCAAGCTCGAACCTTTTGGCCACCTTGACCCTGAACACCGCCTCGCCTAAATCTGCTCGTTGTGCTCTTGTCTCTGTGTCGTCGCCGTGCACGCGCCGTCGGTTTTGTGTCGCCCCCGTGGCCAGGCCGCCGACGTTTGCACAAATGCGAACGCATACACCCGAGGGGTCGAACCCCTCTGCTCTCCTTGTCCAACCCATGTACGCCCGCCCGCCAGGGTGAGACTCGGCCTTCCTAGCCGAACGAGTGCACACGCCCGCACGCACGCGCGCGAGAGAGCTAGCACGCCAACGTGGACACCCTAGTCCTTGCCGTCGTGTCGCTCCACTTCTCCGCGCTACACCTAGTCTCACGACCGCCCAACGCGCGTGTCGCCCGTACCACGCCCTTGTGCTTGTCGGGCGAGACGTTGATGCTCGTTCGCATGCGGCACTTTCACCTCTCGTTCCGCCACCTCGCCGGCTCGTTGTCCAACCGCGCGCACACACACACCCGTGTGAGGGACGTCGACGCCGCGCGAGGAACCGCGCCGCCGAGCCGTCTTCGTCGCCCGGGGCTTTGCCCTTGTCGCGACCGTGTCGCCGGTCCTTCTTGCTCTCGCCGTCGTGGCCGAGCCACCGGCACTCACCCGCGCCAACCCAACCGTCGCCTTGCACACCTCGAGTGAAACCAAAGCACCGGATCGCGACCACCTCGTCGCTCTATTTCACCTCACCTCCGAGGACGTCCTTCCGACCGTCCGGGTGCACGGGCGTCAAGCCAAGTTAGTGCGGTGTGTTCGTCCACACACACGCACGCGGGCGAACACCCCCGGCGTGCCGCCGCGGAGCTCACCGCCGTGGCCAAGCCACCGGCATGCCCGCACGCTCAAGTGAGGACATGGGCGCCTGTCTTTGGGCGACCAATACTCACTCACGCACGTGAGGGCCAAGGCCTCGCCTTTCGTGGCCGGACCTCGTGTGAACTCAAACCCTCGCCGCCGACCTTCTCACCGTCGCCGGCAAGCCCCCGTTCTTGACCGTGATCCTCTGTTCACCATACGGTATACGTGCGTTGTCTCTGTCAACCTTCGCCACGTCGGGCTGCTCTCTTTTGCCGCCGGCGTTCGCTCACTCACACCCGCACCCGCGGGGAGTCGATCCCTCGCTCTCCTCGTCCGAACGGTGCACGCGCATGTTCACTCGCACGCACGCCCTCTCAAGCGAGCTGCCATGCCGCCGCGGACACCCCGGCCGCGACGCCGCGAGTTGGAGCCGCACCGAGCCGTTTACCATCGCGCCGCCGTGCTCGTTCGGGAGCTTCATCTCACCGCCGCATGCTCGTGCATGCGCTCGACCAAGCTGTCGCCTTTGCTCTCCTTGCTCGAGTCCGGTGAACACGTTCACGCGTGTGAGCCGAACCTGACCGCCGCTCGGCCTATTGCGGCCGAAACCCCGTCGTCAAGAGCATCCTTTCCGCCGAGGCGCGCGAGCGCGGGCCGCCCCGTGTACGCGTTCGCTCTCAGGCACGTGAGTGCATACAATCTCATCGACACCGACCACCCAAGCCTCGTCGTCGAAACCCTCTGCCTTGCACCGCGCGCCAAGCTGCTCTCCGTCACCGTCGTGCCGAGTTTCCAACCAAGGCAACCCTTTTCTTTGCCTAGATTGATCCCTAGGTGTACCAGAGCCGCGTCGAGTCACGTGAGCTCGAGTCACCGACCAACTTCGCCGCCGACGAGCCCCGTAGGGAATAGTTGCACTCATGCGCCCACACGCCTTCGTCATCGTAGTGGATCTCGTCGGATCTAGTGTGGTCAACCAACCACAAAAGCACCACACCTCTGCCACTCGGCTGCGAGCCGCAGCGGATCTGACCGAGATCGTTTGTGGCAGCCACACCTTCAGCCATGTGGGCAGCCACTTGTGCATGGGTCAGCTTATAGCTACCTATGTGGCAGCCATGTGAGCTCGAAGAGCTAGCTTGCAGCCAGCCTGTAGATAGCTTAGAGCCCTTTTGAGCCTGCCAGCAGTTAGCTTATAGTTAAGTGTATTGTGTATGCGTATTTTAAATTCAGAAATCTATTTTATCTTTGGAAATCCTACAAAATCCTTTTCAACTCCGAAAATTGTGAAACCTTTTCCAAAGCTCTTCTAAAATTATAAACTTCGTGTTAGGCTGGTGTTTGCTCTCTTTTGGCTTTTAATTGTTGTTCATTTGGAGTTAATTTCAATAGGAACCATCTTTATTTTGATTACACGTTAATAGGAGCAGCCGGAGCTAGGGAGCCGAGCTCGGAGATCGACTACAACGACGACTACGCCGCCGCCGACTACTCGCACGCGGTGTTCACGCTCGGCCGATTCCGAAATACCTATTAGGCATTGCTAAGTAGAATTGCTAGCGCTTTACCTTAAATGCATGATGATGAACCTTGCACTGCCTTCTTTTATTTATCCTGTCCTTGATTGTCCTACTACTATATATGTGTATATAAGCGTGTATATGCGCTGAGCTTCGCGATGCATGTGTTTGGGATGGGAATAGTGGTTCTTGGCGTGAGTGGGGTAAAACCGACAGGAGAAGGCATTTTGGGTACTTTGGCGGGGGTGAGCTCGAAACAACCGATCTGGGATCGGGGATAGGGGTGCACTCCTCGGTGTATCCCCGCTTTGACGGTTTTCGAAGCCTAGGTGTTGGGGTTTTACTTGCGGATGGAGGACATGAGCTTGCCCCGGTCTGAAAGCGAGTGGATCAACTTGTCTATAGGACTTTCGTACACACCACCTCGCCGAGAGTGGGGATAGGGCCGAGTTGAGCTCGGCAAGTGCGGAACCATACCTGCTTAGGAAGGATAGAGGGTATCCGTGGGGGAGCGGTGGTGGTGAGACCACCCTCTCGGAGCGTCTCCCGTGTGGCCACACGGGAGCACTTCACGCGTCCGGTGCCATTCCCTTTGCGAGGGGGATCGCTTTGAGGGCCGGATGCGGGATGGGATCGTAACTACCGAGAGTTCGCACGGTAGGATGGGCTCGGTTGGTCGATCACCGTCGGGTACCATCCCGAGTTGGGTATAGGTGTACACGCTGCGGCAGTTGTTTGATCTATACGTATAGCCGCGTCCTCGGTCATGGACAAACCTTGAAGACATATTTGTTCCTCATGTTTTGGGATTTCTACCTCCCCCCGTAGTTGAGAGTGTGGTGAGCCGTGGTTGCTTGTCGGCTAGAGGAGAGTGGCTCCCTCTACCTCGTCGATCCGATTGCAATCATTGAGGTGCGAGGAGAGGAAGTTCTCGCATCGACCCTAGATGGAGATAGGTTGTGGAGATGGGGCCCTGGGGTACCAGGTGGTTCCGAACTGTGTTTGAGAGATTGGTTTGGGACCTATATAGAGATGATTTCTGTTTATGCTTTGCTGCTGCTGCATAGGAAACCTGAGCTTCTACCTTGTCTCTTTTCTTACCCTTTAGAAGATAGGCCACTTAAAGCTGCATACAGTCGGTGACGTGAACCTATCCCACTCCTTGGGGATAGACTTTGAGTGTGCAGGATACGAGTTCGACTTCGACAACAACATTGACGGATGGTACGACTGAGGGATGCGTCGCTTCGCTCAAGGATGCTCGTGGGCGTGAAGAACGAAGATGGAGACCCTTCCAAGATGCTAGCTACCGCCGCGTAGAATTTTACTCTGATTCAGCCTTGAGGCTTGTAATGTTGTACTCCATTATGGACATGTAATAAATTGTGTACTAATATTTGTGTGATGCGATGTACGGTTGTGATCAACCTTCTGTGATGAGATCTGTACGCGATAGCCACTGATCCCGGACTATCGCAAAGGTACAGGGACTCGGGTTTTCCTCACCGAAAATCCAGGGGTTGTTACAAGTACTAAATCGATCTTTATACTCAAAACTATCACTTTCCACATATGGTTGCCTTGCATGTGATGGTTGTCTTGGAGCTGCATACTCAACATGATATGTTCTGAAATATGATGGAGTATGTGTCGATGAATCACTCCACCCCCATGATGAATAAGGATGACCATTAGTGGAATATGGAGCTGTCGGTGTTTTAGACCGGCAACCTACCAAGGGGAGTACCCGAGGTAGATGAATGTGGCCTCGCCGAGATCGGTAACTCGAAGGAAGAGACACGTGGCACACAATCTAGACAGGTTCGGGCCGCGAGGTGCGTAATTCCCTACGTCTTGTATGCTGCATAGCTCTGGATTGATTGGGTGTGTTTACAAGATGATGCGTATGAGAGAGAGAAGGGTCCTTGCCTCGCCTTTTATTGCCGGGAGGCGGGGTTACAAGTATGTTTGAGGAGAGAGTACTAGTCGGGTACGGCTAGGAGTTCTCTACATGTACAGGACATGTATAGCTTCCTATCCGAGTACTTCTCCACCGTAGTCTTTACGCCCCACGCCATCTGGTGCCGTGTGGCTCAAGCCGAGTAGTCCCAGGGGCCCACCGAGTAGTCGGTCCTGGTACCCACCGAGGTAGCGGGCCCAGGGAGGTCCATACGATATGCCCCTGAGTACTTCGTAGTCGAGTAGGATAGTTTCGAGTAGTCTTGAAGGCCTTGACGAGTAGTCCTCAAGCGTCCTCGAGTACTACAAGCCAAAAGTCCTCAAGAATACTTGAAGCATCCTGAGGTTGGAAGGTACTCTAGCTGATCCTTGAGTAATCTTGAAGTCTTTTCGAGTAGTCCCCAAGCGTCCTCGAGTTCTTCTCTTGAAGGTCTTCAATAATAATCGCGTTGTCTTGAAGCAGAAACCATATGGATAATGCGATTCGAAGAATTGCATTCCATATGGAATGTAGACCCCAAGCCTTAGGTCGAATCACATATTCTAGCTAAGGGTCAATCTGAAGTTCTGCCAAGATTATCCCGCAAAATCCGGAGAAAAAACCGAAGGACACGTGGCACGGAGCCCCCGAGCCTTGAGTTGAGTACTTCCTCTCGAATTGAAGGGTCATCTTGATTGTAGAATGTGTCCTGAGTTGCTCTGGAATCTTGTCATCACCCAAGGAATTGAATAGATGTAGGCGAGCCCCCGAAATCGAGCGCGTCGACTACTGGAAGATGAAAAGTCAGGCGGCCGCCGCTGAGTCAGCTGCCGACACTTATCCATCTGGCTGTTGCAGCGGCGCCGGTTGGCTTATAAATAGAGGCCGAAACCCTTAGGGTTTTCCATCCCCCACATTTGCAGCCATTTGAAACAGATTTAGCCAAGAGTCGGCCACCCGTACCACTGCCGCTGCACTGGAATCTGTAGATCCATGCGCTCCGCCGCCATTTGCCTCCAAAGAAGCCCCCGAGCGGATGTGAGTGAAGACCCGGTGCATTTGGAGCATGAAGCCTTCCCCGTCGAAGAGCATGAAGACTGGCGCCGGGAAGAAGAGATCTCGCGTTGAGGCGGCTAGATCTGCCCAGGGGTCAACGCCGCCGACATCTCCACCGCGCCCGAATCCGAACAAAGAGTGGAAGAAATCCAAGGCGAAGACCGAAGATTTTCTTGCGCTGGTGAACAGCGGTTTCCTCTGGGAAAAGGAGATGGACATGTGGCGCGCCGCCGCGGGAGACCCGTACCCGATGGAGAAGAACCCCGACGAGACCCCGATGTTCGCTCGGTTCGTGGAGCGCGGATTGGCCCTCCCGGTGAGTGACTTCTTCAAGGGTCTCCTCAATACTACGGTACCAAGTACTTGAACCTGAACCCTAATGAGATTTTTCACATCTCCGTCTTCGTCCATTTCTGTGAGGCCTTCGTGGGGATCAAGCCCCAATGGGTTTTGTTTCGGAAGTTCTTCCGCTTGAAGCCGCAGCGGAGCGCCAACGACCCAAGAGTAGTCGAAATTTTCAAGACTTGAATACCCGAATAATAATTGTTGCTTTTTGCAGGATGTCGTGGAGAGATCCCGACAAAAGTCTGATATGCTCCAGGGGTATGGTAATACCGTGCTCCGGGCAGAGACGTTGGAGAAGGAACTCAATAAAGCCAGGAAGCACTCGGCCATGCTCCAGTCCAAGCTTGACGGCGCCTTCGCCTAGTACCATAATGAAGTACAAGACATGCAGGCGAAGACCAACGAGTTGGTGCGCAAGAACAAGTCGCTGCGCCAGAAGAACAAAGGTATGCTGATGTCATCTTGTCAAGTACTTATTGTGGGTACCCTATAGTAGTCTGACATCTCCCTTTGAGTTGTTTGCTGATCTTGAGGCCCGAGTGGAACAGCTGAAGGCATCAGAAGTCGATATGAAGAATCTCTTCTACCGAGAGAAGGATGCCCGCGAGGTACTTGAGTACGATTATAAGCAGCTGGCCCATGGGTGTAATATGCACATGGAGCTTCGGATCGCCTAGGATCGTGACCTGTCAACTGCTATTAATCTCTACAGAAGCTGAGTGAAGACTGCGTGAAGTTGTGGTAACAACTCAAAGAACTTGAAGAAGCCGCACTTCCCATCACGAGGCTACTGGTGCCACACCCAGGCGGGCCAAAGATAGCTCCTCTGGTTGATCGGCTGAAGGAAGCCCCCAGGCGCCTGGCTACTTATGTCAAGCATTTGGCGAAGTCCATCCCGAACCAGGTCTTGACGTTCATGAAGTCATACTTTCCCAAGGCCCCGGTGGACGTAGTCGCGGGTGGACTAGCCGCCAATTGCACAGATGAGCAGTATGCGGAGCTTCTGGAGCAGATGGTACCAATCGCAGAGCAAGTCACCGAGAAGCTGAACCTCCAGTAGTTATCCTGTAGGGTTAGCTTGTAGCAGCAATTGTATATAAACAATGTTTTAAGTATTAATGAAAGGACTTTCATTGAATGAGTACTCGTTGTCGCAATGTTGTATGTGGAGTACCCATCTGTGGAGTTGTCACGAGTAGTAGTACTCGGTAGTAGACCCGTTGAGGGAGACACAGCAAATGAGTTGATCAAAGGTCAACCTTTATTACTGAGAAAGTACACCTGGATGGCCAGGGCCGTTTACAAGTGTAGTCGCCAGGACCCGGAGGCCGCCTACGGCTCAGTAGTGCTAGGACGCGTGGCTGCTTACAGCTAAAGATCCGTTGGTAGTCGTATAGGCTGGATCTAGAAGTACATGGTCTCTTGATAGACCGCTGCTAGATTCCTTGACGCTCTAAGTAGCTCAAGTTCCGTTAGTAGCCGTTAACGCTGGATCTCGGAGTAGAGTAGCCCGGAGACTAGTGGCTGGACCCAGAGGCCGCTTACAGTGAAAGGCCCGGGAGTAGTCGAGTAAACTTGAACCCCCGGAGTAGTCGAGAGACTATGCGTAGAATCGACAGAGCTGGTAGACATTCCACAAGTTGCTGATGTCTTCGCCTTCAGTGTTTGGAGGCGATATGAGCCTAGTCCGGTTACCCTTACGACTGTGAAGGGACCTTCCCATGGCGAGCCGAGCTTGTGCGGTCCTTTCCTCGTTCTGGATGCGACGGAGGATGAGATCGCCAATGTTGAAGGAGCGTTCCTTGATGTTGCGGTCGTGGTAGCGTCGGATACCTTCTAGGTACCTTGCTGATTGGACGAGGGTAGTGCAGCGAGCTTCTTCGAGTCTATCGATGTCAACTTATCTGCTATCTTCAGATATGCCTTCATTGTACTGCTCTACTGCCGGCGACTCCCGCATGACATCGGCAGGTAGAATAGCTTCGGAGCCGTAGACCAGGAAATAGGGTGACTGTCCCGTTTGCTTGGTGGGTTGAGTACACAGCCCCCGAAGAGCATTGGGGAGTTCCTTGATCCACTTTCCTCCTTTTGTGTTAGCAGCGTCGTGCAGTCGCTTCTTGAGAGCGTTGAGTACTATCCCGTTGGCGCGCTCGACTTGTCCATTGGCCCGTGGATGGGAGACTGAGACATACCGGAACTGGTGATTGTTGAAGTTGGAGCCCAGGTCTATGATGGTGCGATGGGGTAGTCCGTAGCAGTGCACAAGTTCATCCAAGAAATCTAGTACCCTGTCGGCCTTGGGACAGGTGACCGGCTTGACTTCGATCCACTTGGTGAACTTGTCGATGGCCACCAAAACTTTGTTGAATCCTCCTGGCGCAGTTGGAAGAGGCCCAATCATGTCGAGCCCCCAGCAAGCGAAAGGCCAGGTTGGTGGTATAGTGACTAACTTGTAGGTCAGAACGTGTTGTTGCTTGGCAAAGAACTGGCACCCTTGGCACCTTCTGACGAGTTCCTCGGCATCGCCCCGCAGCCGTGGGCCGGTAGAAAGCTCGTTAGAAGGCCTTGCCGACCGGCGTGCGTGAAGATGCGTGGTTGCCGCAAACGCCTTTATGAATCTTCTCCAAGATGTCCTTGCCTTCTTCTCGGGGGATGCACTTCATGAGTACTATGTGAGGACCATGTGTGGTTCGAGGACCGGTGGATGGTCGCTTCCTTGTGTGATGAGTGATTGACAATGTTGTGTGGACTGATTCTTGGCTAAGTATTGCGGGTGCGGGTTGCGGCTTGACCGGTGTTGGTGAAGGTGAAGAACAAGCACGAAGGGTCGTCGCCGGTGAGGCCTCCAGGTGTGGAGAAGCCAAGTAGGCTTCGTTCGAGGGACCCGGTGGCCAGTGGGGTCAAGTGCGGGCCGCAAGGTGGCATGAACAAGAAGATGATGTCGTGGACGGTTTCTTGGTTGAGCCTCAAAACCAAGGTCGAGCCGGGACTACATGGGAGCCAAGTCATGAGTGGAGATTGGCGGAGGCTACACCGAGTTCGCGGGGTTTCCGGTGGTTCACCGAAAAACCACCGGGTTCCTTGGTTGATCCACAAAGCCAAGACCGAAGACGGAGGTGCAGCAGCGCCAGACCGGTCTGACCGGTGGGTACCGGTCGACCGGTGGGGAGCACCGGTCGACCGGTGTGCGATGACGCAGTCCGGAGACTTCGAAGCGGAGGACACGCGTCGGGATCGCATGGCTTGCGTCGAGGCTACGCGAGGTGCGGTCGCCGGGCATCCGTCCGATGGAGAAGACATCAAGAATTCCAAATCCGCCCTTGAGGGGCTTGTATCCCTAGTTAGTAGAGAAGGGTATTTTGGACATTCGGTTGCCTCCATATAACCCAAGAGGTGAGAGGATGGCAGCCAACTCTTGGAACCCTAGCTCATTAGTTTTCTTATTTTCCACCTATTTTCCTTAGGTTTTCTTTAGGACTAGCAAGAGAGCTTCACGGAGAGATCTTGTTGAGAGGGATGGATGATCGGGCGGCTTGCTAGACCTTGTACGAACCTTTGTCTCATGTATAGATGATTCGGCGTGGTTCCTCAAGGTTTGGATGTGTTTTCCTCGGTTGTTCTTGGTGGTGATTTTCGGAGCCCATCTCTTTGTGATTTCTTTGTGTTGTTTTCGGGACCTTTCTTTTGGGGATTTGATGGGGGAAATTTGTGGGAACCCTTCGTGGTTCTTTGGGCTGTGATTCCCCTCCCAAATCGGTGAGTAAAGGTGCTCGATTTTGGGGTTTCTTGAGTTCTTGGGTTGGAAGTGCTCTGGGCGGGATTTCCTTGATTCCTCCTTTTTGTACGAGTTTTGGTGGGATTAAACTTGGCTATGGACTCCTCATGAGGTGTTCCTAATATCCCCAAAGTCTTGTTCAAGTCCGTGGAGCGATTCGGGAGATCAAGGTTTGGATTTGGGGGAGTTGACCCTCGGGTGCTTGTTCATCCCGAGCGCCCGAGCCACACCGGTCGGCCGGTGCTCTTGACCGGTCGACCGGTGCGTGTCTCGGTGGGTTTTTGCTCGGGTGAACGTCTTGGTGTGTTCGCTCGTTGTCTCGTGGTGCCGCCGTTTCGAGTTTGGGTCGGCTTGGTGGTCGGTTGGCCTTGTTTGGTGCTTTGGGGCATTCGAGTGCGATCGGTCCGACCGGTGTGTATCACCGGTCGACTGTGTAGAGCCACTTAGTGAAAGTCGCTCGGTCTCACCGGCGGGGACCGGCCCGACCGGTGTGGGTCCGTAGACTCGAGGTTTGGTGTTCCGCCGCGTGCTCGAGTCGGAAGGCCGTGTGTATTGGTTCCTAGGTCCGGTGGCACTCCGGTGGCTACGTGGGCTTGACCAACTTGGGTAGTGAGTTGGAGAAGTGTGTTGGAAGCCTCGTTCATCTTGTTGGAGTTTCGATCTCCATCGAGAAGAATTTTTGTCGGCTCCCATTCACTCCCCCCCTCTACGGTTTGCCGTATCGGTCCTTCAAGTGGTATCGAGCCGGTTCGGATCTTTATTGACTCTAACCGGTCTAAGATCAAAGGATGGCGTACCGGGAACGGGGTTCGGGTCCTCCACACTTCGATGGCAAGAACTACCGGATGTGGAGCAAGCGGATGGGTGCATGCCTCCGTGGAAAGGGTCGGATCCTTTGGGATGTCATGGTGGACACGGACTATGTCCGGTGATGGACTTCCTCGCTCCGGGATCGAGGGATAGATTCGACGCCAACAACAAGGCGGTCGACTACTTGTTTCGTGCTTTGTGTCAGCCTGAGTTCGATCGGGTGCACACCGAGCACTTGGCTTGTAGGATTTGGGCGGTGCTGAAGGAGGCTCATGTTGGGAACGCCCAGGTTCAGGCACGGATGTATGCGACCTACGGAGAGAGTACGAGAACTTCACTCATCTCCCCCGGTGAGTCCATCGATGCCTTGTTCCGGAGGTTCGCGATGGTTGTGAACAACATGAGGGCCAATGTGGACGTGCTCCCGTACGATGATCATGATAGAGCGGTCAAGCTCTTACACTCTTTGGATTGTACGATATGGGGCGGAAAGTTCGAGGCCATTGTGGAGTCGGAGAAGTATGACACTACGACGGTGAACAAGCTGTTCTCAAAGCTCAAGTCGGCTGAGGTGGATAGGGGCATGACTGCCAAGCTCGAGGGTCCGACTAACTCCCATAGTCTCGCCCTCGTTGGTGGTTCCAAAGGAAAGGCTAAGTCTAACCCATCCACCGGGATGTTCTCCTTCTCTTCTTTGATGTCTATGCCAGATGAGGAGTTCGACGAGCTTGGAGAGGACGAGCTGGCGCTCCTGACGAGGCGGTTCGAGAGGCTGCACGAGAACCGTGTGAACATGAGGAGGAACACGAGAACATGCTTCCAGTGCGGCAAGCGGGACACTTCGTCGCCGACCGCCCGCAGAAGGCCGAGAACAAGGACAACTACAAGCACAAGCCGAGGATGGACGGCAAGTACCGTTCGAGGCGCGACCACAAGAGCAAGCACAAGAACAAGTACAAGGACGAGCGACGATCGAGGAAGAAGGAGAGCCGAGGCAAGGTCCGAGTGATGGTTGGAGCGAGTGACGTCGACTCCGGTTCCGTGTACTCCACCTCGAGCTCGAGCGGCGGTGGAGATGAAGGTGATCGTCGCAAGAACAAGAGGTCGTCCAAGAACCCGAGCGGGGGCTGAGCCGCTTCGCAAGAGATGGCTTCGCACCATGGCGCCGAGCTCCGGCGGCAAGAAGAGCACACGGAGCGACTCGGACTGCGAGTCCGACGACGAGGTGCGTGATGAACTTCCCTTCTTGCGCCAGGAGAATGAGAGGCTTGGCTCTTTGCTTGATAACCGTGATGACATGCTTAGAGAGGCCAAGAAAATGAGAAAAGAGCTTAGGGCTTCACTCGAGGATGCTAGGACTAGAGTGGCTGAGCTAGAGACACAGGTGCTTGATAGCAAACTTGAGATTGATTCCCTTAAGGCTAGCCCTATTGTTTCGGATGAGGTTGATTGTGCTGATTGCTCTATTTTCCTTGCTGATCTTGCTTTGTTCAAGGAAAAGCATGCCTCCAAGTGTGAGGAACTAGATGTGCTTAGGGTTGAAGTAGCTGAGCTGAAATCTAGATCTGCTTTGCTAGGTGCTTGCACTTCTTGCCCTGTTTTGCAGGCTAAGATTGATGAGATGCATGCTTACACTAGTTCTCTTGAGGCTAAGCTGATGGAACCCATTCCTACGTCATGCTCTACCTGTGAAATGCATGCTTTGAAAAATCTGGAACTTGCACACTATGTTGATTGTTTGCAGGATGAGAATGATGAGTTGAGGAAGTTGATGGGTTGGTTGTCCGGTCATGAGCCTCAGTTGAGGATGATGATCGAGGCCTTTAAGAGGCAAGATGGTGAAAGCCACAAATGATCTCCGAAAGCCTATCAAGTTTGTGAGCACTTCGGGGAAAGTGTTCGTTGGGAAGGAGTGTGAGAGGGTTAGCGGTGAGAAACCGGTGGAGGAGTTGAGTGGAGAGAACCCGAGTGAGCGACCACATCCCAAGCCAAATCCTAAGCTTGTGAGGTTTCATTGTGGCTATTGTGGGAGAGATGGCCATAAGGAGGAGTTTTGCTTCAAGAGGAAGCGAGAGGAGAGAATGGCAAAGGAGTGGGCTAACAAGGACAAGTACCACCCTTCCGATGGTGTACTTGAGCCTCGTATGCGGATGCCCGGGGGCCAAGGCGAGTGTAAGGACGAGTTCGGGCTTGGGGAGAGTGGAAGGGCTGCTTGGAGGCTGCTGTCCCGAGTCACACCGGTCGGACCGGTGTGGAGCACGGTCGGACCGGTGCGGGCACAGACGGACAGACAACGTTTGGGTTTTGAGCTCGTACGGTGTGAGGGTTGTTTCGGTGGTCGTGGTTCGGTGGGCTCGGGCTGCAAAGGATGCGGGTGGTCGGTCCGCTAGGCGTTCTCCACCTCGTGCTCAATACGGGGATCGGAGGGGTCGTAGCTTTGAGTTGGAGAGGAGGGACGTTCCACGGGGGGGTGGTTCCCTCGGGGTGGTTACCGTGGTGGTGTTCGTGGAGGTAGCTTTGGTAGGAGAGATGTTTTGGTTGATGCTAACCCCACTTTCGAGCAAATGGCTCGGCACTTTGGTTTTACTCTTTTGGTACTAACCCCGCGTCTTGAGTCATTTGTTCGCTCACGTGCTCGTTGTCGAATTTCAGGTGGGAGACTTGAAGAACATTTGGTTGATTGACTCTGGTTGCTCGAGGCATATGACCGGAGACAAGGGGTGGTTCTCAAGTCTCGTCCCGGTGGTGACGAAGAGGTACATCACCTTTGGGGACAATGGGCGTGTGCTTTCATAAGGTGAGATCAAAGTGAGTGACAAGATCACTCTGAGGCGTGTTGCTCTTGTTCAATCGCCGGGGACAATTTTCTTTCCGTGTCCCGGGCTTGTTGGATGAGGGCTTTGAGGTCTTGTTTCGGCCTGGTGGTTCTCGGATTGTGGACTCTCGAGGGGACCTTGTCCGTATGGTCGCTCCCGAGGGTCAAGTGTTTCGTGCTGATTTTTCTCGGTCTTCGGGTGTGGAGCGTTGTTTCTTGGCCGGTTCTTCGAGTGAGTTGTGGAAGTGGCATAGGAAGTTGGGTCACTTGAGCTTTGACCTTTTGTCTCGCTTGAGTAAACTCAATTTGGTCCGAGGATTGCCACGGTTGAGGCTTGAGAAAGAGGCTGGTTTGTGCGCCTTGTAGGCATGCCAAGATGGTAGCCTCTTCTCACCCGCCTCTCACCGATGTGGTGACCGAGCGTCCATGCGAGCCGCTCCATATGGACCTTGTTGGCCCGGCTCGTGTGCGATCTACGGGTGGGAAGTGGTATGTCCTTGTTGTGGTGGACGACTATTCTCGGTATGCGTGGGTGTTCTTTCTCGAGAATAAGGGGGAGACGTTTGGTTTTGTTCGAGATCTAGTATTGAGGTTGAGGAACGAGAGGCACGGAGATGCCATACGACCTATCCGCAGGTATAATGGCTCGGAATTCGAAACTCTCGTTTTGAAACCTTTTGCCATGACTTGGGTCTTGAGCACCGCGTTTCGAGTCCATATACGCCTCCCCGGAATGGTGTTGTGGAAAGGAAGAACGGGACCTTGTGCGAGATGGCTCGGACGATGCTTGATGAGCATAGGACTTCGAGGAGGTATTGGGCCGAGGTGGTGAACACCGCGTGCTATGTGTCGAACGGGATATAACTCGAGTGCACAAGAAGAAGACATGCTATGAGTTGATGCATGGTCGCACACCCAAGGTGAGTCACTTCCATGTCTTTGGTTGCAAGTGTTTCATTCGAAGAAAGGCGGGGAAGTTGGATAAGTTTGAGGCTAGGTCTCGTCGATGGTATTTTCTTTGGTTATGCATCTCACTCTAGAGCATATCGTGTGCTCAATCTTGAAACTAACCAAATCGTGGAGACTTGCGAGGTAACCTTCGACGAGACGAGCCACGTAGTCGGCTTGTCTTTGAGTGTGCAGGTGACGATGAGCTTGGCGAGGAGATCTTTCAGGAGGAGGAGCATGAACATGGAGAGGATGAAGATGGTGGTGTGGTGCCCCCGGCTGAACATGTACCCACTACTTCGACTACGATGATGGATGGACGATGATGGATGGACCCTCTCGCTACACCTACAACGACAAATCAAGAACAAGGAGAAGGCGATGTTGAGAGGGAGGTAGCAACAAGGCGAGAACCTCCCCGGCGAGTACAAGTGGATCACCCAGCTTCGAGGATCATCGGCGACATGGATGAACACACTACACGGTCGAGGGTTCGGAACAACTCTCATTTCGCTCATGCTGCATTTGTTGCTTCTTTCGAGCCCAAAGACATTGGACACACACTATCTGATCACAATTGGGTTAACTCGATGCATGAGGAGTTGGAGAACTTTGAGAGGAATCAGGTGTGGGAGTTGGTTGACCCTCCCCCAGGGTGTAAGCCGATTGGTACAAAGTGGGTGTGGAAAAACAAAGAGGGAGAGAAAGGTGAGGTTGTGAGGAACAAGTCGAGACTTGTTGCTCAAGGGTTCAGTCAGAAGGAGGGGATCGACTACGAGGAGACCTTTGCTCCCGTAGCCCGTTTGGAGGTGATTAGGATCCTTCTAGCCTTTTCGTGGCTAAAGGGTTCATGTTGCACCGGATGGATGTGAAGAGTGCTTTTCCGAATGATTTGTTGGAGGAAGAAGTGTATGTGAGGCGGCCTCGGGGTTTGAGAGTGAGAAGTACCCCCACCGGTGTACAAGTCGAGGAAGGCGCCGTATGGGTTGAAGCGGGCGCCTAGAGCTTGGTATGGCGAGGTTGAGGGGGTTCTTGTTTGAGAGAGGTTTTGAGATGGGGAAGGTCGATCGGACCTTGTTTTTGCCGAGGCGGGCGAGAGATATCCCGATTGTGCGGGTGTACGTGGATGATATTGTCTTTGGTGGCTCATCTAACTCTCTTGTTGCAAGGTTTGCGAGATGATATGAGTAGGGAATTTGAGATGAGCATGATGGGTGAGTTGTAGTTCTTCCTCGGGCTACAAATCAAACAATCAAAGGAAGGAACATTTGTGCACCAGGCTAAGTACACCAAGGACATTGTGCGGAAGTTCAAGATGGAGGACACCAAGGCTATGACGACACTGATGAGTACGACTACGGGTCTTGATGCGGACGAGGAAGGTGAACATGTGGACCAGAAGGAGTACCGGAGCATGATCGGGTCACTCCTCTACTTGACGGCAACGAGGACGAACATACAGTTCTCGGTGTGTCTGTGCACTCGTTTTCAAGCGTCTCCGAGGACTTCGCATCGGCAGGCAGTGAAGAGAATTTCAGGTACTTGCGTCACACTCCTGACTTCGGCCTTTGGTACTCCGCGTCCTCTTCTTTGGCGCTTCATGGCTTTTCGGACGCGGATTTTGCCGGGTGTCGGTTGGATAGGAAGTCCACTTCGGGACTTGCCGCTTTTTGGGTTCCTCTTTGGTGTCTTGGTCTTCCCGCAAGCGGTCGAGTGTTTCTCAATCCACGACCGAGGCCGAGTATGTTGCCGCTCGCTAGTTGTTGCTCTCGGCTCCTTTGGATCACCTACACCATGAGTGACTTTGGTGAGGAGTATACCCATGTCCCACTTCAATGTGATAGCACCGGTGCCATAAGCGTTGCAAAGAACCCGGTACTTTATTCCAAAACCAAGCACATAGAAGTGAGGTACCATTTTCGAGAGACAACGTAGAGAAAGGGAAGATAGCCTTGATCCATGTACCCACACATGACCAACTAGCCGATATTTTCACCAAACCCCTAGATCAAGCAACTTTCACTCGTTTGCGGGGGGAACTTGGTGTGTGTTTGATTTCTTGAGTTGGGTGTGCGGGAGCTCTCTTTTGCGGTGGTGTCGAGCCCGTTTTGCCTCCCCTCGAGGAGCCGGTGGTTTTGTGAGTTTTGTGTGGGAGCTTCTTTGTTGCATATGTATAGCTTTCCTTTGTGCATTTCTTGCCTTTTGCATGGCATATGTAACATGATGTATAGGCATCCTTGTATCTTAGATTGCATACATTTTGTATCATATGCATCGGTTAGGAAAAGCTTCTCTCATATACATTGTTCACCATGGAATGAGATATATGTCTTTGTGAGCTTGTTTGGTATGCTATGGTTAGTTTGGCTTAGCTCTTGATGATCTTGATGAATAATCCATGGTTGATAGCTATGTTTTTGAAAAATGTCACATGTATGCGCTCTCATGTGTAAATGCCTTTATATGATCTTGATATGTTTTAGTGTCTTTTCTATGCTTACTTTGTGGTTGGATAGCTAGTTTATTGATCATATGGGGCCAAAGGCTCATTTAGCATCATGAATGTTTAGCCCTCTTGCTTTATCTTGTGGAGGGGCATAAGTTCCTTTTTGTCGCAAAGACATTTCATGTACCATGTATGAATCTGAAAATGAAATGTAAAATGCTTGGAAAATCTGCTCCCATGTCATATGTTCTGAATTTAAATTGCTTTGGGTGCTAAACCGTTGCATGATGCCTACCAATGAGAAGTCTCATACATAGAAGTAGGCACATGGCTCGGTGGCTTTGACATGACATGAGGTGCTTGTGGGTGTTTGTGATGGTCTTGTGATTAGAACGGTTGTCCTAGCATGAAGTTTGTGTGGCTTTGCCATTTTTGATATGCTTTGATCATGTTTAGGCCTTTACTCATGAGAGGCAAGTTTTTCGCAAAATTACCAAAATCCATCTTAGCTTCGTCCAATGGTTGTGAAACTTGGTGATCATGTAGTTGAGATCGATACGAAGCTGTAGAGTATCTAACTTGCTCATTTGGACATGTGCAGCATTCTTTGTTGAATTTTGTCTATTTGAGAAGCTCTAGGTTACATTTTTTGCATTTTTGGCTTGATTCATGCATTGCCAACAAGGGGGAGAAGTTTGAGCTTGAAATGGCTCACCTGGACGCATTTAGAAGGTTTTCAGGTGGTTTCGAGCCATTTCTGGGCTCTGTTGTACACCGGTCTGACCGGTGAGGAGCACCGGTCCGACCGGTGTGTGTCTTGTCTGTGCGGACGGTGAGGAGCACCGGTCCGACCGGTGTGTGTGCTTGTCATGTGCACTTGTTGGGCACCGGTCGATCGGTGGTGATGACGGGTCGACCGGTGTGAGTCGAAGTTGCTGCACTGCCCCGTTTTCACCGGTTTGCATGCATGTGTCCAGGGGGAGGTGCATTGGTTCGGGGGAGCTTGCATGTGTGCGGGGGGAGCTCTTTGTGGTTGTTCGAGCTTTGATTCGGTGGTTTGCGCTCTTTGCTTGAGCTTTGCTTTGCTTTGCTTTGTCTCGGATGTGTCGAGCCATTGCCCTTGCCTAAGGGGTCCGAGACTTGTCTTCTTCAAGTGATCTTGCTATTTGCCTTTGTTTGGCTTTCGATCGCTTGTTGGAGTTTCTTTTTGTTCGTTTATTTTCTTTTTCTCTTCTCTCTTGTTACTTTCGTGTGGGTGTTGTCAATGCACTCATCAAGGGGGAGATTGAGGACCATGTGTGGTTCGAGGACCGGTGGATGGTCGCTTCCTTGTGTGATGAGTGATTGACAACGTTGTGTGGACCGATTCTTGGCTAAGTATTGCGGGTGCGGTTGCGGCTTGACTAGTGTTGGTGCGGGTGAAGAACAAGCGCGAAAGGTCGTCGCCGGTGAGGCCTCCGGGTGTGGCGAAGACAAGTAGGCTTCGTTCGAGGGACCCGGTGGCCGGCGGGGGTCAAGTGCGGGCCGCATGGTGGCATGAACGACAAGATGAAGTCGTGGACGGTTTCTTGGTTGAGCCTCAAAACCAAGGTCGAGCCGGGACTACGTGGGAGCCAAGTCATGAGTGGAATTGGCGGAGGCTACACCGAGTTCGCGGGGTTTCCGGTGGTTCACCGAAAAACCACCGGGTTCCTTGGTTGATCCACAAAGCCAAGACCGAAGACGGAGGTGCGGCGAGCGCCAAACCGGTCCCGATCGGTGTGCGACGACCGGTGAGGAGCACCGGTCCGACCGGTCCGACCGGAGACTTCGAAACGGAGGACACGCGTCGGGATCGCATGGCTTGCGTCGAGGCTACGCGAGGTGCGGTCGCCGGGCATCCGTCCGATGGAGAAGACATCAAGAATTCCAAATCCGCCCTTGAGGGGCTTGTATCCCTAGTTAGTAGAGAAGGGTATTTTGGACATTCGGTTGCCTCCATATAACCCAAGAGGTGAGAGGATGGCAGCCAACTCTTGGAACCCTAGCTCATTAGTTTTCATATTTTCCACCTATTTTCCTTAGGTTTTCTTTAGGATTAGCAAGAGAGCTTCACGGAGAGATCTTGTTGAGAGGGATGGATGATCGGGCGGCTTGCTAGACCTTGTACGAACCTTTGTTTCATGTATAGATGATTCGGCGTGGTTCCTCAAGGTTTGGATGTGTTTTCCCCGGTTGTTCCTGGTGGTGATTTTCGGAGCCCTCTCTTTGTGATTCCTTTGTGTTGTTTTCGGGACTTTTCTCTTGGGGATTTGATGGGGGAAATTTGTGGGAACCCTTTGTGGTTCTTTGGGCCGTGATTCCCCTCCGTAATCCGTGAGTAAAGGTGCTCGATTTTGGGGTTTCTTGAGTTCTTGGGTTGGAAGTGCTCTGGCGGGATTTCCTTGATTCCTCCTTTTTGGAAGAGTTTTGGTGGGATTAAAATTGGCTATGGACTCCTCATGAGGTGTTCCTAATATCCCCAAAGTCTTGTTCAAGTCCGTGGAGCGATTCGGGAGATCGAGATTTGGATTCGGGGGAGTTGACTGCGGGTGCTTTGTTCATCCCGAGCCGCCCGTGCCACACCGGCTCGACCGGTGCTCTTGGCCCGTCCGGCCGGTGCGTGTCCTCGGTGGGTTTTTGCTCGGGTGAACATCTTGGTGTGTTCGCTCGTTGTCTCGTGGTGCTGTCTTTGTTTCGAGTTTGGGTCGGCTTGGTGGTCGGTTGGCTTTGTTTGGTGCTTTGGGGGCTTTCGGTGCCGCGATCGGTCGACCGGTGTGTCTCACCGGTCGACCGGTGTAGAGCCACTTAGTGAAAGTCGCTCGGTCTCACCGGCGGGGACCGGTCGGCCGGTGGTGCTCACCGGTCCGACCGGTGTGGGTCTATAGACTCGAGGTTTGGTGTTCCGCCGCGTGCTCGAGTCGGAAGGGCCGTGTGTATTGGTTCCTAGGTCCGGTGGCACTCTAGTGGCTACGTGGGCTTGACCAACTTGGGTAGTGAGTTGGAGAAGTGTGTTGGAAGCCGGTTCATCTTGTTGGAGTTTCGATCTCCATCGAGAAGAATTTTTGTCGGCTCCCATTCACTCCCCCCTCCCTCTCGGTTCGCCGTATCGGTCCTTCCCTATGGAAGTCGCACCCCACCCGTAAAGCTTGTCCCCGACTAGGACGTAGGACTTGGCCGGCGGATGAGCCGCTCGGCCAAGTTTTTGTTCGATGGAACCTTCCGCTCGCGGATGTAGTTGATGAAGGGTTGTCACCGGTCCACGTCGATCATCAAGACCTCCCCGGCCACCGGCGGGTGCGGCCGGATCGGTGGTCATAGGCGCCGGCTCGGGGATGGATGGCGCGTGAAGCTCGTGGACGAAGACACCCGCCGGTACTTGAGCGCGAGTAGAATCAAGCTTTGATAGGACGTCCATCGCAATGTTGTTGTCGCGGACAACATGATGGAAGTCGAGACTATAGAACTTGTTTTCGAGCTTGCGGACTTCTAGGCGGTAGGCATCCATGTTCTCCTTGTTGCGGAACCAAGACTTGTTGACTTGGTTGATGACAACCGTGGAGTCGCCGTAGACTAGTAGTCGCTTGATGCCTAGGGAAAGCCGTGAGGTGGAGCTTGTGTAGTATAGCTTCGTACTCGGCTTTGTTGTATGAGACCTTCCAAAAGATCCCAGGACGTACTTGAGTTGTTCACCCGTTGGAGAGATCAAGAGTACTCCTCGCATCGGCGCCTTCGAGCTTGAGCGAGTCGTCGAAGTACATCACCCAATGCTCGGTCGCTCGGTTGGAGTTGGTAGCGATTCTCCCACCATTCGCCATGAAGTCGACTAATGCTTGCGACTTGATGGTCGTTCGTGGCTTGAAGTCGATGTTGAGGGCGCCGAGTTCGACCGCCCACTTGGAGATTCTTCCGGTAGCATCTTGGTTCCGTAGGATCGGGGGCGGACTCGGGCCTAGGGCCACTAGGGCCGTGGCCCTAGGCGTGGCCCAAAAAGCCCTTTATAGTATAGTGGAAATCGATGGCCCAACTTTGTCATATATGAATTGGCCCTAGTCATCTATCGAGCCAAATTGAATCAGCCCAAATGCCCAATAGCCGGCGGCCCAACTCAACCTCACATTTTTGGCTTGCCGGCCCATCCGCCCATCCGCCCCAAGAAGCACACCGCGCCGCCAACCCCGAATCGACTCCCTCCCCGCGGCCGTGCGCCGAGCCCGCGCCGCCCGCAACCCTAGCGGCCCGGCCAGCGAGCTAGCACCGCGCGCGCGCTAGTACGCCACCGCCGCCCGCCGCCCCGGCCGGCCGGCCGGTTTGCCGGCCCGGCCCGCGCGCGCGCCCCGCGCCGCGCCGCACGCAACGCGCCCGCCGGCCGCGGTGTCGGCCGGCGCCCGCCGCCCGCGGCCGCGGGCGGGCGCCCCGCCGTGCGCTCGCGGCCGCGCCGCGGGCCCGCGGTCGGCCGGTGCCGGTCGTGGCTTGCCGGCTTGCGGCTTGCGCCCTCGCCGGAGATAGGGGCGCCCCGCGCCGGAGCCCGAGGACTCCGGGAGGATTGAAGAACCAGAAGAGGGCAAGAGGCTGAAGAGCAAGAACTGAAGAACCGATGGACAGGATGAAGGGTCAGAGCAAGAAGAGATGCAGGACGACGACTCTGACATCTTTCTTTTCTCCGGCTCCTACCCCGGTAATTTCATCAGGCCCCTCTTTTGTGGAACAACCAGAACCAGAAATAGGTGGAACATCAGGCACAGAACAACAGGAAATAGGAGAAACTAGCAATGTCAATGTGAATGATGAACCGGAAACAGAGGGAATGGTTGGTAGCAATGATCCTAATGTTGTACTTAATGATGGTGATATTATTTCGATCCCGGACTACGCATGCCAATTGAAAAAATGAATCCAAATCTTAGGGATGCATCCATAAGAGCATATATTTTGAAAGGTCCATGCCAACCAAAAGGTCATAAATATCCAAGAAGAAAGATATATGGTTGCAATAGGTCTTTTCATGATAAGTGGTTTGAAAATCATCCATGGTTGGAATATAGTGTTGCTAAAGATGCTGCCTTTTGTCTCTATTGTTATCTCTTTAAATAGTCAAGAGCTGAAAATTATGGTGTTGATGCCTTCACGGTTAATGGGTTCCGTGGATGGAAGGATGGGCGTGAACTAATTAATGCTCATGGTAATGGCATCGACCACAATAAGTCTAGAGGGGAGTATGAGGCCTTCAAGAACCAGAGGCAAAGTGTATCACGTGTTATGAGGCGTGAAAGCAAGAAATCTGAGGAGATATATAAAGGTCGTTTGATTGTTGTATTGGGAGTTGTTAGATTTCTTTTATTGCAAGCACATGCTTTTCGTGGACATGATGAATCTAAAAGCTCTAACAACAAGGGGAATTTCTTGGAATTGCTAGAATGGTACAAAAACAAGAATAAAGATATAGCAAATTTGTTCAGTAAAAATCAAATGACCGGGCCCAAGATTCAAAAAAACCTTTGTAGAGCATGTGCGAGAATTGACCACCAAAGCCATTATTGAAGATATTGGGGATGGGCACTTTGCTATTCTTGTTGATGAGGCCCGAGATTGTTCAATTAAGGAGAAAATGGCTGTTGTTTTGAGGTATATTTCTCATATTTGTCTTGCTGTTTTTATTTTAATTATCACTATAATAACCTACTAAAGTTGCTTCTAACACTATGTAGGTATGTCAATGCACGGGGTGAAGTGATTGAGAGATTCCTTGGGTTGAGAGAGGTTGCAGACACAACATCTTCATCTCTAAAAAAGGCTTTGGATGGTATGCTTTCTTTTCATGGGTTATCAATTTCTAGGATTCGTGGGCAAGGGTATGATGGGGCATCAAACATGAGAGGGGAATTTCATGGGTTGCAAAGACGGATATTGGATGAGAATCCACATGCTTTTTACATACACTGCTTTGCACACCAATTGCAATTAGTGGTTGTTTCAGTTGCCAAGTGTTGTTCTTCTATCTTTGATTTCTTTGGAACCACCACTTTAATTGTAAACACGAGTTAATGCTTCTTGTAAGAGAAAGGATCAATTGGCCCAACAACATCATGCTAAACTTGTGAATCAATTGGAGACGGGTGAGATTTTTCCGGGTAGAGGGAAAAATCAAGAAACCAACCTTGCACGACCCGGGGATACTAGATGGGGTTCACATCATAAAACCTTATGTCGTATTGTTCTCATGTGGGATGTTGTTTTAGAAGTATTGGAGATTGTGGTCGATGATGCATCAAATGGGGATAAAAAATATGCAGCTTTCGGTTTGTTAAGGCAAATTGAGACTTTTGAATATGTGCTGATTTTGCATCTTATGATCAAATTATTGGGCAAAACTAATGACTTGTCACAATGTTTACAAAGGAAAGACCAAAATATTGTTCGAGTTTGTGGGTTTAATTGGGGCAACAATACGTACAATTCATGATGCCCGTGAGGATGGATGGGAGGAATTATTTGAGGAGGTTAAGACTTTTTGTCTCAATCATAATATTGTCATACCAAATATGGAGGATACACTAACCGTTAGAGGTCGGTCACGGGGGCGTGGAGGGCCATTAGTTACTTACTATCATCATTTCAAGAATGAAATCTTTAATGTGGTGTATGATCGATAATTATGGAATTCAACAATCGCTTTTACGACGGGTCTACTAAACTATTGAGATGCATGGCCTGTTTGGATCCAAAGAATTCTTTTGCCAACTATGACTTACAACAAGTAGTAGAATTGGCTAAGCTTTATGATGCTGATTTTGATGGGTATGAAGTTATGAGTCTTACAGAACAACTTAGAGTGTTTATGAATGAGGTGAGAGATGACCCCTCATTTGCAAATTGTAATGACATTGGTGATTTGGCTATCAAGATGGTTAAAGCTAATATGAACACCAATTTTGCATTGGTTTATCGCCTCATTCGGTTAGTCTTGATTTTGCCGGTTGCAACTGCTACAGTTGAAAGAGCCTTCTCAGCTATGAAATTTGTCAAGACAGATTCAAGAAATAAGATGGGTAATATTTGGTTAAATCATCGAATGATATGCTATATTGAAAGAGAGATTTTTGCTAGCATTGACAATGAAAAGATCCTAGAGTATTATCAAGAACTAAAGAGTCAAGAAAAACTACTTCCAAGGCCTCAAAATAATTGTTCTCGCTAGTGGTATGTTGCATTGCCATTTATCATTTGTTTACTAATTTATATTTTATATTGCTTGCCTAATTGCTTTTCTACTTGTGTAGGCTCAATTTCGCTTCCTACCATTGATGAAGAAATGGTAGACGAGGACGAGGATTAACCAAATTGGCACTAGTTAGGTAATGCATTACTTTTATGTAGTTTTTAATAAATTTCATTGTATGCTTCAACTTTGAATTGAGATATACTCAAAATCACGATTTTAGTTGTCTTTGTGTGCTATTGTACCGTATTCTTGTTATATTGTCACGTGGGAGGGTTTTGGTAGTTTAATCGCTTTAGCAAGTGGCCCTAGGCGTCAAAAAGATTTCCGTCCGCCACTGCGTAGGATGTCACCGAGCGGGAAGTCGGTGATGACAGAGATCGAGTACTCCTGGAAGTAGTGTCGTAACTTTCGCGAGGTGATGAGCACAGCATACAGTAGCTTCTGTACTGGTTGGTAGCATGCTTTAAATTCCGACAGGACCTCGCCGACGAAATAGACTGGTCGCTGGACTGGGTAGGCGTGGCCGTCTTCCTGCCGCTCGACAACGATGGCAGAGCTGACCACGTGAGTAGTCGCTGCGAGATAGAGCAGTAGCTGCCCCTTTTTGCGAGGAGCCGTGAGGACTGGTGGCTTGGATAGGGAATTCTTAAGCTGAGCGAGAGCTTGATCTGCCTCTGGAGTCCACGCGAACTTCTCTTGATACTTGAGTAGTTTGAAGAAGGGTAGCCCCCATTCTCCAAGCTTCGATATGAATCTGTTCAAGGCCGCCATGCACCCGGTAAGCTTCTGGACATCTTTGATGCAGGTGGGAGCTCTCATATTGGTGATGGCGGAGATCTTCTCGGGGTTGGCTTTGATGCCGCGATGGATGATGATGAAGCCGAGTAGTTTTCCCGACGGTACGCCGAAGACGCACTTGTTCGGGTTGAGCTTCCAACGGTACTCTCGCAAGGATGTGAAAGTCTCTTCAAGATCGGCGATGAGCGTGTCGGAGTTTCTGGTCTTGACGACCACGTCATCCACGTAGGCTTCGACGTTCTTGTTGAGCTGTCTCTTCAAACAGGCCTGGATAGCTCGCTGGTAGGTGGCACCGGCGTTCTTCAACCCGACAGACATGGTCGTGTAGCAGTAGGCGCCGAATGGGGTGATGAACACAGTCTTCTCCTGGTCTTCTTCCTTGATAGCAATCTGGTGATACCCGGAGTAGCAGTCAAGGAAGCAGAGCCGGTCACAGCCCGTCGTGGAGTCAATAACTTGATCTATTCGCGGCAACCCGAAGGGGTCCTTGGGACTATGTTTGTTGAGGTCGGTGTTGTCGACGCACATCCTCCACTCATTGGAGTTCTTCTTGCGGATGAGGACGGGGTTGGCAAGCCACTCAGGATGGAAGACTTCTCTGATGAAGCCAGCCGCGAGTAGTTTGGCGAGTTCCTTCTTGATGGCATCCCATCGGTCGTCGGCAAAATAGCGGAGCTGTTGTCGTTTTGGGGTAGCTTTAGGGTCGACGTTGAGTGAGTGCTCGATCAGATTCCTAGGCACCCCTGGCATGTCCGCCGGTTTCCAGGCGAAGATGTCTTAGTTAGCCTGGAGGAAGCTGACGAGCGTGTCTTCCTATTTCGGGTCAAGTCCCGCCCCGATCATGGTGGTCTTGCTGCTGTCGCCTGTCCCAAGATCGATTGCCTTCACTTGCACTTCCTCAGGGGGCTGAGGCTTGTTGGCTTTGTCTGACTTCTTTGGGATGTCGAGTTCACTTGGGGCAAGCTTCTTTGACGCGACATAGATTTCCATCATGGCGTTGGGTACTTGATTAGTGGCTGCGAGTTCCATAGCTTCTGTGTCGCAGTCGAAGGATATCTTCAAGTCCCCTTTTAGCGAGAGTACAGCGGTCGGACTTGGCATCTTGAGTACCAAGTACGTGTAGTGGGGTACCGCCATGAACTTGGCGATAGCTGGTCTGCCGAGGATGGCATGGTAGGAAGTCTCGAAGTCCGCGACTTCGAATTTGATGTACTCGATGCGGTAGTTTTCTCTGGTTTCCCCGAAAGTAACTGGCAAGACCACTAAACCCAGTGGAATAGCCGCGCTCCCGGGGGTGATGCCATAGAAAGGCGATGTGCTCTTGGTGAGCATGTGAGTGATGTCAAGCTTCATCTTCTTCAAGGTCTTGGTGAAAAGGACGTTGAGCCCGCTCCCACCGTCGATGAGTACCTTGTTGAGTCTGGAGCCCGCGACTTCCGGCTTCAGGACGAGAGGAAACCGGCCTAGTTCAGAGAAGCTTTTCCATTGATCCACACGGGAGAAGGTGATGGGTACCTCCGACCACTTGAGAGGGGTCGGAACCGCTGGTTCAATGTTCAAGACTTCCCGTCGAGTGGCCTTCTAAGACCGTTTGGTGGGTAGTCCGCCGAAGAGGATGTTCACCGTCTTGTCGGGTTCTTGGAAGTCGTCGTTGCCTTCGTCGACTTTTTTCTTGCCTTTCTTGTTGTGAGAAGGCCGTGGGACTGGAGAGTCTTTGAGTGCTCGCCGTAGCTGGTAGCACTGCTCGGTAGTGTGGTTGCCCTCCAGGTGCCACGGGAACTTCTCTTTCAACAAGTCTTTGAAGCCGCTGGAGGTATTCTTCGAGTTGTCTTTCATAGGGTGCTGGATATCCGCGACTGTGTTGTCTAGCTTGCGCTTGTGATTAGGACCCGAGTAGTTGTTGTTGCGACCGCCTTGATCCCGGTTGTTGTTGCTGCCGCCCGCATTTTGCTTGCTCTTGCCGCGAATAGCGTCGTACTTAGCGTTCGCCTTGTCTTCTTCGTTGGCCCATGAAGTGATCATGTCTTTGAGCTTGGTGATGGAGCTCGGGCAGTGGCGACCGAAGTCTTCGAAGGTGCGATGATGGTAGAGACTGTCTTGGAAGAGGTCGATGACTTCCTTGTCGGTGACATCAACTACAGTGGCGCGCTTGTCGAAGAAGCGCTGCATGTACTTGCATAAGGTCTCGCCCTGTTCCTGCTTCACCATGGCCAGGTCCATGCGAGTACCCGAGCACCCCATGGCGCCCGCGAAGTTGCTAGTGAACTCGCCTTTTGAGTTGGTCCCACTTGTCGATCGAGTACTTCTCGAGAGACTCGAGCCATGTAAGTGGAGCTTGGTCCAGACAGAAGGGGAAGTAGAGGCACTTCGTGTCGTTATTGCCACCAGCGTTTTCGATGGAGAGGGCATAGCATATGAGCCATTGTATTGGGTCTTGCTTCGCATCGTACTTGGTAATCCTCAGAGGCTTGAATTTCCCTCGGAGCAGCAGATTGCGAAGTCGAACGGAGAAGGCGGGGAAGCCGTCATTCTCACATGTCGTGGAGGATTTCTTGCGTCAAATTTCTTCAATTTTGCGGTGGGCATCGTAGCCGCCACATGAGGCACCGATGACGTGGCTGTCTGCGTGGCCTCGGCCTCCGCGATCGCCTCCGCCACCGGCTCTCCTTCCAGCCCTGTGTGAGGAGCTCCTGCCGCCACTGCCTCCGCCGCCGGTGTCGCCATGAGCCACCACGGCGCGACTACGGCCCGGTGCCACCGCGCCGTGACCACCTTGAGAGGGTCCACCAGCTGATGCCCTAGTGCAGTTGGGGTTCTGTGGTAGTTCTCCTCAAGTACAGTTGCGTCCGTTGTCAGCTGGGCTTCAACTTGTGGCTTCATGGCCAGCTTTGCGGGTTCTGAGGGGAGGCACTTGAGTGACTCTATTGTCGACTCTCATGAAGTAGGCGTCCTCCGCGAGCTTGGCGATGACTTCTCCCGCGCGCATTCCCTGAGCCTGACGTGCTATCGTGGTGATAGACATGAGGCACTGTTCAGGGGTAGTATGCACCTGGCTTTCGACTTGGTTAAGCGCCTCTGTGAGGTTCCATATGGGGAGGCCCTCACGGAGACGCCGATGCCGTTTGATACACTTCCTGTTGCGCTCACATTGGGCGTTCTTGTTGTTGCTGTTTTCATCTACGGGTGCATTGGCAGACAACTTGTCTGCTGAGATATCTTCGAGGTAACGGTTGGGCCGTGTCCCTGAAGGTCCCGGCGTCTCGTTGGTAGTCATGAAGACTTGACGATCAGGAGAGCTGAGACTGGAGTTGTTAGTCGCCACCTCTGTTGGAGTGTGCTCCTCTACTGGAGATAGTGGTGTTCCCTCCTAGAAGGGAAGCGAGTCGAGGTAGGCGACGTAGCGTGAGTTCCCGTCCGTCGGTCCGCGAGCTTGCGGTCCGGGCGATGAGACGAATCTCCCGGCGGGTGTAGATGTTATAACCAGGCCGGTAGCTGGTCCTGACAGTGGTTGCTCGGTCGTGTAAACCTCGAACTCGGGCTCGTCTGGGTCCGATCCGAAGTCAAACTTGTAGGAGGAATCCAGTAGTAGCCAGAGACGAGGTTGGAGTCTGAGGCGTAGTCGGAGACGATCTCCTTGCCAGCCCGGCGCACAGTGAGATCCTCGGCGTGGGCCTTGCTAGCACTGCAGAGGCTGTATGGGAAGTGCTCATGGAGTGGGGCGTCCTCACACGATGGCTCGATAGCCAGCTTGCATGTGACGGCCCACGGGGACGTCAAGTTCGAGTTGGAGTCGGATCCAAGCTCGAAGTCGGCGTGTTGTTTGTAGAGCGAAATTTCGCCGAATTTTCCGGTGAGTTCGCCCGTGACTACTTCGGGAAGCGTCACGAGTCCTGTGCTCGGGTTGAGAGTCATAGTGAGGCGGCGTTGGAAGGATCTGGCGCCGTCAGCAGTGCACACCCAAGACCCGAAGACGAAGGTGTCGCCACGGTTGAAAGCGACGGTTGGCTTGATGAGAACTGAAGCCGTCGAGTTCGCCATGAGATCTTCGGCGAGATCCCCTGCCTGGCATGCCAGCTGTCGGTGTTTTAGACTGGCAACCTACCAAGGGGAGTACCCGAGGTAGATGAATGTGGCCTCGCCGAGATCGTTAACTCGAAGGAAGAGACACGTGGCACACAATTTAGACAGGTTCGTGCCGCGAGGTGCGTAATACCCTACGTCCCGTATGTTCCGTAGCTCGGATTGATTGGGTGTGTTTACAAGATGATGCGTATGAGAGAGAGAAGGGTCCCCGCCTCGCCTTTTATATCCCGGGAGGCAGGGTTACAAGTCGGTTTGAGGAGAGAGTACTAGTCGGGTACGGCTAGGAGTTCTCTACATAGTACAGGACATGTATAGCTTCCTATCCGAGTACTTCTCCTCCGTAGTCGTTGCACCCCACGCCATCTGATGCCGTGTGGCTCAAGCCGAGTAGTCCTAGGGGCCCACCGAGTAGTCGGTCCTGGTACCCACCGAGGTAGCGGGCCCAGGGAGGTCCATATGACAGGAGCATATGAAACCGACATCGATGGCTCAAAAGGAGAATATGTTGTCGCTGAATGAAAACCCTTTCTTTGCCGATTCCAATTCCCATAATTATGTCTAGGAGGCAATCTTGAATATTTATCATCATTTTACTGATTAGCACTCTTGGCATCATTATCTTTTTGATATTTAGCCAGAAGTTCAGCAAAGGTGAGCTTCGGCTTCTTACCATTGTGCTTGACATGGTCATAACCTCCATTACCTACAGGATGTTTAGGTCTCAACATTTTTTGATCTTTCAAACCTGACCCGGTTTGACTGACTTGGGAAGCCGGTCTAACTTGTTGGTCCAACCCGGTTAGACCTCCTTGCCTAGGCGGTCTAACCGCCTGTCCTAGCACAACGGCTGCAACAGGTTCTTGATTTGATGGAGAAAAATCTATTTGACCCCAGTAACCTCTAGGAATTTGACAAGCTCATCGTCCTCAATAATTGCTTGATCTTGCAAGTCATGGACGACGTCTTTCTCATCACTTGGGAACTTTGGATCTTTCTCTTTGACAATTAAATTCGGATCTTTGGATAAACCGGTTGATGCTAACCAATTTAATGATCCTTTGCCATCAAAACCAACTGTGGCCAACTAGTCATCCCCTTGTGTTTGAGCAAATCTTAATCGTCCAAAAGCAATGGCCGATTGTATGAATTGACGAAAAATATTGCAATCACTAGTATTATGATTAAAAGAATTATGCCACTTGCAATATTTTCGATCTCCTAGCTCAGGGGGTGATGGACTAACTGTGTGATCAAGATATCAAATAAATTGTCACACAAAGTTAAATCAAAGGTGCACTTAATTTTTTCCAACCGATGCTTTTGTGGAGAAGGCTTTAAAGCCAAGCAAACGAATGGTTCCGATTTCTCATCGATCCATTTGGCTATACCTTTATTAGCACTTCCCATACCCGTTGCTTTAGAGTTGATCACTAGATTAGCATCGAACTTCACAATCGCTCTCGGCTTTGATCTCTTGCATTCAAGTCCAGAATAACCATAAGCACACCATGAAGAGAAAAACTTTGACACTGATGATGTAGAAAATTTAAATGTCAAAGTATTTTTATGATTAGCCTTTATAATTTTCACAATGCATTGGCTGATAGGTTTTGAAGGTATACTATTGCTAACAAGTAAATTGTCATCCTCAATCGATCTAGAATTATTTACGATAGCATCACTAATACATAAATTAATTGCAAATACATGATCTGACTGAGAATTACTTGAAAAGTGTACCTTATCAAATGAATTGGAGGGGCGAGGAACCTTGATGTGGATAATATCATACTTCTCCTCTGGATGGCAGCCAACAGTAAAACTCTGTATAGGCCGGTCAGACTGGGTCATGGGGCCGGTTAGACCGGGTCTTCCAGGATTGCTGGAAATCACCTCGTGTCGACATGCCAATATTTTCTTCTCGCCTCCTTTGTCTTGGTTTTCAACAATTTGATTTTCTGAATTTTTCTTAGCCTGAACTTGTCATCCAATGATATGATAATCACTAGAAAAGTGTACGACACCTTCAGCTTTAGAAAAATCAAGTATTGTTGTTTTGTTATGCTTGACATGCTCTTGTGCAAAGACTTGACTCTTTTGACATAACAAATTCAGATTGTACATTCATCAAATTTGAATTGTTTTTGTCTTCTTTTTTCATTCTTAGTTCATGTGCCATAGCCCTTACAAGCACACTAGCAAGCGAATGAAACTCTATGCCTTTCAAACTATCTCTAAGGGATGATTTTAAACCTCTAAAAGCAAGATTAGCTAGATCTGAATCAGAAATAGACAAATTAAAATATTGACTCTTTATTTCTTTGAATCGTTCTAAATACTTAAAAACTGATTCATCTCTACCTTGCAGAATATTATAGAGATTGGTGGCACATGATGTTTGAGAATAGCTGGTCGGATGCCTATAACCAACTTTCTCATTCACCGACAAGTTTTGTGATGTAATCACATATTGTTGTGAATTTCCCGCCGATGAATAAATAGATGAAACACCTTGTTGAATATTAGTAAAGTTACTAGTATGCGGTGTTCCATAACAGTTGGCCGAACTCACCATGTTAGTTTGGCCTTGATACATGTTAACCGACTTTTGAATTTGTTGCACAGTCAGTGATGAGTGTAATGTTGTATGTTTCTAATATCATTAAAACTCAAAGCATGCATATTTTCTAACAATGGCTTTTGTATATTAAATTCAGAATTATAATCTTCATAATTAAAACCATCCGAACAGGTACTAGGCAATGTAATATGCCTACTAGTATCAATTCTAGCAACATCAACATAATGACTTATGGTACTTACAAAATAACTATTAATATTAGACATAGGCAGTGTATTTGCAAATTGTACCTTGGGATCATTGTAGATGAATTGATGCGAAGTATATGGATAGCCCACCATAATAAGTATGAATGCTTCAGATCTTATAATATAGATAAATCCAGATATCCTCGAAAATCCAAGCAATCAATGACCGAAATCTCGCTTCTCTTCTAGTCTTCAATATGTAGTAGCAAGCAAGGCAAAGCACAATACAAATAGCTTGAGTAGCCTGATGCAATGTGACTTTATAGATGCAATCGGTCTCGAAAGACCAGATTCAATTACAATGGCGAATCAAAGTAATAGATCAAAAAGTCTATGGATCGATAGAACAGTTTGAGAAACCTGATCTTTCTTCCCAGCGGAGTCGCCAAAATGTGTTGACGCTTTTTATGGCCAACACACGAGAGCATTGGAGCGTGTGGATCACGAACAGACCAAAAAGGCAAAGATGTACCTAGGGAGGTTAGACCGCCCCCTAGGGTTTTGACTTGGGACAGTCATTTGGGAAGGTAAATACCACGCTTACTTGATGGTAGATGGCTAGGTTTACAAGCAAACCAGCAAAGAGATAAACAACACACTTACGTGGCGAAGAACGACTAGTTTACGAGCAAACTAGCAAAGGCTGTCGAAGCTCTCGCCCAGGAGGGACCCCGTCAGGGCGTGGCCGTTGTCGGCATGTCCTAGGTCGACCACAAGCCTTAGGATATCATCTATTGCTGTGGAGATCAGTAGAGGAACAGCATGAAGGTTGGAGAAGCTAGGGTTTGGAGATAAAAAGTAAAGGTACTGTTTGATTCGATTGTGATACCCTCAATCGGCCGTGACCCTTCATAAATATAGGGTGGGGAGGTCTTGCCCTAGTAGGAGTTGAAGCCTATACA
Source organism: Cenchrus americanus (assembly GCA_947561735.1). Lineage (NCBI taxonomy): Eukaryota > Viridiplantae > Streptophyta > Magnoliopsida > Poales > Poaceae > Cenchrus > Cenchrus americanus. Next base: position 194,865,687 of record OX387241.1, read on the forward strand.
AATTCCATGTCGAAATACAATTCCTAACTCGGATTTGGCAGGGTAGGCCGGTCAAACCGTCCCTGGACCCGGTCTAACCGCGTGTCCGACGTGCAGACCTTCCACAAGCCATATCTCTCTCATCTGGACTCTGAATTGGATGTTCTATATATGGATCTTTATCTACTCGACGAGAACTATCCAATGGTGGTGTCCAAGTTACCTTTTGAGAAACTTCCCCAGGCCAGTCTAACCGGGTTTTCATGCCGGTCTAACCGGGTCCTTCCAGACCTGCCAAGTTCGGGTGTCAACAAGGACATGTTTTAGGGAGGATACAATACTAAGGGCTCCTTTGGAAGAAAGGATTCTCAAGAGATAGGAATAGGAAAATGTAGGATTTGAGTTGGTTGTCAATTGCAATCCTATTTTTTAGATAGAGGAACAAGAGTTCCGGCCTCAACAGTTCAGGGAACTACCTGCAGCCAAACAGATACAACTCACACACCCAAACCAGCACATAGGCCGCACAGTTCACACCGACTCGACCATGCACCCTTACAATGCACGACAACAGTCAAATTATGCAGATTACATCACAAAGAAAAACTAGTTCCATCCAAACTTATGAAATATCTCTAAAGCCATAGCCTCTAATGCATGACAACCATCCTTCAAAATAGCTCTCCCATCTTGTTTAGAAAGGACAGACCAACTCCTGATCCAGAACGTCCCCCTAAATATCACCTTCGTTGAACTCTAGGTATGAGAATGCAGGAAACTTACCAATTGTGATATTTGGATACAACATAGGAAAATCATAGGATTGTCTAGAGAGAGATAAACACAAAGGAAAATTTCCAAGAGGTTGGTCCTCTTGTTGAATTTCCTCCAAAATTCCTATGGAACAAGGCAATCCTTAGGAATTTCATATGATTGGTAGGAATTCAATCCTTTGTTCCAAAAACCTCTAGGATCCAATTCCTCTAAAATTCCTAGACTTTTCCTTTGTGTAAGAATCAGATGCTCGTTAGCCTAAGAGGGGGAGGGGGTGAATTTGGCAACAAAATACCTTAACCTATGGCTTAACTATTTTTACACAAAGATAAACTAGAACATACTATCTAGATGTGCAACTAGGGTTGTTCTAGTGTGAAACTCCCATCCCAAAACAAAGTTTGCAACCTATAGCCAATCCTAGAATGATACTACTCTAGGAAAGTAAAGGCAAGCAAAGATTGCAATAGAGTAAATCCGGAAACGTAAAGGGGACGAGAGGAAGCAAACTCTTGACACGCGATTTATCTCGTGGTATCGGTAGGCACTAAGCCACCCCTAGTCTACGTTGTTGAAGCACTCACAGAAGAGTAATGCTTCCTGGTCACCAAGTCTCTCCCAAGAGCACTACTTGAGTCGCCACAAAGGCTAGCCACTTAGGCACTTGCCAAGATCCCTTGGTCACCTTGATGCTGCCTCCACTAAGGAGCTTCTCCACCAAGGAAGGGGGTCTCGACGTCCCCCGCACAAAGTGTCCTCGCCGCTCTACACCAAGCCGGAGGGTCGATGACGATTGCCGGTGAACCACTTAGGCCCCAAGGATTCCAGCGAACCTTGTACACCTTGATTCACTCAAGAATCACCTCACAAGGTTGGCACAACCTTGCACTCACTCAGCTCTAAGCTAAGACTAGCACTAAGCACATACACTAAGCATATGCAAGTCTAAGGATGAGCAATTAAGCACTTGGATGGATTGGATATGATCTTCTAGGTGTCTTGAACTCCTCTGTACTTCCACACAATCTAGCAACCTCAAATAGGTGAGTGGGGGAAGGGGTATAAATAGCCCAAGGCATCCAAAGAGTGTTGGCTAACGGCCACTGAAAAAGGTAGCGTCAGAAGAACCGATGCTATGCTTTTTCTAGCGTCGGTTCATCCGGTGCCCTCCACGTCACTTAGCCGTTGAAGATCCACTGACACAAATGCTCCGACGCATTACACTGACGGTGTGTCGGTTCATCCGGTGCTGAAGACCCTGCGGCCAAAATGTCTCTGTTAGCTTCCATGCGACCGTCAGATAGACCGACGCTTCCCCTTGACCAAGGCGTCGGTTCATCCAGTGCTGGAGAACTTGTCTTGGCGCGTCTCTATCTTGTTTGAACTTGGTCATTGGATAGACCGAAAGGTCTTTCCAATGGACCGTCAGTTCATCCGGTGCTACTATCTTCTGTTCTTCTTCTCTGCAACTCGTCCGACGCTACTAGAAAATGGACCGTTGGTTCATCCGACGGTGCCTTAGTTTTCACCCAGTGTACCAACTCGTCCGACGATTGCACCGACGCTTGCTATCTAGGTACCATCGGTTCATCCGACGGTGGCTTTTCTTTTTCTTTCTTCGCGTCTTCAACTTGGTTCTTTGCTTCAACTTAACATACTTAACATACTTAACATGCCATCACTTATAGCCTCAAAATATATACTAAGTCCTCAATTTTGCTATAAGTAACCTAACATGTTCATGGTATGTTAACTTGTGGTATGACATGTTAGCTTGGGCATGGTATGTTAACTTGTGCATGGTATGTTAACTTGTGGTAACATCCATGGGACCTAGGAATGCCTACAAAGACATGCTAGACAATGTGGTTAGTCCCATTACTTGTGTTAGCATGAATCACCAAATTCAACTCGAACAAATGGCAAATGGGGCCATGTTCGCTACACTTTGTTCCAAAGGGGGCCCAATATATGTTTCCTCATTATAATATACTATTTAAATATAAATAGCTCTACTGTGCTCATGATGCTCTCAGAATTATGACCAATAGACCACAAGTGATTCTTCAAAATAAATATATCTGACAACACCATTTGCGTGTAGTACAACCAAAGAATGTAATACACTTTAAAATGCTAAAAAAGGTATGACAGTGAGGCAAACACAAATGTTTGTGTTTGAGATGGTTCTAGTAGTACAATAGGTGCACAAGCACACCATTCAAACAGAGAAATCCCACTGTAGTTTGGAGTTCAGACAACTCATGATATAAATAAGTCATTCTTGTAGAGATACCAATCTAAATCATCGAATGAGATAAACTTGAATATTTCTACTCCATGGACCCAACTGTTGTTATTGTTTAATGGGGAGTGCACCGGAGAAAGAAAAGAAAAGAAGAGATCAAATCTTGTTATCTACTTAGGGCATGTACAACTCTTAGACAGCAGGTCGTCTAAACAGATGTACATATAGCTCATACAACCCATAGAAGAGAGGTCGTCTGTAAGCTGTTTAATACTTTGCATGGAGCTTAAGATCAACCACAAATGCATTTGTGTATACCAATGTGTGGCTATTTAATTGAACAATATAAAGCATAAATAATATAAGCATGATAACAATAATTTATAAGAACAATTAACATGGTAACTGTACTATATATATATATATCTTGTTTTGCTATAGTGCACACTGGGTGCATTACGTATAGAGAATGCACCCACCCTTGTTGCAACTAATTCTTGTCCGGTTGCAACTAGGGCTCATTCCGGTTGCAATTTGTTCACGTCGGGTTGCAACTAGGAGTCTACTTGCAATTAGTTTCTGTCCAATTGCAACGGTCGATTTGTTGTAATTATTTCGTCGAGTTGCAATTAGTGTAGTGTCACAGTTGCAATCGGTTAGTCTCTTTGTTGCAATTCGTTCACGCCTAGTTGCAGCTCGGCTGGGTCTAGTTGCAATTGGTACGCGTTGAGTTGCAATTGGTCCGTCAAGTTGCAATTGGTTCGCGTCGAGTTGCAATTGGTCCGTCAAGTTGCAGTTGGTACGCGTTGAGTTGCAATTGGTCCGTCAAGTTGCAATTGGTTCGCGTCGAGTTGCAATTGGTCCGTCAAGTTGCAATTGGTACGCGTTGAGTTGCAATTGGTCCGTCAAGTTGCAATTGGTTCGCGTCGAGTTGCAATTGGTCCGTCAAGTTGCAATTGGTTCAGCTGCGAAGTTGCAACCGCAGGGTCTGTGCATTTGCTATACAGAATGCACCTGGGTGCATTTTAGTATCACCCTATATATATATATATACAAAACCTTTTTGTCTGCTTTTCTTTTTTCATAGCTTTGTCATATCTAATTTTTACAAAGTGCCTTTGCAAAGCTTGGATTATGATTGTCATTTGTAAACACTTCATATAATTGCAAAATTGTTGTCTAATTTTTAAAATCATTAGTGCAAATGACATAAAGACAGATTTAGAAAGCTAACATATCACACTAACCAGCTTTGCAAATTGGTCGAATTTAGTCTCATATGTCTATTCTAACTTTACCAATATAAAATAAAAAAGAAATATAAAAAAGAATTATACTTGCTGAGCACAACAGCAACCCTCCTTTCTTTTCCTCACTCTCGATCTCTCCGCAGGCTTTTAGTCTCTTATTTCTCTGGCTCTTCTCTTCTTGAATTCTCTTTCTTCTTCCACTGAGCATACCGCAACATCCACCGATCAAGCAAGCAGTCGCATCTCCCTTTTCTCTCTGCCGCCACTTTCTCCATCTACCTTTCCAGTGTTTCCAAGAAATCACCCCGGAGAGAGAAAACCACAGGCCCCATGGCCACGCGCTCCACATCCGCACAAGGAGCTTCATCGCCATCGATTAAGCTCTGCTGCCATCAATTTAAGCTTCCTGCTACCAAATTAACCATCACATCATCGAATCGAGTTCACAAGCATCAAATCAGGGTTTGAAACCACCAAATCGTGAATCACCATGCGCACCACCGTGAAGCTCCGCCTACACCTCCTCCACCTACACCTCCTCGGCCCCCTCCTCCGCGGGATCCATGGCGAGCGTACGGGCGCCCTGGCGACTCGCAAAGACCGGGGTGGAGCAGCCCACGACGACACTCACGGCCGGCGCCCACTCCTCCGCAGGCTCGAGGCCATGGGCATGCCCCCCTCTCTCTTGACGGTCTCCTCCCTCCGCGCGTGACCAAATCGACGGCACTACAACAGAGCTGCTTATCCTCACGGTGGCCAGTGCGGAGGGTGGGCAAGCTCCTCGCAAGCGCGCAAGGGTGGGGCCATGGCGGCATCCTTCCCGTCACGCCGCGGAGGCCTCTTCGAGGCCGAGGCGCGACACCATGGGGCCAGGGCAGAGGCGGCGATGAGGGAGAAGCATAGGTGCACGCAAGCTTTTGGCAGGGAAGAGATGTGCGCGCGATCGAGCTTTTGGCGGAGAGGGGGTGGGGGAGTGCGATATCCACGCGGGCGCGGGATCCAGGCCGTCGGCGCTCGGTGAAGACGCCCTTCTATAGACCTCCGTCACGCGTCGGTTCGTCGTCGGGGAATGGTATGCCCGCGTGTAGCGACAAGCGAGACGTCAGTGGGAGGGGGAGGGGGCTTTCCGCAAATTTCACGCTCTATAGATGGGATGAATCACCGGTATGTCGTCTACAAAATCTCAAATTGCGCATACAGACAAATATACAGACAACTCGTACAGCTCATAGACAGAGAGGCTATCTGTAAGCTATTTAATGCTTTGTGTGTAGCTAAGATCAATTTTAAATGTACCTATGTATACCATTGTGCGGTCATTTGATATAATACCTTTATTACATATAGTTGTGATGCCTTTGTCTAAGATAATAAAATATTTTATGGTATTTGGTGAGAAAACATAAGCAAAACACCAAAATTTCTCCACCACATATTTGTTTATGCTATATCACAGTTCGTAGTAGACCGTCTGTGGAGCATGGAGCTCCTTCTACTCACATCGAGCTCTATGTACTCTATAGAGGCTGTTCAGCTAGCCGTTCCTCGGCTTATCTCGACTGGTTTTGGCTTATCTCCTCTCACATAACACTATTTAATCTACCAAACTAACACATGTCTTCATCCCATTGTTTGCTCTGCCGGATGAGGCTGATGGCGCCAGCGACGGGGAGCTCCATCCATGCCAAAGCTCACGGTGCGGCACAGCCCGGACTCGATGGTGGCCATCTGCTGCTGCCGGGAGGCCATGGCGGCCGTGTCCGGGAAGTAGGCATGCGGCACCAGCGGCTTGTCCAGTGGTCGGTGAGGAACCTGGTGAAGATGTTGTCAGCAGTGCCAGGGTCGGGACTTCCGGCGCGCGGCCGGACTGCAGGAAGTCTTCGCATACCTCGTAGAGTAGCGTGTTCAGCTCCTCTCTGCGCCGACCTCATCTCCATGGCGGGTGGCGGGCGCCGGCCACATCTGCTTGCGCGCAGCCAGCGGCTCAACCCTACCCCTACCACTACCCCTACCACTACCCTGGCGACCCGTCTCCATGGCGCGACGAGCCAAAGCTCGATTCAGAGCTCGTTGGCGCGGTGCAGGCACCAGCGCGGGGCCCGACGGCCTCCTCCTGGCGTGGGATCCGAGCACGGCGTCTCCCTCCATCTCGAGCTCGTCGGCGCAGCGCAGGCGGGCGTGGGTACCGACATGGTTCCCGGTGGCCTCCTTCCCCGTAGCCGCTGCTGCAGCCTGGCACGATACCATCGTAGATCCTCGCGGCACCGACAAACACGGGGCTCTCGCGGCTGCTGCTACTGCGCTGGCAGTGCCTCCTCCCCTTCCCCACCATATCCTCGTTGGCGTCACGCCTCCCCACCGAGCCCGCCCTCTGCCGTGCAAACTGGTGCTCCGCCCACATCCTCTCTAATGGGGACGTGGGTTCCCGATCTTCCGTCGGTGGAGATAGCTATCGATTTGGTGGAGATGTCACACAAACGATCCGGCTTCCAATCAACACGACTAGAACCCCACAATCGCAGCACCACTTCTCCTCCGGTTATCAACCATGCACGGCACGATTGACCTTGCCACGAGGGCTAATCCTTGCCCGAGAATCGAAAGGCACAAGCAAGAACAAGAAAGAAACACAATCTGAAAAATTGCAAATGAATGATTAAACTCACAAGTTGGGGTCTCACAAACCGATCGAGCGGCGAACTGTTCTTGACGGAATGACTTAAGCAAAACCCGAAACCCTAATAAAGGTGGCGGCTACGGATAAATAGAGGTTAGGGGCGTGACCCCCTCTCTGGACGCACCCCTAATGGGCTCAACAAAGATACACGGCCCAAAGGCCAAAATATGGTGTCGCAGCACCGAGGCAGATTTTGGACATCAACTTGTTTCGACGATTCCCGTTGACTCAGAACGAATTTTGGTATGAGACCGATTCCATTGGAAGCTCTATGAAATTCTGCTTCCAACCATATATAGAACGTCCAAATCGAACTCCGTATGCGACCTGGGCGTCCGTTTTACGATGGGCTGTTCCTGGAGTCCGAAACTGAAACGAAGTCGAATTAGTTTAGGCCTCCACCTTGGGGACTCGAACCGGATGAGCCTTGAACCTCCTCGTTGACTTGGACACCCTCTTTGGACTCCTTCTTCTCCATGCCATGCTCCCATCATGTCCGTATGCATGGGTGCCATGTCCTCATCACTCTCGGCACCTCAGGACGACGATGGGTACAGTGCGTGGTGAGCTCATCGACTCCAGTCAGTTTGGCATGGGAGAATGGGACAAACCACGTCGTCTGATGAGGCGACGCAGGGGTCGTTGACTGACCCGCGGGGGCCTTTTTGCAAAATATGTGACGAGCAGACGGGGCGTATCGATGACCTGTACATGCACTGGTCCGGGAGGGTGGGTGGGTGCACCCGGTGGGTATAGGTGGGTGGGTACTCAAACACTCTCCAAATTGCGTTTTTTCGATTCCTCTACAGTCCTTCCACCTATCCACTTCATACATATGACGGGTGGGTCCAAAAGCATATAGACACACATGCGACACACACGTATTTATATTAAAAATAATTTTAGTATCCAAGAATCTATTTATAAGACAAGGCCTAATGCCTAGTAAAAAATATCATAGACACAACATTAAACATTCACAAATACATTATGATTTGTGTTCAAACTCAAGTCCTTAAATATAAAACCCAACCTAACGATCAAATCAATTCAACAGGCCGAACCGCACCGTGCTCAGCAAAAAATTAAAACACTATCAAATCATTGTACCTTAAAACATGATATCTTGCTCTTAAACTCAGTTTTTTATCACACAAAAACCACAACACAATTAGTGCAATTTGTCACATATGTGTACTGAAGAGATAGCTGCACCAATTAATGCAATTAGTCACATATGTGCACTGAAGAGAGTAGTAATTGAACCTTACTGCAGTGTGTGAGGCAGGAAGCGGATGGTGTACAAACTCGTTATATCTGATATTTCAGCTATAAACGGAGCTTCGTCCGTTCCTTTCTTCTTGATTGGTCTATTAGTGCACACGCACATACGTGCATGGCCGCATACGAGAAGCAAATCGCCAAATCCTGGCCTGCATCTTGGTGAACGTCGTCTTCGTGGTTGGGCATGTGAACGCCTCCGACCGTCGGCGTCGGGGGCGGACTCGGGCCTAGGGCCACTAGGGCCGTGGCCCTAGGCGTGGCCCAAAAAGCCCTTTATAGTATAGTGGAAATCTGATGGCCCAACTTTGTCATATATGAATTGGCTCTAGTCATCTATCAGGCCAAATTGAATCAGCCCAAATGCCCAATAGCCAGCGGCCCAACTTAACCTCACATTTTTGGCTTGCTGGCCCATCTGCCCATCTGCCCCAAGAAGCACACCGCGCCGGCCAACCCCGAATCGACTCCCTCCCTGCGGGCCGTGCGCCGAGCCCGCGCCGCCCGCAACCCTAGCGGCCCGGCGGCGGGCTGGCACCGCGCGCGCCCGATGCGCCACCGCCGCTCGCCGCCCCCGGCGGCCGGCGGTTTGCCGGCCGGCCGCGCGCGCGGCCCTCGCGCCGCGCCGCACGCAACGCGCCCGCCGGCCGCGGTGTCGGCGGCGCCCGCCGCCCCCGCGGCTGCGGGCGGCCGCGCTTCGCGTGCGCCTCGCGGCTGCGCCGCGGGCCCGCGGTCGGCCGGTGCCGGTCGTGGCTTCCCGGCTTGCGGCTTGCGCCCTCGCCGGAGATAGGGGCGCCCGCGCGCCGGAGCCCGGGACTCCGGGGAGGATTGAAGAACCGAGAAGAGGGCAAGAGGTCGAAGAGCAAGAGCCGAAGAACCGATGGACGGGATGAAGGGTCAGAGCAAGAAGAGATGCAGGACGACGACTCTGACATCTTTCTTTTCTCCGGCTCCTACCCCGGTAATTTCATCAGGCCCCTCTTTTGTGGAACAACCAGAACCAGAAATAGGTGGAACATCAGGCACAGAACAACAGGAAATAGGAGAAACTAGCAATGTCAATGTGAATGATGAACCGGAAACAGAGGGAATGGTTGGTAGCAATGATCCTAATGTTGTACTTAATGATGGTGATATTATTTCTGATCCTGGACTACGCATGCCAATTGAGAAAATGAATCCAAATCTTAGGGATGCAGCCATAAGAGCATATATTTTGAAAGGTCCATGCCAACCAAAAGGTCATAAATATCCAGTAAGAAAGATATATGGTCGCAATAGGTCTTTTCATGATAAGTGGTTTGAAAATCATCCATGGTTGGAATATAGTGTTGATAAAGATGTCGCCTTTTGTCTCTACTGTTATCTCTTTAAACAGCCAAGAGCTGAAAATTATGGTGTTGATGCCTTCACGGTTAATGGGTTCCGTGGATGGAAGGATGGGCGTTAACTAATTAATGCTCATGGTAATGGCATCGACCACAATAAGTCTAGAGGGGAGTATGAGGCCTTCAAGAACCAGAGGCAAAGTGTATGACGTGTTATGAGGCGTGAAAGCAAGAAATCTGAGGAGATATATAAAGGTCGTTTGATTGTTGTATTGGGAGTTGTTAGATTTCTTTTATTGCAAGCACATGCTTTTCGTGGACATGATGAATCTAAAAGCTCTAACAACAAGGGGAATTTCTTGGAATTGCTAGAATGGTACAAAAACAAGAATAAAGATATAGCAAATTTGTTCAGTAAAAATCAAATGACCGGGCCCAAGATTCAAAAAAAACCTTTGTAGAGCATGTGCAGAATTGACCACCAAAGCCATTATTGAAGATATTGGGGATGGGCACTTTGCTATTCTTGTTGATGAGGCCCGAGATTGTTCAATTAAGGAGCAAATGGCTGTTGTTTTGAGGTATATTTCTCATATTTGTCTTGCTGTTTTTATTTTAATTATCACTATAATAACCTACTAAAGTTGCTTCTAACACTATGTAGGTATGTCAATGCACGGGGTGAAGTGATTGAGAGATTCCTTGGGTTGAGAGAGGTTGCGGACACAACATCTTCATCTCTAAAAAAGGCTTTGGATGGTATGCTTTCTTTTCATGGGTTATCAATTTCTAGGATTCGTGGGCAAGGGTATGATGGGGCATCAAACATGAGAGGGGAATTTCATGGGTTGCAAAGACGGATATTGGATGAGAATCCACATGCTTTTTACATACACTTTGCTTTGCACACCAATTGCAATTAGTGGTTGTTTCGGTTGCCAAGTGTTGTTCTTCTATCTTTGATTTCTTTGGAACCACCACTTTAATTGTAAACACGATTAATGCATCTTGTAAGAGAAAGGATCAATTGGCCCAACAACATCATGCTAAACTTGTGAATCAATTGGAGACGGGTGAGATTTTTCCGGGTAGAGGGAAAAATCAAGAAACCAACCTTGCACGACACGGGGATACTAGATGGGGTTCACATCATAAAACCTTATGTCGTATTGTTCTCATGTGGGATGCTGTTTTAGAAGTATTGGAGATTGTGGCTGATGATGCATCAAATGGGGATAAAAAATATGCAGCTTCTGGTTTGTTAAGGCAAATTGAGACTTTTGAATATGTGCTGATTTTGCATCTTATGATCAAATTATTGGGCAAAACTAATGACTTGTCACAATGTTTACAAAGGAAAGACCAAAATATTGTTCGAGTCATGTGGGTTTAATTGGGGCAACAATACGTACAATTCATGATGCCCGTGAGGATGGATGGGAGGAATTATTTGAGGAGGTTAAGACTTTTTGTCTCAATCATAATATTGTCATACCAAATATGGAGGATACACTAGCTGTTAGAGGTCGGTCACGGGGGCGTGGAGGGCCATTAGTTACTTACTATCATCATTTCAAGAATGAAATCTTTAATGTGGTGTATGATCGGATAATTATGGAATTCAACAATCGCTTTTACGAGAGGTCTACTAAACTATTGAGATGCATGGCTTTGTTTGGATCCAAAGAATTCTTTTGCCAACTATGACTTACAACAAGTAGTAGAATTGGCTAAGCTTTATGATGCTGATTTTGATGGGTATGAAGTTATGAGTCTTACAGAACAACTTAGAGTGTTTATGAATGAGGTGAGAGATGACCCCTCATTTGCAAATTGTAATGACATTGGTGATTTGGCTATCAAGATGGTTAAAGCTAATATGAACACCAATTTTGCATTGGTTTATCACCTCATTCGGTTAGTCTTGATTTTGCCGGTTGCAACCGCTACGGTTGAAAGAGCCTTCTCGGCTATCAAATTTGTCAAGACAGATTCAAGAAATAAGATGGGTAATATTTGGTTAAATCATCGAATGATATGCTATATTGAAAGAGAGATTTTTGCTAGCATTGACAATGAAAAGATCCTAGAGTATTATCAAGAACTAAAGAGTCAAGAAAAACTACTTCCAAGGCCTCAAAATAATTGTTCTGCTAGTGGTATGTTGCATTGCCATTTATCATTTGTTTACTAATTTATATTTTATATTGCTTGCCTAATTGCTTTTCTACTTGTGTAGGCTCAATTTCGCTTCCTACCATTGATGAAGAAATGGTAGACGAGGACGAGGATTAACCAAATTGGCACTAGTTAGGTAATGCATTACTTTTATGTAGTTTTTAATAAATTTCATTGTATGCTTCAACTTTGAATTGAGATATACTCAAAATCACGATTTTAGTTGTCTTTGTGTGCTATTGTACCGTATTACTTGTTATATTGTCACGTGGGAGGGTTTTGGTAGTTTAATCGCTTTAGCAAGTGGCCCTAGGCGTCAAAAAGATTTCTGTCCGCCACTGGTCGGCGTGGTGTGTTGTCATCGTGCTTGAGCACGCGGGCGCCTCTGTCCGTCGACCTGGCGTCGTCTCCGTACTATATATACGGCACCGACTCCGTATGGGACGTCGGTGGCCAAGCTGCGACGACGGCGGGCAGATAGGCTTGCCGGTGAAGGTCGTCGAGGACTCAGCGACAACCTGGCTCTTCTTCTTTGCTCTACCTTCCGCCTGGCGGCGCTTTGATGAATCACGAAAGTGCAACTTCTTTTCTTCTCCTGGCAGCGGCTTAGTGGAGGAAAGAAAAGATTAACCTTGACTGTGGGGGTATGGGGCCAACGCTTCTGTTCGTTAGGCGCGTAACAATCCGGCATTAGAGCGGTGGACGCATAGAGAGTAGGGGCGGTACGGTGGCGGGTATAGGCGGATCTGGTGAGAAAAACTTTTTGTTTTTGGCAGAAACGCTGACCAAATTGCGATTTTTAGTATTTCATAGTGCTTGCACCCTATCCACTTCCAAAAACATATGACGGGTAGGTCCGGTGTGAGGGTTAAGGCGGACCCGATTTGGGTGAGAAAAGATTTCAATTGTCTTCGCTCCTTATAATATAGATAGATGTAGGAGTACAAGCCATCCAACTTTACACGAAGGGACCAGATTCATAAGACTATTATTCCTTGCCACCCACGGCATTGCATGCTTCCAAGGAAAAAAAAGCCTCTGCAACTTTCTTTGAAAGATCCTTCTTTTCTAGTATATTGTCTTTAAAGCTGTAAGATATCGTTTTAATATTTTCCTCTCAAATGAAACCAGTTGACCGGCAAGCCACTCTTCGAAGTGTCAGCTTACTAGTCTAGCTTGAGGAGTGTTTTTTTTTCGAGAATACATCGCATAGGCTAGTAGGATCCGCAGTGAGCAGTGTTTTCTCTCTCACTCATTTGTTTCAGCCACGGGTCATCTGTTCATTCTTCGTTACGATTCGACCGAGAAAAAAGATAGTAGAAAAAAGAGAGTACGATCCACGTTCACGTTCACCTTCCATTTGAACCTTGGGAATCCACCACCAGGCCAGAAACGATTTGTCCTGGCACTATCAAATTAGCGTGCTGGCGGGTGCAACTATCAACCGCTAGCAAAGTGGGGCGTAGGGGCGCCGGGACAGCAACCGCCGGCATTAAAGCATCATCTTTGTTGGCGGGCGACATAAGCGACCCACGAGCAAAAATGGTACCATTTATCTTTGGCGTACGAGTTATGTCGACCGCTAACATAGAAGGTTTAGTGGGGGCAGCCTACATAAGCCAACCGCCAAAGCACAAATGGTCTCATTTATCTTTGGCGGGTAGCTTATATCGACCCGACGGGGATCTTTACTACTGGTGGCTTTCATATGCACCCGCCAACACAGTGAAGCTGAAAATAGCTTGAAATTGATACAAGTCACCAATATTTCAACATGCATGGACAACAACAACAAGTAAAATTCAAAACTGAAATATCAACAAAAACTGCATCTTAAAAAGGTTTATTTCACACAAACAACATGCATGATGACAAATGTTTCAAAGCACACTTAAAACCAACACAAATCAAAGTACGGGGGCCTCACTCACAAATCAAGACAACTTTGCCTCACTCAAATTTCTTAGATAGTCCGGCTGTGATATAGCTACCAAGCACTAAACCTATTATCAAGACCACAACAACGAGGATGGTGCCCTGGATGTAGAATCCTTGATTTTTGTTGTGCTTCTTCCGATAACCAATTTCCGCCATAATGTCATTAAGTTGCCCTCTATGGTCGCAAGTTCAAGCCTCGTTTCATTACTCGCTATCTTCAAATCACTCATCCCCACCTTCGGATCGAAATGACACACTTCATCCGATTCCATTGTTCCGAATTTCGAATTTGCTTGTGGTGGCTCCTGCACCTGCCCCGGCGGATACACAACACTAGACGGTTGTGCCACTCCTGGTGCCTCTTCCGGCGTTGCACCAACTGAACTGCTGAACGACTAATAGTTTGGCGGCAGCAAATGAGAGTGAAATTTTTTCAAATGGTTGATGTATTGATTTTCCCAATAAATTTCTTGACATGATTTAGGGCCCTCCTAAAAGAATAAATAACAAATGTGGCTTCCATCAATAAATTGGATAATTATACAGACATAAAATTATATCAACCAAATCATTAATAATCAACAAATGTGGATAATTCTATATCTACCGAATCACTAATAATCAACAAATGTGGATATTATTGCAATTATAGAAGCAAGTTTACATATTAAATTATTAGTTTGTCATTAAAATTATTAGCTTCAATAATTAAAATTATAGAATTTAGTTTTGTTTCCGTTTTTTACACATTAAATGAAGCATAGAGCATATGGAGTTTATAATAGAATTAATTTTATAGGTTATTTAAGATGGAACATAGAGCATGGATGTATGGCATACGGAGAAATTCGTCTACATTCTTGACAGAGTTAACAAACTTTTTTGAGGTTGTGCAGAAGCATGCCCAAATTTCTAGGACAAAGCAAATACATTGTCCATGTTGTGATTGTTGCTACAAAATTGTGTGGGAAGATATTAATGCCATCAAGATGTATTTGATAAAGCATGGTTTTGTGAAAGGATACAAAACTTAGTCCCACCATGGTGAAGCGAAAAGTACTTTCAACAATGCGGACATCGGCACTAGGTATGATGAAGTGGGTGATGAAGATGCGGATGAAAATGATCATGTCATGATGGATGATGCTTTTGGTCGTGAAGATAAAAATGACGATCAAACGATGCACCACGGGTGGACGAGGAATGTGATGTTGATATGGAAGAAATGTTGCGCCACATTGAACCGGAGGTGTTGCTAGCGAGTGCTAAAGGGTTAATTTTGAGACACTAAAGAAGGCAACAAAGGACCATATGTATAAGGGTTGTGGGAAGGAGTGGACCGTGTTGCGTTTCATGCTTTGAAGGATCGGATGGCGACTAGAGAGGGGGGGAGTGAATAGGAGCCGGTAAAAATTCTTCTCAAAGAACACGGCCTATACCCTAGTCAAATCCCGATCACACACAAGCGATGGATCGAATCACACGCCAATCGCCAAGACAACGAGGTTATGGATCAACCTCTAGCCTTAGGAACGATTCCTTGAATCACACGCGGAAGCACAAGAAAGGAATGGAGGAATCGAACCAAGAAGCAAAGCACTTAGGCTGCGGCGGACCGTCCCGGCCGGGGAGGGGCGGACCATCCGCACGGGCCACGCGGACCGTCCGGCCGCGCGCGGAGTGTCCGCACACACACCGCGGACCGTCCGACCCCGGGCCGCGGACCGTCCGAAAAAGCAAACAGAACCTCCAGAGACGACCCCGAATAACGGACCGTCCGCGGGGAGCACGCGGACCGTCCGCTAGGCACCCGCGGACCGTCCGCCCGCCGCTCGGCGGACCGTCCGAAACTTCGCCCAACCAAAACTCAAAGCCATGACGGATCGAAACGAAAGGCGAGCAAGAACACGAAGAACACTCGACGAACAACAACCGCGCGGACCGTCCGCCGACACCCGCGGACCGTCCGCCGACACCCCGCGGACTGTCCGCCCTACACGGACATAACGAAAAAAAGCCGCACGACCCCGAAGGTCAACTCCCCCAAATCATCATCGGATTTCCCAAACGGTAGAAGGTTTGTGAAGACAAGGGTTTGGGGACTAGAAAAGCGTCACACAAGGATGCTATAGCCCAAAAATCTTGCATCCTAACTCCCTAAAACACCGGGAATCGCGAATCCTTTGAGCACCACCAAAAGCTAGAGTACCGAACGAAAATCCTTGAATCGAAGTGGTTTCCGGCGTTTGAGGGCACAAGATCAGTCACAAAGATGCACTAGACATCCATCCATGTTTCCCTCAAAGAAATCCGGGGAGAAACCCACTCAAATCCACGGAATCACACCGAGAACAAAGGCACCAAAGACAAGCACGAAAAAGACCACGGAAAACACAACTCCGAATCTTCTATACAAACCAGGAAAGATTCACAAGGTCTAGCATGCCGCCCTAGCATCCATCCCTCTCATCAAATCTCACATGAAGCTCTCATGCTAGCCTAGAGAAAATGGAGAAGAAAATAGCTACGAAAATGAGAAATGGGAAGGGGGAAATGAAACCCTAAGTCGCGGAGAGAGGGAGCCATCCACACACACTCATGGCTTATATATCAAGTCACGTCGAGTGGTAAATTACTCGACTACCCCTAACTTAACTACTGGCGATACAACCCACGTAGGGGCATTTAGGTAATGTTTGTGGGTCTTGCCATCGGACGGCCACGCCTTTGCCGCACCCCGCGTCCTCCCGACGCAAGCCATGCGATCCCGCCGCATGTCCTCCGCCTCGAAGCTTCCCAACATGCCCGGATCCCGTCTCCGTCGTGTTGGGCTCTCGGACTTGGTTTTGAGGCCCAAACCAAGAAACCGTCCTCCGATGGTTTTGTGGGCAAACCACCAAACCCCTCGTGCTCGGTCCGCCTCTCGCCAAACCTCTTGACTCGACCGCCACCGTGCACCGCTCGATTGTCCATGACTTCGTCTTGCTCGTGTCGCCACCATGTGGCCCGCACCCGGCCCCGCCGTCCACCGGGTCCCTCGAACCAAGCCTACTTGTCTCTCCATCTCTCGGAGGCCCCTCAAGGCCGAAGACCTTTCGCGCCCATTCTTCACCCGCAACAACACGAACTAGGACGCGGCCTACACCCGCACACTAAGCCAAGAGTCGGTCCAACACCCGTTGTCAATCACTCATCACTGAGGAGCGGTCATCCATCGACCACTGGGACGCTCCTGGTCCTCAATCTGCCCCTTGATGAGTGCATTGACAACACACAACGCGAAATGAAATTCAGAGGAAGAAGGAATGGAAGAAGAAAGAAAAACAAAGAAGCTCAAATCATGACCAAAACTAAAGAAAGGCAAAGAAAGGTCACAAGCCAAGCAAAGCACCAACTCCACATGGAAAAACAGCAAGAAAGCTCCCCCTGAACAAATGCAAGCTCCCCCTGAACATGTGGATGCAAACTTCCAAATTTTAGCTCACCTCTTCTAAATTTGCATTAAGCTCACCTTTTCTCCCCCTTGTTGACAACGTATGAATCAAGGTGAAAATGCGGAATGTAGAACAAAGCATAAAAACATCTACATGAGCTTCTCAAATAGGCCCAATCTAGTGTCAAAGGCTAGAAATGAGACAAAGATCACACATAGGAATCATAGCATAGACAAAGCATTGCCACAAGTAATATATGAAAATACAAGCATGTGACAAAGCAAAATTTTCAGATTTAGGCAGTTTTACCAAAAGAAGGCTCGCTTCACATGTAAAAGCCTATCCATGTCACACTCGAGCCACAAACATGCATACCACTCAGAGATCATACAAGGATATCAAATTCTCAACAAAAGATCATTGTAAACACCTATAAAGCAAAGCATGTCATGTCAAAGCTCATGAGCCATGTGTCCACTTCGGGGAGACTTCTCCACTGGTGAACATCATGCAACATGTTTTGCACCCATATGTGAAAGATACGACATTTTAAGCATAGACATGATGGATGGAGCATTTTTCAAGCATACACACTTCTTTTCAAGATTAATTCATTTCATGGTACATGAAGTGCCTTTGCGACAAAAAGAAGCTTATGCTCCCCCATGAATGCAACATAGGCTAAACATTCACAATGATATTCGGCCTTTGGCCCAAATGCAAGAAAATGACATCCAAGCACAATCTAAGCATGAAAAGCATATTTAGACCAAACTGCGACATGGATACACTACTACACATGAGTGGAGCACATTTCACCAAAAATTAGTCAAGATTAGCATTTATTTCAAAAAGGGCTATCTCACCACACATATATCTCAAATATTCCAAGAGCATAGCCTCACATCACCATTTCTCCACACATATGACCAATATCTCACAAATAGCCAAAGAGACTCAAATAAGGCATATGAAAGAAGCTCATCATCCTAAAATGCAATATGATACAAATGCACCATGATATATGACAAGATGGCTATCCTACCAAGGTTTATACATCAAGCAAAGCATGTATATACATCAAAGTAAACATGGTATGATACATATGATACAAAAGAAAAACCCCCAAGACTCAACTAGAAAGGGCAACAAATCCCAAGTTCCCCCCGCAAGCGCACAAATGTAGCTTGGTCGAGAGGCTTTGTGAAAATGTCGCAAGCCGATCTTGGGTAGGGACATGGCTCAACACAATGGTCCCTTTCTCCACATTGTCTCTCAAGAAATTATACCTCACTTCTATGTGTTTGGTTCTAGAGTGAAGCACTGGGTTTTTGGCTACGCTTATGGCACTGGTGCTATCACAAAGAAGTGGGATTTGGTTGCACTCCTCACCAAAGTCTCTCAAAGTGTATGAAATCCACAACGAGCTGGGAACAACAACTCGGGGCTGCAACATACTCCGCCTCGGTGGTAGACTGAGCTACACTAGACTGCTTGCGGGAAGACCATGAAACCAACGAAGACCCAAGAAACGGCAAGTACCGAAGTAGACTTCCTCTCGACTCGACAACCGACAAAATCCGCATCGGAAAAACCATGAAGAGAAAGAGTCGAGGAGGAAGAATACCAATGGCCAAGACCGAGGGCGGACTATAGGTACTCGAAGATCCTCTTGACGGCTCGTCGATGTGATGTCCTCGGCGAAGCACGAAAACGAGCGCACGGACACACACACTAAACCGTATGTCCGGCCTCGTCGCCGTCAAGTAGAGGAGGGAGCCGATCATGCTCCGGTACTCTCGGCCGGTCAACCGGTTCTCCGTCCTCATCCGCATCCAAAGTGGTCGTACTCCCCATGGGAGTCGACATCGACTTCACATCTTGCATCTGGAACTTCCTCAGCATGTCTTTCGTGTACTTGGTCTGATGTACAAATGTTCTGTCCTTCACTTGCTTGATCTGCAGCCCGAGAAAGTATTGCAACTCGCCCATCATGCTCATCTCGAACTCCCTACTCATCTCTTATGCAAACTTGGCAACAAGGTTATGTGACGAGCCACCAAAGACAATATCATCCACATATATCTGAACAATCAACAAGTCATTTCCATGCTTGAGGAGAAACAAGGTCCTATCCATGGTACCCATCACAAACCCTTTGCTCAATAGAAAACCTCTCAATCTCCCATACCAAGCACGGGGCGCCTGTTTCAACCCATACAGAGCCCTTTTCAACCTATACACCCCGTGTAGGTACAACTCACTCTCAAACCCGGTGGTCGCTTCACATACACCTCCTCCTCTATGACCCCATTCGGAAAGGCACTCTTCACATCCATCCGAAACAACTTGAACCCTTTAGCCACGGCAAAGGCTAGAAGGATCCGATTTGCCTCAAGACGGGCCACGGGAGCAAAGGTTTCCTCATAGTCGATCCCCTCCTTCGACTAAATCCACGAGCAACAAGTCTAGACTTGTTCCTCACAACCATCCCATTCTCACCCTCTTTGTTCTTCCAAACCCACTTTGTTCCTATAGGATGGCAATTTGGAGGTGGCTCAACTAACTCCCACACTTGGTTCCTCTCAAAGTTTTCCAACTCCTCATGCATAGAATTGACCCAGTTTGCATCAGATAAAGCGTGTCCAATGTCCTTGGGCTCAAAGGTGGAAACTAATGCAGCATGAGCAAAATGAGAGGAATTTCTAGACCTTGACCGTGTGGCACGTTCGTCGATGTCCCCGATGATCTTCGACGGGGGATGCACTTCTTGAATCCGCCGGGGAGCCTCACGCCTCGAGACTACCTCCCCCTCAACCTCGCCTTCTCTCGCTCGGTCCTCTTGTCGCACCGTCGTTGTCCATGAAGTAGACGGTCCACGCTTCGTAGTGGTTGTAGGGGAAGTAGTGGGTACACACTCGGCTTCGGGCGCATTGTTCTATCCATCATCATCTCCGGCTTCATCCTTCTCCTCTTCAAAGAGGTCCTCGGCCATCTCCTCTTCACCTGCACATTCAAAGCCAAGAGAGGTACATGGCATTGTCTCGTTGAAGGTTACCTCGCAAGTCTCCATGATTTTGTTAATCTCAAGGTTAAGCACCCTATAGGCTCTAGAGTGGTTTAGCATATCCAAAGAAAATACCATCACTAGACCTAGCCTCAAACTTGTCAAGTTTTCCCTTCTTAAGAATAAAGCACCCAAGCCAAAGACTCGTAAATGACTCACCTTGGGTGCCCGACCATGCATCGGCTCATAACGAGTCTTCTTCTTGAAAGCTCGCAATAAAATCCTGTTGGAGACATGACAAGCCGTATTGACCGCCACGGCCCAATACCTCCTAGGAGTCCCGTGCTCATCGAGCATTGTCCTAGCCATCTCGCAAAGAGTCCGATTTTTCCTTTCCACAACTCCATTTTGAGGGGGCACATAAGGGGTCGAATACCGATGTTCAAGACCTAGATCACGACGAAGGCATCAAAACAAGAGTTCTTGAACTCTGAGCCATTATCACTGCGGATAGCTCGGATGGCATTCCCATGCCTCTCGTTTCTCAACCTCACGATCAGATCTCGAACAAAACCAAATGTCTCACTCTTATCCTCCAAGAAAAACACCCAGGCATAGCGAGAGTAATCGTCCACCACAACAAGGACATACCACTTCCCACCCACCGAGCGAACTCGAGCTGGCCCAACAAGGTCCTTGTGCAACGGCTACGTCGGACGCTCGGTCATGACATCGGTCGGGGGTGGATGGGGAGTGGCTACCATCTTGCCATGCCTACACGGAGCGAAAACCAAATCCTTCTCAAGCTTCAACCTCGGCAATCCTCGGACAAGGTCAAGACCACTCAA
This sequence comes from Cenchrus americanus, assembly GCA_947561735.1. Classification (NCBI taxonomy): domain Eukaryota; kingdom Viridiplantae; phylum Streptophyta; class Magnoliopsida; order Poales; family Poaceae; genus Cenchrus; species Cenchrus americanus. The sequence continues at coordinate 194,886,629 of OX387241.1, forward strand.
GCGGGAAACCAAATCAAAGCTCAAGTGTCCCAACCGCCTATGCCATTTCCACAAATCGAAGAAGGACCGGCCATCAAACAGCGAGCAGGACCCAAAGAACGAGAGAAATCAGCCATGAAAATCTGACCCTCGGGGATGATCATACAAACAAGATCACCTCGAGAATCCAAAGAAACGAGACTCACCAGACTTGAAACGCACCTCAAAACTCTCATCAAGCAACTGAGAAACCGAAAGCAAATTGAAACCCAAAGACTTCACAAGAGCAACCCTCTTCAACGTTACCTTGTCACTCACATGCACAACACCCTCAGAAATCACCCTTCCTCGTCCATTGTCCCCAAATGTGATGTACATCTTTTCCTTCACTGGGGTGAGGCTAGAGAACCACTTCTTATCTCCGGTCATGTGTCGGGAACATCTGGAGTTGATCAACCAAATGTTCTCCAAGCCTCCTGCCTGTAGTCAGAAACAAGAACGAGAATGAGCTAACGACTCGACACTGGGGTTAGCACAAAGAAAGTTGAACCAGTGTCGAGCCATCTGCTCAAAAGAGGGGTTAGCAAACATCATTCCCTTGCCACCAAACTTCCCATGTCCCATGGAAGAAGTACGAGCACCACGAGGGGGAAAACGTGGTCCGTAGTTCCTCTGGAACCCAAAGCTGCGATCATCTCCCCTAAACCCGTATTGAGAACGAGTAGGGACGTCCAGCAAAACCACCACGAGCCCGACCAAACCTCTCACCAGCACGCACACCATCATCTCTCCTCTCAAACCTCGCACCACCACCTCTCTGTGGGAACACCGCCAACACTCTTCACACTTCCCACACCCCGTGGAAATGGCACTCTAGGCTCGGGTATACCATGAGACCGGCGATACTGTCCCGGTTTGCTTGCTCCCTAGCAAGCCTCTCAACCCTCTTCCTCTTGTAGCAAAACTCTACTAGATGCCTCTCCTTGCCACAATACTCACACCCGAAGGGGATGGGTTTTGGTTTTGCCTCCGGCTTCTCTCTAGGCTTCTCACCCACAAACTTCACCGGTTTACGGAAGTCATTTGTCTTAGGTGGGAATTTGGGTGGATCTTGGGTTGTGTCAAGCTTGTTGCAAAGGTGGTTGGGCTTTGGTGTGAAAGAGTTCTTGGGTGCTTTTGGAAGTGGGACTTGGATATCTCCGATCACCTCAAACTCGGGGTTAGACTCAACACACTTCTCATACACACTCTCCCCAATGTTCTCTCCCACTTTCTTACCCAACTTCTCAAACCCCAAACCACGACCATCGGCTCTCTTGAACTCCTCAATCATGATTTTCAATTGAGGTTCCCCTCCGAACAACCAACCCAACACCTTCCTCAAATAGTCATTCTCCTCATAGATGACATCCAAACGGGAAGTAAGTTCAAGATTGCGCAATGTAACTTCATCACAGCTAGTGCATGCATTGACAATAGGAGATTTCAAAGAAGCTTCCAAAGTGCTAATAGTAGAACGAGCATCAACAAGCTTAGCATGCATAGTAGGACATGATTTACAAGCACCAAACAAAGTGGGTCTAGCCTTAAGCTCATCATACTCGGTCCTAAGAGCATCTAGTTTAGCCAAAGTGGAAGCATTCTTCTCATTAAGCAACTTGATCTCATTCAACCATGCATCACACTCAAGACACTCAACATCATCAGGAGTAGTAGGAGCAAGTTTCAAAGAGTCATTCTCAAGTTTCAATTCAAGCAATTTGGACTCTAACTCTCCTACTCTCTCACTAGCATTCTCAAGTTGAGCCCTAAGATCTTTCCTCATCTTCTTAGCATCTCTCAACACACTATCACGGTTGTCAATCAAGCCATTCAACCTAGTGATCTCAGCAAGAAAAGAGTCGGGGTCACGATTTACCTCATCCTCCGAGTCGGAGTCGCCGTCTTCCTTCTCGCTCTTCTTGCTTGCTCGAGCTATGGTCCATCCCACAAAAGCCTTCAAGCGCCACACGGCTCAACCCACCGAGGTTCCGGCTTGCACTCTTCTTGCCCTTGAGCCTCCCGGCGTCTTCATCTTCACTTTGCTTGAGCTTGATTGCGTGTCACTTGAGCTTGAGTCGACGTCGCTCGCACCGGCCACCATGGCTCTTGCCTTGTCCTTCTTGTAGCCGCCCTTGCTCGGTCGCCGCTTGTCCTTGTCCTTGCTCTTGGACTTGTCGAAGTGCTTGCCCTTGGAGGAGTACTTGTCTTCACGCCTCGGGTGCGCCTTATACTCGCTCATCTTGTACTTGTTATTCTCCGCTTCCGGCACTCGGTGATGAAGTGGCCACGCTTGCCACACTTGTAGCACGTCCCCGAGCTCCGCCTTGCATTCCTCCGACTCTCGTGTAGTCGATCAAACCTTCTTGAGAGCAAGGCCGGCTCCTCCTCGCCCGAGCACATCAAACTTCTCATCCGGGATAGACATAAGAGAAGTCAAGTAAAACTGTCGATAGAAAGGGTTAGCTTTGCCCTTTGATCCACCCACAAGAGCAAGACTATGGTCAGTCGAGCCCTCATGCTTGGATTGCAACTTCCTGTCAACCTCAGCCGACTTGAGCTTAGAAAAGAGGTCATCCAACTCAATGGTCAAATATTGCCCAGACTCCTTGATGGCCTCAACCTTAGCACCCCAAATATTTGGGTCCAAGACATGCAAGAGCTTCAAAGCCTGATCATGCTCGATGTAAGGAAAATCCTCAACATTAGCTTTCATGTTGTTCACGATGGCGGTGAACCTCTGAAACATCGCATCAATGTCCTCACCGGAAAGTGGAGTGAAGTTCTCATATTGCATCCGGTAAGAGACAAAGAGGCGAGCCTTCACATGGTTATCACCACCGTGAGCAACCAACAACTTCTCCCAAATTTGCCAAGCAAGATTCAAATGGCGAACACGCTCAAACACGGGATCACACAAGCTCGGACCAAGTGATCAACGACTTTTGCATTTGCCTCATACATGGCCTTAGCACCGGCATCGGTCACCATAACGATATGGATGTTGACCGGAATAGCATAGGTCTTGTCAAGCACAATGAAATCCAACAACTTGCCACGAAGAAAGATCATCATACGAGCCGCCCACTTGTGGTAACCCTTCCCATCGAAGTGCGGCGGACCGCCCCGCTCAACGTACGCCATCTTAGGATTCAAGACTTGTCAAAGTCACAAAGAATCCGACACCAAGCTCTGATACCAATTGAAGGATCAGATGGCGACTAGAGAGGGGGGGAGTGAATAGGAGCCGGTAAAAATTCTTCTCAAAGAACCCGGCCTATACCCTAGTCAAATCCCGGTCACACACAAGCGATGGATCGAATCACATGCCAATTGCCAAGACAACGAGGTTATAGATCAACCTCTAGCCTTAGGAACGATTCCTTGAAGCACACGCGGAAGCACAAGAAAGGAAAGGAGGAATCGAACCAAGAAGCAAAGCACTCGGGCTCCGGCGGACCATCCGGCCAGAGGGGCGGACCTTCCGCACGGGCCACGCGGACCGTCCGGCCGCCGCCGCGGACCGTCTGCACACACACGCGGACCGTCCGACCCCGAGCCACGGACCGTCCGAAAAGCAAACGGAACCTCCGGAGACGACCCCGAATAAAAGACCGTCCGCGGGGAGCACGCGGACCGTCCGCTAGGCACCGTGGACCGTCCGCCCGCCGCCGCGGACCGTCCGAAACTTCGCCCAACCAAAACTCAAAGCCACGACGGATCGAAACGAAAGGCGAGCAAGAACACGAAGAACACTCGATGAACGACACCGCGCGGACCGTCCGCCGACACCCCGCGGATCGTCCGCCCTACACGGACGAACGGAAAAACCGCACGACCCCGAAGGTCAACTCCCCCAAATCATCATCGGATTTCCCAAACGGTAGAAGCTGTGGAGACAAGGGTTTGGGGACTTGAAAAGCGTCATGCAAGGATGCTATAGCCCAAAAATCTTGCCTCCTAACTCCCTAAAACACCGGGAATCGCGAATCCTTTGAACACCACCAAGAACTAGGGCACCGAATGAAAATCCTTGAATCGAAGTGGTTTCCCGGCGTTTGAGGGCACAAGATCAATCACAAAGATGCACTAGACATCCATCCATGTTTCCCTCAAAGAAATCCGGGGAGAAACCCACTCAAATCCGCGGAATCACACCGAGAACAAAGGCACCAAAAACAAGCACGAAAAAGACCACGAAAAACACAACTCCGAATCTTCTATACAAACCAGGAAAGATTCACAAGGTCTAGCATGCCGCCCTAGCATCCATCCCTCTCAACAAATCTCACATGAAGCTCTCATGCTAGCCTAGAGAAAATGGAGAAGAAAATAGCTACGAAAATGAGAAATGGGAAGGGGGAAATGAAATCCTAAGTCGCCGAGAGAGGGTGCCATCCACACACACTCATGGCTTATATATCAAGTCCCGCTGGAGTGGTAAATGACTCGACTATCCCTAACTTAACTACTGGCGATACAACCCATGTAGGGGCATTTAGGCAATGTTTGTGGGTCTTGCCATCGGACGGCCACGCCTTTGCCGCAACCCGCGTCCTCCCGACGCAAGCCATGTGATCCCGCCACGTGTCCTCTCGCCTCGAAGCTTCCCAACACGCCGGATCCCGTCTCCTCGTGTTGGGCCCTCGGACTTGGTTTTGAGGCCCAAACCAAGAAACCTTCCTCCGATGGTTTTGTGGGCAAACCACCAAACCCCGCGTGCTCGGTCCGGCCTCTCGCCAAACCTCTTGACTCGACCACCACCGTGCACCGGCTCGATTGTCCATGATTTCGTCTTGCTCGTGTCGCCACCGTGTGGCCCGTACACGATCTCGGCGTCCACCGGGTCCCTCGAACCAAGCCTACTTGTCTCTCCATCTCCCGGAGGCCCCTCAAGGCCGAAGACCTTTCGCACCCGTTCTTCACCTGCAACAACACGAACTAGGCCGCGGCCTACACCCGCACACTAAGCCAAGAGTCGATCCGGCACCCGTTGTCAATCACTCATCACTAAGGAGCGGTCATCCATAGACCACCGGGACGCTCCTGGTCCTCACATGTTCCAACTTCGATTGTGAAGGCAAAATTTGGATGGTCGGACAATAGTTTTAACGAACTCCTTACTTTGTTGGCCAATCTACTCTCGAAGCCTAACTTGGTCCCAAGAAACGCATATGAAGCAAAGAAGATTATCAACCCATTGAAGATATGAGTGCAAAGAATACACGCATGTAGGAACCATTGCATATTGTATCACGGTGACTATGCGGGAACGGAGAAGTGTCCAAATTGCGACGCTAATCGTTACAAAAGTAATGCCGATTTTGCCGTGGAACGGGTCATTGCATCTAAAGGCACGAAGAGGAAGGTGGGTGGAAAGAAAAGTGTATTTTCTCAAGTTAAGGAGGGGTATAGTATTGGTACCGACATCGCTACTCAACGTAAAGTCCCCGCATTGGTGATGTGGTACTTGCCGGTGGAGGATCGTCTAAAGCGATTGTTCTCGAACCCAAAGACCGCCGAACTAATGACTTGGCACGCGAGATCGCCCGGAGAAGTCCGATGGGAAGCTTCAACATCCTTCGATGCTCGGCGGTGGAGGACCTTTGATTCCAAGCACAAAGAGTTTAGAGAAGAAAAAAAGAAATATAAGGTTCGCATTAAGTACGGATGGTATGAATCCATTTGGTGAAAGAAGCGACACGCACAACACATGGCCGGTGTTGATGACCATATACAACCTCCCCCCGGCTATGTCACAAGAGAAAGTTCCTTTTGCTTACCATTCTAATCCAAGGACCGAAGCAACTTTGGTATTGATATAGATGTCTTCCTGGAGCCATTGGTGGAAGAAATGGAGAAGTTTTGGAAACATGGGGTTGAGATGTGGGATGAGTACGAAGGGAGACATTCACACTTAAGACAATTATCTTTGTTACCATTAATGATTACCCTGCCCTATTTTCTTTGTTTGGTCGAGAAAAAAGGAAAAACAAGCTGTGTAGTTTTTTTGAATGATACAATATCTCGTGTACACGAAAGGATCTCGAGAGACAACGTGTATATGGGGCACGGACGGCGGCTACTAAGGACTCACAAGTACCGTAAGATGGCGGACTATTTCGATGCAAAGATTGAGAAAGACTCTTTTGCCCCACAACCGGCCACCGTAGAGAACCGTATTTGAAATGTGTCGAAGGTCAAGTTTAAACTTGGTAAGAAATCAAAAGGTGATGTTGATGATAATTCAAAAAGTGGAAGGAAGGAGGCTGAAACTACAAAAAACATTGAAGTGCCTTTCAAGAAAATGTCTACATTTTTTAAGTACTTGCCACACCGGGAAGATTTGACGGTGCGCCATGCCATCAATGGGATGCATCTTCGAAGAATGTGTTTGAAAGCACAATGGGATTCTTAGGCTTAACGGGAAAGGTAAAGGACGGACTAAAGTCGCGTAAGGATCTTGTTGACCTAAAAATTAGGCAAGAACTCCACCCACAACCACGTCCTAATGGTAAGCAGTACCTTCCACCTGCTAGCTTCAACTTAACACAACATGAGAGGTTGACTATTGGCAAATGCTTGCACGGGCTGAAAGTGCCAACCAAATTTTCATCCAACATCCGATCATTGGTCTCGTTGAAGGACATGACGCTTACTTGGTTGTAACTCTCATGATCGTCATGTGATGATTACTTGTTTTTCTCGCGATTGCGATCCGAGCCGTCAAACCAGTATTTCTTAAGATGGTCATCACAAGGATGTGCTACTTTTTCAACGTCATTTCACGGAAAGTGGTAGATTGTGTAGAGTTGGCAAGGCTTCGACTGTTTATGTCGAAACTCAAGCCCGGCTCGAGATGTGCTTCCCTCCGTCATTTTTTGATATCATGGAACATCTAATGATCCACATGGTCGAGCAAATTACTTGAACTAGGACCTATGTACTTTCATCGGATGTGGACATACGAATGGTTCATGTCGATTCTCAATGGATACATGAGAAACAAGGCATTTCCGAGAGGGAAGAATGATTGAGAGCTACCATACGAAGAGAGTGTTGATTGTTGCATAGACTACATAAAAGATAAGAGAGCGATCGGTTTACCGTAATCTTGACACGAAGGCGGATTGTTTGGGAAAGGGACCATTGGAAGGAAAAGATTCATTGATGAGGACAACCAACAACCGGAGAAAGCACATGCTAGTGTTCCGCAACAAGCGGAGCCATTTATCGTGCAACACAAAAATAAGATTCATGAGGAAAATGATAGTCGGACCAAGGATTGGGTCGGCAAAGAGCAAAAGTGTCGTTTCCCATCATGGTTAAAGGAACATGGGCATCTATTTCAAGGAAATTCCATAGATGACACAACGTTGACCAGGTTGGCAAATTGGTCCAACAAGCAATGTTACCTCATGGCAAGCATACGAAATTAATGGGTACACCTACTATACGAAGGCGAAAGACAACAAGAGTGTTGCGTATCAAAATAGTGGTGTTCGCATAGATGCGATTGATAAATCCGGAAACAACATCACTTACTACGGCTTCATAGAAAAAAATATGGGAACTTGACTATGGAGAGAATATCGGGTTCCCCATGTTTCGGTGCCAATGGGTCAAACACCCGAATGGCGTTACGGATGACTCTTATGGGTTGACACTTGTAGACCTTGCCAATGTAGGTTACAAAGACGATCCATGGGTACTCGCCGAGCGTGTTGCACAAGTTTTCTACATTGCTGATCCTTTGAATGTGAAGAAGCACATTGCCGTCTCCGAAAACAAAGAATTCTAGGAGTATAAGGTGAAATTGAAGTTAAGGATTACAATTAGTTCTTGGAACTAGTCTTGTTCAAAGATCATGAGAAGAGAATAAAAAAATTGAAGCCGGCATTCCTAAGTCGGAGAAGCCATGGTTACATACAGACTGTGAAAGGAGAATTGTTAAAGGATAAACTTGCACTTCTTATTAGTCGGGCTTGATGTATCACTTGTACGACTTTATATAATTAGTGCTGTTGTAAGACATTCAATCAATTTAGGAGAGTTTTGGAAGTTTTGATGAAATGAGACTCGCCCCTTATACTTAAATTCAAATTATGGAAATTATGGTTTCAATTAGTGTTTGAATATTTGAATTTATGTATATGAGGTGTTTTGTCATAAAAAAAGGTTTGCATTTGAAAAGGTTAGTTCAAATGAGACTCTAGGGTTAAACAACCTATAACTCATTAGGTGTATGAACCTATTTGAACTAACCTTTTCTAACTAGGACTTCTTTTACAAAAAACACACCCCCTATACTTAAATTCAAATATTTTATGATACCTTGGGAAGTTTCAATGAAATTTGAACAATTTAAGCCCCTGTTTCAAATTTTGCAAATTATGGAAAACACTATGCTGGCGGGCATCTTAAGAAACCGCCAGCGGTGAGACACACCGCTGGCGGTTATCATAAGTCAACCGCCAGCACAGTGGTTTGCCAAAATTTAAAATTTTGAAATCCTGGCCTTGAAAGTTTTCAAAATTCTTTGAAACTTCCAAAAATTATCATAAAATATTTGAATTTATGTATATGAGGTTTTTTGTTATAAGAAAAGGTTTGAATTTGAAATGGTTAGTTCAAATGAGACTCTAGGGTCAAACAACCTATAACTCATTAGGTGTATGAACCTAGAGTCCTATTTGAACTAACCTTTTCTAACTAGGACTTATTTTAAAAAAAGCATACTCCCTATACTTAAATTGAAATATTTTATGATACCTTGGGAAGTTTCAATGAAATTTGAACAATTTAAGCCCCTGTTTCAAATTTTGCAAATTATGGAAAAACACTATCCTGGCGGTTACCGTAAGTCAACCGCCAGCACAGTGGTTTGCCAAAATTTGAAAATTTGAAATCCTGGCATGAAATTGTTCAAAATTCTTTGAAACTTCCAAAACTTATCATTAAAAATTTTAATTTATTTATAGGAGGTATTTTGTCATTTGAATTTGAAAAGGTTTGTATTTGAAAAGTTAAGTTCAAATTCTTTCAAATCACAGCGTTGGCGGGCGTTTATGATAACCGCCAGCGAGAATTCTCACCACTGGCGGTCACTTAAGTCACCCGCCTGTGGTAAGGATCACAGCTGGCGGTTGTCTAATGTGACTCGCCAGTGGTGGCCAACCGCTGGCGGTTGCCTTATATGGCTCGCCAGTGGTGATTCCATCTATATATACACGAGACGCGCTCTCGAAAATTTTCTAAGTCTGTCGCGAAACGAAACGACGGCGTCAGGCTGCCAAATTTTCCTACTAAGCGCCGCCATCGTCCCCGACCACCGCCGCCCCTCCGACCATCCCGCCGTCCTCCAGGAGTGCCAGGCCGACCTCCACGAGTGCCCCGCCGTCGTCTGCGAGGGCACCGCCCCTTCTCCCCGTGGACCGCCGCCGTCTTCCGCTAGGGCGCCGCCCCTTCTCCCATGGACCACCGCCGCGCCGTCGTCCCGCGGCGCCCCGCCGACCGACGACCTCCTCCCCGAGCGCCACCGCCCCTCTTCCCTACCGGGATGATGTCCTCCTCCCCACCGGCCGCTTCCCCAACCGCCGACCAAGAACCACCGTTGACCGCTCCGCCGCCGCCGACACCGCCGCCACCTCCACCGACAGCTTCGCCGCCCCCGCTCGCCACCGACACCTCATCTCCTCACCGCTCGGCACACATGGAGGCCGGGGATGGGGTTGGCGGCGTAGCAACGACAGCCCCGGCTTGTTTGGTTTTTTTCTTTTTTTCAAAATGCAATTACATGTGTTAAAAATGTGGATAAATATATTGTGGATAAATGCAATTACATGGATTGTGGATAAGTAGATTTAAAATGTTACAAATGGACTATGGATTTAATTTTATTAGTTTTGTTGTATAAATAATTAAATATGGACTATGTATTGTGAATAAATAGATTTCTTTTATAAAAATGGATTATGCATTGTGTATAAATAGATTTATTATAAGTATGGACTATGGATTGTGTCTAATTTTTAAATAGATTTATTATATGGACTATGGATTTAATTTTATTAGTTTTGTTGTATAAATAATTAAATATGGACTATGGATTGTCGATAAATAGATTTAATTTATAAAAATGGATTGTTGTATAAATATGGACTATGGATTATTGTATAAATATGGACTATGGATTATGGATTATCTATGATCAAATGTTAACAGTGAACAATCGATGAGGAGGAATCTAGTGATAGTGTTATAATGGGATACTATGAAACTCCCTCTGAGTATGAACCAAGCGACCACGACCTCGTAGGCGTCCCGAAGACGATGATGTTGATTACGAACCAAGCGATAATGAGGTCTGCATGCACATTCACTCAAATTAATGTTTTTTTATTCAATTAAGATATACTTTAAATAGTGTATTATGTGTAGAACAATGATCGATCCCCGCGACGACGTCGTAGAGCATCTAACATTCGTGCCCAAGAGGCAGAAGTCATTTCAGAACCACAACCTTCGGGTACCACTAGGTCTAGTAACCTGAAAAGGAAACGTGGTCATAGAAGAAGAAACCAGATCCCTGAAAGAGGACAACTTGTGAAAGAGGACAATTTGACAAAGGTGAGCCCGTCGAACCTAAGGGGATAGCTGCTAGGTTTTGGAACATCGTCGGTGCAATTGTCAGAGACTAATTGGCATCTTGGATCACAACTACTAATTGGAAGACAGTCCCTAAGGCTACGAAGGATGTATTATGGGCCAAAGTGAAAGAAAAGTTTGTTTATCTGGAAGGTACAGAAAATGCAGGTAGAACTTTTGCTGAGGGCCTTTGTGGAAGAGCTCTTAGGAATTGGAGGTCTACACTTAATACTGAATTTGTCCAGAAATGAAAAGGATGCTAGGGATGTGTATGGTAACATTCCGCTAGCGATCCGGGGAAGAATTCGTAGATCGAAGAAGATGGCGAAGCGGTAGCTCCGAGTGTCCAACAAAAGGAGAAGGCTATGAAAGGCTGCCGAGAACTCCCATCTCTTGGGTTCGGGAGGATATCTTCGCCAAAATGGCAAAATGAAGGAAGGAGGAAGAAGAAAAGAGGGTAGCTGGTTTACCAACAATTTTTGAAGGCATGGATGAGTGTAGCACGAATTGGATCGTTGCTCGAGTTCCGGCTATAGCACCCGACGGTAATGTTTCATTCCGAAGCCCTCACCGAACAAATTTATCGAAAGTTTGGAAGGACTTACGGAAATGCAAAAGAAAGGTCTTTTCGTGCCCGACAGGGAGAAAGATATGCTAACCGCCGCGATCGGAAAGCCCGAGCATCCTCGCCGTGTTTGAGGGATTTCATCTACCTTGCCCTAGGGTAAAGCATTTCGTGAACACCGATCAAGTTATAAAAAGCGAAACCGTTATAAGAAGAAGCTTGAAGACAAGATGAGAAAAATTGCCAAGCAAGAATTGATAGGCTTCTTCATACAATAACAACAACAAGCTTCGTTGGGCCAAGTGCGAGAGAATCTAATATCCGGTGGTTCTAGATAGGTTCCTCCATACTTGATGCTTGCCCGGATCGGAGCCATCCCGACTCCAAGTAGTGTTGGTTCTATTGCTAATGCCAAGCATCCTGTGGATGACATTGTAGAGGATACACCATGCAAGTTGGTTATTTCATATGGAAGAAAACTAGATAAGTTTTGAGAAGTTGGGATAGCCATGGCACTAACGGGTCGTGTGTTTCCGAATCCACCACCACCGCAGTACGCATGGGTTCAAGTTGTTTCGGTTTCGATGAGTCGTGCGAGATTGATATCCCCTCCGAGGATGGGATCGAGCTTCTCGGTGATGCGAGGAACCGGTACATACTTGTGGCATCGTCGAGATATCATACTTAATGCATCACCAAGTCCCCGCTTGCAACCTAGCCAAGAACGAGTACCGCCCGGATCCGGATGCGCAACGGTGGAGTACACAATGGGTGGGGAACATGGAGGCGTTAACAATGACAACAAAATGATGATTGTGGAGTAGGGAGTTAACAATAATGACAACAACGAGCCACAAACTCCTCCGGCATCGGGGGTAGGGCGGGGGCATCATCATCTCCGAAATCTGTTCCAAGACCACAAACTCCTCCGACATCGGGGGGGGGGGCGAGGGGGGGACATCATCTCCGAAATCCGTTCCAAGACCACAAACTCCTCCGACACCGGGGGTAGGTGCGAGGGCGAGGGGCATCATCATCTCCAAAATCTGTTCCAAGACCACCATCTCCTCCGCTAAGACCACCATCACCTCCTCCAGCAACCAAGACGCCAACAACAATACACCGGATGATAAACTCATATGAACCAAAGACGAAATCATCTGATGTTGACTTGTTCTTGAAAGTACTAAAGAATAAACCTAAACAGGATCCAACATCCAGTTAAAGAATCACCTAATGTTCAAGTACTCAAGAAGGCACCAGATGAAAAGCCTTTATCCCGAACCTCTTTTCAAAAACAAAAGTAGGAGCACATACGTATGTTTTCATCGGATGAGGTGCCCGACAAATATGAGCATGGAAAACCATTCTTGTTTAGGTGGCAACTGAACGAAGGGCCGTCAAAATTGATGAGGCTGCATACTTGGATAATGCACGCCATGCAGCAAGGCATTCACACTATCACCACCAATGTCCCGAAATGGGTGTTCAGTCGCTCTTTTAAACGGAAGGTTGTGATCGATTTCCCCGATTTGCATGCGATGTTCCGTCGTGAAAAACTCTACATCAACCTCGCCACCATTTGGTCCATGTAAGTCAACATCCCTAGACGACATCCAAATCTATTGAATTCCATATGTATTGTTATTACCATCCTAAGTAAACTTTTTTGCAGGATGCAAGTATCTGATGAAAAGAAGACAAATGGGAGGTGAAAGGTAGCATATGTTGACCCGCAACAAGTAAGCCAGTCACAACACACGTTCATAATGAGGGATCAACTAAGAAAGCAAATAGAGGAAGAAGCAAAGACACCAAAAGAGAAGGAAGACTTAATAAAGGGTTACGAGAAAGCTAAACTTTACGAGGTGTATGCATACATTGCAAGGGTCATGAGGAAAAACCAACAAAAGGATTCTATCAAGTTTTCTTACCATTTTGAGTAAGATCCTTAAAATAACTATTTCATCATTTGCCTTCGCTTTTTAGTCTATTTATATTAATTATTTTAATTTTATGCAGCGATCATTTCATTTGCTTTCACATGTGTCCGAAGTTGGGAACTGTGGGGGTCTTCGACTCATTACACTATTCGCAGGCTTCTTAGAAGAAAATTATTGTGATTATAAGAAAGTAAGACAACTAAGTGCAACATATAATCACTACTACGTGTATCGGCTATATTTCAAATTGTATTACTAACTTATGTCTTTGTATCCTTAAAGTGCGTATAGGCTATACATACTCAATGGCGGGGAGCACAAGAAGAAAAAATTGGTGATACTACATGCCAAATGGGTAAGAACACTTCTGTTAATAAGTATCAATCATTTTTATCAGAGTTGTACACTTCTGTTAATTAGTACCGATCATTTTTTATTTGTTTACAGTGCTACAAACAACCTCCTGGCAGTGTGCTATGTGGATATTATGTGTGTGAGGTTTTGAGAAATAATGGGAGGTACCGGACGAATCCTGAAGACGTAAGCCTCTTGTTTGTACACAACTATGTATGTGCTAATTATGGTCCTGATGCTAATGCATAACAATCTTCATTTATTGTATTTACGTGCAGATGCCTACCATTGAGGGATCATGGGGGCAACTTGGTGACAATCAAATCACCAACATTTGTGCGGACATAGCGAGATTCATCCTACGTGAGATTTCCCACGAGGGTGGAGAATTCTTCGATAAAGAAGGAGTTTTGACATTAGACGATGGAGAAAGGTTACGTAGATGGGTGTTTTAGGGTTATCTATTATGCACAATGTTTTGTAATGTGACTTATGTATACATTTTTTATTTTAGTTTGGATTATGTGTTTGTGAGACATATATTTGGATTTGGCGGTTAAATACAAATTAAATTACAGTAAATTTAGCATACAAATGCCAATGTGAAAAAAAATAATTGACGAAAATGACAATTTATATACAAATAATAAACAATTATGGGGAATTATATAGGAAATGGAAAAAATGCTTTACGTGGCGGGCGGTCTAAGCAACCGTCAAGCAAAGATAACCCTTGTGCTAGCGGGTCACTTAAACGATCGCCAAGACAAATGGCATTTGTCTTTGGCGGGCCGCTTAAGTAATCGCCAACACCGATGACATTTGTCTTTGGCGGTCGTTTAAGTGACCCGCCAGGCACAAATGGCTCTATGCCTTGGCGGGCCGGCTACCCGCCAGCACAAAGGGCCATTTCTACGGGCTCAAAGTTGCTGGCGGGTGTCGCGCCCGCCAGCAAAAACCGGTTTTAGCCGCTAGGACAAATCGTTTCTAGCCTAGTGCATATCCATTATAGCATTACTGTAGCAAAATTATGAATTAATTATGATCATTAGATTGGTCGCGTAAAGTTACACTCATATATAAAAAGTTTTTGCAAATAGTCTTCATGAATTAATTATGCATGCAAGGTTTCTTTTTAATTTTTTGAAAGGGAATCTAAATATTGTCTTGGTTGAGTTGAAAGTGTCTGACCGACCAGCTGGCTGATGTGCTTTGTGTTGAAATGAATGGATTCTAAGTCATTTATTTTATTAATAAAGAATTATAGCCTATCGTCTTAATGCTAGGGAGAATAAAAGTGAAGGCTTTTACTCGACTTAAGAGGTATACAAAAGGTACACCACTTATGAAGTTAAAAAAAAGGAGACCAGAGACCCACGCGCGCTCGCCTTGCTGTGCCAAGGCCATGGGCGTGACGTGTCGTGACGAGCGGGCGGTGCAGAACGAACTGGACCTGATGTCTTGCGGGGCGGAAGCACCTTTTGCTGTTGGTGGAATAATCCTCAGAATATTCTCAATGGTGATATGCTTTCCTTACCCGCAGACGTCTAGGTTCGATGAAGCGCATCTAATCCGCGTCCTAGATCTAGATCTGGGAACCTCCTCTGCATGCCTTCCTCGGCCTATATAAGGATGCCCCTTCATCCTCTCCATTCGCACATTCACAATCAAATACTCCAGTTTAGGAGATCTCTCCCTTCCCCCTCTCTGTTTTGCTGCGTTCTGCATTCCCAATTGCACTGCGTGCACGGTACCGGCGAGAGCAGTCCTCTGGAACCTCGACCGCTGCTGAAGATCCTGCTCAAGATAGGCGGACGATAAGATTTTTGGGAGCGTTTGACGTGACTTCTCGCTCCCTGTATGACTACTTTGACTAGCTCCGGAAGGCTGCCTGAGATCTGCACTATGATCATCTTACTACACTAAATTCGTACGACTACATCGATTAAGGTTCTCCCACTGTTATCGAAATGGTTAACCTAGAGAACAAGGATGCATCGGTTGATGCCGTCACCCACCCCACCTTTGGGGTACTTTCTGACTTTCTTATCGTTCATGTTTAATTGTCATTTAATCATGAACATGTTTATGTTTAATAGTTGCTTAAACATGAACACTCGCACATGCTATGTTGCACAAATGATAATTCTTTTGCAGAAATATCTATTTAATCATGGAATTAAAATATGTCGTTTAATCACCTATTAACTAACAAACCAAAAACCTTATATTAATGATAAGATGATTCTGGTAGATAGCTTCGCAAACACCATTTAGAAAAAATCATTTGATGGTTCCAACTTTAAGCGGTGGCGAGATCTAGTGACCCTTTGGTTGAAAACTATGAACACGTGATGTACGTTGTCGCCGGAACAGCCCCGAGGGTGTCTCAACTGAGGCATTTCAGGCTGCCAATAGTTTGTTCCAGGGCGCTGTCATCAACGGTCTGGCTGACAACCTGATTGATACCGACCTTCGCCACAAGATGGGGAATGAGGTCTGGGGTTCTTTTGAGGCCCAGTTTGGAGTTTCTAACGCTTGCAGTGAGCAGTATGCCATGGAATAATACCTATACTACCAGATGGTCGAAGACCGTCCGGTAGTGGAACAGACCCATGAAATACAGGACTAGCAAAAGAACTCAAAGACTACAGCAAAGAGAATCCACTCTAAAACACAGGAGACAGGTGTTCAGATTTGATGACCTTGTCGCGACCCTTGATGTTGAGGAGAAGGCGAGAGCAAAAGACACACGTGGAAAGGCAGTGGTCGGTCCCTCGAGCGTAAACTTTGTGCAGAGCGGCAATCTCAAATCGCAGAACAAGGGGAAGATGCCTCCACAGAACCCACCCAAGGCTAATCAAGCTGACAGGGCCGCAAAGAAGAAGAAGAAGAAGAAGAAAGTGCCAGGGGTAGGGCACAACAAGACTTGCTTTGCATGCAGGAGTCCGGATCACTTTGCTAGGATGTGTCCAGATCTTAAGATGCCCAAGTCGGCAAACATGGTTATTATCGAGGGTGGAGGAACATTGGGCTACGGTAAATCTTTACCTACAATTCTTTCAGTTTTGTTGACGGTTAAAATATGTATCAAGTTTCGTTTGGACTAGAAAGAGTACAAGTCCTCCATCGTAGCCACGGGACCCTTCTTCCCTTAAATGTGAACCCAAAGTATCGAATCCATGGAACAATGTGTAACGCAAGATCCAATCTAATAAGCTGAAAAGCTTTGATCTCAAGAGGTTGTATTTGCATCTAATCTACTAGATCATCATCAAAACTCATCTAGACTACCACACACCGGAGGTAGCAAGAGAAAGAGAGGGGAGAACCAATCTAGAGATTGGATCGGGTCTTTTGTTGAAGTTCCAAAGTAAAGAAGAATGTAGCAAAACGAATCTCATTGAAAGCATGGCTCCCGTTCCGACTCCAAGGACGCCCGTTTTTCTCCTTTACCGTACTGTCACTACGGGTATAATCTTACGGGTTGGTACTACTCGATCAGTTCAAGAATAACAAGATGAAAACGTTTGGTAGATCGGGTATGCACCTCTAGCCACCATGGCTACAAGAACATCCTATGCAATCTACCCGTGGGATAGATCGAGGAGGAAAACACCCAAACGAATACAAAATCACAACGAAAGCACCTGATGCTAAGAACCGGATTCAATCTACTAATTCAACATAGAAGTAATACATGGACAACATCACCACCGAGATCCTACCTTGATCTTGATCCTAGCTCCTGGAACTCCGACGTGGTCTTCCAGGCAAGGTTCCCACGCTGGCTAGGGGGGACCCTAGTCAACTATCTCGACCCTCTCCTCTCCAGGATGGTGTCCTTCTCTTCTCTGCTCCTCGGTGGCGGCTGGCGAATGCCTTTCTTTGTGGCTCTTGGCAGGGGCGCTATAAATAGTCCGAAGGGCGGCTAGGTCAAAGGGGGCACCGAACCGAACCCGGAATGGTCTGGGCCGGCCGGCCCAGGCCCGTTTTGACCCGGTTCGGCCCCGGTTTCCTCCCCGGTTGCTTCTCGCGCGATTCCTTATTTGTGTGCACTTGCATGTGGGCCTTTGACGTCGTTTCCTTCACGGTTAAGGCTTGAATCCTTGCTATCCAAGCTTTGTTATTTTCTGGTTGAGTCCCTGAAGATTTGCACGTTGACGCTTCGGTCCTCGGGTCATTTGGAGTCATGTTCATCGCGTGTCTTGACTCTTGTCGGGCTTCATGATCTTCTTCCAAAGTGCTTGATGAACTTATCCCGAATGTCTCCTCTTTAGCGTAGATTTCCTGCGTAAACAATAAACTCCAAAATTGACATGCAAGAGTGAACTTGTTATATACGGGGGGTTAGTTCCAGTGGTTAGAATAATAAATCAATGCCAACATTAAAGGTAAACTCATGGCTAGGTTTACGTTAATTTACCGTCAACAAGTTTGATTTTCACCAGAGTGGTGGATTGATACAGGAGCTAATATTCATGTATGTTCTAACATTTCTTTGTTTTCTTCTTAATAGGTCAGGGGGACTGGCTCCTTGTTGATGGAGAACGGTGCACATGCGCGTGTTCTTGGTGTTGGTCGGTATGGTCAATCTAAAGTTTACTTCGGGAAAGACGGTGCAGCTAAAGAACATGCAGCATGTCCCTACCATCAAGAAGAACCTAGTCAGCGGGTCTCTACTATGTAGGGATGAGTCTAAATTAGTCTTTGAGTCAAGTAAACGTATCATCTCTAAATTTGATACCTTTGTTGAGTCAAGAAAAGGCTATGATATCGGAGGCTTATCCGTATTTACTTATCATATGATAATTGTAATAACATTGTGAACCATATGGTTAATGATGATGAATCAAATGTATGGCATTCGAGACTTTGTCATGTTAATTTTGGTTGTATGATGTACTTAGCTAGTTGAGTTTAATTCCAAAGTTTACCTATGTCAAAAATTCTAAGTGCCATGTATGTGTTGAATCAAAACAAATTCGCAAGCCACACAAGGCTACTAAGGAAAGGAACTTGGCACCTCTAGAGTTAATTCATTTCGATTTGAGTGAAATGAATGGTTTGTTGACAAAGGGAGGTAAAAGGTATTTCATGACTTTAATATACCATTGCACTAGATTTTAATATATCTGTTTGTTCAAATGAAAGGATGAAGCTTTACATTACTTTAAAATCTATAAAGTTGAAGTAGAAAACCAACTTGAGAGAAAGATCAAACATCTTAGGTCCGATTGAGGTGGCGAATATTTCTCAAATGCTTTCGATTCATTCTGTGAGGAACATGGTATTTTTCATGAGAGGATAACAACATATTCACCATAATCCAATGAGATTGTCGAAAGAAAGAACAGCATGCTGACTGACTTGGTGAATGCCATGTTAGAAACTGCGGGGCTTTCCAAGACATGGTGGGTTGAGGCGATAATGACAACATGTCATGTCCTGAACAGTGTACCCTTAAAGAATAAGGAAGTAACACCATTCAAGAAATCGGAGAAGTAGAGGATAACTCTTTCATAATTGCGTACCTGGGGTTGCTTGGCCAAAGTGAATGTGCCAATCAACAAGAAACGTAAGCTTGGACCAAAGACTGTGGACTATGTCTTTCTAGGTTATCTTTTCACAACGTTGGATATGGATTCTCGGTAGTTAAATATGGTGTATCCGACGTTCTCATTGATTCAATTATGGAGTCCAAAGATGCTACATTTTTTGAGGACATATTTCCAATGAGAGATGAAACAAGTTCATCTAGGCAAGAGTCTATCGAGAAGGATAACCCTACCGGGTCGATAGTATGTGACGTACCCACACCAATTGAACATCCGGTGGAGGATAACGATGAGTCTTCTAGGAGGAGCAAGATATAGATGACTGAAAAGTTGTTTGGTGATGATTTTATTGTATGCCTCGTGGATGACACTCCTAAGACTAATGAAGAGGCCTATTCATCCCCTAATGCTGACTATTGGAAGAAAGTATTTAGCAGTGAGATGGACTCTATCATGATGAATGGTACTAGGGAGGTCATTGAACGCCCCTATGGGTGCAAACCCGTTGGGTGAAAATGGGTGTTCAAAAAGAAGCTTAGGCCTGTTGTACTATTGATAAGTACAAGGCTAGGCTTGTGGCCAAGGGCTATACCTAGAAGGAAGGGGAAGACTTCTTTGACACTGTCACACCCATTTTTCCAAAGAAAACCGAATGCATCCCATTTGTGTGCCAGTATTAGAATTTCACACATTTGATAGACTTATGAGTGTAATATCACAAAACAATGCTCAAAACATACATAAAAGGTTTATTAACTCTATTACGCTCATGAGGGTAGACACGAAGGTCTTTAGATGAACAACGATAACTATGCCGATGCGACTCCATCTTCATCTTCCACAGGCTTTTGACTGGTAGATTGCATGCCTCAGAATTCCTCGTAGCCACTGAAGTACTCCTCTCTAGGGTTCTCCTCTGAACAACGTAAGCAAGGATGAGTACACTTATGGTTGGTACTCAGCAATGCCACAAAAATAACTAGAAAGCAACTTAAGTCCATCTTTGAGTTCATTAATCATGTGAGGGTCCATGCCGCTCTTGACTGTGAGCATGGCTGATCGATCAGTTTTACACTATGCAGAGGTTGTACACTTTCACCATAGTTCGTGTAAAAGTTCCGAAGAAATTTGAACCCAACCATGCCATGCTGGCCAAGCACCATACCACACTTAGAGGTGTGATTGCATAGGGACGCTATGAAGCCTTTACAAAGACATGCAAAAGACCAACAACCCACATAGCAGCGCAAACCATAACCTTCCCTAGTGGTCAGCACCTTAGCAAAGGTTGTTACCCCAAGAGGACCAGGCTATACCCCTGCAACCCTGATCCCTCTCTGCTTTTTTCGATAAAGTCATCAGTACAATCCCACACCTAATTAATTGCCTAAGCCAGAGCCATATGGACTGTGGTTGCACTGTCTTCCTGGGTGGTTCTCCATGTTCCGATTAATTTATAGTATTCTTGTATTAAAGCATAGGTAGAAGGGTGGTTAGGGTCACTTTCCTTTCTCCAACCAAAAGTTGCTTTCCTCTCCTCCAAACTTCTGCACTTGTTCTTCCTCGAACGACGCATTTTCTACGATCATACATGAAAACATGCAATAAATAAAATAATACATCAAACATTACCAAAATACTAAAACAAGCTTTTAAAACTAACGTGTTTGTTGAGACGATCGCGTGGACACCAAGAACGCTTAAAACGGAGCTAAGACAGAAAAGATATGGCTTAAACAAGGTTCAAGGGCTAGATTATGAAGAAAACTAACTTCCAGGGGCTTATGTGAAAGAAAACAGGGACCTAAACCTAATTATGTATCAAAACAAGAGGTCTAACAAGTAAAATATCAAGGGTAGACTGCGGGTGGAAGAAACCGAGAAGGTTAGGGGCCTAAACGGAAAATTAGGACTTAACTACAAGGGTTTTATATAGCTGGAAGGGCATGGTTGTGATATTAGAAACATAAGAAGTCTTTTGCAAAACGACCTAGGCTGACCGGTATGTGGTTGATTTGATTCGGGGGTTGATAGATCTCAGCCGTTGATACACTCTTGGACGGCTGAGGACGGTGACAGCAAGCGGGCGGCGGGGCCCTACGCGGAAAAGCCTTGGTTTGGGACGTGGAAAAGCCCTATGCGAAGAGGAGGAAGCAGCGAACCTAACTAGGGGATCAACAAGGTGGTTTGAGTGGTGGAGAGGGCACGTAGGCCGGCGAGGCGGACGACGGCAGTGGGCTTCAAGTCCGGTGAGCTCGCGTGACTTCTACGGGCTCGGGTGCGAAAGGGGAAGGGAGTGGGAAGGATCCTTACCTCGATGCAAAGCTCCTGGTAATGAGCGCGATGATGAAGAGGAAACAGGGGCGTAGATCGACGTCGGCGGCTCCGGGCTTGGGCGACGGCTGCGCTGCGCGCGAGCGGGGAGGAGCGGAGGAGAGGTGCGGGGTGTTGGGGGAGCTCGGGCTCCTCCTTTTATAGGGCCGAGCGGGTAGGGGAGGGGGCATGCAAGGCGGCAGGAGAAGGGTCCGATGGTGTCCTTGAATGCTTCGGAGGCGGTGGTGCGAGTGGAGGGTGTTTGGGGAGAGGAAAAGTTGAGGTGGTGCGGTGAGCATGCTGGCACGCATTGAGTGTCGTGCTCGATGAAGAGAGTGGAAGAACAGGGAAGAGGCGAGGGTGCTAGTGTGCTGCGGCCATGGCCGAGATGGGGTGACCGGAGGTAGGGGAAGATTCTGACGGGTGGGGCCCGCCTATCGGTGAGAGGGAGAGAGGGGAGAGGCAGCTGGGCCGACAGATGTTAGGTGGGCCGCGGGAAGAAGATGGGCTGGTGGAGAAAAGGAAAAAAGATGAGAGGGAAAGAGAGATGGGTCGGGGGAAGGTAAAATGAAAGAGGTAGAGGCTGGTAGTTTAGTTGGGCCACGGTGGAAAAAAAGAAAAAAGAGAGAGGGAGAGAGCTTGAGGGGTTTTTTCAGACTTTGAACTTTTGAACCTTTTGTTTTCAAAACTACAACACACAAACTCCAATGTAAAGGCATGTATGCATTCAATCACTTTGTGAATTCTAAATTTAAATGTCGTTTAATTTAATTAAAAGCAAATTTATTTAATTCTTAGAAATAAAATCTACATCATGTTGCTAGCAATATTTTATTGTGATGGAATTTTCAGGTGTTACAGACACGTACTCACTAGTTGCTCGATTGACCACTATACGAGTGTTACTATCTCTGGCAGCCTCCCATGGTCTTTTCATCCATCAGATGGATGTTAAGACAACTTTCTTGAATGGAGAGTTGAAGAGGAGATCTACATGGACCAACCAGATGGATTTATAGCAAAGGGTCAAGAAGGAATGGTGTGTAGGCTGGTAAAGTCTCTTTATGGCCTCAAGCAAGCTCCTAAGCAGTGGCATAATAAGTTTGACAGAACTTTGACGTCTCTTGGCTTTGTTGCGAAAGAAGCTAATAAATGTGCATCCTATCGCTTTGGTGGGGGTGAGGGAGTAATCTTGTGTCTGTATGTAGATGACATATTTATCTTTGGCACGAATCTTGATGTGACCAAGGAGGTCAAAGACTTTTTGTCTCAAAACTTTGTGATGAAAGATTTGGGAGAAGCTGATATTATCCTTAACATACAACTGATAAAGGGAGAAAATGGTGGGGTGACTATATCTCAGACTCGCTATGTTGGAAAGATCCTAAGCCGGTTTGGCTATAGCGTTCACAAAGTTGCCCCAACTCCTTATGATGCCATCTTGGTTCTGAAAAAGAATCTTAGGATAATGGTAGATCAGTTGAGATACTCTCAGATCATTGGCTCATTAATGTATATAGCCAACGCCACTAGCCCCGACATTGGATATGCAGTTAGTAAACTGAGCCGGCTTGTTGCAAACCCGGGAAGTGAACGCTAGAGTGCTCTTGAAAGGTTAACGCACTATCTAGTAGGAACATTGAGCTATGGAATTCTCTATTCTAGTGACCCCAAGGTCTAAGAGGGACATGTTGATGCAAAATTGGATCTCTAACACTGATGAGTTAAAAGCCACAGTGGATATGTGTTCACACTAGGAGGTATTGTTTCCTGGAAGTATTGCAAGCAGACCATACTAACAAGGTCTACAATGGAAGCATTACTCACAGCATTAAACACTGGCACTATCGAGGCTGAGTGGCTGCGTGAACTCCTAATGGACTTGCCGATAGTTGAGAAACCGATACTGGCAATTGTAATGAACTGTGATAATCAAACTGTGATTATCAAGATGAATAGTTCAAAGGACAACATGAAGTCATCTAGACATGTCAAAAGGCGGTTAAAATCTGGCAGGAAGTTGAAAAACACTGGTGTTATAGCCTTAGACTATATCAATACAACTAAGAATCTGGCAGATCAATTGACAAAGGGTCTTTCACGAAATGTGAGAGACTATGCATCTATAGTCCTACAATAGTATTTAAGGAGAACACCTACATGAGTCTGACTACTAGTCATAGTCTATGAGATTTGGGTGATCTCTAGAAAACTCATGAAGAGGCATGGAGTGTGACTTATAAGCTACAACCTGTGGGGATGCTTTGTAGCCAAGTATCACTAATGGGCTTTGGCCAAACTTGTTTACACAAGACTGACAATTCAAGGCATAGTCCATTGTTCAGTCGTGAACAAGCGTAACGTAAGTTCCTGGTGGGTGTTCAACCTAACAGTCTCCACCGTAGTACTAGTATATCAAAGGCAGAAATGGATACTGAGAGCATTTCCAACGAAGCATATAATATATGGTCATTTATTTTAATATTTAAAGAATTATAGCCCATTGTTTTAATGACAGGGAGAATAAAAGTGAATAATACCATAAGGGTATTTAAGGAGGCTTTTACTCGACCTAAGAGGTATACAAAACGTATACCACTTGTGAAGTTGAAAAAGGAGAATGGCGAGCCACACGCATGTGCGCTCATTTGCCTCGGCGAGCTGGGCCATGGCCGTGGCCGTAGCCATGGGCGTGACGTGACATGACGTGACGTGACGTGTCATGTTGAGTCGAGACGAGCGGGCGGTGCGGAGCGGAACGGAACGGACATATGTGACGTGTTGCAGGTAAGAAGCACCTTTTGCCGTTGGAGGAATAATCCTTGGAATATTCTCAATGGTGATATGCTTTACTTACCCGCAAACGTCCAGGTTCGTTGAACCTCGTGTAATCCACGCCCAGATCTGGGCACCTCCCCTGCAGGCTTTCCTCGGCCTATATAAGGACGCCGCTTCCTCCTCTCCATTCGCAAATTCACAATTAGATACTCATGTTCAGGAGATCTCTCCCTTCCCCCTCTCTGTTTTGCTGCATTCCGCATTCCCATCGCTTGCACCGTGCGCATGGTACCAGCGAGAGTAGGCCTCCGGAACCTCGATCGCTGCTGAAGATCCTGCTCTAGATAGGCGGGAGATAAGGTTTTTAGGGAGCGTTTGACGCGACTACTCGCTTCTTGTGCGACTACTTTGACTACTTCCTGAAGGCCGTCCGAGATCTGCACTGTGACCATTTTCCTGCACCGAATTCATATGACTACACCGACTAACGTTCTCCCATGGTTAGCCAAATGCTTAACCCAGAGAACAATGGCGCTTTGGGAGACGTTGTCACCCGCCCCACCTTTGGGTACTTTCTGACTAACTTGTTTTCATGTCTAATTGTCATTTAATCATGAACATGTTTATGTTTAATAATTGTTTAAACATGAAGACTCGCACATGTTATGTTGCGCACACGATAATTCTCTTGCTAAATATATCTATTTAATCATGGAATTAAAATATGACGTTTAATCACCTATTATCACTGGTAGGGAGAGGGGCTTTAGTCCCAGTTGGTAAGGGGTATAGGTTTCTCAAGTCTAACCGGGACTAATGATGAGAGACAAAAGCCCCCCCCCCCTTTAGTCCCGGATGAACCAACCTCGACTAAAGGGGTCCTTTAGTCCCGGGTCGTATTATGGACCGAGACTAAAGGGGGAGGGGGTGGGACATGCCAGCGCCTGTGCCCACTCCCTTTAGTATCGGTTGGTAATACCAACCGTGACTAAAGGGTCTCATCTCTTTTTTTTGCTGTTTTCGATTTGAGCGTATATTCTAATTGTTGTCTAACTCATACATGTATGTATACATATTTGCACTTGTATATATGTATACCTGTCTATATATACCATATACGCACTTAGATTAGACTTATATTTAAATTAAGCTCTATATATCTACATATATAAACTTATAAATGTGTATACACATAATAATTTATACACGTCAAAATAAATAGTATATTCTTAAACTAGTATATATACATCAAAACTCTAAACCCTATAGTATATATACATCAAAATATCATTCAGTTCAAATTTCTAGTTGCAATTAGCTTTCCTCGGAGGTGAGTCAGTCAATTGGATGGTTGTTATAAAAATGTTTTCCTTTTGGATCAACCACCTCATCCATGAGGAATCCCATGACAGCTTCTCGAATTGCCAAGAGACGATCCTTCTCAATGAGTGCTTACCTTTTTATAATCCTCTGTGATTTGCAAATAGGTTAATATATTACACGGGGAGGTCAAATATACAAAAAAGGAAAAATATGATGTGTTATTAATATGTTTATTTTACTTACACTATCAGCACCCGCGTTGCCACAAAAATGGTGTATGTGCTCATAGACGTAGTAGCCGCATAAATTATTTCCTGGTTCTTGTCTCAAACACTAAAGTGGAGAGGAGAACAAATCATGAAATACTAGTGTTATACATTTTAAATATTCCCAGTCTGAAGTTGTTATTTGGTATACATACCAGAAAATTAGTGACCCATCTAATTTTTCTCAAAATGGTCTTTGCTGTTTTGCAATAAACATGGTCCAAGATCTGAGGAAAAATAATAAAAGATACAATGTTAGTATAAAAGGTAAATATATATTGCATTAAAGAAAATGCCATAGGTAAAATTATTACTCGTGAAATACATCTTGAAGGTCTTGGTATTATGAGGGATCTTTTCTCAATGAATCATACACATTGATGTTGCTTTTGTCGACAGTGATTATGAGTAGAATCTATTTGAATATGTATGCATGCTCATAAAGATTAGATTTGATTAAATAGAATTAACGAGGATAGTTAGATGACAATCGTACTTACTTGAAGTTGTAGGGCAGTAGTATAAGATCCTTGTAATGTAACTCATCTAAGTGCCTAAAATTTGTCTCGATTGATGTTTTTCGTTGGTCCCGGATCTCATGTTCGTTAACTTTTGATTGGTCCATGAAAGCAAGTCTTGAATAACCATTCCTTCACATTTCAGTAAGTTGCAGGCTACTGTCGGTGTTTTAGACCCGCAACCTACCAAGGGGAGTGTTGACGGTCGTTAAGTCCCTATTTTTGACCATCAACTTTAGATAAAAGTTACTCCATGAAAGTGTGTACCATAGCTATAGGGTTCTAATCTAACAAATTCCAGAAGCTTTGGTGTATATTTGGTTGCAGGTGAAAATGAGCGAATAAAGAATAAAATATATCATTATCACAAACAACCTCAAATGTCAATTTGGACTACACCATTGCGACGGGCTTGTCGAGACGATCAAAATGGATATATTATTTGTCTAGCTCGGAGTTCGTATGAACGAGCTATAAAATATACTGTATGAAGGAAGTTGACGTCATCGGGACCCACGCCAACGCTTCACGCACACATGCATGACACGTGTCGTGAGCCGAGTGGCCAGCGGGCACACCGCGGCGCGCACAACCGAATCTCAACCGGGCCACGCGGTAGCCACGGCCGGCCGGGTCAACGCCAAGCGCAGGGGCACGGCGCGCACGCGGTCCACGCCGCCGGCCACGTGGCGGGCGGCCGGGTTGGCTCCCAGCCACACCGCGGGCACGCGCGGGCGGGTGTGCGCATGAGGCCGGCCGGGCCGCTAGGTGGCAGTGCGAGACTGGCTGGCTGAAGGTCGGTTGGCCTGAGCCGCTGGGTGCGCGTTTCAGCTACGTTCGACCGGTTCAGCTCCGGTTCAAGGCCCTAAAGACCGGTTCTTGCCCGGTTATCACCTCCACTGCCTCAAGCTCCTTCTCCTGTACGCTACAGTGGCGTGGGAAGGCAGGTTGCGCCCCTGGAAAGAGGGGGAGGTCCTCCACTCTCTCAAGTCTCCTCCCCCTATAAATAGATGACATCCTCCTCACTTCAAAGGGACGACAACTTCACCCAAGGATGAGTGCTTCCCTCTAAAGGAGAGGCCTCTCCTTGGACGAAGAAGAGAAGTGAAGCTCTACCAAATTACTGTTAGAATTAGGTGGGAGCTGAGGGAGAAGCCAGAGTTGTCGCTTCCTCCCTTCCTCTTGTACTTCGGTGGATGCGGCTCCACTTAGAGTAACATCCGGGTAGCTCTTAGGCATTCTGGATTTATTTAATTAACTAAGTTCAGCTTTATTATTTTTATGCTTGTGGGCTCCTTGCTTTGATAAGTGTTCTAGTAATTGCAAAGCTAGAATATTAGTCACTAGAGTAGGCGTGGTGTCTAGTCTTGCGTTTACCTCGGAGTACGCCCAGTGGCACGGATTGTTGTGGTAGCCCCAGGTGGTGACAGCCCTGATGGTCTACGTAGTCCACCACGTGAGATCCACTTGAGCGTAGTAGGACCCTTACTTGGCCTGCCTAGCCCCCTTCTCATCCCTTTCCGGGTTAGGACGGTTGAGCATCCCGAAGCAAGCATCGTAGTAAATGCTGAACTTATCTTTAGTATCCAGAATCCTTTGAAACCCTCTCTACCTCTCCTACACTATTATCATATCTTCTCTCGTCCAAGGCTGATCTTGATTCTTCACTAGTGCACACACGTTCCCTGTGGATTCGATACCCTAGAATACTCTTGGGTGAAAGCTACACCAGTATCTGTATGCTTGCGGACTTTTCTGTGATCGTTATTTATACGAACTAGCCTTCTCATGCCGTTGCATACTTAGTAGCGATGCTAGCAAGTGCCAATAAGCTTTCTGGCGCCATTGCCTGGGATATAAACCTGGTGGCGACATTAGTAAGTGTCAACAAGCTTTTTGGTGCTGTTGCCAGGGATATAAACCTGGTGCGACGTTAGTAAGTGTCAACAAGCTTTCTGGCACCGTTGCCGGGGATATAAACCTGGTGGTGACGTTAGTAAGTGTCAGCAAGCTTTCTGGCGCCGTTGCCGGGGAACGATTGCTGTACTAGTGTCGAGCCAAGTCGTCCATGTATCCCCATTCATACCATCATATATACCTCCACATGGATTCCAAACCTATCAATCAGTTTTTGGCTCCAACGGGCGAAGATCTAGAGCCTCCACCCTCATCATTACCCATCCATGCACCTAGCTATGAACTTCGTCCCGCCCTCATAGCTATGGTACGGGAGCAATTTTTTCTGGAACAGAAGAGGAAAATCTGTACACCCACCTTCGTGGTTTTGAGGAAGTGTGCTCGTGTCTTGTGTTCGTGGCATGTCACACGAAACATTAAAATGGAAGCTTTTCCCATTCTATTTGACGGGGATTGCCAAGAAATGGTATGCTCAAACCGTTAGGGGTGTCAAGGGAGATTGGGAAGTTTTGCAAAACAAATTTTGTCTAGCTTTCTTCCCAGAATCCTGATTGTTCGACCTCCGTATGGAAGTGTTAGGCTTTAGGCAAAAGGAAAAAGAAACCTTAGAGCAGCCTGGGCACGATTTTTGGACCTATACTTGTACGGTCCCAACCTCGAACTCCCTGAACCAATGCTTTTACAGCATTTTTATCGAGGCCTTAGCAAGGAATCCGCCGAGTCTCTCGATATTTCTCCGGGAGGTGCTTTCACTCATTTGACACCTAGTGAAGGGAGGAACGTTTTCAAGAAAATCCTTGAGAATACCCCCTACACTGGTATTTTCGATGAATTTCCCAAAGAAGAGGTTGATGAAATCCTTGAGCCGGAAAATGAGGTTTTACCTATCCAGCCTACACCCGTGACCGCTCCTCTCTCTGAGCCAATAAAAGTAGAGCCTCCCGTAGAAAATCTCCATAGTCCAGAAGATGAGGAAACTCTTCGAATGGACTTTATCGGCGAAATCGAGGATGATCTTTTCTCAGACTTTGGAAATGCCTCGAATTTTCCGATCGAACCAAAACCTCGAGTGTGCAACTCTCCTTTTCAACAAAATGCTAGCCAACCCGATAAGCCCATTCTCAAAGAAGACTTTAAATGCTTATCGGCGGCTATGAGTGTGGAATGGTTAAGAGAAGCAGAGATATCGCCTGAGGTTGTTAGACTCATCATGTCGTCCACTCTTCTTTCCTATCAAATACAAGGCGTCATGATGGATGTCAAGTACAACCCCACTGTTGGGATAAATATCATCTCAAAATCTCTTTCCCAACAGCTCTATCCCAACATAACCCTATGTCCACCCCGAAAGATTTTTCAAGATCCTTATGAGACCATGTTGGAATGTTGCGGTGTTGTCGGAACCGTCTCAGTAGTTGTCAATGAGTCTGAGATCTTTCTGGACTTCCATGTCTATGATAATCCGGACATAGCTATTCTTATAGGTCAGCCTACCGAGAGACTTTTCCAAGAAATGGCTAATGGTAGCCTAGCCATGCAAATAGACGAATCCACACAAACCGTCTCCTTAGGTCGTGCACGTAATGCAATGGCAATGTTCCATGACCGATTCGAGGATGATCCCACTGAGAATCCTGAAGACACCTTGAATCACTTGGATGCCGAACAAGGGAAGGAGCCCTCTTCTATCCAAATCCAGCCATCTAGAAATCTTTTGACAGAATCTTCCCCTAGGCCAACGATCCCTCCTTTGCCTCCTGATCCTCCAAACGAAACATCTATCATGGATGCCATGGAAAAGAAGTGGTCGACTAGAGTGGAACACTTTTCCGAAGCACTTTGGATTCGTTCACCTTCTACGATCCTTCCTTGTTCCATAAAAGGGATTACCATAGAAGCCCATCTTAACCCCGTCATGGAGGTTAACATTATGCCATGGCACTTAGCATACACTTTATTGGGCAATGTAACGCTAAGACCGTCCGACAAGCTCCTCAAGAGTTGTCCATCGGGACACATTCTTGAGTGTCGAGGGATTGCATGTTTTGTGCCACTCCTAGTAGACATGATTAAGGTCAATCTAGACTTCTACGTCTTTGATGTCCTCGATCTTGATTTCCTCCTAGGCTCCCATATAGAAAAACTTCTCGATGCTTCTCGAGGAAGCCTAGATAAATAGCTTAGGGAAGCTGTTTCGGCCACCACTCCCTTGTTCTCAGAAAATTCTATGGTGACGCTGCTTCCCAAGCAAAACCCGTTCGAGGAGATGATGCATGTATCTTCGTTCGCATCGTGCGAGCCCATTTTTGCTTAGTTTGTAGAATTTTCTACTTCTCAGCATTATGGCTCGAAAGACTCGCTTCACCTTTGTGAAGACGAACGATCATCGTCACCTTTGATCGAGTTAGAGCCTCTTCCCACTGGCCCATATCATGTTCATACATGATGCATCTCTTGATATGGAAAATTCTTGGGCCTGAAACCTATAAGGCACCGACTCTGGGGTCCGAAGAAAAGGATCTCATCGAAAAGCATGGTAGCTTTACTCTTGAATTACCTCAGGAACCATGCTTGCATCATGTCTCTTCACAGTCAGCCACGCTCAGTGCACAGAGCACACATCAGGACTACGACCGCCTTATGGTCATCTCCTGTAAAAAGTTTAGAAGGACGGTTGTATATGCTTATGTTTACCATAAGCATTATAGATTTTGTGTATGCATTGTTGCACTAACCTTGCAGTTGAAGCTTCATTGATACATCAACAATTGGTAGTGCGACGGGAATCACATCCGTAAACAAAGCACTACCAGGAGATAGCCTGGATTAGCATAGGTATGTTTTATTTCTTCCAAATAAAAGCAAGAGCATGTTTCTAGGATAAGAGCGTCCTTTGGGTACTTTTGTTCACTAACCTTTCAGGTGGAGACCAAGAAGAACGATGGACAGATGATGCCTACGAACATGTGAGCTCAACTACAACACTTTGGTCAGTTTTTGGTGAGAGAACGACTACGAAAGGAAGCTTGATCTCCACACACTTGAGTTTTGTTGCTCAACAATGCAAACTTCAAGTGTGGGGGAGGTATGTGAGCATCCAGAGTAAAGCTCCTCTCATAGAAAATTTTATCCTGATTTGGAGATGATGTTAGCTCATACATCTTGCTTAGCTAGGTATGTCCTGCTTTTGACATTAAACAAAGCCCTTCCGGGACGTTGCCCAATGTTCACCATCAGTAAAATAATAATAAATAAAATAAAACTACTCTTTGATTTGGCTAGTACAATTTGTACTAGCCAAATCCATGTATCTCATCTTTGTCTAAAAGTGTGCAGGAAAAGATGCAACAAAAGATAGTGTGGGGGAGCTACTGAGAGTCAACTTCCGACATTCAAAGGGATATCATGGTTTGAAAAATCCTGTCCTCCCCAATTCTATGATTCATGAGTTATAATTCCTTTCATGAGATAATCATTAAATTAAACTCAATGAATCTTGATGCTCCTTTGCTTTACATATTTTCAATTGATTGGCTTGCATGTTCTTTATTCCTATAGCATATATCTGTTAAATGTGATCAAATATCATTAAGAAAACATGTTCATCTAAATGGTTGATTGATGAGATATGGTACGATGTGATGAACCTTACTCTCTCTGACAAAGTGCTTGGGATGTTTTACTTGAAAAAAACCATTTTTAGCCTTGCAAGCTCCTCAATGATGATATACTCCTACCAAAGCCATATGTTGTTTACATTAGAAAAATCTCATACATATGTTGCTTGTTATTACATTGAGCTTTGTCAAATTGTTATGACCCTTTCTAGAAGCTTTTCATGCTTTCATGATCAAGATTACATACAATCCACCTTCATATGCTAAACTTCTACACCGGAAGTTAGCAACATCCATCCATCCACCAAATAAATACTCCATTCAATTTATGAATCTTTTTCTCTAGATTTCCCTTCAAAAGAGACATGGGCTAAAGAAAAAAAGAGAAAGACACATGCTAAAGAGAAACTCTTCTCAAGCATGATGAAAAAAAGAGAAAACAGAAAAAAAAATAGCCATGTTCTCAAAATAAAGTTCAAAGGGGGAGAGATCATACAACAAGAGAATACAAATTTCCATATCATCCCCTTTCCACACACTTGCACATCTTGATCAGATTGTATGATGAGTCTTCTTCTTGGATCCGGTTTTTGACTTTGCAATATTATGTGATACAAGTATGCCTTATATCTTCAACCCTACCATGAGCTCCACATATAGCAATCATTAGAAGTAGGTTGAAGAAAGGTGAGTTTAATGCCTTGGTGAGAAATCATACACATTGAGCGATCTGAGAGCATCATTTGAGGAGCCAAGTAAGGCTAAGTTTTGAAAAAAATTCAAAAACCCAAGCTACTTTACAAAAGGAGTTGAGGTGATTCAAATCTAGCCGTTCCATTCTTCAACCATCCAAGATGACATGGTAGACACACCAAAGAGTCACAAGTACAGGTATGTCTTGGAATATCTTACATGCTTGCAACATATCATTTTGAATTCATGTTTTTCACCCTAGTCCTGAACCTTTACTCGAGGACGAGCAAATGGCTAAGTGTGAGGGAGCTTGTTGACGGTCGTTAAGTCCCTATTTTTGACTGTCAACTTCAGATAAAAGTTACCCCATGAAAGTGTGTACCATAGCTACAGGGTTATGATCTAACAAATTCCACAAGCTTTGGTGTATATTTGGTCGCAGGTGAAAATGAGTGAATAAAGAATAAAATATAGCATTATCACAAACAACCTCAAATGTCAATTTGGACTACGCCATTGCAACGGGCTCGTCGAGACGATCAAAATGGATAAATTATTTGTCCAGATCAGAGTTCGTATGAAGGAGCTATAAAATATACGAAGGAAGTTGATGTCATCGGGACCCACGCCAACGCTTCACGCACACATGCATGACACGTGTCGCGAGCCGAGTGGCCAGCGGGCACACTGCAGCGCGTAGCCGGATCTCGACCGGGCCACGTGACAGCAAGGGCCGGCCGGGCCAACGCTAGGCGCGGGGGCATGGCGCACACACGGTCCGCGCTGCCTGTCCACGTGGCGGGCGGCCGTTGGCTCCCAGCCACACAGCCGGCACGCGCGGGCGGGTGCGCGTGGGAGGCCGGCCGGGCTGCCAGGTGGCATCGCGGGAGTGGCTGGCTGAAGGTCGGTTGGCCTGAGCCGCTGGATTTTTCCATTTTCTACGCGTTCCAGCCACGGTTCGACCGGTTCAGCTCCAGTTCAAGGCCCTAAATACCGGTTCTTTCTCGGTTTTCACCTCCACCGCCTCAAGATCCTTCTCCTGCATGCTACAGTGGCCTGGGAATGCAGGTTGCACCCCTGGAAAGAGGGGGAGGTCCTCCACTCTCTCAAGTCTCCTCCCTCTATAAATAGAAGACATCCTCCCCACTTCAAAGGCACAACAACTTCACCCAAGGATGAGTGCTTCCCTCTAAAGGAGAGGCCTCTCCTTAGACGAAGAAGATAAGTGAAGCTCTTCCAAAATTAGTGTTAGAATTAGGTGAGAGTTGAGGTGCAAGTGCAGGAGAAGCCGGAGTTGTCGGCTTCCTTCCTCTTGTACTTCGGCGGATGTGGCTCCACTTTGAGTAACATCCGGGTAACTCTTAAGCATTCTGGATTTATTTAATTGATTAAGTTTAGCTTTATTATTTGTATGCTTGTGGGCTCCTTGCTTTGATTAGTGTTCTAGTAATTGCAAAGCTAGAATAGTAGTCACTAGAGTAGGCGTGGTGTCTAGTCTTGCGTTTACGTCGGAGTACGCCTAGTAGCACGGATTGTTGTGGTAGCCCCAGGTAGTGGCAGCCCTAACGGTCTTTGTAGTCCACCACGTGAGATCCACTAGAGCGCAGTAGGACCCTTGCTTGGCTTGCGTAGACCCCTTCTCATCCCTTTCTGGGTTAGGACGGTTGAGCGTCCCAAAGCAAGCATCGTAGTAAACGCTGATCTTATTTTTAGTATTCGGAATCCTTTGAAACCCTCTCTACCTCTCCTACACTATTACCGTATCTTCTCTCGTCCAAGGCCGATCTTGATTCTTCACTAATGCACACACGTTCCCTGTGGATTCGATACCCTAGAATACTCTTGGGTAAACTACACCGGTATCCGTACGCTTGCGGACTTTCCTGCGATCGTTATTTATACCAACTGGCTTTCTGGCACCGTTGCATACTTAGTAGCGATGCTAGCAAGTGCCATTAAGCTTTCTGGTGTCGTTGCTGGGGATATAAATCCGGTGTCAATGTTAGTAAGCGTCAATAAGATTTTTGGCGTCGTTGCCAGGGATATAAACCTGGTGCGACGTTACTAAGCGTCAACAGGGAGTACCTGAGGGAGATGAATGTGGCCTCGTTGAGATCGGTAACTCGAAGGAAGAGACATGTGACACACAATTTAGACAGGTTCAGGTCGCGAGGCGCGTAGTACCCTATGTCCTCTATGCTGCGTAGCTTGGACTGATTGGGTGTGTTTACAAGATGATGCGAATGATGAGAGAGGGGTCCCTGTCTCACCTTATATAGCCCAGGTGGCAGGGTAACAAGTCCGCGACTTCTTTTGCTACAAACACGTTTGTTTCTTCTTCTGTCCTCTCCCATGGTAGCTTCGTTGGCTCGGGCTTTTTCTTTGTTGGTCGTTTTCGTTTTTTCTTTGGTTTTTGCACTAACTTGAAAGATTGTGTTCAAGACCTCTGTGGCGCATGCTTTATGGCCGATGGTTGCTGAGATGAATTGAGAGTGATGTCATCATCGTGATCGCTGGAGCTCGCTTCTCCCAAATTGTATGGTTCTTGCGGAGAAGGTGAGTGAGCAGGTAGTGACGATGACAGCTCCAGAGACGATTGTGGAGGCTGCAGGGGGTCTCTCAGAGATCCATCATTCTCTGGGATTATGTAACGTTTTGGCCATAATATGATACCGTGTAGCACATCCTTAAGTGTCTTTTCCCCATTACCTCCTAGGATATCTAGCTCTAGCTCCTCAAAAGCAGGTTGACAGATGTTCTCTACGCTAACTAAGGTGTAGCCAGGTGGAATCATCATGTCGTGGCTTGTGTGTCTACAAAACTGAGCAAAAGCACTTCCGCCCGCCACCTGAGAAATAATAACTACTCCCTCCATCCCAAAAAGAATGACATTTTAGGATTCAAATTTTGTCCCAAAAAGAATGACATTTTGCTTAATTTGGCATGTGTGCATGTGCATGTAGGCATGCAACAATCAATTAGCACCTAATATAGAAAATAAGTAGGGGCAATTGAGGTCATTTCTAGAGGCAGTCCTCCAGATGGGACCCTCTCATTTAATGTGGTGGCCACTCACCATTCAATCTCTGCCGTCATCTTTTCTTCGTGTTCTTTAAGTGTTTTCTCTATCTCTTGGCGCAGTTCGTCCTCTTCGCGCTCTCTTCTTGTTTTGCGGCTTCGATAGGTGGCAAAGTTTCCCCTAAACGCAAATTTCCATGGTACCACCCCGTAGCCCCTGCAATGTCCTAAGCTGGATTCTTGAGCGCCATAGTGAGCTCATACATCTCTCTTCAACGTTCACTCTGCCCGCTCTGACATTTTCAATTGTTTTTAGTATTTCAAGTGTAGCCTCTCGTAACGAGGGTGGGAAATCAAGGGTACCATCTTCGGAGTTAATTGTGCCTCCATGAGCATAATTCTAATTCTTCACTCACTCATGCCACTCATAGACTGCTGGTATGATACTTTGTGCGAGAAGGTCTTCTTCCTTCTTCCGCCACTTGGGAACTTCAAGTGCGTAACCACCTCAACCAAGATGTTGGTGGTGCTCCTTCTTACACGACTTTTCTTCCCTCGCGCACTCGCCTTGGTGAAATCTTCACTTTTCTTGATTCCACAAAGGACGTCCAATGTTCTTTTAACTTGGGATATTCAATCCAATTTGGAGTTCCATTCTTCTTGAAATAATCTTTATCCAGTTGCTACTTGAACTTCTGAAATTGTGTTGCCATCCTCGTGTGAGTCCAATGCTTCACATCATTTGGTTCAACGCCTTCAGGAAGTGTGAAGTGTTTTAGTATTTCATCCCACAACAAGTTTTTCACTGAGTCTGGAACCACATGCGGATTATCTGCTTTTCCCTTCCATTCTCTATAGCTGATGGGCATGTTGTCCCTTACAATGGCCCCGCATTGTGACACATACATGTCCTTGATCTTTTTTGGAGCACATGGTTGGCCAGCCTCTGACACTTCTGTGTTATGATACATGACATGGATAGTAAGTACTTGTGTACGCCCTCTCTTTGTCGTTTTTAATGATGAGCATGAAGCATACAAGTTGCAGATTCAATATTTGATTAATTATGTAAGAATTGAGGTTAGAGAAATAAGAACTATGAACTTAATGCATGAGTTATATATATTTATATACCTCATGGGAACATTCAATACTTTCATTCACAAGACCTTCCTCATTGTTTCTAGCATTGTCTTCATTATTTGCTGATGTGTCGTCGACGCGGGCGGCATCCTCCTTAATCGGAGGTATGTTCAAGTACATGTCCACCTGACTACACTCCTCATCGGTGAAGGTTGCAATGCTATTTGTACCACTAGCAATAATGTCGGCCATAAAATTTTCATTGTTGTCATCCATCTGGAATATACATGAATTTTCTAAGAATTTCTTCAATAAAAAAGATTTTTCTTTGAATTTCTGGAATAAGAAACAAGATTTTTCTATGAATTTATGGAATAATCAACAATTTCGTTAGACTTTCTAGAATAAACAAGAACTTTCTAAGACTTTCTTCAATAAATAAGAATTTTCTTTGAATTTTGACTTTCTAGAATAAACAAGAATTTTCTAAGAATTTCTTCAATAAATAAGAATTTTCTTTGAATTTCTAGAATAAACAACAAGATTTTTCTATGAATTTCTGGAATAAACAACAAGATTTTTCTATGAATTTATGGAATAATCAACAATTTTGTTAGACTTTCTAGAATAAACAAGCGTTTTTAAGAATTTCTGAAATAAGAAACAAGATTTTTCTATGAATTTATGGAATAATCAACAATTTTGCTAGACTTTCTAGAATAAACAAGAATTTTCTAAGAATTTCTTCAATAAACAAAAATTTTCTTTGAATCTCTAGAATAAACAACAAGATCTTTCTATGAATTTCTCGAATAAGCAACAGGATTTTCCTATGAATTTATGGAATAATCAACAATTTCCTAAAACTTTCTAGAATAAACAAGAATTTACTACCTACAATAAACAAGAATTTACTATGAATTTATTGGAATAAACAACAATATTATATGAAATTTTGGAACAAACTAAGTCGAAATATTTCCACTAACTTGTGGACGAACGATGCTTGTTTGTGGCAGTGCCGTGTGAGAGAATGACAGAGGTGACGGGAAGTCACTTCTTGGAGCCGATGCGGGCAGTCGTCAACTTCAGAACTATCAAATTGTGAAATTGTATATTAGAAAACAATTAAGAACTCAAATACACAGACAAGAATTTGGTCCATAGTCATAGGTGCTAAAAAATTTATATTTTTGAATGTATATACACACAAAAATATACAAGTATTACAATTTTTTTCTTTTCATTCCTCTAAATTTAAAAACTTTCATGCATATCGATGAAATTTTTATAACTACACATATATATCAATTGATAAATTAAATTAAATAAATTTAAATTTAATTATAAATGCTTGCTGACGTAAGTATTTCATGGGCTTGCGTCAGCAAGGCAAAACCCCAGCGTGCGCGTGGCCCTACCGGCCATCGGGTCACGCACGCACGTCGGTCGGCGGCCGCACGGGTGGCCGGCAAGCGGCGGCGGCGCGAAGCATACCGGGTCGGGGCGGCCGGGCCGGGTACGTTTGGAGATCCGAAGGGATGCCGGCGCGCGTGGAGGAGAGGGGCGGGGCGGGTGTCGTGGTAGGGACGGTGGTGAGTCGGGGATGAGTTGTGCGTCGGGGGGCGACGTGTTGGGGTCGAACCGCGTAGTGTGGGCGGACGTCGCGGCGGCCGAGCCGGCCGGTGGTGAGAGACGGTGAGGTGCACGCATCGGGGAGGGGCGCACATCGGGGAGGAGTAGCGCGTCGGGCCGCTCGTCGGGGAGGGGTGCGTCGGGGACGGGCACCGCGAGGAGAGGCGGTGGCGACGACAACGGAGACGAGGCCAGGCAGATTTTGGGAGAAATGGCTAAGTGTTGATCTGGAAGGTGATGGGGCTTATATACCCCCACCCCTTTTGTCATGGATCGGATTCCCAACCGAGACAAAAGCCTTTTATGTCCTGGGTTGTGTTACGACGTGAGACTAAAGGCCCCCCTTTTGTCACGGGTCGTGGACCCGTGACAAAAGGGGTATTTCATATGGGATCCCCCTAAAGGCAATTTTTCGCCCTTTAGTCCCCGGTGGTGTTACCACCTGAGACAAAAGGGGGTCCTTTTGTCTTTGGTGGTAACACCACCCAGGACTAAAGGGCAATTTTGCACGGGAAGTTAACATTTCTCTTTTCCTTCCTCGTTTATCTCATTCCTTTTGCTTTGAACATTTAAATAAAATCCTTAGTACAAATATTTGTGCCATGCAAAATTATATTAAGTTAAGAACAAAAATACCTACTTTTCTATGCACATATTATTTCAAGAGTTGAAAAAATTATTTCTAATTTTCGTTTACAATTTGAATGGGAAAATAAATTAAATTGAAAATATTAGTAAACCAACTTAGAAAAATCTCAAAATTGGTGAGTGCTTCATGAACATGTTGATGATTTGAAGAAAATACAGTACAAGTCCCAAGCTGAAACTGGTCTGCTTCTAGCTTTTGAACCTCTACTTCAAACGGAAGGCCTACAGTTCTCATCATCAAGTTCATAACGGAATATACCATCAAACTCACCCTTATTCATCTTTGTTTTTATTTACCTTTTGATATAATGATCAAAAGAACTAATTATTAATTTTACATTTAACTATTTTTAGAAATTAGTTTATAAAGAACATGGTCATTAATAATGGAGATAAAAAAATAGCCATTAGGTACCTGACCTCTGTTTGTCATTATATCACAACAAATGGAAAGATGTATGTAGTTCACATATGATCCAATGATTGTCGCGATTGTGGTACAATGACTTACATCCAGAGGTCACCTGATGCTATTACAAGGCACGACTTTAATTAATACCAATGAGTACAAGTCCCAAGCTGAAACTGGCCAGTTTCTAGCTTTTGAACCTCTGCTTCAAACACATTTATG
This sequence comes from Cenchrus americanus, assembly GCA_947561735.1. Taxonomy (NCBI): domain Eukaryota; kingdom Viridiplantae; phylum Streptophyta; class Magnoliopsida; order Poales; family Poaceae; genus Cenchrus; species Cenchrus americanus. Next base: position 194,926,154 of record OX387241.1, read on the forward strand.
AATTCTCGTATTGTCTTGGAATGATCAACATGCTCAAGAAGAATGTACGTAGGCCTCCAATTCTCATCATCCAGTTCATAATAGAATATATCATCAAACACACCCTTCTTCATCTGTCTTTGTTTACTTTTTGATATAATAATCAATAGAACTAATTATTAATATTACATTTAGCTAATTTTTTAGATTGAATTACATACAGAGGTCACCAGATGGCTATTACAAGGCACGACATTAATCAATACCAATGAGTACAAGTCATAAGCTAAAACCAGTCAGCTTCGAGATTTTGAACCTCTGCTTCAAACACATTTATGAATTCGCGTATTGTCTTGGTATGATCAACATGCTCAAGAAGAATGTAGGTAGGCCTCCAGCTCCCATCATCCAGTCCATAAAGGAATATATCATCATCCAAGCTGAAACTAGTCAGCTTCTAGCTTTTGAACCTCTGCTTCAAACACATAGAAAATAGTACCAAAACAACTTAAAATGATAAACATGCATGCTTACTGAACATGTTGATGATTTGAATACAATACATGAGTTTATAGATATGTGTTTCAAGCACTGGTTTAAATGCTAGAAGCTGACATATATAGCACATGTAACCTTCAGTACTGACGGAGCAAGCTATTCAAGCAAGATGTCGACATTCTCTCTCCCTCTCTGGAAAATGTGTCTAAGAGCTAGTATATAAGTGCTGGAGCTGACATCCTAAGAAATGTCACGGAAAACACTATGCTTGGGCAGCTTGCTCCTATCGGAACTAAAGGTAGTGCAATAAATGTCTGAATGCATGGTATATTCATCAGAATCCCTCTAAGCACAAATTTAGTTAAATTGAAAATTGTACCAAACCAACTCAAAATAATAAATATGGTTACTAAACATGTTGAAGACAATATATGAATTCATAATAAAGTACCTAATTAATAATAATTAATATTAAGTTCATAAAGGTTCACATAGCTAGCTAATTAATACAAGTTCATATAATACGGTATGGTACAAAGCCTGATCCATGCATGCATAATGTCACTGAGCAGCACACGCTTGTAGATATGAAACATGGTTAGTGTTTGCAATCCTCCAGCCTAGAACTCACTCAAAATAAGTTAGAGCGCATACTAGTGCACTCTCCTCCGCTTCTGGAGGAGTGTCACAAACAGCACTACAAACATCAAATAATGGAGCCTCTGGTTCTGCTGGCTTGTAGAAAGTTAGAATTTCTTAACTCTTCCAATTGTTAGTGAAAAATGGCTCCCCACCATAGTAATCCACTCCAACTCTTTCCACGACTTGATTAAGAATCACACGGAAGCTAATTGAAGCATAGGTAGAACCAGAGCGATCCTGCACACAATCAGATGATGATGAGATATAACAACCTTATGAAAGTTCAACATTTATATGTACCAGAAACAAATTAATTAAGAATGAACAAAAAATATTATATATATATATATATATATATTATACCAAAACTCGATGAGCCCTGCAAAGCCTCTCTGTAGTCTGAACCACATTGCCTTCACCCGCCTTGAGTTGCCTTAATTTAAAATAGGAAAGGTCAGGCATGAAGCACCCAACATACAACTGCAGTTGTTGTAGACAATTCTCCACATCAGTCCTCTCTCGCGTTAACCGAATAGGCGATGTTGAGCCAACTATTGCAATGGGAACCATCGGGTGTGGCACGCCTACTGGCAACTGGCCATAGTATACGTTTCGAGCAAGTACAACAAAAGAGATATGCACTCTTGCCATGTTGTCATCAACATGCTTAGTTTGCACTCTAGGAGGAGTACCACTCATATCATCGATAATGTCTCTGAGCCATCTGATATTGGTGATAACCTAAAATAAGTTTATATATATAACTAAAATTATAGATTTTCCATGTGAAATGGAAAAAGTTCTATGTAAAGCAAATTAATTTCAGTTCTTATATTACCACGTTGGCTACACGTCCCAGATCACCCATTTGCAAGGTAATCTCGCGGTGAAAGTGCAATCCCGGATGTTGAGACAACATGTCCTCCCAAAACCTCCACGACCAAGGCCACGACCACCACGCCCGCCATGGTGACGGACTATGCCACGACCACGGACGCCATTACAACCACCACTTGATGACGACATTGTTAGCTCAAACCATATCCAAATCAAAATAACACACATTATTCACAATAAATAGGATTAGTTTACATATATAGATTGGATTCAATATATGCATAAATAGAAAAACAAAAGGTGATAGAATTCAACACTATTATTATTGTGCATAACCTTTATGAACCAGCGACTTAGACAACCCAGATGATCTGGGAACTACAGCCGTCACATCTCACCGTCATATACACCTGACTCTCCCACTTACAATACTACATCACCATGCCCTACACCTCCTATCTAGCTACAGTCCAACTTCTCTGAGCTGTAGTCCCCACCTAGCCAGAGAAGTTTGACTGCAGCTAATTAGGACGTGGGGCTATGTATCAAAAACAAGAAAAATAAGAAAATGCTAACATTTATTCTATATAAAAATAACAAAATACTTAACAAAAGAATTTAATCTTCTATTCCCTCCTATAGTACCTAGAAATAAAATCATTTCTAAATGATGAAAGAATGGAGATACATAGTACATTTTCTGTATGTCTATTATTTTCTTTATGAGCATATATTTTATAAACTATATGTACAAGTAAAATTCAATTTTATAACAAGAAAATAAGAGAATGCTTACATTTAATCTATATAAAAATAAAAAAACATACTTAACAAAAGAATTTAATCTTCTATTTCCTCTTATAGCTACCTAGAAATAAAATCATTTCTAAACGATGAAAGAATGAAAATACGTAGTACATTTTCTTTTTTCTACTCTTTCGTTTATGAGCATATATTTTATAAACTATATGTACAAGAAAAATTTAGTATTATGAAAAAGAAGAAAATAAGAGAATGCTTAATACAAATTTAATGAAAGAATTGGAATAATGCAAGTACCATCCTAACTACATTTTCACGTATATATACAAAATATCATCTCTCTAATTTAAGCTCCTCCTACCTAGCTACAAATTAACATTTCTATTTTCTCCATCTCTAAACCATAAAACAAAATTTAATCACAACAAATGAAGTGAGGATGAAGATTCCAACCTTGACGACACTTTGGAGGAGAGGAATCTTCAAAAATTAATGAAGAATAAAATCGCAGCAACACCCTAGGCTTGAGTTGCCATGGAGTGGAGGAGCTTGAGCTCGCGGGTGAGTGAGTACGGTTAATGGCTCGGGTGGCAGGAGGAAGAAGGAGGTACGATGTTTATATGGAGACCAGCCATTAGTCTCGGGTGGTGTTAGCACCCGAGACTAAAGTCCAGGGGCAATAATTGACGGATGGAGCCGTTGGGAGCCCCCGTTTAATATCGGTTGGTACCAACTGGGACTGAAGGGGGACCGGTTACAACACCCATTTCGGGCCACGTCGACGAAAGGTCTTTAGTCCCGGCTCCAAAGTTGAACCGGGACTAAAGGCCCGTACCAAAGCCTCGCTCTCAACCAGTGTATCTAACACTCTGATCTACTGTAGATCCTTAGATGTTGAGTGGTAACTGTGCTTTTCTCTTTCCCCCACAGAACACATGATGCACGTACAGACCACTAAACACATGAGTTTTCCACTCCACTGCAGTGTATACTTTGTAAAGGTCGAGCTTTGTCACAGCTGTCACTATGTCAAGGAAAAAAGCTTTCGCACTGCTTTCCTTCATGCTATAAACCATATGTATTGAGGTATCAGATACCTGTGTAGCGGGTCATCAGAGTTGAGGCCACAGGAAGATATGAGCCCCTTGGCAGTGCTTCCTCTGCTCCTGATTGCGCTCACTGCGATTCCAACAGTGAAAGCCACCTCCTCCTCGGGCGGCGGCAATAATAGGATCAGTCAACCTCTCTATGAAAATCCGTGCAAATCACAACAAAAAAGTCATCTGAGATAAAAAAATCACATGTAGATGGTATGATAATACACTAGAACAATCAATGCATGTTGCACGTCCTACAATGTACATAAGTAAATTGTGGAGACTGAATTCAAACAAAAGCGCAAGTACCATACAAAAGCATACGAGATACAATATAAGCATGGAATGTATCAAGATCTACATACCATAAAAGCATATGAGTACCATACAATCTTAAGAGAACAAATTTCAGATTTCAGATGCGTCGGTACTTCAATTATTGATTTCTTTACTTATAAACGTTTGGTGTAATCAAAATTAGCCTTTGAACATGTCCCTCTACATTTGGCTATAGTTTTCAATTTGTCATTACAACTTCTACAATCAAACACAAAGCACAAGAATCAGCATCATGTTGATAGCAGTTGCGTTATATATAATCTCTCAAAAATCTAATTACTGGACACAATATCTTGGGCAAATACAACATTGTATTACACACCTGCGCAAATAGAACATAGTATTAAGTGTAGCTGAATGGACATAGGTCCCTTGACCAAGCATCTACTGACAAGGTGCACAACCGCTCTCCATCTAGCAATAGCATTCCCACTGAAGGAGGCCATGTAAAAAATGCACACACAAGGATTAGCTAACTTGAAATAAATAACCAATGCACCAGCACAAGTCATATGAGGACATGTGGTTAATGAAATATGCACTATCTTTCTCTAGATCAGGAGAAAGTACAAATGTATATGAAATCACGAATACCATGGCTTTATAGGACAACTATTTTCAGCTATGGCACTATGTGTCTATCTTGCATTAGAAAGATGTCAAACATTCAAATTCAAGATCAAATGCATCTTTATCAGATCATTGTTGAAGAGCAAAACATGCACACAACAGCAAAATAGAGCCAAAAGAAGTGTCTAATCTTTCAACCACTAGGCCTGAAACGATTTGTCCTAGCGGCTAAAACCGGTTTTTGCTGGCGGGCGCGGCACCCGCCAGCAACTTTGAGCCAGTAGAAATGGCCATTTGTGCTGGCAGGTAGCCGGCCCGCCGACAAAGCCATTTGTGCTGGTGGGTCACTTAAACGACCGCCAAAGACAAATGTCATCGGTCTTGGTGGTTACTTAAGCGACCCGCCAGCACAAATGCCATTTGTGCTGGCGGTCGTTTAAGTGACCCGCCAACACAAGGGTCATCTTTGCTGGCGGTTGCTTAGATCGCCCACCACAGAAAGCATTTTTCCCATTTCCTATATAATTCCCCATAATTGTTTATTATTTATATATAATTTGTCATTTTTGTCTATTATTTTTTTCACATTGGCATTTGTATGCTAAATTTACTGTAACTATTTAACCGCCAAATCCAAATATATGTCTCACAAACAAATAATCCAAACTAAAATAAAAAATGTATACATAAGTCACATTGCAAAACTTTGTGCATAATAGATAACCCTAAGACACCAATCTACGTAACCTTTCTGCATCGTCTAATGTCAAAACTCCTTGTTTATCGAAGAATTCTCCATCCTCATGGCAAATCTCACGTAGGATGAATCTCACCATGTTCGCACAAATGTTGGTGATTTGATTGTCACCAAGTTGCCCCCATGACCCCTCAATGGTAGGCATCCGCACGTAAACACAATAAATGAAGATTGTTCCGCATTACCATCGGGACCGTAATTAGCACATACATAGTTATGTACAAACAAGAGGCTTACGTCTTCGGATTCATCCGGTACCTCCCATTATTTCTCAAAACCTCACACACATAATATCCACATAGCACACTTGCCAGGAGGTTGTTTGTAGCACCGTAAACAAATAAAACATGATCGGTATTGATTAACGAAGTGTACAACTCGATAAAAATGATTGGTACTTATTAACAAAAGTGTTCTTACTCATTTGGCATGTCGTATCACCAATTTTTTTCTTCTTGTGCTCCCCGTCATTGAGGATACAAAGACATAAGTTAGTAATACAATTTGAAATATAGCCGATACACGCAGTAGTGATTATATATTGCACTTAGTTGTCTTACTTTCTTATAATCTCAATGATTTTCTTGTAAGAAGCCTCTGAATAGTGTAATGAGTCGAAGACCCCCATAGTTCCCAACTTCGGACACACGTCAAAGCAAATGAAATGATCAATGCATAAAATTAAAATAACTAATATAAATAGACTAAAAATGAAGGCAAATGATGAAATAGTTATTTAAATGATCTTACTCAAAATGGTAAGCAAACTTGATAGAATCCTTTTGTTGGTTTTTCCTCATGACCCTTGCAATGTATGCAGACACCTCGTGAAGTTTAGCTTTCTCGTAACCCTTTTATTAAGTCTTCCTTTTCTTTTGGTGTCTTTGCTTCTTCCTCTATTTGCTTTCTTAGTTGATCCCTCATTATGAACGTGTGTTGTGACTGGCTTACTTGTTGCGGGTCAACATATGCTACCTTCCACCTCCCATTTGTCTTCTTTTCATCGACGCTTGCATCGTGCAAAAAAAGTTTACTTAGGATGGTAATAACAATACATATGGAATTCAATAGATTTGGATGTCGTATAGGGATGTTGACTTACATGGACCAAGTGGTGATGAGGTTGATGTCGAGTTTCTCACGACGGAACATCGCATGCAAATCGGGGAAATCAATCGCAACCTTCCATTCAAAAGAGCTACTGAACACCCATTTCGGGACATTGGCGGTGATAGTGTGAATGCCTTGCTGCATGGCGTGCATTATCCAAGTATGCAGCCTCATCAATTCTGACAGCCCTTCGTTCAGTTGCCACCTAAACAAGAATGGTTTGCCATGCTCATATTTGTCGGGAACCTCATCTAACGAAAACATACTTATGTGCTCCTCCTTTTGTTTTTGAAAAGAGGTGCGGGATAAAGACTTTTCGTCCGGTGCCTTCTTGAGTACTTGAACATTAGGTGATTCTTTACCGGTTGTTGGATCCCGTTTAGGTTTATTCTTTAGTACTTTCAAGAACAAGTCAACATCGATGATTTCATCTTTGGTTCATATGAGTTTATCATCCGGTGTATTGTTGTTCGCGTCTTGGTTGCTAGAGGAGGAGATGGTGGTCTTGGACATGGCGAGAGGAGATGGTGGTCTTAGAACAGATTTTGGAGATGATGATGCCCCCGCCCCTACCCCCGCCCCCGATGTCGGAGGAGTTTGTGGTCTTGGAACGAATTTCGGAGATGATGTCCCCGCCCTCGCCCCCCGCCCCCGATGTCGGAGGAGTTTGTGGTTTTGGAACAGATTTCGGAGATGATGATGCCCCCGCCCCCGATGTCGGAGAAGTTTGTGGCATGTTGTTGTCATTATTGTTAACTCCCCGCTCCACAATCCTCATGTTGTTGTCATTGCTACCGCCTCCATGTTCCCCACCCATTGAGTACTCGACCATTGCAGCATCTAGATCCTGGGGGGGTACTCGTTCTTGGCTAGGATGCAAGCAGGGACTTGGTGATGCATTAAGTATGATATCTCGACGATACCACAGTATGTATTGGTTCCTCGCATCACCGAGAAGCTCGATCCCATCCTTAGTAGGGATATCAATCTCGCATGACTCATTAGAAACCAAAACAACTTGAACCCATGCGTACTCTGGCGGTGGTGGATTCGGAAACACACGACCCGTTAGTGCCATGGCTGTCCCAACTTCTCGAAACTTATCTAGTTTTCTTCCATATGGAATAACCAACTTGCATGGTGTAACCTCTACAATGTCATCCACAGGATGCTTGGCGTTAGCAATAGAACCAACACTACTTGGAGTCGGGATGGCTCCGATCTGGGCAAGCATCAAGTTTGGAGGAACCTGTCCAGAACCACCAGATATTAGAAGCTTGTTGTTGTTGTTGTATGAAGAAGTCTATCAATTCTTGCTTGGCAATTTCTCTTATCTTGTCTTCAAGCTTCTTCTTATAACGGTCTCGCTTTTTATAACTTGATTAGTGTTCATGAAATGCTTTACCCTAGGGCAAGGTAGAAGAAATCCCTCGAACACAGCCAGGGTGATCAGGCGTTCCGATCGCGGCGGTTAGCATATCTTTCTCCCTACCGGGCACGAAAAGACCTTTCTTTTGAATTTCCGCAAGTCCTTCCAGCTTCTGTAAAATTTGTTCTGTTGAGGGCTTCTGGAATGAAACATTACTATCAAGTGCTATAGCCGCAACTCCAGCAAGGATCCAATTCTCGCTACGCTCATCCATGCCTTCAAAAATAGTTGGTAAACCAGCTACCCTCCTTTCTTCTTCCGCCTTCCTCCATTTTGCCATTTTGGCAAGCACTATCCTCCCGAACCAAAGCGATGGGGGTTCTCGGCGGCTTTCATAGCCTTCTCCTTTTCTTGGACGCTCGTAGCTACGCTTCGCCATCTTCTTCGATCTACGAATTCTTCCTAGATCGCTAGCGGAATGTTACCATACACATCCCTAGCATCCTTTCCTTTCCGGACAAATTCGGTATTAAGTGCGGACCTCCAATTCCTAAGAGCTCTTCCACAAAGGCCCTCGGCAAAAGTTCTACCCGCATTTTCCGTACCTTCCGGATAAACAAACTTTTCTTTCACTTTGGCCCATAATATATCCTTCGTAGCCTTAGGGACTTGTCTTCCAATTAGTAGTTGTGATCCAAGTCGCCAATTGGTCTCGACAATTGCACCGCCGATGTTCCGAAACCTAGCAGCTATCCCCTTAGGTTCGACGGGCTCACCTTTGTCACCCAACCATTCTATCACAAGTTGTCCTCTTTCGGGGATCCGGTTTCTTCTTCTATGACCACGTCTCCTTTTCGAGTTACTAGAACTAGTAGTACCCGAAGGTTGTGGTTCCGAAATGACTTCGCCTCTTGGGCACGAATGTTAGATGCTCTACGACGTCGTCGCGGGGATCGGTCATTGTTCTACACATAAAACACTATTTAAAGTATATCTTATAATTTGAGTGAATGTGCATGCGGACCTCATTATCGCTTGGTTTGTAATCAACATCATCGTCTTCGGGATGCCTACGAGGTTGTGGTTCGCTTGGTTCGTACTCGGAGCGAGTTTCATAGTCTCCAATTGTACCACTATCACTAGATTCCTCCTCACCTGGATTGTTCAACTGTTACATTTGATCATAGATAATCCATAGTTCATATTTATACAACAATCCATTTTTTAAATAAATCTATTTATCAACAATCCGTAGTCCACATTTAATTATTTATACAACAAAACTAATAAAATTAAATTCACATTCCATTTTTATATAATAAATCTATTTAAAAATTAGACACAATCCATAGTCCATACTTATAATAAATCTATTTATACAAAATGCATAATCCATTTTTATAAAACAAATCTATTTACCCACAATCCATAGTCCATAGTTAATTATTTATACAACAAAGCTAATAAAATTAAATCCATAGTCCATTTTTATATAATAAATCTATTTAAAAATTAGACACAATCCATAGCCCATACTTATAGTAAATCTATTTAAACAAAATGCATAATCCATTTTTATAAAATAAATATATTTATCCACAATCCATAGTCCATATTTAATTATTTATAAAACAAAACTAATAAAATTAAACCCATAGTCCATTTGTAACATTTTTAAATCTATTTATCCACAATCCATGCAATTGCATTTATCCACAATCCATGCAATTGCATTTATCCACAATCTATTTATCCACATTTTTAACACATGTAATTGCATTTTGAAAAAAAGAAAAAAAAACAACCAAGCCGGGGTCGTCGTTCTTGCTCCGCCGCCCCCATCCCCGGCCTCCATGCGTGCCGAGCGGTGAGGAGGTGTGGTGTCCGTGGCGAGCGGGGGCGGCGGAGGCGTCGGCGGAGGCGGCGGCGGTCTTGTCGGCGGCGGCGGCGGAGCGGTCGACGGCGGTTCTCGGCCGGCGGTTGGGGAAGAGGCGCGGCGGGAGAAGGACGTCATCTCGGTAGGGAAGAGGGCCGGTGCCGCTCGGGGAGGAGGTCGTCGGTCGGCGGGGCGCCCGCGGACGACGGCGCGGCGGCGGTCCACGGGAGAAGGGGTGGCGCCCTAGCGGAAGACGGCGGTGGTCCGTGAGGAGAAGGGGCGGGGCCCTCGCGGACGACGACGGGGCACTTGTGGAGGTCGGCGGGCACTCTCGGAGGACGGCGGGGTGGTCGGAGGGGCGGCGGCAATCCGAAAGGACCTTAATGTCGCCTAGAGGGGGGGGGGTGAATAGGCGAGACGACCAATTTAAACTCTTTCTCCCCCAAACACTTGAGGCGACGGTGCTCCACCGGTCGGACCGGTGGTGGTGACCGGTCGGACCGGTCGAGCACCGGACTTCGAGAGGTGACACCGGTCGGACGGTGCGCCTCACCGGTCGAGCCGGTGTAGCACGAGAGAACCCGCAAAAACAACTTGAAGCACCTCTTGGCTTCTAGCACGAACCAAACTCGGGGTGTGGCTTTTGTAGATGATCACAAGCGAGTAATGAGCCCTGCACACACAAGTAACACACCCAAGTAGATCGAAGCGGAAGCAAATCAAATATGCTAGAAAAACAATTTAGAGAGACGAACCACACGAAGAAGCAAGGATTTGTTTCCCGAAGTTCACCACCCACTGAGGAATGGCTACGTCTCCGTTGAGGAGCTTGTAAGGGACAATTCCCACAACAAGCCGGGTCTCTTTCAACCACTTTCCTTCTTTACATTAAGGTGATCTTTTCCATGAAGAGGCAAGACCGCGAGTCCTTACAAACTTCCCGTTGCTCACCACAACCTTGGGAGCTAGCCGGCGACACCTAGCCGTCTAGGAGGCAAACCTCCAAGAGTAACAAATGCTCCAAAGTTTGTAGACTCGAAACCAAAGTGCTCAAGCTATGGAAAGCTGCTCTTGTTAGCTCACAAAGTCACTCCTAGGGTCACTTCCTCAACCCAACACAAAGATGATGGCTTGAATCCACAAATCTCACAAAGAGATGGTTGGGGAGAGCCACTAAGGCTTAGAGCTAGTTAGAAATGGCTTGGGACCTCAGCAAACACACTAGAACCAGCAACCCTCACTTGAGGAGGGCTTGGGGTATTTATACCCCTCAAAGGAGAAAACTAGCCGTTAGTCCCCGGGCAGCACCGGTCAGACCGGTGCCTCACACCGGTCAGACCGGTGTACGAAAAACTAGCCGTTGGGCTAGCGGCACCGGTCAGACCGGTGCCTCTGACCGGTCAGAGTCGAGCCCGAGTTACCCCCAAAACCTCTTTTAAAGAAACTAGCACGTCATCACCAAGATGAAATGACCCGGGGTAAGTTAGGAGGGTTTGTTAGCTCTCTCAAAGGCTAGATCTCACTTAGGTCAACTAAAAGAGCACTTCGACTTGGTCAACTCGCTAAGTTGCATCCCTCTTGATAGTACGGCATACCTATACTCAAGAAAAGAATAAAAGAGCTTCGATGACCTCTTGAGCTTGAACAACTTCAATTCTTGCCATACTTGATCAATAACCACTTGAGGGCTTTCAACATAGCCTTTGACTTGAGCACGTCCATACTTGAGCTAGTGACTTAGGATCTTTCCATATAGCATAAGAATGCACACTTGGATCCATGGTCACTCCATGTTGCCAATCTTAACGAGTTGATGACTTGCAAAGCTTCCCTCGATAAGGTTTGAATATGATACTTGAAGACCCCACGGATGCTAGACCTTCACCTTAGCAAAACACGAATGGTGGCTTAGCTACGGCCCCGCGAGATTGCTTAGTCCCTCACCCTAGCCATCTCGGTTGGTCTCTTCATCACTTATCCAATCCACTTTGAGTTTCACTTTGCTTCACATGCAATTAACCTTTCATTTGAAAAACCCGCTTCAAATGCTTGATCTTGATTGACAACGGATATGCAAGCTTCCATTTTTAGAACCATGGTGTGTACACTTATCATCTTGTTCTCTTACAATAAACTCATGAAGTCTTGCACCATATACATGTCTTTAAAGATGTGAGCCGAAATATTCATCCACAATTAAGATACTTCAATGGTTGCTCATGAATATATAGAGAAAACCTGCTCATAATCTTAGACAAAATCATTAGCCCTTTAATCGCTTTGTCATTCAATTCACCAAAATCCACTTTGGGGCCTAGATGCACTTTCAATCTCCCCCTTTTTGGTGATTGATGACAACTCGATTAAAGCTTACAAATAAAACAGTAAAGCGCGTTTAGATTCTTAGATATAGCTAGAGCTCCCCCTTAATTTGTGCTTTGAGTTGAATTTCAAAAGGTTGGCCTTAAATGCCATTAGCACAAATTTGGAAGAAAAGACGTGTGAGCTCCCCCTATATCTTAGAATCAGTGGAGTGCAACATGTGTGAGCGACAAAATAAAATCCGTGATGCGTATGACAAGATATGCACAAAGCAAAGGGAAATGTACTGGCTAGGCAGCACCGGTCAGACCGGTGCCCCTGACCGGTCAGACCGGTCAGGTCCAGCCAACACACACAACTGGGCGGCACCGGTCAGACCGGTGCCCCTGACCGGTCAGACCGGTCAGGTCCAGTCAGCGCACAAAGCAACAGAAGTGCGTGCTATTTGGTCCAAGGTGATCGGGCCAGGGTTGCAAGCTGGTTTAGATCACTTTGCCCCATTTAGCCAACACAAACAAACACCATTCAAAGCATGCATCACAATCTAGCAATAAAGTCGCTTAAATATTACAATAAGGTTTAAAACACACAGTAGCACTCACACAAAAGTTCTCAAGTCCACTAAGATGAAGTTCTAACTTATTACATGGCTTCTCTCACCGGCCCGGCGAGGCACCTGGTCGGACCGGTGCGGGGCACCGGTCGAGCCGGTGCAACACGACAAAGAACTCTCGAGACAGCATAAACTTGTACCTTTAATCTCGATTCTTCTCCCCCTTTGTCATCAAGCATCCAAGAAGGGCCTGGAGAAGAAGCGTGCCGATCACTTGTCCTTGAGATCCGTCTCCCGGGTGAGAGCTCCCTCCTATTTGAGATTTGTCAAGAATCCAATGTAAAGGAGAGTTTAGATAAATAGACTCCGAGACGGTGATTTGAGATGGATGAGCTATGGGTGCGCTTGTGTTTACCGTAGTAATAAGGGGTGTAGCCAAAGATCTCGGCGGAGAAGCGAGCACCCCAATCTTGTACTTGCTCGGGAGGTGGAGGAGGTGGGGGTGCTTGCTCTTCTTCCATGAAATGAGACGATCCGGCCACATCCGGAGGATGAGGTACAAATGGTGGAGGTGGAGGAGGAACCGAAGAGGACGATCCTTGTCCTTGCTCGGACTCGAAGAACATGGGGCCATATTGCTTAAGCAAGTCGGAGTTGGCCCATCCTCTCATCCTTTCCTCAAAGGAAGGTATCTCAACCTTTGGAGATTCGGGAGATGGTGGAGAGCGAGGAGGTTGAAAACCTTGGGCATTGTGCATCAATTTCATCGTGTCCCTCATTTGCTTATTAGCCCTTCTCGACCTTTGTTGCTCAACTTGGATGTCATGCCGGCTCCCGCACATCCCAAATATGAAGTTGAGAAACTTTTCCGGAGGGGAGGTGGATGCGCGTGGCTGTCCGGCCGCCGGCCACCCCACCGCCGGGCCGGTGCTCGGCACCGGTCGGACCGATGACGGTCCGAGCCCCTCGCCCGAGGCGGATCCGGCCGAGCCGCTCCCCTCCTCAAATATTTCTTCCTCATGACCCGGTGCATGCTCAACTCTAGGAGATGGAAACCGAGGGTTCTTGCTAGGATTGAGCTTCAGAGGCTTGTGTGTCACATTTTTCGGAAACTCCGTCTTTGCAACTTTTTCAATCATGTACATGATATAGGGACTGTAGCTGCAAATCTTCTTGGGGTCCTCGGATAGGTGCTTGATCTCTTGCCAAATGAAATCCCCAACACTGAACTCCGGAGCTCCCGGCCTCAAAGCCACCATCAAGTTTTTCTGGAACTTTGTGATTTCTGAGGGGTTTCCATCTCTAGGTGTAATAGACACCCTAAGGAGCCTATTTAGGACAGCAAAGTAGGTGTAGAGGTTCTTCACCTTCCCATAGTTGGCATGCTCACCACGAGGGTACATCACATGCAAAGCATCCTTCTCCAGCTCCCCCTCATCATGGAGCTTCCTCAACTCCCCATCTCCCGCCATGATCCCAAAGCACCTCAAAAATCTGTGGAAGGTAATGGAGTACTTTTGGCCGTTGGTCATCCAAATCATAGCCCTATCGGTCTCAATGTGACCAAAGTGCACCGTAGCAAAGAGCTGGGCGATGATCTCCTTGTTCCAATCCTCGTCGAACCCCATGAGTGTTTTGACCCTTTGCCTCTCACAATTGCTCATGACTTCATCAAATATAGGGTCTCCTTTCCTAGCCATGTGCTCCCAATCCACATATTGTGCCTTGTGAGTGATTTTGGGCTTCTTTATAATCACCGTAGCATAGTAATCTTTTTGAAATTTAGCCCAAAACCTCGGATCCGACGCGGTCTTGCTCTCCTCATATGGGTTCTTGTCCCTCAACTTCTTTAGGGCCTTGGTCATGCCGGCCCGTGGTACTTCACCGGCACTGTCGGGGGTAAATGTAAGTGGGTGGCATGATCCTCAACCTACCCCGATCATCATCATCTTCTTCCATAGCATCTACATCCTCCTCCTCATCCTCCTCATCTTCGTCCTCATCCTCATTCTTGTCCGACCCAACCTCCTGGTGCCTCTTCGGCTCAAACCGACCGGAAAGGTCTCATCTTCAACATTGTCATCGCTGCTCGTTACGGTGTCACCTCCTAGATCGGGATCCTCGGCACTTGCTTGAGTTGAGTGGCATCTCAATCTCTTGCCGCTAATGTTGACGTGCTTTGCCCCCTTCCCCAAAATCACCGGGGATAGCTCCTCGGCGAGTGAGCACTTCTTCTCTTCTTTTCTTTGCCCCTTCCTTTTCCCGTACCATAGGCCGTCCCGAGTCACAAATAGGATGACAAGAGTGTATAAGACTCTAAGAAAAAGATTGAATTGAAATGGAATTGATTCTTGAAAGTTCGGAACAATTGGGTCGCGTTACGGGCCACACCGGTCGGACGGTGAGGGGCACGGTCGACCGGTGCCACCCGAACGAGCCAATTGCTCCCACATTCAATCGAGCGGCTATCAATCTAAGATTTGGTCTAGATGAACAAAAGACATCCTAGCATAGATATGTGTTGAAAAACATGAAGAAAACACAATTTGAGGGTGGACATGCGCCACGGTCGGACCGGTGACGGCCACCGGTCAGACCGGTGAAGGCCGTCCGACCCCAATTCGTGATTTCTCACAATGTGTTCAACAAAACGTTATGGATTTATAGGAATGTCTTCTAGGTGATCTCGAGAAGATGTTCTACCAAAGAAAATTCAAAACTTTGCACCATGTGAGGAGATCGGGCAAAAGAAAGGTTTGAATACCTTTGGAGAGTGGAACTCGAGTTGAGTCCAAGAAACTCGAAGGGGAAAGTGAAGAGGGGCCTTGGGAGATCCTTTTGCTTCCAATCTTGAGGCCTTTCCTTGGTTCAATCTTCAAACCACCATGGATTTTGAGAGAGGTGAAGAAGAGAAGAGAGAGGGGGATGTGTTCACGGTTTGAGGGGTGCACGGGGGGTGAATGATAGAGGAGAGAGAAGGAAGGGAGGGTAAAAGAGGATTCCTTTTCTTGTGGCCCCACGGGTTGACGCCGGGCGTCCACCGGTCGAGCCGGTGACGGGCACCCGGTCGGACCGGTGACGCCCATGGTCGAGCCGGTGAGCCCTTATCGGTTTTTCCGACCCACCCTCGGTAGAACCGAAAATCCCGATAAATTTCAACGAGTCCTTATCGGTAGAACCGACATGCCCTCGGTAGTACGGACCCTTTTTCTCTTTTTTGAGATTTTGCTCCTTGAAACTTTTCCAAATATGTTATAGGACAATTCTCATCCACTTAGGTTGCATAAACACGATTATGTGACTTCAAGGTCACCACCGGTCGGACCGGTGGCTCCTGCCGGTCGGGCCGGTGCGCCCTTGAGAAACGATTTTGAGCCACAACAAAGAATTTCTATTTCAACCTTTAGAGATGTTTTGGATATGAGATAGAAAGATGATATTGATCCAAAAACCATCCATTCTTAGAAGAATGGAGGATTAACCAATTTATTTGGGAATTCTTGATCCTTCCGAGAGAGAGAGATAAATAAGAATGGATTTTAGGAACTTGAGAAAATCCTCTTAATTGTGACTAGCCAACAACCAAACAAGTATAACTATAGTCACAACTAAGTTGATTGGGTCACTAAGACCAAGAACCAAATATTTTCAAAGTGAGCACACTTCCTATACATGCTAGTCGATTTTTCGAAAAATCTATCCTATGTCACAAAGTGCATGCATCCACTTCAAGAGAATGCCCTAACAAGCATATTTGGCTCATATCTTCATCCTCGAGACACAAAGATGAGTGGAAGTACAGATATCAACCAAATATCTAGAGAGGAGCACGAGAGGTTCACTTGAAGCAATTACATGCTAAGAAAAGCACACTAGCATGATATTATGGCCTAGATGCATTACGGTATTTCAATGAGTTTCGTGAAACCATACCTTTGCCTTAAAACCATTTCATTTGTGCATATATTAAATTTTGATCGGTGTTAGCTCTTACTTTGTTCTTTTGGAAGTTACGCTTATCGAGAGCTTCCTTTGAGATGCACAAACGAATGAGACTACAAGATCACTTAGAAGAAATTGTTAGTCCCACAAGTGACACAAGTGTTGTAATGAGCTCCCCCTTAAGTAGTGCTAGAGAATTTGAATTTCTCGACCAAGGCACTTTGTTCAATTAAGAACTTGTTGAGGCTCATTCCAAAACTTGGTCACAACACATGAATGATTTGATAATTGACATGTGTTTAGCTTCTCATAACCTTTGATGCCAAATCACCCTTCTTCTTGAGGGTTTGGACAACCCCGAGTCACCCGGCACTCGTGTCGGGTCACCCTACGGCATGCGAGAGGCGTACGGGTCACCCGGCACTCGTGCCGGTCACCCGCCCAATTTGCACTTCTTTGCGTTGGCACCGGTCGGACCGGTGCACATCCTCACCGGTCGAGACCGGTGACCACCACCTGACACCATTTTGGTGATTTTTCCTTCCCTTTTCCTTGAGTGAGTGAATGTATCACTAATTTAAGTCCTGCAATCAAGGATAAGGCATTGCTCTACTAGAGAGCCATTAAAAGCATCGAATGGCATGAGAAAGTAAATTTTCATAAAAATAGTCAAAGTCACCACCTCATGATTTGCTTATGCAAGAAGAGCATCACTCGAGTGTTCGCCAAGAACCAAAAGTGACTTAGACTCAATTGAGAGCATTAGTTACCGAGATGACATTGATTTCACGAATTATATGAGTTTGCTCTTCACATGGTCAATTGAATCCATCAAGATTTCCAAGTCCTCCAACCATGTTCTCAATGCATCTCTTTCAACCTGCAAGCTCAGTAAGCATTTCTTGGTACCCAACACTTGTTGGGTCCTATTGGGTTAGTCACAAGGTGCTTAGGAACCCAAATAGCTCTCATGCTACAATGAGGTGAACTAATCTCCCTCATAGCACAAGTTCTATTCTTATCATTCCTAAGCTTATGGAAATCATAATGGACAAGGTTTGATTTAGGAATGTTACCATTTGGACAAACCTTGCCCAAGTGACCCTTTTGACGGCATTCGTAGCAAATACGACTTTTGTTCTTGTTGGTCACACCATTCCTTGCAATTTCTTTTCTACACTTGCTTCTGAGTCTTGTTCTTAGAGAAGGTGGCTTCCTTGCCTTGTTTGCTTGAAGTGGGGCTGCCACAGCCGACGATCGGTCCGCCGGTGGCATGCACGGCCCGGCCGGTCACGGTCGAGCCACTGCCCGTTGTTGCTTTTGGGCACGAGTCGGCAAGGTGTCCCTTCTCTCTGCACTTGTAGCACACCCTCCACTTGTTGGAGCTTCTAGGCTTCTTGGAGAGTGACTCTTGTGCCTTGTGCTTGATCGGGCGATATTGGGGTTTGATTTGCCCAATCTCGCTCTTTTCTTGAATCTTGTTCTTGTGGGATGTTGTATGTTGTTGAGGGGTTGAGCTAGTTGCGGTTGATCCCTTCCCAAGCTTCTTCACCATGCTTTCACGGTTATCTTGAGAAGGTTTCACTTTGCTCTTCTCCTTCAACACATACAAGTCCTTTTGGAGCTTTTCAACCTCTTGCTTTAGTTTATCATTTTCTTCAGCAATGAGGTCATCACAAGATTCTACAAGTACATGCTCAATACTAGATTGGCTTGCTTGGGACAAACAATCATTAGTGCAAGATAAATTAATTTGAACTTGTGAGCATGTGCATGTGTGAGATAGAGGTTGTATAGATTTTACCGATGAAAGCACAACCTCATGGGATATCTCTAGTGTTGCATAAGAATCAACAAGCTTCTCATAGGAAAGTTCAAGTTCATTGTGATTAGCTTGTAGGACCATATGCTCGCTAGTGAGCTTCGCTAGTTTGGCTTCTAGATCATCATTGACATCTTCTTCTATTTTAGCTCTACAAGCAAAGGATTTGATGTCATGATCATAATTGTTAGCCAAAGTTTCATACTTACAAACCAAGGATGCGAGTTCGGATTTGAGAAGCTCAAGTTCTCTTGACGAAGAGCTTGAAGCTTCAATCTTCTGGTCTTTAGCCCCTTTGGCTTGTCTCTTCTTCTTGCTCTTCTTTTCCTTCTTGGCCATCAAGCAAGTTGATGTGCCCCTGCTGGCACCGGTCTAACCGGTGGGTGTCACCGGTCTGACCGGTTCCTGCAGAGGGACCGCGACTTCGCTTCTTTGATCTTCTTGTTGCTTGGGGTTTGATGCTTGATGATCAGTGGATGTTGTAGAGGTATGGCGCATCTCCACTGACTCATCTTCATCATCACTCTCAAGTTCATCCCATTTGGTGTTTACCAACTCAAGTAGTAATTTCCAAATGAGATGAGCATCTTCGAAATCTTTTTGCTCTTCAAGACAATATACTTTAGTTCTCTACATACACGACTACACAAAAGGTTAGCAATTACGACATTGAGTTGCTTCTTCTCCTAGTCCATTGGCGAGACACATGTCTCATCCTTTGGAAGGATACTCGCAACCATAATGCTCTCGGTGGTAGGGCCCAAAACCTTAAGAGCAATGAGAACATTAGAGCACCAAGAAGAATAGTTTGAGCCATCTAGAGCTAGAGGCTCAAACGGTACCTCACAAGTTGTCGACATCGAAGAACTCCAAGCGGTTAAGCTCGAATCGGAGCACCAAGCTCTGATACCAATTGAAAGGACCTTGATGTCGCCTAGAGGGGGGGGTGAATAGGCGAGACGACCAATTTAAACTCCTTCTCCCCAAACACTTGAGCTGACAGTGCTGGCCGGTCGGACCGGTCAAGCACTAGACTTCCCGAGGTGACACCGGTCGACCGGTGCGCCTCACCGGTCGGACGGTGCGCCTCACCGGTCATGCCGGTGTAGCACAGAGAACCTGCAAAAACAACTTCAAGCACCTCTTGGCTTCTAGCACGAACCAAACTCAGGGTGTGGCTTTTGTAGATGATCACAAGCAGAGTAATGAGCCCTGCACACACAAGTAACACACCCAAGTAGATCGAAGCGAGAAGCAACTCAAATATGCTAGAAAAACAACTAGAGAGGCAAACCACACGAAGTAGCAAGGATTTGTTTCCCGAAGTTCACCACCCACTGAGGAATGGCTACGTCTCCGTTGAGGAGCTTGTAAGGGACAATTCCCACAACAAGTCGGGTCTCTTTCAACCACTTTCCTCCTTTCCACTAAGGTGATCTTTTCCACGAAGAGGCAAGACCGCGGCCCTTACAAACTTCCCGCTGCTCACCACAACCTTGGGAGCTAGCCGACGACACCTAGCCGTCTAGGAGGCAAACCTCCAAGAGTAACAAATGCTCCAAAGTTTGTAGACTCGAAACCAAAGTGCTCAAGCTATGGAAACTGCTCTTGTTAGCTCACAAAGTCACTCCTAGGCTCACTTCCTCAACCCAACACAAAGATGATGGCTTGAATCCACAAATCTCACAAAGAGATGGTTGGGGAGAGCCACTAAGGCTTAGAGCTAGTTAGAAATGACTTGGGACCTCGGCAAACACACAAGAACCAAAGCAACCCACACTTGAAGAGGGCTTGGGGTATTTATACCCCTCAAAGGAGAAAACTAGCCGTTAGTCCCCGGGCAGCACCGGTGCCTCACACCGGTCAGACCGGTGTACGAAAAACTAGCCGTTGGGCTAGCGGCACCGGTCAGACCGGTGCCTCTGACCGGTCAGACCGGTCAGGCCCGAGTTACCCCCAAAACCTCTTTTAAATAAACTAGCACGTCACCACCAAGATGAAATGACCCGGGGGTAGGTTAGGAGGGTTTGTTAGCTCTCTCAAAGGCTAGATCTCACTTAGGTCAACTAAAAGAGCACTTCGACTTGGTCAACTCGCTAAGTTGCATCCCTCTTGATAGTACGGCATACCTATACTCAAGAAAAGAATAAAAGAGCTTCGATGACCTCTTGAGCTTGAACAACTTCAATTCTTGCCATACTTGATCAATAACCACTTTAGGGCTTTCAACATAGCCTTTGACTTGAGCACGTCCATACTTGAGCTAGTGACTTAGGATCTTTCCATATAGCATAAGAATGCACACTTGGATCCATGGTCACTCCATGTTGCCAATCTTAACGAGTTGATGACTTGCAAAGCTTCCCTCGATAAGGTTTGAATATGATACTTGAAGACCCCACGGATGCTAGACCTTCACCTTAGCAAAACACGAATGGCGGCTTAGCTACGGCGCCAAAGATTGCTTAGTCCCTCACCCTAGCCATCTCGGTTGGTCTCTTCATCACTTATCCATTCCACTTTGAGTTTCACTTTGCTTCACACGCAATTAACCTTCATTTGAAAAACCCGCTTCAAATGCTTGATCTTGATTGACAACGGATATGCAAGCTTCCATTTTTAGAACCATGGTGTGTACACTCATCATCTTGTTCTCTTTCAATAAACTCATGAAGTCTTGCACCATATACATGTCTTTAAAGATGTGAGCCGAAATATTCATCCACAATTAGGTTGCTTGTGAATATATAGAGAAAACTCTGCTCGAATCTTAGACAAAATCATTAGTCCTTTAATCGCCTTGTCATTCAATTCACCAAAATCCACTTGGGGGCCAAGATGCACTTTGACAATCGGGGACTACGGCGGCGCTCGGTGGGAAAATTTGGCTGCCTGACCACGTCGTTTCGTTTCGCGCTAGACTTAGAAAAGTTTCAAGAGCGCGTCTCGTGTATATATTAATGAAATCACCACTGGCGGGCCACATAAGGCAACCGACAGCGGTAGGCCACCACTGGCGGGTCACATTAGACAACCGCCAGCGGTGATCCTTACCACAGGCGGGTGACTTAAGCGACCGCCAGTGGTGAGAATTCTCACTGGCGGTTTTCATAAACGCCCGCCAGCGCTGTGATTTGAAAGAATTTGAACTTAACTTTTCAAAAACAAACCTTTTCAAATTCAAATGACAAAACACCTCCTATAAATAAATTAAAATATTTTATGATAAGTTTTGGAAGTTTTAAAGAATTTTGAACAATTTCATGCCAGGATTTCAAATTTTCAAATGTTGGCAAACGACTGTGTTGGCGGTTGACTTATGGTAACCGCTAGCATAGTGTTTTTCCATAATTTGCAAAATTTAAAACAGGGGCTTAAATTGTTCAAATTTCATTGAAACTTCCCAAGGTATCATAAGATATTTCAATTTAAGTATAGGGAGTGTGCTTTTTGTAAAATAAGTCCTAGTTAGAAAAGGTTAGCTCAAATAGGACTCTAGGTTCATACACGTACTGAGTTATAGGTTGTTTGACCCTAGAGTCTCATTTGAACTAACCTTTTCAAATTCAAACCTTTTCTTATAACAAAACACCTCATATACATAAATTAAAATATTCAAACACTCATTCAAACCATAATTTCCATAATTTGAATTTAAGTATAGGAGGAGAGTCTCATTTCATCAAAACTTCCAAAACTCTCCTAAATTGATTGAAAGTCTTACAACAACACTAATTATATAAAGTCGTACAAGTGATACATCAAGCCCGACTAATAAGAAGTGCAAGTTTCTTCACGGTCGTATGTAACCATGGCTTCTCCGATTTAGGAATGTTGGCTTCAATTTTTTTGTTCTCTTCTCATGTTCTTTGAACAAGACTAGTTCCTCGAACTAATTGTAATCCTTAACATCAATTACACCTTATAATCCTAGAATTCTTTGTTTTCCGGAGACGGCAATGTGCTTCTTCACATTCATAGGATCAGCTATGTAGAAAACTTGTGCAACACGCTCGGCGAGTACCCATGGATCGTCTTTGTAACCTACATTGGCAAGTCTACAAGTGTCAACCCATAATTGTCATCTGTGACGCCATTCGGGTGTTTGACCCATTGGCACCGAAACACAGGGAACCTGATATTCTCTCCATAGTCAAGTTCCCATATTTCCTCTATGAACCCGTAGTAAGTGATGTTGTTTCCGGATTTATCAATCGCATCTATGCGAACACCACTATTTTGATACGCAACACTCTTGTTGTCTTTCGCCTTCGTATAGTAGGTGTACCCATTAATTTCGTATGCTTCCCATGAGGTAACATTGCTTGATGGACCAGCTGCCAACCTGGTCAATGTTGTGTCATCTATGGAATTTCCTTGAAATAGACGCCCATGTTCCTTTAAACATGATGGGAAACGACACTTTTCCTCTTTGAGTCCGACTATCATTTTCCTCACGAATCTCATTTTTGTGTTGCACGATAAATGGCTCCACTATTGCAAGTTGTTGCAGAACACTAGCATGTGCTTTCTCCAGTTGTTGGTTGTCCTCGTCAATGAATCTTTTCCTTCCAATGGTCCCTTTCCCTGATAATCTGCCTTCGTGTCGAGATTCCGGTAAACCGATCGCTCTCTTATCTTTTATGTAGTCTATGCAACAATCAACAGTTTCTTACGTATGGTAGCTCTCGATCATGCTTCCCTCTCGGAAATGCCTTGTTTCTCATGTATCCATTGAGAATCGACATGAACCGTTCGTACGTCCACATCGATGAAAGTACATAGGTCCTAGTTCGATAATTTGCTCGACCATGTGGATCATTAGATGTTCCATGATATCAAAAAATGACGGAGGGAAGCACATCTCGAGCCGGGCTTCGATTTCGACATAAACGAAACGAAGCCTTGCTAACTTTGAACAATCTACCACTTTCTCGCGACATGACGTTGAAAAAGTAGCACATCCTTGGATGACCATCTTAAGGAATACTTGGTTTTGACATCTCGGATCGCAATCGCGAGAAAACGAGAATCATCACATGATAGTCATGAGAGTTACAACCCGTAAGCGTCATGTCCTTCAACGAGACCAATGATCGGATGTTTGATGAGAATCCGGTTGGCACTTTCGGCCCGCGCAAGCATTTGCGGATAGCCAACCTCTCATGTTGTGTTAAATTGAAGCTAGCGGGTGGAAGGTACGCTTACCATTAGGACGTGGTTGTGGGTGGAGTTCTTGCCTAATTTTTATGTCAACAAGATCCTTACGCGACTTCGGCCGGTCCTTTACCTTTCTGTTAAGCCTAAGAATCCCATTGTTCTTTCAAACACATTTTTACGAAGATGCATCCCATCGATGGCATGGCGCATCTGTCAAATCTTCCCGGTATGGCAAGTACTTAAAAAATATAGACATCTTCTTGAAAGGCATGTCAATGTTTTACGTAGTTTCGACCTCCTTCCTCCCCCCTTTTGAATTATCATCAACATCACCTTTTAATTTCTTACCAAGTTTAAACTTGACCTTCTGACACATTTCAAATACGGTTCTACCGGTGGCCGGTTGTGGGGCAAAGGAGTCCTTCTCAATCTTTCCATCGAAATAGTCGACATCTTACGGTACTTGTGAGTCCTTAGTAGCCGGCGTCCGTGCCCCATATACATTATCTTCCGAGATCCTTTCGGTACACAAATATTGTACCATTCAAACAAACTACACAACCTGTTTTTCCTTTTTTCTGACCAGACAAAGAAAATAGGGCAGGGTAATCATTAATGGTAACAAAGATAATTGCCTTAAGTGTGAATGTCTCCCTTCTATACTCATCCCACATCTCAACCCCATGTTTCCAAAACTTCTCCATTTCTTCCATCAATGGCTCAGGAAGACATCTATATCAATACCATGTTGCTTCGGTCCTTGGATTAAAATGGTAAACAAAAGGAACTTTCTCTTGTGACATAGCCACGGGGGAGGTTGTATATGGTCATCAACACCGGCCATGTGTTGTGCGTCTTTGCTTCTTTCACCAAATGGATTCATACCATCCGTACTTAACGCGAACCTTATATTTCTTTTTTCTTCTCTAAACTCTTTGTGCTTGGAATCAAAGGTCCTCCTCCGCCGAGCATCGAAGGATGTCGAAGCTTCCCATCGACTTCTCCGGGCGATCCGCGTGCCAAGTCATTAGTTCAATGGTCTTTGGGTTCGAGAACGGTCGCTTTAGACGATCCTCCACCGAAAGTACCACATCACCAATGCGGGGACTTTACGTTGAGTAGCGATGTCGGTATCAATACTATACTCCTCCTCAACTTGAGAAAATACACTTTTCTTTCCACCCACCTTCCTCTTCATGCCTTTAGATGCAATGACCCGTTCCACAGCAAATTCGGCATTACTTTTGTAACAATAAGCATCGCAATTTGGACACTTCTCCAGTTCTGCATAGTCACCGCGGTACAATATGCAATGGTTCCTACATGTGTGTATTCTTTGCACTCGCATCTTTGTTGACGGTTAATAGTTGTATCAAAGTTCATTTAGACTTGCAAGCGGACAAGTCTCCCGTCGTAGTCAAGGGACCCTTCTTCCCTCGAGTGGTGAACACAAGGCATCGAATCCATGGAACAAATGTGCGACGCAAAAGTTGATCTAGTAAGGCCAAGTAACTTCAATTTTCGGTAAAAGAAAAACCCTAATGCATCTAGATGAAAGACACGAAACTAATCTAATCTACTAAAGACCGGAGATAACAAAGTAAGATTGGGTAGATAAACCGATCTAGAGAGATCGGGTTAAGCCTTTCATTGAAGTTCCAAGCAAGAGAAGAAGTAGCAAATCGAATCTTATTAGAAGCTTCTTTAAATCGTGGTTTCACGTCCAAATCCGAAAACATCCGCCTTTCGGAACCCCCGTTCTGTCACAACGTATCCCTACTCATGCGGGGAGTCTAGGGCGAGTCAAAAGACAAGTCGAGATTCTTTCGGAAGATCCGGCGTGTACATCTAGCTACGCGGCTACAAGAACACCCTATATGATCTATCTTGAGAATAGATCTAGAATAAGCAAACCGATCGAAAAACGAAATATTCGAGGAAACACTTGATCGCTAAGAATAGATTCAACTTGATAATTCAACTATGACAATGATACATACACAAGATCACCACGGGATCCTTCCTTGATCTTGCTTCTAGCTCCGGAACTCCGACCTGGTCTTCCGTGCAAGGTTCCCACGTCGTCTAGGGAGACCCTAGGCAACTAGCTCGACCCTCTCCTCTCCGGGATGGTGTCCCTCTCTTCTCTTGCTCCTCGGCGGCCGATGACGAATTGGATCCTCCGTGGCTCTCGACCCGGGGCTATAAATAGCCCGAATGGCGGCTAGGGCAAAGGAGGAGGCAAACGGGCCCTAGACGGGCCGGGCCGGTCGGCTCCGGGCGGCCGGCCTCGGGCCCATCCGAGGCCCGGCCCCGGCCTCCTTTGCTTGATGTCGGTTCCCATGTCTTCTAGATGCTTCCCCCTTCTGCATGTAAGTCCATGTCGTCAGTTTCTCTCCGAATTGGACATAACTCCTTGTCTTGCAAGATTCAGCACTTTTCTGGTTAGGTCCTCGGAGTTTGTCATCTTCTCGGATCAAGTCCCTGGCTTCTTGGAGTCAAGTTTGCTTCACTGCATGACTTGTACGGGCTTCAAGGTCTTGTCATAAGGTGCTTGATGAACTTATCCCTAAAGTCTTGCATTCAATGCTAAAATCCTGCATAAACACTAAACTCCAAAACCGACATGCACACGTGAACTTGTTATACCACGGGGGTTAGTACCAATGGATAAGGTATAAAACTTATGCCAACACCGAAGGTAAACTCATGGCTAGGTTGACGGATTTTCACCGTCAACATCTCCCCCATGCTTAAACCTTGCTCGTCCTCGAGTAAGCCTTCGATGGATATCATCATTGCCCATCAATGTTTAAACCTTGCACTTGATCATACATGAGGAAACATAATGCTCTCAAAATTTTAATTCATTAAAGTTCGATAATGTACTAGCCTTCATCTCTACGGAGGGTAGATTCTTAATTAATCTTATCCCACAAGTATTAACATGCTCCCAAAATTTAAATAGATCTCCGAAAGTTTGAAAATAAAGAACGAGATGGAAAAGAAAAGTTAAAACAAGTTCACAAATTTAAATCATACATGAGAAAACCTAATGCTCTCAAAATTTTAATTCATTAAAGTTTCATCTCTACGGAGGGTAGATTCTTATTAAGCTTATCCCACAAGTATTAACATGCTCACAAAGTTTAAATAGATCTCGAATTTTTGAAATAAAGAACGAGATATAGAAAAGCCAAACCAAGTTCACAAATTTAAATCATCTTGTATATTGCTCATAAACTCTCATCTCACTTGTCTCTCAAGCCTATATATTCTACTCCTTTCCCTCTCTTAACATATATGTGGTAGGCTTTATATGAAGCTTTTTGTGAAAGTTTAGTCCTACCAAGATTTTATAAATGAGATGTTGTCAAAACAAGACAAGCTTCTCATGGTCTTACCGAGACTCGTCAAAAATGTCATTGGAAAAATGTTATATCAAGGAGGGGGAAAAGAAAAAAATACACACACTTGAGATGAGTGGACATGTGCAAATGGCAAAAAGTGATCCCGAGGCACAAAGGAAGTCCTCGTTATCGGATTGCACATGGTTGGAAAATTGAGTATGGATCTTTTAATCTTGAAGCCTTGAATTTCCTAATGCACTTTAGAGAACCGGGGAGTTCACTTTATTTTTACTTTTACACATACTCATATTTTTTTCTTCTTTTTCTTTCTTTCCTTCTTTCTTTCTTTTTCTCATTCATTTTTTTTCTTTCTCATATTTTTTAAATTTGCTCCCCTTTGAACTCTAAAATTGCATCGTACCTACCTCCTCCCCCATGCTTAGACATTTGCTCGTGCTCGATCAAAGAGGCGATAAATAAGGTAGGTACCGAAAATATTTTTTCTTGGAGAGATACTTGAATTCTTTAATGTTGGCACCGTCTTGCGATCTTCCTTCAATTGATGATCCATTCTCAACAATAGGTTGTGGTCAAGGAGGTAATCACAAAATATGATATTTGGTTTTAAGGGTGGATATCCGGCGAGGTTTGTGAGATCTCCAATATGGGGATACACAATGCACGGATCAAAGGCTAGCAAAAAGATAGATACGCAAAAATGGAATGATCGGCTTCTTAGTCTCGTGCCGGAGAAATCATGGCCTGCAATAACTCACTCAAAAATAAATATTGTACACTAAGGTTTATGCACTCAAATATATATTAGGCTCTAAATAGGTTGAGCAACACACAAGTGATATTGATGACAATGTTAGCGATATCTTTGAACATAAAAACCATCTTTAATCTATTCATAACTTGAGAACACACAAAACACTATGGGTCTTTATTTTAATCATAACCTCCGCTAAAGATTAAGGTAGCATTTAAATAAATTCAGATTCTTGTTTTAAGAGAGCACTAGCTTTAACATGCATAAATCAATTACAAAGATAAACAAAGTGGCAATTATAATCATATATCACCATGGCAGAAATTTTGTAACTTTCCCAACGGTGAAAATAAGGTGGTGTCTTTATTAATGATAAAAACAAACTGAAATACAAACTGAAAATAAAGAAACACACTTTCTGAAAAATAAAAACAGAAAATATTACACAAACACACACAAACAAAAGCTGGAAATTACGAGAGGAAGGGAAAAGAAAAGAAAAGTAAAGTTCTTTAATCTTCCTAGTCCTCGGCGGTGGTTGGTATTGGTAATCTTGATAGTTGTGCCCTTGCTCGTAGTAAGGTTGGACATCCCCTCCAACGAATTGATCCGGCTCCACTAGGTGAAGGCGTCCAAGCTCATAGGCAATATTTGCATTGCCCTCACCAAGTTGAGCCGTGTTGGCTTGGATGGCTGCGATGTTTTGCGCATTTCTCGCAACATACCCTCCAATTATGGCCACGCTTTTTTGTGGTTGGGGATATTGTGTGTAGGGCTCCGCGAAGTTTACGTTGGGCACCACATAATTTGATGGGGGTACCGGTGCACCACCCCCCCCATGCTTGCTCTTGTGGCCTCCGTAATAACTTGGCGGAGGAGGAATCCCGCCAAAAGGTGGCACAACATTGGGTTGTGCACTACCCGCTTGTGCGGAGGTGGATCCTCCTCTACGATTCTTCCTCTTTTATTTTTCCTTGCCGGGACAAGGAGTCCCTCTTCCAACCAATCTTCCCTCCCTTGGATGAAAAGCCTAAGCCTCGCATCCGGAAGGGGTAGGTTCCCCATGGCCAAACGAAAACCTCCTCTCTCATCTCCACTAATGTATTTGCCTTGTCCCAAATACTTAATGCCGAGAGAGGTCCCACGCAAGAGATGTTCGGGGTTTCTTGTGATCCCCGGCCGTAGGGAGATGGCCAACATAGAGAGGTAGCACCCCGAACCAATATCTCCCGCTCCCGGTGTTGCCTCGCAACACTAACGGTTGCTCATAAGGTATGAGGGGTCTATTGGCCGCTTGGCAATCAAAGCCGAGTAGAGCCAATTCAACTCCGTGTCGGTCACCTTCGTCTCCCTCATCCTCCCCAATACCCTCTTGCACATCCAAGAGTGGAATACTCGAATAATGGGGTTGTGGATGCAATTGCGTTGTTGGTGGGCTTCTCCGGAGATCGATTCCAAAATCCATCTAACATGTCGGGTGGCACGTCAACTTTCTCCGGAGCTCCCTTATGGAACCCAAGTAGCTCCCTAACATGCTCGTAGGGAACCACTTGTCGGACTCCCTCCAAACGGAATGATAAACTTTGCACCCCATCATCAAGGATAGGTGCAATGGTCATCAAGATTTCCAAGGCGAACTCCTTGTAGGTGTCCACCGATACTCCGTTGGAGAATTGCACCCATCCAAGGTGCCCCAACATATAATATATGTCGGTGCCGAAACCCAAGTAGTTGAGTGATTGGTCGTCGAAGTCGACGTTGGGCACAAGTCTCTTCTCAAGACGAGAGAGCTTCTTCTCCTCCTCCTCAGACAATATGATGAAGCCATATGAGGAATATATCGAGTGTATGGAGGTGGCGCGATTGAACGGGTTGATCGTCGAGGTGGAATGGGCGGCTCCTCCGTGTGCCCTTAAGGTTCGGTGAACCTCATGGACGTGCTCCTTGTTGCCCTCATGCCACCGAGGAGGAGAGCGTCGTTCCTCCTTGGTGGTGCCGTATCCTCCTCCATGCTCCGAGGAGACTCGAAGCCGAGTGTCTCCTCGAAGACGTCGTTGACAACGGCTTGGATGATGATGACCCTTCTTCTTGGAGAATAAACTTGTGGTTTTCTTCCACATGGTTGCGGCACTCTTCTCTTCGCTAAAACTCCGGGTTGCAACCGGTAACTAGGCACTTAAAATCTTACTTGGGATGTGGACTTTGAGTGGATTAAGGGTGTGGATTTTTTTGAGCTATCAAGCTTGGGAAGGTTGGCTATGTCTACGGAGGTTACGGGCACACAAAATTGAACACACAAGCGAGAAAGGAGAGGGAAGCTTGCTGCAGAGAAAACGGGAGCCGGGGGGCTCCTTAAGTAGGGGAGGTCGGCCGGCCTTGGCCGGCCGAGCGAGGGTGGCTGGCGTTCCTCCCCGCCTCGGCTTTCTTCCGGCACGATCATTTTGCCTCTACAACTTTCCCCGCCCGCGTGCTCCACGAGTTGCACCGCCCAAATGCTCTCGTCCACTCCTTTTCTTGCATTATTGGTCCTTCCACTTGATGCTTCATGCTTTGAGTCATGCACATGCTCCCTTGCTCCACTTGCTTCACATGTCACCATGAATTTCCTGCAAAGTTATGCTTGCTGCCCACCCATGCTTGTCCTTTGCATGTGGACTTGGTGAAAGTTGATGAAAGAGTATCCAATGGTGCATGCATGATTAATTCAAACTAGATTGCCTCCCTTTAAGTGTGTTTAAGGTTAAGCACTCCTCTAATTTCGAAATTTAAAAATATTTTCAGAGCCATGCAAGAGCTCAAGCATAAATTTAGAGAAGTTTTGAAACCATTAAAAACAAATGTATGTCGAAAATGTTTTCCGACTACGTTGATATCGGTCTCACCGGTATAGTTTGCCTTCATTGGTTGAGAGCAAACTTTTCCCGGCTTGATCATGGGGCATGGGTTTAGGTTCTAATTTCGGCTAAATGAGAGAGATTTTGAATAAACAAAATTAAATGAGGCTTAGAAAAAATTCTAATCTTAGAGAAACCAAGGATATAGATTTTTAAACCAACCAAAAGTTTAGTTTCTAGGTTCACGCGAGTCCTACCATGTGCTGAAATTTAATTAACACCTAGGTATAAGCCGTGGCTCTACTCGTGTGTTTTTAGCATGAAAAATAAGTCAACCACAACATCATAATTAGGATTAAAGGTTGAGTTAGGTTCTGAAATTTTTTTTGGTTGTGGTTTCTCGAAAAGAAACAAGCAAATACATAGGAGGGTCCAAGTAAAGGGTTTATGATCAAGCAAAATATTCAACCAAGAATTATGTCTCTAATATTGTTCAACCACTTCTAAGTCTAATGTCTTTGCGTAATAAAATTCAAAACTAATTTATTAAAAAGACTCTAAAAACCTGGAATCGGGCTGTCCTCCGGTAGCTTATTCTTGACTCGACGAAACGGGTTGCCTCCCACCTAGCGCTTCGTTTATAGTCCATGGCTAGACTTCTTTACTTGATTACTTCGGATCAACGCTCTTTGCGGGCGCTGCAATCTTGGGTACCCACTTCCGCACCATCTTGGGCACGGGCTTGTCTTCCGGCTTAGTCATTTTATTTGGTCTTCACGGGCCGCTTTTCTTCCTTTGTCTTGACGGATGCAACACCTTCTTTGATTTTTTTACGTTCATCTTTTTCGGCTCGTTCTTCTTTTGTAGCCCCTCTTTCTTCTTTGGTTCTTCCTTCACTCCAATCATGTTGCATGCCTCGAGTCGTGGTCGGAACTTGAAGGAACTCCTTTCTCCGTTGATGTCGAACATGATCTCCCCCTTGCCAAAATCAATAGTAGCTCCCACGGTCTTGAGGAAAGGCCTCCCAAGGATGAGCTGCGGCTTCTCCCTCTCTCTCATCTCGAGCACCACGAAGTCTCTCTGGGATGAAGTGGTGTCCGACCTTGTAAGTGCAATCAAGCCCCTAAGTGGGTTTTGGTGATGTTGACCACTTAATTAAAGAACTAATGAGCTTTTGAGTATGTGTGACGAGGTTTAAAGATAAAGAAAAGAGAAAAGGAAAGAAAGGTGACTCCTCATTATTTGAAGTGGCTTCCTAGAGCTCAAGACAAGTTTTAATTTCATTTTCTATTTTGAATTTGAGTATAGGACAAGCCGTACTATTAAGAGGGATACTAATAGTGGCATGGATGATACCAAGTGCTTAAAGTCTACTCTAAAACCAAAATTATCCCGACCACAAATGACCCATCAACTAGCTGACTTAGTCTTGAATTCTTCTTTCCCGGAACCTCGAGCTTTTCCCGGAAGTTCTGGGCTGTTCCCAAGTCAGCAAGCTGAAGTCACCAGATCCCGGAGGTTCGGGATCCAGCCCGAGGTTCGGGGTTTCGAAGTAACCGTTGGCGATCCGGATCTAAGAGTATTTATACCACCTCATCCCCCAACGGTTATCTTCTTCTTCTCCTGCGCCAAACAGTAGCTTTTGCTCCCCATCTCTCCCAAGCATTGACTCCCGCCTACTTGAATCCAAATCTAAACCTAGCATTCAAGAGTGGAGTGATTCCTTATGAGAAAAAGCAAATCCAAGCCCCTTCTTCTGTTCTTGAGCACTTGGTGGACCCCTAGCTCCTTGGTGGATCTTTTACTCTTGGAGCATTGCTCCTAGACGGCTAGAGGTTGCTTGGAAGCTCTCCAATTGTTTGTGAGCTCCAAGAAGTTTGTATTACCCTCACTTGCTTAGTGGAAACCCTCCACCTATTGCTTTAGTGATAGGTGTGAGAGAGGAGTGGATCTAGAGAGATTACATAGCCTTTGTGGCTAACCTCAACAACGTGGATGTAGGCCAACCTTTGTGTTGAGCTGAACCACGGGATAAATTGTTGTCCCTTGTGCTTAATCTTTACTTTCGTTGTTGGTTAATCTCTTTAGGTTGCTTTCTCACTAGATCTATTAGGGTTTGCTTTGTGTCTTGCTATTTCTCTAACCATAAGGTTGTTAGTGTGCTTAGTATCTTCCTTAAGCTCTTGTAACCAATTTTCTGCCATATTGCTGCTCTCTAATTGTGTTTCACACAGCAAATCGTCAAGGGAAAGAATTCTCTGAAGCTCCTGGAAAATACACCGAAGTGCATTTTCCCGGAGGTTCCGGGGTAAAGCCCGGAGGTTCGCGGTGGGACACAGGCGCAGAAGTTGGCAGAAATTGGTCGAGTTTGTTTGGCAGGCCTATTCACCCCCTCTAGGCCACTTGCATTGATCCTTTCAATTGGTATCGAGCAAGTTATCCTCGTTAACACCTAATCGTGTGAGGATATGGCAAGTGATGATGACAAGCAAGAAGAAGAGGAGTTTGAGGACATACCAAGCAAGGTTGAAGGTGATGCCTCGGAAGTGGGCAACACATCAGCCCAAGAGAAGTTCGAGAAGCTTAAAACGGCTGTGAAGGAAAGCTCCAAGGAAGGAAGCAAGAAAAGCAAGAAAGAGGAAAAGAAGAAAGAGAAAGAAGAGGTAAAGAAGAAAGAGGACAGCAAGCAAGAAAGGAAGAAGAAAGGGAAGAAAGAAGAGAAGAAGAGAAGAAAAAGAACACCTTCACCATCTCCATCACCATCCTCATCATCCTCATCATCATCTTCATCTAGTGAGAATGGAGATGGGGATGACGAGTACTATGGCACAAGAATTCCCAAGAGAACACTCAAGCCCAAGCCAAAGCCCAAGGCTAAGTCCAAGAATGACTATAGAAGTGTATCCTTTAACTATGATTCTTTGGAAACAAAATCTAAGGATGATATCACTATACCCATTGGCAAGTTACCCCAATTTGATGGGACCAACTTTGCTAAATGGAAGCATATGATGAAAGCCTATCTAACCGGTTTGAGTTTGGAGTTGTGGAACATTGTGTGTGTAAGTTTAGATGATCCCGAAGACTTTGGAAACCTTACTCCACGTGATCGCCGCAACATTAAAAGAAATGCTCAAGCTACAAGCATACTTCTTAGTGACTTGAGTGCTCAAGAGTACAATCGGGTTAATGGGCTAGAGATTGCCAAAGAGATTTGGGACACCCTCCTCATTGCTCATGAGGGTGTTGACAAAGTGAAGAAGTCCAAGATCAACATTGTGATGGCCGAGCTTAATAGGTTCACTATCTTTGATGGAGAAGGGCCACAAGAGATGTTTGATAGATTAATGGTCATAGTTGGGAAGATATGTGGTTTAGGTGGTGACGAGTTAGATGATCACTATGTTGTGAAAGTGATGTTGGAGGCCTTTGCTCCAAGGAATCCTACACTAGTCACATTGATTAGAGAGAAGAGATTTGAGGAGTTCTCTCCAAATGTTGTTCTTGGGAGAATTCATACTCACGAGCTAATGGACAAAGAAATACAACATAGAAGGAAAATTGGTGAACTTGAAGCCAAGTTGAAGAATTTGAAGGTCAAAGTGGTTGCTCTCCATTCAAACAAGTCAAGCAAGCCCACTACCTCATCCAAGCACTCTACTCCACCCAAGCCCTCCAAGTCAAAATTCAAGAAAGTGGAAGTAGAGAGCTTTACAAGTGACTCAAGTGAAGATGAAGATGAAGGTTCTCATGTTGAGATTGAGGACATGGCTTTGTTCATGAAGACATACAAAAGAGGATTGAAGAAACAAGGCTACAAGTTTGCCAAGAGAAAGTTTCCCAATAAGAAAAAGAGAACTTGCTATAATTGTGGAAGCACCAATCACTTCATTGCAGATTGCCCAAATGAGAAGAAAGAAAGAAAGTATGACAAGGGCAAGGGAGGTCACAAGAAAGATCAAAGAACATATCACAAGAGAAGGAACTATGGTGGAGAAGCTCACATTGGTCATGAATGGAATTCTGGTGATGAAAGCTCTAGTGAAGAAGAAAGGAAGAAGGTTGCAACCGTGGCTATCAAGACACTTCCCTCCACATCAAGGTTGTTCAACAACTTGCCCGATGATGAACAGAGCTCATGCATTCATTGCTTCATGGCCAAGGGTGAGAAGGTAAAAACTACCTCTCCTCCTTCTAGTGATGAGTCGAAAATAGACTCTAGTGATGAATCTAGTGATGAGGAAGCAAACCAACTAGTTAATGACATGGATAAACAATCTAGAGATTTTATGGCTAGGTTGATAGTAGAACTAGAGAAGTGCCAAGACTCCCTTAGATCCGATAGAAGTGAGCTTGAGACTTTGCGTTTGGAAGTGGACCAAGCGGAGAGTGTTATAGCTACTCTCAAGGAAGACGTTGCTGCTTCTCAAGCTCAATGTAATTCTCTCAAGTTGAGGAATGAAGAACTTGAGGAGCAATATAGTCTCCTGTAACACCCCGCCCACCAAAGCCGCACCGCCCAGCCCTTCCGTAGGGGCGAGCACGCGTACACATAGCACCCCCTTACACTTTCGTCCTCGCTTCGTGTAAAAGGGTTAACCCGAGGGTGGTATGGCTGGTGGACAAAGGCTTATAAGTTGGCTCCACCCTTGCTCTACTAGCAATGTGGCACTAAACACGCGCACCGCGCTCATGGGCCACTCATGGGCCATCCAAATTGGGCCGGGTGTGACATTCACCCCCCCCCCCAAAGAACCCGACGTCCTCGTCGGTCCAACTCACCCGTCCGCGTGCCGACCCATACGCCATGTCGTGTGCCCCATCCCGAGCCCACACGCACATGCATATGTCCGCACACTGACCCGAGCAAATGTCCAGGAACCTTCCCTCTTAGCGCACGACCGTACGTCCAGTGCCGACCCATATGCCATGCCGTGTGTCCCATCTCAGGCCCACACGCGCCATGCGCCCTATGTCCGCACACTGACCCGTACGCGCAACCGCGAGGGTCGGCTCTGATACCATTTGTAACACCCCCGCCCACCAAAGCCGCACCGCCCAGCCCTTCCGTAGGGGCGAGCACGCGTACACATAGCACCCTGCTTACACTTTCGTCCTCGCTTCGTGTAAAAGGGTTAACCCGAGGGTGGTATGGCTGGTGGACAAAGGCTTATAAGTTGGCTCCACCCTTGCTCTACTAGCAATGTGGCACTAAACACGCGCACCGCGCTCATGGGCCACTCATGGGCCATCCAAATTGGGCCAGTGTGACATCTCCTTTGGAGTAGCACCTCACATCCTTCGGAGGCTAAGGTTGATCCTAGTGCTTCTACTAGCAAGGGCTGTGATAAATGTTATAACATTGACCTTGAATCTTATGCCACTAACCTTGCTAACATGGAAGCTTTGAAGAAAGAAATTTCTAGGTTGAACTCAATCATAGCTAGTGGATGCATGAGTGAGGGTAACAAGAGAAGAAGGTTCACCAAGAAGGAAAAGTTGGATAAAAGTCATAAACCAGGTTTTGGATATATTGAAGGGGGAAAGACAAATGGAAGGAAAGTTATCAAAGAAAAGGAATGCCTTGAATTCAAGAGCACGGGGTTTCGTTTGCCTAGACCCGAGGTTCCGAGCTCGAAGCCGGAGGTTGCGAGTCCGGAAGCCTCAAACCTCACGACGGAGGGAGAACCGGAGGTTCCGGAAAATTCCGGAGGTTCCGAGGTCTGTAAGGACAGAATCAAAAAGAAAGGCAAGGTTCAGCACCAACAAGTGTCCAAGACCCCTAACACTCGTCTGCAAGTCCAAAGCCATCCAATCATGCCTAGGAGGAACTTGTCTCCCAACAAGAACAAGGCTCATGCATCAAGCAACATACCCCCTAGCTATGTATTGAGATGCAACAACCATGGTAAAGTTGTTGCCACGTATGTTGGAAATGAGTCCAACATATATGTGAAAAGATCTCTATGGGTTCCCAAGGTCTTTGTTGCTAACGTGGAAGGCCCCAAGTCAAATCGGGGACCTAAAAGAAGGAACTAAATTGTTTTGTAGGCATACTCCTCCGGTGGATCAAGTTGGGTGCTTGATAGCGGATGTACACATCATATGACCTGAGAAAAGAGTATGTTCTCATCCTACCTCCATTTAGAAGGACCAAAAGAAACTATTGCCTATGGAGGGGATACAAAAGGAGAAGTCATCGGTATAGGTGATATTATTATTTCTCAAAACCATTCAATTACAAATGTCCTTCATGTTAATCCGCTAGGTTACAATCTATTATCGGTTTCACAACTTAGTGAGATTGGTTTTGATTGTCACTTCTCGGATAAGGGTGTGTCCATCATAAGAAGGGAGGATTCCTCTATTGTCCTTACGGGTCATTTGAGGGGGAAGATTTACCTAGTTGATCTCAACAAAAGTAAAGTTTTTCCCAAGACTCGCTTAGTGGCGAAATCTAGCATGGGTTGGCTATGGCATCACCGACTAGCTCATGTTGGCATGAGGAACTTGGCCAAACTTTTGAAAGATGAACATATCCTTGGACTAACAAATGTACATTTTGAGAAAGATAGGATTTGCAAAGCATGGCAAGCCGGAAAGCAAGTAGGAGCACCTCACCCACCAAATAGCATCCTCACTACATCAAGCCCGTTGGAACTTATTCACATGGATCTATTTGGACCGGTGGCCTACATAAGCATTGGTGGTAACAAATATGGCTTGGTTATTGTTGATGACTATTCTCGCTTCACGTGGGTGTTCTTTGTGTTTGATAAAAGTGAGGTACAAGGGAAGGTGAAGACCTTCATAAGAAGAGCACAAAGGGAGTTTGAGCTACCTATCAAGAAAGTTAGAAGTGACAATGGCTCGAGTTCCGGAACACCAATGTTGAAGAATTTCTTGATGAAGAGGACATCAAACACGAATTTTTAGCTCCTTATACCCCTCAACAAAATGGGGTGGTTGAGAGGAAGAATCGAACTCTTATTGAGATGGCAAGAACCATGTTGGATGAGTACAAGACTCAAGACATCTTTTGGGCCGAAGCTATCAACACGGCTTGCCATGCCATCAACCGCCTCTATCTTCACAAGTTTCACAAGAAGACTTCCTATGAGCTTATCACCGGTAAAAAGCCTAAGGTGTCCTACTTTAGAGTGTTTGGGTGCAAATGTTTCATTCTCAACAAGAGGCCCCGAACATCTAAGTTTGCACCAAAGGTTGACGAAGGTTTTCTTCTTGGTTATGGTCCTAATGAGCATGCATATCGAGTCTTCAATCTAACCACCGGAAGGATTGAAGTCACGGTAGATTTGACATTTGATGAAACTAATGGCTCTCAAGTGGAGCAAGTTGATTTAAATGTTGTAGGTAAGGAGAAGCCATCTTGTGAAGCAATCAAGCAATTGGCCATATGTGATGTTAGACCAGTTGAAGCACAAGAGGAAGATGAAGAACAACATCAAGCTTCAACACCACTCGAAGGGCCAAAGGTCACTGGTTCTGTAGAAGAGCAGACCCCGGAGGTTCTGAGGAATTCCCCGAGGTTCCGAGAAATGCTTCTTTGAAAGCCAACCTCCGGAATCACTCCGGAGGTTCCGGGTCCGGAAGTTCAAGCACCTCAGCGAGAACCAGCAAGAAGATCAGCAAGGGGATGCTAGGGCAAGTTCACCTGAATCTCAAGCTGATGAAAATGATGAAGACCAACCTCTTGGACCATCTCACCCCGTTGACAATATCCTTGGGAGCATAAGGAGAGGGGTAACAACACGATCTCGTCTTAAGAATTTTTGTGCATTTTACTCGTTTGTTTCCTCTCTTGAACCCATCAAGGTAGAACAAGCTCTTAAGGATTCGGATTGGGTGATGGCCATGCAAGAGGAGTTGAACAACTTTGAAAGAAATCAAGTGTGGGAGTTGGTGGAAAGACCAAAGACAAACATAATTGGCACCAAATGGGTCTTTCGAAACAAGCAAGATGAGTTTGGAGTTGTTATTAGGAACAAAGCAAGATTGGTTGCTCGGGGGTTCACTCAAGTTGAAGGACTAGACTTTGGAGAAACTTATGCACCCGTAGCTAGACTTGAAGCAATTCAGTTCTTACTCGCTTTCGCTGCTCATCATGACTTCAAGCTCTATCAAATGGATGTCAAGAGTGCATTTCTCAATGGACCACTCTTCAAATAAGTGTATGTTAAGCAACCACCGGGTTTTGAAGATCCCAAGTGTCCTAATCATGTCTACAAACTCCATAAGGTGCTCTATGGGCTAAAGAAAGCACCAAGAGCATGGTATGAATGCCTTAAGGATTTCTTGCTCAAGCAAGGCTTTGAGATAGGCAAAGCCGACGCTACTCTCTTTACTAGAAAAGTTGATGGTCATATCTTTGTGTGCCAAATATATGTCGATGACATAATATTTGGTAGTACTAATGAAACTTTTTGTGAAGAGTTTAGTAGGGTGATGACAAAGAGGTTTGAAATGTCCATGATGGGTGAGCTCAAGTTCTTTCTCGGATTTCAAATTAAACAAGCAAAAGAAGGGACGTTCATATGCCAAACCAAGTACACAAGGGATATGCTTAAGAAGTTTGACATGGACAAGGCAAAGCCCATCAAGACTCCAATGCCTACTAATGGACACTTGGACCTCAATGAAGAAGGGAAATTCGTGGACCAAAAGGTATATCGCTCCATGATTGGCTCTCTTCTTTACTTATGTGCATCTAGGCCGGATATTATGCTTAGTGTGTGCATATGTGCTAGATTTCAAGCTAACCCGAAAGAGTGTCATCTCATGGCCGTAAAGAGAATCTTGAGATATCTAGTGCGTACCCCTAACCTTGGCTTGTGGTATCCTAAGGGCTCCACTTTCGATCTACTTGGCCATTCGGATTCCGATTATGCCGGTTGCAAGGTAGATAGAAAGAGTACATCGGGGACTTGCCAATTCCTTGGTAGGTCTTTTGTGTCTTGGAGTTCTAAAAAGCAAAACTCGGTAGCCCTTTCCACCGCCGAGGCCGAGTATGTTGCGGCCGCACTTGTTGTGCTCAACTACTTTGGATGAAGCAAACCTTAAAAGATTACGGATGTCATTTTACCCATATCCCACTTTTGTGTGACAATGAAAGTGCCATAAAGCTTGCAAACAACCCTGTTAGTCACTCTTGTACAAAACATATAGACATCCGTCATCACTTCTTGAGAGACCACGAAACCAAAGGAGATATCGTACTAAGTCATGTGAGCACCGACAAACAACTAGCAAATATCTTCACTAAGCCTCTCGACGAGTCAAGGTTTTGTAGTCTAAGGAATGAGCTAAATATACTTGATTCTCGTTACGTGGTTTGAATTTTAGCACATGTTGCTTGGTTATTGCATTGCTGAAAATCTTTGAAAAACTTTAATATATGTGCTTCAAAATGAATTTTATTTCCCCAACTTGTTCCAAAAGGCTATAGTTGTGTGTTGATTGTTATTTTCTAGCCAATTGGAACAAGGAGTCCATGACCTAAGTGTCAAAATCTAGTAAGAGTACCTAAATTCTTGAAGAACAGCAAGCTCTCAGTCCTGTGGCATCAGTATCCGGAGGTTCCGGGTTTTCCCTGGAGGTTCCGGACCCTTATCTGTTCAGCCTATTAGCTTCTGCATCAGAAGACAGCATCGAGGTTCCAGCTTTTCTCCAGAGGTTCCGGACTTGGTCGGTTAACGAGCAAATCAAAACAGGAGTGGCGTCTCGAAGGGAATATTCCGCCGATCGGATCCTTTTACCCCCTTAGGGTAACTCACCCGCTCAACCCTATCCCTTTCACCACGGTAGATCGAGATCTATCGCCTCCTCTTTCTCTCGTCTCTCTCGCTCACACCGCCGCCATCCACTTGCGTGCGCCGTCGCCGCCGTCCCTACCGCCGCCGCCGGACTTCTCGAGAGAGGGGTCGACCCACCTCTCTCGTGCGGGGTGGAGATCTTGAAGGGGAA
Organism: Cenchrus americanus; assembly: GCA_947561735.1. Taxonomy (NCBI): domain Eukaryota; kingdom Viridiplantae; phylum Streptophyta; class Magnoliopsida; order Poales; family Poaceae; genus Cenchrus; species Cenchrus americanus. The sequence continues at coordinate 194,966,729 of OX387241.1, forward strand.
GTGCTCGGGTGGCTGCACCAACCAATTCATCCTCACCGCCATCCGCCGGAAGCCGTTCAAGATAGGAGTCGCCATTGCTCGTCTACATCATCTACTTCTCCTCCTTCCTCTCCCTCTTCAATTTCAATTCCAAGGTAAACCCTAACCCAAGATCTGTCGATTCATCCTTAATTCTCATGTTTTAGGAGCCAAATCGTGTATGGAATCTCTTCTAGATGTATCTCCAGTGCCCTAGGCTTAGATACAATGTGTTAGTACTCAATTGAAAGTTGAATCAGACTTCACAGCTCTGAAACTGTATGCAGTCCGGAGGCTCCGGGGTTTTCCCAGAGGTTCCGGGCTCTGCAGCAATAGATGTTCTGAATCTGTCAGCAGTCCGGAGGTTCCGGGATTTTCCCAGAGGTTCCGGGCTCTGCAGCATAAGTAATTGTGATGCTGATTCAAAATTCAAATGAGTAATACCACAGTGCTAACTAAGCCATGATATCTCGTATCTCACAATCATTCCAATCCTTTCAACTCTCTGAGCCTCATTCATTCCATCTCCTATATTCAGATGTCTGGAGACTCATCCAGAAGAAGGGACAAGAGGCCCGTCCCCTTTGAGGACTTAGAAGGTGAAGAAGCCTTCGCATTGCTTGTCGGGCATATTGCACCCAAGAAAGCAACACGCAAAAGAGGTAGAGGAGCGGGCGGCATATCCGGGGCGAGGTTCCTTAATCGGGACAGGCATGTGGATGACAATGGTGGTCAAGAAGGGAAGACAATTCCCATTGAGGTCAACACAACAAGTGAGACTTGGTGAGATAGATTCTTCCTATCTAGTGCACTACCCTCTTTTTCCCCGAAGAGGCCACCCACCAAGTATGACAGCTCTGCGCAATTGGAATATCGAGTTATGAAGGAACTTATTGTCGGTGTTTTAGACCGGCAACCTACTAAGGGAGTACCCGAAGTAGATGAATGTGGCCACGCTGAGATCGGTAACTCGAAGGAAGAGACACGTGGCACACAATTTAGACAGGTTCGGGCCGCGAGGTGCGTAATACCCTACGTCCTGTATGCTGTGTAGCTCTAGATTGATTGGGTACGATTACAAGATGGCGTAATAGTATGCCGTGAGATGAGATTGAATGCTAGAAAAGGGTCCCTGCCTCACCTGATATAGCCCGGGAGGCAGGGTTACAGGTCGGAGTAGGAAGAGAGCACTAGTCGAGTACGTTTAGGAGTCTTCCATACAGTGCGGGACGTGTACAACTTCCTAACCGAGTACTTCTCCTCCGTAGTCCTTGTGCTCCACGCCATCAGGTGCCGTGTAGCGCAAGCCGGGTAGTCCCAGGGGCCCACCGAGTAGTCGGTCATGGCACCCACCGAGGTAGTGGGCCCAGGGAGGTCCATACGACAAGCCCCCGAGTACTTTGTAGTCGAGAAGGATAGCTTAAAGTAGTCTTGACGACCTTAACGAGTAGTCCTCAAGCGTCCCCGAGGCATCCCAAGAGTCCTCAAGAGTAGTCGAAGCATCCCAAGGCCGGAATGTACTCCGGTCGATATCCGAGCAATCTTGAAGTCTTCTCGAGTAGTCCCAAGCGTCCTCGAGCGCCGCCCTCGAAGGTCTTCAAAAATGCCCGCGTTGTCTTGAAGCCGAAGGCGATATGGAGGTGCGATTGCAAAATCGCACTCCATATGGAGTAGCCCCCGAGCCATAGGTTGAGTTGTAGGCTCGGCCGAGGGTCCATCTCGAAGTCCTGGCAAGAATATCCCGAAAAATTCGGAGAGAAAAAACCGAAGGACACGTGGCACGGAGCCCCCGAGCCTTGAGTCGAGTACTTCCTCTCGAATTGAAGGGTCTTGTAGAACGTGCCCTGAGATGCTCCTGAGTCTTGTCGCTTCCCAGGTAGTCGAATAGAAGTAGCCGAGCCCCCGAGGTGAGGCGAGTCGACTAGTAGAATGCGAAGAGTCACGCGCGGCCGCCGAGTCGGCCCGAGCGCGGACTTATCCATCCGCCTGTTGGAGGGCGCTTTTGACTTATAAATAGAAGCCAAAACCCTTAGGGTTTTGCACCCATCGCCGCCGTAGCCATTTCGAATAGATCTTGGCCGCAGTCTCCTCCGCCGCACACCGCCACCGCCGTAGATCCGAGCGCGCCGCCACCCGCAGCCGCCGCAGTAGCCCCATGCGAATGCGCGTGAAGACGCCGTGCACTTGGAGAATGAAGCCCTCGCCGTCCAAGTCCGCGAAGACCGCCGGGAAGAAGAGGGGTCGTGACGAGGCCACCAGGACTGCCGCGGGAGCAGCACCGCCAATGTCTCCACCGCGGCCGGATCCGAGCCGCGAGTGGAAAAATTCGAAGATGAAGACCGAAGATCTTCCGGCCCTCCTCAACAGCGGATTCATCCGTGAGAAGGAGGTGGATATGTGGAGAGCCGCCGCCGGGGATCCGTACCCGATGGAGAAAGCCGAAGACGAGATCCCGATGTTCGCATGCTTCGCGGGGCGTGGACTCGCGCTCCGGCGAGCGACTTCTTCAAAGGCCTTCTGGGGTACTACGGCGTCGAGTACCTCAACCTCAATCCCAACGGTATTTTTCATACCGCTGTCTTCGTCCACTTCGTGAAGCATTCCCGGGGATCAAGCCCCCCCGGATTCTGTTCCGAAGTTTTTCCGAGTGAAGCCGCGGCCGAGCGCCCGGCAACCCGCGAGTAGTTGGTGGAGCGAGGAATCCGGATGCGGGAGGACGCCGCCGAGCGTACCTCTCGTACAAGCTCATCGACTCCAATCGGGATCCGGAAGGCGAAATGGTTCTACGTCATGAACCACCACCCCGGGTTGTCGAAGCCGAGCGGGAAGCAACCCAAACACCGCGCCCGTGGAACACGGAGCCCACGATGCCGGAGGGGATCCAGCTCCTCAAGCCGTTGGCGCGCATCAAGGTGCCGAGAGAAGCCGGCCGAGGGCCGAGCACGTGGCCTTCGGCTTCATGAAGCACGGGGTGCGAGCCACTGATGGCTCGCGACACCCTGGGCTTCGAGTACACCGGCGACGACGACACGTCGCGGATGCCAGGAGATGAAGTCGACAACGACGACATCGTCGATAGGCTGACGCACATCTACAAGGACATGCCACCGTACACGGCATGCCCTGTTTCGGAGTACTCCGCCGCGCGCCCGCCAAAGGAGGTAAGTAGTCGTATCCTCAGTCGAGTACCCATACCTTATGAGTAGTCGCACTGATGTCTTGTGTCTTGCAGGACGACTTGAGGAAGTTCATCTCTGAGCCGCAGCCGCCCCCTCAGGAAGTCGAGATCCCGGAGGAGGGAAAGACCAAGGCCAAGGAGCGGCAGGAAGTCGGCGAAGGAGATGACACCGTCATCGTGGAGGACACGTTCGACAACGACGACGATGACGAGGAGACGCTGCAGGACCGCTTCCGGTGCCGCGGTCCGGGTTCGGCCGTCTTAGCCTACCTCATGTGCCCCTCGTGCAAGATCCGCCGCCAGCTAGCCGGAGGCTAATGCCGGCCGCGCCGCCACGGAAGCCGCGCAACCCCCGCCCGAAAGCGGGTGACGAAGAAGATGAAGGTCTCTGAGACCACGCCCCAAGAGGTAAGACGTCTTGAGTAGTGTAGTCGAGTACTAGTCTCTCGAGTTCACTTGCTGACGACTGAGCTTCCTTGCTTGCAGGAGGTGCCGCCTACGGAGCCCGCTGATCAGGGCGACGAAGGCGAGTGGGACACGGTGGGGGAACCCGCTGGGAGTCGTAGCCCAGCCCCCACTGTTGAAGAGCTCTTGGCGCAGCTGGAGCGCCAGCCCCCTGCTCCTCAGGGGAGCACGGAGCCCGCAGCCGCCGCCGCTGAAGAAGTGGTGGCCGCAGGAGCGCAGGAGGGCGCTGCACCGGCTGCCGTCGCCGCAGAGGAGGCAGCGGTCGCGCAGAGGTGCAAGAAGAGGCGCCCGCCGAGGCCGGGCCGGTAGACATTGCCAGCATCCTCGGCGCCCCGACCGTGACGATAGTCCCGGTCAAGCTTGTAAGTGCTACATCTTCCCGAGTAGTACTTGGTGTAGTAGTCGAGCTTGATTGACAACCAATTTTGTGTACTTCGTAGGAAATCAACGGATACCGTCCCGGAAGGGGGATGAACCCTCTACGGCGGTGGTGGAGGAAGAAGCCACGCCGCCCGCCGAGGAGTCCGCTCCCGCCTCTCAGGCGGAGCCCGAAGCGCCGGCTATCGAGGCTACGTTGCTCCGAGGCCGCCGTGGTCGAAGGTAAGTACTCGCCGAAGCCGTAGTGCTCCTCGAAGAGTAGTCATAGTTACCGATGCACTTGTCTTCTCCTTGACGGTGTCGAGGCCGAAGGGAGCGACATCCCGGCGGCGGTGCCCATGCGAGAAGTCGATACCGAAGTGCCGGAGGGGCCGCCGGCGGAGCCCCCCGAGCGGATGGAGGTAGCCGCCGAGGAGGCCGCCATGGCGACCGGAGGAGAGGAGGTCATCACGCCGCCAGAGCCTGCTCTGGAGGTGGTTGTCCGCTCCCCGGAGATACAAGACGCAGAGCCCATCCGCTCTGCTCCGATGACTGAAGCCGCCACAAGTAGTCGTGGCGGGGTGGAGCTGCTGGCCGACGACTTGGTGGACCCGGCGACGGTGGCCAGGCACCTGGAGGCGGTCCGCCAGCCGAACAATGGATGAAGGTGAGTAGTTTTAACTCCCCGAGTAGTCAATCCTCTCCGTTGTTGGGTACCCATTTTGACATGTGTTGCCGTGGGCAGGACGTCGTGGAGAGGTCCCGTGAGAAGTCTAGCACGCCGCAAGGCTTCGGCGACGCGGTGCTCCGGCCGAGGCGCCGGAAGATGAACTCTTGAAGTCGTGGAAGCACGCAGCCGCCATGCAGTCCAAGCTCGACGTCGCCTTTGCCAAATATCACAATGACATCTAGGAGATGCAGGCAAAGAGCGACGACTTGGTGCGGAAGAACAAGACACTCTGCAACAAGAACAAAGGTACACCGCTTGACTTGTTGGGTAGTTGTTGGAGGTCGAGAGGTAGTCTAACCCGCTGCGCCTTGTTGTTTTGCGAGCTTGAGACCCGGTGGACCGCTTGAGGACTTCGAGAGACGGACATGAAGAACCTCTTCTACCGAGAGCGAGGAGGCCCACCGGTACTCGGGCTTGACTATAAGGAGCTTGCCTTCGAGTGCAACAAGCACATGGAGCTTCGAATTGCTTCGATCGTGACCTCGTCAAGCTCGCTACAAATCATTGCGTAAGCCGAACGAGGATCGCGAGGGCGCTCGCGGGCCCACCGAAAGAGCTTGAAGAAGCCGCGCTCCCGATTGCAAGACTCTTGGTGCCACACCTTGGCGGCCCCAAGATAGCACCGCTTGTGGATCGACCGAAGGAAGCCCCTAGCCGGCCGGGCGGCGTACGTGAAGCATCCGGCGAAGTCGATCTCGACGCGAGTGTCGGCCTTCATGAAGTCCTACTTCCCGAAGGCGCCCGTAGATGTAGTCGGCCGGCGGGGTAGCCGCCGCGTACACGAATGAGCAAGTATGCGGAACTCGCCGGAGCGAGATGGCGCCCATTGCGGAGCGAGGTCCCCGAAAAGTTTAACCTCTAGTAGTCCCGTAATAGTTAGCTCATAGCAAGATATGTACAAGAACATTTGTAATGTAATTGTTCAAGTATGAATGAAGAGAAGTTCCATCAATGAGTACTCATAGTCGCGATCTTAGAGTGCGGAGTCCCATCGTGGAGTTGACGCGAGTAGTCATACTCGGCGGTAGTCCCGTGATGGGGAGTAGACGATAAAGAAGTTGATGAACGATCAAACTTTATTACGAAGAAGTACACCCGGATGGCCGGGGCCGTAGTTACGGAGTAATCGCCGGACCGGGAGGCCGCTTACGGCTAAGTGGTGCTAGGGCGAGTAGCCGCTTACGACGGTAGATCCGTAAGTAGCCGTGTAGGCCGGATCTTGGAGTACATGGTCTCTCGGTAGACCGCCTGCTAGAGTCCTTTGTCACTCGTCGCGAGCCCCGGGATCCGTAGGTAGCCGCGCGGGCCGGATCCTGGAGAGTAGTAGTCCGGAGGCCGGTGGTTGGACCCGGAGGCCGCATATGGCGAAGGGGTCTTGATGTAGTCGTGTAGACTTGAACCCCGGAGTAGTCGTGTAGACTAGGCGTAGAACCGACAGAGCTGGTCGACGTTCCACGAGTTGTTGACGTCTTCGCCTTCAAGTGTCTGGAGGCGGTAGGAGCCCGGACTGGTCACCTTTGCAATTGTGAAGGGACCTTCCCAGGGGGAGCTGAGCTTGTGTAGTCCTTCCATGTTCTGAATACGACGGAGGAAGAGATCACCGACGTTGAAGGAGCGTTCCTTGACGTTGTGATCATGGTAGCATCGGATACCCTCCGGGTACCTTGCCGATTGGACGAGGGTACCACGGCGAGCTTCTTCGAGGCTATCGATGTCAACTCGTCTCGTCGTCTTCAGAGACGCCTTCGTCGTAGTGCTCCACCGCCGGTGAGTTCCATATGACATCGGCGGGGAGGATTGCTTCGGAGCCGTAGACTAGGAAGTAAGGGGATTGCCCCGTTGGCTTGGAGGGCTGAGTACGTAGCCCCCGCAGTGTGTTGGGTAGTTCCTTGATCCACATGCCTCCTTTAGTGTTAGCGAGCATCGTGTAGCCGCTTCTTGAGAGCGTCGAGCACCATCCCATTGGCGCGCTCGACTTGTCCGTTGACCCGAGGGTGGGCAACTGAGACGTATCGGACGTCGATCCCGGTGTTCTCGCGGTATTCCCAGAACGGTGATTGTTGAAGCTGGAGCCCAGGTCTGTGATGATGCGGTGGGGTAGTCCGTAGCGATGTGCGAGTTCATCCAGGAAGTCGAGTACTCGTCGGCCTTGGGGCATGTGACCGGCTTGACCTCGATCCACTTGGTGAACTTGTCGATGGCCACCAAGATGCTGTTGAAACCACCCGGCGCAGCTTGGCGGTGGCCCAATCATGTCGAGCCCCCGGCAAGCGAAGGGCCGGGTTGGCGGTATGGTGACTAGTTTGTAGGCCGGGACATGTTGTCGCTTGGTGAAGTATTGACATCCTTGGCACCTTCGATGAGTTCTTTGGAGTCGCCCGGAGCCGTGGTCTAGTAGAAAGCTTGCCGGAAGGCCTTGCCGACCGCATGCGGGAAGACGCGTGGTTGCCGCGACGCCCTTGTGGATCTCCTCCAAGATGTCCTTGCCTTCTTGCCGAGGGACGCACTTCATGAGTACTCCGGAAGATGCACCCCGCTTGTAAAGCTTGTCTCCGACGAGGACGTAGGACTTGGTGCGGCGGACGAGCCGCTCGGCCAAGTTCTTGTCCGAGGGAACCTTCGTTCGGCCGAGGTAGTCGATGAAGGGTTGCCTCCGCTCGACGTCGATCATCATGACCTCTGTCCACCAATGGGTGCGTTGGGGCGGTGGTCGGTGGTGCCGCTCCGTGATGGATGGCGCGTGAAGCTCGTGAACGAATACGCCCGCCGGGTACTTGAGCGCGGTAGATCCAAGCTTCGACAGGACGTCCGCCGCAACATTGTTGTCGTGGATGATGTGGTGAAACTCGAGACCGTAGAACTTGTTCTTGAGCTTGCGTACTTCTTGGTAGTAGGCGTCCATGTTCTCCTTGTTGCGGTCCCGGGACTTGTTGACTTGGTTGATGACCACCGCGGAGTCGTCGTAGACTAGTAGCCGCTTGATGCCCGCAGAGAAGCCGCGAGGCGAGCCCATGTAGGAGAGCTTCATACTCGGCTTCGTTGTTTGAGACCTTCCGGAAGATCCCAGGACGTACTTGAGTTGTTCGCCCGTTGGAGAGATTAGGAGTACCCCCGCACCGCGCCCTTGAGGTTGAGTGAGCCGTTGAAATATATCACCCAATGCTCGGTCGCACGGTTGGAGTAGGTAGCCGGTTCTCCCGCCACTCCGCCATGAAGTCGACTAGCGCCCGCGACTTGATGGTTGTGCATGGCTTGAAGTCGATGGTGAGGGCGCCGAGCTCGACCGCCCACTTGGAGATTCTTCCCGGTAGCATCCCGGTTCCGCAGGATGTCGCCGAGCGGATAGGTGGTGACGACGGAGATCGAGTACTCCCCGGAAGTAGTGTCGTAGCTTCCGCGAGGTGATGAGTACCGCATACGGGAGCTTCGCACGGCCGATAGCATGCCTTGGACTCGACGGACCTCGCCGACGAAGTAGACCGGGCGGCCCCGGACCCCGGTAGGCGTGGCCGTCTTCCTTCCCTTCGACGATGATGGCAATACTAACCACATGTGTAGTCACGGCGAGGTAGAGCGATGGCGCTCGCCTTTGCGAGGAGCCGTGAGGATCGGTGGCTTTGATAGAAAGTCCTTGAGCCGGGTAAGGGCTTGATCCGCCTCCGGGGTCCACACGAACTTCTCTTGGTGCTTGAGTAGTTTGAAGAAAGGGAGCCCCCGTTCTCCAAGCTTCGAGATGAATCGTTCGGGGCCGCCATGCACCGGTCGGCTTACGGACGTCTTTGATGCACGTGGGAGCTTTCATGCGTGGGTGATGGCGGAGATCTTCTCGGGGGTTGGCTTCGATGCCGCGCCGGCGATGATGAAGCCGAGTAGTTTGCCCGAAGGTACGCCGAAGACGCACTTGTTCGGGTTGAGCTTCCGGTGGGTACTCGCGCGAGGATGCGAAAGTCTCTTCAAGGTCGTCGATGAGGGTACCGGAGTTTCGGTCTTGACGACCACGTCATCCACGTAGGCTTCGACGTTCTTGTTGAGCCGCTTCTTGAAGCGGCTCGGATAGCTCATTGATAGGTGGCACCGGCGTTCTTCGGCCCGAAGGACATGGTCGTGTAGCGAAGACGCGCCAAACGGGGTGATGAACACGGTCTTCTCCTCGGTCTTCTTCCTTGATCGCGATCCGGTGGTACCCGTAGCAAGGCGCGAGGAGAAGGAAGCGAGGTCGCGCCCCGCCGTGGAGTTGATGATTTGATCAATCTGCGGCAACCCGAAGGGGTCCTTGGGGCAGTGCTTGTCGAGGTCGGTGTAGTCGACGCACATCCTCCACTTGTTCGAGTTCTTCTTGCGGACGAGGACAGGGTTGGCGAGCCACTCGGGATGGAAGACTTCTCTGATGAAGCCAGCCGCGAGTAGTTTGGCGAGTTCCTTCTTGATGGCATCCCGTCTGTCATCGGCAAAGCGTCGGAGGTGTTGTCGCTTGGGCGTGGCCTTAGGATCGACGTTGAGGCGCGTGCTCAATCAACTCCCCGGGCACTCCTGGCATGTCCGCTGGCTTCCACGCGAAGATGTCACGGTTAGCCCGAGGAAGTTGATGAGCGCGTCTTCCTATTTGGGGTCAAGGCCGGCCCCGATGGTGGTGGTCTTGCTGGCGTCGCCTGTCCCGAGGTCGATCGTCTTGACCAGAACCTCCTTAGCTAGCTGAGGCTTGTTGGAGTTGTCAGACTTCTCAGGGATGTCGAGTTCACTTGTAGCAAGTTTCTTCGACGCGACGTAGACCTCCATCATCGCGTTGGGTACTTGATTTGTAGAGGCGATCTCCACGCCTTCTGTATCACAGTCGTGGGAGATCCTCAAGTCCCCTTGGAGAGAGAGTACACCCGCTGGGCTTGGCATCTTGAGTACCAAGTAGGTGTAGTGGGGCACCGCCATGAACTTGGCGATGGCCGGTCTGCCGAGGATGGCATGGTAGGAAGTCTCGAAGTCTGCGACCTCGAACTTGATGTACTCGGTACGGTAGTTGTCCCGAGATTCCCCGAAGGTAACTGGCAGGACCACTGAGCCCAGTGGGATAGCCGCGTTACCGGGGACGATGCCATAGAAGGGCGTGTTGCTCTTGGTGAGCATGTGGGTGATGTCGAGCTTCATCTTCTTCAAGGTCTTGGTGAAAAGGACGTTGAGCCCGCTTCCACCATCGATGAGGACCTTGTTGAGCTTGGAGCCCGCAACCACCGGCTTCATGACGACAGGGAACCGTCCCGGTTCGGAGAAGCTGGTCCATTGGTCCGCGCGGGAGAAGGTAATGGGTACCTCCGGCCACCCGAGAGGGGTCGGAACCGCCGGTTCAATGCTCATGACTTCTCGACGGGTAGCGTTTTGCTCCCGCCCCGCCGGGTAGTCCGCCGAAGAGGACGTTGACGGTCTTATCGGGTTCCGGAAGTCGTTGTTGTCTCTGTCGTTCTTTTTCTTGCCCTTCTTGTCGTGAGGGTGCGGTGGCTACGGCGTATCCTTGAGTGCATGCCCGAGTTGGTAGCACTTCTCGGTGGTGTGGTGGTCGTTTGGATGCCACGGGCACTTCTCCTTCAAGAAGTCTTTGAAGCCGCCGGAGTTCTTCTTCGAGTTCTCCTTCGCGAGGCGCCGGATAGCCACGACAAGTGTTGTCCGGCTTGCGCTTGCGGTTGGGACCCGAGTAGTTGTTGTTGTTGCGGCGCCTTGGTTCCCGTTGTTGCCGCCGCCACCGCCCGTGTTCTGCTTGTTCTTGCCACGGATGGCGTCGTACTTGGCGTTGGCCTTGTCTTCTTCATCCGCCCGGGACGTAATCATGTCCTTGAGGTGGGGGATGGACTGGGGCGGCGACGACCGAAGTCTTCAAAGGTGCGGCGTGGTAGAGGCCGTCTTGGAAGAGGTCGATGACCTCCTTGTCGGTGACGTCGACTACGGTAGCTCACTTGTCGAAGAAGCGGCGCATGTACTTGCGGAGGGTCTCTCCTTGTTCTCGCTTGACCATGGCCGGGTCCATGCGAGTACCCGATCGGCCCATGGCGCCCGCGAAGTTGCCGGTGAATTGCTCCTTCGGTCGGTCCCACTTGTCGATCGAGTGCTTGTCCGGCGACTCGAGTCATGTGAGTGGAGCTTGGTCCGGGCGAAGGGGAAGTAGAGGCGGTTGGTGTCGTTGTTGCCGCCGCCGTTCTCGATGGAGAGGGCGTAGCACCGAGCCACTTTGGATGGGGTCTGCTTCGCGTCGTACTTGGTGATCCCCAAAGGCTTGAACTTGTCGGGGAGGAGCAAGTTGCGAAGTTGAGGTGAGAAGGCGGGGAAGCCGTGGTTGTCGCTGCGGTGGCTAACTTCTTCCACCGCGGCTCCTCAATCTTCGGCGGGCGTCATAGCCGCCCCGTGAGGCACCGAGGCGTGGGCGTTCGCATGGCCACGGCCGCCGTGACCGCCGCCGCCGCCGCCCTCCCCGTTGGCTCCATGGTTGGAGCTTCCGTCATCGCCGCCGCCGCCGTCGGGGTCGCGGCCGCCGCCGCCGGCGGAGCGCGGTGAGGGACAACCTCACGGTTGTTGTTGCCACCTTGTGGAGGTCCACCGGCGTTTGAGCGAGTACGGTTGGGCAAGGCCGGGAGCTCGGCTCGAGTACGGTTGGGACCGTGGTTGGCGCCGCGACTTGTAGCTTTGTTGTCGCGGTGCCCGGCGGGGGGGAGGCTAGTTGACCCCGTTGTCGACCCGCATGAAGTAGGCATCTTCGGCGGGCTTGGCGATGACCTCTCCGGCCGCATGTGCCCTAAGCCTGGCGTGCGATCGGCTCGTGATTGACATGAGGCATTGCTCGGGGGTAGTGTGTACTCTCGCTCTCGACCGCCTCGAGAGGTTCCACGAGATTGCGGATGGGGAGGTTATCCCGGAGACGCCGGCACCGTTCGCCGCGCTTCCTCGCCGCGCTCACGTCGAGCATCTCTCGTTGGCGGGGGTCTCGTCTCGCCGGTGCATCGGCGGACGCCTCGTCGGAGGAGATGTCTTCAAGGTACTTGTCCCGAGCCGTCCCCGAAGGTCTCGGTGTGTCGCCGGCGGCCATGAAGACTTGGCGATCGGGGGTGCCAAGGCCGGACTCGCAGGCCGCCACCTCGCTTGGAGTGTTCGAGTCGGCCCCGGGCAAGCGGTGTTCCCTCTCGGAACGGGAGCGAGTCGATGTAGGTGACGTAGCGTGAGTCCCCACTTATCGGGTCGGCCGGCGGGCTTGCGGTCCGGCCGCAGATCGGACGAATCTACGCCGGCCGGTGTGGATGTTATAACCGGCCCGCAGGTCGGTCCCGATAAGGGGTGCTCGGTAGAGTTGCCATCGGACTCGGGATCCTCTCGGGTCCGACCCAAAGTCGAACTCGTATGCGGAATCCGAGTAGAACTAAAAGAAGGGGTTGGAGTCCGAAGCTTGGCCGGGGGCGGTGTCGAGTCCGAGCTATACTCGGCACGGGTTCCTTGCCGGCCCGGCGCGAAGAAGGAGCCCCCTGTGCGGGCCGCCGAGGACGCGGGGACCACGCGCGGAGCGCTCTCGGGGTGAGGGGACCGCTCGCGATGGCCGACCGGCCCGGCTCGCATGCGATGGCCCATGGAGACGTCGAGTTCGAGTTGGAAGCGGACTCGAGCTCGAAGTCAGCGTGATGGTCGAAGAGCGAAATTTCGCCGAACTTGCCGGCGAGTTCGCCTGTGACAACTTCTGGAAGCGTCACGAAGCCGGTCTCCGGGTTGGGCGGCATGGTGAGGCGGCGTTGGAAGGATCCCGCGCCGTCAGCAGTGCAGACCCAGGCGCCGAAGACGAAGGTGTCGCCGCGGTTGAAGGCGACGGTTGGCTTGAAGTAGACAGGAGCCGTCGAGTTCGCCATGTGATCTCGGGCGAGAGCCCCTACCTGGCGCGCCAGCTGTCGGTGTTTTAGACCGGCAACCTACTAAGGGGAGTACCCGAAGTAGATGAATGTGGCCTCGCCGAGATCGGTAACTCGAAGGAAGAGACACGTGGCACACAATTTAGACAGGTTCGGGCCGCGAGGTGCGTAATACCCTACATCCTGTATCTTCGCGTAGCTCTAGATTGATTGGGTACAATTACAAGATGGTGTAATAGTACGCCGTGAGATGAGATTGGATGCTAGAAAAGGGTCCCTGCCTCGCCTTATATAGTCCGGGAGGCAGGGTTACAAGTCGGAGTAGGGAGAGAGTACTAGTTGAGTACGTCTAGGAGTCTTCCATACAGTGCGAGACATGTACAGCTTTCTAACCGAGTACTTCTCCTCCGTAGTCCTTGTGCTCCACGCCATCAGGTGCCGTGTAGCGCAAGCCGGAAGTCTCAGGGGCCCACCGAGTAGTCGGTCCTGGTACCCACCGAGGTAGTGGGCCCAGGGAGGTCCATACGACCCTTATGTTCAAGTTAAACTTGCCAGGGAAGAAAATCCATATTCTAAGCCCAAGCATGCGGCATTGACAAGATATTTTGGCCTCTCGTTCCATTATTCTTTTTACTCTTCTCGTGTGTTTGAGCAAGCCTAGTATCGAAAGATGCAATGGGTTGATCCGGCGGCACTTTGAAACCTTTGACAAGCCCTGAGGTGGAAGAAGTTCTTGAGATAGTCGAGAAGTTCCAAATGAAGGATTTGATGGGCTTTAAGTATGATTGGAATGCTGAAATCATTGCACAGTTTCATGCCACCTTCTTCTTTGACACCTACACAAATCACATTCATTGGATGACAGAGGGTGTTCACTACAAGATCAGCTTTGTGACTTTTGCTAGACTGCCGGGCTTTGGGAAGACGGATAGGGAGAGTGACATAATAAACTTTGAGAACCATCTGAAGAACAATCAGATAGCAGATGCTTATTTTCTGGATGAGATGGCTCAAGGGACTACTTTGGGGCTCAAACCTGTTTATTATGTGCTGAATAACCTTTTTAGACAGACCATATACCCCAAGGGAGGCAGTGACTCCACTTCTCTTAGAGGCCTTGCACCAAGTCTTATAGCTAGAATGCTTCCTGGTGCTGTTCCTTTCTCTATCAGCAAATTTATTTGGCATGACCTGATCACAAGCATGGACAATGGTGTGGATAACTTTCCCTCTCGCACCTTATATTATGTATACCATTGAGCTTGTGTCTGGGTACATATTCAAGAAGGACTGTGAGCACTGCTCCTATCAAGTTAAGCAGTGGCAGCACCAAAAGACGAGGCAAACTTTGTGCAAGCCTATGTTGATTCAGCCAAAAAGTCGCCCAAGAAGCTCCTCGCTTATGAGGAGGAAGTCGGTCCAAGTAGGACCAAGAAGAAGGAATCCACTCTCAAGAGAATGAAGGAAATCATCGGACACTCTTTCTCCTTGTGCTCCTACGCGGCCACTCGGGCTTATGATGCTAGGAAGGACATCAACGAGCGCTTGTCCCACCATGGCTTATCTACTCGGTCCATCTCACCTCCTCCTCGTCTTCTTTGATGATTTTTCCTCTAGTGAAGAAGATGCTCCAGCAACCCCCCGGCGCATCGGTTCCGGTGAAGATGAAGAGCCCCTCGGTGCTAAGCTTCACAAAATGAAGAGCCGGACCAAACCCACACCCAGAGGCATCAGAAAGGGTGTTAAGGGGACTGCTGGCCGTGGCAAGCGCCCTCCATCAGATGAAGATGAAGATCTTGGCTCTGAGGATTCTAGTGAAGATTGGAGTGCATCAAGCTGATCAAGTCCAGATGACCTTCCTCTCATCTTTTTCCTTTTTGTTAACATGTTGACAAAGGGGGAGAAGGAAGATTGAGATGTACTTGCTTAGAGGCTTAGCTTTTGTGAGTTGAGAGATGCTGCTGCTGCTGTGCCATTGCTTTAAATTCCTTCAGCTGAACTCATTCTCTCTGGTCTGTAATATTTGTGGTACTCTGTTGGTGGTTGCCTATGTTGGCAATTTGAACCTGGTTATGGACAAGTAGGGGATCTTAAAACTTTCAAACTTTGTGATGCTGTAATAGGACTAGATGTGCTTGCTATGCTATCTTATGTCTAGTTGCTGTTTATGTTATATCTTGCTCGTGTTGATCGTTAAGGCCGGTTGCGGCCAAAGTCCGGAGGTTCCGGGATTTTCTCGGAGGTTCGGGGTCCGGACCGTAACACCGGAGGTTCCGGACTTGTTCCGGAGGTTTCGGGTCCGGGCACAACCACTTCTCCGTTTGTTTCTTTTGTGACATATGCATCACGTTTACATGCTACACCTTTTTATGCACCCCACGATGAGTTGAATACACTGCAGTCTCTACAAAAGGTCATAATGTATGCCTATATATATCTTAAATGGATTCTTACTCTCTATTCAAAGGAGAAAGGCATACATTAAGGGGGAGCTTTGTATTCTAGTCATCAAAAGCTCAATCTTTTTAACTAAATGTAAGATTTAATTAGGTTGTCAACATTTACCAAAAAGGGGGACCTTGTAAGTGCAATCAAGCCCCTAAGTGGGTTTTGGTGATGTTGACCACTTAATTAAAGAACTAATGAGCTTTTGAGTATGTGTGACGGGTTTAAAGATAAAGAAAGGAGAAAAGGAAAGAAAGGTGACTCCTCATTATTTGAAGTGGCTTCCTAGAGCTCAAGACAAGTTTTAATTTCATTTTCTATTTTGAATTTGAGTATAGGACAAGCCGTACTATTAAGAGGGATACTAATAGTGGCATGGATGATACCAAGTGCTTAAAGTCTACTCTAAAACCAAAATTATCCCAGCCACAAATGACCCATCAAGTAGTTGACTTAGTCTTGAATTCTTCTTTCCCGGAACCTCTGAGCTTTTCCCGGAAGTTCTGGGCTGTTCCCAAGTCAGAAAGCTGAAGTCACCAGATCCCGGAGGTTCCGGGATCCAGCCCGGAGGTTCCGGGGTTTCGAAGTAACCGTTGCAGATCCAGATCTGAGGGTATTTATACCACCTCATCCCCAACGGTTATCTTCTTCTTCCCCTGCGCCAAACAGTAGCTTTTGCTCCCCTTCTCTCCCAAGCATTGACTCTTACCAACTTGAATCCAAATCTAACCCTAGCATTCAAGTGTGGAGTGATTCCTTGTGAGAAAAAGCAAATCCAAGCCCCCTCTTGTGTTCTTGAGCACTTGGTGGACCCCTAGCTCCTTGGTGGATCTTTTACTCTTGGAGCCTTGCTCCTAGACGGCTAGAGGTTGCTTGGAAGCTCTCCAATTGTTTGTGAGCTCCAAGAAGTTTGTATTACCCTCACTTGCTTAGTGGAAACCCTCCACCTATTACTTTAGTGATAGGTGTGAGAGAGGAGTGGATCTAGAGAGATTCCATAGCCTTTGTCGCTAACCTCAACAACGTGGATGTAGGCCAACCTTTGTGGTGAGCTCAACCACGAGATAAATTGTTGTCCCTTGTTCTTAATCTTCACTTGCTGTTGTTGGTTAATCTCTTTAGGTTGCTTGCTCACTAGATCTATTAGGGTTTGCTTTGTGTCTTGCTATTTCTCTAACCCTAAGGTTGTTAGTGTGCTTAGTATCTTCCTTAAGCTCTTGTGACCAATTTTCTGCCATATTGCTGCTCTCTAATTGTGTTTCACACAACAAATCGTCAAGGGAAAGAATTCTTCGAGGCTCCCGGAAAATACACCAAAGTGCATTTTCCGGAGGTTCCGGGGGTAAAGCCGGAGGTTCCGGGGTCCGGCGAGAGTTGGCGAAATTGGTCGAGTTTGTTTTGCGGGCCTATTCACCCCCCTCTAGGCCACTCGCATTGATCCTTTCGGACCTTCACGTGTACATCTTCAGCAATGCCCAAGGGATAGCGAATGGAGTTATCTCCCAACTCCAAACACATACCCGTAAAATCCAATGGTAGGCATAGCTTCTCGAACACATCTCTTGGCATGACGCTCACACTTGCTCCAAGGTCACATAACGCCTTCTCGAAGTTGAAAGAACCAACGGAACAAGTAATTGTAGGGCACACGTGGTCCTTTTGCTTCTCTAGCCCATTAGCAATAGCGGCACTACACTCCTCGGACATCTTGACGTGATCTACCCCGAGTGTTGCTATCTCATATTTATTTGCGAGTATGTCTTTAAAGTAACGAGAATATGTAGGTACTTGTAGGGCATCTAGTAATGGCATGTTGATGCTAAGTCTACGCATAACCTCCACAAACTTCTCAAAGTGGTTATCAAGTTTACCTCGGAAGTAGTGTGGCTTGAGTTGTGGTATCCTCGTGTCTTCCTCCGCATCTCAAATTCCGGCTCTTCGGTGACGATCCCCGTAACCTTCTCCTTAGCAACTCCTTCCGCCTCGGCGGATGGTTTAGGCTTCCTTGCTCCCGCGGAACGTTCCGGGTCTTCGGTCTCCTTCCCCGAACGTGTTTGCATGGCCTTCGCCGATTCGGAACTTTTAGGTTGTCCCGGAAGCTTCCCTTCATCATTAGTGAGGCGCCCCGCAAGTTGTCCAACTTGCGTCTCGAGCATCTTCATCATGTTGAGCACTTGATGATTGGAACTTCCGACCTCCGTCACTTTGCTATCGATGTTCTCCAACACCTTGTCCGTAGTCTTGAACTTGGTGACGGTGTCCTTGTTGATCTTGGCTTGCTCGTCCATGAACTCCTTCAATTGTATACGAAGCGGAACCGCATTAGGAATAGATGAGCTTGCATTAAATTGAGGTCTACCTTGCCCGTAGCGGAAGTTCGACAACTCTCCCTTCCTCATGTAGTCGAGCACTTTGGCTTCCTCCGGACAATCTTTGCGGACATGGTCGTACTCTCCACATTCTTCGCATGTGGACCTTGCTTCGGCGGCCTTCAAGTCTTGAGCCTCTTTCTTCTCTATCTCCATCTTCTCCAACCTCCTCATGAGCAAGTCGATCTTGCCTTCAAGTATGTTCTCCTTCTCCACTTGCAAGACTCCTTTGACGTTCCCCGTGGGTTGAACCGGATGTAGGCACCGGATGACGCCCATGTGTCATTATCTCTGCGACCTTCTTGAATAGAGTGAAAGCTTCCGTCGGCGTAAGTTCGATGATAGATCCTCTCGCCGATGCATCGATGATCGTCCTTGACGCCACGGTAAGTCCTCCATAGAACTTTTGCACGAGGTCTTCCTTCGGGAACTTGTGATGTGGAACCGCCCGAGTGTACTTGTTGAAGCACTCGAATGCCTCCGATATGGTTTTCATAAGATATTGAACAAAGGTGGCAATCTTATTACGCAAACTTTGAGTTTTACCCGTGAGTAGCATTCCTTCATGAAAGCCTTCATCAACGTGTTCCAATTTTGCACCGTCTCCGCCGGTTGAGAGTGGAACCATTGCAAAGCCTTCCCGAGAAGTGAGAATGGAAAAAGCCTTGCCCTCATTTGATCTTGAGTCACCCCATCCATGTTGAAAGTCTGACATAGTTGAATGAATGCTTGGAGGTGAAGGTTCGGATCCTCTTTACCGGTGAAGGGTGAATGTTGCACCATGCGGATTGTTGAGGTCTTGATCTCGAACGGTCTTCCGATCTCCTTAAGGTTCAAGATTGGTAGGTCGATGACGTCCGGGGTGCATAGCTCCCCAATCTTGCTCTCTTGCAGTTGGTCACCCATCGGTGGAAGTCGATTCTCCCGAGGACTTTGAGGTGGTGAATTCTTTGGAGATTCCTTCGATAAATTGTCCTCCGACTCCGAATCTACAAAATCCAGCTTTTTAGCTTGATGTGCTTCGCATCTCCTTAGCCTGTAAAGTTTTTCTGGATCATCCACAAAATTATCGGGTTTGTTGGAGAGGCAGCCGTCCATCTCCTGTTAGGGTTAGCAATAAACAAAGTATGCAAAAACTAGAAAGTAAAAATAAATCTATGAAAACTAGGGTTAGACAAACTAGATTAGATTTATTTTGAGGATGATCAAAGTTTAGTAGATGCAAAAAGAAAAACTAAAGGAAAACTGAAAATTACAAAAACGCAAAAAAAAAAAACAAATCTTGATCACTTGTTCCCCGGCAACGAGTGCCGGAAAAAGGGGCTTGTTGACGGTTAATAGTTGTATCAAAGTTTGTTTAGACTTGCAAGCGGACAAGTCTCCCATCGTAGTCAAGGGACCCTTCTTCCCTCGAGTGGTGAACCCAAGGTATTGAATCCGTGGAACAAATGTGCGACGCAAAAGTTGATCTAGTAACGCCGGGTAACTTCGGGTAAAAGAAGAACCCTAATGCATCTAGATGAAAGATACAAAACTAATCTAATCTACTAAAGACCGGAGATAAGAAAGTAAGAATGGGTAGATAAACCGATCTAGAGAGATCGGGTTAAGCCTTTTGTTGAAGTTCCAAACAAGAGAAGAAGTAGCAAATCGAATCTTATTAGAATCTTCTTTAAATCGTGGTTTCCCGTCCAAATCCGAAAACATCCGCCTTTCGGAACCCCCGTTCTGTCACAACGTATCCCTACTCATGCGGGGAGTCTAGGGCGAGTCAAAAGACAAGTCGAGATTCTTTCGGAAGATCCGGCGTGTACCTCTAGCCACCGTGGCTACAAGAACACCCTATGTGATCTATCTCGAGAATAGATCTAGAATAAGCAAACCGATCGAAAAACGAAATCTTCGAGGAAACACTTGATCGCTAAGAATAGATTCAACTTGATAATTCAACTATGACAATGATACATACACAAGATCACCACCGGGATCCTTCCTTGATCTTGCTTCTAGCTCGGGAACTCCGACGTGGTCTTCCGTGAAAGGTTCCCACGTTGGCTAGGGAGACCCTAGTCAACTAGCTCGACCCTCTCCTCTCCGGGATGGTGTCCCTCTCTTCTCTCGTTCCTCGGCGGCCGGTCACGAATTGGATCCTCCGTGGCTCTCGACCCGTGGGGCTA
Organism: Cenchrus americanus; assembly: GCA_947561735.1. Classification (NCBI taxonomy): domain Eukaryota; kingdom Viridiplantae; phylum Streptophyta; class Magnoliopsida; order Poales; family Poaceae; genus Cenchrus; species Cenchrus americanus. The sequence continues at coordinate 194,986,336 of OX387241.1, forward strand.
TAAATAGCCCCAATGGCGGCTAGGGCAAAGGAGGGGGCAAACGGGCCCCGGACGAGGATGGGCCGGTCGGCTGGGGCCGGCCGGCCGGGCCCATCGAGGCCCGGCCCCGCGGCCTCCTTTGCTTGATGTCGGTTCCCGTGTCTTCTAGATGCTTCCCCCTTCCGCATGTAGGTCCATGTTGTCGGTTTCTCTCCGAATTGGACATAACTCCTTGTCTTGCAAGATTCGCACTTTTCCGGTTAGGTCCTCGAGTTTGTCATCTTCTCGGATCAAGTCCCCGGCTTCTTGGAGTCAAGTTTGCTACACCGCATGACTTGTACGGGCTTCAAGGTCTTGTCACAAGGTGCTTGATGAACTTATCCCTAAAGTCTTGCATTCAACGCTAAAATCCTACATAAACACTAAACTCCAAAATCGACATGCACACGTGAACGTGTTATACCACGGGGGTTAGTACCAATGGATAAGGTATGAAACTTATGCCAACACCGAAGGTAAACTCATGGCTAGGTTGACCGATTTTCACCGTCAATAATCTTCAATGGGTTGATAATCTTCTTTGCTTCATATGTGTTTCTTGGGACCAAGTTAGGCTTCGGGAGTAGATTGAACGGCAAAGTAAGGAGTTCGTTAAAACTATTGTCCTACCATCCAAATTTTGCCTTCACAACCGGAAGATGGAGCATGAAACGCAACACGGTACACTCCTTCCCACAACCCTCATACATACGGTCCTTTCTTTGCCTTCTTTAGTGTCTCAAAATTTTCTAACCCTTTAGCACTCCCTAGCAATACCTCCGGTTCAATGTGGCACAACATTTCTTCCATATCAACATCACATTCCTCGTCCACCTGTAGCGCATCTGTTTGATCATCATTTTGATCTTCACAGCCAAAAGCATCATCCATCATGACATGATCATTTTCATCTGCATCTTCATCACCCACTTCATCATACCTGGTGTCGATGTCCGCATTGTTCAAAGTACTTTCTGCTTCACCATGGTGGAACCAAGTTTTGTATCCTTTCACAAAACCACTCTTTATCAAATGCATCTTGATGGCATTAATATCTTCCCACACAATTTTGTTGCAATAATCACAACATGGACAATGTATTTGCTTTGTCCTAAAAATTTGGGCATGCTTCTGCGCAACCTCAAAAAAGTTTGTTAACTCTGTCAAGAATGTAGACGAATTTCTCTGTATGCCATACATCCATGCTCTATGTTCCATCTTAAATAACCTATAAAAGTAAATCTATTATAAACTCCGTATGCTCTATACTTCATTTAATATGTAAAAAACAGAAACAAAACCAAATTCTATAATTTTAATTATTGAAGCTAGTAATTTTAATGACAAACTAATAATTTAATATGTAAACTTGCTTCTATAATTGCAATAATAATTTAATATAATTGCTTCTATAATGTAAACTTGCTATTAGTGACAAACTAATAACTTATATAATTTAATATAACTTGCTTCTTTATTATGAGTATTTAAATATTTTGCATTGATAAACTAATAATTTAAATCTAAAGCTATTTAAAAAATAAATCTCTAAGTCAATATCTCTCTTCACTCCCCTCTCTCTCCTAGCTAACCCTAGGTCTAGATCTAGATCTCTATCTACATAGAAATCATTAATAAAAGGAGAAATCTAAGGTTAAAATAGCACAAACTCACCTTATATAGCCACCTCCTCCAAGAAAATCAAGAGCAAAATCTTCCCCCTAGATTTGGTATTTTTGGAGCTTTTCCCGAGCTCCTCCCGGCATAGCGCCATTGGAAGGTTCTTTGGGAAGAAGGGGCTGATCTATATTTATAGAAGACACGGTGTTGGCGGTTGGCATAAGGCAATCGCCGGCAGTAATCTTTGCGGCCGGCGGTGCCTTATGTTAACCGCCGATCGTGTCCATTTATGCCGGTGGTCGGCTTTAGCCACCCGCCGACGATCGATACCTCTCCCCGGCGGGCTACTAAGCCAACCGCCCGACACACTTGTCCGAATATTTTCGGTCGGAACGCGGTTTGACTCACTCACTCACTCACTCACACTCTCGCTCCCAACCCTAGCCGCCGCCGCAGCCGCCGCGAGCCCCACCGCGCCCGCAACCGACCCCGCCCCCCGCCACCGCCGCTCGTGAGCTTCGCCGCGCGCCGCTGCCTCAGCCGCTGTTGGCAAACTGTCGACCCACTCTTCAACCTCCAGTTCCTCGACCGACGTCAAGCAGGTTCACCACCATCGCATGGCAAGCAGCTCCGTGGCACCGAACCTTACCCAATTCGTGCCTCTTCCCCTGCTGACTTGCCCGTCGTGTCGGCTCCGGTCAGTTTGGTTCAGGACGAAGTCAAATGATGTCATCTACAAGTGCCCGAACAACCATGTGGTTTGTTTTTCATCTCCTGCCCTGATTCATTTGATTAGTACTGATTCGGTTGATATAATATTAGTGATTATTAGTTGATTATTAGTTGATATAATATTAGTAGGATTTGTTGATTATTATTGATTCGGTTGATATAATATTAGTAGGATTTGTTGATTATTAGTGATTCGTTAGATATAGAATTATCCACATTTGTTGATTATTAATGATTTGGTTGATATAATTTTATGTCTATAGAATTATCCAATTTATTGATGAAAGCCACATTTGTTGTTTACTCTTTTAGGAGGACCCTAAATCATGTCAGGAAGTTTATTATGAAAATCAATACATCAACCATTTGAAAAAATTTCACCCTCATTTGCTGCCGCCAAACTATCAGTCGTTCAGCAATTTAGTTGGTGCAACGCCAGAAGCGGCACCAGAAGCGGCACAACCGTCTAGTGTTGTGTATCCGCCGGGGCGGTGCGGGAGCCACCACAAGAAAATTCGTAACTTTTGGAACAATGGAATCGGATGAAGTGTGCATTTCTGATCCGAAGGTGGGAATGAGTGATTTGCGGATAGCGAGTAATGAAACGAGGCTTGAACTTGCGGACCATAGAGAGCAACTTAATGAAATTATGGCGGAAATTGGCTATCGGAAGAAGCACAACAAAAATCAAGGATTCGCATGCGGTGGCACCATCATCGCTGTTGTGGTCTTGATAATAGGTTTAGTGCTTGGTAGCTATATCACGACCCGATTGTCTAAGAAATTTGAGTGAGGCAAAGTTGTGTTGATTTGTGAGTGAGGCCCCTATTGTAGTGTACTTTAATTTGTGTTCGATTTAAGTGTGCTTTGAAACATTTGTCATCATACATGTTATTTGTGTGAAATAAACCTTTCTAAGGTGCTATTTGTGTTGATATTTCAGTTTGAATTTTACTTGTTGTTGTTGTCCATGCATGTTGAAATATTGGTGACTCGTATCAATTTCAAGCTATTTTCAACTTCACCGTGTTGGCGGGTGCATATAAAAGCCGCCAATAGTAAAGATCCCCGCCGGCGGTCGATATAAGCCGCCCGCCGGCGAAATGGGACCATTTGTCTTGGCGGTTGGCTTATGTAGGCCGCCCCCACTAAACCTTTCGTGCCGGCGGTCGACATAACTCGTCCGCCAAAGATAAATGGTACCATTTTTGAGGGCGGGTCGCTTATGTCGCCCTCCGGCGGTGATGCTTCCATGCCGGCGGTTGTTGTCCCGGCTCCCCGCGCCCCACTTTGCTAGCGGTTGATAGTTGCACCCGCCGCAAGATGCTAATTTGCTAGTGCCGGAACAAATCGTTTCGGCCTAGTGAACTCGCACTAAAACTTTAGATCAATGAACTAACACAACGAGAAATCGTGGCTTCGCCAACGCCTCCGCAGCTTTCCCAACGGCCAAGACTCGAGCCGTTGGCGAAGAAACTCTTTCCCAACGGAAAACTTCGCCGTTGGGAAAGAAATCTTCGCCAACACCCCAAAATCCAAAGACCGATGGCAAAGTTCGGTCGTTGGCGAAGGGGTTCTTTCCCAACGGCATTCTCGTTGGGAAAGAACAACACTTGTTGGCGAAGCCCGCGCGCGGCCAAACGGTGCCGACGCCATCCGCTTCGCCAACGGCCTTCGCCGTTAGTCGTTGGCAAAGGGAACGACCCTTCGCCAACAGGGCTAGGCGTTGGCGAAGAGCCTTCTTTCCCAACGAGCCTTGTAGGGTCAGTTGGCGATGATTGCTCTTTGCCAACAAGATGTGCATGCTTTTGGCAAAGAATTTTCATTTTTTTTGAATTTTCAATTCAAACTTCTTTGGTAGCCTTGCTACATTGTTTACAAGCACATGATTAAATGTGGGCCCTTTTTGCAACATTTAGCTATATTTCGTTAATTATTTTCGTTCACTTGAATTTTCCGGCATGATCCAAATTTGAGCTATGGGTGCATGAAATAATGAAACTTAGGTGTTCGAAAAATGATATTCATGATGGGGGTGTGTTTTGAGGCCGTGTCCCAAACTCACCCAAAATTTCGAAGTCCTTGTCCACATAACACGACAGTCCAGGCGTGGTACAACTATTTTTTAATTATATAAAATCCAAACGAAGTCGAAAAATCACGAAACTTGTCGGGGTGTCTTGTTATCGCATGTGGAGGCTACGATAAACATTTGAGAAAGTTTGGAGCAAGTTACCGCGTCGGATGCTCAAAACCTAGACATCTCCACATGTGCTCACAATCATCACATGGTGGAGATGTCTAGGTTTTGAGCATTTGACGCGGCAACTTGCTCCAAACATTCTCAAATGTTTATCGTAGCCTCCACATGCGATAACAAGACACCCCGACAAGTTTCGTGATTTTTCGACTTCGTTTGGATTTCATATAATTAAAAAACAGCTTGTACCACGCCCGGACCGTCGTGTTACGTGGACAAGGACTTCGAAATTTCGGGTGAGGTTTAGGACACGGCCTCAAAACACACTCCCCAACATGAATATCATTTTTCAAACGCCTAAGTTTCATTATTTCATGCACCCGTAGTTTAAATTTGAATTATAAACGAAAATAATTAACGAAATATAGCTAAATAGCTCAAAACATCCCCAAGTTTTGAAGTTGAGATGTAGTTATAGTAGGAAGGACCCACAAAAAAATTGAAAGGAAAAAAAACAAAAATGTTAAAATTCTTTCCCAACAGCCTTGTGGTGCTGTTGGCAAAGGTGTCTTCGCCAACAGCTTAAATATCGCGGTACTCGTTGGCGAAGGGCCGGCACATAAAAAATAAAAAAGGCTTAACCCTAAAACCGGTAGCCCCCTCCCTCCCCACCGGACCCGACCCCCCACCCACCCCGCGCGCCGCCGCGCATCCGCCCCGCCCCGCCCCTCACTACCGGAAACGGTCCTTTGCCGAGCGCCCGAAACCGTCGGCAAAGACCTAGAAACCGTCGGCAAAGGCTTTGCCGACGGCCGCACTCGCACCGTACTCCCGGAAAATTTTTTCTCGGCCAAGGATCTTTGCCGAGAGCCTTAGGTCAAGACCCTCGGCAAAGGCTCGCGAGAGCCCACGGCGGGCCGTCGGAGGAAAAAAGTAACCGTTACGAACTGACGGATTTTCGAATCCTCTTTGCCGACGGCCGGACGCTAGGCCGTCGGCACGAGGTTTAGGTTTGTTTTTTAAAAAAACAAAGCTGCGCCGACGGCTCACCCACCCCGAGCCGTCGGCAAAGATTACATCTTTGCCGACGGCCAACGCTCGGCAAGGCTGGGAGACCCGGATCGGGGTGCTCCCAGCTGTGCCGAGTGCCCTGTGCAAGTACGCTCGGCACAGCTGGGAACACCAGAGAAGGGGTCAGATTTCCCAGGTGTGCCGAGCGTACTGGCACAAAACCCTCGGCAAAGGGGCCTTTGCCGACGGCCGCGCTCGGCAAAGCGGTCATACTTTGTTTATTTTTTTTTGCTTCCAAATTGCAACCAAATACATATACCCTGCAAACACACATATATCACCTGCAAACACACATGCAGCAGCACATATCACATATATCACACATCCACAAGTCCACACATCACAATAGTTCACACATCCACAAGTTCACACATCCACACAAGTCCACAAATCCACATAACATCCACAAGTCCATCGAAACAAGTCCATGGTAGATCCACAGGCCTACGGTGACTGCTCGGGCGGCGGGAAGGGTGTGAAAGCTGGCATCTGAGTGACGGGCGAGTGGTGGACTTGATCGCCACTTGGAGCCTGCTGATTAGAACCCGCCGAGAAAGGCTGCACAAAGGAGACAACATTGCAAGTGTTAGATATCATTAGCCACAAAACCAGAAAGTCTTTGGTATCATACTCACGGGACTACCGAGAACTTGCGGCGTAGGAGACACCCGTGGACCGATCGGAGTGATAGGAGCTAGGAGCCTTGGTGGTAGAGCCATACCACCGACGTCGCCGGGAACCTAGTAAGTTCCTCGAACTTACTCGCCATTGCCTGGCTGCCGAGCCCGCTCTTGTGCTAGGCTCTGCGCTAGCCGCCGACGTAGACTCCGCTCCTCTCGCTAGCTCGACCTAGAACATTTAACTTAAATGTTTCGATAATGCAAATCTAAGAATGTGTTTCAACATTAATATACCATGTTTAGTGGATAGTGCATACCTCAAGGACGTTCAACCGGCCCATCCCCACGCTCGGCCGTGCCCGTATCCGGGGGGTCGGACTCCGTCCCTCCGTGCCGGACGTCGGAAAGTCTCAGCCGGAACCGTCGATGATGCCATCGCCAATCCACAACCTCCCGTGCTTCTTTCCTCCACCCAAGGCCATGACTATGTCCGTATCAATGTCATGCTCGCTCGGGTTGTAGTCTTCCCCGTACTTGTGCTTACATGCCTCTCGTGTACTCGGCAATGCGGCGGCCGAAAGACGGGTTGCTTCGTATGCCTCCGGCCCGTCGCTCACGCTCGTAGAACACATCGGACGTCGCCTTGGCCTTGTGTGCCATGCACAAGGCATCGAAGTCCGAGCATTCCCTTCCGGGATGTGCCTTTTGCTTTGCAAGAAAAGCGGGACGAAGATTAGTGTGATGAAACAAGTTTGAGCCTTTGCCGACTTAGAAAGAAAGGCGTACCCATAGCTCCTTGTACTCGGAAGGCTCCGCCGGCCTTGGTGGTGTGATGGGCCCTCCATCATCAAACGTCGCTCTCGTGCGGCGTCGTGCGCCCGCCGGTACTCCTCCGTGAACCACTTGTCCACCTCCATTGCCCACGCGTCGGCCTTGGCGCGGCTCCACCAGGGACAAACCCGCACATCACGAGGTAATTGATACATGAGAAGATGAAACATAACATAAGTAATATCAAAACATAGCTTCACTTGAAGTACCTCAATAAACCGCTCACGGGTCAACATTGTCCTTCGGCTTCTTCCTTGCTTATCTTTTGACCAAGCACCAACGCGTAGTAGGTTACGACGGCCTGGTGCTTTACCTCGTGATGCATGTCTGTGACACGCTTCTTGCAAGAGTTCCTCGTGCACATGTCCGCTCTCTCCTCTTCTCCATCCTCACATCTGAAGAAGGTCTGCATACAAATACGATGTCAAAATCATTTTGTTAAGATTGAGTGGAACGAATGTGATGTAATGAGAAACTTTGTGATTTGCTAGAGTTACCCGTAACGTCCTCGGCACGCGCTCGCCGTGTGGGTGAACTCTCGGTCTTCACCCCGGTAGTAGTGGCCCCACGTGTAGGCCGGCTCGGTCCGCCCGTGGTACGTGACAATGCCGGGGTAGTGCGCCTACGAGAGAAGCCCGACAATGCCGTTAGGCTTGCGGGGCGTCGCCACCCGACACAACGAGCCGGTTCCTAAAAAGGACACACCCATTCACACAGGCATCTATCTGCTCATACGGCATCTTAAGTGCTTTGAAGAGTGTTGTTGACTCGTACATGGACGTTGGTAGTGAATGGCCCTTTGGAAGCAAGGAGCCAACAACGACCAACAACCTATTGAAGCCTGCTCGACTGATGTTTAACTCGGATTTCACCCCTAATAACCGCCCAATGGCGTCCAATTGCGAAACGGTGGTGTGGTCATGAAGAGGTATCTTTGCCGAGTCCATCATCTTGTAGAACAACTTTGCCTCCTCCTCCATCGCCTCCTTATCACGGTTGTCATTGAAAAGTGCTTGGTGAGCATCTTCTAACATGTCTACAACCCCCGCATCATCATCACACCCCTCCAGGCGTGGTCTCACCACCTCCTCTCTCATACGATGTGCTTCACCATGGTAGATCCACACGGTATAGTCTTTGGTAAATCCATTGTACGAAGATGTCGGCCCATATCCTCCTTGCTAACTCTCCTCTTGTTGTCACATTTTGTGCGGGGACACCAAACTAGCAAATGACCACGAGAATTGGCCCATGCAAATTCCAAGAAACCATTGGTCTTATCCTTCCATTCATCGTCAAAATCACGCTTACTTCTCCGGCCGGTGTACATCCACCGACGGTCCTCCATCCTTTGTCATACGGAATGCGAACCATAAAATCCATGTACATCGTGATCCTCTTGTCTAATAGGTGAGGATAGGTCCTAATCCCACCCGCGGATCCGTAGATGAGTTAGTTTCCATGCCCCGATCCGATCGAGGCTGAATTTCGGCGACACCTCCCCGTCGTTCTCCGGATACACGTCCGAGTATGGAGATTGTGTATCCGGAGAACAACGGGAGGTGATGCCAAAACTCTGCCTCGGATCGGACCAGACATGGAAACTAACTCATCTACGGATCCGTGGGCCGTCCGAAAACCGTGGACAATCCGAAACGGATACGGTCGAGGTATGCACGAAATGCATACCTCCGGCCGTATCTCTTTCGGACGGGGAGACACCTAACTAGGTTGCGCGATCTACGACCATACGACCGAAGACGGGTTATTCATACCTAGGGCCCGACGGTGACAAGGCGCCGCGGTGCGGCGGATCCGCAACGCCAACGAAGAAGATCAAGGTCGTCGAGGTACTCGGCTTGCCTTCCACTAGCCCATCTCTAAAAAAAAGCATGTATATACAACTTAGGTCAAAATTTCGGCAGCACCTCCCCTGCACGGTGAGGTGTCAAAACCTGCAATTAAACATTCGACACGAAGGCCGACAACAGAGATATGCATTCTAATCGAACTAAACAAGGCAGTGCCAATTCTACCAGTAGTTATTCTATCACTAGTGATATATGCATTCTAATCGAACTCAACAAGGCAGTGCTAATTCAACCACTAGTCATTCTACCACTACTAACATTCTCGTTTTGGCTCACCTTGCTCGGGCGGACGACGACGACGGAGGGCGGGCAAGGGGGGGCGGCGGGCGGGGGCGGGCGGGGGAGGGAGGGCGGGCGGGGGAGGGGCGGCGGGCGGCGGCGGGCGGGGAGGGAGTGCGGGTGGGGGGGGGGGCGGTGGCGGGCGGGGGGAGGGGCGGCGGGCGGCGGCGGGCGGGGGAGGGAGGGCGGGCGGGGGGCGGCGGGCGGTGGCGGGCGGGGGAGGGAGGGCGGGCGGGGAGGGGCGGCGGGTGGCGGCGGGCGGCGCAGGGAGGGCGGGCGGGGAGGGGCGGCGGGCGGTGGCGGTGGCGGAGCCGAGGAGGAGCCGGCGGCGGGAGGTGGCGGTGGCGGAGGCGAGGAGCACCGGCGGTGGCGGTGGCGGTGACGGGCGGCGGCCGGCACACGGGCGAGCCGGCGGCGGGCGCGTCGGCGGCGGGCGAGCCGGCGGCGGGCGCACCGGCGGCGGGCGAGCCGGCGGCGGGAGGTGGAGGTGGCGGTGGCGGCGGCGGGAGGTGGAGGTGGCGGTGGCGGCGGCGGGGAGGGCGCGGGGCTGGGGCGAGATGGATTTGCAAATGGCTAAGTGTTGCGGGGAACCGGGGGGTAACGGCACGCCTTTGCCGACGGCCGGATCAAGGGGGCCGTCGGCAAGAGTGCCCTCGTCAAAGGCCCGCCCCCTGTTGACTGCGTTCAGAACCCAGTTGACCGGCCTTTGCCGAGAGCCGGCCGGCCGTCGGCACACGGGGGCTGTGCCGACGGCCCGCCCTCGGCACACCCGTTCTTTGCCGAGGGCCCCACCAGGCCCTCGGCAAAGAAATAATTTTCTTTTGGTTTTTGCTTTGAGTTTTTTTATTTGGTAAAGGTACATGGCCTAGAGATTGATTTGCAATTTTGGTATGATTTTTGACAAATTTTTACTATATTTTATGTATTTTGGTCTTTGTTTTGAATTTCTATGCATATTTCGAATTTGAGCGCAAGTCATCAAAACGGTGCATGTATGTGACGGGAAAAATGATATTCTTGCTTTTTAGTGTGAGTTTAGTCCTAATCTAGGCCCACGTGCCAAAATTCGAACATCTTAGGGCGGATCGCATGTCCACTCACTTTCCGGCGAATCGTTTTCAAATTATATAAAATGGAAATATAGTCGAAAAATCACGAAATGTGACGAGTGGTCGTTATATCACATGTGTAGTCAGTGGTAAAAACCTGGAATGATTTCGTGCATGTTTCCGTTCACTTGAGCACAAACCAGGTTTGTGCTAAGGACATCTCCCGGTTTGTGCTAAGGACATCTCCGGGTTTGTGCTAAGGTGAACGGAAACATGCACGAAATCATTCCGGTTTTTACCACCGACTACACATGTGATATAACGACCACTCGTCACATTTCGTGATTTTTCGACTATATTTCCATTTTATATAATTTGAAAACGATTCGCGGGAAAGTGAGTGGACATGCGATCCGCCCTAAGATGTTCGAATTTTGGCACGTGGGCCTAGATTAGGACTAAACTCACACTAAAAAGCAAGAATATCATTTTTCCCGTCACATACATGCACTTGTTTTGATGACTTGCAGTTCAAATTCGAAATATGCATAGAAATTCAAAACAAAGACCAAAATACATAAAATATAGTAAAAATTTGTCAAAAATCATACCAAAATTGCAAATCAATCTCTAGGTCATGTACCTTTACCAAATAAAAAAACTCAAAGCAAAAACCAAAAGAAAATTATTTCTTTGCCGAGGGCTCGGTGGGGCCCTCGGCGCAAAGAACGGTGTGCCGAGGGCGGGCCGTCGGCACGTGCTCCGTGTGCCGACGGCCGGCCGGGCTCTCGGCAAAGGCCGGTCAACCGGGTTCCCGAACGCGCAACAACGGGGGCGGGCCTTTGACGAGGGCACTCTTGCCGACGGCCCCCTTGATCTGGCCGTCGGCACAGTGTGCAACAGTCAAATGTAACGGCCGTCCGTTCTTCTCCGACGGGCGCTTATGTCCCGAGAGCTAGCCCTCGGCAAAGAAACCGTCTTGCCGAGGGTCGTGAGGTGCCGACGGTCCGGCCGTCGGCAAAGGTGGTTGTGCCGTGAGTCAACCTGTGCCGACGGCGGCTCTCGGCACGGATCAACTCCCGCCGAGTGCCCGACAAAGGCCCTCGGCAAAGCCTTATACGCTCGGCAAAACCCGAGTTTCCCGTAGTGCCCGCCCCGCGTCCCCACCGGCGCGCCGGCCCCCACCCCCGCCGCCGCCCCCTCCTCCCCCGCCCGCGCCCCCGGCCCCCGCCCCGCCGCCGGCCCCTCCCCAGCCACCGCCCCGCCCCGGCCCTCCGGCGCGGCCCGGTCGTGGGGGCCATTGCTGTACCAGGTGTCGAGGGTCGACGAGAAGGGCCTGCAGCAGTGCAACAGGTACATTTGGAGGATTTTGAATGCTTATCGATCGATGTGTAACTGAATCTGAATGGGGGCAATATGCATGTCAGTGTTGCGGCTAAGATCAAGGATCAGGTGGAGAAGCAGCAGTTCGCGGACGCCGAGCAGTCGTGGTCGGAGCTAGAGAGCGTCGTCCTCCAGAGCCCCAACTCCGTCGTAAGCAAAGCAGTGCCTTCGATGCTGTTCCTGCTCCCGTTGTTGCATTGGTTCATCGATCTCTGAGCTTGCTAATTTATTTGCCTGCAGGACTTCTACAACTTCCACAAGGACGACGCGCCGTCGGACGCCGCGACGACGACGACGACCGCCACCACCACACAGCTGAAGAGGTCGACCCTGTCCTCATTCAGGAGCAAGAAGGGCTACTCGGGCTGCCTCGAGTCCATGGCGGCGGCATCGCAGGAGGGCGGCTTCAAAGGGCTCATGGACACGGTCATCAGGAAGAAGCTCGGAATCATCCCCAAGGATGTCTCGTACGTCATTACAACTTTGCTTGCATTTCCAACAGCACCATTACTAATTTACTAGTATACACGCTCTCCATCGATCATAATCCTGACGATGCTACTGCGCTGCTGTAGGTGGGGAGATCAGTCAGGGGATGTCTTCGACGCCATGGCAGGGGACTTCATGAAGCCCAGGATCGACCTCTAAAATGAAACTCTCTAGGTTTGCACTTCTCCAGAACACCTTTGTTTTCCAAGCCATGTTTATTGCTAGTGATTTAGCAAGCATGATATGAAAAATGTTTGTGATGACTAGTTGACCTGCCTGTGGTTCAGAATGGAGATATTTAGGATTTGCAAAGATGTTGGCCGCCAAGATGTGAATTTGCAACACTGCAGGTAACTGTTTCTCTTCAGATTCAAAGCATACATGATTTTGAGAACTGTCGATCGATGGGGATGCTATCATGTATATCCTTGGCAGGTGCCACTGCACACATATGTGCAGGTCCAAATGAAATGTTACTAGGCAGTCCGCAGTCGGAATGGGAGGTCAAAGAAAGGTTAACTATTTCCTTATATATTACCAAGCATTAGATTATTGTTTGTCTTGCTTTGTTTATTGTCCAAAGGAACATATTGCGGTTCCTTGGAAAATTTATGACTATCCTAGAATGTACTTTCTGAAAGGTAGCAAAAGTTCTATATTCTATAGCTCTTATAGCTGAATGTGCACTTGTGTTATTCATTTGGAGTGTACTGCAAATTTATTTTCATGTTTAGTCTATCCATTGTTTGAATTATATACTGAAAACAAGCTCCACTTTTTCTTAATGAACAATCAAACGAACTTGGTTTTATGCAGTTGTCACACCAGTGACTGTGATGCAAAAAGAGTACATTGCATTGGTCAGGAATCAAGTGTAGTTGGTATCTTTATTGGGATGCTTCTGAAATCTTAAAAAAAGTATAAGCGTGCACGATTCAGAGTTCTTTTGCAAACGTTTTTAGGACTTGCTTATATTAATGAAGAAATTCCAGATAGAGTTATGTGCATCACTGATACTGAAATATTTTTTGAGCCTCATCAATTTTCTGTTATTGTTGCTTCAGCTTACTGTTAATTGAGATATTCTTTCTTGTAGCCACTGAGAATTTTGTTTATGTTTATTTTGCCACCCAATACCAGTCTTTGTTTCCTGGTGAAAGTGGCATTGATCAACTGGTGTAAATAATAAAGGTTTGTATCTCTGTCAGATTATGTATACCAATTAGTAAAGTTACATTAGTACAGTCAATTTATGCTAAGCTTTACATTTCCCTTTGGCCAAACAAGTTAATTATGACATGTGCCAATTGTTATCTGAAGCAGTAGTATCTTTGCACTATCACTTGCATATTATTATGAACATGAGTCAGTGGCCTTGCTATTTTCTAAAAATTAAGAGAGCTTTGAAACTTGGGTACTTTCTGATTAAACATATTAATCATACTTTCAGGTAGATTGATGCTTGTGCCCATCCGTTCTTTGATGAGCTGCGGGACCCCAAGGTCGGCTTGCCAAATGGCCGGCCTCTGCCCGGCATTGAGCGACTAAATTCACTGCTTTTAATATTGCTGATGTTTCATAGCACCCTTCTCTCTCACCCAAAATCCGAAATTGTTGGATACCAGTAGAGCTTGTCCATTGCATCATTCCTGAACACATCCCTATTTTTTTTGTAATATTGCACTCGTTTCACACACCTTGGTTTCGTGACTTTATGTGTATTATGGACATGTATCGAAGGATTTGATGTGTGGATTCATGTTGAGATCGAAACCGATGCCGAAATGTGGTTCATATGCTATATTGTTGATATATATGTGGTATTCCGGTTCATATGCTGATGTGTGGATTTGATGTGTGAATTAAATGCTAGAAAAGAGCAAAAAAAAGAGGGGGGATTTCCGGCTTTGCCAACAAGCATGGGCCAAAGCCGTTGGCAAGCCGGGCTTTCCTCACCGGCCTTGCCGGCTTTGCCAACGGCTTTGGGCCGAGTCGTTGGCAAAGATGGGCTTCCCCGAAGCACATGCCCGGCTTTGCCAACAGCTTTCGACCGATGCTATTGGCAAACCAAGCCGTTGGCAAAGCCGTCGTTCCCTTTGCCAACGGCCGCCGCTTCCCCTGTTGGCGAAGGTAATGGCATCCGAGCCGACGGCATTCCCTCTTCGCCAACGGCACACATGGCCGTTGGAGAAGCTTTCCAACAGGGCCCGCGTTCTCGTTGGCGAAGAGCTCTTTCCCATCACTTAAAATGCCAACGGTTCTTTCCCAACAGAACTCGGAAACCCCGTTGGGAAAGCCTTCGCCAACAGGGTTGGAGTCTTCGCCAACAGCTTAGCACCGTTGGTAAAGCACGCGTTTCCCGTTGTGTAAAAGCAATCCATTTCAGACCTCATGTGAGCTTCAGACAACAATACATAATCTTATTGGACTGTGGAACTGCCAAAGCTCAGTGGCGTATGCAATATTCCCTACAAACTGTGTTGAAGTTATTGGAGTATAACGATCACATGCAGTTGACAGAGTTGCCATAGCTGCAACGGCTCCAAGAGAACCGGTCTTCACTTGCATGCGTCGTTGGTCATCCTCTTCTCCATAATTGTAGCTTCCTCAACTAGCGGCATGCCGTTCCTGTAATTCTCTCTAGGATTGTAGCTCCCTGGATCAGCGGCACGCCGCCCTTGTAATCTTTCCTGTGTACAAGTGTACTGCCTATATATAGGCCTTGAACAGATGAATACAATGGAGGGCAATTGCCATTCTTCATGGTAATTAGAGCAAATTGTTCCTGAGCCTTCCTTTTTTCGCTTCCGCTTTCCTTTCTCCTGGAGCTTTCTCATGCGCGTAGCCATGTCTGGCACACAGAGCCAACCCCAGACCTCCACCACGGCTACCCTCACCACTGCAACTACGGTGGCGCTCATCTCTGAAACTGCAAGCGCCGCCGCTACTACCGCTACATCCAGCTCCACTTCTGGCCAAAACCAAAACATCAATATCAAGAGACTCATACCTATCACCCTTGATATGGAGTCCACCTCCTTTCGGTGCTGGCAGAGCACGTTCTGCATCGTCCTCGGCTACTTTGATCTTCTCGGCCACATCGATGCTAACAATCCGCGCCCTAATGATCCTGCCTGGGTTCAGGCCGACCTCACTGTCCTCATGTGGATTCACGCCACATTGGCTGATGATCTCATGGAAATGGTCATCGAGGATAACCCGACGGCTTATTCCGTTTGGAAGCAAATCAGCGATTTCTTCAACGCCAACAAGTCAGGTTGCGCTGTTCAGTTGGAGACCGAGTTCCACGGCCTCCAACAGGGCAACCTCTTCGCTTCCGAGTATTGCCGCCGCCTCAAAACCCTAGCTGACGCCCTCACCGACTGCGATCAGCCCCTACGCGGGTGTTTCCTTGTGCACCAGTTGGTGGCCGGCCTAAACCCCCGCTACAACATCTTGAAAACCATGATCCCAGCCCTGCCACAATTTCCCACTTTCATCCAGGCACGCTCCTTGCTTCTTGCCGAAGAGGCCTCCCAGAACAAGTCCAAGTCGCCGGTTGCATCTACTGTATCTGCTCTCGTCACCACCGAGGGCTCCGATTCTGCGGCTGACGGTTCTGCCTCACGTTCTAACTCAGGTGGTGATCGATCCAACACAACAGGTGGTGTCGTAGTGGAGGTCGCCCCAACAATTCTTCTGGTGGTGGTCGTGGCGGTGGACGGGGGCGCGGTCATGGTCGTAATAATGGTGGACGTGGCAACTTCTACAACAACGGCGCTCCTGGTGGTCGCGGCCGCCACGGCGAGCCGCCGCAAAGGTGGCGGGCATTCTATCCCCCCCGGGTGTGCTCCGGGGGGGGCTTGGCGTGCGCCGTGGACAGGGACTACCAGGCCTTGTGTGAACCAACGTCCTCCTCACCAAGCGTACACCATCTACTCCCAACCAACCACTACATTTGCGCCGTCGACCTGGGACACATCCGACCTGGGACAGCAGCAATCAAATGGTGAATGGACACCGGTGCTACTTCACATATGACCGGCGACCAAGGTAACTTACCTATGTATTGTTCTTCACCATTGCAAAATTCATCTCATATTATTGTTGCAAATGGATCCGCGCTTCCTGTTCTTGGCACAGGCACCACATCCATTAACTCACCAAATGCACAGTTTATTTTATCCAATGTCCTTCACACTCCGCATCTTATCAAAAACCTTGTCTCTGTTCGCAAATTTACCAAAGATAACTCATGTTCTGTTGAATTTGATCCCGATGGTTTTTCTGTGAAGGATCTTCATAGCAGACGCGAAATCATGAGGTCCAGTAGTGGTTGCGATCTCTACTTATTCAACCCCAACAAGATCACAGTACCCTTGGCACTCACCGCCACTTCTCCAAGTCCAGATGTTTGGCACCGTCAGCTTGGACATCATGGACATCAGTCTCTGGCTCGTTTATTTTTAGATTTTTCAATTCCATGTACTCATAAATCATCACACCCTGGTTTGTGTGATGCTTGCCAAAGAGGCCCCCATGTTCGCCTCCCATTTTCTAGTTCCACTACTGTTACTTATTTTCCTTTCCAAATAATACACTGTGATCTTTAGACCTCTCCCGTTGTGAGTTTCACTGGATTCAAGTATTATTTTGTTCTTGTTGATGATTATATTCATTATATGTGGACTTTTCCGTTGCAATGGAAATCTGAATCCACAACCACAATCAAAAATTTCCATGTATCCTGAACTAATTCCATTTTTCTATTTAGTGCCTTCAATGTGATAATGGTGGTGAGTTTGTTAACAACGATCTTCGTAGTTTTCTCTTGCAGCACGGCATCACTTATCGTCTCTCTTGCCCCTACACTTCGTCTCAAAATGGCAAAGCAGAACGGGTCATACGCACCACTAATGATATTATTCGCACACTCCTTATACAAGCACACATGCCACCATCATATTGGGTTGAGGCCATGCATACATCTACCTATCTCTTAAACCGAAGACCCTCCAAACCAATTAATGATCAAACCCCATAGCAAATTCTTTTTCATCAACCACCAGATTACACCCATCTCAGAGTATTTGGATGCCTTTGCTACCCAAACCTACTCCCCACCACACTACATAAGCTTGCTCCACGGTCTTGTAAGTGTGTGTTTCTTGGCTACTCAGCTGAGCATAAGGGCTACAGGTGCATGGATCTGCAGACAAGAAATATTATTATTTCTCGTCATGTTAATTTTGATGAACATCAATTTCCCTTTGCTCGGCCCGGCTACACAGGGCGAGCGCCGCACCGAATCCCCCACCATCTTCGTCGGATCTGCTGCCCGACGGGCCCTCGCATCCTCCCTCGCTACATGCACCCCACCCATTCTACACAACAACGCACCCAGCCTCCATCTGTGCCCATGCATTCCATGCAAACCTGAGGGAAAGATGGGATTGTTGTTCCTAGGCGGCACTTCAATCGTTCAGCTACTGAAACTCCTTCACCACTGCCACACACGTATCGCCAAGCACTTAAAGATCCGAATCGGCACAATGCTATGACTGATTAACATAATGCTTTGATGACCAACAATACACGGTGTCTTGTGCCTAAGCCTGCAGGTGTTAATGTGGTGACTGGTACATGGATTTTTTGCTACCAATATAATCCGGATGGCTCATTGGCTCACTACAAGGCAAGATGGGTGGTCCGTGGCTACTCTCAAAAGCCTGGAATTGATTATGGGGAAACTTTTAGTCCGGTCATGAAACCAGCCACTATTCGCACAGTCTTGAGCATTTCAACCTCTTCCAATTGGCCGATTCATCAACTCGACGTCAAGAACGCCTTCATACATGGTAGTCTGAAACTGTGTATTGTGTGCAACCATCTGGCTTTGTCGATGCATCCAAACCATCTCATGTTTGCAAAATTCCTTTATGGTTTGAAGCAAGCTCCGCGCACATGGTTCCTTCGTTTTAAAGCTTTCCTTTTATCCATTGGGTATCATGCATCCAAGGCTGATTCTTCACCTTTCATTCTCCACACATCTACAGCCACTTCTTATATTCTCCTTTATGTTGATGGCATCATCCTTACAGCTGGCTCCACTAGTTTATTACACCTAGTCATCCAGCAATTGCATAGTGAGTTTGCCATGAAAGATCTTGGTCCATTGAGTCATTTCCTTGGCATCCATCTGACACCAACTCCTAGCGGTATATTCTTGTGACAGGAACAATACATTCATGACCTATTGGACCGTGCTAACATGCTAAATTGCAATCCTTGCACCACACCCATTGATACTAAACCCAAACTATCTTCCATTCATGGTCTATCGGTCAACAATGCCACTGCATTTAGGAGTTTGGCCGGCACATTACAGTACCTTACCATCACACGACCTTGATATTTCTTATGCGGTACAGCAGATTTGCTTGTTTATGCATGATCCCAAGGTATCCCATTTACACCTTCTTAAGCGCGTCTTGCGATATCTTAAGGGTACCATGTCTTATGGTCTCCACATCACCAAGTCATCTTCTGTTGATATTACTGCATATTCTGATGCTGATTGGGCGGGATGCCCGGATACACGGCGCTCAACATCAGGATATTGTGTTTTTCTTGGTGACAATCTGGTTGCTTGGTCTTCCAAACGACAACCAACAGTTTCTTGATCCAGTGCTGAAGCCGAGTATAGGGCGGTCGCTAATGCAGTTTCTGAAACTTGTTGGCTTTGCCAGCTCCTGGGCGAACTGCGACGTCCTACGAACAAGGCTACTTTGGTATTTTTGTGATAACATCAGTGCACAATATTTGGCTACAAATCCTGTCTAGCATCAAGGAACCAAGCACATCGAGATTGATCTGCATTTTGTGCGTGACAAGGTTGTGCTTGGGGAGGTAAAGGTCCTGCATGTTCCTTCAACTTCACAATTTGCAGATATTTTTACAAAGGGCCTTCCTCGCGTATTGCACGACGAGTTCCGTCGCAGCCTGCACATCGTACCGCGTCCAGGCTGAGGGGGGCTATTGGAGTATAATGATCACATGCAGTTGACAGAGTTGCCATAGCTGCAACGGCTCCAGGAGAACCGGTCTTCTCTATCTCTTCTCCATAATTGTAGCTTCCTCAACTAGCGGCATGCCGTACCTGTAATTCTCTCTAGGATTGTAGCTCCTTGGATCAGCGGCACGCCGCCCTTGTAATCTTTCTCGTGTACAAGTGTAGTGCCTATGTATAGGCCTTGAACAGATGAATACAATGGAGGGCAATTGCCATTCTTCAGAAGTTACATGAGCACGAAGCGATTTGTTGAGGAAAACTCACCGGTTCTTGAACAATATTTGCACCATTTATTCTCCTGCTACTTCACATTGTTTATCTCAACAACCATTAGTGCGGAGATAACTCCAACTGATCCGCCTGAGAAAGATGACACAATGGGATCTACCTGATTGCGATTGCAGTACAGGTATACAAATGAAGAGATAGAGGGTTATATATACTTGATCTCAGAGTAGAATCAAGTTGGGAGATATTTCTTAAGATCTTTCATGACTTGTGTAAAAGTAAAATCATTCTATTGCCGACTTAAGAGTTAATACCTAATCAATCAACTTCATGGATTTGTACATATGCTTTTCTTTCTCATTTCTCCCTCTTTTCTATGATTTTCATATTGGTTTTGTTTTAATAAACTAACACAGTAGGGGAATACTCATAGGATTTGTACAGATTCATTTCATGAATTTTGATATCAGCTGTGTAGGAAATGATGTGCTATCCATTATGAATCATATTTCCGTGTAGGAAATGACAGTTAACCTTTACATTGGAGGAGGTCATCACTATGATTATTGGCATTTGTGCATTTTAAAATACTGCCAATGTTAACCTTTCAGCTGATATCAAAATGCATATCAGGGACTTTGGACTTCTAGCTCCAAGCTGCAACGTGCATGTATGCCACTAAATTCAGCACCCTTGTTTGTAGCAAAGGTCATGATTCCGTTCCAAGCAGACTCTATAAGAAGCAATAACTCTATGTTCATTAATTAGTTACAAGTAGCAGTCACAAAACTGTGTAATTGTTCATCTACCCTCAAGTCTGAACCCTGCCCGTGCTCTCTGCACAAGAAACTGCAAGCCTCGACGGCCTGACCACATGAATCGCTTCCATGAGGAACCGAAACGTTTATCAGGTCACGCAATTCGATCGGATCAAAGATCATAGCGATTCGAGCGGAACTCCAGTGACAACGACAGCAGCACACTACGGACAATGTCCCCGCCGCTGATACCACCAGAGAGGGGATAAAGAGAGGTAGGGAAAGGTGAAGGCTGGTGAGAATCCAACAGAGATGGTAGACGCTAGTCGCTGCACGGGAGCCTGCTGCCACTAGCGGGCGCGTGGAGGAGGAGTGGGTTCACCTGCTCGGTGTAGCCCCCACGGCGGATTTGGAGAGCTGGGCCGCACTAAATCTGCAAGGGTGTAGAGAACATGGCCCCATTTGCCATTTGTTCGAGTTGATTTTGGTTATTCATGCTAACACAAGTAATGGGACTAACCACATTGTCTAGCATGTCTTTGTAGGCATTCATAGGTCTCATGGATGTTACCACATGTTAACATACCATGCACAAGTTAACATACCATGCCCAAGCTAACATGTCATGCCACAAGATAACATACCATGGACATGTTAGGATACTTACAACAAATTTGAGGACTTAGTACATATTTGGAGGCTATAAGTAATGGAATGTTAAGTATGTTAAGTTGAAGTAAAGATCCAAGTTGAAGACACGAAGAAAAAGAAGGAAAAGATACCGTCGGATGAACCGACGATACCCAAATAGCAAGCGTCGGTGCAATCGTCGGACGAGTTGGTACACTGGTTGAAACCCTAGGCAAAGCTATAAGTAATGGCATGTTAAGTATGTTAAGTTGAAGCAAAGATCCAAGTTGAAGACGCGAAGAAAAAGAAGGAAAAAGACACCGTCGGATGAACCAACGGTACCCAAATAGCAAGCGTCGGTGCAATCGTCAGACGAGTTGGTACACTGGTTGAAACCCTAGGCACCGTCGGATGAACCGACGGTCCACTTTCTAGTAGCGTCGGACGAGTTGCAGAGGAAGAGCAGCGAAGACAGTAGCACCGATGATCCGACGGTCGCCGAGTGAGGACACCGTCGGTCTATCCGACGCTCGCTTGAATCAAGACAGAGACACGCCAAGACGAAGCCTTCAAAGACCGGATGATCCGCCTCCTTGGTTAAGGGGTAGCGTCGGCCTATCCGACGGTCGTGTGGAAGCTAACGGAGACGACTTGGTTGCGGGGTCTTCGAAGACGGATGATCCGACGCACCGTTCGTGTATAGCGTCGGAGCGAGCTTGTGTCGAGAATCTCAACGGCTATGTGACGTGGGAGGGGCACCGGATGAACCGTGTCACACCCTGAAATTTCCAATTTCAGGATGTGAATAGAAATAATAATTAAATAACGATTTTCTGATAATTTTAAAATTTTTCCAACATTTATTTTTCTTTACAGGGAATATAGTATAGGAAAAATCATTTGTTTGATTTTCTAAATTAAATAAAAAGTTGTGAGTGTTGCATTCATGCCGATGCATCTAGTGGTTCTTGAGTGCAAAAGGTTTCAAAAATGCGTTTAGGAGCTGTCCAAAACCTTCCGAGAATTTTCCGGATTTTTCTGGAATTTACTCTCATTTTCCCCGAGATATTTCTATTTATTAGAAGGCTCTAAAATCTTTTTCATGAGCTATAAAAGCTTTATTTGGATTGTTCATGTCTTAATCTAGCTCGGGAATTTTCCCGAAATTTTTGGAATTTTTCGGTATTTTTTGTGGCTTTATCGATTTATCTAGATATTTCGGATTTATCTTTGCACGGAAAATATCTCAAAAAAAAAGAAAAATCAACCTATCTAACCGGGTCGAGCCCGAAGGCCCGACCCACCTACCCGGTCCGCCCGCGCCGGCCCGGCCCGCCGTAGCCCATCGGCCGGGGGGGAGGCCGCGGCCGGCCGGCGCCGCCGCCATCCCGGGCGGGCGCGCCCCGGCTCCGCGTGCCCCTATATAGGGAGCCGAGCCCCGCGTGCGCGCCGAGCCCTAGCGCTGCCCTCCGGCCACGTGACGCCGCCGCCCCCGTGCACGGATGCCGCGTGCCGCCGCCCTACCGAACCGCCGCCGGACTAGCTCGCCGCCGCGGCGTTGACTTTCGTTTTCCGCCGGCTCCGTTGTCCTCCGCACCGTGAGCACCACCATTGAGATCCCCTTGGTCTCCTCTATCCGTTCCTCGGCCTTGCCCGAGCCCCTCGACGACCGGAGCGCCGGCGACCTTAGCGGCCAGACCCGCCGGCTCCAAGTCCTCTGCTCGATCCAGAGGTTGAAGAAGCCAGTTTTGCGAATTAAACCCTAGAGTACTCTGTAATCTTTTTCTTTTCTTATGTGTCTTGCATCTTTCACAAAAAAATCCCTAGATCTGTTAGATGCTTGCAATCAGAACCAGTCTACCCTTTTATAGATCTAACCCCGAGTTTTACCAGCTTCACGAGCACTGTTCACCGTGTCTCGGGAATCTTTTCAGCTACTCCCTGAAATCTACGGTTAATCACGACTAGGTCCTTTCGATCTTGTTTTGCTCATATCTTTTTCGTTTTAGCTCCGATTTCATCCGTTCAAGTTGCGTTAGGTCCATAATAATGTAAAGCACGCGTTAGTGGTGTGTTTTCACCATGTTTTGCTTCTGAAAATAAAATTAATATTAATTTTGTTTAATGACTAGTTATGCATGCCTTTTATAAATAAAAGCAATATAGATCTATATATCGTTTCTCATAAGCAAATTTAATTAGATTAATGTTTCTATCACATGTTTTTTTACATAAAAGTTAATTAGATCTTTATCTCGGTTTTCGTAAACCAAATGTTAATTTGTTTAATTGTTAATTAATCTTTTCTAATTAAAATTTGATTAGGCTTTTACATCGGCTTTTATAATAAATATTAATTTGATTAATGCCAATACCATAATATTTTTAATAATAATACGATCTACTCAAATTACAAAGTTTCGTTAGATTGTTCATATAGTTTAGTTTTTCTCAATTAAATGTTTAATCGGTTTAATCAATATATGAGTCTTTGTTAATAAAACCCGACTAGTTCTTTACACCGGTTTCATAAATAAAGTTAATATTGCATTAATGTCAACATAGGGTATTTTATTTCTGAAATATCCTTTATATTTGTTTTGTTAATTAAAATGAACCTAGCTCATAGTCTTTCTCACTCATATATGCAAAACGTTTGTTAGTCGTTCTTTTCTCAGCTCAATCTCGGTGTGATCTTTCCGTATTTGCTCAATCTTCCGCGACTATCTCTTTAAAGTTAACCAAGCCTTTCCCTTCCAAGCATCCTTTGTGTTCTTTAGTGATCCATCTAATCAAGCCTATCCTTTAGTGCGCTCTTTTAAAGTTTTCTTTTGGTTGGTGTATTGTTCTTAGTATATGCTTGTTTGTTTGTTTTGTATGCTTGTGCCCGATGATTGATGCGCTTAGAGTGAATGCCGTTCGAGAAGTTTGGAAGAGCTTGAAGTTGAAGATTCTGAGCAACTACTCTTTGGTTAAAGGCAAGTGTGTCCTTGATCTTTTGTCCTAAGAACTATATTTAATCACTCATTGCATATGCTTGCATTAATATGATGGGACCCATGTTTAAGGTTTGACTAGCGTTATTTATCTTGTGCCTTGATCAAACGGGTTTATCTTTATGTTGGGTAGCTATGCTTAGTTGCTATACCGGGTTATGGTGGTTTTAATGAACATTAATGATGAATCATGTTATACCTTTGTGCTATATCTCTGTTTAATACAAGACCATATGTTTAATCGAAACATGGAGAACCACCCGGGACAACGGTGCAACCACAAGGACTATATGGCTCGGTCTTGGCCGAGTAATTAGGGAAGTCTTTGTGTGGTTATTACTCGCATAGTAGGTTGGGGACGGAGGAATGCTTTTATGGCTCTTCTATTCCGGAGCGGTAATGGAAGACTCTATGGCTTACCATCCGTAATAGAAGTGTGGTACGAAAGAAAGCCTCTATGACATACTACTATGGACTAATACACACGGGAGGACTATTTGTAAAGGCCTCGTAGCGTCCCTATGCAGCCACACCTCGGAAGTGTGGTATTGTGCCTACTTTTGCACAGTGTGGTTGGGTGCAAAGATCATCGGAGTTTTTACGCGACTTGTGGGTAAAGATGTACAACCTCTGCAGAGTGTAAAACTAATCGATTAGCCGTGCCCACGGTCACGGGCGCCTGGACCCTCACATGATAATTGAACTTGAAGATGGACTTAAATCGAGTTCTCTCGGTTATGCTTGCCATGTGCTTATGGCGTATCTCTTACCTTATGCTTAATTGTGGGTTGGTATAAACTTATACTTTATTAGTAATCAGGTGCTAATAAAACTTGACCAACTAAAATTGCTTAAATGCTTTGAGCCACCCACTATAAAGCCTTTGCATTCATTCTTTTTCCCACACTTGCCGAGTACGACCGGTGCTCACCCTTGCTATAAACATTGTTGCTCGTAAAGAGGAAGCTGCCATGAAGATGTTGCTGGTGCTAGGCATACGCAACCCCCGCCGATTGCCCGTGATGTTTGGAGCCTCCGTTTCCGGTGGATTAAGCGTAAATCTCTGATAATCTTTCTTTTTCTGACGTGATACTATTTCTGTATTCACTTGTATGTCACTATATGCATGAAACTTGATCATGGCATGCATATAGGTTTGCACTTGGTTTTCTTCAGAAAGTCGGGTGTGACAGAGTGCTATCGTAGCCGTATTGATCGTAGGACGTAAGCCTAGTTAGTATTGGTCGTTTCTTAATGCCTCTTTTGTTCTACAATCCCTCCTTACCTTATCCTTGACCTCTCCGACGAATGGTCTCACATCTTAATCATCTTCTTTTCTCCATACCATGAATTCTTGTATATTTATTTTCACCCTCCTTGAACATTTCTTCGATCTCACCCGTCCATTCTCTCAAGCAATAACACCCCCTTGATTCATTGGTAGAACTCGTTGCCCTTAACATTCTATCTCGTTCGCGCAGCTCTCCGACATATCGGCGCTGTTCTAATTTTATCTCGAGCTACAGAACTCCGATTCACATGGAACCAGTTGGATTAGTTCCTAAATTTCATAAGTGAATTTCTATCAAAAATTCAGCCCTATCCAGTACATGTTCAGGAGCTATGCTCGAAACATTGGAGCTATCAGAATCTGTAAACTCTGCTGACCTAGTTACCTTCAATATTCTATATCTCGGGCTATAGACCTCCCATTGAGGTAAATCCAATTGTAGTAGTTCAGGAATTTCATCAGCTTCACTCTGTTCAAAATTCAGCAGTATTCGTTTTGTATCCAAGGAGATACCTACGAATTAGTGGAGCATTCAGAATCTGCCAACACTGCTGACATAGCCATCTTGTCTAATTCATATCTCGAGTTCTGAACCTCCGATTGAGGTGATTCCAGTTGGGCTGAACTCATAATTTCATACTCCTTGATCTGGGAAAAATCCATTATTTATGGATATACTTGCTGGGAGTTACATCTGATCTATTAGGAGGATACCCTCTGACTATATTAACAACGTGTAGTAGTGTTCCCTTAGCTATGCCTTGATTGGTGGAATTCAGTGCTTGCATGATGATGCTTGGTTTTATGACATTGCTTGTGTTGGTTCTTTGAAGTGAGTGTTGGTGTATTGTGGGTCTTACATCCGCAATAACATCAGTTGCTTAGTTGGGTTCTTCTTTTGTACCTCCCACCTCCTTGTTCTCCCCCGCTCGTTTTGCACTACTCTTGTTCCCCTCTGATCATATCTTTACCTACCAATCGATGGAAAAGCAAGAAGGAGGTAACCAAGGAGAAAGCTATGAGAACAGTAGTGACTATGGATACAATCAAGATGGGTTATCATATCCACCCTCGGACGATAAGTATGAAGAGTTCATGAAGATCGAGCCGCCAATGTTCTCCAAGACCACATACCCCTTAGAAGCCGAAGACCGGATCAAGACAATTGAAGAGAAGCTAGATATGGTACAATGCAATGATGGAGAGAAAGCTTTGTATGCATCTTGGCAACTTATAGGAGCAGCTTCAGAGTGGTGGAATTCTTACATCAATGGACATGAGCAACTTGAGAGTATTGTGTGGAAGGAATTCAAAGACAACTTTATCCTACACCATACTCCTGTGAGTGCGATGAAGCTCAAGAGGAAAGAGTTCCTTAACTTAAAGCAGGGACAGATGACGGTAACTGAGTACGGGGATAAGTTCGTTCAATTATCTCTGTATGCCCCAAGATCAGCTGAAAGTGATAAGAAGAAACGAGAGCATTTCATCAAAGGGTTGAATGAAGATCTTCAAAGTATACTAAGCTTAAATGATTATTCCAGTCTACAAGATTTAATCAACAAAGCTATTGGGCTAGAAAGCAAGCTACAGGAGATCATGAGTAAGAAGAGAAAGAGGGAATATCCAGGGGAAGCCAATAACAATTCTCACCTACATCATATGTCTCAAGCCCAAGGTTTTTCTGAAGACCACAATGAAGATGCATATCTAGAATATCCTCATGGCGTCACAATACCAGTGATTTATGAGACACCACAGAATCGTCGGAATATTAGGGAAAGTAAAGCTTGTTTTTATTGCAAAGCCGGTGGACATTTTATCAACAGAGCCCGAAGAAATTTCTAGATCGTCATTTTAAGAAGGAATGGCGACAACGACACAAGCAAGACAAGACCTCGATATTTAAGGATGTTGGTATAAGTTACGCTTGGAAAGTTTTTCTCGTAATATGAAAAGAAGAATATTGCCGAAGGATATGAAAAGATTGAAATAAACCCTTGTCTCTTGCTAGCCTTTTCGAATCTCGGACGAGATTCCTTTTAAGGGGGTAGATTTGTCACAATCCGAAATTTCCAATTTCGGGATGTGAATAGAGAGAATAATTAAATAACGATTTTCTCATAATTTTAAAATTTTTCCAACATTTATTTTTCTTTACAGGGAATATAGTATAGGAAAAATCATTTGTTTGATTTTCTAAATTAAATAAAAAGTTGTGAGTGTTGCATTCATGCCAATGCATCTAGTGGTTCTTGAGTGCAAAAGGTTTCAAAATGCGTTTAGGAGCTGTCCAAAACCTTTCGAGAATTTTCCGGATTTTTCTGGAATTTATTCTCATTTTCCTCGAGCTATTTCTATTTATTAGAAGGCTCTAAAATTTTTGTCATAAGCTCCAAATGCTTTATTTGGATTGTTCATGTCTTAGTCTAGCTCTGGGAATTTTCCTGAAATGTTTGGAATTTTTCGGGTATTTTCGTGGCTTTATTGATTTATCTAGTTAATTCTGGATTTATCTTTGCACAGGAAAAATATTTCAAAAAAAAAGAAAAATCAACCTATCTAACCGGGCCGAGCCCGAAGGCCCGACCCACCTACCCGGTCCGCCCGCGCCGCCCCCGGCCCCGCCGTAGCCCATCGGCCGTGGGGGAGGCCGCGGCCGGCCGGCGCCGCCGCCATCCCGGGCGGGCGTGCCCCGGCCCCGCGCGCCCCTATATAGGGAGCCGAGCCCCCGCGTGCGCGCCGAGCCCTAGCGCCGCCCTCCGGCCCGCGCGCCACCGCCGCCGCGGCGTTGACTTTCGTTTTCCGGCCGGCTCCGTTGTCCTCCGCACCGGTGAGCACCACCATCGAGATCCCCTTGGTCTCCTCTATCCGTTCCTGGCCTCGCCCGAGCCCCTCGACGACCGGAGCGCCGGCGACCTTAGCGGCCAGACCCGCCGGCTCCAAGTCCTCTGCTCGATCCAGAGGTTGAAGAAGCCAGTTTTGCGAATTAAACCCTAGAGTACTCTGTAATCTTTTTCTTTTCTTATGTGTCTTGCATCTTTCACAAAAAAATCCCTAGATCTGTTAGATGCTTGCAATCAGAACCAGTCTACCCTTTTATAGATCTAACCCCGAGTTTTACCAGCTTCACGAGCACTGTTCACCGTGTCTCGGGAATCTTTTCAGCTACTCCCTGAAATCTACGGTTAATCACGACTAGGTCCTTTCGATCTTGTTTTGCTCATATCTTTTTCGTTTTAGCTTCGATTTCATCCGTTCAAGTTGCGTTAGGTTCATAATAATATAAAGCACACGTTAGTGGTGTGTTTTCACCATGTTTTTTTCTGAAAATAAAATTAATATTAATTTTGATTAATATCTAGTTATGCATGCCTTTTATAAATAAAAGCAATATAGATCTATATATCGTTTTTCATAAGAAAATTCAATTTGATTAATGCTTCCATCACATGTTTTTCTACATAAAAGTTAATTAGATCTTTATCTCGGTTTTCGTAAACCAAATGTTAATTTGCTTAATAGTTAATTAATCTTTTCTAATTAAAATTTGATTAGGCTTTTACATCGGCTTTTATAATAAATATTAATTTGATTAATGCCAATATCATATTGTTTTTAATAATAATATGATCTACTCAAATTACAAAGTTTCGTTCAGATTGTTCATATAGTTTAGTTTTTCTAAATTAAATGTTTAATCGGTTTAATCAATATAGAATCTTTGTTAATAAAACCTTACTAGTTCTTTACACCGGTTTCATAAATAAAGTTAATATTGCATTAATGTCAACATAGGGTATTTTATTTCTAAAATATCCTTTATATTTGTTTTGTTAATTAAAATGAACCTAGCTCATAGCCTTGCTCTCTCATATATGCAAAACGTTTGTTAGACGTTCTTTTCTCGGCTCAATCTCGGTGTGATCTTTCCGGTCTTTGCTCAATCTTCCGCGACTATCTATTTAAAGTTAACCAAGCCTTTCCCTTCCAAGCATCCTTTGTGTTCTTTAGTGATCCATCTATCAAGTCTATCCTTTAGTGCGCTCTTTTAAAGTTTTCTTTTTATTGGTGTATTGTTCTTAGTATATGCTTGTTTGTTTGTTTGTTTTGTATGCTTGTGCCCGATGATTGATGCGTTTAGAGTGAACGCCGTTCGAGAAGTTTGGAAGAGCTTGAAGTTGAAGATTCTGAGCAACTACTCTTTGGTTAAAGGCAAGTGTGTCCTTGATCTTTTGTCCTAAGAACTATATTTAATCACTCATTGCATATGCTTGCATTAATATGATGGGACCCATGTTTAAGGTTTGACTAGTGTTATTTATCCTGTGCCTTGATCAAACGGGTTTATCTTTATGTTGGGTAGCTATGCTTAGTTGCTATACCTGGGTTATGGTGGTTTTAATGAACATTAATGATGAATCATGTTATACCTTTCTTCTATATCTCTGTTTAATACAAGACCATATGTTTAATCGAAACATGGAGAACCACTCGGACAACAGTGCAACCACAAGGACTATATGGCTCTGGTCTTGGCCGAGTAACTAGGGAAGTCTTTGTGTGGTTATTACTCGCATAGTAGGTTGGGGATGGAGGAATTCTTTTATGGCTCTTCTATTCCGGAGCGGTGATGGAACGGAAGACTCTATGGCTTACCGTCCGTAATAGAAGTGTGGTACGAAAGATAGCCTCTATGACATACTACTATGGACTAATACGCAAGGGAGGACTCTTTGTAAAGGCCTCGTAGCGTCCCTATGCAGCGACACCTCGGTAGTGTGGTATTGTGCCTACTTTTGCACAGCGTGGTTGGGTGCAAAGCTCTTCGGAGTTTTTACGCGACTTGTGGGTAAAGATGTACAACCTCTCGAGTGTAAAACTAATCGATTAGCCGTGCCCACGGTCACGGGCGGCCTGGACCCTCACATGATAATTGAACTTGAAGATGGACTTAAATCGTGTTCTCTGGTTATGCTTGCCATGTGCTTATGGCGTAGCTCTTACCTTATGCTTAATTGTGGGTTGGTATATACTTATACTTTATTAGTAATCAGGTGCTAATAAAACTTGACCAACTAAAATTGCTTAAATGTTTTGAGCCACCCACTATAAAGCCTTTCCATTCATTCTTTTTCCCACACTTGCCGAGTACGACAAGTGCTCACCCTTGCTATAAACATTGTTGCTCGTAAAGAGGAAGCCGCCATGAAGATGTTGCTTGGTGCCGTGCGTACGCAACCCCCGCCGATTGCCTTTGATGTTTGGAGCCTCTGTTTCCTGGATTAAGCGTAAATCTCTCGATAATCTTTCTTTTTCTTACGTGATACCGTTTCGTATTCACTTTTATGTCACTATATGCATGAAACTTGATCCTGGCATGCATATAGGTTTGCACTTGGTTTTCTTTGGAAAGTTGGGTGTGACAAACCGACGCCCGGAAAATCTAGCATCGGTTCATCCGACGCTACCTTTTTCAGTGGCCGTTAGCCAATGGCTAGTTTGATGCCTTGGGCTATTTAAACCCCCTCCACTCACCCATTTGAGGTAGCTGGATTGTGTGGAAGTGCAGAGGAGTTCAAGACACATTGAAGATCATATCCAATCCATCCAAGTGCTTAATTGCTCATCTTAGACTTGCATATGCTTTGTGTATGTGCTTAGTGCTAGGCTTAGCTTAGAGCTGAGTGGGTGCAAGGTTGTGCCAACCTTGTGAGGTGATTCTTGAGTGAATCAAGTTGTACAAGGCTCGTCGGAAGCCTTGGGGCCTAAGTGGCTCACCGGCAATCGTCATCGACCCTCCGGCTTGGTGTGGAGCGGCGAGGACACTTTGTGCAGGGGACGTGGAGACCCCCTTCCTTGGTGGAGAAGCTCCTTAGTGGAGGCGGCATCAAGGTGACCAAGGGAGCTTGGCAAGTGCCTAAGTGGCTAGCCTTTGTGGCAAGTCAAGTGGTGCTCTTGGGAGAGACTTGGTGACCGGGAAGCAATACTCTTGTGTGAGTGCTTCAACAACGTGGACTAGGGGTGGCTTAGTGCCTACCGATACCACGGGATAAATCGCATGTCAACAGTTTGCTTCCTCTCATCCCCTTTACGTTTCCGCATTTACTCTATTGCAATCTTTGCTTGCCTTTGCCTTCCTAGAGTAGTATCATGCTAGGATTGGCTATAGGTTGCAAACCCTGTTTTGGGATGGGAGTTTCACACTAGAACAACCCTAGTTGCACATCTAGATAGTATGTTCTAGTTTATTTTTGTGTGAAAATAGTGAAGCCGTAGGTTAAGGTTTTTAGTTGCCTAATTCACCCCCTCCCCCTCTTAGGCTAATGAGAATCCGATTCCTTACAAAGGGGAAAAGTTAAGATGAGAATCAAATCTTGCCATTGAGGATGAGCGCGCGTGAGAGAGGAGGGAGTCAGTGCTCAGGCCGGTTGCTGCTCACCGAGGATATGAGAGGGATGGGCCTCCGCCTCGACGGCCGGGTGTAGGGCCGCTGCAGCCGTGTCCCATCACCGTCGGGAGGCACCGCTACTAGCTCGCGTGCTCTAGTACATCGGCATGACGCCGATGCCGTTGCACTCGCGACCGGACTTGACGAGGCTCCGCGAGGACGGAGAGAGAGAGGGCGGCGACGCAAAGTAGGAGAGAGGGAGGAGATGGCAGCGGGGAGGGGAGTGAGTGATCACCTTTGATAGAAAGAGAGAGAAGAAAGTTGCCCTAAAAACGAGTGGGTCTTACAGTAATAATATGCTTCCCTCCCCTTATCCCAACTACCCTCCCCACCTGCTCCCTCTCACCTTGGCACTACCGCCTCCTCCCTCCTCCCCGGTGCAGCTTCTTCCCCTGGCCGCCTCCTCCTCCTCCACCTCGTCGGCACGCGGTCTTCCCCCTGGCCGCCTCCTCCTCCGCCTTGTCGGCACGCAGATTCGCGGCCCGCCGCCCCCTCCTCCTTCCGGCCGCCGCCTCCTCCCCGGCCTCGAGCCGCCGCCGCGTGCCTCATCCACGGCCTCGAGCTCTCGCCACACGTGCCACCGGCGTCGATGCCTAGCTCCGCATCACGAGCCGTCGTGGATCCGGCCGAGATCCGACGTGGAGCGAGCGACGGTGGGGGCCCGCGTCGTAGTGTGAGAACCGGTGTTCGGCCTCGCCCCCTCCGCGTCACGGCACGAGATCCGACGTCCTCCACATCGCGGCGCGAGATCCGGCGGCCGCACAACTCGGGATCTTGGGTGGAACTCTCCCTCCCGACGGGAGGCGGCAAGGTCGCGGCCGTGGAGGCGGAGTCCCTCCGGGCGGCGGTGAGGTCGAGGCCATGGCAAGCGGGCGGCAAGTCTTCCTCCCTTGGCTCCTTCGGCCTCCTCCTGGGCGAGTTCCTCACCGGCGCTCCGTCCTCTGCTCCTGCCTCCTTCCCTGGGATGGCGCGAAGAGCAACGATGACGGGTGGGTGAGAGATGAAGAAAGGAGAGAGAACCACTAGATATGGGCCGCCGACGGGTGCGCTCGCAAAATGCGAAACGGGCGGCCAGCTCGCCGGAGCGTTACAAGTGTGCGCTTGTTGCTCAATTTGCAGATGCAGGAGCCTTTGCACACTCCGCTGGAGACAGTCTTAGGCCACGTGTGGGGTGGTGGGAGGGGGTTCCCGCAAAATGCCTCGCGGGGGCTTTTCGTAAAAGCAATACACTATCAATTTTTTTTCTTCTTCATGCAGATAAATTTTAGTATAAGGGTCTAGGTGAAAATGTTTTGAACATGGTTGGACTTGCTATATCGTTTCGCGATTTCTAGAAAAAATGAGGGGTTTTTCGAAAAATGGCTAAATTAAAGTTGAGTAGACTCTAAGAAAAGAGGTAACTTCGTAAAATATCTTGCCTCACACCTCGAACATGTCGTGCTATCACTGTATTGTTTAAGAAAGAATATTTATTAAAAACAATATAATTAGATTTCTATTAAAATCATATACACTCGAACATGTCGTGCTGTCAATGTATTGTTTAAGAAAGAATATTTATTAAAAACCATATAATTAGATTTCTATTAAAATCATATACAACTATATAGATGGAACTCACTACAAGTCATGGATAGATTTATCTCAAAATGCAAGCATTCCACGTCAATACCCACTATACACCATGCCACCATCCATTAGATCATATATTTATGTCTTTACGATTTTTTGTGGTTAACATCATGTCTTTGTGAGTAGCATGAGACAAATTCCCGTAGTAGAAAAC
The DNA here is from genome assembly GCA_947561735.1 of Cenchrus americanus. NCBI lineage: Eukaryota > Viridiplantae > Streptophyta > Magnoliopsida > Poales > Poaceae > Cenchrus > Cenchrus americanus. The sequence continues at coordinate 195,019,711 of OX387241.1, forward strand.
ATTTAGGATCAATAATTTAAATGGCCTTCTCTCAACAAAATTATCATGCTACCATGTATAATGTTTTACAAAAGAATGTTGTCATGGGATCACTTTGGTGTTCCTACTTTCACATTGCACCTTGAAATTTTATTTATAAAATTTCCGCAACAATGCACGGGTATCATCTAGTATTCTCAGTATGTCATACGTTTTAATGCTATAAATTTATTTAGTATTCATAGTGGTTATTAAAACTAATCTTCGAGCACCATGTCACATCAAACAAAAATATTAAGTATTTTTACAGCAGTTATTTCTTTCAGAAAAAGATGAATCTTAGAACCCAAGGATTGGAGTACTCCCTCCGTACCCATAAAACAAGCCGTTTAGGACAACAACATGATCTCCAAAGTACAACTTTGACTTCTTATTATTATAAAAAATATTCATTAAACTAACATATGTATACTTTATGAAAGTGTTTTGGAAGACAAATATATTCATGTATCACATTTTCAAACTCAACAACTTAAAAATCATTCATGATTTATATTCCCAATGTTTCACTGAAATCTTGTCCAAAACGATTTGATTTATATTTATGGAGGGAACGATTTGATTTATATTTATGGAGGGAGTATGTAATAACGAGCAACGGTCGTTGGTTGCTAGCAGAGATGCGGGAATCTTACGGGGGTGTCTAATTGGTTGCCTGGTTCAATCACCCAGCCACGCTCTATGCGTGCGAGGAAGCCCCTGCGACCAGGCTCCGCGGGAACGTGAGAATCGGCTGTCCCCAGCGGGCCTGGCTCGCACGGTGCAGCAAACTGCGTAAGGAATCACATGCCCGTTAGCCTAAGAGGGGAAGGGGGTGAATTAGGCAACTTAAACTTTAACCTATGGCCCACTAAATTTTACACAAAAGTAAATTAGAACATACTATCTATATGTGCAACTACGGTTGTTCTAGTGTGAAACTCCCATCCCAAAAGAAGGTTTGCAACCTATAGCCAATCCTAGGATGATACTACTCTAGTAAAGTAGAGGCAAACAAAGATTGTAATAGAGTAAATGCAGAAACATAAAGGGGATGAGAGGAAACAAACTCTTGACACACGATTTATCCCGTGGTATCGGTAAGCACTAAGCCACCCCTAGTCCACGTTGTTGAAGCACTCACACAAGAGTATTGCTTCCCGGTCACCAAGTCTCTCCCAAGAGCACCAACTTGACTTGCCACAAAGACTAGCCACTTAGGCACTTGTCAAGCTCCCTTGGTCACCTTGATACCGCCTCCACTAATGAGCTTCTCCACCAAGGAAGGGGGTCTACACGTCCCCCGCACAAAGTGTCCTCGCCGCTCCACACCAAGCCGGAGGGTCGATGACGATTGCCGGTGAGCCACTTAGGCCCCAAGGCTTCCGGCGAACCTTGTACAACTGGATTCACTCAAGAATCACCTCACAAGGTTGGCACAACCTTGCACTCACTCAGCTCTAAGCTAAGCCTAGCACTAAGCACATACACAAAGCATGTACTAGTCTAAGGATGAGCAATTAAGCACTTGGATGGATTGGATATGATCTTCAATGTGTCTTGAACTCCTCTGCACTTGCACACAATCTAGCACCTTCAAATGGGAGAGTTGAAGGGGTATAAATAGGCCAATGCACCAATATAGCCGTTGCTCGACGGCTATTTAAGATATACCGTCGGATGAACCGATGGTGTCATTTTATGTAGCGTCGGATCATCCTACGTTACCATATGTCTTTCTATATTTTACCCATATCTCTTTGCTTCGAACTCTGTTTTTGATGATTTTGTACTTGTTGGAAAGCTTATGAAATTCTACACAAGATTCTGGAAAAATCCTGAGTATTTGACCAATTTTTAAGCGTCGGAGTATTGAAGTTGCACCGACGGTACCAAAGGTTCATCCTTTCACTCACGTCGCTGCCCTTCGGTATTTTGGCCATAACTCTCTGCTACGAACTCCGTTTTGGGCGATCTTGTACTTGTTGGAAAGCTTATGAAATTCTCTACAAGATTATGAAAAAATCCTGAGAATTTGAGCATTTTTAAAGCGTCGGATGAACCGATGACAGCGTCGGTTCATCCAGTGCTAGACATTTCTGCACGAATACCTTTCGTATGTTTCCCGAAAAAGCATAGGATGAACCGATGCAATCATCCGATGGTACCACCAGATCATCCGGTGCTTATACACTTGTTTTCTTCTTCTCGAGTTCATCCGGTGCTCACAAAAATGGGATCGTCGGATCATCCCGTGCCCTATTTTCAGCACATATTAATTTGGGCATAACTTTTCACTCCGGATTCCGATTTTGATGATCTTGGACTCTATGGAAAGCTTGTGGAATAATCTTCATGATTCTGTATCATTTCATACCATTTGATTGATCTAAGAATAATTTATTCATAGGACAAGTCCAATTTATTCCTCTCTTTATCCCGGCTTCATATTTTTTTTCTTTGGTTATGCTTTGCATTGTGTGTGGTTGCATCCATGGAACCTAGAATGCCTACAAGGACATGCTCAATCATTTTGCTTAGTCCCATGATTGTGTTGTGTATGAATCACCAAAATCATACTTGAACAAATGGCTATGGCGGCCATATTCGCTACAATCTCCCCCTTTTTGTGATTTATGACAACACAATCAAAGCAAGCATAAATTTGCAAAAATTGGCAAAATTGAACCACTTACACTTGCTTGGATGCTTACCATCATCCAAACTCCCCCTAGATCAAACTTCCCCCTTTTTGATCTTATGTTCACATTCTCCCCCCTTTGGTCCCCTTTGGTCTCATATCCTTGAAACCATTTGTAAGCTTAAGCCGCAAGCTTGCTTTGGTCTCACATTCTCCCCCTTTGTAATAAAATCTCCAAAAAGTCCAAAGCAAAAGGGGTCCAAGAAAATTAGCAAGACCTAGCAAACATAGCTCAAAGGAGAGATGTTAAATGCAAGGGAGAAAGTCGCATGACCCATGATCCATATGTTTGATATCAATGAAGATACCACATATAAGAAATGACTAAGGTGGATCACAAGCTCATGAGACTAGCATGATACAAACTAAGCCCCCCCCCAAGTGTGTGCACAAAAGGATACCACTTGTAAGACAAGGGTAGTGAGAAACAAGTGCACAACTACAAACTTGAAAGACAAGGAAGCTTAGAGCATATCATGCAAGGAGGTAGCTTAAAGGACAAGAGATAAAACAAATGGGTTATTATTACATTACCACTTGTAGATATCACTTGTAGTCTTTTGATCATTGCATACCTCCGGGGGATGATCCTCTCTACCTTGTTGGCACCACATTGAGATAAGCCACTTGGAAATGATATCACTAGGTGACACCACTTGGAAGAAGCTTGTATAGAAGACACTTGGGGTACCACAAGGATTAGGAATGTATGAGTACATTGCCTTTGAACTTATATCGACATAAGCTCGCAAGGACATGACTCAATAGCATGAAGCTCATATTGCTATATTCACTCTTTTAGAGATGTTATATCACATTGAGAGTGAAATAGCATTCTCTTAGAGTGAAGTACCGCACTGGAACACGTCACCAAAGGACTACATAAGATATGCTTGAAACAATGTTAGTCCCATAACCAAACCATAGGATGAGCTCCCCCTAAATGTGTGCATTTAGTGTTTGAATCACCAACCAAATGTATGCACATTGTTTATGACAACAAAAGGGAAGCTAACCCTATAGCTTGCTCATGATGCAAAGAGATATATATGAAAACATGCACCATGAAAGAACAAGTGTAGCTTTCCTACACACTAATCAAACCATGTAAGTTGCTCATGGGTTAGCACATGACACAAGCAACCTACCATATGTAAACATTGGAACAAATGCAACCTAAACAAGGCAATGGAGATACAATGATACATGAGATAGGTTCTAGTTTCCATTACCTCAACCGGGAACTTGGGCAACATATGTCCAACTTGCAGCTTGGCTTGTAGGCATGAATTTCCACAACTTCTTTGTGCCAAGCATCCCAAGTCCCCACTTAAGGCCTTCAAGTGGCCTTTGGAACCCAAACCATTTGAGGCCCCTTCATGTTAGTGATGACTTCCTTGGGCACCCAAATGGATTGGTTCCTACCCCGCTCCTCCTTCATCTTCCCAATCTTGTGAGCAACCACCTTGCCATTTGCCTTCTTCTTGATGACGTAGGTGTTGCTATTTGTCTTGTTCTTGTGGTTGGGCTTGGTGTAGATGAGGGAGCTCTTGATGGTGGGCTTCAACTTCTTCTTTGCGCCCTTGTCCATCTTCTTGACAAACTTAGGGCATTTGTAGAACTTGTGCCCTTCTCCATGACACTTGTAGCAAGTCACGGTTGCACCCTTCTCAAGCTTCTTCACCATGGGATCACGGTTATCTTGAGAAGGTTGGACTTTACTCTTCATATCTTGAGAGATGTCCACTTGTTCTTCATCATTCTTGTCCTTGCCCATCAATCTTGCCAACCTCTCTCGGAGCCATTTCACTTCTTGCTTGAGCTCATCATTTTCCTTGCCTATGAGACAATCACATGTTTCTACAACAACATTCTCATGGCAAGATAGTGAGCAAGATTCATCAATTAAATCAATGCAAGAAGTTGAAGCATCTACCTTGGAGATAGGAACTGCACAAGGGATAGATGTTTCATCAAGCTCAAAGGAATTACTTGTTTTAGTCCCATTGCTCTCAAGCTTAGATTTTAGCTCATCACACTCCTTGCTAAGCAATTTGAATTTGCACAACAAATGTTCATAATTTGTAGCAATGGTAGCACTAAGATCATGTAGAGCATTGAGTTCTTTAATTTCATTAGCTTGTTTCTTAAGCATTCCTTTTTGCTCATGGACTAGCTCAACAAGATCATCGAGAGAGGTGGTGTCGGATTCATCATCACTTACATTGCTTTCCATACCTTGGGCCATAAGGCACATGTGTGATGATGAAGGACCTTGCATGAAGCTGGTGGTGAAGTTCTTTCTTGATTCATTGCTTGAGCTAGAAGAACTTGATCCACCACTTGTCCACTCACGGACGGCTATAGTTGCTTCTTGCCTTGGTATTCTCTCCTTGACTACCTTCTTCTTGGGCTTGTGCACGATCTTGGTGAACTTGATGTGTTGATGATGACGCCCTTCTCTCAAGTGGACATTGTAGCCGTACATGTTGACTTTCTTCACATACTTGAAGATCTTCTTCACGTACTCTGCCACCATGGATTCAACCTCTTCATCACTTGAGGAATATCCACCGTCACCATCATCACCATCATCTTCGCTTGAGCTTCCATGAGTACCCATTCTACTCAACACCTTCTCTTGTTGGCTTGAGAGAGCATTGCTTGTGGTTGGAGAAGATGGTTCTTGGGGCACCTTCTTTGACTTGGGCATTAATTGAAGCTCATGTGCCATGATCTTACTCAAGATATGTGATGGCTTCAAATCTTCGAGCTTCTTCTCGTAGATGATTGCCTTCACCAAGTCATAATCGGGCTTCCCGAGACTTTGAAGGATCTTGCGGTTGATGTTCAAGTCCGTGATGTCCTTCACACCTAAAGCATTGATCTCATTGAAAAGCACATTTAGGCGTGAGTACATAGATTCGGCATTTTCATTTGCAAGTTGCTTAAAGCTATTGAATTCCTCAAGGAGACAACCGTAGCGTTCATTAGCAACTTCTTTTGAACCCTCATTTTGCTCCTTGATGGTTTTCCATAGCTCATGAGCATTTTCACAAGTAAAAACTCTATTGAAAACGCCTACATCTAGTGAGGACAAAATGATACTCCTAGCAATTACATCAAATTGCTTTTCCTTTCTAGTACCATTTTTCATGCCCTCATCGGTGACTCTCCAAACATCAAGGTCCTTTGCTTGGAGAAAGGCCTCCATGAGAACCTTCCACCGAGGATAGCCCGTGCCATCGAAATGTGGATCCAAACTTATGGTATCCACCCCTTTCATTCCTCTATAGAGCAACTCACTAGGCGGAGAAGCCTAACCGTTCCAATGAGCCGGTTTTCACAATTTACCAATCGAATTGGCGTTTCCTTGTGAAGGATGTGAGTCCCGGCTCTGATACCACTTGTAAGGAATCGGATGCCCGTTAGCCTAAGAGGGGGAGGGGGTGAATTAGGCAACTTAAAACCTTAACCTATGGCTCACTAAATTTTACACAAAAGTAAACTAGGACATACTATCTATATGTGCAATTACGGTTGTTCTAGTGTGAAACTCCCATCCCAAAAGAAGGTTTGCAACCTATAGCCAATGTTAGGATGATACTACTATAGGAAAGTAGAGGCAAGCAAAGATTGCAATAGAGTTAATGCGGAAACGTAAAGGGGATGAGAGGAAGCAAACTCTTGACACACGATTCATCCCGTGGTATCGGTAGGCACTAAGCCACTCCTAGTCCACGTTGTTGAAGCACTCACACAAGAGTATTGCTTCCCGGTCACCAAGTCTCTCCCAAGATCACCAACTTGACTTGCCACAAAGGCTAGCCACTTAGGCACTTGTCAAGCTCCCTTGGTTACCTTGATGCCTCCTCCACTAAGGAGCTTCTCCACCAAGGAAGGGGGTCTCCACGTCCCCGGACAAAGTGTCCTCGCCACTCCACACCAAGCCGGAGGGTCGATGACGATTGCCGTTGAGCCACTTAGGCCCCAAGGCTTCCGGCGAACCTTGTACAACTGGATTCACTCGGGAATCACCTCAAAAGGTTGGCACAACCTTGCACCGACTCAGCTCTAAGCTAAGCCTAGCACTAAGCACATACACAAAGCATGTACTAGTCTTAGGATGAGCAATTAAGCACTTGGATGGATTGGATATGATCTTCAATGTGTCTTGAACTCCTCTGCGCTTCCACACAATCCAGCACCTTCAAATGTGAGAGTTGAAAGAGTATAAATAGGCCAGCACACCAATATAGCCGTAGCTCTAACGACTATTTAAGATATACCATCGGATGAACCGACGGTGTCATTTTATGTAGCGTCGGATCATCTTGTGCTGCCATATGCCCTTCCGTATTTTGCCCGTATCTCTTTGCTCCGAACTCCGTTTTCGACGAGCTTATACTCGTTGGAAAGCTTATGAAATTGTACACAAGATTCTCGAAAAATCCTGAGTATTTGACCAATTTTTGAGCGTCGGAGTATTGAAGTTGCACCGACGTTACCAGAGGTTCATCCTGTCACTCACGTCACCGCCCTTCGGTATTTTGGCCATAACTCTCTGCTCCGAACTCCGTTTTGGGCGATCTTGTACTTGTTGGAAAGATTAAGAAATTCTCTACAAGATTCTGAAAAGATCCTGAGAATTTGAGCATTTTTTGAGCGTCGAATGAACCGATGACAGCGTCGGTTCATCCGGTGCTAGACATTTCTGCACCAATACCTCTCTGTACGTTTCCCGAAAAAGCATAGGATGAACCGACGCAATCATCCGATGGTACCACCATATCATCCGGTGCTTATACACTTTTTTCTTCTTCTCGGAGTTCATCCGGTGCTCACCAAAATGGGACCGTCGGATCATCCCGTGCCCTATTTTCAGCACATCTTAATTTGGGCATAACTTTTCATTCCGGATTCCGATTTTGATGATCTTGGACTCTATGGAAAGCTTGTGGAATAATCTTCATGATTCTGTAGCATTTCATACCATTTGATTGATCTAATAATAATTTATTCATAGGACAAGTCCAATTTATTCCTCTTTTTATCCCGGCTTCATATTTTTTCTTTTGTTATGCTTTGCATTGTGTGTGGTTGCATCCATGGAACCTAGAATGCCTACAAGGACATGCTCAATCATTTTGCTTAGTCCCATGATTGTGTTGTGTATGAATCACCAAAATCATACTTTAACAAATGGCTATGGCGGCCATGTTCGCTACAAACTGACTGCTTGGGATTGTGTGCAGAGGAGAAAAGGAAGTCGTGTGCAAGCTATACAAACAACCAATCGATTTTTACAGCTGTGTGGATGCGGTAACCAATCAAACAGCTGCTGCACCGGGTGTACCTGGCCAGCGGCAGCCTGCATCCCTGGTACAAGCTAGGCTGCAGTGCGTAGCAAACCAATCGACCCTTAGAGGCTGTTTGGTTCAGCGCATCAGTTCGCCACACCACGCACATGGCGGCCACGATTGCTGGTTGTTGTTTGGATGGCATGAAGGTTGAGTTGAGGCGGTTGCTCTTGTCGTTTGCTGCTACTCGTATAATAATTGCTACTACAGTTGTCGTTTGGTGCTCAGTCGTTTGCTGCTGCTCCTGTCTGTGGCCGTGGCGAGTCGTTTGCTGCTGCTCCTGTCTGTGGCCGTGGCGAGTGTGGTGGTAGAATCGACCGCTATAGGTTGTGGCTGCCACAGATGCAGCATGGAGAGTTGACATGTTGAACCAAACAGCCTCTTACTTTCGACTATCTCTTCGGCATCGGCTCACCCCATTGCTTCCAGGGCTCCGACTTCCGGATGCAACAACACAGCAGAAACCCCCAGGCTCTTCCTCAGTGACGGCATAACTGAGGTCGTCGAACGTTGATGATTTGGATATCTCAGATACTAATGATAGGGCACATGATGACTTACACACTAATTGTGTTTTTGTCTAAGCACTATTTTATACAGTTCTGGTTCTCTTCATATCCAGCCAAATTCTATGCTCCAAGAAAATGATTTTATTACGGTTAGCAATCTTGTGCCTTTTGGTTTCTAAGATGAAGAAAATTGGGTTTGTATACCTATTTGTGAGAGTACAGAAGCTAGTAAAAAACAAACTAATAACAGAAGAGTGTGTAATGAAGAATCTTAAAATACATATGCACTTTGTGAAAAAGAATGAAGATAGCATAGAAAATTAACAGCAACGTGTGGCTACCAAGAAGAAAGAGAGTGTTTAAATAGAAGCTTATAGTCTTTGTTGAATGAAATGCACTATCCTCTGATCAGAAAAGGTTCTACTTTAGCATAACCCCCGACCCCCCAAGCATAATTTAAAAACAATTTGCACAAAAAAACATAATTTAAAAAGAAGTGCTATTTGGACTATACATTTACATCTCATAGAATAAGAAAGTATTTTAAGACTAACATATGTATACTTTATGAAAGTATTTTGGAAGCCAAATATATTCATGTAGTTTTCACATTTTCGAACTCAACAACTTAAAAGTTATTCATGATTTATCTTCCTAATGTTTGACTGAAATTTTGTCCAAAACGATTTGATTTATAGGTATGGAGGGAGTATGTAATAACAAGAGATGATAGGCACAGTCAGCACACATTGGGATAACCAACTCGCCTTGCATCGGTTAAAAAATGCACAAACAGCTAAAAAAACAAGCTACGTTGTAATCATGCATTCTATCACCCTTTAGTTTCCTTTTATAAAAAGAACCCCGCTAATGTTAAAAAGGAATCATGATGATTCTTGGGAAGGACTATGTACAAATTTGACCTCTGGAGCTGCATTGTTACTTCGTTACAGATGAGGATTCTATGATGATATGTGAGGCACGAGTACTCTCATCGGGTTGAATTTGGGGGTGTGATTTCATTATCCAAGTAATACGCCTTCTCTGCATCCGCCAACCTGGTGCGGAACATCCCCCATTCCAAATTGCAGCGCGCCTTTACCTGCGGATTCACAGCCAACTTGTAGCAGCCAAATCAGGGGATCTATATGGATGCATGCATCGGATGGATGGTAGACAGTTCAAAGTTGATGTAACGGAAAAGAATTTCATGAGATCAGTAGATACTGCCTTTACCCCTTTCCACGGCGCTCCTCCTTTAACTGCCTTTCCCTATCAAAATATAGAGATTATTACATAGAATCAGGTGGCATTTTGCATAATGAGTTAATTACACCAGGGGCCTTCGAACTTGTCTCGAGATGTCATTTAGGTCCATGAACTTGCAAAGTGGAAATCCAGCACCTCAAACTTGTTAAGTTGTGTCACTTGGGTCCATAGCCTTTCAATAATCGTACATATATGCAAAAAGACCCTTAACTTTTATCTTCTTCTCCATCTAAATCCTCCTCATCTCTCTCCTCTATCGGCGTGACCTCCAACGGCGGTTTGGGCGGCTCCACCCCGTGCTATGTTGACGCCAACTTCTGCTTGGCTGGGAAAACCTCTCTCTAGTCTAGTAGGTAGCAGCAGATAGCTAGCAAAGCAAATGGCCAAGCACTAGGGGCATGTTGACAGCCGCCACTGGTAGTACGTTGCAGCCCCAGCAGGTGGCGGCCGCCGATGCATGATGCTGGCGGCGAGCCGTCATAGGAGGAGTTGGCGTTCCTCCCGGACGCGGTGACCGGGCACCTCTGCGACTACATGTGGGCGTCGCGCGACTACATGCACGTTCTGCCGCTGGGTGGTCCACGCAGGTGCTCGGCGGCCACATGAACATCCGCCGCCGCGACCGACCTCGCCGCAGCCCCCCGGCGGGTGGCGGACGAGCTTGGCTGCCTCTTTGAGGTCGACTTCACGAGTTTTTTGGCTCGGGTGGAGGAGTAGGAGGAAGCGCGCCGCAAGAGCAAGGATGGCGACTGCGAGAAGGCACCGATCAAGCCGGGAGCACGGCACTAGCAAAGTGTGCGAGAAGGGTGCGGTTGGACATCCGAGAATGGGGCGGGGCGAGGGCGATGTGATGAGGCCGGGCGGGGGCGAAACTCGGCGCCCCGTCCTTTGCTTTGTCCGCATCGCTTCAATCGAAAGACTTAGTCCATCATGTCCCTATCGCCACGACGCCATCTCCCCGATCTTTCTCCCCGGCACCGCAAATGCCCGTCTCCTCCGTCCCCGTTGCCCGGTGGAGCGAGCGCGCGCAACCGAGCACAACATCGCATCCTCGCTTCGCGACTAGACCGTGGCCTCAACCTCATGTGTCTTGCACGGCGCGTGCTTCCTCCCTCCGCTCCGTCCATGTCCATAGCCCGAGGCAGAGGCCGCCGGGACCGGGAGCATCCCTTGGCCGCCGTAGGCATCGGCCGTCGAACGCCGGGGGTCCGAGAATCCACGGCGCGCGGTCGAACGAACCGAGGCGCGCCGGCCATTGGCCGATCGACACCAAAACGTCGCCGTGGAGGCGGTTCGTTTGGTTGGTGTTGATAGAGGAGAGGCCTAATATGGTGTTGGATGAGAGGATGAAGGAGCTCAGGCGGATGTGCTTCAAGGAGAGGTTCAAGAGGAGGTAGCTGATCATGGCCCATGCATGGCCCATTTTGATGCTCTCGATTCGTGTCTGTAAAGACTTTTGTTGCCAAACTTGTTTTCTGTTAGAAGCAATTTGACGGTTTCATTTATTTAAATTCTATAAAATTTTTAAATTGTTCTAGCTCACGATGTTCATCGTGATGAGAGAGTCAAATGTCGAAAATTTAGCGTCATTTCATGTAATTGGTATTGAAGATGCCTCATGAACATGAATATCATTTTTCACTAACTTTACTTCATGATTTCATGTACTTCCAGTGTCTTTCGCACTCGATCTAGCTCTCTCACTACCAGCTCGAAGAGGAAGCGTGGTTCTAAGCTCGGTGTTTCCCTGCCATTTCATGTTCAAAGAGAAGCTCCTCTCAAGGTGCGATCACATATCGGTGTTGCTAATATCAAAAGTGCATAGGCGGTCCTTCAAATCAAAATGCATACTCGAACCCCTAGCCTTCTCACATATAGCATTTATGTTTCGTACTCTTGAAGTGCATATTTACAAATTTAGTTTGAAAATACATAATCTTGAAGTGTGTATTTACAAATTTATTACTTACACTATCAATAATGCAGCAATTATCACTTGGTTCCATAAACTCTTAAGATGCAGTAGCATCCTCAGAAATACGGAGTAGTCAATCAAATCTTTCACTTCCGAGCGGGTCATTAGTTTTAATGGCACATTTTCTAACTTGTTGTCTTGCTTCTTTAGCTTCTCCCATTATTTCATCATGTAATTTATAAATTCTTAATTGTAGTTTGCCTCCCCCTGCCCCTTCGCCGGAGTACACAACTCGACGGGAGTGACTTGCCATTAATAATGGGATGTGATGAGGCGGGGCGAGGGGCGAAACTCGGCGCCCCGTCCTTTGCTTTGTCTCGCATCGCTTCAATCGAAAGACTTAGTCCATCATGTCCCTATCGCCACGACGCCATCTCGATCTTTCTCCCCGGCACCGCAAATGCCCGTCTCCTCCGCCCCCGTTGCCCGGTGGAGCGAGCGCCGCGCCGAGCACAACATCGCATCCTGCTTCGCGACTAGACTGTGGCCTCAACCTCATGTGTCTTGCACGGCGCGTGCTTCCTCCCTGCTCCTCCGTCCATGTCCATAGCCCGAGGCAGGAGGCTGCTGGGACTGGGAGCATCCCTTGGCCGCTGTAGGCATCAGCCGTCGAACGCCGGGGGTCCGAGAATCCACGGCGCGCGGTCGAACGAACCGAGGCGCGCTGGCCATTGGCCAGTCTGACACCAAAACGTCGCTGTGGAGGCAGTTCGTTTGGTTGGTGTTGATAGAGGAGAGGCCTAATATGGTGTTGGATGAGAGGATGAAGGAGCTCAGGCGGATGTGCTTCAAGGAGAGGTTCAAGAGGAGGCAGCTGATCATGGCCCATGCATGGCCCATTTTGATGCTCTCGATTCGTGTCTCGTAAAGACTTTTGTTGCCAAACTTGTTTTCTCGTTAGAAGCAATTTGACGGTTTCATTTATTTAAATTCTATAAAATTTTTAAATTATTCTAGCTCACGATGTTCATCGTGATGAGAGAGTCAAATGTCGAAAATTTAGCGTCATTTCATGTAATTGGTATTGAAGATGCCTCATGAACATGAATATCATTTTTCACTAACTTTACTTCATGATTTCATGTACTTCCGGCTTCTTTCGCACTCGATCTAGCTCTCTCACTACCCGGCTCGAAGAGGAAGCGTGGTTCTAAGCTCGGTGTTTCCCCGCCATTTCATGTTCAAAGAGAAGCTCCTCTCAAGGTACCGCAGATATCTTTCCCTACTAATACAAAAATTTCCGGAATTAATTCATGTTCTCGCTACTTTCTCATGTAAATGCAGACGAGCTTGGCTGCCTCTTTGAGGTCGACTTCGCGAGTTTTTTGGGAGGAGGAAGCGCGCCGCAAGAGCAAGGACGACGACTATGAGAAGGACCTCGGGAAGCTGACCGAGCAAGAGGACGGAAATCTAACGAGGATGGTGGTGGAAAGCCTCGAAGCACGACAAATAGATGATAGAGGAGAGGCCTAATATGGTGTTGGATGAGAGGACGAAGGAGCTCGGCGGATGTGCTTCAAGGAGAGGTTCAAGAGGAGGCAATGGCCCATGCACGGCCCCTAGCTAGTGAAAGATGACTCGCTTGCAGATTCTTGTCTCTTGGATTTTGTTCGACCAATGCAGATTTGGTCATGTAATTGGTCTTGAAGATGCCTCATGAACATGAATATCATTTTTCACTAACTTTACATCATGATTTCATGCACCTCGAGTTCATATCGGAGCTCTACTCTACGGTGAAAAACTAGCTAGCTAGAACGAAATAAAATTATTAGATACAAAATAAATATCTATTAAATACAAACTAGCCCGTAGGGGTGTAGGTTGATGAAGAAAAGGTTTGAATGTGTGAATTTGATTTTTTTTTTTTTAATTCTTTGCCGAGAGCCTTTGGCGAGGCTCTCGGCACGGGTGCTCGTGCCGAGAGCCGAAGCGGGCTCTCGGCACATCCGACGGTCGGGCAAACGGCCGTGACGGCCGTTACGTTGCGCCATGAGGTGGCGGCTGTGCCGAGAGCCCGCTTCTCGGGCTCTCGGCGCGGATCCTCCGTGCCGTGAGTGGGCGCCTGTGCCGAGAGGCGGCACTGTTCCCTCTCGGCACAGGAACTCTGTACCGCGGGTTCTTTCTGTGCCGAGAGCTGAGCCCTTTGCTCTCGGCAAATCGTCTCTGTGCCGAGAGCTTGGGATCTGGCTCTCGGCACAGAAGCGAGCTCTCGGTAGAGGCCGCGTTTCCGGTAGTGCAGCCGCCGATGCATGCTGCTGGCGGCGAGCCGTCATAGGAGGAGTTAGCGTTCGTCCCAGACGCGACGGCCGAGCACCTCGGCAGTTGCGTGTGGGCGTTGCGCTGCTACATGCACCTTCTGCCGCTGGGTGTCCGCGCAGGTGCTCGGCGGCCACACGAACGTCCACCGCCGCGACCCTTGCCTACATCAGTCTGCCTCGCTGGACGATGACGATGAGGCACACAAGGAGAGCAGCAACGATGTTGACGAGCCTCATGATGCCGTCGCTGCTGCCTCCGTGCCGAGTGTTCAGCGCCACAACGACAACGACGCACGCCTTGCGCTTGGGTGCACACGGGCCGACGCCTCCCTTCGTAGCCGCAGTGGCGTGCGTTGCCTCGCCGCCACGCCCCCACCGCCCGAGGTACGAGGCCAGATGTCGGGAGGTGCCTGGAACGGATCGATCACCGCCCGAGGTGCTAGGCACGAACCGTTCCCATCAGAAGGTGCCGAGCATGACACTCGGAGTTCGACATGGTACCGATCGTGGACGTCCCGATGCGCCGAGGCCCGAGCTGGTGTTGCCGGGCCCCCGCGATGCTGTCGCTATCGCTGCCGAAGATCCTGACTGTGCCACCCAACCCAGACGTCCCGTGCCGCCGAGAGATGAGGAGGATTTAGATGGAGAAGAATATAAAGAATTAAGTGTCTTTTTGCATATATTTGCATATATGTATGATTACTGAAGGAGTATGGACACAAGTTACACAACTTAATAAGTTTAGGGTGCTGAATTTCGACTTTGCAAGTTCGTGGACCTAAGTGACATCTCGAGACAAGTTTGAGGACCACTGGTGTATTTAACTCTTGCAGAATCAAGTCATATGAGCTGGAGTCTGTCAGTGTCTCTATACCTGATTTCCGAGTGAGGGGATGGCTTGATGAACTATCCATTGAGCATCAACAACTCCAATCTTCTCATGAGCTGGCTGTTCAGTCGAAGACAAAGCAAAAGTGGCCCAGCTCAGCAAAACTTGAACGGATGGATTGTGATAGCTTACAAATATGGGAAAAGCTGAAGATTCATCCAATCGTTGATAATGCTAGTCTTCTAGGTGTTAATCTAGCTGATTAACAAGTAATAACATGATGCTGATTTAGTTCTATGTATGTATATGCTAATGGCAGAGTACATATATACCTCCACGCACCTCCTAAGAGCAAGGTCCAGACCCCATCCATGGACCAAGTCATTCTGCAGAACACCGTGTCTAAGTGTTAGCATATCAGTTCAAACAAATTAGTTAAGTAGCATGTATAGTGTCACACCACCTGAACCATGTACCATACACAGCGCCATGCATTTCTAGAAAATACGGTCGCCATGATTTCGACAAATCTGGAATCAGAATGAACATGATGGCGGATGTTGGGCAAAAAGAAACTATAATCTGGAACAAAAATTGGGACCCTACGCTGCACATGGCGGTAGATGGGGATCAGTGCACCAGCCTGGTCTCTCCTTTGTTTCTCTGAATAAAACAAAAATATTGGTTGAGAAACTAATTATTTTGACAAATTTATGGTAAGTAAGCTCTGAAAACTAATATGGATTCGGCTTCACTTGTGAACTTCTTGATCACTATGCCGTTTGGTCATTCGCCATGCTATTTTTTTGTCAGATTCCAAGCCAGGCTGAGAAATTTCCAACTCATGCTTCCTAACAAGCTCAATGTACCTGGAAAGCAGATCATGTCTCAACATGCAAAAGAAAAAACAAAGAACAGAAACAATAATGTGATGCTTACGCCTCTGCGTTGAAATGCTCGACACCAAGATCCTCATCCCAGATAAATATGTACTCATATCTGGAGACAACATCCGGATGCAGAAATCTTTTAGCATACCACCTTGTATAAAATCAAGAGAAGTAGACAATTTAAAATGCCTAGTCAAATGTTCCATACAACTGATTTAATCAGGATACGTTATAAAACCTACCATTTAGTCTGTTTCCCAACACTCACATGGATGGCTCTTCTGGACCATTCAAATTCATCCCATTCGGTAGTGCGACCATCATAATGGAATAGCATAATGGTGAAGTTATCTGAAAACTATATAATAAGCTTATGTGAGTATGGGATGATTACATGTTAATAGTGAATAATGTGACTACTTGTCCACTCATATGCATGGATAATTATTGTACATCAGTCCAGAGCTGAAATTGAAATGCCCCATGTACCAAGATCAAGAAGAAGGGAAATGTGTCAGTAGTTACCTTTTTTACTGCTGCGTCAATATTTGCTTTTTGTGCGATGCCAACTGTGAAAGTAACAAGGTACCTTGGTTGGCTAGTAAGGTCCTGAGGTATGACCATATATTTCAGAATGTAGACTAATATAGAAGAGGCTAAAAAGCAACATAATCCAAGGATTACAGTAGAAACAATCGCCAACCTCACTTGGATCACCCCATGATCTTCGGAGATAAAGATCTGTTTCAGGCACAACAATGCCTGGTGGAAGTCTTTCAGTACCTTTTGGGTTTGTGGAAAGGTATATCTGCAGACAGAATTGTACATTTTTTTGTAAAGACGTTAAAAATCAAAGTTATGCCTTGAGCTAAATGTAAATCTGCAGATAGAATCTGTTTCAGGTATTGGCTGGTCTACTTGCTATAGAAAGAGCACCCTAGCCTTACACCCTAGTCATATGTCTTGATCTTAATTTTAATATTACACAATGCATTAGGAAGCATGCCACACTAGATGCATGGACCAAAGATAAGAAAGTATCATAAACATAAAAATCATGGCCTAATACATAGGCATATAACTGATGTAACAAAATCAGAAACTACCTTGGGAATTTTGTCATATTTTGAGTCAGAATTGTCCTTCTTATGGCTGTTTGAAGACGTCCATTCCTGGTTCAACAATGCCCGGGTTGTTGTGATTCCAGCACTTTGATTTTCAATGTAGGAGATAGCAGGGGAAGGGATATTAATCTGCTAAAAGGCGGTGGATAAAGGATCTATTTAGTTTGGAAAATTTGTGCAAATGAATATTGTATTGTGGTGGAAAAAGTGGGCATCAGGGCGCCTGCTCTGATAAGATGTGACTCGATCTGATGGTGAATAATACATTGGGGTGGAAAGTGCAGAGAAAAGTGGGGAAACTAAACAAGACTTAATATTAGTACATATCAGAATGAAGAAAGACACAAAGGTGGCCAATTTACCTTGGTTATGATGGATGCAGGGATCAACATCACAAATAGATAACCCGACCAGACTCCAACAACCGCTGAAAATAGTAATCTCATGCCCTTTTGGAACCATCTTCGTGTGCCGTTGCTGATTAAAGTTAACAAAATCACGATGCACTACTGTTATAGCACACTGGTGGCTAGGACTAGGAGAGCAATTGAACAAGAGGTCTCCTAAGAAAGAGTTGGTGCCTGTGTCACTGAACAAGTTAACATGCATACCTAGGGCAGACGCCATTTGCAAGCTTCGCCATGGGAGTTCTCAATGTGGTTAGATATTTTTTTCCTAAGCTTACCGATCAGAAGAAATTAAATCAACCGCAAACCAGATTGATCACAAAGCACTCCGGCCAGCAGCAGGGCGAGGGCGGACTGTGGCGGCGGCGGCGGGACCACGCAACGAAGGGGAAGAGGTAGAAGGCGATTATGGATAGTAAATCTCGACAACCCATTCGTGCTGCAATTGGAAACGTCATTAGCAAATTACTAGGTGATTCCCCGCGCGTTGCTGCGGGATTTAAAAGAACTTTTTAATAAACTATGAACCAATATGGTAGCTGCTTGAATTGTAGAAAACTATATGTTCAAATGAAACTTTCATGACAATGGTGCTGATTTGAACCGAAGTTAAGTGTTTGTTAATTAAGAAAACTGAAAAAAAAAACAGTGAAATAATCTCCGCTGCCCCCTCCTCTCTTCCGAGTAGTGCTTCTTCACCAGCATCTTGTGCATAGAAACCTTCAGCGCAGCCAGCACTGAGGCTAGCACCACCTCTTGCTTTGCAATGTCGAGGCTTCTGACTTCTGTGCATAGAAACTAGTTATTGGAAGATAGTAGATCCTTTTGGAAGCAAAGAAGGATCCTTAAATGGGTTAATAACGGGGAGGAAGCTTGGTTGGGCATGTTTGATGCATCCATGGCAGTCCATAGGAGTTCTGATGAGATGCTGGGTGCTAAGCTGGTACTGGTAGGCTTGTTTCCATTGTAATCACCTGCAATTGGATAAGGTGCACCGGCTAATCAATAGAGTACGGAGAAAGCAATTGTCGAACAGTTGAGACATTAAAGAGTTCTAGCATAATTGAGCCAACCCAAATTCTTATCTGATCTTTACAATTAGTTACCATATTTTTTGAGACAGTCTACATCTTATTAGTAAGAGGTAAGACTGACATTGCATAAGAGTCATTGTAACTGCATAAGGATGTCAGGCTTCTCATCCAGTAAATCAAGTATAATAAAACCAGGTCAAAACTGGCATGGAAAAACGATTTACCTAGAAAGTAATAGCCATCAGCACTGACAACAGAACAGTACTAGCAACCGAGTTAATGGTAATTGGTAAATCACTTGCATTGTTTATTAAGGACACAATTTGTCTACCAACAGTCATACCTTCAGGAACGATAACTTCTTTCCTACTAAATCACATGCTAAAAGAATTACACCATTGAAACTGCAATGTGGAAAAAGAGCACCTTGTTAGAACACAATAAACACCACCACTTTCTTGTGGAAGTACAGCCCCACAAGTCAAGCTTACCTTTGAATAGCTATACGGCAACCAATGAGCCATCATTACTCGGACGTATATCTGCAATGGCTAGATTATTGCTATCATCTGGTTCATTCAGTTTTAAGAGATCTCCCACCTGCACGTATATATGCAATGGCTAGATTGCTATCATCTGTTTCATCCAGTTCTAAGAGATCTCCCATCCGCAAGTAGTAATTCTAAGAACTATTACATACAAAAATAATTTGAATAATATTGAAAATTGAGAAACAGAAAGAATGTATATAATGTTCTTCACGAGAGATGCAGTGACACTTCAAGATGCTACCTTGTCTCTTACTTGGCATGTATCAAGGAGACATCCATTTATGTAGTCTCACCAGAAAACCTTAGCAAATGAAATTAACTTCAGGAGAATCTTGATGAAACAAAAGTACATGTCAATCAGTATACTAAAGCAACTATGTACCCACAGTTAATCTCCTCCTGATATAAAGAAAGCTCTGGTTTTCAGAAATGTTTGTGAAGGCAACACTTCAAATCTGAGCTCCACCAGCCCCAAGCGCACGCCAGGCGACGACGGCCGGGAAGATCCTGTAGCGGTCGGTGACGTCGATGTCGAGGAGGGAGAGCTTTGTGCGAGCAACCTAGGAGCGCGACGTCGAGGGCACAGACGTGATGTCGCGGAATGAGAGTTCGAGGAGGAGCCTCCAGAGGCCCTGCCATTGGTGTGAGAAGTGGTGTGTGAGCAGCGGAGACAGGTGAGGACGTGGAGGAGCACGCCGCACCCACCGTCGGCCTGCAGATCGGGAAGGGGCCGCCGGCCTGGGAACGAATCTGGGATGCGAAGGAGGAAAGGGAAACAAAGACTGATTAGGCAACGACCGGAGGCAATTTTATGGATGAGCTGCGGTGGGAAGCGATGCAGTAGGGAGGTGAGGGGCGGCAGCGCGCTTCAAGGCGTGGTGGGCGGTGGTGGGTTTGAAGCGCGACGGGTGGAGAAGTGGGCGGCGCAACACGGCGTGGAGGGGATGATGCCGTGACACACGAAGAAGTGGGGCAGGGGAGGGGATGATTGGGAGGCGAGAGGGTGGCGGTGGTCGATGGGAGGTGAGGTGGTGTTGGTGGGAAGGCAAGGCGGTGGCGGTGTGATGGTGTCGGGCTTGGAAGCGGTTGGCTGGAGGAGAGGCGATGGGACAACATGGTGTGGGATTGGGTGGATTGGGGTAGGCGATGACGTGGATGGCCGAGAGGCCAGAGAATGATACTGAAAACAAAGTTTTATATGATTAACCGCTGATTGCCGGTATATTCGTCGGGTTTAACAGGGAAGATAATTTCCCAAAATTTCGGCCTTGCCGTTGAATTCCCACAAGAAAAGTAATTCTAATAAAATCTAAAAGGTGGAAATAGTATTGTCGGAGTTCAAATTTAGCAGCAAGCCAATTAGACTGGGTAGTGATCTTATTTTTTCATGTTGCCTTTTGCCGAGGACAACAGCCTTGCGATAAGAGTTTCAGCACGTGCATCTTTTTTTAATGGCAACAAGTGGAAACCAACCATTCAGTGCAAACTATGTAAACTTGCATCTAGGCCACACAATATGATCTAATGGAGCGCTCAGAAGAGGTGGGAGTAATTTGCAATTTGCAAATTACTCCTCCCACCTCCTATGAATTTTGCAAATCACCCCTTCCACCTCCCATGAGCTCTCCTTTGGATAGGAATGAAAGCGGATCAGATCGGATCGGATAATACCTTTACCACATCCGCATCCATATTTTATTGTCGGATGTGGAGCGGACCGGATATTACACGGATGCGGTTATGGATGTGGATTTTTTCGATGTCGGATATGGTGCAGAGTCGGATCGGATATGGAGCGGATGCGTATTAATATAGTCGGATAATACATATTTATATTTAGTTTCAAATGGTGACAAATGATGCTCTACACATGACTGTGGTTAAGATTTTTGATGCATGGGATATATATATATATATATATATATATATATATATATATATATATATATATATATATATATATATATATATATATATATATATATATATATATATATATATATATATATATATATATATATATATATATATATATAGCTAAAGTTTTGTGGGCTAAAAAATTACGTATAGGTAAAAGATCAGTGTATGGTATTGGGTACATGTCACGGTAGTCGATATCCTATTATAGGCCTCGGGTTATCCGTATTCAATTATCGGATAATCCGTATCCGTCGGATATCACTAACACCATATCCTAATCCGCATCCGCACACAATCGGATTCGGATTATCCACCTCCGCATGGATATCAAAAACTCTTCTCCATATCCGCATAATTTGGATCGGGTCGGATCGGATGCAGAAATTATCCACACCACTTTCATAACTACCTTTGGATAAGAACATGTGACTTCAATTGAAGTTTCCATAGTTTGCACGAACAGGTTGGTTTCCGCTAGATAAGAACCGTGCGAACTCTTGGTAGTTACGGTCCCATCCTGCATCCAGCCCTCAAAACGATCCCCCTCGCAAAGGGAATTGCACCAGAACTGTGAAATACCCCCGTGTTGCCACACATGCGACGCACTGAGAGAAGGTTGTCTCTCTCCACCTCTCCCCCACTGATACCCTCTATCTTGCTGGTAGGTATGGTTCCGCACTTGCTGAGCTCAACTCAGCCCTAACTCCATGCTCGGCGGGGTGGTGCGTACGTAAAGGTGCCGTGAAAAGGTCTGTCCACTCGGTTTCAGACCGGGGCGAGCTCATATCCTCCAAGGGCAAGTAAAACCCCAACACCTAGGCTCTGAAAACCGTCACAGTAGGGATACACTGAGGAGTGCACCCCTGTCCCCGATCAAAGATCAGTTGTTTCGAGCTCACCCCCGCCAAAGTACCCAAAAACGCCTTCTCCTGTCAGTTTTATCCCACTCAGGCCAAGAACCACTATTCCCATCCCAACACATGCATTGCGTAGCTCAGAGTATATACACGCTTATATACATATATATAGTAGTAGGACAATCAAGGGCAGGATATTTAAAGTAGGCAGTGCAAGGTTCATCAACATGCATATAAAGTACAGTGCTTGCTATCTATATTACAATGTCTAATAGGTTTTCAAAGTCAGTCGGGCGTGAACCTGGGGTCTGGTAGTCCTCCGCGGCGAAGTCGTCGTTGTAGTCATACTCCGGGTTCAGCTCCCCGGCTCCAGCTGCTCCTATCAATGCGTAAAAGAAAATAAACAGCGGCCCTATTGCAATTAACTCCAAAAGAATGGCAATTAAGAGCCAAAAGAGGGAAAACACTAGCCTAGCACGGAATTTAAGATTTTAAAGAATTTCTGGAAAAGGTTTTGTATTTTTCGGAGAAAAAATGGATTTACTAGGATTTTCCAAAGTCAAAATAGTTTTCTGGAAATAAAATACGCATACACAATAGCATTAACTTTAGGCTGTCTACTGGCTAGCTCTAAAGGGCTTAAAGCAAGCTACTGGCTAGTTGCAGGCCGACAACTAGAGCTAACGGGGCGGCCACATCGGCGGCTTTAAGCCGGCTGCATCGCACGTGGCTGTCGGCGTGGCGCGGTGCAAAGGATCCCGTCGGGATCTTTTGCGGCACGCTGCGGTGTGGACGTGCACGTGCGGCGGCATAGGAGTGGCGGGCTGCATGAGATCCGGTGGAGCGGCCGCGGACAGATCCGCGTGTGGTCTAGCGTGTGCAAGGACAAACCCCCCTGGGTTTTAGAGTCTACCGACAAGTGCTCGGTGTATTTCCCCAAAGGAGCGGCGGCTCTGGATGGTCTCGCCGGTGGCGAGGTTCTACTACGCCTGGTCAACGTGCCCCATGGTGAGGTCCGCGGTGTCCTACTGGTCCGTTAGGGCTCGAAAAGGAGGGCCTGGAAGGGGAAGACCAGCGCGGTGCGGTTGAAGCCATGGTCGGCGCAGCGGCGCGGCGGCTCTGGCCTCTAGCCCGGCGAGGATCTAGCTCTACCGGTGGCTCGCGTCCTCACGGTGTACGCGGGTGTGCCTGCATGCTCGGAGGCACATGCATGAAAGCAAAGGGCGGAGAACGCGCGTGGGTGCGCGGCGCGCCACGGCGGGGAGATGGGAGCATCGTCCGAGTGGCTGGGGTTGCCACGACTGGTGGGGCTCGCTGCTAGCTTGCGCACCATCATGCGCGCAAACTCGACGGCGACCGGGATTTAGCACTCCCGGGGTGGAAAGCCTACCCCGGCGGCAGTGCCTCGGCTCACGGCGGGCGGAACGCCGGCGAGCTCGGCTCGGGGCAGTAAACGGGCGGTCTTTCCATGCCTGACATGCGCGTGTGCGTGTGTGGGTGCACGGGCGAGTGGGTGCGTGCAAAGGAGCGCTCGGTGCACACCGACGTCAAGACCGTAGCGGCGGCCCGAACGGCGGCGCCGACACGGCGCCCGGACGAAAGGACAGAGAGAGCTAAAGAGAGGATGGCGAGCGGGTTGCGCGCATGGCGGAGTCAGCAGCAGCACCTGCAAGAGACTGCTTCCCAGCCTGGCTCGAAGGCCAGCATCACACAGTGCGGCGGCGACATGACAAGGCTCTCTCGGATGACCGCGACCTTGGCTCGGAGGCCAACCACCACAGAGCTTAGGGATGAGGATGTGCTCACCTACGGTCTGCGATACCAGAAGGTGAAGGCGGCGGTGAAGAAAAGCTTAACGCGGTGAAGAGGATGTAGGCGGCACTCGTAAAGGAAGCGGAGGAGGCACGGCGTCGAGGTATGGGGCTTCTCGGCGTCTAGGGACTCCACGGGCAGCCTTCGGCTCCCGCGGCGGTGCCGACGTCGCTCCCTCGATTGACACCTCCTTCTCCTCTTTCCCCCCTTCTTCTCTTCTTCCGGTGCACGGCGGTGTGGATGGGGATGAGAACCCGAGGCGGCTAGGGTTGGGAGCGCGGGGGTGCGCGGTGGTGCTCTACTTATAGCAGCGGGCGACGGTGGACGCATGGACCGTGCGGAAGCGCGGACGGGCGTGTGGCCACATCGCGACGGCGCCCCCCCCCCGGCGCGCGGCGCCGCCGGGCCCACGTACATCACTAATGAAGAAAAGAGGAGGATGACGACAGCGACGTCATGGTGACGTTGGCGTGGCGTCATGCGGGTCTCACCGATCAGCGGCTGCAGCCCGAGCGCGGTAGGTGGCGGCGTCCGGCGGGTGTGCGGGGCCGTTGTTGGGCCGGAAGGGGAGATGGGTCGGTTTGGTTGGCTGTCGGCCCATGCGGGGTTTAAAGGTTTTCCTATTTTTTTAAACTCCACACAAATAAATCGAAATAAAATCCAAATGAAAATCAAACTTCTCACACTAGCATTTATAAGTCCTAGTATTTATGGATTGAATCAATTAATAGTCTTGGAATTTAGGGAAGGGAAAAAGGAAGACATCCTTAATGATTTCATAAGCACTCAAATTCAAATCAAGTTTTTGAAATTCCACATTTTTACAAACAAGCAAAATCAAGGATGTTACAGAACTCCCCCTCACAAGAATCTCGTCCCCTAGATTAAGAAGTTACCTCTGGTTCGAAGAGATGAGGGTACTTCTCCCTCATGACGGACTCCTTTTCACACGTTGCTTCGTGCTTGGAGTGATTACTCCAGAGCACCTTGCAGAAGCACGTGGTGGTCCTCCTGGTTGACTTCTCCGCCTAGTCCAGGATCCGGACTGGGTACTCTAGGTACTCCAGGATCTCCTAGACATCGAGTGCCTGAGCGGGCACCCTCTTCTCGACAACCACACATTTCTAGAGCTGAGACACGTGGAACACCGGGTGTACTCCGGCGAGCTCCGGAGATAGCTCGAGCTTGTAAGCCACCTTCCCAATCCTCTTCACAATCGGATACGGGCCAACGTACCTTGGGGACAACTTCCCCTTGACATGGAACCTCTTTGTACCTCAGAGGGGTGACACCTTCAAGTAGACGTGCTCTCCCACCCCGAACGAGACATCTTTTCTATTTGAGTCGGCGTAGCTCTTCTGCCTGCTCTGAGCTATCTTCAAATTCTCCCTGACCTTTGCCACATTTTCTTCAGCTTCTACAATGGTGGCAGGACCGAAGAAGGTCCGCTCCGCCACCTCGGACCACATCAACGGTGTCTGACACTTTCTGCCATATAAAGCTTCGAAAGGGGCCATCTTCAAACACGCTTGAAAGCTGTTGTTGTACGAGAACTCGGCATAAGGCAAACTCTTCTCCCAGTTGGTGTTGTAGGTCAGCACACAAGCCCTCAACAAATCTTCAAGCACTTGATTCACTCTCTCCGTCTGTCCATCGGTCTGCGGGTGAAAGGTGGAGCTGTAGTCGAGAGATGTATCTAGGGAACCATGCAAACTCTTCTAGAATTGTGTTGTGAAATGAGATCCTCGGTCGGAGACAATACTACGGGAACTCCGTGTAACCTCAGAATGTGTTCTATATAGAGGTCCACAAGCTTCGGCACCCGGTAGTCCTCCCATACTGGTATGAAGTGGGCTATCTTGATAAGCCTGTCAACAATCACCCATATGGCATCATACCCTCTCTATGTGCGCGGCAAACCCACTAGGAAGTCCATGTTGATATCCTCCCACTTCCACGTGGGTATTTCTAGCGGCTGAAGCAAACCGGCGGGTCTCTGGTGTTCCGCCTTCACTCTCTGACATGTGTCGCATCAGGCGACGTACTCGGTAATGTCTTCCCTCGTCTTTTCCCACAAGAACCGTACCCTCAGGTCTTTGTACATCTTTGTGCAACCTGGGTGGATCGAGTACCGAGAGTTGTGAGCTTCCTTCAGGATCAAGTCTCGGATCTCCTTGCTTCGGGGTATGCAGATGCGGTCCTTTAACCATAGAGTGCCTTGCTCGTCGAGGCGGTAGTCGGCTGCCTTGCCTCTAGCCATCAGGGACTTCACTTCCGCAATCTCCGGATACCCTTTTTTGAGCTTGTCGAACCTGGTCTTCGAGCATGTATCTCACCCTCAACTCGTTCATGTGTCCTTCCTCCACTATCTCCAAAGTCAGCTTCTCCATTTCCTCATACAGTGCTGGTTGTTCTTTCTGCACCATCAGGTTGTTGTAGTAATGCTTGCGGCTCAGTGTATCGGCTACGACATTTGCTTTGCCATGGTGGTAGTGAATGTCTAGGTCGTAGTCCTTGATCAACTCTAGCCATTTTCTTTGCCTCAAGTTCAACACTGACTGCGTGAAGATATACTTCAGACTCTTGTGATCCGTATAGATGTCGCACTTGTTGCCCATCAGGTAGTGCCTCCATATCATTAGAGCATGAACGACCGCAGCTAAGTCGAGGTCATGTGTGGGGTATAGGCTGTCGCGAGGCATAGGCAACCACTTTGTCTCCCTGCATCAACACGCAACCGAGTCCCTGTATTGATGCGTCACAGTACACCACAAAGTCCTTGCTCGCATCGGGGAGAGTTAGGACCGGTGTAGTGGTGAGGCGGGTCTTGAGCTCCTGAAAGATGGCTTCACACTTGTCCGACCACACATACGACGTGTTGCTCTTCAACAATTTTGTCATGGCCTTTGAAATTTTGGAGAAGTTCTCGATAAACCGACGGTAGTAACCAGCTAAACCAAGAAAACTGTGGATCTCTGTCACATACTTCGGTGACTACCACTTGGACACTGCATCTATCTTGCTCGGATCTACGGCCACTCCTTCAGCTGACAACACATGACTGAGAAAAGCAACTGACAGATGGTGAGATCTGAACAGTCCACAGGGGTGTTAATCCCTGTGGTTTAGTTGTTCGGCGGGGAGGAGTCTAAGGCTAGGAACTCGAAGGTCGCAGATGAGTACGCGGAACGCAGAGAACACGACTAGTTTATACTGGTTCGGGCCTCTGGAGAGTAATACCCTACGTTTAGTTGTTGGTGTGGATTGCTTGAGGATTACGTGATCATACAAGGGGTCGCCTCGTCCACCTTATATTGGCCAGCAGGTGAGGTCGGTTCCCAGACTCCTAGTCGGTTACGACCAGGAGACCTAAGTCTACCGTTAACGGATAAACCTCGTATCCACCTACGATCCGCAAGCGTACGGACCTACACCTTTTTCACCACGGGATTCCCAAGGTTCTTGTCAATCCGCGGAGCAAGGGGATTGCTAGCACTTAACCAAGTACTAATCTAGTTGAATGGAAAACCTTTGAAAGAGAGTATTAATCTAAAGGTAAAGACAATCTAACCTAAGTTAATCTAAGTTAAGTTGATCAAACAAATCTAGGGTTAAACTAGATGGTAAAGGGTGAACACAAGAGAGTGATTAAGAAAGATAAGCGTTCCCTCCCTAGGATCTAGGATAACATGGATATGCATCTACTACACGAGAGTGGTAAACCAATCTACCGGGGTTGTGACCACGGTTTCGCCCTTTCCCCTCCTCTCGTCTTGTCACTACGCGAAGGTATTCGTGACTAAACCTATGATGGACACGGTATGTTGATGGAATCTATGGGAGTAGCGAGATATCATACGCCCGAAAAACACGGTAGCTAACCTCAAAGCATTATCAACATGAAAGTAATAGATTGAAACCACGAATCGAGTAGCGATCACATAGAATGTATCCATCTAATCCTAGGGATGAACGGAGACATAACCCCATCATCTTACACGGATTGAAGCACATAGGGGTGATGGAGACTCCGGAGAACGTCGTCGATGAAGATGGCGGCGATGGAGCTTGGGAACACCCCTAGGCCGGCGGCTTTGAGTCCTCCTCTTGCTTCCTTCTCTCCGCCGGCATTGATCCTTGTGACGAGCTCATCTAACTCTCTCCCTCATTTTGCGGCGGCGGTGTTCGGTCAATGGCGTCGGTAGGATGATTTTTTTCGATGTGGTGGCCGACGGTGGCGGAGGAAATAAATAGACGAATACCTAGGGCAAAGGGGGCACCGAACCGACCCCGGATTGGGGCCGGCCGGTCGGCCCGAGCCCATTTCGGCCCGGTTCCGCCCCCGTTTCCTCCCCGGTTGCTTTTTGCGTGATCCCTTATTTGTGTGCTCTTGCATGTGGGCCTTTGACGTTGTTTCCTTCACGGTTAAGGCTTGAATCCTTGCTATGCAAGCTTCGCGTTTTATGGTTGACTCCCCGAAGACTTGCACGTTGACGCTTCGGTCCTCGGGTCATTTGGAGTCATGTTCATCGCGTGTCTTGACTCTTGTCGGGCTTCATGATCTTCTTCCAAAGTGCTTGGTGAACTTATCCCGAAAGTCTCCTCTTTAGTGTAGATTTCTTGCGTAAACAACAAACTCCAAAATCGACATGCAAGTGTGAACTTGTTACATCATTAGTATGCCTAGTGGCGGGTTAGTTGCAAATCATAATCGAAACCAATGTATAAAAAGTACTCTAGGTTGACGGAAATTCACCGTCAACATCTACGTTACACATCTTGCCATATCCCGTCGATGCCGTCGAGCAAAATCCACCGAGGTCTTGTCTTGTCTCGTATGCCAAGTCTTGAGGTCGTAGCGGATCGGGTCGTCTAGGGAATTTTCGGGAAGGTTTTCGGGAGCTCGTGTGGGCCGCCGCCTAGGTCGATTGTGCCCACGGACAGGTCGACGGGTCTTCTAGTAGGCCGGACCCACTTGTCGGGGACAGTTGTGAACCCGGTCGGTGGGGACCCGGGGGTACCCATGTCTCACAAGCCCCCGAGCGAGGTGTAGGCACATCGACCTTAGAAAGGTCATGACGAAGTCGTAGTGCTATCGATAGGTTGAATAGCTTGCACGTCGGTCAAAAGACAAAGAAACAAATCGGCTTAGCGCTCGACTGTTTGCAGTCTTGCCGAACGAAGAGAGGTCGACTGACGACCTATAGGAAGCAGGCTTCCAATAGATCGAAACAACGATGAAAAAATTCAGAGGGCATCGAAGATGCACTCATGAGTAGTATCCGAGCATCATGGTGGGCAGGATGGCCGGTATGATGGTCTAAAAAAGAAGAAGAGAAGAAAAAGTTGGTCGAGTAACAACGTGATGAGAAACGGGTTTCCCAACAAGTCGGTATGACGAAGAAAACAAGAGGGCGTCGAAGACGCACTCGTAGAGTAGTCCCCGAGCATTGAAGCAGATAGCATGGCTTATTTGATGCTCCAAAAAGAGAAGAAAAACTAAGGTATGGTCTTGATCAAACGAAGTGTAGAGACACACAGATCTCCAGGCATAGCTACAAGGAGTCTGGCAGGGCCGACCTCAGGGAGGCCTTGTAGGCGTGCCAACCTCAAAGAGGCCATATGTCGACAATGTCCAGTATCTGAGGATACCGAGTAGGATCTTGAAAGGTACGTCACATGAAGAGGTCGTTGATGATGTCGCAGCGGAAGTTGCAATGTCTGGGTTTGGTCGACGATGAAGCCAAAAAATCTATTGAACGTGTGGAGTGTAGAGACATTCAGATATCTTGCATAGCTGCAAAGAGTCTGGCGGAGCCACTCGAGGCATGCCATTCTCAAGTGTATAGCGCCCAAGTACCCAGAAGTACTTGGCAGGGCCATTAGGCGCGCACCCCATGGAGAGGCCTTCGTTTTGACGTAAAATCCTGGGTGCCCAGAACGGGCTGGCAGGGGCGGCTACGATAGCACACCGACCTCGGAAGGTCACGCATCCGAGGCGCCCAAATAGGTTGGCAGGGCCATAGACATACCGAGGTATTGCAAGACCTAAGTATGAAGGCACACCGACCTCAAGGAGGTCGTTTTGGTGTCCAGACGACCAACATAGCTGCAGGCCACCCAGCGGAGCCGTGATACTAAGGTACTGTCGACCTTAGCAGCAACAGGCACACTGACCGCGGAGGCCCGACGAAAGTTGTAGATCTCCTTGAACGCTTCTGATCTTCATGGTATTGTTCATCTCCAGGCGCCCAGAAGGATCTGGCAGAGCAGCAAGGCATGCCTACCTCGGAAGGTCTTCAATCGAACCTACGACCATTCTGCTCAGGAAACAGAAATATAGGCCGATTGGAATAGGTCCGTTTACGTGCGAGCCATAGCGGGTGCACTAGGACGCGAGCCTAGTGGGTGCGGATAATAATCATCGGGTCATAGAGGAAGGTCGTGAAGTCGTCGAAGGGGGCTATCTTAGGCGCGGAGCCCTCCGACATAGTGTCGGGTTTTGTCTCGTAGCGTAGACTACGGGGTCGGGGGGTCAACGGTGGTCGGAGATGCTCTTGCCACCCGTAAAACGACAAGCGCCCACCGATCGAGGGGGGGTACCGTAGCCATGTGACCTTAGCGGCGGTGCTCGGGCATCATGAGTCAGGAAAAGTAACGTCGTCGCCTTTAATGATGCACGGGCTACAGACCCCATTATTACGTGGTGACAGTGTCATCACTTCGCCAGCTGCCCAGGGCGCGGCGTCGGCTATAAATAGCACCGTGAGACTGAAGGAGGCAAGCACCAAGTATTGTTGAGCTATGAAGTCGCAGAGTTGTTATGAGACCATGCCATGGGCATGCGACCGTCCACCAAAATGTTGAGTTGTGTTCTTGTAGATGCTTGAAGCTAGGAGAATTCTCGCGAAGTGTAGGCAACATCTCCATCCTCTGAGCTCAGCCTCTGCGTGGTACCAGGTAGAGTTTGGAGGTGCTGCTGGTCGAGCTAGAGCTATAATTGGACGTCTCTGGTGAGCACCGGGAGCTCACCGGGGCTTGGTGTTCAACACCGAAGAGCAAGCTCGTGTCTCCATTCCAATAGTTGGAGCCGAGCGTGCCTTAGATTACGTGTTGTCCTGCAGTAGGTCCTTGCAAGGCCGCTATCAAGGTCCTGATGCTAGGAGAAGTCTCGCGACATGCCCTACTTTGGCAGAGTAGGTCGCGGTGACCGCTCTGAGTAGCTCAGGTCTTGTAGTATGTTTGTCTTGTGTGCCGGATTCTAGATCCAGTGAGGTCATAGGTAGCTTGTTAGTCTTGGGTGGTCCATGTATTGTTCGCTCTCTTCTGTCATGTATTCGGTCGATTTGGCAAAATGATTCGCCAAAGAACTAATCTTATGTGATGGGGGGCTTGCAAATTGCATTTGCCATCAGGACGACCTGATGTTGTCTTCACGTTTAGCTTACGACCTAAACTCAGATTTAGGTCATAGCACTTGGTCTGTTAGTGAAAAATCAGCCTCAATCTTCTCGCGAACTTCTCAGGGTAGAGCCGTTGGGGCGTGTTGTACGGAGCAAGGAGCCGCAATAGATAGATTCGGTGGTCCCCCTATAAATAGGGTGGCCCGAGTCGGGGGTGACCCCATTCCCTTCGTCTTCTTCCTCTCGCTTCCGTCGCCTTCGCTTTCTCTTGCGCTACAGCGACCTTGCGTCAACACCACTCCCCGGTCGACTACGAGTACAACATTTATTACCTAAATTATTGTCCCGACGCCAATTTCCATCTCGTACCCGCCATCGGTTCGTCCCTTCCTTATATCCGGCCACGTCATCATGTATTCCCGAATGCTTCTTTCTTCAAGCACAAACAACCCTTCTTCCGAATGATGGCGCACGCCAACTCGCAAGTATCTTTACCGAATCCTTTGAGGAGATTTTCATGCCGAATGGCGCTTCTTTACCAAACTCGGCCCACAAGTCGGTCCCATTCTTGTACCAATTTTTGGTGTTAACATATGCCCTTCAATTACGGGATAAAAGTGATTTTATTCCGGAATTGACTATAAATGCTCAACGTCTCCGAGCTAAATCGTTCAACACCCGTTCTTTCCTCTTGCAATCCGTTGGAGTCTTCGCTCGCATCCAAACCCTAGTTCATCAATCCCTCAAGCTCAAATCTTTAAATGGCGGACCAAGACCAAGTTCTTCGGGTAAATCTCATCCCCTTAAGGCCCATTTGGTATTACTTTTTCAATTTCCATCTTAGATTTTTCTTTTGCCTTCTCTTGCTCTTGATATGCTCCGGCCGCCGAGATCTTGATTCCCATTGAGGACCAATCACCATCCTACTTCCTCGGGCCCGTGGGAAACTCGATCCTCTCGAGTTCATTGAAGCCGAATCTCGGAGGATTCCTTTCAAAGCGACTCTAACAAGACCCCATGAATGGCAAGATACCTTCAAGGATCGGCCCCCGCCCCCAATTGCGGGTTGGAGGAACTAGTATAAAAGGATGCTTGATGATGACAGCACCAAAACAAGCAATTGGGATAGCCTTCGCATTGCCCGGTGTTTGGAGTTATCTTTGGCCGAAACTCACAAACATGAGAATCTTTTGATTGCGGCTTTGTCCTTTTTGGTCAAATGGTGTCAATGTTTTTCTCTTTGGTCATGGACCAATGTCTCCTACTACGGCCATGTATATATGATGACCGGCCTTGATGTCACGGGATCCGTGTATCCTCACAAATACAAAGGCTCCTCCAGGCAAAAAGGAGTGAAAACAGGAGTTGGATATAAGATGTATATCCAAAAACATATGTCTGATGGTCCTGTGTCTGAAGTTGAGTACAGGGCCTTTCTGAACATGTGGCTATGCAGATTCATCTTCTGTGGCAAAGCCAATGAGCCAACCCTAAACCATATTGTAATGGCTGAAGATTTGGCTGCTGGTAATCCCATTCCCCTTGGAAAGTACCTCCTAGGGAGTGTATACCACATGCTTCATCAGACCATCTACTTAATGCACACCAGCCAGAAGATCTCCCGTGTTAATGGCCCCTGGTGGTTTGTTCAAATGTGGCTGCGCTATAATGCACCGGATCGTTGGTATTGACCTTAACAACGGGCATTTACCTTCATCCAACTATAAGGAAGGGGAAGTTCGGATCACCAAAGGTTACCAAACTTATGGAGAAGGCATCGCCTCAACCATATCCATCGACCGGAACATCGGCCAACTTTTTGAGCTTTTCTTCAAAGGTTTCACCAATCCCCTTTGGCTTCCTTATCCGAACAATGATAACATGACTCTCCCTTATGAATTCAGTTTCGAGATCGGATGTAATGATGTAAAATACATAGCAATCTTCAACATCTTCATCCATCCAATGCATCCTGTCGGCGAGTTTAGTGGAGGAAGGCAAAATCGAGCACCTTTGAATACTATCAACCAAACATGATGGCTAGACAGCTAGGATGTGGCCAATTGCCGTCAAGGCTATTCCTTCACGAATTCCTCAAGCCCGGAGAGGAAATCAAGGAAGCCCCTGCAAGCCGAAGAGTCTTTGAGTATCGGTGCGGCTCAACCTGTTTATGCACCTTGGCCCTTCGTAGCAACAACAATAGCTCATCCCTTCTTTACTTCCCCGGTGGCAATAATTCCATGATCACATCTTCAATGAACCGAGACATTCTCTCCGTCCGAGCTAATGCCTAATTTCCGGCCAATTTCGGAGGTAACATACTTATCTTTCCCTTTTTTAATCGTGTCCCTCTTTCTTGATCATGACCCTTTGCCACTTTTTGCGAATACGGTGGTCGCCCCTCGTGCTAGGACAATTTCTTACAATGTTGCAAGCCCAATCTCTCGCCTTGGGATTTAATTCCACTACCTTGGCTCAACCGATGTCCGGATATGCCACATCGGACCCAACTCTCACCGAGTTCGACCTCGATAAAAGGAAAGCTTCATCCCCGGTTGCTCCTCCAGTCGCCAAGAAGAAAAGAACATCTAAAAGAGTTATAATTGAGGTTAACATCTTTTTTTCTCAAGCATAAAATCATTCTTCATTCGATAATTTTATCTTGTATAATTTCATATCGAGTTCAAGCAACCACCTATCACCACGAGAATGCGCCAATGCCCCATCCGTTGGTAAGGTCCTCACCATTTTCCTTCCTTTTAAAGACCATTCTTTTCATTGGCATTTACCCTCTACTTATTATTTGCGGAGGAAACATTGGTGAACCAAACGCGTGGGGAGTTCTCCTCAACATGCTTCAAACCCGGCTTCACCAAGGATCCAACCATTCTCTCCTCAAGCGAAGCTCCAACTTTACCGGGGATTCAACCATCCCCTTCTCAAGTAGAAGTTCCGGTTTCACCGGTGATGGTTTCATCTTCTTTTCAAGTAGAAGTTCCAACTTCACCAAGGATGGATCCATCTTTTCTCCAACCCGAAACTTCAAACCTACCAAGAACTCCACGAGCTTCTCCTTAGTTAAAAGCTTCATCTTTACCGGGGATCCCTCAAGCTTCTCCTCAACCGACCATCCAGGAACCTCCTCTTGAGCTCGAAAAAATCTCTTCTCCAATTCAGGAGGCCAGGAATGAGGTAAGCATGGGTATTCATTTCTGTTATTTCCATCCAATAAATCATCCCCAATTCGGCAAGCCTTTATTTTCAGGATCAGGCTGCATCACCACCAAGCTTTTCTTTTACTGTGGATGACTTAACTGCCGAAAAAGGAGATGAGGCATCTTCAGGTCAAGCTCTATCAGAGGAAAATCGAGCAAAGCTAAAAGAAATCCTCTCTCTGCTGCAAAGAGAAATCCAGGATCAAGTTAGAGATGTTGATCTTCTAGAAGAAGTGCTTGAATCCATCAACCAAGAGCTTCCTGATGATATCAAAGCCTCTCCGGAACCTATTTCACAACCGGACAATCACTTTGCGGCGGTAAGGCGAGCTCGAAGAATCAATCCTCCCGACCAGCCACGGAACAAAGGAGAACCAAAGCCAAGCAATTCGTGAAAGAATCATAGGCTCAAATCCAAAGCAACAAGGAATTCTTTGGCCGAACTACAACACGCACTTGAATTGAAAATCGTCAGGAAAGCTGCACTAGAAGCCGAATTGAAGAACTTGATAGCTGAAATCGAGGCCGATAAGAAAAAGATAGCCGAACTTCCTGGATTAACAGAGAAAATCCAAAAGGAAGCTACAACAGCCTTGATTGAATCAAACCAACTCAAGACAAAGCTCTCCGCTCTGTCTAACACCCAGGAAGCTGATCAGAAATTGCTGGAGAACATCAGCAAAATGATATCAGATGCTTCCAGTGTAATCTCAAAGTACTTGAACATATGATTGTATCAAACAATTTGTAGCCGAATGATTCATCGTCCTTGTAATTTTGTTCACCATAAACTTTACTTTCCATTTTCTCGTTTGACCTTGCGAGCAACTTTATACGATTCATTCGGCAACTCTAGCCAAACAATATTAGACTCAAATAG
The DNA here is from genome assembly GCA_947561735.1 of Cenchrus americanus. Classification (NCBI taxonomy): domain Eukaryota; kingdom Viridiplantae; phylum Streptophyta; class Magnoliopsida; order Poales; family Poaceae; genus Cenchrus; species Cenchrus americanus. The sequence goes on from OX387241.1 coordinate 195,054,726, forward strand.
CGATCCGACCGCAACCCGGCCGAATTTCAACCGGTCAAAACAAATATGACTCGGCTTGAATTCCAAACGACTCGACGACAATTCGGTTAAGGAAGTCTCTCCACCTCCCAAATTTCTCGGGATATGCACCACGATCTCCGGCCACGATCTCTTTGCCAGTCCCATAAATAAGAACCGCGGGTGCCCCTAGCCTTTCACCAAGTCTTCTCGCCTTCAAGACTTCGCCAATCTAAACTCCTCTTCTCTACTCCCAAAAGCTCGATGGCGAGCGGCGGTAACGGGCGCCGGGCCGGCGATGAGGCCGAAGGGAGCCGTGCCGGCGCTCGCCGGAGGTGGTGATCGTCAATTTCTTCACAGACCTTTTCTAGATTTCCTTTTGTTTCGACGACCTTCTTCGTGTTTCTAGGCTCATCTAGTGGAACTCCGCTCTCCGTGCCGGCCACAACTCCGGCCATGCCAGGCGACTCCTCGGGGTCGTCCAGCTATTCTCCCTCCCCCAGCTCGCGCTACAGTGATCGCGACGCCCACAGGTTCAAGGTGGAGCGCGATGAAACCCGGCGCGAGCTGGGAGACGTCTCCAAGAAGGCCGGAATCGCCGAGCTCGAATGGGAGCACCAGCGCAAGCAGCTGCTAGAGGCCATCGACGGTGAATCTTGTGATTTGTTTTAATCCAACTCAACTTTGAACTAACCGCCATTTGCCTCGTATTTGCTGCAGACCGCGACGCCGAGCTCAACCGGCCGAAGACGCCGGTGAAGAAGCCGGCGGACAAGGTGAACGTTCCGGAGACACGCCGAAGCTCGCCTTGGCGCGGTGGAAGACCGCGTCGACGAGGTGGCCCTCCACGTCGTTCGTCCGGGCACCACCCTAGGTCCGGCCGCCATGGCGACGCACATCGGCGTCGACTACTCCACGCGGCCGTGCGGCTTCCATGGTGACACTCTAGAGGACATCGATGATATCGAGATCATCCCGGGAGCGCCTTGACGGCCACGACGACGCCATTGCGACTCCATTCATCCCCGCTCCGTGCTAAATAGGCTCTTTGACTAGTTTGTACTAGGGATGTTTGGAATTTTGGCAATAAATAATGAAATTTTAATTCCTGCATTTGTGCTTTGCAATGATTTCCTTCGATTTATCATGTGAATCTTCTTGTTTTGAATGCATTCGGGAACTTTTATCCGAGCCGAATACGCACGAACTGTTGTTCCCTTGGCGTAGAATCCGCGGGAAAATCCTCATTTGGGAGCCATGAACACCTGTTCAACAAAAAACCCTTTGCATTCGGAGAAAAAACCTCGCCGTTTGGTATTCCCATTAATGTACGCCAACCGACTCATCACTCCCAATGCGCTCTCACAGCTAATAAAATAGCTCCCTTGGTGCTATTCAAATCCACTCTTAAAATAGTTTGGGTATCGGCCTCCACGTACAACTTGAAAGGCTTGTTCAATTGTGGAGGTACCAATACCGGCGGTTCCTTCATGTACTACTTGTTTTCATTGAAAGCCTTTTGTTGTTCATCACCCCATACAAACTTCGATCCTTCTTGATCCTCAACGGTGGAGAGAAAGGCAACACCGTTTGTGACAAATTTGAAATGAACCTTCTCACAAAATTGATCTTGCCAAGCGGTTGATTGCAATTCCTTGAGATTAGTTGGAGGAACGACTTCATCAATAGCTTTCATGCTTTTCTTGCCAACTTTTATTCCTCCCTCATGCACCAAAAATCCCAAGAACTCTCCCGCCTAAAACCCCAAATCCACACTTGTTCGGGTTCATCTTTAGTCCATGTTTTCGAGTGCACTCTAGAGTTTTCCTCACATCATTCAAGTGTAATTCATGATTCAAAGATTGTCACACCCAGTTTAAAGGCAAAACCAAATGCATTGATCACGTGTGTGCCGGGATCAAGTTACACACACGCTTAGACATAATGAATACCAAAAACGAAGCACACGAATAAAGAGTTATTACAAACCATAGTCTCAAACGCATCTTAAATAACGAGTTCTCGCAACGAACAAAATGCCTCGACGAGTACCGATGAAGACTACGCACACCTAGAACTCCCCGGAAATCTCCCGGAATATCTTCAAAGTTCTCCCCGGTCCGAGTAGCAAATCCGGGTATTGTAGATGCAAGAGAATAAACAAGCGTGAGCACATGACGTACTCGCAAGAGAGAACAACATAACATGCAAGGCCATATGGTGGATGGCTAAGGTTCAAGCGAGTTTAGCATTTTAGTGGATCAAGTTTTATTAGCAACCCGATTACTAAAGAGTGTAAGTTCATACCAACCCAATTAATAAGATATGAGCATCATAAATAAAGAATAAAACAACAATTAAGCATTAAAGTTCCATAATTTAGTCATGTTAGTGTCCGGCCGCTCTTGACCGTGAGCACGGCTAATCGATTAGTTTAACACTCGCAGAGGTTGTACATCTTTACCCACAAGCGGCGTAAAAGCTCCAAAGAACTTTAGACCCAACCATGCGGTGTTTGCAAGACACCATACCACACTTCCGAGGTGTGATTGCATAGGGACGCTACATGCCCTTTACAAAGGTTCCCTAGCAAGTTATGACCCACAAGGTCCGGATCGGTTAGCAAGGTATAAAGTCCCCTAGCGGTCGATACCCCACCATAAAAAGAATAACTCACCCAACCCCCCGCTAGAGCGAGTCTATACCCCACAATATCGTCGATCCCTTGTCCTTATCGGTAAGACCATCCCAAGCGAATGTTCCTAATTATTCAGCCAAGACCATTGCCCATTAGTTCTTGTGGTTGTACTTGTTTTCCCGGGTGGTTCTCCATGTTCCGATTAACATATTAAAGTGGTCTTGTAAAGTAAAGATCATAAACGGAACATAGAATAATAAAATTAGCCAAGTTTGATTAATACCAATTCCCGCTTGAGCATGTTAAGCAATAGCTACCACAAGATTAATTTGATAAACCCGGCATCAAGGTAAAGGTAGTAAAAGTCTAGGCATGATCCTTAATAGGTTCCCATCAAATTAATGCAAGCGGAAAACTAAAGACAAGTGGAATTAAATGCATGTTATGTAGGACAAGCGGGTATGCATCAAGGAATACTTGCCTTCAACAAAGCCTTGCTCGCTCAAACTCTTGCACGACTTGATCTTCAAATCCCTCGAACGAATCGCTCTCTATGGTCCACAATCATCACATACAAGCATACAATAAGAATAAATAAGAAACAAGTCACCAAACGGATCAAACAGATCTAAACGGTAGCATAAAACTAATCTACGCTTCGGGACGAACGCGTGGACATAAAGAACGCTAAAATCGGAGCTAAACGACTAAGTTATGGCTTAGGGAAGGTGTAGGGACTAAACTCGTAAAGATTTGAAAAGATTCGGGCTAAAATAAAGAAAAAGGACTAAACGGTAAGAAAACTTCTAAGGTGGAAGGGTATATACGTGAATATCGAGAAAACTTGGGGGGGTTTTACGCAAACTACGGCGGCCGGCGGGGGTTTTGACCTAGTTGACCGGGTCGGGTTGATTTAGATCCGTTGGATCCGGATCTAACGGCCGTGGTGGCCGCGGGTTAGGTGATGGCGGCGGGGTTAGATCCGAGACGCCGGATCTTGATCCAACGGCACGAACGCGCGCGAGCGGCGAGACGACGGCGAGCGAAGGCCAACGGCGGCGGCCGGCGGTGAGCGGCGGCGGGACTTGCCGGTGACCCCAATCCAGGGCTCGGGGCACGGTTTGATGCGCGAAGGCATCTACGGGCGGCGCGTGAGTCGGCGAAGCGACTACGGGCGGCGGCGGCCGACGGAGACGCGGCAGCCGCGGGCTCGCATCACGGCGGCCGGCGGCTCGGTAAGGCGGCGAAGACCGGCGACGGCTCCAAGGTGCTACGGTCCGCGAACTAGACGACGAGCGACACCGACGTGCTGCTCACCTCCCCGGCGCGGCTACGAAGCGACTCCTCGGCGGCGGGAAGACGATGACGGCGCGGAATCGAAGGCGGCGGCATTAGGGTTTCGGCGAGGGCGCGACGCAAGAGGCGGCGGGCGGCGGGCGTCTCGGGTAGGCGGTCCGCAGGCGGCGGCGGCGCCTTAAATAGCCCGGGCGGGGCTCCTTGGCGTGCGGGCCACGCGGAGGACGCGTGAGCGAGGACGGACTCGGTGGCGGCGTCGCGAGCGAGTCCGGTCGGGGACGAGCTAGAGCTCGGGGATGACACGGGGGTCCCACGGGTCGGCCGACCGCGGGCGGAGGCGGGGAAAGCGGGGCCGGCGGCGGTGGTTAGCGGGGCCAAGTGGGCCACGAAGCGGTCCGGGCGTTGCACGGGTGGAAGCGGCAAGGCGGGGCCGGCGAGCGCGGCTCTTGGGCCTACGGTTGCTTGGGGCTCGCCGACGGAGCGGGGCCGCGCGGCGGTGGGCGGATGGGGGAGAGGGTAGGGGTTTTAGGAATTTTGGTTTTGGGTTTGAAAAGGATTCAAACAATGGAATTCAAATTTGAATTTGAATTCCAGCAACCAAAAATAATGCTCCAGCATGAATGCAACAATTAATTCCTATATTTCATTAACTTTATTTTAGAAAAGTTTTAAATGCCTAAAAGCAAATAAAGCAAACCTTATATTCCTTAAGCAAATAAAGGGGTTTCTAGCAAATTTTAATAAAGCCAAATTTTAGTAAAATTAGGGTGTTACGGATCCTACCCCCCTCAAGAAGAATCTCGTCCTAGAGATTCGGACGGTTGGGAAAAAGATGCGGGAAACTCGCTTTAAGCTCATCCTCTCTTTCCCATGTTGCCTCATCCTCTCGCATGATTACTCCACCGTACTTTGCACATCTTGATCACACTATTCCCGGTGACCCTTGTCATAGTTTCCAATATCCGAATATGGTATTCAACAATAGTGAGATTCTCTTTAACGTTTAGATCATCCAAGGGTAACGGCTCCTTATCATGAGGACCAAAACCCTTCTTCAACTGAGAGATATGGAATACATCATGCACATCAGCTAGCTAGACTGGCAACTCCAACCTGTAAGCCACTTCTCCCACTCTCTCAAGGATCTTAAAAGGTCTAATAAACTAAGGTGACAACTTTCCTTTAACTCTGAATCGATGCAAACCTCTGATAGGTGATACCTTTAAGTACACGTAGTCACCTTCCTGAAAGACCACATCCCTTCGTTTACCATCTGCATAACTTTTCTGTCTAGACTGAGCAATCCTCGCATTCTCTCCGATGATCCGAAATTGTTTCTCTCGCTTCTCCGATGATGTCTCGCCCCAAATAATCGCCTTTGGCTCGTCTCACTCCGGTATAACGGAGTTCTACACTTCCTTCCATACAAGGCCTCAAAGGGTGACATTTTGAGACCGGCTTGGTAGCCGTTGTTATAAGAGCACTCGCCGTATGGCAAACTCTTATCCCAACTACCACCATGCTTAAGTGCACATTCTCTTGGCATGTCTTCTAGGATCCGATTGGTTCTCTCTCGTCCGTCCATCCGTCCGTGGATGATAAGCCGAGCTGAAATTTAACTTAGTATCCAGGGGACTCATGCAACTTCCCCCCGTAAACGAGAAGTGAACCGAGTACCTCTCCGTCGACACGATCTTCTTCGGTACACCATGCAAACACACAATCCTGGACATGTATAGTTCTGCCAACTTAGCTCCTGTGTACGTAGTTTTCACCAGAATGAAGTGAGCTACTTTGGTCAGACGATCCACAATGACCCAAATCAAATCATAACCATCTCGGGTTCGGGGTAAACCCACTATGAAGTCCATTCCGATCTCTTCCCACTTCCACTCATGCACCTTCAATGGTTGAAGCAAACCAGCGGGTCTCTCGATGTTCGGCCTTAACTCGGTGGCAAGTGTCACACAAAGCCACATGTGCGGCCACATCTCTCTTCATACCGTACCACCAATACCTGCGCTTGAGATCCTCGTACATCTTAGTACTTGCCGATGGATAGAGTAAGCCGAGTCGTGAGCTTCTCTCAAGATAGTCGCTCCGAGATCTCCTTTCTCCGGTACACACAACCGGTTCTTAAACCACACGGTTCCTTGCTCATCTTCTCGGGCTTCTCCCCGTTGCATACTCTCCTTGGTTTTCTCGTATTCCAGCATCCTCTAGCCGCCATTTACGTATCTCCCTGCTCTAGAGTGGACCGCACTTCCAAAGTCACTCCCTCTCGCATGTTGAAACGACCCGGATTTCCGCAAACGGAATCCCGAATCTTAGCACCTCGGTGGTAGTCCCGGGGAGGCTACCACGCGCAATCCCCGTCTCGGCCGATTCCAAAATCCATACGTAAAAGTAAAAACAAAGAATAGAGTGCAATAATTATTTTATTACATTAATTAGAGTACATCTCTTCGGCACATGCGGTACAAGTCCATCGGGACCGAATCAAACATAAACAAATCGTCTAGCGGCGGCTCCATGAAAGCACGGGAAACTCCATATCCGCAGCGGCTCAAGTGTAGGAAGAGCTCGGTCCACCCGGCCCACCGTCGTTGTCGAAGTCGTAGTCCGGCTGCGCGTCGAGTCACCAAGGTCTACCCGATAAGCGGGTAGGTCATGTCAGCTTCCCAACAAAGAGGCAAAAGCGGTGTATAATCTACTATGCATGAGGTAAACCTAATCTGGCTGCAGAAGGCTTAAGCAAAACAAAGAAGGTGCAACATTCAAGGTAAGCGAGTAGCAAGGAGGTCCACACCTCGGGGAAGCCTTCGCTTCCGAGGTCCACACCTCAGGGGTCCACACCCCGCTCAAGGAACACCACACCAAAGCACCGGATCTCAACCACGATCCAGAACCCAACTCTCATCTGCGATGTGGGGCCCACCGGCTCCTATCCCCACATCTCAACGGCCGAAGCCGGGCTCACACACTCGGGGGAGAGAAGAAGCACGGGAGAAGTGTATCTAGTCGGGTGAGAGATCGAAAGACCGTCCATAACCGGTGGACACGGACTATAGCTATAGGTTTAACACTCCGCGAGAGGTTGTACAACCGTACCCGCCCGAATAGGTCCGGAACCGGCCGTCACCGTGTCCGACCCTACCATACGGGCCGAAGCCCAAGTAAGTGGATAGTACCCTTCGCATCTCCGAGCACCGGCCCCAGCCTCCGCGGCAGAGCTCATACTACCCGCGAGAGGTCCCTCGAAGCTGTGGAACCCTTCCCTGGCCTCGCCAGGGCAAAGTCTACTAAGGAGGGACAGACCACTCCCGACACGATCACACCGATCCTCCTACAGGAGGGGTGCTATCCACTACAAGTCTCACCCCGCACCCCCGCCCAATACAAGGCGGGCGGTCTGTACGAAAGTAGTCATTCGAAACAAGGTCAACTGACGATCGGTCCTTAAGGGGCCGAGAGCGAGCACTCAACATCTCCATCCCACACGACACGACCCTCGGGTAAGAGGCCAGATCGCATCTTCCCTCGGCAGCCGTTCACAAGTAACCAGCGGCTCGCTCCCGCCAAAACACAGCAGGGGAACACAACCCAGAACACACGCTAGAATCACACCGAGATACCCTCATCTCGGCTCAAACCCAGAGCACCATCCATAATCAAGCAACAAAAGTATGGATAGTTGAAGTATGGGACTAGCTAGGGGTCTGTAGCTAGTCCCGCAGGTAGAAGCACAAGGAACAGGATATAATAAACATCAAGGCATGGCTAGTAAACAGGTTATGCAATTCATCAGAACAATGCATTAAAGTAAAGCACTAGCAGCTAAATATCAACATAGGATCTATATGGTTGGGAGTGACATGACACCTTCCGTGCCGTTGAAGCGCTCGTCGTCCGGTGCAGTGTACTCGGGGTCCTCCACGTCCTCCCCGGTCGAAGCTCGGGTCCGCGGCACGAGATTCGACGCGAAAATATAATTACGGTGCACATCTAAGCAATAACTCCAACCGAAATCCAATTTAGAAGAACCAAAAGCTCCCAAACTACCTACAATCAGCAAGGTTTTGCAAATACGGATTTATAGAAATTAGTTTTGTATTTTTCGGAGCTCTCTAGAATTTATTACTAATTTTTAAAGGTCTAAAACATTTTCCGGAAGAATAAAACGAGAAAAGATAAGGGGTTTTCCGGCTCTATGGGCCGAAAATGGGCCGGAAGGCTTTACGGGGCTGAATTCGGCCCCTTGGGTTCGGTTCAACGGGCCCGGGCGGGGGAAGTCCGGGAAAACCCCCCCCCCCCGGTTTCTCGGGGCGCGGCCTTTCTTTGCTAGATGGGCTCACTTATTCGAACGCCGGCCTCTTAGCCCGACAGCCCGACGGCTCAAATGGCCCGGCCTAGCGCGGATGGCCCAACGGCCCGGCGGCCTTTCTCCCTTCCGCGCCCCGGGAACACGGGGTCACGTCCTCCTCTTTCCCGGCGGTCGCCGTGCTCGGCGACGCCCTCGCCGGCGCGCGCATCGGCGGCGGCGCTTCGGGCCGGAAGCCCGGACTCGGCGCCGGGGTGCGCCTCGGCCTCACCACTCCCCTCCGGTGCTCGCGCACGCCCGCGCGGCTCGAAGGCCGGCTAGCGGCCTACCCGTCACGGCGCGCGGCGCGGCGTCGCCGCCCGGCGCTCGCGTCTCCCCCGCACGGCGGAACCCCGGGCGCGCCGGGGTGCGGCCGGTAGGATTCCCCGGTGCACGCTCACACACGCATGACCCACTCCCACACACGGAACTAGGCGTGGAACGTCCACACACGGTGTTCCACGGGCGGCGGGGCCACGGCCACGCGCGCGGCGGGGTGCGGCCGGCCGGCGCCCGCGCCCACCTTCTCCCCGCAACAACAACCTACGGCTCAAAGGCCGGATTCACGCGCGGTTCAATACACGGCGCAAAGGACACGCTTGACCCCCGGCCGGCGGCGCGTCACGCGCTCGGCGCGGCGCACGACGGCGCGGCGCACAGCGACGCGGCGCGACACGGGGTGATTTCCCCAGCCCACCTGCAATTGCGCCAAGAAGCACCACAGAGACGGCAACAGCTCTGGGTCATCACGGCTTGGGGTAGCCCTGACCCCAGGCTGCCGCTGCACAGCGCAACACGGCGCGACGCGGCGTCACCCTTGGGGAGGCGGCGCGCGCGCACGCACGAACGGAGGCGGCTCGAAGGCACGCACACGGGCATCACGGCTAGGGCGACCGGCGCACGGTGAAGAGACGGTGACCACGGTGCTCACCGTGGGTCGACGGTGAAGGCGTAGCGAGCTTGGCGGTGCGGCGTCGGCGTCGGTGTCCACGGCGTGCTCCGGTCCGGCTTCACCTCAATCACGAACGGCGCTTCCCCCCTTGAACACGAACGGCGCCTCCCCCCTCGTCCGGCTCGCGGCCGACGCGCCGGCGCGCGGCGCGCGTCGCACTCCCCCGCCTTGCCTCCTCTCCCCCGGCTCCCCCTTCTTCTTCCTCCCCCGGTGGCGGCTCTGGATTGGGGGCAAAAACCCCAATGCGGGTAGTTGGCTCGGCCCTTCTCCCTTCCCCCCCCTTTTGAATCCACGCCGCGGGCTTTGGACGGGAATAGACCACCGTGCCCTCGGCCCGCCGCCGCCTCGGGCCAGGTGGTGGCCGCGGCTAAGGCTCGCCCCCGCCTCGGATCCTTGGGGAATAGGGGCGGCGGGGTCTTTTCCCTTTTCCCGCGGTCGCACCCGGGTCCGCGTGCACACGCCGGCCTTGGCGTGCGCGCCGGCCGGTCGGCTCGGCCGCGCGCGCCACCCCGCGCGGGCCGGCGCGGCTGGACCGGCGGCGCGGCCGCCTGGCTCTGGCTGGTTTGGTCAAGGCGCTGAGGTAAGGGAAAGGATAAGTGCTGGCGAGCGGGGTCCACACGGCAGCGAGGGAGAAGAGGGAAGAAGTGCGGCTGACCGGCGGGGCCCGCTGGTCGGCGGGTGCAAGGGGGGTGAGGGGCAGCTGCGGTGTGGGCTGGTTTTGGGCCAGATCAGGCCGTGGGCTAGGCTGGAGCAGTGCGAGAAATGGGAGAAAACGGCCCACTGCTCTTAGATGCTCTTCCCTTTTAGACAATTGAGTTTGAGTAAGGGTTTGAGAAAGGGGGTTTGAATTTGAATCCCAAACAAATTCAAACTTCACACAAGAGAACTCCAAATAAACCAAGGAAAACCCAACTCACTTGTTATACCATATTTTAAATATAATTTTTATAATTAGGGTATATTAGTGGAGAAGTTGGTGAGTGGCTAGCAATTTGGCTAAAAAATTTGATAGCACCCAAATGCAAGCAAAAAGTTTTAAATTTTCGCAAAATTCACACACCTAGATTCCCGGGTTGTTACATTCTCCCCCACCACCGAGAATCTCGTCCTCGAGATTTAGTCCTCGACCTCCCCCGTGAACAAGTGAGGGTACTCCTTCCCGAGATCGGCTTCCTTCTCCCATGTTGCCTCTCGCTCGGTATGGTTGCTCCACAACACTTTACGAAGGGAATGGTAGTTCTCCTTGTTTCCTTGACGGCTTCCGTCCAAGATTTTCTCGGGATATTCTCGTATACTCTAGGTTGTCTTGCAAATCAAGCAACTCCATGGGCACTTGCTTTGCCTCCACCGCCTTCTCACTCTTCTTCGACTGTGACACGTGAAACACCGGGTGAACTCCCGCCATTGTCTCGGGTAGTGCAAGGCGGTAGGCCAAACTTCCAATCCTTCGGGTGATAGGGTACGGTCCCACGTACCTCGGTGCAAGCTTTCCTTTCACCAAGAACCTCTTAGTTCCACGGAGCGGTGAGACTTTCAAGTACACTCTGTCGCCAACTGCAAAGGTCAACTCTCTCCTTCTCTTGTCGGCATAGCTCTTCTGACGACTTTGAGCGATTCTCAGGTTCTCTCGAACTTTCTCAACCTTCTCCTCTGCTTCCTTAATGATTGCTGGTCCGAACAGAGCTCGCTCTCCAACCTCTGACCAAGCTAGCGGGGTCCTGCACTTCCGACCGTAAAGTGCCTCAAAGGGTGCCATCCGGAGACTTGCTTGAAAGCCTGTTGTTGTACGAGAACTCGCGAACGGCAACCGCTCTCCCAATCGGTACCATGGGTGAGTGCACAAGCTCGTAGCATGTCCTCCAGACCTCGGTTGACTCTCTCCGTCCGCCCGTCGGTCCGTGGGTGAAAAGCCGTGGCCGTAGCCGAGAGTGGTGCCCATAAGCTTGTGGAAACTCTGCCAAAACTTGGAGACAAACCGTGACCCTCGATCGGACACGATACTTCGGGTGCCCCCGTGTAGCTCGAGTATGTGTTCTACGAACGACTCGCTAACTTCTCGGTAGCATACCCGGTCTTCACCGGCACAAAGTGAGCCACTTTAGTCGGCTCGTCCACGATGACCCAAACCGAGTCGTTTCCCTTTGGTGTTCTAGGGAGTCCTACCACAAAGTCCATGGAGATGTCCTCCCACTTCCACACTTTGGGATATCCAACGGCTTCAACAAACCGGCGGGTTTCGATGTTCAATCTTTACTCTCGCTACGGGTGTGTCGCAACAGGCCACGTAGTGTGCTATGTCCTTCTTCATATCCTTCCACCGCATCCGACCTTCGGTCTCTCGTACATCTTGGTGCTTTGCTGGGTGAATCGAGTACCTCGAGTCGTGAGCTTCTCTCATGATTTGATCTCGAAGTGTCTTGTCTTGTGGTACACGGATCCGTTCTTTCAACCACACGGCCCTCTGTTCATCAACCCGATAATCCTCTCGCTTTGCCTTGCTTCATTAGTTCTCGCGACACTTTGATTTCTCGCACACTCTTTTACGGGGCGTACGGATTCGCTCCTCCAGGTCATAGGTCACTTGCATCGCGTTGACTTGGCCTTGATCTACAATCTCGATTCTCGGCTTCTCTAGCTCTTCATGCAAAGCGAGTTGCTCTTCCTTTATCATGAGGTTGTTACGGTATGTTTTCCGGCTCGGTGCATCCGCCACGACGTTAGCTTTGCCTCGGGTGGTAGTTGATCTCGACGTCGTAGTCCTTGATCAGCTCTAACCACCGTCTCCGCCTCATGTTCAGCCTCGGTCCGTGTAAAGAAGTACTTCGGCTCTTGTGGTCGGAAAACAGCTCACACTTGTTCCCTATCGGGTAGTGTCTCCGCATTTTGAGCGCATGCACAACGGTACTCGCCAACTCCAAGTCGTGTGTCGGGTAGTTCTCCTCGTGTTTCTTCACTGTCCGGAAGCATAAGCCACAACTTTCCCTTCTCGCATCGAGACACAACCAAGTCCTTGCTTCGAAGCGTCACGGTAGACCACAAAGTCTTTCTTGATGTCCGGCAAGGTAAGCACCGGGGCCGTGGTGAGTCTCTTTTTCGGCTCTTGAAAGCTCTTCTCACACGCTTCGACCACTCGAACTTCGTGTTGTTCTTGAGCAACTCTGTCATTGGCTTTGCGATCTTGGAAAAGTTCTCAATAAACCTCCGGTAGTAACCCGCCAACCCAAGGAAACTCCCCGACATCCGTCACGTTTAACGGTTGCTCCCACTTGGTCACCGACTCAACCTTGGACGGATCCACGGCTATCCCCTCTCCGCCGACAACACGTGTCCCAAGAACGCGACCTTCTCCATCCGGAACTCGCACTTGCCGAACTTGGCGTACGGTTCTCGCCGCCTCGGCCTCTCTAGCACAACCCTCGGGTGCTCCTCGTGCTCCTCGGTGGTCTCGGAGTAGATCGGGATATCATCGATAAACACCACTACAAATCGTCCAACTCTTCCATGAAGACCTTGTTCATCAAGTTCATGAAGTAAGCAGCGGGGCGTTGGTCGGTCCAAAAGAAACCACCACGAACTCGTACAAACCGTAGCGTGTGGTGAAGGTCGTCTTGGGTATGTCCCTGCTCTCGGATCTTCATCTCGGTGGTAGCCTCGACCTCAAGTCGATCTTGGAGAAGAACCTTGCCTTCTTGAGTCTATCCAGCAAATCCTCGATTCTGGGTAGTGGGTACTTGTTCTTGATTGTCATTGAGTTGAGCGTGCGGTAGTCAATGCACATCCTCTTTGTACCGTCTTTCTTCTCCATAAAGAGCACTGGTGAACCCCACGGTGAGGCACTCGGCCGAACAAACCCTTGCTCGAGCAACTTCTTGAGTTGTTTCTTCAACTCGTCCAGCTCGTCGGACGACATCCTGTACGGACTCTTTGCAACGGGCCCCGCTCCCCGGCATCGGCTCAATCACGAACTCCACGTCTCGGTCCCGGGGGTAACTCCGTAAGCTCCTTCCGGGAACACGTCCGAAACTCACGGACCACCGGGATCTCTTCAATTTCTTTCCCACTCATGTTGCACATCATCGTAGCAACCTTCGGACTCGCGGCTCGATCCGTACTTGTTGTCCCGCCGGGGGTGTTCAAGCCGTATCACTCGGGGGTTGCAAGAAACTATCCCGTTGTGCTTTGCCAACCAATCCACCCCTAAGATCACGTCTATCCCGAAGACTCCAAAACCGTCAAGTCTGCCGTGAACGGTAGCCCCTCAAACACCATCCTCACTCCCCTGCACTCTAACGTACTCCTCTTCTCTCCTAGCGGAGAGCTAGTCAAGATAGGCCTTGGTCGAGGCTTAGTTGGTAAAGACCTTTCTTTAGCAAACTTGGTAGAAATATACGAAAACCGGGCTCCGGTATCGAACAAAACAATGAGCCAAAACCGAGTCAACAAGGAACTCACCAAGTGTGACGTCGGGGTGCGCCCCGCCCTGCATCCTCGGCGGTGAGGTGGTTTAGACGGCCTCGAGTAGCCGGCGGGCCGAGCCGACCTCTCGCCGTGTACGAGGTGGCCGTCCTCCCGGTGCCGGTGGCTTGGCCGGGGTCCGGAACCGAGTGCCGCGGCTCGACTCCCCCCGGTGGTACCTGGCCGGGGACACTCAAACGACTTATGCCCCACCCGACGGCGGTTGAAGCACGTCACCTTGGATCCGTCCGCCGCCCGCGGTGGTGGCCTCGGCTTCCGGTACCGTTCGGCCTCCACTCCCACCCGGGTGGGTCCCGCTATGTGGCCGAGACCGGGAGGCGTGGTGCCTCTCGCCGAGTCCGGTGGCCCCGTGCGTAGCCCTCGTCCTCTCGCCTCCGGGGTGGACCCGAGCGCCCGCCCGGTCGGTGCGCTTGGACTTGCTCCCTCGTACCTCCATGTACTCCAACCTGGACCTCTCCACTATCAGTGCCTTGTCGATTATAGAGCGAAGTGTCGGGCGCTCGTGCGCGGACAAGTGGTGTGCCATCCCCTTGTGCGGCCCCTTCCCCGAACCGGTACACCTTCTTCTTTTCTCGTGTCGGTGTCGTCGGGCGCGTACCTCATCGGCCTCCTCGGTAACGGTTGGCGTACTCCCCGTACCGACATGTTTCCCATCTTGAGGTGCCTGAACTCGTCAGCCTTTCTGTCCATCACTGCGTCTGGGATGTGGTGGCTCCGGAAGGCCTCCACGAACTCGTCCCACCCGATGTGTAACGGGTCCCGGTGCGAGTCACAGTAGCTGTCCCACCACGCACTGGCCGTGCCAACCGCGTCGGTGCGCGGCCACGCACACACTCCTCCCTCCGTAAGCTCGGTCAGCTCCAGCTTCTTCTCGATCTCACGCAACCAGTTATCCGCATCCATCGGGTCCGCTGAGTGGTCAAAGGTAGGCGGGCGCGCCTTGTTGAAGTTTTCAACCTTCTTCCGGAAGCCCTCCGGTGCGTTGCGGTTCGGCCCCTAGGGTTGTTGTGGTTGTTGTTCCGGGCTAGCATCCGAGTGATCGTCCGCATCGGTCGTGTTTGCACCGCCATCACGTCGGCCAAGTTCGGGGGAGGTGGCGGTGGTGGCACCTCGTGTCCCCGAGCCCGGTCCGCTCCTCCCTCCGGGCCGGGGTACCGCTCGTGCTCGAGCTCCTCGCTCCCGAGCTCCCTCGCCGTCGCGCGCGGCTCCTCGACCGCCGACTCGGCCTCCTCGGCCTCCGCGGAGCCTGCCTCGTGGTGCGAGACCTCCACGACGTCCACGGCCTCTCGCTCCCGCCCGGGTTAGGGGCATCCTCCCCTCCGTCGTCCCCGGCGACCTCCTCGAAACGGGCCAGAGTCGCCCGACCTCCTTGCTCCCGACATCCGTTCCGGCTTGCAATAGTTAGTAGTGGTAGGGAGAATGTATTTAATCAGGTTATTAACTATAATGGAGTAATCCCGCTAGCAACCACGAAATTTCGGACGGACATTAAGAAGCATGAAATCCGAATGAAACCATGAAGATCCATGTCACTCAATCAATGCCACCATACAAAAGGGGTGCACCTCGAGGTTTACTCCTACAACCTTCGAGGGTACACGGCAACACATCCTCGCTAACGCATGGTACAACATGGGGTAGCTACTACGAGCATGTCACATGAACGGTAGCATTACATCTAACTCACTACATCTACCCCGAATCGCTACAAGATCCCTACTCCCATCACCGGATACTCGAGGTGCCTCGGAGCCGGTGTCTGTGGAACGAGTAGAACGGTGGTGAGTGGACTCCGGGTACCCCCGCACCCCGATCGCCGGTCCCCCGTAGTAGTCACAAGTATCTCGCGAGCACGATCCATCTCCGCCGTGTCCTCGCGAACCACTCGGGTACGGCCGCACTCGTGGTAGGAGTGTCGGGGGAAGCTCGAAAGTCTCCATCCTCGGTCCCGGGCCTCTTCTTAGGTGGTAGCCGTGCGGAAAGCGCCTCCGGCTCGGCCGGCCTCCGCGGTCGGAACGCTCCCGAGCCGCGCGGGTCCTCGTCTCGCTCGGTCCCTCTCCTCGTAGACCGGTCCTCCCCAGTGTAACACATGTGGTGGTAGTTGTGTCGGCTCGCCTCCCCGTAGGTCCCACACCTTGACCTCCGGTAGTCGACTCGCTGCGGCTCCGATCGACTCCACCGGTCCCGAGCCTCTCGCGCCGGCCTCACTCGATCCTCTCGCGCGGCCTCCACCGAAGCCCGGTGAGCCTCCCGCTCTCGCCCTCAACCGTGCCTCCAAAGTGGCAATCCTCCGGAGTCTCTCTCTCGTGCCGGCCGCGGCCGCCGCGTCCCAAGCTCGCACTAGCTCTCCATTCCTCTCATGCGCCGCCTCCAGCTCGTCCAGTAAGTCCTCTCTGTCCTCCTCCAAGTCCCGAACCTGCCGCAGGGCAACGTCACACCTCCACCGAAGGTACAGTGTCTCTCCGTCCGCCCAGAACAGTGCCTGGTCCTGAGCCAGGATGCACCGCCTGGCCGCGAGCATCGCCCGGTCCTCCCCGTCCACTGGAGTCACCTCCCGGTACCGTGCTCGGTCACTCGAGTCCCGGCCGACCGTGGTCGAAGATCTCTGCCGAAGTACCCCGAACGGTGTGTCCTTCGGCCTCTCTCTCGAGCGAGGGTCACAAGCCTTCTTGAGAGCCCCGCGTGCACCGGTCCGGTGCGCCTCCGTGACCGAGCTCTCGAAGCGCACACCACTACCTCCTCAAACTCTGGCACCCGCGGGTCCGCTGGTACCGTGACGGTCAGGTACGTGGGAGTCTGCTCCAAGTGCCCCATGGCCCTCCCCCTGTAGCTGACACCGTCGGTCTCCACTCCCCGCCGCCTCCGTGCACTCCCTCAGCAGGTGGCAGAAGCCTCCGTAGCTCTTGCCGTCCGACTCCAAGGTAACCCACGTCGTTTCCGCCATCTGCACAACGTTGTTAGAGCGTAGTTAGTAAGGCGCTTAGTAAAAGTTAATCAAGGTAATGCATATATATAAGTTTTGTTATATACATACGGAAGCCAAGGAGTTTATATAAAGTTTCAAGGTTCGAAACGGCTTCCTATGCTATCGACCATTCCCCGGGGCTCGTCCTACGGTCAAGCATGGCTCGGTACCAACCGAAACGACCCGGATTTCCGCAAACGGAATCCCGAATCTTAGCACCTCGGTGGTAGTCCCGGGAGGCTACCACGCGCAATCCCCCGTCTCGCCGATTCCAAAATCCATACGTAAAAGTAAAAACAAAGAATAGAGTGCAATAATTATTTTATTACATTAATTAGAGTACATCTCTTCGGCACATGCCGGTACAAGTCCATCGGACTCGAATCAAACAAAAACAAATCGTCTAGCAAGTGGCTCCATGAAAGCGCGGGAAACTCCATATCCGCGGGCGGCTCAAGTGTAGGAAGAGCTCGGTCCACCCGTACCGTCGTTGTCGAAGTCGTAGTCCGGCTCGCGTCGAGTCACCAAGGTCTACCCGATAAGCGGGTAGGTCATGTCGCCTTCCCAACAAAGAGGCAAAAGCGGTGTATAATCTACTATGCATGAGGTAAACCTAATCGGCCGTAGAAGGCTTAAGCAAAACGAAGGTGCAACATTCAAGGTAAGCGAGTAGCAAGGAGGTCCACACCTCGGGGAAGCCTTCGCTTCCGAGGTCCACACCTCGGGGTCCACACCCCGCTCAAGGAACACCACACCAAAGCACCGGATCTCAACCACGATCCGTAACCCAACTCTCATCCGCGATGTGGGGCCCACCGGCTCCTATCCCCACATCTCAACGGCCGAAGCCGGGCTCACACACTCGGGGGAGAGAAGAAGCACAGGAGAAGTGTATCTAGTCGGGTGAGAGATCGAAAGACCGTCCCATAACCAAGGGACACGGACTATAGCTATAGGTTTAACACTCGCGGAGGTTGTACAACCGTACCCGCCCGAATAGGTCCGAACCGGCCGTCACCGTGTCCGACCCTACCATACGGGCCGAAGCCCAAGTAAGTGGATAGTACCCTTCTGCATCTCCGAGCCCGGCCCGGCCTCCGCGGCGAGCTCATACTACCCGCGAGAGGTCCCTCGAAGCCGTGGAACCCTTCCCCCGGCCTCGCCAGGGCAAAGTCTACTAAGGAGGGACGGACCACTCCCGACACGATCACACCGATCCTCCTACAGGAGGGGTGCTATCCACTACAAGTCTCACCCCGCACCCCCGCCCAATACAAGGCGGGCGGTCTGTACGAAAGTAGTCATTCGAAACAAGGTCAACTGACGGTCGGTCCTTAAGGGGCCGAGAGCGAGCACTCAACATCTCCATCCCACACGACACGACCCTCGGGTAAGAGGCCGCATCGCATCTTCCCTCGGCGCCGTTCACAAGTAACCGGCGGCTCGCTCCCGCCAAAACACAAGCAAGGGGGGACACAACCCGGAACACACGCTAGAATCACACCGAGATACCCACATCTCGGTTCAAACCCCGCAGCACCATCCATAATCAAGCAACAAAAGTATGGATAGTTGAAGTATGGGACTAGCTAGGGGTCTGTAGCTAGTCCCGCAGGTAGAAGAACAAGGAACAGGATATAATAAACATCAAGGCATGGCTAGTAAACAGGTTATGCAATTCATCAGAACAATGCATAAAAGTAAAGCACTAGCAGCTAAATATCAACATAGGATCTATATGGTTGGGAGTGACATGACACCTTCTGTGCCGTTGAAGCGCCGCCGTCCGGTGCGGTGTACTCGGGGTCCTCCACGTCCTCCCGGTCGAAGCTCGGGTCCGCGGCACGAGATTCGACGCGAAAATATAATTACGGTGCACATCTAAGCAATAACTCCAACCGAAATCCAATTTAGAAGAACCAAAAGCTCCCAAACTACCTACAATCGGCAAGGTTTTGCAAATACGGATTTATAGAAATTAGTTTTGTATTTTTCGGAGCTCTCTAGAATTTATTACTAATTTTTAAAGGTCTAAAACATTTTCCGAAAGAATAAAACAGAAAAGATAAGGGGTTTTCCGGCTCTATGGGCCGAAAATGGGCCGGAAGGCTTTCGGGGCCGAATTCGGCCCCTTGGGTTCGGTTCAACGGGCCCGGGCGGGGGAAGTCCGGAAACCCCCCCCCCCGGTTTTCCGGGCGCGGCCTTTCTTTGCTAGATGGGCTCACTTATTCGAACGCCGGCCTCTTAGCCCGACAGGCTCGACGGCTCAAATGGCCCGGGCCTAGCGCGGATGGCCCAACGGCCCGGCGGCCTTTCTCCCTTCCGCGGCCCCGGGAACACAGGGTCACGTCCTCCTCTTTCCCGGCGGTCGCCGTGCCCGGCGACGCCCTCGCCGCGCGCGCGCATCGGCGGCGGCGCTTCGGCCGGAAGCTCCGGACTCGGCGCCGGGGTGCGCCTCGGCCTCACCACTCCCCTCTCGGTGCTCACGCACGCCCGCGCGGCTCGAAGGCCGGCTAGCGCCTACCCGTCACGGCGCGCGGCGCGACGTCGCCGCCCGGCGCTCGCGTCTCCCCGCACGGCGGAACCCCGGGCGCGGCGGGGTGCGGCCGGTAGGATTCCCCGGTGCACGCTCACCCGCATGACCCACTCCCACACACGGAACTAGGCGTGGAACGTCCACACACGGTGTTCCACGGGCGGCGGGGCCACGGCCACGCGCGCCGGGGGTGCGGGCCGGCCGGCGCCCGCGCCCACCTTCTCCCCCGCAACAACAACCTACGGCTCAAAGGCCGGATTCACGCCGGTTCAATACACGGCGCAAAGGACACGCTTGACCCCCGGCCGGCGGCGCGTCACGCGCTCGGCGCGGCGCACGACGGCGCGGCGCACATCGACGCGGCGCGACACGGGGTGATTTCCCCAGCCCACCTGCAATTGCGCCAAGAAGCACCACAGAGACGGCAACAGCCTGCGGGTCATCACGGCTTGGGGTAGCCCTGACCCCAGGCTGCCGCTGCACAGCGCAACACGGCGCGACGCGGCGTCACCCATGGGGAGGCGGCGGCGCGCACGCACGAACGGAGGCGGCTCGAAGGCACGCACACAGGGCATCACGGCTAGGGCGACCGCGCACGGTGAAGAGACAGGTGACCACGGTGCTCACCGTGGGTCGACGGTGAAGGCGTAGCGAGCTTGGCGGTGCGGCGTCGGCGTCGGTGTCCACGGCGTGCTCGGTCCCGGCTTCACCTCAATCACGAACGGCGCTTCCCCCTTGAACACGAACGGCGCCTCCCCCTCGTCCGGCTCCGCAGCCGACGCGCGGCGGCGGCGCGCGTCGCACTCCCCGCCTTGCCTCCTCTCCCCCGGCTCCCCCCTTCTTCTTCCTCCCCCCGTGGCGGCTCCGGATTGGGGGCAAAAACCCCAATGCGGGTGGTTGGCTCGGCTCTACTCCTTCCCCCCCCCCTTTGAATCCACGCCGCGGGCTTCGGACGGGAATGGTCCACCGTGCCCTCGGCCCGCCGCCGCCTCGGGCGGTGGTGGCCGCGGCTAAGGCTCGCCCCGCCTCGGATCCTTGGGGAATAGGGGCGGCGGGGTCTTTTCCCTTTTCCCCGCGGTCGCACCCGGGTCCGCGTGCACACGCCGGCCTTGGCGTGCGCGCCCGGCCGGTCGGCTCGCCGCGCGCGCCACCCCGCGCGCGGCCGGCGCGGGCCGGGACCGGCGCGCGGCCGCCCGGCTCGGCCGGTTTGGTCAAGGCGCCGAGGTAAGGGAAAGGATAAGTGCCGGCGAGCGGGGTCCACACGGCGCCGAGGGAGAAGAGGGAAGAAGTGCGGCCGACGGCGGGGCCCGCCGGTCGGCGGGTGCAAGAGGGTGAGGGGCAGGCGCGGTGTGGGCCGGTTTTGGGCCGGATCGGGTCGTGGGCTAGGGCCGGGAGCGGCGCGAGAAATGGGAGAAAACGGCCCACCGCTCCTAGATGCTCTTTCCCTTTTAAACAATTGAGTTTGATTAAGGGTTTGAGAAAGGGGGTTTGAATTTGAATCCCAATCAAATTCAAACTTCACACAAGAGAACTCCAAATAAACCAAGGAAAATCCAACTCACTTGTTATACCATATTTTAAATATAATTTTTATAAATAGGACAAATTAGTGGAGAATTTGGTGAGAGGCTAGCAATTTGGCTAAAAAATTTGATAGCACCCAAATGCAAGCAAAAAGTTTTAAATTTTCGCAAAATTCACACACCTAGATTCCCGGGTTGTTACACATGTGCAACCACTTTCAAGTTGAGCCTTTCAAACTCTTTTACCAACTCATCGGAAACCGAATAATCATAGCCATGTTAGTATGGCCCTTCCGACTCAAAGCATCGGCAACCCGATTTGCTTTACCGGATGATAGTGAATCTCCGGATCGTAGTCTTTGATCAACTCTAACCAACGACGTTGTCTCGGATTGAGATCCTTCGAGTGAAGATATACTTCGTACTCTTGTGATCGGTATAGATCCGACACTTAGTTCCCATAATGTAGTGTCTCCAAATCTTCAATGCATGAACCACTGTCGCGTAGGATAGTTCAACTCATGCTTCCTCAACCGAAGAGATGCATAGGCTATAATGTGACCTTCTTGCATCAACACAAATCCTAGACCTTGTCAAGATGCATCACAATAGATGTCAAAACTCTTCTGCAGATCGAGCATTACTAGAACAAAGTCCTGTGGTTAATCGCTTCTTTAATTCTTCGAAACCGGACCGACATGCTCCTCATGCTCTTCCTCATTCTTGGAGTAAATCAAAATGTCATCAATGAATACCACAACAAACTTGTCCAGATACTCCATAAAGATCTTGTTCATCAAGTACATGAAGTAGGCAGTGCATTGGTTAACCCAAAGGACATAACCGTGTACTCATAAAGTCCGTACTCGGTAGTAAAAGCTGTCTTGAGAATATCCGAAGGCCTAATCTTCAACCGATCGCAAATCAATCTTAGAAAACACTTTAGCTCCTCTCATCCGATCAAACAAGTCTTCAATACGTGGCGAGAGGATACTTGTTCTTGATGGTAACATCATTAAGAGACCTGTAATCAACACACATCCTCTGTGTGCCATCTTTCTTACCCACAAAGATAACGGGTGCTCCCCAAGGTGATGAACTAGCACGAATGAACCCTTTACCCATTAATTCTTTAATCTGAGCTTTAAGTTCTTGTAACTGATCACTAGACATTCTATATGGGCGCTTAGAGATAGGAGCAGTACCAGGCAAAAGATCAATAACGAACTCAACATCTCGGTCAGGGGGCATACCTGGCAACTCCTCAGGAAACACATCAGGGTAATCGCACACCACTCGTATGTCTTCCAAGGCCGTTCCATCAAGCTTATTCACGGCACTGGTGTTTGATGGTGCGGGATCTACCGCAAACTCAAACCTTTCACCAAATGGACTTGTAAGAAGGATTGATCTCTTAGCACACCGTATCACCGCATCACACGCAACCATCCCATTCCCGCATCACATCAATCCTCTTTGAATCCGGGATTATAAGGTTGGCACGGAAATCTCTCGCCCACAATCTTGAGATGGACATTGTCACATTTATATATGGCTTTCTATTCCCCCCCGTGTGAGGTAACTAACATGTGGCGAGACATGGGACCGATGGGTATATTATGTTGAGCTACGAACTGTGATGTAATGAAAGAATGGGATGCTCCAGAATCAAACAAAACTGAGGCAGGAGTAGAGTTGACTAGAAACATACCGAGCACTACTCTGGGGTTCTCCTGGGCGACTTCAGCATCAATGTGCATCGCCTTTCCTCGTGCATAGCTCTGTTGTCCTTTGTTGGTCTGCGGGGTCTGACTCCCACTCCTTGTCTGGCTCGCCGGTTTTGTACTCGGGGTGTGTGGAGGGTTCCTCTTTGGGCAAGCATTGGCATAGTGACCAAGCTCTCCGCACTTGAAGCAAGTAGTGGTGGCAGGATTAGGAGGTGCCACGGACCTCACAGGTGTGCCAACCGGGGGCTCTCTCGCCGACTCCGCCGGGAAGCCGGGCGGGGAGTCTGAGGAACAGGATGCTGAAACCGCCGAGCGACCGCCGGAACCGGCCGAGCAGGACGTTGGGACTGCTGCTGCCCAAAGTTTCCACCCGGTCCCCCAAAGCGGAATGGGGTGTTCGGCGGTGGGTTGAAGCGCGGGCGAGACGCACTCCCAAACTCGCCCGCAGCCGGCGGGCTTCCTCTTCTCGCTCTCCGAGCTCCTTGCGCTTGTGCTCCAAGCGGATGGCGGCATCAACTAGCCGCCGAAAGTTGGGGAAAGGATAGGACATCAACCGGTACCGCAGCGAACCGGCTAACCCATCTAGGAACAGCCTCCCGCTTCTTCCCCGTCTTCTCGCTACCTCCTCACCCGCCTAGCGAGACAACTCGGTGAACTCGTACTCGGCCCACCGACATTCCTCCCCGCTTCGTAGAAAGGAACTCCTTCTCCTTGATCTTCATGACTCCGGAGGGTATGTGATGGCTCCCGAAGTTGGTGGTAAACTCTTCTCGGTGATGGTGTCCGGGGGCGGCATGAGCGGCGGAACACGCATCCCACCAAGCGGCCGCAGATCCTTGAAGTCGTCCCGCAAAGACAGACCTTCTCTCCGTCGTCACACCGACGGGTAGTGAGCATCTTCAAGATCGTCTTCGGCCAATCTTCAGCTTTAAGTGGATCAACGACATGAGTTAACACGGAGGGTGGTGACTCATAAACTCCCGTGCTTGTTGCGAGGCGCCGGTGGCTGCACCGGTGGGTTGTTGACCCGGGCTTGCAAGTTTGTCACGGTGTTGGTCGTGTTCGGAGGAGCCGAGTCCGTGCCTCCGGGAACTACCGCATAGCGGGATCCATGGGTGCTGGGCCGGGGGTGCTCTTCCCCGCCGGTTGATCAACTCCTGATCCTGACCTGGTGTTCACCATCTGAGTGTTAGGGACATTACTTTAGATGATTGCACCAAGGGTTAAACTCAGAAAGAATAGATAGCAATGATGTTTAGATAAGACAGGTTCTGTTGACTCCAAACAATCAGGCATAGCTCTCAGTGTGGGTAACCAAAAATTATGGATTTTGTACTAATAAAAGGTAATGAAATTACGAAACCACTCCAACTGGAATCACCTAAATCGGAATTGGGTAACTCTGGTTATAAAATAAACAAGTCAGGTAGGTCAGCAGTGTTTAACAGATTCGTGAGGCTGTAATATTTCAGTCATAACTCTCTTATTATCCATCCAAATATTCTGAATTTTTCACAGAAAATCAGTCACGAAATTTCTGAACTTTTCCAATTGGTTTTACTGCAATCAGAGTTCTGTGGCTCGAGATAAAATTAAAATAGTGCAGCTGTCTCAGAAAGTTGTGCGAATAGATTTAGAGATCTCGGATTTGCATTAAGGGAGAACTTAAAGGGACAAAAGGATTAAGATAGATAATTGATTGAGACTGAAAGCTAACCCCCACAAACTTACTACTAAACCAATGTTGTTGTGGTCATCACTCCACAACACACTGCACTCAAACAAAAATCCAACTCAAACATTAAGCACAAAACCAAGCATTAAACCACACCTCTAAACTAAACACACTTTACCGATCGTCTACTAGCGATTACAAAGAGATCCTACTCTTAACTTAAACCTAAGGACTATGTTCGCCATGCCATCCGTGCGGGCGTCGGGGGAGTCGTAGTGTGGCCTCTTGGGCGACGGGGAGGTACATCCTTCTCGTGGCTTCATGGGCATCCGTCGCTCCCCGTTCGAAGTGCGGCTTCTAAGGCACGCCTCTACGTCTCCCGTAGTGAAAATCGCTCGCCGTGCCGCATATAGAGTGTTGTTGGCATCGTCCAATGCGGTGTTCACGCTCGCAAGTAGACTCCGGACATTGTTCAACGTTCCTTCATAGGCCGGTGCTGGGGTGATGTAGGTCTTGGCTTCCCACTGGCTCTGAAAGGTGTGTAACGGCAGTGGGTATCCTCCAACCTGTCACGCTCCTTGTGAGAGAGCACATAGAGCGCCCTCCGAGCTGACTCCGCTATACCAGCATCCATAGTAGTCCTGTGAGCCACATCATGATGCTTGGACACCTCCTTCACTCCACGACATGAAATGTACTCCTCCAGGATGGCAGCAACTTCCCAATGGGGCTCGAACCATGGATGAGTCCACAGCTCACAATGGTAGACAGGGGCTTTATCATAGCCTAAGCGGAGTACCATAGCTCGCAGTGGTCCGCCATGGGAATGCCTACTCCATCGGCTACCGTAGCGGTACACTTCCCGCATCGCTTCTTCGGCTTCCTCCTCTTGCTCTTGCTCTTGCTCTTCTTCCTCCATCTCTTGATCAAGGTGATCCCGATCTTCTCCCCGGCGCTTGCTCCTCTAGGTTGGGCTGTTCAGCTGGCTCATCCTCTTCTGGGATCATCTCCTCTGGATCCTCCTCATCATCAGGCACCTTGATAAGGTTAGGGAAGACCATAGGTGCAGGCTCCATCTCAATCTCCTCATCTGTGTCTCCATCATGGAAGTCATTGTACTGTTCTTGCGGAGCATACTGGTGGACAGCTCCAGGACGAGAGGTCTTCAAACCGCGATCCATCTCTAGTGCAAGGCATAATGAGATAGATGGTAACACAAAAAGGATGAGAGCTAAAGCAAGCACAAGGTAAAGAATGCGGATAGCTCAAGAGTAAGGCAAAAAGGCAAGAGTAAGGTTAATAGAAATAAAGAATGTATGTAAGAGAAAGCTTCTATGATTATAAAATTCTTAATTCGACCATTTCTATCAAGGCTAGCGTTCCTACAATCAACACGGCTACGGTACCACTCCGTCACACCCCGTTTTAAAGGCAAAACCGAATGCATTGATCAAGTGTGCGCCGGGATCAAGTTACACACACGCTTAGACATAATGAATACCAAAAACAAGTACCACACGAATAAAGAGTTATTACAAACCATAGTCTTAAACGAATCTTAAATAACGAGTTCTCGCACGGACAAAATGCCTCCACGGGCAGTTGATCGAAGACTACGCACATTTAGAACTCCCGGAAATCTCCCGGAATATCTTCAAAGTTCTCCCGGTCCCGAGCAGCAAATCCGACTATTGTAGATGCAAGAGAATAAACAAGCATGAGCACATGACGTACTCGGAAGAGAGAACAACATAACATGTAAGGCCATATGGTGGATGGCTAAGGTTCAAGCATTTAGCATTTTAGTGGATCAAGTTTTATTAGCAACCCGATTACTAAAGAGTGTAAGTTCATACCAACCCAATTAATAAGATATGAGCATCATAAATAAAGAATAAAACAACAATTAAGCATTAAAGTTCCAAAATTTAGTCATGTGAGTGTCCAGAGCCGCTCCGGACCGTGAGCACGGCTAATCGATTAGTTTAACACTCTCGCAGAGGTTGTACATCTTTACCCACAAGCAGCGTAAAAGCTCCAAAGAACTTTAGACCCAACCATGCGGTGTTTGCAAGGCACCATATCACACTTCCGAGGTGTGATTGCATAGGGACGCTACATGGCCTTTACAAAGGTTCCCTAGCAAGTTATGACCCACAAGGTCCGGATCGCTTAGCAAGGTATAAAGTCCCCCGACAGGTCGATACCCCACCATAAAAAGAATAACTCACCCAACCCCCCCGCTAGAGCGAGTCTATACCCCACGAGCACCGTCGGTCCCCCTGTCCTTATCGGTAAGACCATCCCAAGCTAAAGTTCCTAATTATTCAGCCAAGACCATTGCCCATTAGTTCTTGTGGTTGTACTGTTTTCCTGGGTGGTTCTCCATGTTCTGATTAACATATTAAAGTGGTCTTGTAAAGTAAAGATCATAAACGGAACATAGAATAATAAAAGTAACCAAGTTTGATTAATACTAATTCATAGTTGAGCATGCTAAGCAATAGCTACCACAAGATTAATTTGATAAACCCGGCATCAAGGTAAAGGTAGTAAAAGTCTGGGCATGATCCTTAATAGGTTCCCATCAAATTAATGCAAGCGGAAAAGTAAAGACAGTGAAATTAAATGCATGTTATTTAGGACAAGCGGGTATGCATCAAGGAATACTTGCCTTCAACAAAGCCTTGCTGCTCAAACTCTTGCACGACTTTATCTTCAAATCCCTCGAACGAATCGCTCTCTACGGTCCACAATCATCACATACAAGCATACAATAGGAATAAATAAGAAACCGTCACCAAACAGATCAAACAGATCTAAACAGTAGCATAAAACTAATCTACGCTTCGGAACGAACGCGTGGACATAAAGAACGCTAAAATCGGAGCTAAAACGACTAATTTATGGCTTAGGGAAGGTGTAGGGACCAATCTGTAAAGATTTGAAAAGATTCGGCTAAAATAAAGAAAAAGGACTAAACCGTAAGAAAACTTCTAAGGTGGAAGGGTATATCCGTGAATATCATAAAACTTGGGGGGTTTTCTCGCAAAATTGCCGGGCCGGCGGGGGGTTTTGACCTAGTTGACCGGTCGGGTTGATTTAGATCCGTTGGATCCGGATCTAACGGCCGTGGCGGCCGCGGGTTAAGTGATGGGGGCGGGGTTAGATCCGAGACGCCGGATCTTAATCCCACGGCACGAACGCGCGCGAGCGGCGGACGGCGGCGAGCAAAGGCCGACGGCGGCGGCCGGCGGTGAGCGGCGGCGGGACTCGCCGGCGACCCCAATCCGGGGCCCCGGGGCACGGTTCGATGCGCAAAAGGCATCTACGGGCGGCGCGCGAGTCGGCGAAGCGACTAAGGGCGGCGACGGCGACGGAGACGCGATGGAACGGGCTCGCATCGCGGCGGCCGGCGGCTCGGTAAGGCGGCGAAGACCGGCGACGGCTCCAAGGCGCTACGGTCCGCGAACCAGACAACGAGCGACACCGACGTGCTGCTCACCTCCCCGGCGCGGCTCCGAAGCGACTCCTCGGTGGCGGGAAGAGGACGACAACACGAGAATCGAAGGCGGCGGCGCTAGGGTTTCCGCGAGGGCGCGGCGCAAGAGGCGGCGGGCGGCGGGCGTCTCGGGTAGGCGGTCCGGGGGCGGCGGGAGCCTTAAATAGCTCGGGCGGGGCTCCTTGGCGTGCGGGCCACGCGGAGGACGCGTGAGCGGGACGGACTCGGTGGCGGCGGCGTAGGCGAGTCCGGGTCGGGGACGAGCTAGAGCTCGGGGATGACACGGGGGCCCCACGGGTCGGCCGACCGCGGGCGGAGGCGGGGAAAGCGGGCCGGCGGCGGTGGTTAGGGCCGGGCCAAGTGGGCCGCGGCGGCCACGGGCCGTTGCACGGGTGGAAGCGGCAAGGCGGGCGCGGCGCGGCTCTTGGGCCTCGCTTGTTGTTGGGCCCGCCGACCGGAGCGGGGCGCGCGGGGCCGGTGGGCCGGATGGGGGAGAGGGTAGGGGTTTAAGAATTTTGGTTTTGGGTTTGAAAAGGATTCAAATAATGGAATTCAAATTTGAATTTGAATTCCGAAGAACCAAAAAATAATGCTCCGGCATGAATGCAACAATTAACTCCTATATTTCATTGACTTTATTTTAGAAAAGTTTTTAAATGCCTAAGAAGAAATAAAGCAACCTTATATTCCTTAAGCAAATAAAGGTTTCTAGCAAATTTTAATAAAGCCAAATTTTAGTAAAATTAGGGTGTTACAAAGATTTGATCACGACATCATCAATGTATATCTCAACAATTTTGCCGATCAACTCATGAAAAATATAATTCATGGCACTTTGATAAGTTGCACCGGCATTTTTCAACCCAAATGTCATGACAATCCACTCAAAAAGGCCTATATGTCTAGGACGTCCGAAGGTCGTCTTCGATATATCTTCTATTGCCATAAAAATTTGATTGTACCTTGCATTGCCATCCATGAAACTAATAACTTTATGTCTAGCGGCGGCATCAACCAACAAGTCGGCAATGGGCATTGGATATCCATCCATAGGTGTAGCTCTGTTCAAATATCTAAAGTCTCGTGCAAACCCTCATTTTCCCGTTTTTCTTGTAAACGGGGACAATGTTAGAGATCCACTCGCATATCCGCATGGCCGAATGAAATTTGCTTTGATCAATCTATCAACTTCTTTTTTTCATGTCGGCCAATACTTCATCCTTGTAGATCTTTCGGGGAGGTTGCTTGTAAGGTTTAAAACCGGACTTGATTGGCAACCGATGCTCAACCATGGAATGATCCAAACCAGGCATTTCCGAATAATCCCAAGCGAAGCAATCTTTATATTCTTTCGGTAGCTTGATCAACTCTTCTCGAAACTTGAATCCAAGTTAGCACCGATAAATGTCGGCCTTGGCTTATCACCATCTCCAATATCGATTTTTTCCAATTTGTCGGCCGACATGAATCCACGTCCTAACTTTCCATCGGTTCCATCAATTGGATTATCCATTAAAAATTGCTATAAGAGCCGACCGCTTGAATCGGTCCGTTGATCACCGCCGACCGGTTCAACATGACCTTCACCCCGGTCCTTGCCCGAGAAGCAATCTATACATTGATATTCTAGAAGGCCGGTTCCACGTTAGCCACGCTCACCGAATCATCTCGCTTGGACCACCTCTATATCATCATCCACCCATTGAACAAGCTGTTGATGCATGGTAGATGGGATGTAGCAATTTGCATGGATCCGGTCCCCTTCCAAGCGGTAAGCTATATGCCCCTTTACCTTCAATGACAAAGAAGGTCGTGAGCAAGGTCTTAGACCCGATCATCGGATCCACATGTGCATAGCCCTTGGTGTCCGAAGGATTCCCAGCAAAATCATTTAGAACTATACTTGTTGGTGTCAAATCCCCGGGGCCCATGCCAAGCTTTACGAACGTAGTGTACGGCATCACATTGACCGCAGCTCCACCATCAACGAACATCTTGGTTAATGGCTTCCCATTGACATATCTCCTCAAGTATAGCGGTCTCATGTGTCGATTCTTGGCCGGCTTGTCAAAAGTTGCTTGCTTGGCCAAAACTAGCCGTGCCATTAGCCCAAGTAGCTCGGCCTCATCGATGTCCGGCAACGTTTCTTCTCCGCAAAACTCGATTAGCCGGAGCCATAACTTCATTCGGCAAGAAACATACCATGCATGTAGGAGTCGAACGACCGGATCCATCGAGCTTATCCTTTGGGCGCCACACCTACTTCCTCTTGATCTCTGCTGTTTCAACTCCCCGATTTCTCAAGTGCTTCGAACTCTTCTCTTTTGGCTTCTCCTCAAGCCGGTGGGCACCACCTGTCCTTCCCGCCCGACATATTCACGCTCCCCGTTCTTCATGATACCCACTTATGATCGGCATATCGTTTTCTTGGGTGATCATCAACTTCATTTACTTTTATGCGCCGGCCGTCACTAGGATGTATCCTTCCAATTCTTTCGTGGACGGATTGGCGATTGACGATATCCCCGCCTATACTCGGTGTATTTGTCACTACATTTAGGACAATTGTTCAACGTGGGGAGCTTCAAACCTTCATTTCAGCGAGTGCCGAAGAACGCACATCCCCAATGCGCACGCTCTTGCTCTCGTGCGTGCTCTTCTCGTTCTCTCCCCGTGCACTTCCTTTTCAAACCTTCGCTTCTCCTCCTCTTATTTTTGTTTCCGGTAGCGTTCTTTTTCTTGTTGACGCCGCCACTTGTTAAGGAGAATACGCGAAGTCACCCCGGGCTTGGATTTAGAAGTTTCCCCTACTTCAATTTGACTTTGCATGATGCGAGCCACTTCCTTGTGGACTTTTTCCATTGTTATTTGTTGAGCAGGATCAACTGATCCATCCTCGCTTTGCCCTTGCTGAAGTTAAAACCTTCACTTTCCCTTTTTCCTCGGCAGTCACCATGTTGACCGAAAATCCAATCATGTTTTGAGGAAAAGGATTGCCATCCAACTTCATTTTATTGTCAAACTTCAAATGACCTTCTTGGATAGCCTTTTGAATTCTCATCCTGAAAACCCTGCATTCATTGATGGAGTGAGAATTCTGTCGTGAAACCTGCAATATCTTTTCTCTTTAACTCCATCAAGCCGAAGCATAGAATGCCCCTCCGGTAACTTGATTTGGCCTTCCTTTACAAGGAACTCAAATAGCTTATCGGCCTTGGTCACATCAAAATCATACGTGCCCTTGACTTGTTTGATCCATCTCCGGTTCACTTGTTAACGGCTCTTTGCCCTTGATCATTTCAAGCCTGCATAGCCTATTTCCTCTTCATCATCAAATTCCTCTCCTTGATCGGCTCTTTCGAGGAATTGGTTGTAGATGTCGCCTATATCACCGTGTTTGGCAAAACTGGAGTCTTTCTTGAAGCCATAAGCTTGGTTGCTCATTAATGACAATTTGTGTGACGACTTGGCCAAGATTGTCGAATTCCATGCCGAATAGCTTTTCCCGAATAGGCGGCAACATACACCTTTCTGACCATATCAGCCAATTGATCATCCGATAGATTCAAAGAGAAGCACATGCTTTTAGTCTCTCCGAACCTCCTAATAAACTCCATGGGTGTTTCATTATGCCTCTCGTCTCGGGGTGGTTAGATCAATTAGCTTTTTCTCATTACGCTAATGAAGTAATGAGCATGAAACTTTTGTTCCAAATCCTTCCAGGAATCGCATTGATTGAGCGAGCAAAGAAGCGAACCATGTAAAGGCCGGGCTGTCGGTGATAAGGGAAAGTATCGATCTCGAATGCTTCATCCCGCGAAGCTTCCCCAAGCCGCATCAAATATCGGGCTATGTGCTCCACGGTGCTAGTATCATCTTGCCCGAGAGAACTTTGTGAAATCTGCAGGAGGTTTCACCCGGTGTGGCAAAGCCACCCCCGTTGTACCATTCGGGAAAGGATGTGTATATACTTGCCCTTGATTCTTGGGTTTCGGGCCAAATTGATTTTGTAAAACATCGACCATTTTCTCGCACCATAAGATCAACGTTAGCGTCTTGATCCCCTGGCCTTCCAGTAGGCCCAGTAGGCATTCCTGCAGCCGCACCATATCCAGGATTTGGGAAAGCATCAATAGCACCATAATCCATGAATTCTGAATATCTACCCCCATATGTGTTCTTCTGTAGCCTATTATTTGCTGGGGCTATCCTATAAGTAGAGCCAGGTGGAACTCCAGAAGAACCGAATGCCAAATCTCCATAAGTGGGTCTATTGGGCATTGCCTGATAAGGATTCTGCTGCTGGATTGGCTATCCTCCTGTACTTTGCAGAGGCGGCTGGATTGGTTGACTTCCCATACTTTGCGAGGCGGCCGGATTGGTTGACCTCCCGTACTTTGCGAGAGGCGGCCGAGTACTTGCATCTCGAGTCGGAGTAGCGGTCGATTCTCCTACCTCTGCAAGTAGGGTCCTTGAGGTGATACTCGACCAAGCATCCTTTCCATGCCTGTGCCAAAGACTCCAACCATCATCTGTTTGAACATAGTCAAGAAAGCAGTATGGTGTTTAGCCATTATGTTTTCCATAGTTTGCCGAACTGCATTCATAGCTTCCTGTTTCTCTTCAGTAGATGTGGTGTCAGGTTCTCTTGGTAGTAGAACCCTTGGCATGTCAGATATAAGATATGGCACACCACTTCTGTTTTTTACCAAATGACATTAGGCACTTCTGCTGAAATTGGTCAATGGCATCCTTCAATTGTATTTGCTGCTCTGGAGACAGGTCATCCATGGTGACATCCATGATGTCATGAATATCAGGCATCTTGATCAGCTAGATGGTCCCACCGTGCGTGCCAAAAAGTGTGTTGACGCAAAATCAGCACCTCGCGCTAAGCACACAGCAAGCCGAACAAAGGCGGCTTAACACACGCGCCGAATCCGAAGCGTGCCGATCAATTTTCCCGAAACCGACAAAGGATGAAAAGTAGTTAGATAAAACCCGTAACTTGCCGGTGGTACCGAACATATTCCGTATTTACGGCTAGAGAGTCAATTAAAATGACATATAGCTACAACAAACTATCCGTCGACGATTTAAATATCATTCGGGAGCTTTAAAACATGAAACCAGGATATAGCCGAATGCATGATGTAAGCATGACAACAGATCGGTCTTTGTTTAAACAAGCATTGCTTGCACGTGGTCGTGACCAATTTTTGAGGCTAAATTACAATAAAAATAAATAAGGTGAAAGCATGATTGTAAATGTGAAGTAAACAAGCATGCATCGGCCAAAAGCACTAGTCTACCGCATGTCTAGGTACTTTCAAACCCGTCGAACGTGACGCCAAACAAGTTAATCCACCACATGATACGACTTGTTTGAAATCACACCACCAACCACGAGTAAATCAATCCACCGCATGATACAATCTAAACATGGAAGGCTAAAAGCATACATTATTTAAAACAAACTTATGAACACGCTTCACTTGTGATAGAATTTCCGAATACGGTACCGTACACCGATCCGGTTCCATGGAGAGGGAACAAACATTGAAAAGTCAACAAGCTTGAACCCGCAACACATGACAATCTATTTTGATCTAAATTCAGCTATTGAGAGCACTTGATCCTTTTACAATAAACCAAAGACTTGAAACCACAACACATGGATCTCAAAGAGATAGAGCCGAAGCTAATCGATCTAGATTGGGCAAAAGAGTGTTACATGAATTAAACATAAAGCAAAATCCAAAGCAACACGTGGTAACTTAATGAATCTATTAGATCTTGCCATATCTAATAGAGCCGATAACTAGCTCCAGGCTAGATCTTAGCCTACCGCATGGCTCATGATCTAACAAGAAACCCTCTTGGACCAAGCTTAAATCCACCGCATGATACTAAGCATGGTAACAAGACTACTTGCATCACGGTCTAAATCCACCGCATGATACTAGACATGATACAAGGTTGTCGGTACTTACGGAGGTCGACGGATCGATGGCTCCTATCGAAGAACTCGACGACTCGACTAAAGGACTCGAAGTTTGGCACGGGGCCGGTTTTGGTTGTGTAGATGTTCGATCCCTATTACGGACATTAAGGGTTCATATTTATACCCTTGTCCTA
The DNA here is from genome assembly GCA_947561735.1 of Cenchrus americanus. Classification (NCBI taxonomy): domain Eukaryota; kingdom Viridiplantae; phylum Streptophyta; class Magnoliopsida; order Poales; family Poaceae; genus Cenchrus; species Cenchrus americanus. Next base: position 195,088,511 of record OX387241.1, read on the forward strand.
ACACGACTCTCGGTCGACTACGAGTACAACATTTATTACCTAAATTATTGTCCCGGCGCCAATGTCCATCTCGTACCCGCCATCAATTCGTTCCTTCCTTATATCCGGGCCACGTCATCATTTATTCACGAATGCTTCTTTCTTCAAGCACAAACGACCCTTCCGCCGAATGATGGCACACTCGCCGACCGCAAGTATCTTTACCGAATCCTTTGAGGAGATTTTCCCGCCGAATGACGCTTCTTTACCAAACTCGGGCCACAAGTCGGTCCCTTTCTGTACCACTTTTTGGTGTACCACAAGGGCCGTGTACATGTGGATCCGATGATCGGGTCTAAGACCTTGCTCATGACCTTCTTTGTCATTGAGGGTAAAGGGGCATATAGCTTATCGCTTGGAAGGGACCGGATCCATGCAAATTGCTGCATCCCATCTACCATGCACCAACAACTTGTTCAATGGGTAGATGATGATATAGAGGTGGTCCAAGCAGATGATTCAGTGAGCGTGGCTAATGTGGAACCAGCCTTCTGGGAATATCAAGGTATAGATTGCTTTTCAGGCAAGGACTGGGTGAAGGTCCTGTTGAACCAGTCAGCAGTGTTCAACAGCCAATTCAAGAAGTCGACTCTTATAGCAATTTTTAATGGATAATCCAATTGATGGAACTGATGGGAAGTTAGGACGTGGATTCATGTCGAGGCCGACAAATAGGAAGAAATCGATATTGGAGATGGTGATAAGCCAAGGCCGTCATTTATCGGTGCTAACTTGGATTCAAGTTTCGAGAGAAGAGTTGATCAAGCTACCGAAAGAATATAAAGATTGCTTCGCTTGGGATTATTCGGAAATACCTGGTTTGGATCGTTCCATTGTTGAGCATCGGTTGCCAATCAAGTCCGGTTTTAAACCTTACAAGCAACCTCCCCGAAAGATCTACAAGGATGAGTTATTGGCCGACGTGAAAAAAGAAGTTGAGAGATTGATCAAAGCAAATTTCATTTGGCCATGCGGATATGCGAGTGGATCTCTAACATTGTCCCCCTTTACAAGAAAAACAAGAAAATGAGGGTTTGCATAGACTTTAGAGATCCGAACGAGCTACGCCTATAGATGGATATCCAATGCCTGTTGCTGATTTGTTGGTTGATGCCGCTGCCGGACATAAAGTTATTAGTTTCATGGATGGCAATGCAGGGTACAATCAAATTTTTATGGCAATAGAAGATATATCGATGAGAGCCTTCAGATGTCCTGGACATATAGGCCTTTTTGAGTGGATTGTCATGACATTTGGGTTGAAAAATGCCGGTGCAACTTATCAAAGAGCCATGAATTATATTTTTCATGAGTTGATCGGCAAAATTGTTGAGATATACATTGATGATGTCGTGATCAAATCTTTGAATCATGAATCACACTTGAATGATGTAAGGAGAACTCTAGAGTGCACCCGAAAGCATGGACTTAAAATGAACCCGAACAAGTGTGCATTTGGGGTTTCACTGGAGAGTTCTTGGGATTTTTGGTACATGAGGGAGGAATAGAAGTTGGCAAGAAGAGCATGAAAGCTATTGATGAAGTTGTTCCTCCAACCAATCTCAAAGAATTACAATCACTGCTTGGCAAGATCAATTTTGTGAGAAGGTTCATCTCAAATTTGTCACAAAAGGTGTTGCCTTTCTCTCCACTGTTGAGGATCAAGAAGGATCAGAAGTTTGTATGGGGTGATGAACAACAAAGGCTTTCAATGAGATCAAGCAGTACATGATGGAACCGCAAGTATTGATGCCTCCACAATTGAACAAGCTTTTCAACTTGTACGTGGTGGCCGATACCCAAACTATTGGATCAGCCCTCATACAAGAATTTGAGGGAAAGGAACGGGTAGTTGTGTACCTCGGCCCGAAAATTGCTTGATCCCGAGACAAGATATTCGGTACAGCGGAGAAGCTTTGCTCGTGTGTTTATTACTCATGTACAAAGTTTCGGCACTATTTGTTGAATGCCGAATGCGTTGTATATTCAAAGTTAAGCACATGTTATCTATGCCAATTTTGAATGGAAGGATTGGCAAGTGGATTTTGGCTTTGTCGAGTTTGAATTGAAGTTTGAATCGGCAAAAGCCGTTAAAGGTCGATTATTGCTGATTTCATTACCGAACATCGTGATCCATCGATTGATTTACTTGAAATTATTCCTTGGGCTTTGTTCTTTGATGGATCCTCATGTGTCAAAGGTGGTGGGGTAGGAATTTTATTAATTTCGCCCGGAGGTGAGATGTTTGAATTTGTCATCCCTATTCAACCTACCGTCACAAATAATCAAGCTGAAAATGAAGCATCGCTTAGAGGGCTTCAATATTGGAAAGAAGCAAAGGCTATTTTAGTTGAAATTTATGGAGATTCAGAGCTAGTTATAAAACAATTGAATGGCCAATATGAATGTAGAAATGATATCCTAAGGAATTACTACGAGGAGTGCAAGGAAATCTTGAAAAGTTTTCAGTTAGTGATTCTACAACATATTCCAAGGGAACACAATGAAGAGGCAAACAGGTTGGCTCAAAGTGCTTCGGGTTATAGAGAAAACCAAGAAGTGTTTGCCAAAGATGTGTGTGCTTTCGGGAGTGATCTAGCAGAAGATGATTGGAGAAAAGAAATTGTTGATTGTCTGGAAAATCCATCTCGAAAGGTCTCTAGGAAGCTCAGGAATAAAGCTATAAAGTTTGTTCTTCTTAATGGACGCTTGTTTTACAAATCATTAGATGGGGTGTTGCTACAATGCCAGGGTCAAGAAGAAGCAAAGAAAATGATGAGTGAAGTGCACGACGGGCTGTGTGGAGCGCGTCAATCGGCTTACCGAATGAAGTAGGTTATCAGACACACTGGATGTTCTTGGCCGACGATGCTTTGGAAGATTGCTTTGAGTATTACAAAGGGTGTCAAGATTGTCGAAGTTTGGGAATATCCAAAGAGTTCCAAAGATCGACTTTGAATCCTATTATCAAGTCGTGGCCATTCAGAGGATGGGGTATAGACTTGATTGGCGAGATAAATCCTCCATCTAGCAAGGGGCATAAGTTTGTGCTTTTGGCAACAGATTATTTCACCAAATGGGTTGAGGCAATTCCATTAAAAAAGTAACATAAAAAACATGGTTGAATTTGTTAAAGAGCACATCATCTACAGAATTGAAATTCCTCAAACAATTACAACTGATCAAGGAACTCAATTTACATCTTCAGAGTTCAGGGAATTTGCTGAAAGCATGGGGATTAAATTACTAAATTCTTTTCCTTATTATGCCCAAGCTAATGGTCAAGCGAAGCTTCTAACAAAATCATGATCAAGATTATACAAAAGAAGATTGATCAAAAGCCAAAAAGGTGGCATTCGGTACTCAATGAAGCCTTGTGGGCTTCCTGAATGGCCCTTCATGGAGCCACAAAAACATCTCCGTATGAGTTGGTTTATGGGCATCATGTTGTTTTGCCCTGGGAAATACAATCTGATTCAAGGAGAGTGGTTTTGCAAAAAGATTTAAGTTCCAAAGATTACAGTGGCTTAATGATGGATGAGTTAGAAGATTCGCATATGATCCGTCTTAGGGCCTTGGAAAATATTGAGAAGAACAAGATGCGAGTTGCTAAATATTACAACAAGAAAGTAAAAATCAAGCAATTTGCATAAGGAGATTTGGTTTGAAAAGCACTATTGCCGATCGGGACTAAGTACAGTACGTTCGGCAAATGGTCCTCGAATTGGGAAGGTCCTTTTCGGGCAGTTAGATGTACACCTGGAAATGCATATATCTTGAAAACTTTACTAGGAGAGGAGTTTACTGCTACTATAAACTGGAGATACTTGAAGAAATATTATCCTAGTATTGAAGTTGATCGTTGATTACAAGCATCAGGATTACAAGCATCAGAAATATAGATACGACGGGCGTTCGGGAAAGAGGACGCCTTTAGAACAAAAAATCCCGACAAAGAGATGGCCAATACCGAAGTGTATTGCCCTTAGTACAAAAAATATTCTACATTACAAATGTTTCTTGAAGGTTCTTTATTTGGCAACCCAACTACCTAAGATTACAACGGGAAGCTTGTGGGAAGTAGAAGGCCCGGAGGAAGAAGCGAAAGTATGCTTCATTTCTTTGATTCCACGTTTTTCCTCTTCGGTTCTTCCCTCTTCGGTTGTTCCAGAACCAATGTAACAACAACGCGAAGCTTCGTGGGTTGCCATGACTTGCGGCTTCCATCGGTACGTCCCCGGAAGCCTTCAAGTTGTTGTACCCGTCGAAACATCTGAAGAAAGGGAATGGATTCTTGTTAAGATTGAGATCTGAAATTTAAACATGAGAACCAAATAAGGGTGAAGATCTTATCCCCTACCAACGCCTCTAAACTCATGTGGCATTTGCGTTCGGCACTGCAGCGGGTAGTGATGTCCCGCAGGTTGTGTTCTAGATGCCGAATGCGACGACGCAGTTGGTGGTTGGTCTTCTGTTCCGGCGTGGCGTCTTCTTCTTCAGCAAAGGAATCGGAGAGGATGTACTCGGGAACCTCTTCAATTCCAAAGATCTCCTCTGGTAGCAAGTCAAGGCTGAAGACGAAGAAGGGTGAACCATAAGATTGCAATCGAGAGCAAAAGAACGGATTGAAGGAAAACTTACTCTCGAATGGTGCGTTTCTTTGGTGGAGCGCTACTCTCCTCGATTGGTCGCTTTCCCTTGTCCGCATGGCCTTGGGGTTTTTTCCTCTCGGAGAAGCAGGGAGAGAAGACGTGAGATGATGGAAGTGTGTGTGAGTGGATTTGCAGAGCACCAAGGGGGCTATCTTATTAGCTGTGAGAGCGCATTGGGAGTGATGACTGGCTGGCGTACATTAATGAGAATACCAAACGGCAGGGTTTTCTCCCCGAATGCGAAGGGTTTTTCATTGAACAGTGTTCATGGCTCCCGAATGAGGATTTTCTACGGATTATACGCCAAGGGAACAAGAGTTTGTGCGTATTCGGCTCGCATAAAAGTTCCCGAATGCGTTCAAAACAGTAAGATTCGCATGATAAATCGAAGGAAATCATCGCAACACAAATGCAGGAATTAAAATTTCATTATTTATTGCTGAAATTCCAAACATCCCTAGTACAAACTAGTCAAAGAGCCTGTTCAGCATAGACTGGGATGAATAGAGTTGGCAATGGCGTCGCCGTGGCCGTCGAGGCGCTCCAGGATGACCTCGATGTCATCGATGTCCTCCGGCGCGCCACCATGGAAGCCGCGTCACTACGTGGAGTAGTCGACGTTGGTGTGCGTCACCATGGTGACCAGGCCTAGGGTGGTGCCCAGACGAACGCCGTGGAAGGCCACCTCGTCGATGCGGTCTTCCACCGCGCCAAGGCGAGCTTTCGGCGTGTCTCCGGGAGCGTTCACCTTGTCCGCCGGCTTCTTTACCGGTGTCTTCGGCCGGTTGATCTCGGCGTCGCGGTCCGAAACAAATATGACGCAATGGCGGTTAGTTCAAAGTTCGAGTTAAATTAAAACAAATCACAAGATTCACCATCGATGGTCTCCAGTAGCTGCTTGCGCTGGTGCTCCCATTCGAGCTCGGCGATTCCGGCCTTCTTGGAGACGTCTCCCAGCTCGCGCCAGGTTTCATCGCGCTCCGCCTTGAACCTGCGGGCACCGCGATCACTGTAGCGCGAGCTGGGGGAGGAAGAGTAGCTGGATGACCTCGAGGAGTCGCCTGGCATGGCCGGAGTTGTGGCCGGCGCAGGCGCAGGGTTCCACTGGATGAGCCTGGAAACATGAAGAGGATCGTCAGAAACAAAAGGAAATCTATAAGAGCTGTGAAGAAATTGACAATCACCACCTTCGGCGAGCGCCAGCGTGGCTCCCTTCGGCCTCATCACCGGCCCGCGCCCGTTGCCGCCGCCTTCCATCGAGCTTTTGGGAGTACTAGTGCTAGAGAAGAGGAGTTAGATTGGCGAAGTCTTGAAGGCGGAAGACTTGGTGAAAGGCTAGGGGCACCCGCGGTTCTTATTTATGGGACCGGCAAAGAGATCGTGGCCGAGAGATCGTGGTGCATATCCCGAGAAATTTGGGAGGTGGAGAGACTTCCTTAACCGAATTGTCGTCGGATCGTTTGGAATTCAAGCCGAGTCATATTCGGTTTGACCGGTTGAAATTCGGGCCGGGTTGCGGTCGGATCGTCGTTCGGGTCTAATCTTGTTTGGCCACGATTGCCGAATGAATCGTATAAAGTTGGTCGCAAGGCCGGACGAGAAAATGGAAAGTAAAGTTTATGGTGAACAAAATTACAAGGACAATGAATCATTCGGCTATAAATTGTTTGATACAATCATATGTTCAAGTACTTTGAGATTACACCGGGAAGCATCCGATATCATTTTGCTAATGTTCTCCGGCAGTTTCGATCGGCTTCTTGGGTGTTAGACGGAGCGGAGATCTTTGTCTTGAGTTGGTTTGATTCAATCAAGGCTGTTGTAACTTCCTTTTGGATTTTCTCTCGTTAATCTAAGAAGTTCGGCTATCTTTTTCTTATTAGCCTCGATTTCAATTGTCAAGTTCTTCAATTCAGCTTCTAGTGCGGCTTTCCCGACGATTTTCAATTCAAGTGCGGTGTCGTTGTTCGGCCAAAGAATTCCTTGTTGCTTTGGATTTGAGCCTATGATTCTTTCACGAATTGCTTGGCTTTGGTTCTCCTTTGTTCCGGGGCCGGTCGGGAGGATTGATTCTTCGAGCTCGCCTTACTGCCGCAAAGTGATTGTCCGGTTGTGAAATAGGTTCCATAGAGGCTTTGATATCATCGGGAAGCTCTTGGTTGATGGTTTCAAGCACTTCTTATAGAAGATCAACATCCCTAACTTGATCCTGGATATCTCTTTGCGGCAGAGAGGATTTCTTTTAGCTTTGCTCGATTTTCCTCTAATAGAGCTTGACTCCGAAGATGCCTCATCTCCTTTTTCGAGTAGTTAAGTCATCCACGGTGAAAGAAAAGCTTGGTGGTGATGTAGCCCGATCCCGAAAAGAAATGCTTGCCGAATTGAGGATGATTTATTGGATGGAAATAACGGAGACATGAATACCCATGCTTACCTCATTCCCCGGCCTCCCGAATTGGAGAAGGGAGTTTTTTAGGCTCAAGAGGAGGTTCTGGATGGTCGGTTGAGGAGAAGCTTGAGGGATCCCCGGTAAAGCCGAAGCTTTTAACCGAGGAGAAGCCGGTGGAGTCCTTGGTAGGTTTGAAGTTTACGGTCGAAGAAAAGATGGATCTATCCTTGGTGAAGTTGGAACTTCTACTTGAAAATAAGATGAAACCATCAACGGTGAACCTGGAACTTCAACTTGAGAAGGGGATGGTTGAATCCCTGGTGAAGTTGGAGCTTCTGCTTGAGGAGAGGATGGCTGGATCCTTGGTGAAGCTGGGTTTGAAGCATGTTGAGGAGAAGAACTCCCCACAGTTTGGTTCACCAATGTTTCCTCTGCAAATAACAAGTACAAGGTAAATGCCAATGAAAAGAATGGTGTTTGAAAGGAAGGAAAATGGTGAGGACCTTACCAGCAGATGGGGCATTGGCAGATTCTGTGGTGATTGGTGGTTGCTGAACTCTGGTTTGAAATTATACAAGATAAAATTATCGAATGAAGAATGAATTTATGCTTGAGAAGAAAACATGTTAACCTCAATAAGAACTCTTTTAGATGTTCTTTTTTCTTGGTAGCTGGAGGAGCAACCAGGGATGGTGCTTTCCTTTTATCAGAGGCTGAACTGGTGAGAGTTGGGTCTGATGTGGCATATCTAGACATTAGTTGAGCCAAGGTGGTGGAATTAAATCCCAAGGCAGAGATTGGGCCTGCAACATTGTAAGAAATTGTCCTAGCACGAGGGGTAGGCACTGTATTCTGCAAGAAGTGGCAAAGGATCATGATCAGTAAAGAGGGACACGATTGAAAAAGGGAAAGATAAGTATGTTACCTCCGAAATTGGTCGGAAATTAGGCATTAGCTCAAGACGGAGAGAATGTCTTGGTTCATTGAAGATGTGATCATGGAATTCTTGCCGGTAGGAAGTAAAGAAGGGATGAGCTATTGTTGTTGGTAAGAAGGGCCAAGGTGCATAAACAGTTGAGCCGCACCGATACTCAAAGACTCTTCGGCTTGCAAGGCTTCCTTTATTTCCTCTCTCGTGCTTGAGGAATTCGTTGTGGACCGGGAGCGTCCCGGTGGTCGGTGGATGACCGCTCCTTAGTGATGAGTGATTGACAACGGGTGTTGGACCGACTCTTGGCTTAGTGCGCGGTGTGTGAGGCTGCGGCCTAGTTCGTGTTGTTGCGAGGTGAAGAACGGGCGCGAAAGGTCTTCGACCTTGAGGGGCCTCCGGGAGATGGAGAGACAAGTAGGCTCGGTTCGAGGGACCGGTGGACGGCGGGGCCCGGGTGCGGGTCACATGGTGGCGACACAAGCAAGACGAAGTCATGGACGGATGAGCGGTGCACGGTGGAGGTCAAGTCAAGTGGTTTGGCGGGAGGCCGGACCGGGCACGCGGGGTTTGGTGGTTTGCCCACAAAACCATCGACGGACGGTTTCTTGGTTTGGGCCTCAAAACCAAGTCCGAGGGCCCAACACGACGGAGACGGGATCCGGGCGTGTCGGGAAGCTTCGAAGCGGAGGACACGCGGCGGGATCGCATGGCTTGCGTCGGGAGGACGCGGGGTGCGGCAAAGGCGTGGCCGTCCGATGGCAAGACCCACATACATTACCAAAATGCCCCTACGTGGGTTGTATCGCCAGTAGTGTAGTTAGGGGTAGTCGAGTCATTTACCACTCCTACGGCGGGACTCGATATATAAGCCCGGAGTGTGTGTTGATGGCTCTCTCTCTCCGCGACTTAGGGTTTCATTTCCCCCCTTCTCTTTCTCATTTTTCGTAGCTATTTTTCTTCCGATTTTCTCTAGGCTAGCATGAGAGCTTCATGAGAGATTTGTTGAGAGGGATGGATGCTAGGGCGGCATGCTAGACCTTGTGAATCTTTCCTGGTTTGTATAGAAGATTCGGGGTTGTTTTTCGTGGCTTTTTGTGCTTATTTTCGTGCCTTTGTTCCCGGTGTGATTCCGCGGATTTGAGTGAGTTTCTTCCCGGATTTCTTTGAGGGAAACATGGATGGATGCCTTGCGCACCTTTGGTGATGATCTTGACCCCTCAAACGCCGGATTTGGCCTTCGATTCGTTGACTTTTGGATGAACCCTAGGTCTTTGTGTTCTTGGCAAGGATTTGCGATTCCGGGAGTTGTAGGGAGTTTGAGACCATAATTTTTGGGGCATAACCTCTCCTTGGGGTGTTCATCATCTCCCCAAAATTTCGTCTCAAGACTCCAAGTGGTTTGGGAGATCCTTTGATCTAAAGTTTGGGGGCGATTTCGCGGGCGGTTTTCCGGGTCGTCCCGGGTGATCCGGTCACACCGTGCCGGGTGACCCGAAGGGGGTAGGTTGACCGGTCACTTGTGCCGGGTGACCGGTGCGGCTCTGTAGGGCTCGGGGTGACCCGGTCACTTGTCCCGGTTGACCCGTAGGTCTCGGCCTTCTTAGTTGTTGCTCAAGTTCTTTCGTGCTTGCTTCTCGCTTTGCTTCCTAGCCTTTCAAGCCTTGTTCCTAAGGTATCGAGAGAGGGTTGTGTGTGCTTCCGCTTGTTCGTGTCGACTCTCGGAGTTGCGATTGGGATATAGGCCGAGTTCTTCCGAGAAAAGAATTTTTATCGGCTCCCATTCACTCCCCCCCCCCCTCTCGGTCGCCAATTCGGTCCTTCAATTGGTATCGAGCTTGGTGCCGGATTCTTTGCGACTTTGACAAGTCTCGAATCCTAAGATGGCGTACGTTGAGCGGGGCGGTCCGCCGCACTTCGATGGCAAGGGTTACCACAAGTGGGCGGCTCGTATGATGATCTTTCTTCGAGGGAAGTTGTTGGATTTTATTGTGCTTGACAAGACATATGCTATTCCGGTCAACATCCATACTCTTATGGTGACCGATGCCGATGCCAAGGCCAAGTATGAGGCTAATGCAAAAGCCGTTGATCACTTGTGCCGGAGCTTGTGTGATCCAGAGTTTGAGCGTGTTCGCCATTTGAATCTTGCTTGGCAAATTTGGGATAAGTTGTTGGTTGCTCACGGTGGTGATAACCATGTGAAGGCTCGCCTCTTTGTCTCTTACCGGATGCAATATGAGAATTTCACTCCACTTCCCGGTGAGGACATTGATGCGATGTTTCGAGGTTCACCGCCATCGTGAACAACATGAAGGCAAATGTTGAGGATTTTCCGTATTCCGAGCATGATCGAGGCTTTGAAGCTCTTGCATGTCTTGGATCCAAATGTTTGGGGTGCTAAGGTTGAGGCCATCAAGGAGTCTCGGGAACTATTTGACTATTGAGTTGGATGACCTCTTTTCTAAGCTCAAGTCGGGCCGAGGTTGACGGGAAGTTGCTATCCAAGCATGAAGGCTCGACGGACCATAGTCTTGCTCTTGTGGGAGGATCAAAGGGCAAATCTAACCCTTCCCGTCGACGCTTTTCTTTGTCCTCTCTTATGTCCATTCCGGATGAGGAGTTTGATGTCTTTGGGCGAGGAGGAGCCGGCCTTGCTCTCAAGAAGGTTTGAACGACTACACGAGAGTCGGAGGAATGCAAGGCGGAGCTCGGGGACATGCTACAAGTGTGGCAAGCGCGGCCACTTCATCACCGAGTGCCGGAAGCGGAGGAGAACAAGTACAAGGTGAACGAGTACAAGGCGCACCCGAGGCGTGAAGACAAGTACTCCTCCAAGGGCAAGCACTTCAACAAGTCCAAGAGCAAGGACAAGGACAAGCGGCGACCGAGCAAGAGCGCCTACAAGAAGAACAAGGCAAGAGCGATGGTGGCCGGTGCGAGCGACGTCGACTCAAGCTCAAGCGAGGAGCAATCAAGCTCAAGCGGCGAAGATGAAGACGCCGGGAGGCGCGGTGGCAAGAAGAGTGCAAGCGGAACCTCGGCGGGCTAAGCCGTGTGGCGCTCGAGGGCTTTTGTGGCATGGCTCATAGCTCAAGCGGCAAGAAGAGTGTGAAGGAAGACGGCGACTCCGACTCGGAGGATGAGGTAAACCGTGACCCCGACTCTTTGCTTGCCGAGATTGCTAGGTTGAATGGTTTGCTTGATAACCGTGATAGTGTCTTGAGAGATGCCAAAAAGATGAGGAAAGATCTTAGGGCTCGGCTTGAGAATGCTAGCGAGAAAGTAGGAGAGTTAGAGTCAAAATTGCTTGAATTGAAACTTGAGAATGACTCTTTGAAACTTGCTCCTACTACTCCCGATGATGTTGAATGTGTTGAATGTGATGCTTGGTTGAATGAGATCGAAATGCTTAACGAGAAGAATGCTTCTATTTTGGCTCAACTAGATGCTCTTAGGATCGAACATGATGAGCTTAAGGCTAGACCTACTTTGCTTGGTGCTTGCAAATCATGTCCTACTATGCATGCTAAGCTTGTCGATGCTCGTTCTACCATTAGTTCTTTGGAAGCATCTTTGAAATCTCCTGTTGCAAATGCATGTTCTAGGCCGTGATGAAGTCACTTTGCGTAACCTTGAACTTACTTCCCGTTTGGATGTCATCTATGAGGAGAATGACTATTTGAGAAAGGTGTTGGGTTGGTTGTACGGCGGGAACCTCAATTGAAAATCATGATTGAGGAGTTCAAGAGAGCCGATGGTCGTGGTTTGGGGTTTGAGAAGTTGGGTGAGAAAGTGGGAGAGAACGAGTGGGGAGAGTGTGTACGAAAAGTGTGTTGAGTCTAACCCCGAGTTTGAGGTGATCGGAGAGATCCAAGTCCCACTCCCAAAAGCACCCAAGAACTCTTTCACACCAAAATCCAACCACCTTTGCAACAAGCTTGACACAACCCAAGATCCACCCAAATTCCCACCTAAGACAAATGATTTCCGAAAACCAATGAAGTTTGTGGGTGAGAAGGGTGAGAAGCCTAGAGAGAAGCGAGCCAAAACCAAAACCCATCCCCTTCGGGTGTGAGTATTGTGGCAAGGAGAGGCATCTTGCGAGTTTTTCTACAAGAGGAAGAGGGATGAGAGGCTTGCTAGGGAGGAAGCAAACCGGGACGGGTATCGCCGGCCTCGCGGTATTCCCCGAGCCTAGAGTGCCACTTCCACGGGGGTGTGGGAAGTGTGAGGAGTGTTGGCGGTGTTCCCACGGAGAGGTGGTGGCGGTGAGAGGTTTGTCGGGAGAGATGATGGTGTGCGGGGTGGTGAGAGGTTTGGCCGGGCTCGTGGTGGTTTTGTTGGACGTCCTCCTACTCGTCCTCGGTATGGGTTTAGGGGAGATGGTCGCAGCTTTGGGTTCCGAGAGGAACTACGGACCACGTTTTCCCCCTCGTGGTGCTCGTACTCCTCCCATGGGACATGGGAAGTTTGGTGGCAAGGGAGTGATGTTTGCTAACCCCTCTTTTGAGCGAGATGGCTCGACACTTTGGTTTAACTTTCTTTGTGCTAACCCCGAGTGTCGAGTCGCTAGCTCATTCTCGTTCTTGTTTCCGACTGCAGGGCGGGGAGGCTTGGAGAACATTTGGTTGATCGACTCCGGGTGTTCTCGACACATGACCGGAGATAAGAAGTGGTTCTCCGGCCTCACCCCGATGAAGGAAAAGCGGTACATCACATTTGGGGACAATGGACGAGGTAGGGTGCTTTCGAGAGGGTGTTGTGCATGTGAGTGACAAGGTAACGTTGAAGAGAGTGGCTCTTGTGAAGTCTTTGGGTTTTAATTTGCTTTCGGTTTCTCGACTGCTTGATGAGGGTTTTGAGGTGCGTTTCAAGTCCGGCGAGTCTCGTTTGCTTGATTCTCGAGGTGATCTTGTACGTATGATCATCCCCGAGGGTCGATTTTCGGGGCTGATTTCTCTCGTTCTTTGGGTCTGCTCGTTTGTTTGATGGCTGGTCCTTCTTCGATTTGTGGAAATGGCATAGGCGGTTGGGACACTTGAGCTTTGATTTGGTTTCCCGCTTGAGTGGTCTTGACCTTGTCCGAGGATTGCCGAGGTTGAAGCTTGAGAAGGATTTGGTTTGTGCTCCTTGTAGGCATGGTAAGATGGTAGCCACTCCCCATCCACCCCCGACCGATGTCATGACCGAGCGTCCGAACGGAGCCGTTGCATATGGACCTTGTTGGGCCGGCTCGAGTTCACTCGGTGGGTGGGAAGTGGTATGTCCTTGTTGTGGTGGACGATTACTCTCGCTATGCCCGGGTGTTCTTCTTGGAGGATAAGAGTGAGACATTTGGTTTTGTTCGAGATCGATCGTGAGGTTGAAAAACGAGAGGCATGGGAATGCTATTCGAGCTATCCGCAAGGATAATGGCTGCGAGTTCAAGAACTCTCGTTTTGATGCCTTTTGTCGTGATCTAGGTCTTGAACATCGGTATTCGACCCCTTATGTGCCCCCTCAAAATGGAGTCGTGGAAAGGAAAAATCGGACTCTTTGTGAGATGGCTAGGACGATGCTCGATGAGCACGGGACTCCTAGGAGGTTTTGGGCCGAGGCGGTCAATACGGCTTGCCATGTTTCCAACCGGATTTTATTGAGAGCTTTCAAGAAGAAGACTTGTTATGAGCTTATGCATGGTCGGGCACCCAAGGTGAGTCACTTCCGAGTTTTTGGCTGCAAGTGCTTTATTTTGAAGAAGGGAAAACTCGACAAGTTTGAGGCTAGGTCTAGTGATGGTATTTTCTTTGGATATGCTAACCACTCTAGAGCCTATAGGGTGCTTAACCTTGAGACTAACAAAATCATGGAGACTTGCGAGGTGACCTTCGACGAGACAATGCCATGTACCTCTCTTGGTTTTGAATGTGCGGGTGATGAAGAGATGGCCGAGGACCTCTTTGAGGACGAGAAAGATGAAGATGGAGATGATGATGGGGAGAACCATGCGCACCGAAGCCGAGCATGTACCCACTACTTCCCCTACGACCACTTTGGAGCATGGACCGTCTACTTCATGGACAACGACGGTGCAACAAGAGGACCGGGCGAGAGAAGCTGAAGTTGAGGGGGAGGTAGTCTCGAGGCGTGAGGCTCCCCGGCGGATTCAAGAAGTGCATCCCCCGTCGAAGATCATTGGAGACATCAATGAACGCACTACACGGTCGAGGTCCGAGAATTCCTCTCATTTTGCTCATGCTTTGCTTTTGTTGCTACTTTTGAGCCCAAGGACATTGGACATGCTTTATCCGATGCAAACCGGGTCAATTCTATGCATGAGGAGTTGGAAAATTTTGAGAGGAACCGGGTGTGGGAGTTAGTTGAACCACCTCCAAATTGTCATCCCATAGGAACCAAGTGGGTTTGGAAGAACAAAGAGGGAGAGAATGGGATGGTTGTGAGGAACAAGTCCGGACTTGTTGCTCGGGGGTTTAGTCGAAGGAGGGGATCGACTATGAGGAGACCTTTGCTCCCTGTGGCCCGTCTTGAGGCAATACGGATCCTTCTAGCCTTTGCCGTGGCTAAAGGGTTCAAGTTGTTTCGGATGGACGTGAAGAGTGCCTTTCCGAATGGGGTCATAGAGGAGGAGGTGTATGTGAAGCGACCACACGGGTTTGAGAGCGAGTTGTACCCACACGGGGTATACGGGTTGAAAAGGGCTCGTATGGGTTGAAACGGGCGCCCCATGCTTGGTATGGGAGATTGAGAGGTTTTCTTTTGAGCGAGAGGGTTTGTGATGGGTACCGTGGATAGAACCTTATTTCTCCTCAAGCATAGGAACGACTTGCCGATTGTGCGGATATACGTGGATGATATTGTCTTTGGTGGCTCGTCACATAACCTTGTTGCCAAGTTTGCGGATGAGATGAGCGGGGAGTTCGAGATGAGCATGATGGGCGAGTTGCGGTATTTTCTCGGGCTGCGCAGATCAAGCAAGTGAAGGATGGTACATTTGTGCACCAAACCAAGTACACGAAAGACATGCGAGGAAGTTCCGGATGCAAGATGTGAAGCCGATGTCGACTCCCATGGGGAGTACGGCAACTTTGGATGCGGATGAGGATGGGGGAACCGGTGGACCGGCGGGAGTACGGGAGCATGATCGGCTCCCTCCTCTACTTGACGGCGACGAGGCCGGACATACGGTTCGGCGTGTGTCCGTGCGCTCGTTTTCGAGGCTTCGCCGAGGACATCACATCGACGGGCCGTCAAGAGGATTTTCGGTACCTACGATCCCCCTGGTCTTGGCCTTTGGTATTCTTCCTCCTCGACTCTTTCACTTCATGGTTTTTCCGATGCGGATTTTGCTTGGTTGTCGAGTCGAGAGGAAGTCTACTTCGGTACTTGTCGGTTTCTTGGTTCTTCGTTGGTCTCATGGTCTTCCCGCAAGCGCTCTAGTGTAGCTCGGTCTACCACGGAGGCGGAGTATGTTGCTGCCGCGAGTTGTTGCTCCCGATTGTTGTGGATTTCATACACTTCGAGAGACTTTGGTGAGGAGTGCACCCGGATCCCACTTCTTTGTGATAGCACCGGTGCCATAAGCGTAGCCAAAAATCCAAAGTGCTTCACTCCCGAACCAAACATATAGAAGTGAGGTATCATTTCCCGAGGGACAATGTGGAGAAAGGAACCATTGTTTTGAGCTATGTCCCTACCCAAGATCGGCTAGCCGACATCTTTACAAAGCCTCTCGACCAAGCTACATTTGTGCGCTTGCGGGGGAACTTGGGGTTTGTTGCCCTTTCTAGTTGTTTCTTGGGGGATTTCATTTTGTACCATATGTATCATACCATGTTTACTTTGATGTATATACATGCTTTACTTGATGTATAAACCATGGTAGGATAGCCATCTTGTCATATATCATGTTGCATTTGTGTCATATTGCATTTTAGGATGATGAGCTTCTTTCATATGCCATATGTGAGTCTCTTTGGCTAATTGTGAGATTTTGGTCATATGTGTGGAGAAATGGTGATGTGAGGCTATGCTCTTGGAATATTTGAGATATATGTGTGGTGAGATAGCCCCTTTTGAAATACATGCTTAACTTGACTAACTTTTGATGAAATTTTGATCCACTCGTGTGTAGTTGTGTATCCATGTCACGGTTTGGTCTAAATATGCTTTTCATGCTTAGATTGTGCTTGGATGCCTTGTTCTTGCATTTGGGCCAAAGGCCGGATATCATTGTGAATGTTTAGCCTATGTTGCATTCATGGGGGAGCATAAGCTTCTTTTTGCCGCAAAGGCACTTCATGTACCATGAAATGAATCAATCTTGAAAAGAAGTGCATAATGCTTGAAAAATGCTCCATCCATCATGTCTATGCTTAAAATGTCTTATCTTTCACATATGGGTGCAAAACATGTTGCATGATGTTCACCGGTGGAGAAGTCTCCCCGAAGTGGACACATGGCTCATGAGCTTTGACATGACATGCTTTGCTTTATGGGTGTTTGCCATGATCTTTTGCTTTGAGAATTTGATATCCTTGTATGATCTTTAAATGGTATGCATGTTTGTGGCTCAAGTGTGACATGGATAGGCTTCTACATGTGAAGCGAGCCTTCTTTTGATAAAACTGCTTAAATCCGAAAATTTTGCTTTGTCACATGCTTGTATTTTCATATATTACTTGTGGCAATGCTTTGTGACTATGCTATGATTCATGTGTGTGATCTTTGTCTCATTTTTAGCCTTTGACACTAGATTTGGCCTATTTGAGAAGCTCATGTAGTTGTTTATATGCTTTGCTTTGCATTTCCGCCTTTTCACCTTGATTCATACATTGTCAACAAGGGGGAGAAAAGGTGAGCTTAATGAAAATTCGAAGAGGTGAGCTGAAATTTGGGTGTTTGCATGAGTTTGCATCCACATGTTCGGGGGGAGGCATTTGTTCGGGGGAGCTTTCTTGCTTGTTTTCGGTGTGGATTTTTGTGCTTTGCTTGGCTTGTGACCTTTCTTCGCCTTTCTTCGGTTTTGGTCATGAGTTGAGCTTCTTTGTTTCTCTTTCTTCTTTCTTTCTCTTTTACTCTGAATTTCATTTCGCGTTGTGTGTTGTCAATGCACTCATCAAGGGGGAGATTGTGGACCAGGAGCGTCCCAGTGGTCGGTGGATGACCGCTCCTTAGTGATGAGTGATTGACAACGGGTGTTGGACTGACTCTTGGCTTAGTGCGCGAGTGTAGGCCGCGGCCTAGTTCGTGTTGTTGCGGGTGAAGAACGGGCGCGAAAGGTCTTCGGCCTTGAGGGGCCTCGGGAGATGGAGAGACAAGTAGGCTCGGTTCGAGGGACCCGGTGGACGGCGGGACCGGGTGCGGGTCACATGGTGGCGACACAAGCAAGACGAAGTCATGGACGGATGAGCGGTGCACGGTGGAGGTCAAGTCAAGTGGTTTGGCGGGAGGCCGGACCGGCACGCGGGGTTTGGTGGTTTGCCCACAAAACCATCGACGGACGGTTTCTTGGTTTGGGCCTCAAAACCAAGTCCGAGGGCCCAACACGACGGAGACGGGATCCGGGCGTGTCGGGAAGCTTCGAAGCGGAGGACACGCGGCGGGATCGCATGGCTTGCGTCGGGAGGACGCGGGGGTGCGGCAAAGGCGTGGCCGTCCGATGGCAAGACCCACATACATTACCAAAATGCCCCTACGTGGGTTGTATCGCCAGTAGTGTAGTTAGGGGTAGTCGAGTCATTTACCACTCCGGCGGGACCTGATATATAAGCCTGGAGTGTGTGTTGATGGCTCTCTCTCTCCGCGACTTAGGGTTTCATTTCCCCCCTTCTCTTTCTCATTTTTCGTAGCTATTTTTCTTCCGATTTTCTCTAGGCTAGCATGAGAGCTTCATGAGAGATTTGTTGAGAGGGATGGATGCTAGGGCGGCATGCTAGACCTTGTGAATCTTTCCTGGTTTGTATAGAAGATTCGGGGTTGTTTTTCGTGGCTTTTTGTGCTTATTTTCGTGCCTTTGTTCCCGGTGTGATTCCGCGGATTTGAGTGAGTTTCTTCCCGGATTTCTTTGAGGGAAACATGGATGGATGCCTTGCGCACCTTTGGTGATGATCTTGACCCCTCAAACGCCGGATTTGGCCTTCGATTCGTTGACTTTTGGATGAACCCTAGGTCTTTGTGTTCTTGGCAAGGATTTGCGATTCCGGGAGTTGTAGGGAGTTTGAGACCATAATTTTTGGGGCATAACCTCTCCTTGGGGTGTTCATCATCTCCCCAAAATTTCGTCTCAAGACTCCAAGTGGTTTGGGAGATCCTTTGATCTAAAGTTTGGGGGCGATTTCGCGGGCGAGCTTTACGGGGCGTCCCGGTGATCCGGTCACTGTGCTGGGTGACCCGAAGGGGGTAGGTTGACCGGTCACTTGTGCCGGGTGACCGTGCGGCTCGTAGGGCTCGGGGTGACCCGGTCACTTGTGCTTGGTTGACCCGTAGGTCTCGGCCTTCTTAGTTGTTGCTCAAGTTCTTTCGTGCTTGCTTCTCGCTTTGCTTCCCTAGCCTTTCAAGCCTTGTTCCTAAGGTATCGAGAGAGGGTTGTGTGTGCTTCCGCTTGTTCGTGTCTGACTCTCGGAGTTGCGATTGGGATATAGGCCGAGTTCTTCCGAGAAAGAATTTTTATCGGCTCCCATTCACTCCCCCCTCTCTGGTCGCCAATTCGGTCCTTCATTCGTGAAGGAATAGCCTTGGGGGCACTTGGCCGCATCCTAGTCGTCCGGCCATCATGTTTGGTTGATAGTATTCAAAGGTGCTCGATTTTTCCTTCCTCCATTGAACTCTGCCGGCGGATGCATGGATGGATGAAGATGTTGAAGATTGCTATGGATTTTACATCATTACATCCGAGCTCAAAACTGAATTCATAAGGGAGAGTCAAGTTATCATTGTTCGATAAGGAAGCCAAAGGAGATTGGTGAAACCTTTGAAGAAAAGCTCAAAAAGTTGGGCGATGTTCCGGTCGATGGATATGGTTGAGGTAGCTTCTCCATAAGTCCGGCAACCTTTGGTGATCCGAACTTCCCCTTCCTTATAGTTGGATGAAGGAAAATGCCGGTTGTTAAGGTCAATAGCAATGATCCGGTGCATGTATATCTGCAGCCACATTTAAACAAACTACCGGGGGCCATTAACACGGGAGATCTTCACGTTTGGTGTGCATTAAGTAGGTGGTCCGATGAAGAATGTGGTATACACTCCCTAGGAGGTACTTTCCAAGGGGAATGGGATTACCGGTAGCCAAATCTTCACCATTACAATATGGTTTAGGGTTGGCTCATTGGCTTTGCTACGAAGATGAATCTGCATAGCCACATGTTCAGAAAGGCCCTGTACTCAACTTCAGACAAAGGGCCATCAGACATATGTTTTTGGATATACATCTTATATCCAACTCCTGTTTTCACTCCTTTTTGCCTGGAGGAGCCTTTGTATTTGTAAGGATACACGGATCCTGTGATATCAAGGCCGGTCATCATATATACATCGGCCAGAGTAGGAGACATTGGTCCATGACCAAAGAGTAGGGGTGCAAGTAGATTATAATGTGGTGCACCTCCGAACCTCTTTAGTGCAATTATTTGTACTACGTCTTCAAAATTTTGAAAAAGTAGTACAAATGATTGAACTAAAGAGGTTTGGAGGTGCACCTAATGGTTACCCCTTTGCACCCTTACCAAAGAGAAAAGCATTAACACCATTTGACCAAAAATGACGGCCGCAATCAAAAGATTCTCATTTTTGGGAGTTTCGGCCAAAGATAACTCCAAACACCGGGCAATGCGAAGGCCGACCCAATTACTTGTTTTGGCGCCGTCATCATCAAGCATCCTTTTATACCAGTTTTTCCAACCTCGCAATTGGGGGCGGGGGCCGGTCCTTGAAGGTATCTTGCCATTCATGGGGTCTCGACAGAGCTCGCTTTGAAAGGAATCCTCCGAGATTCGGCTTCAATGAACTCGAGAGGATCGAGTTTCCCTCGGACCCGAGGAAGTAGGATGGTGATTGGTCCTCAATGGGAATCAAGATCTCGGTGGCCGAGACCCTATCAAGAGCAAGAGAAGGCAAAAGAAAGATCTAAGATGGAAATCGAAAAAGTAATACCGAATGGGCCTTAAGGGGATGAGATTTACCCGAAGAACTTGGTCGTGGTCCGCCATTTAAAGATTTGAGCTTGAGGGATTGATGAACTAGGGTTTGGATCCGAGCGAAGACTCGACGGATTGCAAGAGGAAACAATGGGTGTTGAACGATTTAGCTCGGAGACGTTGAGCATTTATAGTCAATTCTGGAATAAAATCACTTTTATCCCGTAATTGAAGGGGCATATGTCAACACCAAAAATTGGTACGGAAAGGGACCGACTTGTGGGTCGAGTTTGGTAAAGAAGCGCCATTCGGCAAGAAAATCTCTTCAAAGGATTCGGTAAAGATACTTGCGGTCGGTAGTGCGCCATCATTCGACAGAAGGGTCTGTTTGTGCTTGAAGAAAGAAGCATTTGGGAATACGTGATGACGTGGCCGGATATAAGGAAGGGACGAATTGATGGCGGGTACGAGATGGACATTGGCGCCGGGACAATAATTTAGGTAATAAATGTTGTACTCGTAGTCGACCGGAGTCGTGTTAGGACAAGGGTATAAATATGAACCCTTGATGTACGTAATAGGGATCGAACATCTACACAACCAAAACCGGCCCGTGCCAAACTTCGAGTCCTTTAGTCGAGTCGTCGAGTTCTTCGAGAGGAGCCATCGATCCGTCGACCTCCGTAAGTACCGACAACCTTGTATCATGTCTAGTATCATGCGGTGGATTTAGACCGTGATGCAAGTAGTCTTGTCGCCATGCTTAGTATCATGCGGTGGATTTAAGCTTGGTTCAAGAGGGTTTCTTGTTAGATCATGAGCCATGCGGTAGGCTAAGATCTAGCTCGGAGCTAGTTATCGGCTCTATTAGATTTGGCAAGATCTAATAGATTCATTAAGTTACCACGTGTTGCTTTGGATTTTGCTTTATGTTTAATTCATGTAACACTCTTTTGCCCAATCTATATCGATTAGCTTCGGCTTTATCTCTTTGAGATCCATGCGTTGTGCTTTCAAGTCTATGGTTTATTGTAAAAGGATCAAGTGCTCTCAATAGCCGAATTTAGATCAATCTAGATTGCCACGTGTTGTGGGTTCAAGCTTGTTGACTTTTCAATGTTTGTTCCTTCTCCACGGAACCCGAATCGGCTGTACAGCTGTATTCGGCAATTCTATCACAAGTGAAACGTGTTCATAACTTTGTTTTAAATACAGTATGCTTTTAGCCTTCCATGTTTAGATTGTATCATGCGGTGGATTGATTTACTCGTGATTGGTGGTGTGATTTCAAACAAGTCGTATCATGCAGTGGATTAACTTGTTTGTGTCACGCTCGACGGGTTTGAAAGTACCTAGACATACGGTAGAGTAGTGCTTTTGGCCTATGCATGCTTGTTTACTTCACATTTACAATCATATTTTCACCCTATTTATTTTTATTGTAATTTATCCTAGAAAATCGATCACGATCACGTGCAAGCAATGATGTTTAAACAAAGACCGATCTGTTGTCATGCTTACATCATGCATTCGGCTATATCCTGGTTTCATGTTTTAAAGCTCCCGAATGATATTTAAACTACTGACAGATAGCTTGTTGTAGCTATATGTCATTTTAATTGGCTCTCTAGCCGTAAATACGGAACTGTCTGGTACCACCCGGCAAGTTCCAGGTTTTATCTAACTGCTTTTCATCCTTTGCCGGTTTTAGGATAATTGAGCGGCACGCTTCGGATTCGGCACGTGTGTTAAGCCGGCTTTGTTCGGTTTGTTGTGTGCTTGGCGCGAGGTGCTGATTTTGCGTCAACGGTGGTACACCTCGTTCCAAACTCCATCACTGTAGTGTCGACTTTCATTCATTTTTGTGAGGCGTATCTGGGGATACCGCCTCACTTCACGTTGTGGAGGTATTTTTTTGTGTCAAAAGCACAAGGTTGGGGCCAGTGGGGGCTGTAATGTTCAATCTGAGGTCAGGCCTCAATGCAGAATGGATAGACACCGACCTCCCCGACAACACCGCCGGGTGGAGGTCGGAGTGGTTCTATATTGCGGACCAGATTCCAGGTCTTCTGCGGCGAACTGGCCATAAGCCAGTGAACATTAGCGAGTGGGATCTAGGACTCCCCACCCGCGACCTCGAGGACCTCAAGGGGATCCTGGAGCTAGCCAGCGACATGAAGAAATGAGGAGTGACAAGAGCGGCGGTGGCGAGGTCGTTCTGCCGGCGAATGATCCAGCCGATCAAGGATCGGGTCCACCGGTGTATGAATACCGTGGGCTATCGCGATGCCACACGCAAGGTGAACCGCAAGGTCTCCAAGGAGGAGATGACAGCTAGAGTTTCCTAGATGTATTCTGGGAAGGTGAAGGTGAAGAAGTGCCTAAGGGCACACTCGTTGAAGAGGCCGGCTGACCCAGTAAGATCCTAAGATCTGTCTTTAGGTTGTTGTACTTTGCTTTCTTGATTTACTTAGGTCGTATAACGTCTATATAGTTGTTGTGCAGATGCGCGAGCTCCAAATGTGGTGCCCGCCGCCTCTCCCTGAGGGGGAGCTACATCGGAGGAAGCTGAGGTCGGACAAGTATAAACCTCCAACAGGTCGTCTGCTAGAGAATTATGAGTCTGACTCGTTGGTGGAGGCCGATGAAGACACTAACACAGAGGCTGGGGCGGATCCAGCTGCTGGCGCCGCGATGTCCCGGCGCAGGACCAGGTCGACGGTTGCGAAGAAGTCTGCTTTGGCCATTGCCGCTGCAATCTCTGCGGTGAAGGCCGTAGAGCAGAAGAAGAGGAAGAGGAAGAGAAGGGCCGCATCCCCTCCGGCCGTCACTACTCCAATGATTCCGACGCCTCGTTCGCGGGAGGTCAGGTCAGAAGATGAGGAGTAGGAGGAGAAGGAGAAGGATGAGGCTGTTGAAGAATTGTCGATCCCTGAAGACCAGGCGGCAAAGAGGCCAGAGAGTCCTGCTGCCAAGAGGCAGCTGGAGCTGGTGCAGAAGACGTCGGAGGATGCTCTCCAACGTGGTTTGGAGGCGCAGCGCAGTGCTACGGCAGCGGGGGCGAAGATACCCGCAGCTATTAAGCCTCGGGTGTTTTGGCCAAAGACTCGGCTTCTGGCCGTGACGAGGTACAAACTTGAGGGCTGATTCTGTCTTTATACTTTTTATCTGATCTTAATCTTGACGAAGTATTTTGCCATGCAGGCCGGTAGCAAGGCCACAAGGGGTGTCGGTTGCCCCATCGTCTCCCTCCCGCACGAGGTCGCCTGAGCCACAGGTCGTGGGTGAGGCGCTTGTAGATGATGCGCGTACCACTACCCCGCCACGAGGAATAGCGGAGGGGGTGGTGACTTCGCCTCCCATGGCTGACACGAGGGCGGGTTCTCCCCGCGTACTGTTGAAGGTTTCGGGACCTCAGCTGGGGACGTCGAGGCAATGACCTCCCCAACAATCATAGACGTCGACCCCATCAAGACGGTTCTGGTGGGGGCCGAGGGCGTGGTCGGGGACCGGCCTCGGATCGACCCGGCACCGGGAGGTCCGGAAACGTACGGTGCGGAAGTACCCCCATCTTCATCCTTTATCCCTTAAAAAGGAGGTCGTTAACTGTCAACTAATTGTTGTGTGCGCAGATTTCAGTAACCGCGAGGAGGAGCTGAAGAATGCTCTGGCGACCTCCAGGAGCAAAGTTCGAGACCTAGAGGTCAGGGTCCGGGAGATCGAGGCTGGGGGCCTGGAACTCAAACGGGCGATGAAGCAAGCCACCGAGAGTGAGTACGCCATATCTCAAAAGCTGGCTTATGAGACCGCAGCTCGTCGGGGCCTTCAAGCCGAGTTTAAGGTTGTTTTAAAGTCATTGCAAAGTGACCAAATCACCATTGCGGGGTATGAGGTGGAGGCCGAACGACCTCAAGGGTGCTGCCCATTATGCAATGTCTTGCATACCGTTCGGAGGAAGAGGATCGAGCGAGGAGTCCATCATCGATCGCCCGGTAGATACTTCTAACGAGGCTATTGCTTTTGCTTTGAGGGCGGCCGGCTTGGCGGCTGCGACCGATGCGCTGGTGAGAGTCAAGTCTCACTATCCTGAGGTCGACATGACCAAGATCAAGGGCGGTGCGGACACCACGAAGGACCTTCAAGCCCTAGAGCTTGAAGTTGATGAAGCTGCCACCGAGGTGGCGGAGAGCATCGACTTTGAAGGCGATGGTGGAGCGGGCAGTGAAGGTGGCGATGATGGCAACCAGTAGTGGCTAGGAGCTTTACCTCCCCCTCCGCTCATGACTTGTAAAAACTTCTGGAGACATGTTTGAAGAAAACTTTAACGAAGTAATTGCCTTTTGCCTGCATGAGTTTGGTTGGTCTTGTAGATGACGACATATTATATTCTTGACTCGCTAACCACTACTCACGGTGAGGTTGGCCTACCGACCTCTACAGCTCGACATGATCGGCGCACGAAGGAGCCCAGAGCTCAAGTCTAGCGACCTTCTTGACCAAGCATGCTCGTGGCTGCAGGAGGCTTTATACTCATTTGCGGTGATATCCTTAGGTCGGGCGACCCTTAGGTTGGCTTTTTAGCCAAGCCCCCGAGCATATAGAGGGGAAGGAGTAAGGAATATTTAGAACCCCTAGGTCTTGCGGCCTAGATGTTGGCTTTAGCCAAGCCCCCGAGCATGTCGAGGGGGGAGGTTATGGTATGAGGAAGGAGGAGGTAGTGCTCGACTCATAGCAGATGATTGCTTGAAATACTTATTTATTTAATCTGAAAAAGAGAAATACAAAAGGGGAAAATACATAACTTGAAAAGAAACTAATCTACGGATAGAATCGTCGTAGATGCTCCATGTTCTAAGGGTTGGGCACTCCTTGCCCGTCGCCCCACTGGAGTCAATATGTTGACGGGCTTATTAATTCCGTGACGATGAAGGGTCCCTCCCAAGGGGCAGAGAGCTTGTGCATGCCGTCGGTCATTTGGATGCGTCTAAGTACGAGGTCGCCGACGTTGAAGGAGGTTTCCTTAATGTTGCAATCATGATAGCGACGTAGTTGTTGGTCATGATGAGCTTGTCTCATGACAGCGATGAGTCTTTGTTCTTCGAGGCCGTCGAGGTCAATGCGACGTGTTTGCTCGGCCTCTCCTTCCTCGTAGAACTGAATCCGTGGAGCTCCGAAAGCGACGTCGGTAGGAAGTACGGCTTCTGATCCATAGACCAGAAAGAAGGGCGAAAAGCCTGTGGCAGAGCTAACTTGAGTCCCGAGACCCCGGATTATGTGAGGCGGCTTGCTCGGCCGTTGCACCGTGGGTGGGCGACCGAGGAATAATAGAGGTCAATGAGGTTGTCTTGCGAAGTCCGAGAAGACCGAGCCGATGAATGCTTTGCCTAGGTTGGTGATGATCCTGTTAGGCACACTGAAGCGGTGTTTGATGTCTGCGATGAATTTAACTGCCTCTTCCGATGTTACTTTCGCAACACATCGGAGTTCAATCCACTTGGTGAATTTGTCTACGGCAACCAGGATATGTTTGTAGCCGCCCGGAGTGATACGAAACGGTCCTACCGCATCGAGACCCCACATAGCGAAGGGCCATGATGGAGGAATAGTGCACAGGGCCTGGGCTGGCAGGTGCTGCTGCTCGGCAAAGAACTGACATCCTTTGCACCTCTTTACGAGGTCTTTAGCGTCAGTTACAGCCGTGGGCCAATAGAATCCAGATCGGTACGCTTTTACCGACCAAGTTGGTGGATGCCGCGTGGCAGCCACACTCGCCGCTGTGGATCTCAGCTAAGAGTTGTAGACCCTCTGATCGTAGGATACATTTCATCAAGATGCCAGTGGATGCAGCTTTCCTGTATAGGTCGGAACCAATCACGACGTAGTTGGCACTTCGCCGCGTGATGCGTTCTCACTCCGCTTTGTCATTGGGGACAAGCTGGTCGAGTATGAAGTCAATGTAGGGCTTGCGCTAATCATTCTCTTTTTCAGACATAAGCACGTTGTGGGGAGGTGCTGAATTCTGGTCGTCTGAAGACGATTTCGGATTATCAGGATCCAAGAGCTTGATTAAAGGCTTGTGTAGGTCTTGGACGAACACACCTGCTTTGAGACTAGAGCTCGACGAGAGCCTAGTTTGGAAAGCATGTCGGCGGCGATGTTGTTGTTGCGTGGGACGTGCTGGAACTCGATCCCCTCGAAGTGGCCTTCGAGTTTGCGAATCTCAGCGCAGTAAGCATCCATCGTGTCCTTGACGCAGTCCCACTCCTTGTAGACTTGCTCGATGACGACCTTGGAATCGCCAAAAGCTTGTAGTCGCTTGATGCCAAGGGACACTGCTATTCGGAGCCCATGAATCAAGGCTTCGTACTCTACTCTGTTGTTGGAGGCTTGTAATGAATCTGCAGGACGTACTTGAGTTGTTCTCCCTGGGGAGAGATGAGTAACACACCTGTGCCTGCTCCTTCGAGGTTGAGGGCGCCGTCGAAGTACATTATCCAGTGTTCATGCTGCTCCTTGAGAGGGGCATCTAGATCTCTGTCCATTCAGACACAAAGTCTGTGAGGATGTGCGACTTGATCGCTTGCCTAGGGCAAAACTCGATTTCAAACTCTCCAAGCTCGACTGACCACTTGACAATGTGGCCGTTGGCGTCGCGGTTCCGGATGATCTCTCCCAAGGGGAATGAATACGGGACCACGATCTTGTGAGCTTGGAAGTAGTGTCGAAGCTTTCTCGAC
Source organism: Cenchrus americanus (assembly GCA_947561735.1). Classification (NCBI taxonomy): domain Eukaryota; kingdom Viridiplantae; phylum Streptophyta; class Magnoliopsida; order Poales; family Poaceae; genus Cenchrus; species Cenchrus americanus. Next base: position 195,115,390 of record OX387241.1, read on the forward strand.
ATGATCGGGAACGCATAGAGCGGCTTCGAGGTTGTGTGTAACATGTTTTAGCGTCGGCCGGGACCTCGCTCACGTAATACATAGGTCGTTGAACAGGGTAGGCCTGCCCTTCTTCTTCTTCCTCGGCAACGAGAACTGTGCTGACCACATTAGTGGTGGCAGAGATGTAGAGTAAGAGTGTTTTCTTCGGTATTGGTGGTGTCATAACTGGTGGTGTTGTCAAGGACTCTTTGAGAGCCTTGAAAGCTTATTGGGCTTCGTCGTCCCACACGAACTTGTCGGCCTTCTTCAATAGCTTGAAGAAAGGTAGTCCTTTTTCACCGAGCTTACTGATGAAACAACCTAGAGCCGCCATCATACCGGTGAGCTTCATGACGTCTTTCTTGTTGGATGGCTTGGCCATCTTGCGTATAGTGTCGATCTTCGCTGGGTTGGCCTCAATGCCTCGGTGCCCGACCATGAAGCCCAGAAGCAATCCGGAAGGGACACCGAAGACACACTTCGTTGGATTGAGCTTCCATTGGAACTCTTGTAGATTGGCGAAGGTTTCGGTGAGGTCAGCGATGAGCTTGTCTTCTTCTATAGTCTTGACGACCACATCGTCCACATAAGCTTTGACGTTCTTCCCAATTTGGGTCTTCAAGCACTTCTGGATTGCCTTCTGGTAGGTTGCTCCGGCATTTTTCAAGCCAAAGGCCATGACCTTATATCAGTAGATGTCGTGGGGTGTTATGAACGTTGTTTTGTCTTCGTCGTCAGGAGGCAGGGCTATCTGATGATACCCTGAGTAGCAGTCAAGGAAGCAGAGTAGGACGCTACCAGCAATGGAGTCCATGACCTGGTCGATACGAGGAAGAGGGAACGGATCCTTCGGGCAATGTTTGTTAAGGTCGGTGTAATCGATACACATCCTTAATCCACCAGTTTTCTTTGGTACAAGAGCCGGGTTTGCGAGCCAAACCGGGTGTTGACATTCTCTAATAAACCTGCAGCTAAGAGCTTACAGACTTCTACTTCTATAGCTTGTTTTCTATCTTTCGCAAATCGCCGGAGCTTTTGCTTGATAGGTCGAGTGGTCTTGTTGACTTCAAGTACGTGCTCGGCCCGGCTCCCTAGGGATGCGGGCATATCGGACGGACTCCATGCGAAAATGTTAGCGTTGTCCCTGAGGAAGCTTGTGAGCACGAGTTCCTATTTGGGGTTGAGGTCTTCCCCGACAATGACTTCCTTGGATGCGTTGGGCGGGCCGAGGCAAACCTTTTTGACAATCGGACTTGGGTCCAAAGCCGTGCTTGTACGCTTCGCTCTCGGTACTTGGAGGGTTGTTTGGTCGATCTTGGGCGCTTGAGCGACCATGACCGTTGCCGGCTTTGATTCTTGAGTCTTTGGAGAGCTTGACGGTTGCGCTTTCACAATTGTAGGAGACCATGATGTCCAAGAGGACGGAAAGAATTCCATTTGGCACCGGCATCTTCATGATGAGGTAAGTGTGATGTGGTATAGCCATGAACATGGCGAGCATAGGTCGTCTGAAGATTGAATGGTATGATGAGCGGAAGTCCGCGATCTCGAATGACCGGTACTCCGTTACGAAGTTTCCTCCGTGTCGAAGGTGACCGGTAGGCACACGCGACCTATGGGGTATGCAGCCTTGCCGGGCACGACCCCATAGAAGGGTTCATCACAGGAGGTCATTTTGGAGAAGTCAAACTCCATCTTGCGTAGCGTCTCTTTGAAAATGATGTTTAGGCTGCTGCCTCCGTCGATGAGGGTCTTAGGCAACCAGGCCCCATTAACTATGGGGTTGACGACCGGCGGATAGGTTCGGAGTCGGGGACGTGAACCCAATGATCCTTCCTGGAGAAAGTGATTGGGAATTCAGACCACCGCAGAGGTCGCGGATTTTCAGTGTTGACGTGCAAGATCTCTCTAGCGTTTGATCGAGTTTGCCGGTTGGTTTTGATCGCTTGGCGACCTCCGACAATGAAGTTGATCTCGCGGTTGGCCTTCTAGAACGCACTGTTGGGGTTGCCCCCTTGGGGCGGTAGCAGAGGTGTCCGCTCCTTGCGGTTGTTGTCTTGGCGGTTGTGGTCTTCTTGGCGACGTCGATCATCGCGCCGGTCGTTGTGGCAGTCGTCGTGGAGATCATCACGACGATCACTTCTGTCGCGCTTGTCGGCGCGGTCATTGCGACGGTAGTCGTCGCATGTGTCATCACAGCGGTAGTCACGGTGATAATCACGTCGATCTCTATCGTCATTGCGAGGATAGGGTCTACGGTCACGGTAATCTCGTCGATCAGGTCGACGGTTATGATTGTCAAATCGCTGACCACCACTGCGGTCGTCATTGCTGTTGCTTCTGGTTTTCTTGGAGTAGATGGTACTCCAAGGGCACGCTTTAGCTGCTCGCACTCCCTCATGGTGTGCTTGGCATCGCGGCGGAACTGGCACAGGTCGTCCATGACCATATTGAAGTCACCTTCAAGGAAGGTGGAAGGTCTTGGTGGATTTGTTACGTAGGCTTCGCCGGATCGCTTGCGCGACTCGGTGCCTCTATCGTCGTAATATTCTCCGTTGAAGTCGTGCATTACCACGTCTTGAGTGTCGACCGGTTGTCGACGTAGGCCATGAGGTCTCCAATGGTTTTGGCGTCGGCTTCGTGGATCTTCTCGAACAACTTAATGTTGGTGATTCCCTTTTTGTAGTAGGCAATGACGTCGTCGTCTTTGACACCTGCGAGGGTGTTGTGATTCTCGAAGTAGCGGTTAGTGTACTCACGGAGAGTTTCATCGCTTCTCATCCGTACTCTAGCGAGGTGGTGAGTATTGCTAGGACGATTGTAGGTCGCCTGGTAGTTAGTCGTGAATAGGTGGGACAAAGTCGCCCAGGAGGTGATGCATTCTGTCGGGAGATTGTCGAGCCACAGGAGTGGCGCCTTGCCCATCACGAGAGGAAAGTATCCGGCCATGTGGTCTTCATTGCCTTCCGAGGCACGTGCAGCTATATTGTACATCTTGAGCCATATAGTTGGGTCGGAGAGACCGTCGTACTTCTCAATTGAAGGCTTGAAGTCTTTAGGGTATCTGATCGTCTGGAGACATCGTGAGAAAGCTGGAAAATTATTGACCGCTCCCGAGCTTGCTGATGGAGCGTGATCAGCAGGGATAACATAGAGGTCGTCGGGAGGGCCATTGTCTTGGTCGTACTGGGCGCGTCGTAAGAGTTCCTAGTCGTGCATGATCCGGAGATCTGTAGCTTGGATAGGGTTGTTGGCGTCAAGGGCGTCAGGGACTCCATGCTCGCGATCGTAGTTTGCACGCCAAGCTATTTCGACTTCCTCTCTTACGCGGTGACACCAACTTCCCTCTGCATGATCGGCCTGGACCGGAGGAAGCTGAGCTCCTGCATTGCGTCTTGGATTTGGGGCAGGGTTTCCCTGGATGTTAGCAGCATTGGCTGAATTGTTGTCGGCATTAGCCGGGGCGTTTGCTGGAGCATTAGCCACTAGGTTGGCTGGAGCATTGACTGCAGCGTTAGCAGCGGGATTAGCCAGCTGCATTACTTAGTTTTCACCTCTTTCTTCTTCAGCCACCAGGTCGAGGGGGCCCTGGCTACGACGTCGCTGGCGAGGATGCTCCGATCTGCTTCTGGAATAGGAACTTGCTGCAGATCTATTGTATCCGGGGCCTCTTTCCACGATCTGAGCAGCTGCAACACGGACATTGGCTTGGAGGCGTCGTATCGCTGTGGAATCTTCAATGTGGTTTAGAACGACGAGAGCGGCTCCCAAATTGGTCTACGGTGAGTTGTAAACTTCATGTCCGTCGCGCTCGAAGTCCCTGAGGAGGTCTCGCGCACATAGTCTATTGGCACGAGGTGGATCGTCTCGGCGTCGGCTCGTGGGGGGAGCTGGTGCCACAAGTGCTTGTTGCCCGGCGTTGGCGTTAACCTGTCCGGCATTAACCGGTTGAAGGCCCGCACACAGGGCGGCGGGCTGCGATCTCTTGTTGTCGTCGGACGGCTCGGGTAGCGTTGGCGTTTCATGCTCTTGACGCTACGCGTCCGTTTCTCCATAATGCGGTGGTACATCTGCAGAGACGACCAAGATCTAGCGATCTAGAGTCTCGAGCTCTTCTCCAGGATAGTTCGGGGAGATCGTTGTGTGGGCGGCCTAGAATGCAAGGCGGTCCGGAGACGACTCTTGGTTCAGCGGTCGGCGGTGAGCCGCGGTGACAGGTGGGCGAAGCTTCTTGAGGACACAGCACTGGCGTGCGGTGTGCTTGGAGTTCTCGTGGATAGGGCAGGGCTCATTGAGGTGACTCCCGTAGCTTCCACGATCTTGATGGTAGAGTCCAGATTCAATCTGGATCTTGCGCTTCATGTAGCGTGATGCTATGCGAGCGGCGTTGCGCAAGCTAAGAGGCATGCTAGAGGTCGAAGGAGTCGTGCGAGGACGCTTGACACGCTCACGGACTTTAATTGTATTGGAGAGCGTATCCCCGACACGATCAATCCCAGCGATCAGGTCGCTAGGAGTGGGTGGGTCTTCTTTTACAGATCTGTTCCGATATGTTGGTGGGTGCTGACCGCGTTGCCTTCGATGACAAGGCAAGCGGCTGGAGCAGTGGATGTCGCCGGCATCGAGCCAAAGCAGATGTCGACGAGATTGGCAAGGAAGTCTGCCATGCTCTCCAGGAAGATGACGCCATTGGTCGAAGCCATCGAGTTGCACGATGAACCTTGACTCAACCCCTACCTGGCGCGCCAACTGTCAAATGGTGAGATCTGAACAGCCCACGGGGGTGTTAATCCCTGTGGTTTAGTTGTTCGGCGGGGAGGAGTCTAAGGCTAAGAACTCGAAGGTCGCACACGAGTACGCGGAACGCAGAGAACACGGCGAGTTTATACTGGTTCGGACCTTCCGAGAGTAATACCCTACGTCCGATTGTCGGTGTGGATTTCTTGAGGATTGCATGATTATACAAGGGGTCGCCTCGACCGCCTTATATTGGCCGGCGGATGAGGTCGGTTCCTAGACTTCGGTCGGTTACGACCAGGAGACCTAAGTCTATGTTACACATCATGCCATATCCCGTCGATCTGCTTCAGGCGAAATCCACCGAGGTCTTGTATTGTCTCGTACGCCAAGTCTTGAGGTCGTAGCGGATCAGGTCATCTAGGGAATCTTCAAGAAGGTCTTCAGGAGATTGTGTGGGCCGCCAACTAGGTCGATTGGGCCCACAGACAGGTCGGCAGGTCTTCTAGTAGGCCAGACCCACTTGTCCCGGCCGTGAACCTGGTCGGTGGGGACCCAGGGGTACCCATGTCTCACAGCAACTTCTTCCATCCAGAACTCACACTTGCTGAATTTGGCATACAACTGCTGTTGCCTGAGCTTCCCCAACATTATCCGTAGGTGCTCTTCATGCTCCTTTGTGATCTTGGAGAAGACTAGTATGTCGTTGATGAAGACAATGACACACTTATCCAACTCATCCATGAACACCTTGTTGATCATGTTCATGAAGTACGCTGAGGCATTCGTAAGATCGAACGATACGACAGTGTACTCGTACTGTCCATACCAGGTCACAAACGCGGTCTTGTGGATGTCCTCCGGCTGAATCTACATCTGGTGATAGCCTGATCGGAGATCAATCTTGCTGAAGAACTTGGCTTGCCTTAGCTGATCCATCAGGTCATCGATCCGGGGTAGAGGGTACTTGTTCTTGATGGTTACTGCATTTAGGGCGTGGTAATCCACACACAGTCGTTGAGTCCCATCCTTCTTCGGCACAAACAGAGTTGGTGAACCCCATGGTGAAGCACTCGATTGGATGTACCATTTCTCGAGCAATGAGTCTAACTCAGCCTGCAATAGCTTCAGCTCAACTTCTTCCATGCGATACGGGCTCTGGGCTATTGGTGCAGTCCCCGGTACCACGTTGATCACAAACTCTACATCATGGTCTGGTGGTAAGCCGGTCAGCTCTTCTGGAAACACATCCTCGAACTCACAAACCACTGGTACATCTGAGATGGCTTTCGTGTGAAGACTGTACACGGCTGGTATGTCACGGGACTTCATTGGCTCGAAGGTGACCCTCGTCCCGTCAGGGTGTACCAAGGTCACAAGTCTCGGTGAAGTGGAGATGACACCCTTGTGAGCGGTGATCCAATCCATCCCTAGTATCACATCGATGCCATTGGAAGGCAACACTGTCAGATCCCCATAGAACATGTGGCCCTGGATGACCACATCCGCACCTTTGCACAGCAAGGTGCACCGAATATTTCCGAGAGGCAAACTTGTGATGATAGGAATTGATCGAGTGGTAGTAGGGAGGGAGAGTTTGTTCACAAATCTAGAAGTAATATACGACCCGGTTGCACCGGTGTCGAAGAAAACCAAAGCACTAGTACCACAAACTAAAAACTCACCGATCACGACGTCAGGAGCGTCAACAGCCTCCTCCTCGGTGAGGTGGTTCAGCCTCCCACGACCGACAGTCGGCGGTGGTGCAGCCTGAGGAGGTCAGCCTCCTGGAGCAGGTGCTCTCGCGAGCTTAGTAGCGGTCTTCTTATCGGGGCACTCGAATGACTTGTGGCCAGGCTTGCCAGAGGCGAAGCAGGTGACGGTGAAGCCTCCCACGGCAGGTCTCGCGGTGCTCGGCGGCGCACGAGTGTAGCCTCTAGTCTACTGGGGGTAGTCGGGGTTCCTCCCTCCAGGGAATGGGCTATGTCCTCCACCTCCGAAGTTGCGCCCAGGCTGGTTGTGCCTCAGGCGGTAGCTCCACCTCAGCATGTTGCTCTGTCCGCTCCTTGGCTTCTGGAAGGATCAGTCATGGTGATCCCGATCTCCCGTGCTCTTCTTGCCCCTCATACGCTCCTCATGGCTCCTCCTCTCGTCCTCAACTCGCGATGGCATGATTGACGAGGTGGCCAAGGGACTTATGCTCGCTCGCCTTCGGTCCCCCGGAGAAGGCCGTGGTGAAGGCCTCATAGGAACTAGAGCTGCTTCTTCGGTCGGTGTTGGTGTCGTCGGGGACCGTTGACGGGGAAATCCGTCAACCTAGCCATGAGTTTACCTTCGGTGTTGGCATAAGTTTTATACCTTATCCATTGGTACTAACCCCCGTGGTATAACAAGTTAACTTGTGCATGTCGGTTTTGGAGTTTAGTGTTTATGCAAGGTTTTAGCGTTGAAAGCAAGACTTTCGGGATAAGTTCATCAAGCACCTTGTGACAAGACCCCGAAGCCCCGTAATAGTCATGCAATGAAGAAAACTTGACTCCAAGAAGCCGGGGACTCAACCCAAGAAGATGACAAACTCCTAGGACCTAACCGGAAAAGTGCCCGAATCTTGCGGGACAAGGAGCTACGTCCAACTCGGAGTGAAATTAATGTCGGGGGCCTACATGCGAAGGGGAAAGGATCTAGAAGACTCGGGAACCGACGCCACGCGAACGAGGGCCGGGAAGCGGGCTGGATGGGCCCCCGGCCGGCCGGCCTAGGCCGGGCCGGCCCGGAGCCGATCCGGGGCCCATTTGCCCCCTCCTTTGACCTAGCCACCATTCGGGCTATTTATAGCCCCGGGGTCGAGAGCCACACATCGATCAATTCGTCATCGGCCGCCGAGGAGCGAGAGAAGAGAGGGACACCATCCCGAGAGCGAGAGGTCGAGCTAGTTGACTAGGGTCTCCCTAGCCGACGTGGGAACCTTCCAAGGAAAACCACGTCGGAGTTCTCGGAGCTAGAAGAAAGATCAAGGTAGGATCCCGGTGGTGATCTTGTTTATGTATCATTGTATTAGTTGAATTATCAAGTTGAATCTATTTCTAGCGATCAAGCATTTCTTTGATGATTTCGTTTTTCGATTGGCTTTGCTTATTCTAGATCTATTCTCGAGATAGATTACATAGGGTGTTCTTGTAGCCGCGGTAGCTAGAGGTACACACCAGATCTTCCGAAAGAACTCGACTTGTCCTTGGACTCGCCCTAGACTACCCGCATGAATAGGAATAAATTGTGACAGAACAGGGGTTCCGAAAGGCGGGTGTTTTCAGAGTCGGACGGGAAACCACGATTTAAAGAAGCTTCTAATAAGATTCGATTTGCTACTTCTTCTCTTGCTTGGAACTTCAACAAAAGGCTTACCCCGATCTCTCTAGATCGGTTTATCTACCCTATCTATCTTTGTTACCTCCGGTCTTTAGTAGATTAGATTAGTTTTGTGTTCTTTATCTAGATGCATTAGGGTTTCTCTTTACTGAAGATTGAAGTTACTTGGCTTTACTAGATCATCTTTTGCGTCACACATTTGTTCCACAGATTCGATACCTTGGGTTCACCACTCGAGGGAAGAAGGGTCCCTTGACAACGACGGGAGACTTGTCCGCTTGCAAGTCTAAATGAATTTTGATACAACTATTAACCGTCAACAGGGACATACCGCATCATCTTAATGAAGTGGCACTCATACTCCTCAACCCTCATCGCACCCTGAGTCATGGTGCGAAACTCCTACGCCTTCTGGATCGGCGGCTCGTTGGGCGGTGCGCGTCGCGAACGCCTCGGCGAACTCCGGCCAGGTGATGAACGCTGGGTTCGGGTGGGAGGCGGTGTAGTTGTCCCACCAAGCCTTGGCAGGACCCTCCAGCTGGTGTGCAGCGATGACAACGCACTCCTCATCAGAGTAGACGGTGAGGTCGAGCTTGGTCTCAATCACCCTCAGCCAGTCGTCGGCGTCGAGCGGGTCATCCGAGAAGCTGAAGGTGGGGGCTTTCGGGCGTATTAACCTCTCGATCTACCTCGTGAGATCCTCGTCCTGAGGAGCGGCGCGGTTTCCACCGTTGCCACGGTGCTCCATGGCTTCTGCCGTCCTCTGCATCAGCTGAGTCTGGACCGCCATCACATCCACCAAGTTAGGTGGGGTGGTGGAGGCTGGTCGGGCTTAGACTGGTCTTGCTCCTGATCTTGCTCAGCTTCTCCATGCTCAGCTTCAGCTTTTGGGCCCTCGGGCGGTGGTGGCGGTGCTCCGGCACCCCGGCCTCGAGCTCCCAAAGCTCCTCCACGTAGGGGCGAGCGTCCACGGCTGCGAGTAAGTGCACGACCGCGTCCAAGAGCGGCGTCACGTCCACATCCGCGTCCACGACCCTGCTGGGCTTCCTCCTCAGCAGTAGCCTCCTCGAGGCGCGCCATCAGCCAGTTGGATTGGCGGATCAATATCCTTTTGAAAACACAAGCAGGGAAGAAAAAGGACTTCACACAACTTCACTCACCAACACACATATGAGTCTGAGACAAGCATGAAAATAAGACTATTTATATACCCAACACACAATGAGAAGAAGCATTAAGACACAAATAACTCCATTAAGATCCAGTCATACATTAAGCATGAGTAGTACATATGCTTTCCCAAGGCTGACTCAGACCTTAGGGGTAGTAGCTCAAATCAACGCTCCAATACATCGATACATGCTCAAAAGGGTAGTGCCTACAAGGCGTGACATGACTCTCTTCATGCACCGGAACATGCTCACGACTGCATGGTACCACTCATGGAAACTACTAGCATACGACACTACTCTTGGTCATGCCCTCACTCGGCTCTCTACTCGGTACGTGCCCTCTTGAACGAGAAAGGGTAACGGTCCTCATTGGGTAGTCCAGCGGAAAGATCCGGGACACCAAGGCGTGTGCCTCTCGAACCTCCTCCGTCTTGATGGGGGTCGGCAGCCGAGCCATCGGGCACAGCTGAAGCTTGAGACAGGACTGGTGCAGCTCGAAGGTCTCGGTGAGGATCTCACGCTACGACTCGACGGGTAGCTCTCGGTTAAGCTCGGTGAGCTCGTCCATGCGGAGTGAGTCGGCGTCCTCCCATGTCCTCCTCAGTCTCTCGGCCTTGTCCATCAAGTAGATGGTCGTGTGCGTAAGCCACGCATGGTTGGCGACGTTCTCCGCCCTGTTCTTCTCCAGCTTCTCCACCTTGATCCGCTCACAGCCAAGCAGGTGGGCGCGCACTGTGAGCATGTCGTCCTTGCTCTAGCGTGTAGCAGCTCCTCACGGGCGTCCACTCGCTCCCTCTCGAACTACAGCAGAACAGTGGTCGCACAGTCGAGGCTCAGCTCGAGCAGACGAACACGATAGCATAGCGCGCTGTTCTCTCTCTCTCCAGCTGGACACAGCGTGGATGGTACTGGCGGGCGTCGACGGTGGCGTCTCTGATCTTGCCGAAGAGGGTCTGCGACTCGTCCTCCAGGCGGTGTGCGTACTTATCGAGGTCGACCAAGTAGTTGGTCGTCTCCACTAAGGTCTCGTCGGTCTCGCAGAATGGTGCAGCGTCAACGTCGTCCTGGATCCCCTCGTGCGAAGGAACTCTATCCACGAGCGGTGCGAGGCGCCAGTAGTCTCGGGGTAGAAGTCGGAGCATCCCGGTCTCGAAGGTGGAGCGGTACTAAGTGAGAAAGCAGCCCAGTGCCGGATGGCAGGCGACGTCCAGCGCGGTCGTGACGGTGAGCACGGTGCTGTAGCAGACCTCTCCCTTGAATCCTGGAAGGCTCGGGTGAGGGAGAACGGCGACCGTGCAGAGCACCATCCGCCCTGTCACGGTGGGTATGTACTCGACGTGGTACGCGACGTAGGTAGGAGGGACCCCAAGCCTGATAAGGGCCCTCTCCATCCAGTGGCAGATCTCCCCATAGGTCTCAGGGGTGATCTTAGCGATCTAGCGCTCCATCTCCTGTGAAACGTAAGAAATTTCAGTTAGCGCTGGTGAGTAAGAGGTTTTCAAAAAGAGATAAGTTTTATAACATAGCTCAAGGGTATAAATATAGAAATAGAGCGTATAGAGTCCTATTTCTATCGACCATTTCTAGGGATACATGCTATGATCAAGTATGGCCCTGATACCACCCGTAAAACCCCGGATTTTAAAAACCCGAATCCCCGTACCATCGCGATAGTCCCTAGATCGGTGGCTATCGCGTACGGAACGTATCACGGATAATAACACAAAGTCATACATCGCATCACATAAGCCATTATGGAGTACATCATTACAAGCCTCATGGCTAAATCGAGTGAAATTCTACGCAACGGTAGCTAGCATCTCATAAGGGTCTCCATCTTTTATTCTTCTCGCCACAGGCATCCTTGAGCGAACCGGCGCATCCCTCAGTCGTACCATCCATCGGCGTTGTTGTCGTACTCGGACTCATACCCTGCACACCCAAAGTCTATCCCCAAGGAGTGGGATATGTCCACGTCACCAACTGTATGTAGCTTTAAGTGGCCTAACTTCTAAAGGGAGAAAAAGAGACAAGGAAGCGGCTCGGGTTTCCTATGCAGCAGCAGAGTAATATCAAGATATCTCCAACAAGTTCCAATCCCAAAGCTCTCAACACAGCTCGGAACCACCTAGTCACCCAGGGCCCCATCTCCACATCCTACTTCTATCTAGGGTCGATGCGAGAACATCCTATCCTCGCACCTCAATGATTGCAATCGGATCAACGAGGTAGATGGAGCCTCTATCCTCTAACCGACTGCAACCATGGCTCACCATACACTCTTCTATAGGGGGAAGGTAGAAATCCCAAAACATGAGAACAAAGCTATCAAGGGACATGTCCATAACCGAGGATGCATCTATAGCTATAGATCGAACGACTCTGCCGAGTGTGTACACCTGAACCCAACCCGGAATGGCACCCAGCCGGTGTACGGCCGACCGAGCCCATCCTACCGTGTGAACTCTCGGTAGTTACGGTTCCATCCTGCATCCGACCCTCAAAACGATCCCCCTCACAAAGGGAACTGCACCGGAACTGTGAAAAACCCCCGTGTGGCCACACATGTGACGCACTAAGAGAAGGTGGTCTCTCTCCACCTCTCCCCCACTAATACCCTCTATCTTGCTGGCAGGTATGGTTCCGCACTTTCCGAGCTCAAGTCGGCCCTAACTCCACGCTCGGCGGAGTGGTGCGTACGTAAAGGTCCCGTGAAAAGGTCTGTCCATTCGGTTTCAGACCAGGGCGAGCTCATATCCTCCAAGCGCAAGTAAAACCCCAAAACCTAGGCTCCGAAAATCGTCATAGTAAGGATACACTAAAGAGTGCACCCCTGTCCCCGATCCCAGATCGGTCGTTTCCGGCTCACCCCCGCCAAAGTACACAAAAATGCCTTCTCTTGCCGGTTTTATCCCACTCACGCCAAGAACCACTATTCCCATCCCAACACATGCATTGCGTAGCTCAGCGTATATACACGCTTATATATATAGTAGGACAATCAAGGACAGTATATTTAAAGTAGGCAGTGCAAGGTGTTGACGCAAAATCTGCGCCCTGCGTCAAGCACACGAAGAAGCCGAACAAGCTAGCTTCACACGCTAAAAGATTCCAAGACGTGCCGGTCAATTTTCACGAGAAAATTAACAAAAGACAAAGTAGTTAAATTCCAAAGCTTGGAACTTGCCGGGTGGTACGGACAGTTCCATATTTACGGCTATAAAGCCACATGAGATGACATATAGCTACAAGAAGCTATCTCGCAACAAACTAGAAACCATTCGGAAGCTTCAAAGCGTAAAACGAACATAGCCGAACGGATGACGCAAGCATGACGAAAGATCGGTCTTTATTTGAACAAAATTGCACGTGCACAAAGCCATGACCGATCCTCGAGGATAAATAACAATAAAGATAAATGAAGTAAAGCATGATTATAAATGTGTAATAAACAAGCATGCATAGGCCCAAAGCACTAGTCTACCGCATGTCTAGGTACTTTAAAACCCGTCAAGCATGAGACCAAACAAGTTTATCCACCGCATGATACGACTTGTTTGAAAATCATACAACTAACCACAAATAGATCTATCCACCGCATGATACAATCCAAATTTGGAAAGCTAAAAGCACACAATGATTAAAACATAACTTATAAGCACGTTTTACTCGTGAAAGCATAACCGAATACGGATTTCGAACAACCGAATCGGGGTCCATGGAGAAGAAACAAACATTGCCAAAGACGATAAATCTATCAGATTGAATTAAAGATCTAATCCACCGGATGATCAATTCTAAAACAACCCAAAAACCTGCATCTACCGCATGATACCTGGTTCTGTCAAGATTTACACAAAATTAACAAGCTTGAACCCACAACATGTAACAACCTAGATTGGTTCGGTTTTGGCTATTTGGGAAACACATGATCCACGTGCCTTTTTGAGGCAAGATATGAACGCGCGATGCAAAGACCACGAAACGAGATAAAGCCGATCCAAATCAATCTAAATTGGGCAAAAGAGTGTTACATGAATTTAAACATAAAGTAAAAACTCAAAACAACACAAGGTAACTTAATGAATCTATTAGATCTTGCCAAATCTAATAGAGCCGATAACCAGCTCCAAGCTAGATCTTAGCCCACCGCATGGCTCATGACCTAACAAGAAACCCTCTTGAACCAAGCTTAAATCTACCGCATGATACTAAGCATGGTATCAAGACTACTTGCATCACGATCTAAATCCACCGCATGATACTAGACATGATACAAGGTTGTCGGTACTTACGGAGGTCGACGGATCGATGAACCCTCTCGAAGAACTCGACGACACGACTAAAGGACTCAAGAGTTTTGCATAAAGCCGGTTTGTTATGAGAATGTTTCGATTACCATTACATACGACCCGAGTTCATATTTATACCCCGTCGTGGCATGACTCCCGGAGGACTACGCGTACAATATTTGATACCTAATTTATCGCCCAAAAGCAAATGCTTATCCATCCATTCGTCCGTTTCGCTCGGGCCACGTCATCACGCAATCCCGCAAAATCGGTGCAAACGGTCCCTTCGCCGAACGGAAGCAAATTGCCGACCGCAAGCTTCTCTCGCCGAATCTTTTTAAAGAAACCTTCCTTCTTCCGGACGGATTTTTTTTCACCAAGTCGGGCCCACAAATCGGACTCCTCCGTACCAAATTTTGGTGTTAACATATGCCCCTTCGGTTATGAGATAAAAGTGATTTTATTCCGAAATTAACTCCAATTGCCAACGTCTTCAAGTTGAATCGTACAACACCTATTCTCTCTCTTCGCAATCCATCGGAGCCTCCGTCCGTATCCAAACCCTAGGTCATTCTTCCCCAAAGCTCGAATCCTCAATGGCGGGCCAAAATCAAGCCGCTCGGGTAAATTTCATCCCGGTAAGCTTCATTCGGCATTATCTCTTCGATTTTTACCTCGCATTTCTTCCTCCGCCTTTTCGTGACGGAGCTTTCCACCAAGCTTTTGATTCGCACCGAGACCAATTCGACATCTTATTTCCTCGGCCACCGTGGGGAGTTTCCGATCCCCACGAGTTTATTGCGGCCGAATCCCGCAGAATCCCCTTCAAAGCGGCTCTATCCGGGCCTCTTGTGGCAAGACGCCTTCAAGAACGGCCTTTGCCCCCAATTGCGGTGGAGAAACCGGTATAAAAGAGTACTTGCAGATAACAACGCCAAGAACAAGACTTGGGACAGCCTCCGCATTGCTCAATGCTTGGAGCTATCTTTGGCCGAGACCCCAAAGAACGAAGATCTTTTGATAGCAGCTTGCCATTTTTGGTCAAACGGCATCAATGCCTTTCTCTTTGGTCATGGCCCAATGTCCCCAACTCTGGCCGACGTGTACATGATCACCGGCCTTGACATTTCAGGATCTGTGTATCCTTGGGAATTCAAAGGCTCCACAAGGTAGACAGGAGTGAAATCAAGAAGTGGATACAAGTCATATATTCAGAATCATATGAAGGATGGCCCTCTGAGTGAAGTTGAATACAGAGCATTCCTGAATATGTGGCTGTGCAGGTTCATTTTCTGTGGGAAAGCCAATGAGCCCACTTTGAATCATATTGCAATGGCTACGTATTTGGCTGCTGGTAAACGTATTCCCCTTGGAAAATACCTCCTGGGTAGTGTGTATCATATGCTTAATCAGACTATCACCCAAATGCATACTGGCCAGAAGATACTATGTGTCAACGGCCCTTGGTGGTTTGTGCGGATGTGGCTAAAGCTCGTATATGCACTAGATTGTCAATATTGACATCAACAACCGAGCTTTTCCCTTCATCCGGCTATAACGAAAGGGAAGCTCAAATCACCGGAGGATGCCAAACCCATGGGGAAGTCTGCTTTAAGCTCGTTTCCATTGATCGGAATGTCGGCCCGGCTTTTCGAGCTCTTCTTCAAAGGCTTCCCTGACCCCCTTTGGCTTCCTTATCTGGATAATGACAATCTAACTCTCCCCTGTGAATTCTCCTTTGAAACTGGCTGTCATGATGGAAGGTCTACAGAAATCTTCAATATCTTTATCCACCCATGCCCTTTGCCAGCTGAATTTTGTGGAGGGAGGTTAAATCATAGCACTAATGAATATTATCAGCCAAATATGATGGCCCGACAGCTTGGATGTGGCCAGATGCCCCCAAGATTATTTCTTCATGAATTCCTCCAACCCAGAGAGGAAATCCAGGAAAACATGCAAGCTAGAAGGGTTTTTGAGTATGAATGCAGCCCAACTCTTTACGCCTGGCCTTTCACACCCACAACAATAGCACATCCCACCTTCATATCCTGGTGGCAAGAATTTCATGACCACATTTTTAGTGAGCCAGTGCACTCATTCTGCTTGGAGCTGATGCCTGATTTTCAGCCAACTTCAGAGGTAACATAATTGTCTTTTTCCCCTGATTAGACATACCTTTTACCACTAACCATAATCATGATCACTCTCTGCAGAATACAGTGCCTGCCCCTCGAGGCAGGACAATTTTTTATAATGCAGTATATCCAATTTCTGCTTTGGGATTTAAATCCCCAACTTTGGCTCAGCTGATGGCCAGGTATGCCACAATGGACCCAATTCTCTTCGGCTCTCTGCCGACAAGAGAAAAGGCCTATCCCCGATCGCACCTCCGGTGCCAACGGGAAAAGAACCACAAAGAAGGTTCTCGTTGAGGTAAGATTTCCTCTTTCTTGATCACAAGATTACTCTTATTCTGACAAATTTCACCTTGTGCCATTTTAGACTAGAACCCAACAACCATCAGTATCATAGCCTGCCAATGCTTTATCTATTGGTATGACCTTTCCTTTCATTATTTTCTTTCTTCAGAGATCATTACCCACACTGGCATTTACCCTTAATCTGGTATTCGCAGAAGAAATACTGGTGAATCACCCTGTGGATACCTCTCCTCCTCAGCATGCAAGTTCACCAAGAGCTGAACCATCTTCTGCTCAAGTGGAGATTTTATCTTCATCAGGGACCCAATCACCCCCTTCTCAAATAGAAGTGCCAGCTTCACCACAGATGAACCCATCAATTCAACCAGAAGCTTCAAGCCCTTTAAGGGTTCAATCTCCTATTGGCCAGGCAGAAACCCTAGTCTTAACAGCGGTAAATCCACCTTCTCCTCAGCCAGAAGCTTCAAATTTGCCAGAGATTGCACCAGCAACCTTTCAAGCAGAAGCTTCAGCTTTACCAAGAGCTCCTCAGACTCCTCTTCCATCAGTGGCCCAAGAAACTCCCTCTGAACCTGAACAAGTCCCTCCCCCAACTTAGGGAATCAGGCATGAGGCAAGCACATGTACCCAACTCTGTTACTTTCTTTTAACAAACCATTCCTGACTCGGCAATATTTCCTTTTCAGGATCAAACCCCATCATCATCAAGCTTCTTGGTGGTGAATGATCAAGCTGCCGAAATAGGAGATGGAGAGACTCAAAGTCAGGCTTTACCAGAAGAAATTCAGGCAAGGCTCAAAGAAATCTTTGCATGGCTACAAAAGGATGCTCGAGACCAAATCAGGGATGATGATCGTTTTGAAGAAATGCTCGAGCCCATTAGTAAAAAACTCCCTGAAGACATTAAAGCCTCATTGGAGCCCATCTCTGGTCTGGACATCCATTACGTGGCAATAAGGCGAGCCTTGAAGAGTCAATCTACCCGACCAGCTGTTGAGCAAAAGAAAACCAAAGCCGAACAAGGCGCGAAGGGAGCACAAATCCAAGGCCGAGAGCCACAAGGAAATGTTGACCAATGCGCAATCTACTCGCGAATTGAAAATTGCCGAAAAGACGGCATTAGAGCGGAGTAGCCGAAGAATCCGTTGGCCGAAATAGAAGGCGATGACAAGAAAATAGCCGAGCTCCCCGCACTTATAGAGAAAACCCAAGAGGTAGCATCATCGGCCATAAGCGAAGCAAATCGGTGTGAGGCGAGCTCACCGTCCCGTCCAACACTCAAAAAGATTATCAGGAACGGATGAGGAACATTCATCAGACAATATCAAATGCCTCTAATGTAATCGCAAAATATTTGAACATTTAGCTGTACTGAGTAATGTGTAACCGAATTAACCGTTCTTGTAACATTTGCCTTCTATAAGTTCGCTTTCCTTTTCTTTGCATGACTTCGATTGCAACTCTGAACGATCCATTCGGTAACTATTAGTCAAATAGTGCCATATACCCGAACGGCACCCCAAGCGCAATTCGGCCGAGCTACCAACCAAATACGACTCAGCTTTGAATCCCAAACGACCTGACGGCGAATCGGTCAAGGAAACTCTCCACCTTCCAAGTTTTTCGGGATACGCGCCACGATTTGAGGCCACGATCTTTTCACCAGTCCTATAAATAAAACCGTAGGTGCCCCCAGCTCTTTACCAAGCCTTTAGCCTTCAATCTTTGCCAACCTCAAGCTTTCTTTTCCAAATCACCAGCGCAACCCCAAGAACCATGGCGGGCAACAACAACAGGCGCCGCGCCGCCGACGAGGCGGAAGGGAGCCGCGCCAGTGCGCATCGGAGGCAATGATCGCCAACTTTCTCCATGACTTGTCTTAGATTTTCCTCTGTTTCTGACGATCCTCTCTGTTTTAGGCTCATTCAATGGAACCCGTCCTCTGCACCGGCGAATCAACCTCTGCCGGACGACTCCTCGTAGTCGGACCACTACTCCCCTGTGCCCTATGGGGAACTTGACGCCCTCCTCTTCAAGGTGGAGCTTGAGGTGGCCCGGCGCGCGAGCCGGAAGACGTCTCCAAGAAGGCCGGCATTACCGCTCACTACCCAAGTTGGCCAAGCCCACGCGGCCACGGGAGTGCCACCGGACCTAGGAACCAACAAACAACCTTCCGAGCCAAAACACACCAACACGCACGGCGGAAACTTGCACGGCTTGCTTGCTTGTGCCGCATCGGTCGAGCCGATGGCTCGCGTCGGTCGGACCGGTGACACCGGTCGACCGGTGGACGAGCCGGTCGGACCGGTGGACGAGCCGATCGAGGCCGACCGGTGGACGGAGCCGGTCGTCGGCCGGTGGCTACAACGGCCGCACAAAGTGTTCCGAGAGAGCCTCGGCAACTTCTCTAGGCCCCGGACCAAAAACACCCCTAAAACACAACCAACACGGAAAGAAAACCCTACACCGAAACTTAGCAAAACAACTCCAAACGGACCAAGAACTAACCGGCGGCACCAAGACCCAAAGACACACGAGTCGGGCGGTTCACCCGAGGCAAATCCCATAAGTGGCTTGCACCGGTCGGACGGGTCAAGAGCACCGGTCGGACAAGTGTAACCCGGGCGGCTCGGGATGAACGACACCCGCGGTTCAACTTCCCCAAATCCAAACTTCGATCTCTCGAATCGCTCCACGGACTTGAGCAAGACTTTGGGGATAGTAGGAACACCTCATGAAGAGTACATAGCCAAGTTTAATCCCATCAAAACTTGTCAAATCAAGAGGAATCGAAGAAATCCCGCCAAGAACTCCTCTAACCCTAGAACACCGAAAACCCCAAAATCGAGCCCCTTAACTCACGGATTTGGCAAGGGAATCAAAGGCAAAAGAACCACGAAGGGTTCCCACATATTTCCCCCATCAAATCCCCAAGAGCAAGGTCCCGAAAACACACCAAGAAAACCACCAAAAAAAGAGCTCCGAAAATCACCACCAAGAACAATCGAGAACAACACAACAAAGCCTTGAGGAACCACGCCGAATCATCTATACATACCAAGGAGGTACATACAAGGTCTAGCTTGCCACCCGATCATCTAATCCTCTCACAAAATCTCACCATGAAGATCTCAAGCTAGTCCTATGGAAATTCAAAGAAAATAGGAAGGGAAAATAGAAAAGCGAATGAACTAGGGTTCAAGGAGATGGCTGCCATCCTTTCACCTCATGGGTTATATGGAGGCAACCGAAAGTCTAAAATACCCTTACTTAATAACCAGGGATACAAGCCCTTCAAGGGCGGTTTTGGAAGTCTTCAGATTTTCTCTATCGGATGGATGCCCGGCGACCGCACCCTGCTTAGCCTCGACGCAAGCCATGCGATCCCGACGTGTGTCCTCCACTTCAAAGATTCGGACTGAGTCGTCGCACACCGGTCAGACCGGTGCTCCTCACCTGGCGGACCCGGTACCCACCGGTCGGATCGGTCGGACCCACCGGTCGGACCGGTCCGGAGCCGCCGCAACACTTGTCTTCGGTTCTTCGGTCTTGGCTTCGTGGATCAACCAAGGAACCCGGTGGTTTTCGGTGAACCACGAGAAACCCCCGCGAACTCGGTGTAGCCTTTGCCAATCGCCACTCATGACTCGGCTCCCACGTAGTCCCGGCTCGACCTTGGTTTTGAGGCTCAACCAAGAAACCGTCCTTGACTTCATCTTGCTTGCTCATGCCACCATGCGGCCCGCACTTGACTCCGCCGGCCACCGGGTCCCTCGAGCTAAGCCTACTTGTCTTCTCCACACACCCGGAGGCCTCACCGGCGATGACCTTTCATGCTTGTTCTTCACCCGCACCAACACCGGTCAAGCCGCAACCCGCACCCTGCAATACTTAGCCAAGAATCGTCCACACAACGTTGTCAATCACTCATCACACAAGGAAGCGACCATGCACCGATCCTCGAACCACACATGGTCCTCATGGACACGGCATATTGAATGGATCCAAGGGAGCATTGGAGCTCTACTTCCTTTACGACATGGTAGCTAACCTTAAGCAATAAAGTATATTCAACACATGATGATAGATAGATGTTCCAACAAAGTACGATTACATCTTAAGATTGATTACAACCCATGGACGAATAAGGAGATTACCCCATCAAGGTGCTAGACATAGCACCGTTGATCATGGTCACCCTTCCGATGGTGTCTTCCTTCATCACCACTTGTTGGTGCTTCTTTCGAGGTGGTCGATCCCCCTCCCGAGATCTCCCTCCTCTCTCTCTAGCTTGTGGATGGCCTCCTGTTGCGAATGGCTCTCTCTCCTGTGAATGGCGGCGCCTTCTCCGGCTTTAGGGTTGAAGATCCTTCGGGTGCAAGGAAAGGGGGCCGAACCGACCCCCGAAGTGGGGCTGGGCCGGCCGGCCGGGGCCGGCCGGCCCGAGCCCACTTCGGCCGGTTCGGTTGCCCCTTTTGCTCCGTGGATCCTCATGCACTTATGTACTTTTCCCCCTCCACTTGCATGATTTTGATGCTTTGTTATCCTCGCGTCCAAGATGGAGGCTCCCTTTGCATGAAGTTTGATCTTTTACGCTTCAATCCCCGGGGGTGTTCCTTGTAGCACTTCGGTCCTCACCACCATTGGAAGTGATTTCATCAAGCTCATGAACACGAACAAGACTCCGTAAATGCTCCTATGAACTTGTTGTGAATCCGTCCCTTATGTCCATGTTTTCCTACATAAACACAACACTTCCAAATGCATGCACAAAGATGAACTTGTTATATGATTAGTGTGCCTAGTGGCGGGTTAGTTCCATAATCAAATCCAAACCAAAGTGTAATGAACTTGTTTGGTGTACCAAAATACACGGTCAACAAGCATTGTCTCCATAAATGATAGTCTCCGTAGTCTTGTCATAGTGGTTAATGGATGCAAATAAGCCTTCATCTCCAATCATATGATTAGTGGCTCCACTATCAATCAACCATGCGCTTCCACCGGAGGAGTAGTCCTACAAAACATTTTAAGCTTTTAGTTTAGGTACCCAAAAGGATTTGGGTCCTTAGAGGTTAGAAGTGTAAACTTTGGGAACCCACACACTCTTCCTCATCATGGTCTTCTTGGTGTAGGCTCCAACATACTTGACAACCATTTTACCATTGTGGTCCAAGGTCACAACATAGTTACAAGTGTATTTTGGAGAAGGCTTGTGTTCCACCACATTCTTCGATGCCTTTGATGGGGAATTAACCCTACCATTTCCTTTGTGGTGTTCACACTCTTGGGCTTGTCTCGTGTTGTGGTAGAGGTGGTTACACCATGACCAATATCCATGATAGTGTTAGGGTAGCCTTCCATGTTCCACAAGGGAATCTCTTGGACCTTCACCACCTTTCTACCATTGACCTTGTTGTCCTTGTAGTGTCCAAATCCTTGCTTATCCATTACCTTGGGTATGGACTTGGCACCAAATCTTCCTTGTTTGACCAACATGTTCAATTGGTCAATCTCCTTGTTCTTGCTCTTTATTGTCTCTTCTAGTTTTGCAAGGTTAGTCTCAAAAGAATCTTTATCAAATTCGAGCATCCGGAACAAGCTTCACTTGTGGAGTAATCGAGTCAAGCTTTGCATTAGGATGAGCTTTGGTTCTTTTCCAAAGGGCACTATAGTTTGCCTCAAGGTCTTTATGTTTGACTGTCAAGCATGAGGGATTGTTTGAAGCTCACTATGGGTGGCCTTTAGGGAACCTAGAGATTCATTTGCCAATGTGTTATCCAATGACATCATGATGTTGGTGTCATTGGCCAAAGACAAGTCGGTGGTCAACTTCTCCACCTTAGCCCTTTCCTCGGCAAGAAGTTTCTATAAAGCAAGGTTTTTTCCTTTTCAAGGATAACCAAGTCCTCTTGCTCATGGAGGTATTGAGGACTCGTGTGGTTAGAGGACCGGTGGATGGTCGCTTCCTAGTGTGATGAGTGATTGACAACGTTGTGTGGACGGACTCTTGGCTAAGTATTGTAGGTGCGGGTTGTGGCTTGACTAGTGTTGGTGAAGGTGAAGACCAAGCACGAAATGTCATTACCGGTGATGCCTCTAGGTGTGGAGCGGATAAGTAGGCTTGGTTCAAGGGACCCGGTGGACGGCGGGGTCGGGTGCGGGCCGCATGGTGGCAAGAATAGTAAGACGAAGTCATGGACGGTTTCTTGGTAGAGCCTTAAAACCAAGGTTGAGCCGGAACTTCGTGGGAGCCGAGTCATGAGTGGTGATTAGTGGTGGCTACAACGAGTTCGTGGGGTTTCCGGTGGTTCACCAAAAAACCACCGGGTTCCTTGGTTGATCCATAGAGCCAAGACCGAAGACCGAAGCGCAACAACATCTTGCCGGTCGGACCGGTCTAGCCGGTAGGTACCGATCGGACTAGTGGGGTACACCGGTCGATCGGTGTGTGATGACGCCTTCAAGAGACTTCAAAACGAGAGGACACACGTCGAGATCGCAAGGCTTGCGTCGAAGCTAAGCAAGTTTGCGGTCGCTAGACATCCGTTTGATGGTGCTACGATGAAGATTCCCAAAGTGTTCTTCGGGGGTGTGTATCCTAGTTTAATATAATAGGGGTAGTTTCATCTTTGGGTTGCCTCCATATAACCAAAGTAGTGGAGGATGGCAGCTATCTCTTAGAACCCTAGCTCATTTCTCTTTGCTATTTTCCCTTCCTATTTTTCCTTAGGATTTTCTAGGACTAGCTTGAGAGCTTCATGGTGAGATCTTAAGAGAGGGATGGATGATTGGGAGGAAAGCTAGACCTTGTATGAACCTTCGTGATATGTATAAATGATTCGACGTGGTTCCTCAAGGCTTGATGTTGTCTCTCTGGGTTTCCCTTTTTGTTGATTTTCAAAGCCTTTTCTTGGCAATTTTCTTGTGGTGGATTTGAGGCCTTTCTCTTGGGGATTTGGTTGGCGATCTATGCATGAACCCTTCGTGGTTCCTTTCCTTGTGATTGCCCTCCTAAATTTGTGAGTAAAGGTGCTCGATTTTTGGGTATTCTTAGGTTTCGGGAAAGTGGTGTTCTTGGTGGAAATCCTCTCGATTACTCTTGATTCAATGAGTTTTGGTGGACCAAATCATAGCTATGGGATGCCCATGAGGTACTCCTAGTATCCCCAAAGTCTTGTGAGAATCCGTGGAACGAATCGGGAGATTGGTATTTGGATTTGAAGGAGTTGACCCGCGGGTTCTTTGTTCATCCCGAGCACCCGGAGCCCCGACCGGTGCAAACCCCGATTGAGTTTTTGCTCGGGTGAATGTGCTGGTGTGTTCCCTAGTGTCTAGGCTTTCTGTTGTTTCAAGTTTGGTGCTATTTGGAAATTGGGAGGTTGGTTTCTTGGATTTGGGGTTTCCTGGCTTGGACCGGTCTGACCAGTGTGTTGTACTGGCTGATCAGTGTAGGAGCCTCTCAGTGGAAATCGTCAAGTCCTGCTCGGGTGATCCGGCTTGGGGTCCGGGGTGACTCGGAGTGTCTCCGGAGATTGGTGGGTGATTCGAGCGGTCTTGTCCGGTGTTCGGTTGTGACCGGTTTGACATATGTGATCCGGGTATTGCTCGTGTGTTTGTTCCACCGCATTCTTGAGTAGGCTTTGGTGGTCGTTGGTTCCTAGGATCGGTAGAACTCCGGTGGCTACATGGTTGTTGACGGTGAAAATCCATCAACCTAGCCATGAGTTTACCTTCGGTGTTGGCATAAGTTTTATACCTTATCCATCGGTACTAACCCCCGTGGTATAACAAGTTCACGTGTGCAAGTCGGTTTTGGAGTTTAGTGTTTACGCGGGGTTTTAGCGTTGAAAGCAAGACTTTCTGGATGAGTTCATCAAGCACCTTATGACAAGACCTTGAAGCCCCGTACAAGTCATGCAATGAAGCAAACTTAACTCCAAGAAGCCGGGGACTTGATCCGAGAAGATGACAAACTCCGAGGACCCGACCGTAAAAGTCTTCGAATCTTGCAAGACAAGGAGTTATGCCCAATTCGGAGAGAACCGACGACATGGACCTACATGTAGAAGGGGGAAACATCCGGGGAGCAAGGGAACCGACGTAGAGCAAAGGAGGCCTCGGGGCCGGGCCCGGATGAGCCCGAGCCGGCCGGCCCAAGCCGGTCGACCCGGCCCCGTCCGGGGCCTAGTGAGGCTCCCCCTTTGCCGTAGCCACCATTCGGGCTATTTATAGCCCCCCGACCGAGAGCCATGTGGAGAATTCGTCATCGGCCGCCGAGCAGCAGAGAAGAGAGGGACACCATCTCGGAGAGGAGAGGGTCAAGCTAGTTGACTAGGGTTTCCCTAGCCGACGTGGGAACCTTGCAAGGAAGACCACTTCGGAATTCCCGAAGCTAGAAGCAAGATCAAGGAAGGAACCCGGTGGTGATCTTGTGTATGTATCATTGTTATAGTTGAATTATCAAGGTCAATCTTTTCCTAGCGATCAAGTGTTAACTCGAAGATTT
Source organism: Cenchrus americanus (assembly GCA_947561735.1). Taxonomy (NCBI): domain Eukaryota; kingdom Viridiplantae; phylum Streptophyta; class Magnoliopsida; order Poales; family Poaceae; genus Cenchrus; species Cenchrus americanus. The sequence goes on from OX387241.1 coordinate 195,139,931, forward strand.
CGTTTTTCGATCGGCTTTGCTTATTCCAATTCTATTCTCGAGATAGATTACATAGGGTGTTCTTGTAGCCGCGGCGGCTAGAGGTACACGCCGGATCTTCCGAAAGAATCTCGACTTGTCTTTTGACTCTCCCTAGACTCCCCGCATGAGTAGGGATACGTTGTGACCGAACGGGGGTTCCGAAAGGCGGATGTTTTCGGATTTGGACGGGAAACCACGATTTAAAGAGGCTTCTAATAAGATTCGATTTGCTACTTCTTCTCTTGCTTGGAACTTCAACAAAAGGCTTACCCCAATCTCTCTAGATCGGTTTACATACCCAATCTTACTTTGTTATCTCCGGTCTTTAGTAGATTAGATTAGTTTCGTGTCTTTTACTTAGATGCATTGGGGTTTTATCGAAGATTGAAGTTACTTGGCTTTACTCGATCAACTTTTGCGTCACACATTTGTTCCACGGATTCGATACCTTGGGTTCACCACTCGAGGGAAGAAGGGTCCCTTGACTACGATGAGAGACTTGTCCGCTTGCAAGTCATAAACGAAATTTGATACAACTATTAACCGTCAACAAGCCCCTTTTTCCGGCGCCGTTGCTTGGGAACAAGTGATCAAGATTTGATTTTTTATTGCCTTTTCGTAATTTTCAGTTTTCTTTTTGTTTTTCTTTTTGCATCTACTAAACTTTGATCATCCTCAAAATACATCTAATCTAGTTTGTCTAATCCTAGTTTTTATAGATTTGTTCTTACTTTCTAGTTTTTGCATATTTTGTTTATTGCTAACCCTAACGAGATGGACGGCTACCTCTCCAACAAACCCGATAATTTTGTGGATGATCCGGAAAAACTTAACCGGCTAAGGAGATGCGAAGCACATCAAGCTAAAAAGCTGGATTTTGTAGATTCGGAGTCGGAAGACAAAGGATCGCGAGGAATCTCCGAAGAATTCACCACCTCAAAGGCCTCGGGAGAATCGACTCCCACCGATGGGTGACCAACCACCGCAAGAACGCAAGATTGGGGAGCTATGCACCCGGACATCATCGACCTACCAATCTTGAACCATGAGGAGATCGGAAGACCGTTCGAGATCAAGACCTCAACAATCCGTATGGTGCAACATTCACCCTTCACCAGTAAAGAGGATCCGAACCTTCACCTCCAAGCATTCATTCAACTATGTCAGACTTTCAACATGGATGGGGTGACTCAAGACCAAATGAGGGCAAGGCTTTTTCCGTTCTCACTACTCGGGAAGGCTTTGCAATGGTTCCACTCTCAACCGGAGGAAACGGTGCAAAATTGGAACACGTTGATGAAGGCTTTCATGAACGAATACTACTCACCGGGTAAAACTCAAAGCTTGCGTAATAAGATTGCCACCTTTGCTCAATATCCTACGGAAACTATCTCGGAGGCATTCGAGCGCTTCAACGAGTACACCGGGCGGTTCCACATCACAAGTTCCCGAAGGAAGACCTCGTGCAAAAGTTCTATCAAGGACTCACCATGGCGTCAAGGACGGTCATCGATGCATCGGCGGGAGGATCTATCATCGAGCTTACATCGACGGAAGCGTTCACGCTATTCAAGAAGGTCGTGGATAACGACACATGGGCGTCATCCGGGTGCCTACATCCGGTTCAACCCACGGGGAATGTCAAAGGAGTCTTGCAAGTGGAGAAGGAGAACATACTTGAAGGCAAGATCGACTCGCTCATGAGGAGGTTGGAGAATATGGAGATAGAAAAAAAGAAGCTCAAGACTTGAAGGCCACCGAAGCAAGGTCCACATGCGAAGAATGTGGAGAGTATGGCCATGTCCGCAAAGATTGTCCGGAGGAAGCCAAAACGCTCGACTACATGAGTAAGGGAAAATTGCCGAACTTCCGCTACGGGCAAGGTAGACCTCAATTTAACGCAAGTTCATCTATTCCTAATGCGGTTCTGCTTTGTATACAATTGAAGGAGTTCATGGATGAGCAAGCTAAGATCAACAAGGACACCGTCACCAAGTTCAAGACCATAGACAAGGTGTTGGAGAACATCGATAGCAAGGTGACGGAGGTCGGAAGTTCCAATCATCAAGTGCTCAACATGATGAAGATGCTCGAGACGCAAGTTGGACAACTTGCGGGGCGCCTAACTAACGATGAAGGGAAGCTTTCGAGACAACCCAAAAGTCCCGAATCGGCGAAGGCCATTCAAACACGTTCGGGGAAGGAGACCGAAGATCCGGAACGTTCCGCGGGAGCAAGGAAGCTTAAACCATCCACCGAGGTGGAAGGAGTTGCTAAAGAGAATGTTACGGGGATCGTCACCGAGGAACCCGAATTTGAGATGCCGGGAGGAAGATACGAGGATACCGCAACTCAAGCCACGCTACTTCCGAGGTAAACTTGACAACCACTTTGAGAAGTTTGTGGAGGTTGTGCATAGACTTAGCATCAACATGCCATTACTAGATGCCCTACAAGTACCTACATATTCTCGTTACATTAAAGACATACTTGCAAATAAATATGAGATAGCAACACTGGGGGTAGATCATGTCAAGATGTCCGAGGAGTGTAGTGCCGCTATTGCTAATGGGCTAGAGAAGCAAAAGGACCCCGTGTGCCCTACAATTCCATGTTCGGTTGGTTCTTTCAACTTCGAGAAGGCATTATGCGACCTTGGAGCAAGTGTGAGCGTCATGCCGAGGGATGTGTTCGACAAGCTACGCCTACCAATGGAGCCTACGGGTATATGTTTGGAGTTGGGAGACAACTCCATTCGCTATCCCTTGGGCATTGCTGAAGATGTACCCGTGAAGGTCGGACACCACTTCATCTCCGTCGACTTCGTTGTGCTCGAGATGAGAGAGATGGAGAACCCGCCGCTCATCCTTGGGAGGCCTTTCCTCAAGACCGTGGGAGCTACTATTGATGTTGGCAAGGGGGAGATCATGTTTGATATCAACGGAGAAAGGAGTTACTTCAAGTTCCGTCCAAGAATCGAGGCATGCAACATGATTGGAGTGAAGGGAGAACCGAAGCAAAAGGAGGGGCTGAAAAAGAAGGAGCCAAAAAAATGAACGTAAAGAAAATCAAAGAAGGTGTTGCATCCATCAAAACAAAGGAAGAGAAGCGGCTCGTGAAGACCAAAAAAAATGACTAAGCCGGAAGACAAGCCCGTGCCCAAGATGGTGCGGAAGTGGGTACCCAAGATTGCAACACCCGCAAAGAGCGTTGATCCGGAGTAATCAAGTGAAGAAGTCTAGCTATAGACTATAAACGAAGCGCTAGGCGGGAGGCAACCCGTTTCGTCGAGTCAAGAATAAGCTAACCGGGAGGACAACCCGATTCCAGGTTTTTCGAGTCTTTTTAATAATTTAGTTTTGAGTTTTATTACGCAAAGACATTAGACTTAGAAGTGGTTGAACAATATTAGAGACATAATTCTTGATTGAATGTTTTGCTTTATCGTAAACCCTTTGCATGAACCCTCCTATGTGCTTGTTTGTTCTTTTCTTTTCAAGAAATCACAACCAAATAATTTCAGAACCTAAATCAACCTTTCACCCTCATTATGGTGCTGAGGTTGACTTATTTTTCATGCTAAAACCACACGAGTAGAGCCACGACTTATATCTAGGTGTTAATAAAAAAATGCAGCACGTTGTAGGACTCGCGTGAACCTAGAAATCAAAACTTTTGGTTGATTTAAAAATCTATATCCTTTGTTTCTCTAGGATTAGAATTTTTCTAAGCCTCATCTAATTTTGTTTTATTCAAAATCTTCCTTATTTAGCCAAAATTAGAACCTAAACCTATGCCCCCATGATCAAGCCTGGAAAAGTTTGCTCTCAATCGATGAAGGCAAACTATATCGGTGAGACCGAAATCAACGTAGTCGGAAAATATTTTCGACTTACATTTGTTTTTAATGGTTTAAAAACTTCTTTAAATTTATGTTTGAGCTCTTGCATGGCTCTGAAAAATATTTTAAATTTTGAATTAGAGGAGTGCTTAACCTTAAAAATACCTAAATGGAGGCAATCTAGTTTGAATTAATCATGCATGCACCATTGGATTCCCTTTCATCAACTTTCACCAAATCCACATGCAAAGGACAAGCATGGTGGGCATCAAGCATCAACTTTGCAGGAATTTCATGGTGGCATGTAAAGCAAGTGGAGCTAGGGAGCATGGACATGACCCAAAGCATGAAGCATCAAGTGGAAGGACCAATAATGCAAGAAAAGGAGTGGACGAGAGCGTTTGGGCGGTGCAACTAGTGGAGCACGCGGGCGGGGAAAGTTGCGGAGGCGAAATCATTGTGCTTGGAAGAAAGACGAGGCGGGGAGGAGCACCGGCACCCCGGCCGGTCGGCCCGGGCGGGCCGGCCTACCCTATTTAAGGAGCCCCCCGGCTCCCGTTTTCTGCAGCAAGCTTCCCTCTCCTTCCTTTGTTTGTGTGTTCAAGTTTGTGTGGCCAAAACCTCCGTAGACATAGCCAACCTTCCCAAGCTTGATAGCTCAAAAAAAACCACATCCTTAATCCACTCAAAGTCCACATCCGAAGTAAGAGTTTAAGTGCCTAGTTACCGATTGCAACCCGGAGTTTTAGTAGAAGAGAAAGTGCAGCAACCATGTGGAAGAAAACCACAAGTCTCTTCTCCAAGAAGAAGGGTTCATCATCATCCAAGCCGTCATCGATGACGTCTTCGAGGAGGCACTCGGTTTCCGAGTCTCCCCGGAGCATGGAGACGGATACGGCACCACCAAGGAGGAACAATGCTCTCCTCCTCAGTGGTATGAGGGCTGCAAGGAGCACGTCCATGAGGTTTACCAAACCTCAAGGGCACACGGAGGAGCAGCCCACGCCACCATGACGATCGACCTGTTCGACCGCGCCACCTCCTTACACTCCGATATATTCTTCGTACGGCTTCATTATCTTGTCATCGGAGGAGGAGGAGAGGCTCTCTCATCTTGAGAAGAGGCTTGTGCCCAACGTCGAGTTCGACAACCAAGCACTCTACACCTTGGGTTTTGGCATCGACATATACTACATGTTGGGGCACCTTGGATGGGTGCAATTCTCCAACGGAGTATCGGCGGACACCCACAAGGGGTTCGCCTTGGAAATCTTGATGACCATTGCACCTATCCTTGATGATGGGGTGCAAAGCTTATCATTCCGTTTGGAGGGAGTCCAACAAGTGGTTCCCTAGGAGCATGTTAGGGAGCTACTTGGATTCCGTAAGTGAGCTCCGGAGAAAGTTGACGTGTCACCCGGCATGTTAGCGGGATTTTGGAATTTAATCTCCGGAGAAGCCCATCAACAACGCAATTGCATCCGCAACCCCATTATCCGGATATTTCACTCTTGGATGTGCAAGAGGGTATTGGAGAGGTTGAAGGAGACGAAGGTGACCGACACGGAGTTGAATTGGCTCTACTCGGCTTTAATTGCCGGGCAGCCAATAAACCCCTCTTACCTTATGATCAACCGTTGGTGTTGTGAAGCAACATCGGGGGCGGGACATATTGGTTCGGGGTGCTACCTCTCCATGTTGGCCTTCTCCTTACGGTCGGGGATCGCAAGGAACCCCTACCATCTTTTGCGTGGTACCTCTCTCGGCATTGAGTATTTGCGGCAAGGCAAATACATTAGTGGAGATGAGAGAGGAGGTTATCGTTTGGCCATGGTAAACCTACCCCTTCCGGATGCGAGGCTTAGGCTTTTCATCGAAGGGAGGGAAGATTGGTTGGAAGAGGGACTCCTTGTCCCCGCAAGGAAAATCAAAAGAGGAAGAATCGTAGAGGAGGGAACATCCTCCGCACAAGCGAGTGGTGCACAACTCAATGTGCCACCATTCGGCGGGATTCCTCCTCCGCCAAGTTATTACGGAGGGCCACAAGAGCAAGCATGGGGGGTGGTGCACCGGTACCCCCACCAAATTATGTGGTGCCCAACGCTAACTTCGCAGCCCTACGCACAATATCCCCAACCACAACAAAGCATGGCCATAATTGGAGGGTATGTTGCAAGAAACGCCCAAAACATGGCAGCCATCCAAGCCAACGCGGCTCAACTTGGTGAGGGCAATGCAAATATTGCCTATGAGCTCGGATGCCTTCACCTAGTGGAGCCAAATCAATTCGTCGGATTATGAGCAAGGTATTACTATCAAGATCATCAACACCAACCACCGGCGGAGGATTAGAAGATTTAGGAACTTTACTTTTCTTTTCTTTTCTTTTTCTCTCGTAATTTTCAGCTTTTGTTTATGTGTGTTTGCATAATATTTTCTGTTTTTATTTAAATTTCAGCAAGTGTGTTTGTTTATTTTCAGTTTGTATTTCAACTTGATTTCATTATTAATAAAGACACCACCTTGATTATATCATTGGAAAAGTTACAAAAATTTGTGCCATAATGATATATGATTATAATTGCCGCTTTGTTTATCTTTGTAATTGATTTATGCATGTTAAAAGCTAGTGCTCTCTTAAAATACGAATCTGAATTTATTTAAATGCTAGCTTAATCTTCAGCAGAGGTTATGATTAAAATAAAGACCCATAGTGTTTTATGTGCTCTCAAGTTATGAATAGATTGAAGATGTCTTTTATGCTCAAAAATATTGCTAACCTTGTCATAAATATCACTTGTGTGTTTCTCAACCTATCCAAAGCCTAATATATATTTGAGTGCATAAACCTTAGTGTACAAGATTTATTTTTGAGTGAGTTATTGCAGGCCATGATTTCTCTGGCCCGAGACTAAGAAGCTGGTCATTCCGTTTTTTGCGTATCTATCTTTTTGCTAGCCTTTTATCCGTGCATTGTGTATCCCCGCATTGGAGATCTCACAAACTTTGCCGGATATCCACCCTTAAAACCAAATATCATCTTTTGTGATTACCTCCTTGACCACAACCTTGTCATTAAGAATGGATCATTAATTCAAAGAAGATCGCAAGACGGTGCCAACATTGAAGATTTCAAGTATCTCTCCAAAGGAAAAATATCTCCGGTACCTACCTTATTTATCGTCTCTTTACTCGAGGACGAGCAACGTCTAAGCATGGGGGAGGAGGTAGGTACGGTGCAGCTTTAGAGTTCAAAGGGGAGCAATTTAAAAAAATGATGAATGAAAGAAAATTCAAAGGCGATGTACGTGATTTCCAAGGTGAAAGTCTCAAAAAAAAAATGACCGAATGAATGACAAGAAAAAAATAAATGAATGAATGAATGAAAGAAAAAAAGAAAGAAAAGAAGGAGAAATATGAGAAAAATAAAAATATATGAGTATAAGTAAATTGAACTCCCCGGTTCTCTAAAAGTACATTCAAGGCTTCAAGTTTAAAATATCCATTCTCATTTTCCAACCATGTGCAATCCGATAACGAGGACTTCCTTTGTGCCTCGAGATCACTCTTTGCCATTTGCACATGTCCACTCATCTAAAGTGTGCGTACTTTTCTCTTTCCCCTCCTTGATTTAACATTATTTTCCAATGACCTTTTTGACGAGTCTCGGTAAGACCATGAGAAGCTTGTCTTGTTTTGACAACACCTCATTTATAAAATCTTGTTAGGACTAAACTTTCCCAAAAAGCTCCATATAAAGCCTACCACACATATATGTGATGAGAGGGAAAGGAGTAGAATATATAGGCTTGAGAGACAAGTGAGATGAGAGTTCATGAGCAATATACAAGATGATTTAAATTTGTGAACTTGGTTTAGCTTTTCTTTATCTCGTTCTTTATTTCAAAAATTCCGAGATCTATTTAAATTTTGGGAGCATGTTAATACTCATGGGATAAGCTTAATTAAGAATCTACCCTCTGTAGAGATGAAGGCTAGTACATTATGGAACTTTAATGAATTAAAATTTTGAGAGCATTATGTTTTCTCATGTATGATCAAGTGCAATGTTTAAACATTGATGGGCAACAATGATATCCATCAAAGGCTTACTCGAGGACGAGCAAGGTTTAAGCATGGGGGAGATGTTGACGGTGAAAATCCGTCAACCTAGCCATGAGTTTACCTTCGGTGTTGGCATAAGTTTTATACCTTATGCATTGGTACTAACCCCCGTGGTATATCAAGTTCACGTGTGCATGTCGGTTTTGGAGTTTAGTGTTTATGCGGATTTTAGCGTTGAAAGCAAGACTTTCGGGATGAGTTCATCAAGCACCTTATGACAAGACCTTGAAGCCCCCGTACAAGTCATGCAATGAAGCAAACTTAACTCCAAGAAGCCGGGGACTTGATCCGAGAAGATGACAAACTCCGAGGACCCGACCGTAAAAGTGCTTCGAATCTTGCAAGACAAGGAGTTATGCCCAAATCGGAGAGAAACCGACGACATGGACCTACATGCGAAGGGGGAAACATCCGGAAGCAAGGGAACCAACGTAGAGCAAAGGAGGCCTCGGGCCGGGCTCCGGATGGGCCTAGGCCGGCCGGCCCGGCCGGGTCGACCCGGCCCGGTCCGGGGCCCGGTGAGGCTCCCCTTTGCCCTAGCCGCCATTCGAGGCTATTTATAGCCCCCCGACCAAGAGCCACGAGGAGAATTCGTCATCGGCCGCCGAGGAGCAGAGAAGAGAGGGACACCATCTCGGAGAGGAGAGGGTTGAGCTAGTTGACTAGGGTTTCCCTAGCCGACGTGGGAACCTTGTACGGAAGACCATGTCGGAGTTCCTGGAGCTAGAAGCGAGGATCAAGGAAGGATCCCGGTGGTGATCTTGTGTATGTATCATTGTTATAGTTGAATTATCAAGTTGAATCTTTTCCTAGCGATCAAGTGTTTCCTCGAAGATTTCGTTTTTCGATCGGCTTTGCTTATTCCAATTCTATTCTCGAGATAGATTACATAGGGTGTTCTTGTAGCCGCGGTGGCCAGAGGTACACGCCGGATCTTCCGAAAGAATCTCGACTTGTCTTTTGACTCGCCCTAGACTCCCCGCATGAGTAGGGATACGTTGTGACAGAACGGGGGTTCCGAAAGGCGGATGTTTTCGGATTTGGACGGGAAACCACGATTTAAAGAGGCTTCTAATGAGATTCGATTTGCTACTTCTTCTCTTGCTTGGAACTTCAACAAAAGGCTTACACCGATCTCTCTAGATCGGTTTATCTACCCAATCTTACTTTGTTATCTCCGGTCTTTAGTAGATTAGATTAGTTTCGTGTCTTTTACTTAGATGCATAGGGTTTTATCGAAGATTGAAGTTACTTGGCTTTACTAGATCAACTTTTGCGTCACACATTTGTTCCACGGATTCGATACCTTGCGTTCACCACTCGAGGGAAGAAGGGTCCCTTGACTACGACAGGAGACTTGTCCGCTTGCAAGTCATAAACGAAATTTGATACAACTATTAACCGTCAACAATGGTCTTCACCAACTTGGGTATTTGAGTCGGAGAAGTGTTTTAGTTATCTGTGTTCATCTTTTCGGAGAAGTCATCTCCATCGAGAAGAATTTTTATCGGCTCCCATTCACTCCCCTTTCCTGGTCGCTAGTTCATTCCTTCGGGTACTTATTTTTGTTCTCTCGATTTCTCCATAAGCCACTTGACTTCCTTATAGCCTCTTTACTAAATTTCTTTATCATTTTAGCTTCTAAGTCTTCTTCCTCATCTAGGTTGTCTATGTCATCACTAGGTATGGAAGAGGAGGTGAGAGAGGATGAGGTGGATGATTCTTGTACCTTTCTCCCTCTTGCCATAAAGCAAAAGTGAGAGTTGTCCTCATCGTCGGAGAAGTTGTTGAACGGGCATGGTGAGAATGTCCCTTGTGTCATGGCAATTGTTGCCATGCCTTGCTTTTTGGGTTCTTCATCTTCGTCACTTGAGTTCCATTGTTGACCCACGTGAGCACGCCCTTGGTACTTGTTCTTGCACTCCATGATCTTCTCCTTGTACTTCTTCTCTTCCTCACTCATGTTCTTGTTCTTGGGACACTTTGCAATGAAGTGTCTATACTCTCCACACTCATAGCACTTTCTTTGAGACTTCTTCTTCCTTTCATCACCACCTTTCCTTGATGCCTTGAACTTAAAGACTTTTCTTGTACTTTCTTATGGCAAAGATGGTGTCTTCATCGATTGCTTCCTTCTTCACTTGATTCTTCATTCTTGGTCTTTGAAGTCTTGTGTCTTGCTTCCACCACTTCACTAGAGGTAGCATTGAGAGATAGACTCTTGTTCACTCTTAGACTATGTGACTTCTCCACATCTTGGTCAACTAGCTCTTGATGCAAGATTTCACCAAGAAGTTGATTGGGAGTCATGTTGTAGTAGTTTGGATTTGTTCTTATCATGGTTGCTAGGTGTTGTTCCTTGGGGTTGTTGACATTGCTAACGTCATCGATTAGAAACGGATATAAGATCCATCTCTATTGATGGCACCTGGAATGCAAAGGTATATTTTAACATGATGCTAAGTGTATATCGGATGTTGTTTTCGGATAAACTAAAAGGTGATTTCCGACACGATTCATAGCATAACTCGATATAGGTTGTCCGCTCGACTAGTGTGCCCGAAAACGCATGGATATGGTACTCTTACATATGCCTTAGATCCCTAGAAAAGTATATATATATATATATATAGGGAATCAGCAAGCGCACAGATATGAATATACCATTGTAGCATTTTAACCAGGAGTAAAACCAGGTCGTATTTATATTCTACCATAGGGAAAGAAGTCTTTCTAATCCATAATAGCTAATACATGCTCATCTCTCAGTTTTATAATGTAGAGTGGACAAAATATATCAATTGCTATAAACAGGGGTAAGTCACATAAAGATAAAGATATTGATAGCATTGTTCAAGTCATAACATCATGAGCAGCTATAAAGTGTCATTATAGCAAGAGAAACATATATAGCAAAGTCTAGTTAGAGAGGATACTCCTCGGTAACTCTAAACTATAGGTCAATGCAAACTATGATTAGGGCAAACATTTAGCAGTCATGGAAGAAGAACGATTATATTAATGCATGGGGAGACTATCCAGGAGGATCAAGGCTGAAACTTGAAACAACCTAAACAAGATAAGGCTCCACTAGTCCTATACACGGGGGGTGGACTGCGAAGGACTCAATAGTGATGTCACCACCATGATTTACCACACGACCCGACATATAGGGAGCAATCGTAGATAAATACAATATAAGCACCATGCTTATATTGTGTTTACCGTTCACCCATGTTAACAAATGATCTAGGTGAGGGCTATACGACTCCATACATGAATATAAAGGCAAATCAACTATGCTAAACATGTAATCATAATAAACACCAAAGCATATAATGTCGAATATAATCATTGATAAGAACATATATATGTATAACAAATGTAAGGAACTAGATAAGAACTTACAGAAGAAAAGCTAGATCAGTATCTCGATCAGCCTCTAGACGATCAGGAGCGAAGTAGAAGCCTTGCCTCCTCCTAGATCTAGACTAGCTAGCTACTCTGCTATATGGTGTTTCTAGGGCGTAGTGTCTCTAGCTTGGTGTCTTGATCTAGATGAATTCCGGATGCCTCCGCCGGGAGGCACGGGGGCGCTTATATAGTCTCGAGGGGTAGACGTGCGTCGTAGGATCAAACCGACCTAAACATGTGGTTTAGATTGATCATCATAGGCGGTGAAAGAACCTTCTCCGGAAGCCGGGCCCATTTGGCACCGGTGGGGCCGACCGGTCCCACCACCGTGCCACTCGGGCCGGGGGTGGGCCCCCTTTGGGGTCCACTTCGGCTAGGTGTGTCCTTGATCCTTCTAGGTGCTTCTATCTTCGGTGCTAAGTCACGTTGAGTTCCGGAGCCTTCGGAGTCTTCTAGAGTGGTTTCTTTGCATATTTTCTCGAATAGTCCCCGTAGATTCATAGATTCACCTAAACTCGTGGAAATTGTCAATGTAAATCCTAATAAGGTGATCTAATTATATTTTAGCCCTTTTCCCAATAAATGTGAGGAATAGAATTCATAGATAAAATTTGTCAACAAACTCCCCAAAGCTTACCCATTTCTAGTCTCTAGCAAAGATATGCTTTAGCAGGATCAGGAGTTGCTACAACGCTTTCACACCTCAAAAGTACTATGGTTTTCAAAAACAAATTCTCCTCAACAAGATTGCTCTCTCTTTCCTTCAACCTTTAAGCATAGCCTTTTCATAAAACTTGAGCAAATAAAAGACAAAACAATCAAGTCAAGCAGTACATCTCAATTTCTTTTATCAGCTATCATTCTGGGGTTTTGCACATTTTTCGAGATAAAACCGAGAGATCCCGTGTATGACCTTCTTAAGCATGGAGTCACACTTGGCAAGAAATATATGGATGGTAGTGTTGGATGGATGAGGGTGAAAGGTGGTAAGCCTTTTAGCCTAGCTCTTGGACTATATCTCTCTTTCTAAGATTTTTTTAAGATCCGGGCTTTCCATTCATGGAGAGGTGGGCTCTACTCGGCTCTGCACTTTTGTCCATTTTTCTCTCTCTTTGGAGATGTGGGCTCTACTCGCCCTCGGACACATGTCCATTATTCATCTCTAAATTTATTTCTTTTAGAGAGGTAGGCCCTTCTCGCCTAGTATGACACTTGTCCTTTTCTCTTCCTCTCTCTTCTAACTTTTTCCTCTCTTCTTTTTTTCGAATGTAGCCCCGAATCCTACTTAATATTGAGAGAGATATATCCTAGAGTTGCATGAGTTGTATGGCTTGATGGAAAATGCGTACTTCCATGTCGGAAGTAGCATAAATGATAGAATGGAATGGTCTTGATGTGTATGAAAAGCTCTTAAGGATCATAGACACAGGAACTCATCATATGAAATTTCATTTTTAAGATAAAACCAGGAATCAAGCTTCTCTAGGAAAATGATCAATAGCAACTCAACTTTTCATGAATCATCTTTCAAAGCCTAGACTCAGATTAAGCATGTACTTGCACAAGTTTTGGGTTTAGAGCAAATTATGCATTTAAAGCTTTCTGAGAATCTAGGTCTGGAAATCAATTATTTAAGAGGTATTACGGCAAAGCAACTATTCATCATCTCCAAGCATATATCATCAGGATCATTATTAAAGAGAAAAGCGAACTTGTAGACTCTAGCATTTTAATCAAACTAAAACTTTTAACTAATACCCAAATAACTAGTTAATATTAAACACCTAGGATAGTGATACTTATCGTGATAACAGGGGGTGCTCTCCCCCAAGCTGGATCGTGAAGTGATTCTTGATTCATCCTTGGAACTTGTTTGCCTTCAGCTCCTTATTAATTTCTTTGTAAATATTAGTCTCACACATACCCGAAGGAGCAAATTCTAGGATTATGTTGTGAGCCTTCATGTGACCACTTCTTTTTGGGTTTTTTCTGAAATGTGTGGACCTTCATGTGCCCACGTATTTTCTGAATTTTTAATATGCAAAAGGGATGCTAACACAAAAACATGTGAATGCAAATTTTTATTATATATTTTTTATGCCGTCATGGTACAGAGTACATGGGGCCTTAAAGAATGCAAAAGCGTAAAAATATTTTTTATGATGATTTTTCAATGCGGTACAAGGAGATGAACATGCTAATCCAAAAATGCAATGCAAAATATAAAGATAAATAGCGAGTTACCTCTCGGCAAGTGTTTAGAGTACTTACTCCCATGGCGTAGATGTAGTGGCCATTGATTGATCGCCTGATGACGCGGGTAGTGATTGGTCTTCCGAAGGTGTACTTTGATCTTTCTTCCTCCAAACTTGTTTCTTCGGTGGAGACCTTTTTGGAGTAATGTGACATCCCGGCCCAAGGCTTAATAGGATCGATAAGGATACTCATACCAATAAGTAGCAACTTTTTTCCGGAAGCCCATCACTAAAAACTCCAAAGTTAAGCGTGCTTGGCTTGGAGCGATGGGTGATTGACCGGAAGTCCTTCCCGGTGCACATGAGTGAGGACAAAGTGCGCAAGAAAGACATGTGTTGGTCTATGGGGATATTCTTAGGGTCCTAGAGAGCTGCCGTGTGTAGGCGGGCCCGGCCTCTAGGAGGAGGGTCGTTACAAGTAATAGGTTCGAATCGGGCCGGTAGAAGCCGAGCGGCCTTCTCCTTAATCTCTTCTTCAATGTTCTTGACATCGGTCAATTTTGTGTTCAGCTTGCATTGTAATTTCGAAGGTTTCTCCGCGTCTTGTTCTTCTTGGGCTGCTCGGGATTAGTATAAGTATTGGTTTGTACCTAGTAATGGAGCTAAGGAATGCCGGGGGTAAAACACACGATCACAAAAAGGTCCGCAAGCGCACGGATTACCGTTGTAGCACTTCACCCGAGTGGTATTCGGGTTATCGTATTTGTATTTTCCCGTGGGAGGCATGACGACAAAGATGATCGAGTAAATGGTGCGTAAATAACCAAGACTTGGTAAAGAGCTATAGCGGGGGGGGGGGGGGGGGGTAGCGAATAAAGATATCCAGGGATAACTTGACACATGCTAGGAGATCTAGATAAAAGACTAGAGAGGATAGCGAGCCGGGAGGACAACGAGACGGGAAAGGATCCTAACACAATCTATTTATTCTTGTCAACTCTAGCAAAGGGATAAAGCAAAGGATAACCAAGGCAAGCTAACTCGGCAAGCTCTTCTAGTGCCGCAGGGGCATGCAAAGCCGTGCCCTCGGACCGGGATGAGAAGGGAAGACTACGACGCACTAAATCGTACCAACCCGAACTAATGTGGTGGACTACGAGCCCGTCCGGAGCCGTTACCTCCTTAGGGTACCACAACTATTCCGTTGCGTGAGACACCAATCTAAGACTAAGGTAAGCTCGAGCACCACGCTCACAATGGACCAAAGATCCTTTCCCCGGATATCACGAAGGAAGGTCTCTCACTCCGGTGAAACACCGTAGAGATCAAGCGAAGAACAACCACAACACTATAGGGTTCAAGGGAGATATGCTAACCAAGACTAATCTAACTTTAGTCTAATCCAAGAATAAAGCTTCTAGAGCAAAGTAAAAGCTGAATGTAATTGACTCGAAAAGTAAGATAGAAAGATAACTTGAATTTTACTTGAGTCTAAACAAAAAAAGGATATAAGAGTAATACCGGAACTCCGAAGAAGAATCCTCCGGAACCCCGAGACTAGCTCAACTCGACTCTAACTCCCAAACTACACTAATCGTACTCTAAGTGAACAAAAGAGTGGAAATGAGATGCTCCGGTGTTGTGTGTCCAATCCGGCGGGTGTGAGGCTCCTTTTATAGGTAAGTGAGGTCGGTTGAGCACGTGGGTCCATTTTCATAGGTGCGGACGGATGGGGAGGTGCGGCCCGCCCTATGATCCACCGCCTCTTGACTTGGACTCACCCGATCCTTGCTCCCGAGGCGGTTGAAGGTCGGTAACTTGAGTACGTTTTGGTTAGCACGGCGGTTGGGAGGTGCGGCCGTCCCTCTAGGTGTGGCCGGCCCACCTCTAAGCCGTGGGATGAACCGCCTTCGCCCGGTGATGCTCAAGATGGTCTTGGAATGACGGTTGTGGCGGTTGATCGGCGGAGAGGTGGACCCATTGATCCAAGTGATTGCAACTTCATCCATTCGATCAAACCGACGTTTCCTTGATCAATCTTGTTCATCCAAGTTGTGGATGCAGGGAAGACTTGTCTTGGATTGGAGACATGGCACGGCCATGCTCGGTGGTGCGGCCGTGCCTGGCTCGTGTGGCACGTTGGTTACTTTTCTCCCTTAATTGTGTACCTGTCCATAAAAATTACAACACAACTCGTGGAACTTTATTAGTATCAAAAATGTGCATGAAACTTGTTGTATACTCCTCTCGAACCCGAGGTTCTGACGATCGAAACTTTGTTGTAAGGACCGTCAACATGTACCTTTCCGCTTCCGAACCGAAAGTGGATCTCGCCCATCCCGATGTATATAATTGCTCTCGTTGTGTTCGGGAACGGTCTTCCAAGCACCATGGGAGGATCTTGCTCATCTCTCATGTCTATGACTAAAAAGTAAGTCGAACATAGTGGTCCTTTATCTTGACAGTACATCTCGTGCGCTTCCTTCCAGGAATCGTTGTGATTGATTCGCCATATACAACATTATGTATGTGGAATACAAAGGCACATCACCCTATATTAATTCGTAGGTTACCTTAGACATTAGGTTGATGCCCGATCTCGTGTCGCAGTACAACTCGCTTGAAGTTTCATTGATTGATGGTGCGGTGGATTGACGGAACTCTAGGGTCTTTAAGCTTTCGCGGTAATGGTGAAGGGAACAGGTTCTCATTCTTTGATTGAATCATGTTGATCATCCAAACTTCCTTCACATGTGGTTGATGTTGATTTTTCTTCTTATTCCTCATTCTATCTCTTCTCTTCTTATCGACAACCGGCTCGTGTCCTTGGGGGTAAGGATATCGAGGGTGTGCGGGGAGCTTTTAGGATCTTATTCTTGAAATGAAATATCTCCTTCCTCCAATTGATGGTGAAGACGATCTTAGATGCATCGGCGTAGATGATGGCTTTGGCCGTGGCAAGGAAAGGTCGTCCCAAAATGATTGGAGCGTTCTCACTTCCCCCGCCTCAACAACAACGAAGTCGGCAAGACGTAGGAGAGTCCTACCCCCAAACATACGTCATCTAGGATGCCCTCGGGGTGGCAAAGTGACGGTCTACAAGCCGCAAGCACATGGTTGTATACAATAAAGGTGAGTCATTGATTTTTCTTATATATTACCATAGGCATTATGTTGATGCTAGACCCAAAGTCACACGATGGATTCTTGAAGGTGTAGGCTCCAATAGTGATGGTGATGACGGGCCTTCCCGAATCTCCTCTTTTGGCGGGCATGCCCCGCTCGGTCTATCTTGGGCCTTCTTCTGTCTTACCCGAACACGGATCTGCGGAATAGATATCAACAAGATTTGCGTATTCTAATTCTTCCGCCGGCCCGAAATCTTACCCGGGTTAGCTATGGGAACAGATGATGCCGCCTAAGAAATCTAAGATTCTAGCATTTTATTAAAGCTATGTTGGTTCTTGATGGCGGAAGAAAAACATTCCATTTTATTACTAATAGTTTCAAGCATTTTATCATTGGAAGCTAACTTCTTAGATAGATTATACATAATTCTACCCCGTTTTTGGACTAAGTCTTTTAAAGGTGAGAAATTATTGGAAGAATTATTACCTTGATAGTTACTTGAATAATTACCTTGGTAGTTGGTCCTCTCGCCGAGTCCATCCTTGATTCTCGCCGGGGAACGATATTGGTTGTTATTGTTGATGTAGTTCATGTCGTCCTCCACCGAGGGCACCGACTCCCCGAGTGTCCAATGTTTACACACTCTTCACATGTCATGAGGGATTCGAAGAGTTGCATGACTTCCTTCTTCTCGGGGGCATTGTCTTCAAGCCTCTTCATTAGTAGATCCATTTTGGCGAGCGGTACCTCCTTGAGCCGGTGCATTCCTCTTTCTTTCTTGTGGGGTAGACGTTGCTCGTTCCAAGCTTGATTGGACGCCATCTTTTCCACAAGATTTGTATCTTGAGTAAGTGTAAGGGATATGAAAGCACCTCCAGCTGCAAAGATCCATCGTTTCACGAGTGTTGGTAGAAAGCCCGTGGTAGAAGGTCCGCAAGAGCAACCGCTTTTCCATTCCAAGATGTGGGCAATCTAAAATGTAGTCTTGAAAGCGCTCCCATGCTTCGAGAACGCATTGTTGAGGACCGTATGTGGTTCGAGGACCGGTGGATGGTCGCTTCCTGGTGTGATGAGTGATTGACAACGTTGTGTGGACTAATCCTTGGCTAAGTATTGCGGGTGCGAGGTTGCGGCTTGACTAGTGTTGGTGCATGTGAAGAACAAGAGCGAAAGGTCGTTGCTTGGGTGAGGCCTCTAGGTGTGGAGAAGACAAGTAGGCTTTGTTCGAGGGACCCGGTGACCGGCGGAGTCAAGTGCGGGCTGCATGGTGGCAAGAACAAGAAGATGAAGTCTTGGACGGTTTCTTAGTTGAGCCTCAAAACCAAGGTCGAGCCGGGACTACGTGGGAGCCAAGTCATGAGTGGCGATTGGCGGAGGCTACAACGAGTTCGCGGGGTTTCCAAGTGGTTCACCGGAAGACCACCGGGTTCCTTGGTTGATCCACAAAGCCAAGATCGAAGAACCGAAGACGGAGGTGCAACGAAGATCGGACCGGTCCGACCGGTGGGTCCGACCGCTCCGACCGGTGGGTACGGTCCGGAGACTTCGGCGAGAAGACACGTGTCCCGGTCGCAAGGCTTGCATCGAGGCTAAGCAAGTTTGGGGTCGCCGGGCATCCGTCCGATAGAGTGATGACAAAGATTTCCGAATTCACCCTCGAGGGGCATGTATCCCTAATTAGCTAGTAAGGGCATTTTAGACTTTCGGTTGCCACCATATAACCCAAGAGGTGAGAGGATGGCAGCCAACTCTTGGAACCCTAGCTCATTTGGTTTTCCTATTTTCCCTTCCTATTTTTCCCTAGCATTTTTATAGGACTAGCTTGAGAGCTTCATGGTGATATTTTGTGAGAGGGTAGGATGATCGAGCGGAAGCTAGACCTTGTATGAACCTTTATGGTATGTATAGATGATTCGGCGTGATTCCTCAAGGCTTGTTTGAGTTCTTCCCGGTTTTTTCTTTTTTGGTGATTTTCGGAGCCTTTTCTTGGCGATTTTCTTGGAGAGGTTTCGAGGCTGTTGTCTTGGGGATTTGTTGGGGGATGTATGCATGAACCTTTCGTGGTTCTTTTCCCTTTGATTGCCCTCCCAAATCTGTGAGAAAAGGGGCTCGATTTTGGGGTTTTCGTTGTCCTAGGGTTTGGTGTGTTCTTGGCGAAAATCCTTTGATTCCTCTTGATTCAACGAGTTTTGGTGGACCATAACTTGGCTATGGAGTGCCCATGAGGTGTTCCTACTATCCCCAAACACTTGTTCGGATCCGTGGAGCGAATCGGGAGATCGGGAGTTGGATTTGAAGGAGTTGACCCGCGGTTTCGTTCATCCCGAGCTGCCCAGGTTACACCGGTCTGACCGGTGCTCTTGTCCGGTCGACTAGTGTGAGCCCTTTGTGGGATTTGCCTCGGGTGAGTTGCTTTGAATCGGTGTGTCACCGGGTTGTGTTGGTGCTGGTCAGTTCTTGGCAGCTTCAGAGGTGTTTTGGTTGGCTTTGTGTAGGGATCTTCTTCCGTGTAGGTTGTGTTTTGAGGGTGTTTTTGTTCCAGGGCCGAGAGAAGTCACTGAGGCTCTCTGGAACATTTGTTGTGCGGCTGCTATAACCACCGGCCTGACCGGCTCTGTCCACCAGTCTGACCGTTGTCACGTCCGACCGGCGGTGCCATCGGTCCGACCGGTGTAGCATAGGCGACAAGCCGTGCAATTTTCCGCCGTGCGTGTTGGTGAGTTTTGGCTTGGAAGGTTGTTTGTTGGTTCCTAGGATCGGTAGCACTTCGGTGGCTACATGGTCTTGACCAACTTGGGTAGTTGAGTCGTAGACGTGTGTTGGAAGCCTTGTTCATCTAGTTGGAGCCTCTATCTCCTTCGAGAAGAATTTTTATCGGCTCCCATTCACTCCCCCCTCTTTGGTTCGCCGTATCGGTCCTTCAATTCCTCGTGTAGTCGCTGGAAACTTGAGATTTTCCCCCGTAAGGCATTGGTTTTGCCTATAGGAAAGATCTTTGCCGTAAAGGCAGGAGAACACAATGTCCAAGTTGTAAATTTGTCTTTGTTGGAGTAAAACCATTGCTTCGCTCGCCCCAATAGTGAGAATGGCAATAAACGAAGTAGGACCGCATCACATGGAACATCTTTGATCATGAAGGTGCTACATATCTCCAAGAAATTTTGAAGGTGTTTGTTGGCATCTTCATGAGCTTTTCCACAAAATTGGCTAGCTTGTACCATGTTGATCGGTGCGGATCGGAGCTCAAAAGCAACATTTCCTAAAGCGTCCGTCGGACCAATACAAATGTTGTCCGGGTCGGTGCGGAGTATTCGCGTAGGGACTTGTTTGCCATTACTTCAAACATGGGTGTTAAGCTTCGCGCTATTGAATCTCCCAAGGCAAAAGTCGTGGCCGAGAATCGGGAGACCGAGCTTTGACCTTGCCTTCCTTAAGATTTACTCGATACAAATGTTGACTTGAGCAAAAGTGGAAAGAACAAGGGTAAGCTTTGTTTAAGCAATGATTATTTGGATTATCGATACATTATGTGTGAGAGATGCATGCATGCTATTACTGAAACTTTTCATCTAGGCTATAGACTTTCTTTCCCCAGTAACGACGCCAAAAATGCTTGTTGACATTGCTAATGTCATCGACTAGAAACGTATATAAGATCCATCTCTATCGACAACACCAAAAATGCAAAGGTATATCTTAACATGATGATAAGTGTATATCGATTTTGCTTTCGGATAAACTAAAAGGTGAATTCCGACATGATTCATAGCTAGCACAACTCGATACACGTTGTCGGCCCCGATTGGTGTGCCTCGAAAACGCATGGATATGGTACTCTTACATATGCCTTGGATCTCTAGAAAAGTGGATATATATATATATATAAATAGGGAATCCGCAAGCACACGAGATATGAATATACCATTGTAGCATTTTAACCAGGAGTAAACCAGGTATCATATTTATATTCTACCACAATGAATAAGTCTTTCTAATCCATAATAGCTAATACATGTTCATCTCTTAGTTTTATAATGTAGAGTGGCCAAAATATATCAATTTCTATAGCGAGGGGTAAGTCACATAAAGATAAAGATATTGATAGCATTGTTCAAGTCATAACATCATGAGCAGCTAGAAAGTGTCATTATAGAAAGAGAAAAATAGCAAAGTCTAGTTAGAGGGGATACTCCTCGATAACTCTAAACTATATGTCAATGCAAACTATGATTAGTGCAAACCTTTAGCAATCATGGAAGAAGAACGATTATATTAATGCATGGGGTGACTACCTAGGAGGATCAAGGCCGAAACTTGAAACAACCCAAATAGTATAAGGCTCCACAAGTCCAATACACGGGGGTGGACTACGAAGGACTCAATAGTCTTGTCTCCACCGCGATCTACCACACGACCCGGCATATAGGGTGCAATCGCGAGATAAATACAATATAAGCACCACACTTACACTGTCTTTACCGTTCACCCATGTTAGCAAATGATCTAGGTGAGGGCTATACGACTCCATACATGAATATTAAGGCAAATAAACTATGCTAAAAATGTAATCATAATAAACATCAAAGCATATAATGTCGAATATAATCATTGATAAGAACATATGTCCGTATAACAATTGTAAGGAATTAGAGAAGAACTTACAAGAGCGAAGCTATATCACTATCTCGATCGAGGCTCTAGACGATTAGGAGCCAAGTAGATGCCTTGCCTCCTCCTAGATCTAAACTAGCTAGCTACTCTGCTATTTTGTGTTTCTAGGGCGTAATGTCTCTAACTTGGTGACTTGATCTAGATGAATTCCGGATGCCTCCGCCGGGGGGAGGGGGGCTACTTATATAGTCTTGAGGCGTAGACGTGTGTCGTAAGATCAAACCGACCTAAACATGTGGTTTAGATTGATCATCATAGGCAATGGAAGAACCTTTCGGAAGCCGGGCCCATTGGGCACCGGGGGGCCGATCGGCCCCACCACCGGGCCGCACAGGTGGGGTGGGCCCCCCTCCGGTCCACTTCGGCCGGGTGGATCCTTGATCCTTCTAGATGCTTCTTTCTTATGTGCTAAGTCACATTGAGTTCTGGAGCCTTCTGGAGTCTTCTAGAGTGGTTTCTTTGCATATTTTCTGAATAGTCCCTGTAGATTCATAGATTCACCAAAACTCATGGAAATTGTCAATGTAAACCCTAATAAGGTGATCTAATGATACTTTAGTCCTTTTTCCAATAAATGTGAGTCATAGAATTCATAGATAAAATGTGTCAACAGGGGTGAAACCTTTTAGTAGCTTCTTTGTGACCTTGGAGTCTTCCCAATCATTACTTCTAAGTGCTCTAATGTCCGAGACAAGGATCATTAGTCTATCATACATTTTCCTCACGATTTCGTCTTCCATCATAACGAATAGCTCAAGCTCTTCATGAATCAAATCAATCTTGCATTGTCTCACATGATCGGTCCCCTAATGTGCTTCCTTGAGTGTGTCCCAAATTACGTTGGCAATTTGGACATGTGAACCTTGTTGAATTCTTGAGCGGACAAGGAACTTGTCATGACTCTTGCCGCTTGTACGTTGTGATGTAGGTCTTGTTCATGCTCAAGCGTTGTAGCTTCATCTTCGGCGGGTATTGTTACACATATGCACACAATTTTCCAAAGAGAAGGGTGAAGCCCGTAAAGGTGCATTTGCATATCATAAGCCCATTTGGGATAGTCTTTCCCATCGAAGTGGGGAGGCTTTCCCAAATGTATGAAATAGAATTTATCGTTAGGATTGTTGCCTAGAATTTGCGTGTAGTGGTAGGGCCCTTTGTAGTAGCCGGTTGGAGCATGCTTCGCTTGCTCCTTCTTGATCATCTTCTTGAGGAATTTCTTTTCCATCTTCTTTGCCTTCTTCTTCTTGGCCTTTCTTATTTTCTTCGCCGCTTTCTTGGCTGCATCATCATCATCATCCTTGTTCTCTTCATCACTTGAATCGAGTCCGAGTCGGAGTCGGTGTCGGAGTCATCGCAGCTCTCGATGTTGGATGAAGGGCGGCTTGGAGCTTTGTCAAAGAGGTTGCCCCCTTGGGTTGCGGCTCGGTCTTGAGTGACTTTAAGCTCTCTTTCTTGAGCTTCCTTGGCGGCGATCTTTTGTGTGGATGGTCCAACTCCATCCCCCACATTTTGATCCCTTAGCGGTTAAGCCTAAATCAAGGATTGGGCTCGATACCAAATTGAAAGGGCCTTATGATGCCTAGAGGGGGCTGAATAGGATTACTTCAAATTTCTGAAATAAAATACAACAATTAAATAATAAGTTGGAACTTTCGGTGTTGTGTCAAAACTTTCGAGGGCCCGAAACTTCCGACACAGGGGGCGAACTACCGACTTGGCGAGTTGACTAAAACAAAATTCAAAAATTGAAGCGAAATCTGTCAATTGTTGAGTTTAGATGCTAAGAACCACCTACAACCAAAGATATAGATAGGAACAAAAGAAATATGTAGATTGGGGCAAAACAAGATTCTAGGGTTAGTAAACTACGATATGAACTCAAACAAGCAAGATATAAGAGATTTAATCGAAGTTCACTTGCACTAAGGAAGCTACGTCTCCGTTGAGTTCCCACAATGGGAGGGCTATCACCAAGAGCCTCTTGGCTCACCCAATCCCCACAAAGGAAGATTTGGTGCTCACTAAGAATTATCCACCAAGGATAGGTAATACAAATCATCTTGGTTGCTCCACACAAAGATGGCACTCAACGGGTGACGCCTAATCATCTAGAAGCAATCTTCAAGAGTAACAATCATGAATCGATGCCCGTAGATTCTTTAAGTGCTCTTGAGATGGAGGAAATGAACCGGTCACTCAAAGCTTCTCAATCTCACACCTCAAATCTCTTCTCACCCAAGCTCTAACTCAAATCACTCAAGAATTAGCTCAAGGAGGGAGTGGGAAAGAGTAGTTGTTGCGGTGAATTTCCATCAACCTAGCCATAGGTGACCTTCAATGTTGGCATGGAGATATCCGATCAAATGGTACTAACCCCCTTTATATAACAAATTCGCTCTTGCATGTGGTTTTTGGAGTTTGTTGTTTACGCAAAATTGTAGCGCTATAAGGACTTTCGTGTAATAAAGTTCATCAAGCACTTTGTGAAAAGATCATGAAGCCCGATACAAGTCAAGAAACAAAGTGAACATGACTCCAAATGGCCCAAGGACCGAACCATGAAATAGTAAAACACCAAGTAGAAAATGCGGGAGCTTGCGCAACAAGTACCCTTATCTAAACTGTGGATAAAACAACATTAAGGGCCCACATGCGAAGGGTACAAGTTCTATAAGACACGAGAAGCAACGGGAAGAAAGACGAGGCCGAGATGGGTTGAAATGGGCCCGGTTCGGTCGACCCGATCCGGCCGTCCCGCCCCATTCCGAGCCTAGTTCGGCGCCCCCCTTTGACCTAGTAACCCCTCGTGCTATTTATTGTCCCCACGTGAAGAGCCACGCATCATACCATTCATCATTCACTACCGAGGAGTAGAGGAGCTAGAGGGACACAATCTCGGAGAGGAGGGTCATGCTAGTTGTCTAGGGTTTCCCTAGCTAACGTGTGAACCGTGCATGGAAGACCATGTCGGAGTTCCGCAGCAAGGATGAAGATCGAGGTAGGATCCCGGTGGTGATCTTGTTCATGTAATCATTCATGGTGAACTTCTTTAAGTGAATCGATATATAGCAATCAAGTGCCTTCTATATGATTTTGCTCTCTCTTGGTTTTGCATCTTTCTCAATCTATACTTAAGATAGATTGCTAAGGGTACTCTTGTAGCCGCGGTGGATAGAGGTGCATACCCGATCTACCAAGTGAGGTCAACGCGTTCCTTGTGACGTGCTCTTAGGTTTACCCGCACAAGAAGCGGGGGCATCGTGACGGGATGTCAAGAGCATGTACGGTGGGTACCTTCGAGAGTCGAACCGAGCCCATGATTTAAAGATGCTTTTTATGAAATTCACTTTGTTATCTTAATCTTTCTTGTTCGGAGCTACAACAAAGCCATGATCTAGGCTCTCTAGATCCGTTATCTCTATGCTTTCTCTTGCTACCGCTTGTGTTTAGTAGATTAGATTAGATGCAATTTGACTCTTCAAAAGAAAGTGTTTTCTCGCTTCATTAGATTAAATCTTGTGTTGCACATGTTCCACGAATTTGATACCTTGGGTCCATACTCGTGGGAAAAAAGGCGCTACAATAGATCCGTACACTAACGGATCGAAGTTTGACACATATTTTAACCGTCAACGGTAGTCAATGATCAACGATATGTTTGTCCTATGGTAGGTCAACAACAAAGGAAGGGAGAGGTGAGGGGGGTATAAACAACCGCTATTGACGGCAATTAAGTACTCGCTTTTACACTTTAACTCCCCGCATTAAATAAGTAAAAAGTGATCATCAACACTAGAATAGAGGTTTATACCGACAATCTCCACAAGTGATGCTATTTCTAGCCTTTTGTTGCGGGGATGTACCGAATTACACGCTAAACGATGTGTTCACGAGCAAGAAAATCAAAGACCTATAAAAGGCAACGTTGGGAACAATGTCAAATGCCACATTCGACTCCACCATTGCGACGGGCTCGTCCGGATGATCGAAATGAATATATCATTTTGCCTACTTTGCATCTCGTATGCGGGAGATATGAAAAGGACAAAAAAATGACACGGTGATGACGTCATCGTGGGCCCGCAAGCCGTCGGGTTGACGTGCACATGCGTGCCACGTGGTGGGCTGCTATTGGCGCCCTACGGCCGCCGCGGATTGGTGATGCGGGCGCACACGGGATTCCCCGGCCGTCCGCCGGCCGGCTGTCGGGCCCACCGGCCGCTCGCATGAGCGTGCTCCCATGCGTGGTAAGGAGCCCGACCGGACGCGTGGGGCGCGGTGTTGGCTCGGAGGCGAAGTGGTTGATGCCCGTGCTGCCGGTTCGCCTAGTTGACCGATCGATTCGCCCTCTTTTGCACCGGTTCTTCACTACCATGTGTCACCACCACGTCCGTCACGCCCCTAGATGTTGCACAAGCCCCTAAGTTGCTCCAAGCCTATAAATACATGTGTCACCACCACGTCCGTCGCGCCCCTAGATGTTGCACAAGCCCCTAAGTTGCTCCAAGCCTATAAATAAAAGTGGAGAGGCCTCATTTAGAGACACATCCCATTCCTCCTTGTTTTCTCTCTTAGAGAGGAGTCTTGTCACATCCGATTTTACAAGGAAAACTCGAATGCAACTCATATGTGCGCCGGGATCAAATTACACACATACTATAGACAAAAGAGTGTAATACCATAACAATAATCAAACGTACAAGAGTTTAACCGATACAATAGTCATTTATTACACTAAGACGGTGGACACGATGGTCCAAAAAAATGAGAACTAAACGAGTAACTTCTTCATCTTCCAAAGGCACATGACTCGGGGGATCGCATGTCTCGAAATCCTCACCGTTGTTCTCATCTGAACAACGGTAAGCAATGGTGAGAACTCTTATGGTTGGAGCTCAACAAGTGGAGGAAACATGCAACGGTATCAAGGATAGGCTAAGGTTTACAACGGTTAGCATTTTATAAGTTGGTCAAATTTTAATCAACAACACCTAGTTACTAGATGTTAGTTCATACCAACCCACTTAAACATTAATAAACATCTCATCTCGAAACCCACAAGAACCACGATTTACATCCATTTTTAAGTTTGATTATCATGTGAGGGTCGGAGCTTCTCTTAACCGTGAGCACGACCGATCGATCGCTTTTAACTCTACAAAGGTTGTACACTTTACCCACCGTTCTTGTTCCCCATGTTGCCCGCATTAGCTAGACCCTTAAACACTTTCGAGGTGAGTGGCTAGGGGTCCACTATGAAGCCTTTACAAAGGTATGCAAAAGCACCAACAACCCACGACGATTCTGACTCGGGGTGGACCATAACCCTCCCTAATGGTCGGCACTTTAGCAAAGGTCGCTACCCCAAAAGAACCGGGCTATACCCCCGCAACCCTAAGCCCCCCGTGTTCCTTTCGGATAGGATCACTAGTATAATCGCAGACCTAATTAATTGGCTAAGCCGCAGCCATGTGGACTCGGTTGCACTTGTTTTCTTGGGTGGTTCTCTATGTTCCGATTTAAATTATATGATCTTGTCTTAAATCTTAACCAGCATTTCATAACACAAAAGACTCGTATCATAAAACCATTATAACCAGCCCAAGTTTAGCAACTAAGCAATCATGTACCCAAAACATTTATTAAAAGGGGTTGATCAAGGTGATAGGGGTGAAACTCTAGACATGTCCTTAAAAAGGGGATTTTTCCCATCAATTAATGCATAGTAACAAGTAAAGGTAAATATTGTTTAAACATGCGGTTATATAGGTTCAAGAATAAAATGCGAGAGGGGGAAGCCACATTCCTTCCTCTACGAACCGAGTATCCTCTTCTTCGAAAACAGGCTCTTCTTGATCTCCTCCAATGGGGTGCTCAAATGAAACGGCGTGATATATACACACAAGCATAAACAAACAATAAATAAATAAAACAGTACACAAAACAATCCTATATGCTAAAGACACACTGTTTAAAAGATTCTACTCGCGGAAATGATCATTTCGGTATATAAAACGCTAAAAACGGAGTTAAAACATGAAAGATATGGTTAAAACAAAATACGGGGACCTTTACGCAAGAAAACTAGGCCTACAGGATTTATATGAAAGAAACCATGGACTAGAAACATAATTTCATATATAAACGAGAGGGTTTTATAAGCAAAAGGAATGAAAAGGATCACTGGTGAAGGAATCTAAAGGAATCGAGTGCTAAAACATAAAAACGGGGACTCATGTGTAAGGATTCTATTAGGTGGAAAGACCGACATGAGAAAACATAGAAATTCAGGGGCTCTTAATCAAAATCACCCCAGCTGACTGGTATGCTCGGGTTTGACCCAGGGCTGGACACAATCCGAGTCGTAGATCTCAAATCCGACGGCTGAGAGAGCGGTGGACCGCGCCGTGGACTCGGCCCATGGGTCCACGGTGGACCGGCTTCATAAAACGAAGGGGTACGCGATCCCGTTCGTCCATCACGGATTGAACGACCGAGCACGCTTGCAAGCGAGGGGCGGAGGCGGTTCACCGGAGAAAGAGACGAGTGCGGCGACGTGTGGCGGCGCTTCGCCGGCGTGAGCTCGGGGAGAGGGTTCCCGGCCACACGTCTAGGGGTTCAAAGGGAGGCTCGGGTGACCACGGCGGCTAGCACTAGATGGGGGTGGTCGAGGAGCCCACCGCGTGCGACGGCAACGACCCAAAACATGCTACGGGCCTCGGTTCGACACGCCGAGCAGCTTAACATGATGCCCGGGTGACAACAAACGCGGTCATGACCACAAGGGCGTGGTTTGGCCGGAGAGGAGGCGACCATGGTGGCGGGGGCGGCGGCGGGCACTACAAGCCACGGCGACGCAACCAGGCGCTCGGACCAAGGGAAGAAGAGGGGGTGATGGCTTCCTCACCTTGTAGTGAAGCTACGAGCTCGATGAGCGAGACGGCGAGGAAGAAGCGGTGGCGGAGATCGGTGGCAACGGTGGACTCGGGTGGTGCTCTAGCGACGGGGACAGGAGCTCCACCAAGCAACGACGTCAAAGACCTCGGTGCAAGGGGGCTCAATGAGCAACGGTGAAGGACCGAAACGGCGAACCGAGGGGGAGGGAGTGAATGGGGAGCCGATAAAAAAATCTTCTCGGAGGAGATAGAGACTCCAACAAGATGAACACGGCTTCCAACACATGTCTCCAACTCACTACCCAAGTTGGCCAAGACCACGCAGCCACCGGAGTGCTACCGGTCTTAGGAATCAACAACCAACTTCACGGACTCGAGAACGCAGTGGAACACAAACCTCGAGCCTCACTGACCTACACCGGTCAGGCCGGTGAGCACCACCGGTCGGACCGGTCCTGCTGGTGAAACACCGCAAATTTCCACGAAACAGCTCCTACACCGGTCGACCGGTGAAGCCGACCGGTCGGACCGGTTCAAGCTAGGAAACCCCAAATCTACCAAACAGTCCTACGAGTTCCAAACCGACCCAAACTCAAAACAAAGAAAGCAACACAGACAACGGTGAACTCACCCCAACGTTCACCCGAGCAAAAAACGAGGACCATGTGTGGTTCGAGGACCGGTGGATGGTCGCTTCCTTGTGTGATGAGTGATTGACAACGTTGTGTGGACCGATTCTTGGCTAAGTATTGCGAGGTGCGGGTTGCGGCTTGAGTGGTGTTGGTGCGGGTGAAGAACAAGCGCGAAACGTCATTGCCGGTGAGGCCTCCGGGTGTGGAGAAGACAAGTAGGCTTCGTTCGAAGGACCCGGTGGCCGGTGGGGTCAAGTGCGGGCCGCATGGTGGCATGAACAAGAAGATGAAGTCGTGGACGGTTTCTTGGTTGAGCCTCAAAACCAAGGTCGAGCCGGGACTACGTGGGAGCCAAGTCATGAGTGGAGATTGGCGGAGGCTACACCAAGTTCGCGGGGTTTCGGTGGTTCACCGTAAAAACCACCGGGTTCCTTGGTTGATCCACAAAGCCA
This sequence comes from Cenchrus americanus, assembly GCA_947561735.1. NCBI lineage: Eukaryota > Viridiplantae > Streptophyta > Magnoliopsida > Poales > Poaceae > Cenchrus > Cenchrus americanus. The sequence continues at coordinate 195,169,307 of OX387241.1, forward strand.
AGACCGGAGAACCGAAGACGGAGGTGCGGTAGCACCGGACCGGTCGACCGGTGGGTCCGACCGGTCCGACCGATGGGGACCGGTCCGACCGGTGAGGAGCACCGGTCCCGACCGGTGTGCGACGACGCGGTCCGAATCTTCGAAGCGGAGGACACGCGTCCAAATCCGCCCTTGAGGGGCTTGTATCCCTAGTTAGTAGAGAAGGGCATTTTAGACATTCGGTTGCCTCCATATGACCCAAGAGGTGAGAGGATGGCGGACAACTCTTGGAACTCTAGCTCATTAGTTTTCCTATTTTCCACCTATTTTCCTTAGGTTTTCTCTAGGACTAGCAAGAGAGCTTCACGGAGAGATCTTGTAGAGAGGGATGGATGATCGGGCGGCTTGCTAGACATTGTACGAACCTTTGTTTCATGTATAGATGATTCGGCGTGGTTCCTCAAGGTTTGGATGTGTTTTTCCCGGTTGTTCTTGGTGGTGATTTTCGGAGCCCTCTCTCGGTGATTTCTTTGGGTTGTTTTCGAAACCTTTCTCTTGGGGATTTGATGGGGGAAATTTGTGGGAACCCTTCGTGGTTCTTTGGGCTGTGATTCCCCTCCCAAATCCGTGAGTAAAAGTGCTCGATTTCGGGGTTTCTTGAGTTCTTGGGTTGGAAGTGCTTTCGGCGGGATTTCTTCGATTCCTCCTTTTTGGACGAGATTTGGTGGGATTAAACTTGGCCATGGACTCCTCATGAGGTGTTCCTGATATCCCCAAAGTCTTGTTCAAGTCCGTGGAGCGATTCGGGAGATCGAGTTTTGGTTTTGGGGGAGTTGACCCGCGGGTGCTGTTCATCCCGAGCTGCCCAGGCTACACCGGTCTGACCGGTGCTCTTGACCGGTCTGACCGGTGCGAGCTCTTGTGGGTTTTTGCTCGGGTGAACGTCTTGGTGAGTTCGTTGTTGTCCCGTGTTGCTGCTGTTTCGAGTTTGGGTCCGTTTGGTGGTCGGTTGGCCTGTTTGGTGCCTTGGGGGCTTTCTGGCTGCCATCGGTCTGACCGGTGCGTTTCACCGGTCTGACCGGTGTAGAGCCACTTAGTGGAAGTTGCTCAGTTTCACCAGCAGGGACCGGTCTGACTGGTGGTGTTCACCGGTCTGACCGGTGTGGGTCTGTAGACTCGAGGTTTGGTTTTTCCGCTGCGTTTCTCGGGTCGGAAGGTGGTGTGTTGGTTCCTAGGTCCAGTGGCACTCCAGTGGCTACGTGGGCTTGACCAACCTTGGTAGTGAGTCGAAGACGTGTGTTGGAAGCCGCGTTCGTCTTGTTGGAGTTTTCATCTCCTTCGAGAAGAATTTTTATCGGCTCCCATTCACTCCCCCCCCCCCTCGGTTCGCCGTATCGGTCCTTCAAGTGGTATCGAGCCGGTTCGGGTCTTTGTTGACTCTAACCGCCTAAGATCCAAGGATGGCGTACCGAGAACGGGGTTCGGGTCCTCCACACTTCGATGGCAAGAACTACCGGATGTGGAGCAAGCGTATGGGTGCGTTCCTCCGCGGAAAGGGTCGGCTTCTTTGGGATGTCACTTGTGGACACGGGCTATGTCCACCGATGGATTTCCTTGCTCCGGGGTTGAGGGACGATTCGACGCCAACAATAAGGCGGTCTACTACTTGTTTCGTGCTTTGTGTCGGCCGAGTTCGATCGGGTGCACATCGAGCACTTGGCTTGTAGGATTTGGGCGGTGTTGAAGGAGGCTCATGTTGGGAACGCCCGTGTTCGAGCACGGATGTATGCGACCTACCGGAGAGAGTACGAGAACTTCACTCATCTCCCTGGTGAGTCCATAGATGCCTTGTTTCGCAGGTTCACGGTGGTGGTGAACAACATGAGGGCCAATGTGGACGTGCTCCCGTACGATGATCATGATAGAGCGGTCAAGCTTTTACACTCTTTGGATCGTACGATATGGGGCGGAAAGTTCGAGGCCATAGTCGAGTCGGAGAGGTATGATACTCTGACGGTGAACGAGCCGTTCTCGAAGCTCAAGTCGGTCGAGGTGGATAGGGGCATGATCGCGAAGCTCGAGGGACCGACCGATTCCCATAGTCTTGCCCTCGTTGGTGGTTCGAAAGGAAAGGCTAACACTAACCCATCCACCGGGATGTTCTCTTTTTCCTCTTTGATGTCTATGCCGGATGAGGAGTTCGACGTGCTTGGAGAGGACGAGCCGGCGCTCCCCGACGAGGCGGTTCGAGAGGCCGCACGAGAACCGGTGAGCATGAGGAGGAACACGAGGACATGCTTCAAGTGCGGCAAGATCGGACACTATTTCGCCGAGTGTCCGAAGGTGAACAACCACGACAAGCACAAGTTCAAGGACAAGAGGAAGAAGTCCAAGAAGAAGGATCATGGACATGGGAAGAAGACACGGTCTCGAGAGAAGATGAAGAGATCAAGCGACATCGAGTCTGATTCCGAGGACACGTCTTCAAACTTGAGTGATGAAGACGAAGAGGATGAGAAGAAGAGGAAAAAGAAGAAGAACCTTGGCAAGTATCTCAACGGCCTTTGTGTGACTGGCCTAAGCCTCAAGGACGACTTCTGCGGCATGGCTCGCGGTTCGAGCAAAGAAGAGAAGCCAGAGGGACGCCTCGGACTTGGATTCCGAGGATGAGGTATGTGATGAGCTCTCCTCTTTGCGCAAGGAGAATGAGGAGTTGGTTGACTTGATTGATAATCGCGATCACATGCTTAGAGAGGCTAAGAAGCTTAGGAAGGAGCTTAGATCTTTGCTCGAGGATGCTAGGACTAGAGTGGCTGAGCTATAAACACAGGTTCTTGATAGCAAGCTTGAAATTGATTCGCTTAAGGCTAGCCCTGTTGTTTCGATGAAAATGATTGTGCCGATTGCTCGCTTTCCTAGGCGACTTGACCGATCTTAGGGAGAAGTATGCCTCCAAGTGTGAGGAACTAGATGTGCTTAGGGTTGAGTTAGCCGAGCTACAATCTAGACCCACTTTACTTGGTGCTTGCACTTCTTGCCCTAGTTTGCATGAGAAAATTGTTGAGCTCCGTTCTCACATTGTTTCGCTTGAGGCTGATTTGAAAGTGCCTATTCCTACTTCTTGCTCTACATGTGAGTTGCATGCTATGGAGAATTTGGATCTTGCAAAATGTGTTGGTCGCTTGCAAGATGAGAATGATAGGTTGCGTGAAGCGCCGAGTTGGTTGTCGAGTCAAGAACCTCGGCTTGGTATGATGATTGCTAGCCGTAAGCGCTTTGACGGTTGGGCTTTGGGATTGGATAAGGTTGGTGAGGGCAGGTGGTGAGAGAGAAAGGAAATTTGGGAATGTTTCGGTTCCACCACAACCCACACCCAAAGACAAGTTTGCATCCAAGCCAAACCAACCAAGAGAAAAAACCGAGTGAGAAGGCGAGTGAAACGCCTAGTGAGAAACCAAGTGAGAAGCCTTGTGAAGAGCCTCATCCCAAGCCTAAGTCTAGATCGATCCGTTTCCATTGTGAGTTTTGTGGAAAGGATGGTCACAAGAGAGAGTTTGCTTCAAGAGGAACCGTGAGGAGAGAATGGCGAAGGAGTGGGCTAACAAGGACAAGTACCACCCTTTCGATGGTGTACTTGAGCCTCATGTGCGGTTGCCCGGGGCCAAGGCGAGTGTGAGGTCGGTTCGGGCTTGGGGAGAGCGGACGGCCGTTGGAGGTGCTTCTTTGCCCGTGCTACATCGGTCGGACGGCAGTGGAGCACCGGTCGGACCGGACGGCGAGCTCCGGACAGGCGGCGGCTTGGGTTTCGTGCTCGTACGGAGTGCGAGGGTTGTTTCCGGAGGTCGTGGTTCGGTGGTTGGTCCGGAAAGTTTGCGGGAGGCCGGCTTGCTAGGCATTCTCCCCCTCGAGCTCACTACGGGGATGGGAGGAGTCATGGCTTTGAGAAGGAGAGGAGGGATGGCCCACGGGCTTTCTTTCGTGGTTTTGGTCTTCCTCCGGGCGAGAGAGGGTTGGTTCCCTCATGATGGTTACCGTAGTGGTGTTCGTGGAGGTAGCTTTGGTAGGAAAAATGGTTTGGTTTGTGCTAACCCCACTTTCGAGCAAATGGCTAGGCACTGGTTTCACACGTTTGGAACTAACCCTAGTGTTGAGTCGTTTGCTCGCCCTCGCTCTTGGTTTTGAGTTGCAGGTGGACGGCCCGGAGAACATTTGGTTGATATTGGGGGTGGTTCTTCGGCTTCATATCCCGGTGGTGACATGTAGGTGCATCACTTTCGGGGATGGTGGACAAGGATGAGTGAATTGTGAAGAAATGATAAAGGTAAGTGTATTTGTGACCTTCGAGTGTGTGGCCTTGGTCAAGCCACTTGGTTTCTTTTGCTCTTTGCCTTATCTCATGTGTGTAAGGTGAGCTTTGTATGCTCTTTGGCCTTAATGCATGAGTTTAGGGGGAGCTTGTGAGTTTTGTGCTCCTTTGCTCTTTTGCCGGTGGTGTCGAGCCCTTTTTGCCTCCCCTCGAGGAGCCGGTGGTTTGTGAGCTTTGTGTGTGGGAGCTCCTTTGTAGCATATGTATAGCTTTTCTTTGTGCATTTCTTGCATTTTACATGGCATATGTAACATGATGTATAGGCATCCTTGTATCTTAGATTGCATGCATTTTGTATCATATGCATTGGTTAGGAAAAGCTTCTCTCATATACATTGTTCACCATGGAATGAGATATATGTCTTTGTGAGCTTGTTTGGTATGCTACGGTTAGTTTGGCTTAGCTCTTGATGATCTTGATGAATAATCCATGGTTGATAGCTATGCTTTTGAAAAATGTCACATGTATGCTCTCTCATGTGTAAATGCCTTTACATGCTCTTGACATGTTTCGTGGCCTTGCTATGCTTAATTTGTGGTTGGATAGCTAGTTTATTGATCATATGGGGCCAAAGGCTCATTTGCCATCATGAATGTTTAGCCCTCTAGATTTATCTTGTGGAGGAGCATAAGTTCCTTTTTGTCGCAAAGACATTTCATGTACCATTTACAAATCTGAAAATGAAATGAAAAATGCTTGGAAAATATGCTCCCATGTCATATGTGCTGAATTTAATTTGCTTTGGGTGCTAAACCGTTGCATGATGCCTACCAATGAGAAGTCTCATACATAGAAGTAGGCACATGGCTCGGTGGCTTTGACATGACATGAGGTGCTTGTGGGTGTTTGTGATGGTCTTATGGTTAGAATAGCTGTCCTAGCATGAAGTTTGTGTGGCTTTGCCATTTTGATATGCTTTGATTATGTTTAGGACTTTGCTCATGAGAGGCAAGTTTTTCGCAAAATTGCCAAAATCCATCTTAGCTTCGTCCAATGGTTGTGAAACTTGGTGATCATGTAGTTGAGATCGATACGAAGCCGTAGAGTACCTAACTTGCTCATTTGGACGGTGTAGCATCCTATGATGAATTTTGTATATTTGAGAAGCTCTAGGTTGAATTTTTTGCATTTTTGGCTTGATTCATGCATTGCCAACAAGGGGGAGAAGTTTGAGCTTGAAATGGCTTAATGAACGCATTTAGAAAGTTTTCGGTGGTTTCGAGCCATTTCGGGCTTCGTTGTACACCGGTCGACCGGTGAGGAGCACCGGTCCGACCGGTGTGAGGCCGGTCCTGTACATATGTTAGGCACCGGTCTGACCGGTGGTGATGACCGGTCTGACCGGTGTGAGCTGAAAGTGCTGCAGCTGTCCTGTTTTCAAGTGGTTTGCATGCATTCGTCCAGGGGGAGTTGCATTGGTTCAGGGGGAGCTTGCATGTGTGCAGGGGGAGCTCTTTGTGGTTTTTCGAGCTTTGTTTCGGTGGTTTGCGCTCTTTGCTTGAGCTTTGTTTTGTCTCGGATGTGTCGAGCCGTTGCCCTTGCCTAAGGGGTCCGAGACTTGTCTTCTTCAAGTGATCTTGCTCTTTGCCTTTGTTTGGCTTTCGATCGCTTGTTGGAGTTTCTTTTTGTTCGTTTCTTTTCGTTTTCTTTTCTCTCTTGTTACTTTCGTGTGGGTGTTGTCAATGCACTCATCAAGGGGGAGATTGAGGACCATGTGTGGTTCGAGGACCGGTGGATGGTCGCTTCCTTGTGTGATGAGTGATTGACAACGTTGTGTGGACTGATTCTTGGCTAAGTATTGCGGGTGCGGGTTGCGGCTTGACGGGTGTTGGTGCGGGTGAAGAACAAGCGCGAAACGTCGTTGCGGTGAGGCCTCCGGTGTGGAGAAGACAAGTAGGCTTCGTTCGAGGGACCGGTGGCCGGTGGGGTCAAGTGCGGGCCGCATGGTGGCATGAACAAGCAAGATGAAGTCGTGGACGGTTTCTTGGTTGAGCCTCAAAACCAAGGTCGAGCCGGGACTACGTGGGAGCCAAGTCATGAGTGGAGATTGGCGGAGGCTACACCGAGTTCGCGGGGTTTCCGGTGGTTCACCGTAAAACCACCGGGTTCCTTGGTTGATCCACAAAGCCAAGACCGGAGAACCGAAGACGGAGGTGCAGCAGCACCAGACCGGTCTGACCGGTGGGTCTGACCGGTCGGCGACCGTGGGGAGCACCGGTCTGACCGGTGTGCGACGACGCAGTCCGGAATCTTCGAAGCGGAGGACACGCGTCGGGATCGCATGGCTTGCGTCGAGGCTACGCAGGGTGCGGTCGCCGGGCATCCGTCCGATGGTGAAGGCATCAAGAATTCCAAATCCGCCCTTGAGGGGCTTGTATCCCTAGTTAGTAGAGAAGGGCATTTTAGACATTCGGTTGCCTCCATATAACCCAAGAGGTGAGAGGATGGCAGCCAACTCTTGAAACCCTAGCTCATTAGTTTTCCTATTTTCCACCTATTTTCCTTAGCTTTTCTCTAGGACTAGCAAGAGAGCTTCACGGAGAGATCTTGTAGAGAGGGATGGATGATCGGGCGGCTTGCTAGACCTTGTACGAACCTTTGTTTCATGCATAGATGATTCGGCGTGGTTCCTCAAGGTTTGGATGTGTTTTCCCGGTTGTTCTTGGTGGTGATTTTCGGAGCCCTCTCTCGGTGATTTCTTTGGGTTGTTTTCGGGACTTTTCTCTTGGGGATTTGATGGGGGAAATTTGTGGGAACCCTTCGTGGTTCTTTGGGTCAGATTCCCCTCCCAAATCCGTGAGTAAAAGTGCTCGATTTCGGGGTTTCTTGAGTTCTTGGGTTGGAAGTGCTTTCGGCGGGATTTCTTCGATTCCTCCTTTTTGGACGAGATTTGGTGGGATTAAACTTGGCCATGGACTCCTCATGAGGTGTTCCTGATATCCCCAAAGTCTTGTTCAAGTCCGTGGAGCGATTCGGGAGATCGAGTTTTGGTTTTGGGGGAGTTCACCCGCGGTGCCGTTCATCCCGAGTCGCCCGAGCTACACCCGGTCCGACCGGTGCTTTTGACCGGTCCGACCGGTGCGAGCTCTTGTGGGTTTTTGCTCGGGTGAACGTCTTGGTGAGTTCATTGTTGTCCCGTGATGCCGCCGTTTCGAGTTTGGGTCCGTTTGGTGGTCGGTTGGCTTTGTTTGGTGCCTTGGGGGCTTTCGGCCGGTCGGCCCGACCGGTGTAGAGCCACTTAGTGGAAGTTGCTCGGTTTCACCGGCGGGGACCCGGTCGGCGGTGGTGTTCACCGGTCCGACCGGTGTGGGTCTGTAGACTCGAGGTTTGGTTTTTCCGCCGCGTTTCTCGGGTCGGAAGGTGGTGTGTTGGTTCCTAGGTCCGGTGGCACTCCGGTGGCTACGTGGGCTTGACCAACCTTGGTAGTGAGTCGGAGACGTGTGTTGGAAGCCTCGTTCGTCTTGTTGGAGTTTTCATCTCCTTCGAGAAGAATTTTTATCGGCTCCCATTCACTCCCCCCCTCTCGGTTCACCGTATCGGTCCTTCAAAAACCGAACCGGGGTTTGCACCCGTCGGACCGGTGAGAGGCACCGGTCGGACCGGGTGTGGCTCCGTGCTCTCGAGATGAACAAGACCTACGGGTCAACTCCCCGCAAATCCAACTCCCGATCTCCCGAATCGCTCCACGGATTTGCGCAAGACTTTGGGGATAGTAGAAACACCTCGGGGAGTCCATAGCCAAGATTTTGTCCACCAAAACTTGCCAAATCAAGAGGAATCGGAGAAATCCCGCCAAGAACTCCTCTAACTCTAGAACACCGAAAACCCCAAAATCGAGCCCCTTTGCTCACGGATTTGGGAGGAGAATCAAAGGGGAAAACCACGGAGGGTTCATGCATACACCCCCACCAAATCCACAAGATAAAGGTCCCAAAAACGCTCTAAGAAAATCGCCAAGAAAGGGCTTTGAAAATCACCAAAAAGAACCAATGGGAACAACACATCCAAGCCTTGAGGAACCACGCCGAATCATCTATACATCACAAAGAGGTTCATACGAGGTCTAGCTTGCCACCCGATCATTCTTCCCTCTCACAATATCTCACCATGAAGCTCTCAAGCTAGTCCTATAGAAATCCTAGGGAGAATAGGAAGGGAAAAATAGGAAAACCAAAATGAGCTAGGGTTCCAAGAGATGGCTGCCATCCTCTCACCTCTTGGGTTATATGGAGGCAACCAAAAGTCTAAAATACCCTTACTAGCTAATCGGGGATGCATGCCCCTCGAGGTAGAATTCGAAATCTTTGTCATCGCAAACTTGCTTAGCCTCGACGCAAGTCTTGCGATCCCGACGTGTGTCCTCCGCTTCGAAGTCTTCGGACCGCGTCGTCACAAACCGGTCGGACCGATGCTCCACACCGGTCGGACCGGTCGGACCCACCGATCGGACCCGGTCCGATGCTTTCCGCACCTCCGTCTTCGGTTCTTTAGTCTTGGCTTTGTGGATCAACCAAGGAACCCGGTGGTTTTTTGGTGAACCTTCGAAACCCCACGAACTCGGTGTAGCCTCCGCCAATCTCCACTCATGACTCGGCTCCCACGTAGTCCCGGCTCGACCTTGGTTTTGAGGCTCAACCAAGAAACCGTCCATGACTTCACCTTGCTGTTCATGCCACCATGCGGCCCGTACTTGACTCCGCCGGCCACCGGTCCCTCGAACAAAGCCTACTTGTCTTCTCCACCCAAGGAGGCCTCACCGGCAACGACCTTTCGCGCTTGTTCTTCACCCGCACCAACACCGGTCAAGTCGCAACCTGCGCACCGCAATACTTAGCCAAGAATCGGTCCACACAACGTACTCAATCACTCATCACACCGGAAGCGACCATCCGCCGGTCCTCGAACCACACATGGTCTTGAAACGGACGCATCACAAGAGAGAGAAGAGAGAGAGAGAGAGTCCTTCACGGCGGTGAACTTTACCGGTGGCGACGAAAACGGATGCGGTGGCGCCGGGTGGATTTGTTGCTCGGGCGCGGGGAAAGTGTGTGCGAGAGCGAAAGGGAGGGAACGAGGGTGACGCCCGGCTTATATACGGACAAAGAGAAAAGAAGGGGAAGAGGGAGGGGGTGGTGGCCGGCAGCCTTTCCATTCATGGCCGGCGATGCAAAGGAGCAAGAGGAGGGGGAAAAATAAAACGACAAGAAACTAAAGGGGATAAGGCCATGGGGGTTTATTGCCTTGCCGTGCTCGGAAGGAAAAGGGAGGCACGAAGGCGGCAAGGCGCGGCGGGGATCACGGCGGGCACGCCCTGTTCGAAACGAGAGGAGGAGAGGTGGCGCGGGATAGAAGTAGAAGCCGACAGTGGGACCGGCTTGTCGACGACCGCGGGAAAAAGAAAAGAAGGGTAGGTTAGATGGGCCGCCGCGAGGGGTTTGAGCCGGAAGGGAAAGCGAGCCGAGAGGGGGCCGGGTTGGGTCGGGCCGAAAAGGGAGAGGGGTAAGGTGAGAGTTTTTTAAACCTTTTCAAACTTAAACTTTTCAAATTCTTTTCAAAACTTCCCAAACTTTAAACCATCACACAAAACACTATGCAACCAAAATATGATGCACAAGCACTTGTTGTCTCTAAATTAATTAAGTTAAATTAAATTTCTTTTAGAGCTGAATTTGATTAGCAAATTAATTAAATTAAATTTCTTTTAGAGCTCAATTTGATTAGCAAATTAATTAAATCCTTAAGACTTAAACATTATGTTGCTTAAGTAAATTTTTAGGTATGGAATTTTTAGGGTGTCACAAATCCTACACCCCTTAAAGAGAATCTCGTCCCGAGATTCGAAGAGTTAGAGAATAGCCGAGGAAAATCTTCCTTGAGTTCTTCCTCTCTTTCCCGGAGTTGCCTCTTCCTCCGTATGATGTTCCACCGTACCTTACACATTCGAAGACCTTGCTCCTTGTAACCCTTTCCGAGGTATCCAAGATTTTGATAGGGTATTCCTTATAAGTCAAATCTTTCCCCATGTCAATGTCTTCCGGTAGTACCGGTTCTATTCTAACTTCACTCATACATTTCTTTAAGCTGCGATACACCCGACAACTATCTTGGTAGCTCCGGCTAGTAGGCTACTTCTCTTCTTTCCATGATATTGAAAGGTCCAATAAAACGAGGTGACAACTTCCCTCGACATTAAACCTTCGTAGACCACGAATAGGTGATACTCTAAGGTATGCATAGTCACCCACTTCCAAAACTACTTCTCTTCTTCGAGGATCAGCATAACTCTTTTGGGGTGATTGTGGAGCTTTGAGATTCTCTCCGATTATCTCAACTTGCCTTTCGCTTCCGTTATGTTGTCCGGTCCAAAGAGTTGACTTTCTCCGGTCCGGTTCCAAAACAAGGATGTTCTGCACTTTCTTCCATACAAGGCTTCAAATGGTGCCATCTTAATGCTTGGATTGATAGTTGTTATTATAAGCAAACTCTACATAAGGCAAACACTTATCCCGGCTACCACCATTCTTCAATGCACAAGCTCTCGCATGTCCTCAAGAATCCGATTTGTTCTTTTACGTTTGTCTATCCGTCTAAGGATGATATGCTTGAACCGAACTTTAGCTTTGTATCCATTGATTCATGTAATTCTTTGCCAAAACCGTGAAGTGAACCGAGTGCCCCAATCGACACTATCTTCTTTGGTACTCCATGTAAACACACTATTCTTGAATTATATAACTCGCCGGCTTGACTCCCGTATAAGTCGTCTTCATTGAGATAAAGTGTGCTACCTTGGTTAACTGATCCACAACAACCCATATAGAATCATACCCAACACGAGTACGATGTAGTCCCACTATGAAATCCATGTCGATCTCTTCCCATTTCCACTCAGGTATCTTTAGAGGTTGAAGCAACCCTGCTGGTCTTTGATACTCAACTTTCACTCTTTGACACGTGTCACATAAAGCTACATGAGTTGCTACATCCTTTTTCATCCCATACCACCAATATCTTTGTTTTAAATCTTGATACATCTTAGTACTTCCGGGATGAATAGAGTAAGCCTGAATCGTGTGCTTCCTTTAATATAGTTTCTCGCAACGGTTTAATCACGGGTAGACGATTCGTTCTCTTGAACCACCGTTGACGGTGAAATTCCGTCAACCTAGCCATGAGTTTACCTTTGGTATTGGCATGACTTTTGTATCTTATCCATTGGTACTAACCCCGGTGGTATAACAAGTTCACTTGTGCATGTCGGTTTTGGAGTTTAATGTTTATGCGGGGTTTTAACATTGAAAGCAAGACTTCGGGATAAGTTCATTAAGCACCTCATGACAAGACCTTGAAGCCGGTACAAGTCAAGAAATGAAGTGAACACAACTCCAAGAAGCCGAAGGGCCCAACCCGAGAAGATGAAAAACTCCGAGGACCTAGCCGGAAAAGTCTTGAATCTTGTGAGACAAGGAGCTTCGTCCAATTCGGAGAGAACCGACGACAAGGGCCCACATGCAGATGGGGGGAGGATGTAGAAGACTCAGGAACCGACGCCACACGAAGGAGGCCACGAACGGGCCGAAGTGGGCCCAGGCCGGTCGGCCCAAGCCGGCCCGCCCAGCCCATTTCGAGGCCTAGTCGCCCCCCCCCTTTGACCTAGATGCCTCTCGGGCTATTTATAGCCCCCTGACCGAGAGCCATGCATCAATCAATTCGTCATCTGACGCCGAGGAGCAGAGAAGCTTGAGGGACACCATCTCAGAGATGAGGGTCGTGCTAGTTGTCTAGGGTCTCCCTAGTTGATGTGGGAACCTTGCATGGAAGACCATGTCGGAGCTCCGAGCAAGGATCAAGATCGAGGTAGGATCACGGTGGTGATCTTGTTCATGTAATCATTCATGGTGAAGTTTTTATAGTGAATCCGATTTCTAGCGATCAAGTCCCTTCTCGATGATATTGTTCTCTTCTTGGTTTTGCTTCTTCCCCAATCTAGTCTATAGCTAGATTGCATAGGGTGCTCTTGTAGCCGCGGTGGCTAGAGGTGCATACCGGACCGACCAAGTGATTTCAACTTGTTCTTATCGAACTCGCCCTAGACTACCCGCATGAATAGGAATACGTTGTGACGAACGGGGGTTCCGAAAGGCGGGTGTTTTCGGAATCGGACGGAGGCCACGGTTTAAAGATGCTTTTAATAAGATTCGCTATTCTATCTTCATCTATCTTGTTTGGAGCTACAACATAAGATTATCTAGATTCTCTAGATCGGTTATCTCTTTGCTTTCTCTTGCTACCTCTTTAGTAGATTAGATTAGATTCGTTTTCTTTATGAGTTAGTAGATTAGATGCAATTTGGTTCTTCATAAGATAGCTTTCCTTGCTTTACTAGATTGAATCCTTGTGTTGCACATTGTTCCACAGATTCGATACCTTCGGTTCACCACTCGAGGGAAGATGGGTCCCATGACTACGACGGGGGATTTGTCCGCTTGCAAATCCATATGAACTTTGATACGATAATCTACCGTCAACAAGCCCCTTTTTCTGGCGCTCATTGTTGGGGAACAAGCAATCAAGATCCAATCTAGTATCGCTTATTTTTCAGTTTTTCTTTTGATTTTCTTTTGCATCTCTTAAGTTTGATCATCCTCAAAAAAAAAAAAAAATCAATCTAATCTAGTTTTGATTAACCCTAATTTTTCTTTTGTTAGATTTTTGTTTTTTCTAACCCTAACCGGAGATGGTTGTCTACCTCTCCAAGAAACCCAAACTTTCTTTTGTGGATGACCCGGAAAACTTTACGAGCAAAGGAGACGTGCAACACATGTTAAAGGTTGGAAACCCTAGATTCAAAAGTCGAAGTCAAAGGACTATCAAAATCTCCAAGGGAATCACCACCTCCAAGTCCAAAGGAAGATCAACCTCAACCGCCACCCATGGGAGAACAATCGCAACCGGAGCGCGAGAACGAGCTATGCACCCGGACATCGTTGATCTACCTATCGAAACCTTCAAGACGCCGGAAGGCCGTTCAAAATCAAGGTCTCAACTATCCGCATAATGATTGTGAGAGCTTTGGAGCGTTTCAATGAATACATACGACCCGGATTCCTTGAGTGGCACATCGGTTTAATTAAGAAGAGGATGGAGAAGATGGAGATAGAAAGAGAAGCTCAAGACCCAAAGGTCGCCGAGGCAAGATCCACATGCGAGAAGTGTGAGGAGTATGACCATGTCCAAGGTAAACCCCGATTTAATGCAAGTTCGTCCATCGAAGATTTGGTTCCTCTTTGTACACAATTCAAGGACTACATGGACGAGCAAGCTAAGATCGACATGGACGTCGTCACTAAGTTTGAGGTATGGAGAAAATACCGAAGAATTTTGATGGCAAGGTGATGAAGGTCGGAAACTCTATACGTGAAGTGTTCATCATGATTAAGATGCTAAAGACGCAAGTGGGACAACTTGTCAGGCGCCCGATGGATAACAAAGGACAATCCCAAGGTCCCGAGATGGCAAAGGCTACTCAAACTCATTCGGGAGAGATGGAGGAGCACACTAAGAAGACTTCGAAGATCACAACCGAAGGACTGGAGTTTGAGATGCCGAGCCACTACATGAAGGAAGTTGTTGCATCCGTCAAGACCAAAGGACACAGCCAGCCTGTGAAGACCAAAAATATGACTAAGCCGAAAAAGAAGCCCGTGCCCAAGATGGTGCGGAAGTGGGTACCCAAGATTGCAATGCCCGCAAAGAGCATTGATCTGAAGTAATCAAGTGAAGAAGTCTAGCCATGGACTATAAACGAAGCGCTAGGCGGGAGGCAACCCGTTTCGTCGAGTCAAGAATAAGCTACGGGAGGACAACCCGATTCCGGGTTTGTCAAGCCTTTTTAATAATTCAGTTTTGAATTCTACTACGCAAAACATTAGACTTAGAATGGTTGAATAACATTAGAGACATAATTCTTGGTTGAATATTTTGTTTTGATCATAAACCCTTTACATGAACCATCCTATGTTGTTTGCTTCTTTTTCGAGAAACCACAACCAAATAAATTCAGAACCTAACTCAACCTTTCATCCTCTTTATGATGTTTTGGTTGACTTATTTTACATGCTAAAAACACACGAGTAGAGCCATTACTTGTATCCAGTTGTTATTTAAATTTCAGCACGTGATAGAACTCGTGTGAACCTAGAAACTTGACTTTTGGTTTATTTAAAAATTCATATCCTTGGTTTCTCTAAGATTAGAATTTCTCTAAGCCTCATTTAATTTTATTTCATTCAAAATCTCTTTCATCTAATCAAAATTAGAACCTAAACCTATGCCCCCATGATCAAGTCGGGAAAAGTTTGCTCTCAACTAATGAATGCAAACAATACCGGTGAGACCAAGATAAAAGTAGTCGGAAATATTTTCGACTTACATTTGTTTTTAATACTTTAATAACTCCTCTAAATTTATATTTTCACTCATTAATATCTCTAATTTTATTTTTTATTTTCGAAATTAGAGGAGTGCTTAGCATTAAAACACGCTTAGAGGGAGGCAATCTAGTTAACCTAACCATACATGCACCATGATACATCATGGGATGCCCCTTTAACACCTTATCAAACCACATGCAAGGACAAGCATGAGGGGCAGCCAAGGCTTTGTTTTGTAGGAACATCATGGAGGCATGTGAGGCAAGGGAGTATGGAAGTAACTCAAAGCGAAAAAATCAAATGGAAGGAGCAATAATCCAAGCAAAGGAGTGGACGAGAACGTTTGGAAGGTGCACGCGGTCACGAAGCAACAAAGCATGAGTGCTCTAGAGAAGAACCGAGCCAAGAGGAGGAGAGAGGTAAGTCTTCCATCTAGCTCTTTGTTCTTGTGCTCTAGTTTGTAGTCCGGAACCACCTTAGACTTAGCCATCCACCTCGTTTGTTTTGTGCAACAAAACACATCCTAATTCCACTCAAAGTCCAGACTCCAAAATAATATTTGTGTACCTTGTTACCGGTTGAAAACCCCCGATATATATTTGTGAGGGAGAGTGATGCAATCATGGAAGAAACCTACAAGCTTTTTCACCAAAGAAGAAGGGATCATTGTCGTCTAAGCCATCATCGACAACCTCTTCGAGGAGGCGCCCGGTTTCCGAGTCTCTTCGGAGTATGGAGGAGGACACGACACCGCCGAGGAGGAACCACACTCTTCTCCTCGGTGGCATGAGGGCCACACGAAGCTCGTCTATGAGGTTCACCGAACCTCATGGATGTACGGAGGAGCCGCCCGTCCGACCTCACCGCTCGACACGATCATCCGCTCCACCTCCACACACTCCGTGGTATTCCAATGGGTTTATCATCATGACAAAGGAGGAGGATAAGAAGCTCGCTCGCCTTGAGAGGCTTGTAGCGAACGTCGACTTCGACGACCAAGCTCTTCACATATTGGGTTTTCATACGGGACATCGAGGTTGGGTGCAATTCTCTAACGGAGTGTCGGCAAACACCCACAAGGAATTCGCCTAGGAAATTCTCATGACCATGGTGCATATCCTTGATGAAGGAGTGCCGAGTCTCTCATTCCAAGAGAGCCATTCGCGAGCAGGAGGCCATCCACAAACTAGATAGAGAGGAGGGAGATCAACCACCTCGAAGGAAGCACCCACAAGTGGAGAAGAGGAAGACACCGTCGGTAGGGAAACCATGATCAACGGTGCTAAGTCTAGCACCTTGATGGGTTAATCTCCTTATTCATCCATGGGTTGTAATCGATCTTGGGATGTAGTCATACTTTGTTGGATTATCGATCTATCATATTGTGTTGAACATACTTTAATGCTTAAGGTTAGCTACCATGCCATAAAGGGAGTAAGAGCTCCAATGCTTCCTTGGATCCATTCAATACGCCGTGTCCATCATAGGTCTAGTCTTAAATACCTTCGTGTAGTGAGTACGAGAGGAGGGAAAGGGCGAAACCATGGTCACAACCCCCGATAGATTAGATTGGTTTTCATGTTCAAAACGATTGCATGTTCTAGTATCGTAGACCCATGGGCGAGTGTCTCCTATGTTGATTGAACAAGCGGTTCCCTATGGATTAGGGAATAGCTCGGTTTTCAAAAGGGAGTCCCGAAACAAGTGGATGTGCATGGAGGCACATGGAAAGGTTTTTGGAGTATGACCACGGGAGAAGCGTATCAACGAAGAAATACTATCCAGAACCCCATCATCAAAGTGTTTCACTCATATGTGCAAAAGGATATTGGGGAGAATGAGAGAAACAAAAGTAACCGACACGGAGTTGAGTTGGCTTTACTCAACTTTGATTGCTAGGCAACCAATCGACCCCACTCACCTATGATCAACCTAAGGTGGTGTTGTGGCAACATCGAGTTCGGGAGATATTGGTTCGGGGTGTTACCTCTCCATGTTGGCTATCTCTTTGAGACCGGGTATTACAAGGAACCCGAAGCATCTCCTAGCCGAGACCTTTCTAGGATTCAATTTATGAAGAAAAGCAAATATATAAGTAAAGATGAGAGAGGAGGCTTCAAAGTGGCCAAAGTAAATTTGCCCCTATCGGATGGAAGATTACGACTTTTTCTTGAGGGGAAAAAAGATTGGTTAGAGGAAGGACTTCTTGTGCCGGTGAAGAAAAATAAAAGAGAAGGATTATAGGAGAAGGATCTTCTATGGCCCAAGGAGGTGCACAACAAAATTATGTGCCACCATTTAGAGGAATTCAGCGCCGCCAAGTTACTACGGTGGTGTACCAATGCAAGCATGGGGGAGTGGTGCAGCCATACCCCCACCAAATTTTGCGGTGCCCAATGTAGCCTTTGCGGAGCCATATGCACACCTTCCTCGACCACAACAAAATGTGGTCATCATTGGAGGATACACCGTAAGGAACATGCAAAATATTGCAGCCATCCTAACCAATGCAAACCAAATGGGTGAAGGTAATGCAAGCATCGCTTATGAGCTTTGACACCTTCACTTAGCACCGTCATACAATTCATAGGAGAAGCGGTGCAATCCTATTATGAGCAAGGGTACAACAACCATGACTATTAATATCAACCACCGGAAGAAGATTAGAGAGAGGAGGAGCTTTAGTTATCTTTCCTTTACCCTTTTTCTTTAATTTTCAGCTTGTATGCACCTATGTATGCGTAGTGTTTTCAGTTTTTATTTAAATTTCAGCATGCGTGTTAGTTTATTTTCAGCATGTGTCTTAGTTTTTATTTTCATCATGAATAAAGTACCACCTAGTTTTTACCTTTTGTAAAGTTATGAGATTTGTGCCATGATGATATATGATTATAATTGCCGCTTTGTTTATCTTTGTAATTGATTTATGCATGTTAAAGCTAGTGCTCTCTTAAAATACGAATCTGAATTTATCTAAATGCTAGCTTAATCTTTAGCGGAGGTTATGATAAAAATAAAGACCCATAGTGTTTTATGTGCTCTCAAGTTTTAGATGGATTAAAGATGATTTATTTTTGTTCTAGAAAGTAATGCTAACCTTGTCATAAATACCACTTGCATGTTGCTCTACCTATCCGAGCCATAAAAATATTTGAGTGCAAAAACTTAGTATACAAGGTTTATTTTTTGGGTGAGTTATTTCAGGCCATGATTTCTCTGGCCCGAGACTAAAAAGCTGGTCATTCCGTTTTTGCATACCTATCTTATTGCTAGCCTCTTATACGTGCATTGTGTATCCCCACATCGGAGATCTCACAAATCTCGCCGGATATCCACCCTTAAAACCAAATATCATCTTTTGTGATTACCACCTTGACCACAACCTATCGTTGAGAATGGATCATCAATTCAAGGAAGATCGATGATGCCAAGATTGACGATTTCAAGTATCTCTCCAAAGGAAATATTTCCGTACCTACCTTACCTTTATCACCTCTTTGCACTCGGGGACAAGCAAACGTCTAAGCATGGGGGAGGAGGTAGGTACAATGCAATTTTAGAGTTCAAGGGGAGCAAATAAAAAAATTGATGAGAAAGATAAAGAAAAAATGAGAAAAAAGAAAAGAAAAAATATGAGTATATAAAAATAAAATAAAGTAAACTCCCCGGTTCTCTAAAGTGCATTAGGAATTTCAAGGACTTAAGATTAAAGGATCCAAACTCATTTTCCAACCATGTGCAATCCGATAACGAATACTTCCTTGTGCCTCGGGATCACTCTTTGACATTTGCACATGTTCACCTATCTCAAGTGTGTGTACTTTTCTCTTTCCCCTCCTTGATATAACATTATTTTCCAGTGACCTTTTTGACGAGTCTCGGTAAGACCATGAGAAGCTTGTCTTGTTTTGACAACATCTCATTTATAATATCTTGTTAGGACTAAAATTTCCCAAAAAGCTCCATATAAAAGCCTACCACATAAATATGTTATGAGAGGGAAAGGAGTAGAATAAATAGGCTTGAGAGACAAGATGAGATGAGAGTTCATGAGCAAGATGCAAGGCGGTTTAAATTTGTGAACTTGGTTTAGCTCTTTTTTTCATCTTGTTCTTTGTTTCAAAATTTCTATGATCCATTTGAATATTGGGAGCATGTTAATACTTGTGGGATAAGCTTAATTAAATATCTACCCTCCGTAGGGATGAAGGCTAGTACATTATGAAACTTTAACGAATTAAACTTTTGAGAGCATTATGTTTTCTCATGTATGAACAAGTGCAAGGTTTAAACAATGAGGGGCAACGATGATATCCATCGAAGGCTTACTCGAGGACGAGCAAGGTTTAAGCATGGGGGAGTCATTGACGGTGAAATTCTCGTCAACCTAGACATGAGTTTACCTTCGGTGTTAGCATGACTTTTGTATCTTATCCATTGGTACTAACCCCCGTGGTATAACAAGTTCACTTGTGCATGTCGGTTTTGGAGTTTATTGTTTATGCGGGGTTTTAACGTTGAAAGCAAGACTTCCGGGATAAGTTCATTAAGCACCTCATGACAAGACCTTGAAGCCCGTACAAGTCAAGCAATGAAGTGAACACGACTCCAAGACGCCCAAGGACCCAAACCGAGAAGATGAAAAACTTCGAGGACCTAGCCGGAAAAGTGTTGAATCTTGCGAGACAAGGAGCTTCGTCCAATTCGGAGAGAAACCGACGACAAGGGCCCACATGCAGAAGGGGGGAGGATCTAGAAGACTCGGGAACCGACGCCACGCGAAGGAGGCCACGAACCGGGCCGAAGTGAGCCCGTGCTCGTCGGCCCGGGCCGGCCGGCCCAGCCCATTTCGAGGCCCAGTCGCCCCCCCTTTGACCTAGATGCCTCTCGGGCTATTTATAGCCCCCTGACCGAGAGCCACGCATCAATCAATTCGTCATCCGCCGCCGAGGAGCAGAGAAGCTTGAGGGACACCATCTCGGAGATGAGGGTCGTGCTAGTTGTCTAGGGTCTCCCTAGCCGATGTGGGAACCTTGCATGGAAGACCACGTCGGAGCTCCGGAGCAAGGATCAAGATTGAGGTAGGACCTCGGTGGTGATCTTGTTCATGTAATCATTCATGGTGAAGTTTTTATAGTGAATCCGATTTCTAGCGATCAAGTGCCTTCTCGATGATTTTGTTTTCTTCTTGGTTTTGCTTCTTCCCCAATCTAGTCTATAGCTAGATTGCATAGGGTGCTCTTGTAGCCGCGGTGGCTAGAGGTGCATACCGGACCGACCAAGTGATTTCAACTTGTTCTTATCGAACTCGCCCTAGACTACCCGCATGAATAGGAATACGTTGTGACGAACGGGGGTTCGAAAGGTAGGCGTTTTCGGAATTGGACCGGAGGCCACGGTTTAAAGATGCTTTTAATGAGATTCGCTTTTTATATCTTCATCTATCTTGTTTGGAGCTACAACATAAGCATGATCTAAATTCTCTAGATCGGTTATCTCTTTGCTTTCTCTTGCTACCTCTTTAGTAGATTAGATTAGATTCGTTTTCTTTATGAGTTAGTAGATTAGATGCAACTTGCTTCTTCATAAGATAGCTTTCCTTGGTTTACTAGATTGAATCCTTGTGTTGCACATTGTTCCACCGATTCGATACCTTGGGTTCACCACTCAAGGGAAGAAGGGTCCCTTGACTACGACGGGGGATTTGTCCACTTGCAAATCCATATGAACTTTGATACGATAATCTACCGTCAAAAACCACACGAGTTCCTTGTTCATCTTCCCTAAACTCTAGAACTTTACTCGTCTTTATCAATTTCTTATACACCGTAATCTTTTCATCGATCAATTGCCGTTTTCTAATATCCTCGCTCAAGGCTCGACTCAACTTCTAGTGTCAAGGTTTCATTCTGAGCAACTATTCCCAAGTTAAGTTGTGTCATTTCCCAACATAACTCCTGAGGTAACAAGCGACCTATTAGCATGTTGGCCTGACTCTTCTGACTCAAAGCGTCTGCTACAACATTTGCTTTACCTGGGTGATACTGAATATCCAGATCATAATCCTTGATTAATTCCAACCATCTTCGTTGCCTTAGATTAAGATCCTTCTGTGTAAAGATGTACTTCAGACTCTTATGATCGGTGAAAATCTGACACTTATTCCAAATTATATAATGCCTTCAGATTTTCAGAGCATGTACAACTACAGCTAACTCAAGATCATGCGTAGGATAGTTCTGCTCATGTTTCCTTAACTCCCTTGAAGCATATGCTACTATTTTTCCTTCCTGCATCAATACACAACTCAATCCTTGCCGAGAAGCATCACAATACACATCGAACCCTTTGTGTATATCTAGCATTATCAATACGGAGTTGTAGTCAATCTTTTCTTTAATTCCTCAAAGCTAGCTTGACATTTCATCCCACTTAAACTCCTAACCCTTCTCAAGTAAAGTTGTAAGGGGTTTCACAATCTTCGAGAATCCCTCGATGAATCTACGATAATATCCCGCAAGTCCAAGGAAGCTTCGATCTTCGGTACATTCTTAGGCGAGACTCCGAGTTCAACACATTCGAACCTTGCTTGGATCCACTTCAATTCCACCATCGGTCATAATGTGTCCGAGAAAGGAGACCTCCTTCAACCCGTAAATCACACTTGCTAAACTTGGCATACGGCCGATGTTCCGGAGCTTCGCAACACAAGTCTCAAGTGTTCTTCATGTTCTTCCTCACTCCAAGAGAATACCAGAATATCATCAATGAATACCACAACAAACTTATCAAGATAGTCCAAGAACACCTTGTTCATCAAATACATGGAGTATCTTTGGAGCGTTGGTCAAGCCAAAAGACATCACGATGAATTCATATAACCCATATCTAGATGTGAATGCTATTTTTGGAATATCCTCCAATTAGATTTTCAACTAATGATAACCCGATCTAAGATCTATCTTGGAGAAAACTTTTGCTCCTCTCATCTAATTGAACAAATCCTCGATCCGGGTAAAGGGTATTTGTTCTTGATAGTAACCTCATTAAGAGATTGATAATCTTCTTCTCGGAGATTTCAAAGGTGCAAGCGAGCAATGGCCACAACAACGGCGGGCATCTTCATATTATGGCTTGGACGTCGAGAACGGAAGGATTTATCTCCACAAATTTCGAGAGAACACCCGATTTATCCTTTTCTTGTGTTCACCAAGTTTTCATACACGTTGTACTCATTCATGGTGTATTCGCCAATCATGGAATTCACCTTTTTCTCAACTTCGGTCATGAAGTCGTCGGCGCTCCGGTCGTCTCTCGGCGGAAGGCCAAATCTCGGAAAAGGAACCGCTTGCACCGCCCGGTTGACATTGAAGTTCACGATTTACGTAGGGGCCCAACCATAAGAAATCGGCGGGACTTGGGCGGCGGTGAACTCCTCAATAATGTCGCGACCACCGAGAATTGTACTTGCAAGATGAAATGCACTTTCGCAGTCCCGATTCCGGCGGCTCGGTGGTTGTATGAAGTAGTGCTAATAGCGCTTAACGCTTCGATGGGCATGGAGAAAGGATGAGCCGGTCCATCGTATCTAGGAATTGTGTACATGTCCACCTTGACATAAAACCGGTAGGAGCTCCGGTCTTTAACTAAGTTCGTTTTTTGCGGCGGGCGCGATCCGGATTCGCGTGAGCCCTTTTCTCGTGTTTTGCCTGCGGGTGTTGAAAGTGCGGCACGTATGGTGCGCCTCATAGTATTGACCATCGTTGAGCTTGATAATGTCGGGCATGATGACTAACTTGAACAATCGAGCAAAAACATCGACCGAAGTTACACCCGAAAGTCTTCATAATCCGGAAAAACATGGAAACTTCCGAAACGAGTTTGGTGAGAGGCGGTGAATCTTCATAGAAAACTTGTCCAAGATCGCGGGCGAAGGGGATCGCGGGGGAACCTTAACCCGCAAGTTAAGAAGTCACGAAATACGACTATTTCGTCGGCTTCGGGAGAAGGAACTTGTTCGTCTAGGGGAGCGCGACCACCGCATGCGGGGAAAGAACCCGAGTGCCTCGTATTCCCTAATCAAGTTAGTTGTGACTTTAGATTCCCCTAAAATGAAAGACGGGGGGAGAGCTTTTGATCTCTTTGCTCCAACGAGATCTTTCGGATCGACATCGACATCCCCGATATCTTAGCCTTCTAATCTAATCTCCCCATATTCAC
Source organism: Cenchrus americanus (assembly GCA_947561735.1). Taxonomy (NCBI): domain Eukaryota; kingdom Viridiplantae; phylum Streptophyta; class Magnoliopsida; order Poales; family Poaceae; genus Cenchrus; species Cenchrus americanus. The sequence continues at coordinate 195,192,306 of OX387241.1, forward strand.
GTCTCTCGGATCCGCTAGCGACGGGGGATGTGTCATCTTCGGAGGTTGAGCAATTTCGGGTTCTTGAATTTCTTGCTCGGCGGGTGGAACACCGACGAGCGGCCAACTCTTCGGTCGTCATGGGTCCGGCGGTGCTTTAACATGGGCCACCTAGTTGACAATAACACAAAGACAAAAGCTAAGATGATTTTTCGCGAATCTAAATGTGCAAAACAAAATTCGAGAATTCATGTGTTGAAAGAAAGATGAAGAAAACGGGGAAACAGAGAATAATACCTTTGAAAGTTGAGAAACTCTTGAATCTTCGGACCCTTTGTCGCGAAGAACCTTTGTGCGAGGATGATGGCGAAAAAGTTCGGAGAAAGCAAGGGCGGTGAAAATTTTTTACGATGTGAACCTCTCTATTTATAGGGGCGAGGGGGGTAGTTTTAAGAAGTTGCCTCGATTCGACCGTTGCGAGTTTTCCGGGGATGCGTGTCCACTCGACATTCTTAGGGTGATGTTTTTTACCAAAGTTCAAAAGTTTTCGTGGAAACGGATCGTCGGAGTCAACCCGCTTCCCCGAGGGGCTAGTGTTGGGGAACTCGGTAAAACCCTTACACCCTCGAAACGTCGGATTGTCGAAATTCGTGGAACAAGTTCGCGAAAGAGGTGATATGAGGAAATCTTAGTGTGCTTCGTGTGTCTCACAAGTCTTTAAACAAAGAACGTGAAAGTAATGGCCAAACTAGGCCCTTGTATTCAAACTTTTTAACCTATTTCGGGATGTATGATTCTCACCGAATTCTTGAATCATGAACCCGTGAAGCCCCGGAATCGCGAACTCGCGAAGTTATGTGGTCGAAACCCGCAAAGCTTCGGAAGCAGGAATCTGCGAAATTCGGGAATCTACTAAAGTCTAAACTCGGAGGTTACAACGTATGAAGAGTTTAATGTGTAAAATATTCAGGAACCACCGAGAAGCCAAGTCAAATGTGTTACCTCAAAAGTCAGGGTTTGACGTGTGAACTAGCGGCAGGCTTGTAAATGTATGAAATTAGCCACGCAAATCACGAGATGTAAAAGACATTCATCTACATGTTCACACTAGGAATATTCCTTAGATTTGATGGTATTTTCGGAATGTAAAAGTCCCTTCGTCTCCCTATAAAAGGGGGCACAAGGGCACATGTAAAGGGATTCACAACTTTTGAGGCGAGAGCGATCTGTGGGAGATTCTTTGTCTCCTCTTTCATGAATTGCATTTTAGGATTCAAGTGTTCTTGTGTCCTAGTGTACTTGTGTTCGGGGACTCCCTCCGATTTTTCGGACCCCCCAACGCCGAGTATCCTCTTCTTTGAAGCCAGGCTCTTCTTGATCTTCTCCAATGGGGTGCTCGGACAAAACGGGCACGGTATCTACACACATGGACAAACAAACAATAAATAAACAAAACAATACACCAAATAGTCCTATATGATAAAGACACACTTGTTTAAAAGATTCTACTCGCCGAAATGATCATTTCGGTATATAAAACGCTAAAGCCGGAGTTAAAATATGAAAGATATGGTTAAAATAAAATACGGGGACCTTTACGCAAGAAAACTAGGCCTACGGGATTTATATGAAAGAAACCGAGAGACTTGAAACATAATTTCATATATAAATAGAAGGGTTTATATGCAAAAGGAATAAAAAGGACCTCCGGTGAAGGAATCTAAAGGAATCGGTGGCTAAAACATAAAAAGAGGGACTCATGTGTAAGGATTCTATAAGGTGGAAGAACCGGCATGCGAAAACATAGAAACTCGGGGGCTCTTGATCAAAATCACCCCCGGTTGACCGTTACACTCGGGTTTGATTCGAGGAAGGCACGATCCGAGCCGTAGATCTCGGATCCGTGGGCGAGAGAGCGGTGGACCGCGCGCGTGGACTAGGCTCACGGGTCCACGGTGGACCAACTTCATAAAACAAAGGGGTACGCGATCCCGTTCGTCCATCATAGATTGAACGGTCGAGAACGCATGCAAGCGAGGGCGGCGGTGGTTCACGGAGAAAGAGACGAGCGCGGCGGCGCTTGCCGGCGTGAGCTCGGGAGAGGGTTCCCGGCCACCATTTCATGCACGCGTGGGTGCTACACGTAGCGGGGAAGCATGCGCATGCATCTAGGGGTTCAAGAGAGAGGCTAAGGCGACCACGACGGCTAGCACCGGAAGGGGGTGTTCGGGAGCCCGCCGGCGTTCGACGGCAACGACCCAAAACTCGCTACGGGCCTCGGTTCGACATGTTGAGCAACTTAACATGATGCCTAGGCGACAACAAATGCGGCCATGAACACATGGGTGTGGTTTGGCCGGAGAGGAGGCAACCATGGCCGGCGGGGATGCCGGCGACCACTTGATGCCATGGCGGCGCAACCGGGTGCTCGGACTAGGGGAAGAAGAGGGGGCGATGGCTTCCTCACCTTGTAGTGAAGCTACGGTCGATGAGCGAGACGACGAGGAAGAAGCGGTGATAGAGATCGGTGGCAATGGCGGACTTGGCGGTGCTCCGGCGGTAGGGACGGGAGTTCCGCCAAGCGATGACATCGAAGACCTAGTGCGAGGGGGCTTAATGAGCAATGGGCGCATCACAAGAGAGAGAGAGAGAGAGAGAGAGGGTCCTTCACCGGCGGCGAACTTTACCGGCGACGGCCGAAACAAAGGCGGCGGCGCCGGGTGGATTTGGTGCTCGGGGTGCGGGGAAAGTGTGCGCGAGAGAGAAAGGGGGGAACGAGGGTGATGCCGGCTTATATATGGACGGAGAGAGAAAAGAAGGGGAAGCGGAAGGGGGTGGCGGCCGGCGGCCTTGCCATTCATGTCCGGCGGGCTATGCGGCGCAAAGGAGCAAGAAAAGGGGGGAAACGGCACGAAGCGAAAGGGGATAAGGTAGTGGGGGTTTATTGCCTTAATTGTCATGCTCGAGAGGAAAGGACGAGGTAGAGGAGGTGGCCGGGCGCGGCGGGGATCACGACCGGCGCGCCGGTTCGAAACAAAGGAGGAGAGGGGGCGCGAGATAGAAGGAGAAGGGCGACGGGGGGGACCGGCTTGTCGGCGGCTCGCGGGGAAAAAGAAAAGAAGGGCGGGTTAGATGGGCCACCGCCGAGGGGTTTGGACTGGAAGGGAAAGCGAGGGCGCGGGGAGGGAGCCGGGTTGGGTTGGGGTGAAAAGGGAGAGGGGTAAGGTGAGAGCTTTTCTCTTTTTTTTAACCTTTTCAAAATTAAACTATTCAAATTCTTTTCAAAACTTTCCAAACTTCAAACCATCACACAAAACACTATGCAACCAAAATATGATGCACAAGCACTTGTTGTTTCTAGATTAAGTAAGTTAAATTAAATTTCAATTAGAGCTCAATTTGATTAGCAAACCTTAAGACTAAAACATTATGTTGCTTAAGTAAATTTTTAGTGATGGAATTTTTAGGGTGTCACAAGTCTCTCCTCTCCATGTGTAGGTGTGAGTAGGTGCTAAGTAGAGTGTGATTTAGGTGAGATGCCCCGCTTGCTCTTCATTTAAGCAATTTGAGTATTTACGTATTTCCCATTTAGACTAAAGTGGTATTCATGCATGAGTGATATGTTCTTGAGTTCTTCATCTATTCATCACTTAGAGGCTCGGGTTGTTCGTGACACGATCCTTCGATCCCGTTGACTAGGTGAATAAGTCCGCATTCCGTTTGTTTGAATTATCCCGTTAGATCTTGTTTGAGTTCATTAAGCTGTGGCAAGTCATTCTTCATGTGGCCTATATGATTCCATGACAAGTGAGACCGGTCTCATACTCCGGGTTCGTCGCTTCGTACTTGTACGGAGTGCTATAGTGTTTTTACGGGGCTGCGCGGTCGTAACCGTTCTAGAGTAGTGATCGGTGGTGTAGACGTGGTGCCCGGACCGTGGGCTATCCTTCCTTTGCCCCGTATCCCACGAACAGCTAGGGGGTAGGCCGCGGTAGTGACAAAATTGTTGGAACCTTTGTACCCCCCATGTTCGGATACTTTAGAATTTTTCGGCCGGAACCGACCTTTATAGCCGGGAGGGAACCGGTGCCCGAAGCGAGTATTTACAACGAGACTGCTTCTCCTTTAGAATTAATACCCAATGAAAGCACCTCATCATTGAGGACCATGTGTGGTTCGAGGACCGGTGGATGGTCGCTTCCTTGTCCGATGAGTGATTGACAACGTTGTGTGGACCGATTCTTGGCTAAGTATTGCGAGTCTGCTGGTTGCGGCTTGACGGGTGTTGGTGCGAGGTGAAGAACAAGCACGAAAGGTCATCGTCGGTGAGGCCTCCGGGTGTGGAGAAGACAAGTAGGCTTCATTCGAGGGACCGGTGGCCGGCGGGGGTCAAGTGCGGGCCGCATGGTGGCATGAACAAGCAAGATGAAGTCGTGGACGGTTTCTTGATTGAGCCTCAAAACCAAGGTCGAGCCGGGACTACGTGGGAGCCGAGTCATGAGTGGAGATTGGCGGAGGCTACACCAAGTTCGCGGGGTTTCCGGTGGTTCTCCGGAAAACCACCGGGTTCCTTGGTTGATCCGAAAGCGAAGACCGAAGAACCGAAGACGGTCTTTGCGGCAAGGTGCCGGACCGGTCTAACCGGTGGGTCTGACCGGTCTGACCGGTGGGGACCGGTCGGCGGTGAGGAGCACCGGTCTGACCGTGTGCGACGACGCAGTGCGGAATCTTCGAAGCGGAGGACACGCGTCGGGATCGCAAGGCTTGCGTCGAGGCTAAGCGAGGTTGCGATCGCCGGCATCCGTCCGATGGAGAAAGCTTCAAGTCTTCGAAAACCGCCCTTGAGGGGCTTGTATCCCTAGTTAGTAGAGAAGGGTATTTTAGACTTTCGGTTGCCTCCATATAACCCAAGAGGTGAGAGGATGGCAGCCAACTCTTGGAACCCTAGCTCATTAGTTTTCCTATTTTCTTCCTATTTTCCTTAGATTTTCCATAGGACTAGCTTGAGAGCTTCACGGAGAGATCTTGTTGAGAGGGATGGATGATAGGGCGGCTTGCTAGACCTTGTATGAACCTTTGTTTCATGTATAGATGATTCGGCGTGGTTCCTCAAGGTTTGGATGTGTTTTACCGGTTGTTCTTGGTGGTGATTTTCTCGAGCCCTCTCTTGGTGATTTCTTTGGGTTGTTTTTGGGACCTTTCTCTTTGGGATTTGATGGGGGAAATTTTTGGGAACCCTTTGTGGTTCTTTGGGCCGTGATTCCCCCTCCCAAATCCGTGAGTAAAGGTGCTTGATTTTGGGGTTTCTTGAGTTCTTAGGTTGGAAGTGCTCTTGGCGGGATTTCCTTGATTCCTCCTTTTTGGACGAGTTTTAGTGGGATTAAACTTGGATATGGACTCCTCATGAGGTGTTCCTAATATCCCCAAAGTCTTGTTCAAGTCCGTGGAGCGATTCGGGAGATCGAGGTTTGGATTTGGAGGAGTTGACCCGCGGGTCTTTGTTCATCCCGAGCTGCCCGAGCTACACCGGTCGACCGGTGCTCTTGACCGGTCCGACCGGTGCAACCCTCGGTGGGATTTTGCTCGGGTGAATGTCTTGGTGGGTTCGCCGTTGTTTTGTGTTGGGGCCTGTTTCGAGTTTGGGTCGGTTTGGTGGTTGGTTGGCCTGTTTGGTGCCTTGGGTGCTTTCGAGGCCGTGACCGGTCCGACCGGTGTGTCTCACCGGTCGGCGACCGGTGTAGAGCCACTTAGTGAAAGTTGCTCGGTTTCACCGAGCGAGGGACCGGTCGACCGGTGGTGCTCACCCGTCGGCGGGTGTGGGTTTGTAGACTCGAGGTTTGGTGTTCCGCCGCATTCTCGGGTCGGAAGGTTGTGTGTTGGTTCCTAGGTCCGGTGGCACTTCGGTGGCTACGTGGGCTTGGCCAACTTGGGTAGTGAGTCGGAGACGTGTGTTGGAAGCCTTGTTCATCTTGTTGGAGTTTCTATCTCGTTCGAGAAGAATTTTTATCGGCGCCCATTCACTCCCCCCCCTCTCCGGTTCGCCGTATCGGTCCTTCAAGTGGTATCAGAGCCGGTTCGGGTCTTTATTGACTCTAACCAGTCTAAGATCCAAGGATGGCGTACCAGGAACGGGGTTCAGGTCCTCCACACTTCGATGGCAAGAACTACCAGATGTGGAGCAAGCGGATGGGTGCGTTCCTCCGCGGAAAGGGTCAGATCCTTTGGGATGTCACGGTGGACACAGGCTATGTCCAGCCGATGGACTTCCTCGCTCCAGGATTGAGGGACAGATTCGACGCCAACAATAAGGCGGTCGACTACTTGTTTCGTGCTTTGTGTCAGCCTGAGTTCGATCGGGTGCACACCGAGCACTTGGCATGTAGGATTTGGACGGTCTTTGAAGGAGGCTCATGTTGGGAACGCCCAGGTTCAGGCACGGATGTATGCGACCTACCGGAGAGAGTACGAGAACTTCACTCATCTCCCCGGTGAGTCCATCGATGCCTTGTTTCGAGGTTCACGGTGGGTGTGAACAACATGAGGGCCAATGTGGACGTGCTCCCGTACGATGATCATGATAGAGCGGTCAAGCTCTTACACTCCTTGGATCGTACAATTTGGGGCGGAAAGTTCGAGGCCATTGTGGTGTCGGAGAAGTATGACACTGCGACGGTGAACGAGCTATTCTCGAAGCTCAAGTCGGCTGAGGTGGATAGGGGCATGACTGCCAAGCTCGAGGGACCGACTGATTCCCATAGTCTTGCCCTCGTTGGTGGTTCCAAAGGAAAGGTTAACTCTAACCCATCCACCAGGATGTTCTCTTTCTCCTGTTTGATGTCTATGCCAGATGAGGAGTTCAACGAGCTTGGAGAGGACGAGTTGGCGCTCCTGACGAGGCGGTTCGAGAGGCTGCACGAGAACCGCGGAACATGAGGAGGAACACGAGAACATGCTTCCAGTGCGGCAAGCCGGGACACTTCATCGCCGACTACCCAGAGAAGGCCGAGAACAAGGACAGCTACAAGCACAAGCCGAGGATGGACGACAAGTACCGTTCGAGGCGCGACCACAAGAGCAAGCACAAGAACAAGTACAAGGACGAGCGACGATCGAGGAAGAAGGAGAGCCGAGGCAAGGCCCGAGCGATGGTGGGAGCGAGCGACGTCGACTCCAGTTCCGCGTACTCCACCTCGAGCTCGAGCGCCGAGCTCGCGGCAGCAAGAAGAGCACACGGAGCGACTCGGACTCTAAGTCCGACGACGAGGTGCGTGATGAACTTCCCTTCTTGCGCCGGAGAATGAGAGGCTTGGCTCTTTGCTTGATAACCGTGATGACATGCTTAGAGAGGCCAAGAAAATGAGAAAAGAGATTAGGGCTTCACTCGAGGATGCTAGGACTAGAGTGGGTCGAGCTAGAGACACCGGTGCTTGATAGCAAGCTTGAGATTGATTCTCTTAAGGCTAGCCCTGTTGTTTCGGATGAGGTTGATTGTGCTGATTGCTCTATTTTCCTTGCTGATCTTGCTTTGTTCAAGGAAAAGCATGCCTCCAAGTGTGAGGAACTAGATGTGCTTAGGGTTGAAGTGGCTGAGCTGAAATCTAGATCTGCTTTGCTAGGTGCTTGCACTTCTTGCCCTGTTTTGCATGCTAAGATTGATGAGATGCATGCTTACACTAGTTATCTTGAGGCTAAGCTGAAGGAACCCATTCCTACATCATGCTCTACCTGTGAATGCATGCTTTGAAAAATCTGGAACTTGCACACTATGTTGATTGTTTGCAGGATGAGAATGATGAGCTAAGGAAGTTGATGGGTTGGTTTTCCGGTCATGAGCCTCAGTTGAGGATGATGATCGAGGCCTTTAAGAGGAAAGATGGTGAGGGACTTGGGGAAACAAGGTTGGTGAGGGAAGTGGAGAGAATATCCCGGAGCCACCAAAAACCCACCACAAGAATGATTTCCCTCCAAAACCCAACCATCTTAGGAACCGTCTAGACACAACCCCAGCTCCACCCGTGTTTTCTAAACCCACAAATGATCTCCGAAAGCCTATCAAGTTTGTGAGCACTTCGGGGAAAGTGTTCTTTGGGAAGGAGAGTGAGAAGGCTAGCGGTGAGAAACCTAGTGGAGGAGTTGAGTGGAGAGAATCCAAGTGAGCGACCACATCCCAAGCCAAATCCTAAGCTTGTGAGGTTTCATTGTGGCTATTGTGGGAGAGATGGCCATAAGGAGTAGTTTTGCTTCAAGAGGAAGCGAGAGGAGAGAATGGCAAAAGAGTGGGCTAACAAGGACAAGTACCACCCTTCCGATGGTGTACTTGAGCCTTGTATGCGGATGCCCGAGTGGCCAAGGTGAGTGTGAGGACGGTTCGGGCTTGGGGAGAGCGGAAGGGTCGTTGTTGGAGGTGCTTCGCCCGTGCTACACCGGTCGAGGCCGGTGTGGGGCCCGGACAGCAGCAGCTTCGGAGGTCGTGGTTCCGGTGCGGTGCCTAGACAAGCATCGGTTTGGGTTTCGTGCTCGTACGGGTGCGAGGTTGTTTCGGAGGTCGTGGTTCTCCGTGGTTGGGCTCGAGAGTTTGCGGGAGGTCGGGTTGCTAGGCATTCTTCCCCTCAAGTTCACTACGGGGATGGGAGGAGTCGTAGCTTTGAGAAGGAAAGGAGGGACGGTCCACGAGCTTTCTTTCGTGGTTTTGGTCCTCGCTCCGGCGAGAGAGGGTTGGTTCCCTCGGGGTGGTTACCGTGGTGGTGTTCGTGGAGGTAGCTTTGGTAGGAGAGCCGGCTTGGTTTGTGCTAACCCCACTTTCGAGCAAATGGCTCGGCACTCGGTTTTGCTCTTTTGGTACTAACCCCGATCTTGAGTTGTTTGTTCGCTCACGTGCTCGTTTTTGAATTTCGGGTGGGAGACTTGAAGAACATTTGGTTGATTGACTCCGGTTGCTCGAGGCATATGACCGGAGACGAGGGGTGGTTCTCAAGTCTCGTCCGGTGGTGACGAAGAGGTACATCACTTTTGGGGACAATGGGCGTGGGCGTGTGCTTTCGAAGGTGAGATCAAAGTGAGTGACAAGATCACTCGAGGCGTGTTGCTCTTGTTCAATCGCCGGGGTACAATTTGCTTTCGTGTCCCGGCTTGTTGGATGAGGGTTTTGAGGTGTTGTTTCGGCCGGGTGGTTCTCGGATTGTGGACTCTCGAGGGGACCTTGTCCGTATGGTCGTTCCCGAGGGTCGGGTGTTCCGTGCTGATTTTTCTCGGTCTTCGGGTGTGGAGCGTTGTTTCTTGGTCGGTTCTTCGAGTGAGTTGTGGCGGTGGCATAGGAAGTTGGGTCACTTGAGCTTTGACCTTTTGTCTCGCTTGAGTAAACTCAATTTGGTCCGAGGATTGCCACGGTTGAGGCTTGAGAAAGAGTTGGTTTGTGCGCCGTGTAGGCATGCCAAGATAGTAGCCTCTTCTCACCCGCCTCTCACCGATGTGATGACCGAGCGTCCATGCGAGTCGCTCCATATGGACCTTGTTGGCCCGGCTCGTGTGCGATCCGCGGGTGGGAAGTGATATGTCCTTGTTGTGGTGGACGACTATTCTCGGTATGCGTGGGTGTTCTTTCTCGAGGATAAGGGGGAGACGTTTGATTTTGTTCGAGATCTAGTCTTGAGGTTGAGGAACGAGAGGCATGGAGATGCCATACGAGCTATCCGCGGTGATAATGGCTCGGAATTCGAAACTCTCATTTTGAAACCTTTTGCCATGACTTGGGTCTTGAGCACCGCTTTTCGAGTCCATATACGCCTCCCCGCGAATGGAGTTATGGAAAGGAAGAACGAGGACCTTGTGCAAGATGGCTCGGACGATGCTTGATGAGCATAGGACTCCGAGGAGGTATTGGGCCGAGGCGGTGAATACCGCGTGCTATGTGTCAAACAGGATCTACCTCGTAGTGCACAAGAAAAAGACATGCTATGAGTTGATGCATGGCCGCACACCCAAGGTGAGTCGCTTCCATGTCTTTGGTTGCAAGTGTTTCATTCTCGAAGAAAGGCGGGAAGTTGGATAAGTTTGAGGCTAGGTCCGTCGATGGTATTTTCTTTGGTTATGCATCTCATTCTAGAGCATATCGTGTGGTCAATCTTGAAACTAACGAAATCGTGGAGACTTGCGAGGTAACCTTCGACGAGACGAGAGGCACGTAGTCGGCTTATCTTTGAGTGTGCGGTGATGATGAGCTTGGCGAGGAGATCTTTCAGGAGGAGGAGCATGAACATGGAGACGATGAAGATGGCGGTGTGGTGTCCCCGGCTGAACATGTACCCACTACTTCGACTACGATGATGGACGGACCCTCTACTACACCTACAACGACAAATCAAGAATGAGGAGAAGCTGATGTTGAGGGGGACGTAGCATCGAGGCGAGAACCTCCCGGTGAGTACAAGTGGATCACCCAGCTTCGAGGATCGTCGGCGACATGAATGAACGAACTACACGGTCGAGGTTTCGGAACAATTCCCATTTCGCTCATGCTGCATTTGTTGCTACTTTTGAGCCCAAAGACATTGGACACGCACTATCTTATCACAATTGGGTTAATTCGATGCATGAGGAGTTGGAGAACTTTGAGAGGAATCAGGTTTGGGAGTTGGTTGACCCTCCCCCGGGGTGTAAGCCGATTGGTACAAAGTGGGTGTGGAAAAACAAAAAGGGAGAGAAATGTGAGGTTGTGAGGAACAAGTCGAGACTTGTTGCTCAAGGGTTCGGTCGAAGCGGGGATCGACTACGAGGAGACCTTTGCTCCCGTAGCCCGTTTGGAGGCGATTAGGATCCTTCTAGCCTTTTCGTGGCTAAAGGGTTCAAGTTGCACCGCATTGATGTGAAGAGTGCTTTTCCGAATGGTGTGTTGGAGGAAGAAGTGTATGTGAGGCGGCCTCCGGGGTTTGAGAGTGAGAAGTACCCCCCACCGGGTGTACAAGTTGAGGAAGGCGCCGTATGGGCCGAAGCGGGCGCCTAGAGCTTGGTATGGCGAGGTTGAGGGGGTTTTTGTTTAACGAGAGGGTTCGAAATGGGGAAGTGTCGGTGTTTTAGACCCAAAACCTACCAAGGGGGTACCCGAGGTAGTAGATTGTGCGGTAAGGATCGTGATCGGTTGACCGAGAACTCGAAGGTATGCGCAAGTACACGGGACACAAGATTTATACGGGTTCGGGTTGCCGGGGTGGCAAACCCTACGTCCCGTTTGGGGGATCAAGTATGGCGCCCCGCGCTTGGTGTTGGTTGTCCCCGGAGGGATTGGGGATGTGCGGCTAGGTACCCGCCCTCCTTTATATAGTCCGGGGGCGGGTTCCTAGTCGGTTACAAGGCGGGAGTCCTAGTAGGATTACATGGAGCGAGTCCTAGTAGGAGTACAGGGGAATTCTACTAGGAGTCCGTCTTCTACTCTTCTTCCTTCCTTGCATGAGTACCCGGGGTGTATGCCCGACAAGCCCCCGAGCACGTTGGAGTCGAGAGTAGTAGTTCGAGTAGTCTTGAAGCCTCTTCGAGTAGTTCTTGAGCGTCCTCGAGTACTGCTTGGAGAAGCCTTCAATAGTACTTGAACCGCCGCGAGGCCGGAAGGTGGTCCAACTCATCGCCTCGAAAAAAAATTTGAATGATGGGTGTAGCATAGCGACCCCCGAGCCTTGAAATGATTAGGTAATCAATCCAAGGGTCTTCGGTGTTCGCGAAGCCATCATCGCAGTACTCTTGCGGCGTGTAGCCCCCGAGATAAGAGAGCCGTATGAGCCACGTCGAGTAGTGATTGGTGAGGAGCCCCCGAGCTTGAGAGCGAGCGAAGCATGCGAAGTTATCTTCAAGTAGCCCCCGAGCCGGGAGAGATTCCAAGTAGCGCTTGGCGTCGAGCCGTGGAGCTTGAGAAGTAGTCGTGCCGTCAGAGCGGACTTTAGGTGCGACCAAAGTCGACTTTAGATGCCGGCAGTGCGGACTTTAGAATGCGACTTAAAAACCGAAGTCGACTTTGTGCCGCGCGGAGCGGTCTTTGAGATGCGACTTGAAATCCGAAGTCGACTTTGTGCCGCGCGGAGCGGACTTTGAGATGCGACTTGAAAACCGAAGTCGACTTTAGAATGCCGCGCGGAGCGGACTTTGATATGCGACTTTAGAAGTCGACTTTAGTTGCCGCATAAAGCGGACTTTAGGTGCGACCGCGGTAGTCGACTTTGTGCCACGCGGGGTGGACTTAAGATGCAAAAAACGAAAAGCACTTTCCGGAAAGCCAAAGCGAATAAAAAATCGAAAAAAACGAGTAGTTTTGCCGCCGGGAGCGGGCTTAAGATTGCGACCGAGTCGGCTTGTGCCACGGAGTGGGCTTAAGTACCCGAGCCATGGATTTCGGACCCAAGGTACGCTTGCCGCCGGAGCGGGCTTGAGGGTGCGACCGGGGTCGGCTTGTGCCACCGAGTGGGCTTGAGTACCTGAGCCATGGATTTCAGACCCAAGGTATGGTTGCCACCGTAGTGGACTTGAAGGTGCGACCGGAGTCGACTTGCGTACCTGGGCCATGGATTTCAGACCCAAGGTACGGAGCGCGAGTACTTAGGGTACTTGGACCCATGGCACAGGGCGTGAAGACCACGTGCAGCTAGGTTCCATCGTCGCCAGGACTCGAGGGCCGCTTACAGCTAGGTTCCATAGAAGCTTACACACATAGTATTCTATCGAAGCAGGCGAAGATGCGACCGGAGTCGACTTTAAGTTGCCGCACGGAGCGGACTTTGAGATGCGACTTTAGAAGTCGACTTTAGATTGCCACGCGTAGCGTACTTTAGAAACTGCCTCCTAGGGATAGCCCCCGAGTTGATGAAGTAGACTCGCGGCGACTTGATTGATATGCCCCAAGAGTAGTCAGCAGAGTGTAGCTCCCGTGAAAACCCGCCGAGAAGCATACACAAATGAGTAGTCGGCAAGTAGTCCTACATGATGAGGAGAACAAGCTAAGAGAACAAGAATCATTTAGATAAATGACTTAGCCGTTGTTCTTTGCTCGGCGGACCGATGATGAAGCCGTGGTGATCGGCAATGGAGCCGCGACGGTTGTTGTTGAAGTCGACTAGTCGAGTTGATTCCGACTAGTTGTTGGGGGCGTGATCGCCCTTCTCGACTAGTTGGAAAACTAGTCGAGATGAATGGTCAACGCGATGCGACCGAAGACGACGTCGTGGAGGTGTGCGGCGTACTCGAAGTAGACCCGGTGTTGCCGCAAGACAAGTAGTCGCGACGCACAGCGTGGCTGAAGTAGAGCCAGTGTAGCCGCAAGAGGAAGTTGCGGCGCACGGAGTAGTCGACGACGAACCCCGTGACGGGCCGCGCGACGTGCCGAGGCACCCGGACGCGCGGCGTAGGTGAAGTAGTCGACGACGAGCCCGGAGTAGTCGACGACGAGCGGCACGATGAGCCGCGCGACGTGCCGAGGCACCCGGACGCGCGGTGAAGACGAAGTAGTCGACGACGAGCCCGGGCGAGGCGGAGTAGTCGACAAGCGGCACGATGAGCCGCGTGACGAGCCGCGCGACGTGCCGAGGCACCCGGACGCGCGACGAAGGCGAAGTAGTCGACGACGAGTAGTCGACGACGAGCGGCGCAACAAGCCGCGTGACGAGCCGCGCGACGTGCCGAGGCACCCGACGCGCGGCGAAGCCGGCGAGTCGACGACGAGTAGTCGACGACGAGCGGGCCGCGACAAGCCGCGTGACGAGCCGCGCGACGTGCCGAGGCACCCGGACGCGCGGCGAAGCGAAGTAGTCGACGACGAGTAGTCGACGACGAGCGGCGTGACAAGCCGCGTGACGAGCCGCGCGACGTGCCGAGGCACCCCCGACGCGCGGCGAAGATGAAGTAGTCGACGACGAGCGCCGCGACAAGCCGCGTGACGAGCCGCGCGACGTGCCGAGGCACCCGGACGCGCGACGAAGGCGAAGTAGTCGACGACGAGTAGTCGACGACGAGCGACGCGACAAGCCGCGTGACGAGCCGCGCAACGTGCCGAGGCACCCCGACGCGCGGCGAAGACGAAGTAGTCGACGACGAGCCCGGGTGAGGCGGAGTAGTCGACGAGCGGCGCGGCGAGCCACGTGGGCGAGCCGCGCGACGTGCCGAGGCACCCGACGCGAGGCCAAGACGAAGTAGTCGACGACGAGCCCGGGCGAGGGCAGTAGTCGACGACGAGCGGCCGCGGCGAGCCGCGGGACGAGCCGCGCGACGTGCCGAGGCACCCCGACGCGCGGCGGAGATGAAGTAGTCGACGACGAGCCGCCGCGAGGCGGAGTAGTCGACGAGCGGCGCGGCGAGCCGCGTGACGAGCCGCACGACGTGCCGAGGCACCCGGACGCGCGACAAAGACGAAGTAGTCGACGACGAGCCCGGGCGAGGCGGAGTAGTCGACGAGCGGCGAGGCGAGCCGCGTGACGAGCCGCGCGACGTGCCGAAGCACCCGACGCGCGACGAAGGCGAAGTAGTCGACGACGAGTAGTCGACGACGAGCGGCGCGACAAGCCGCGTGACGAGCCGCGCGACGTGCCGAGGCACCCCGACGCGTGGCGAAGACGAAGTAGTCCACGACGAGCCCGGGCGAGGCGGGGAGTATCCGACGACGAGCGCGCGACAAGCCGCGTGACGAGCCGCGCGACGTGCCGAGGCACCCGGACGCGCGGCGAAGCGAAGTAGTCGACGACGAGTAGTCGACGACGAGCGGCGCGACAAGCCGCGTGGACGAGCCGCGCGACGTGCCGAGGCACCCCGACGCGCGGCGAAGACGAAGTAGTCGACGACGAGCCCGGGTGAGGCGAGTAGTCGACGAGCGGCGCGGCGAGCCGCGTGGACGAGCCGCGCGACGTGCCGAGGCACCCCGACGCGCGGCCAAGACGAAGTAGTCGACGACGAGCCCGGGCGAGGCGGAGTAGTCGACGACGAGCGGCGCGGCGGAGCCGCGGGACGAGCCGCGCGACGTGCCGAGGCACCCGGACGCGCGGCGGAGATGAAGTAGTCGACGACGAGCGCCGGCCGCGAGGCGGAGTAGTCGACGAGCGGCGCGGCGAGCCGCGTGGACGAGCCGCACGACGTGCCGAGGCACCCGACGCGCGGCAAAGACGAAGTAGTCGACGGCGAGCCCGGGCGAGGCGGAGTAGTCGACGAGCGGCGAGGCGAGCCGCGTGACGAGCCGCGCGACGTGCCGAAGCACCCGGACGCGCGACGAAGGCGAAGTAGTCGAAGACGAGTAGTCGACGACGAGCGGCGCGACAAGCCGCGTGACGAGCCGCGCGACGTGCCGAGGCACCCGGACGCGCGGCGAAGACGAAGTAGTCCACGACGAGCCCGGGTGAGGCGGAGTATTCGACGACGAGCGGCGCGACAAGCCGCGTGACGAGCCGCGCAACGTGCCGAGGCACCCGGACGCGCGGTGTAGGAAGATCGATTCCGCTTTGACAAGAGCAAGGCGACTTGCTTCGGTGGATCTCGGCGAGTCGACGAGTGGATTGATCTTGTTGACGAGGGTCCTTCGAATTCGCCCCGTGGTGATGATCACCCCTACCCGGCGCGCCGCGTGTCGGTGTTTTAGACCGGCAAACCTACCAAGGGGTTACCCGAGGTAGTAGATTGTGCGGTAAGGATCGTGATCGGTTGACCGAGAACTCGAAGGTATGCGCAAGTACACGGACACAAGATTTATACGGGTTCGGGTTGCCGTGGTGGCAAACCCTACGTCCCGTTTGGGGGATCAAGTATGGCGCCCTGCGCTTGGTGTTGGTCGTCCCCGGAGGGATTCAGGATGTGCGGCTAGGTACCCGGCCCTCCTTTATATAGTCCAGGGGGCGGGTTCCTAGTCGGTTACAAGGTAGGAGGCCTAGTAGGATTACATGGAGCGAGTCCTAGTAGGAGTACAACGGAATTCTACTAGGAGTCCGTCTTCTACTATTCTTCCTTCCTTGCATGAGTACCCGGGGTGTATGCCCGACAGAAGGTCGATCGGACCTTGTTTTTGCCGAGGCGAGCGGAGATATCCTGATTGTGCAGGTGCACGTAGATGATTTTGTCTTTGGTGGCTCGTCTAACTCTCTTGTTGCATGGTTTGCAGAAGATATGAGCAGGGAATTTGAGATGAGCATGATGGGTGAGTTACAGTTCTTCCTCGGGATACAAATCAAGCAATCAAAGGAACATTTGTGCACCAAGCTAAGTACACCAAGGACATTGTGTGGAAGTTCAAGATGGAGGACTCCAAGGCCATGGCGACGCCTATGAGTACGAGTACATCCGTTTGATGCGGATGAGGAAGGTGAACACGTGGACCGGAAGGAGTACCGAGCATGATCGGGTCACTCCTCTACTTGACGGCGACGAGGCCGGATATCCAGGTTCTCGGTATGTTTGTGCGCTTGTTTTCAAGCGTCTCCAAGGACTTCGCATCTCCAAGTGGTCTAGCGCATATTCGGTACTTGCGTCACACTCCCGACTTCGGCCTTTGGTATTCCGCGTCTTCTTCTTTGGCGCTTCATGGTTTTACGGACGCGGATTTTGCCGGTATCGGTTGGATAGGAAGTCCACTTCGGGACTTGCCGCTTTTTAGGATCTTCTTTGATGTCTTGGTCTCCCCGCAAACAGTCGAGTGTTGCTCGCTCCACTACCGAGGTAGAGTATGTTGCTTGCTTCTAGTTGTTGCTATAAGCTTCTTTGGATCACATACACCATGAGTGACTTTGGTGAGGAGTATACCCATGTCCCACTTCAATGTGATAGCACCAGTGCCATAAGCGTTGCAAATAACCCAGTGCTTCATTCCAGAACCAAGCACATAGAAGTGAGGTATCATTTTCTGAGAGACAACATAGAGAAAGGAAAGATAGCCTTGATCCATGTACCCACACATGACCAACTAGCTGATGTTTTCACCAAACCCCTAGATCAAGCAACTTTCACTCGTTTGAGGGGGGAACTTGGTGTGTGTTTGATTTCTTGAGTTGGGTGTGTGGGAGCTCTTTTTGTAGCATATGTATAGCTTTTCTTTGTGCATTTCTTGCATTTGGCATGGCATATGTAACATGATGTATAGGCATCCTTGTATCTTAGATTGCATGCATTTTGTATCATATGCATTGGTTAGGAAAAGCTTCTCTCATATACATTGTTCACCATGGAATGAGATATATGTCTTTGTGAGCTTGTTTGGTGTGCTATGGTTAGTTTTGGCTTAGCTCTTGATGATCTTGATGAATAATCCATGGTTGATGGCTATGTTTTTGAAAAATGTCACATATATGCTCTCTCATGTGTAAATGCCTTTACATGTTCTTGACATGTTTTAGTGGCTTTGCTATGCTTAATTTGTGGTTAGATAGCTAGCTGATCATATGGGGCCAAAGGCTCATTTGCCATCATAAATGTTTAGCCCTCTTGCTTTATCTTGTGGAGGGGCATAAGTTCCTTTTTGTCACAAAGACATTTCATGTACCAATTATGAATCTGAAAATGAAATGTAAAATGCTTGGAAAATGTGCTCCCATGTCATATGTGCTAAATTTAATTTTCTTTGGGTGTGAAACCGTTGCATGATGCCTACCAATGAGAAGTCTCATACATAGAAGTAGGCACATGGCTCGGTGGCTTTGACATGACATGAGGTGTTTGTGGGTGTTTGTGATGGTCTTATGATTAGAATGGCTGTCCTAGCATGAAGTTTGTGTGGCTTTGCCATTTTGATATGCTTTGATCATGTTTAGGACTTTGCTCATGAGAGGCAAGTTTTTCGCAAAATTGCCCAAATCCATCTTAGCTTCGTCCAGAGGTTGTGAAACTTGGTGATCATGTAGTTGAGATCGATACGAAGCCGTAGAGTATCTAACTTGCTCATTTGGACATGTGTAGCATTCTTTGTTGAATTTTGTCTATTTGAGAACCTCTAGGTTGAATTTTTTGCATTTTTGGCTTGATTCATGCATTGCCAACAAGGGGGAGAAGTTTGATCTTGAAATGGCTTACCGGACGCATTTAGAAGGTTTTCATGTGGTTTCGGGCCACTTCTCGGCTTCGTTGTACACCGGTCGACCGGTGAGGAGCACCGGTCCGACCGGTGTGAGTGCCGGTCCCGTGCACATGTTAGGCACCGGTCGGACCGGTGGTGATGACCGGTCCGACCGGTGTGAGCCGAAGTTGCCGCCAGCCCCCGTCTTCACCGGGTTTGCATGCATTCATCCAGGGGGAGTTGCATTGGTTCAGGGGGAGCTTGCATGTGTGCAGGGGGAGCTCTTTGTGGTTTTTCGAGCTTTGTTTCGGTGGTTTGTGCTCTTTGATTGAGCTTTGCTTTGTCTCGGATGTGTCGAGCCGTTGCCCTTGCCTAAGGGGTCCGAGACTTGTTTCCTTCAAGTGATCTTGCTCTTTGCCTTTGTTCGGCTTTCGATCGCTTGTTGGAGTTTCTTTTTGTTCGTTTCCTTTTTTTCTTTTCTCTCTTGTTACTTTCGTGTGGGTGTTGTCAATGCACTCATCAAGGGGGAGATTGAGGACCATGTGTGGTTCGAGGACCGGTGGATGGTCGCTTCCTTGTGTGATGAGTGATTGACAACGTTGTGTGGACTGATTCTTGGCTAAGTATTGCGAGGTGCGGGTTGCGGCTTGACCGGTGTTGGTGCGGGGTGAAGAACAAGCGCGAAAGGTCGTCTCCCGGTGAGGCCTCCGGTGTGGAGAAGACAAGTAGGCTTCGTTCGAGGGACCCGGTGGCCGGCGGGGTCAAGTTTGGGCCGCATGGTGGCATGAACAAGCAAGATTAAATCATGGACGGTTTCTTGGTTGAGCCTCAAAACCAAGGTCGAGCCGGGACTACGTGGGAGCCGAGTCATGAGTGGAGATTGGCGGAGGCTACACCGAGTTCGCGAGGTTTCGGTGGTTCTCCCGTAAAACCACCGGGTTCCTTGTTTGATCCACAAAGCCAAGACCGAAGAACCGAAGACGGTGCCTTGCAAAGAAGGTGCGGACCGGTCCCGACCGGTGGGTCCGACCGGTCGACCGGTGGGGACCGGCTCGACCGGTGAGGAGCACCGGTCCGACCGGGTGTGCGACGACACAGTCCGAATCTTCGAAGCGGAGGACACGCGTCGGGATCGCAAGGCTTGCGTCGAGGCTAAGCGAGTTGCGGTCGCCGGCATCCGTCCGATGGAGAAAGCTTCAAGTCTTCCAAAACCGCCCTTGAGGGGCTTGTATCCCTAGTTGTTAGAGAAGGGTATTTTAGACTTTCGGTTGCCTCCATGTAACCCAAAAGGTGAGAGGATGGCAGCCAACTTTTGGAACCCTAGCTCATTAGTTTTCCTATTTTCTTCCTATTTTCCTTAGGTTTTCCATAGGACTAGCTTGAGAGCTTCACGGAGAGATCTTGTTGAGAGGGATGGATGATCGGGCGGCTTGCTAGACCTTGTATGAATCGTTATTTTATGTATAGATGATTCGGCGTGGTTCCTCAAGGTTTGGATGTGTTTTCCCCGGTTGTTCTTAGTGGTGATTTTCGGAGCCCTCTCTTGGTGATTTCTTTGGGTTGTTTTCGGGACCTTTCTCTTTGGGATTTGATGGGAGAAATTTGTGGGAACCCTTCGTGGTTCTTTGGGCCGTGATTCCCCTCCCAAATCCGTGAGTAAAGGTGCTCGATTTTGGGGTTTCTTGAGTTCTTGGGTTGGAAGTGCTCTTGGCGGGATTTCCTTAATTCCTCCTTTTTGGACGAGTTTTAGTGGGATTAAACTTGGCTATGGACTCCTCATGAGGTGTTCCTAATATCCCCAAAGTCTTGTTCAAGTCCGTGGAGCGATTCGGGAGATCGAGGTTTGGATTTGGGGGAGTTGACCCACGGGTGTTGTTCATCTCGAGCCGCCCGTGCTACACCGGTCCGACCGGTGCTCTTGACCGACCTCGACCGGTGCAACCCTCGATGGGATTTTGCTCGGGTGAACGTCGTGGTGGGTTTGCCGTTGTTTTGTGTTGGGGTCTGTTTCGAGTTTGGGTTAGTTTGGTGGTCGGTTGGCCCTGTTTGGTGCCTTGGGGGCTTTCGAGGCCGTGACCGGTCCGACCGGTGTGTCTCACCCGGCCTCCGACCGGTGTAGAGCCACTTAGTGAAAGTTGCTCGGTTTCACCAAAGAGGGGACCGGTCTGACCGGTGGTGCTCACCGGTCTGACCGGTGTGGGTCTGTAGACTCGAGGTTTGGTGTTCCGCTGCGTTCTCGGGTCGGAAGGTTGTGTGTTGGTTCCTAGGTCCAGTGGCACTCCACTGGCTACGTGGGCTTGGCCAACTTGGGTAGTGAGTCGGAGACGTGTGTTGGAAGCCTAGTTCATCTTGTTGGAGTTTCCATCTCCTTCGAGAAGAATTTTATCGGCTCCCATTCGGTCCCCCTCTCTGCGGTTCGTCGTATCGGTCCTTCAATCATTCCCTACCATAGCAGGGGCTTGGTGTCCTTGGACCATTCTCGCCAGATAGAAGGTAGTGCACATCGTTCCTTGGATTTGATACCCATTGGAATACTCCTGGTGTGGGGCCGTAACTTTCGCCGAATGCTCATCTTGTCCAAGAAGATCAACTTGTGTACGTGGAAGCTTTGTATCTGTCTAGATTTCTTTGGGCATCTCAACCGGCACTGTTAGCATCTCAAGGCTGTCAATTTGCATCCCCTTTATAGTATGTTGTTTCCTATACTCAATTTTGAAATAAAACGAATTCAAAACTCCAATGAGCCTTAACACCGTGAAAGCAAGTTGGAAGGTCTTCAATTGGTCAAAGCGTATTTTTTTTGCTTTAATCCTGCATACATCTTAATTGAACCATCAAATACCTCAAACCGTGTTTATCATTATCAACAAAACAATTAGGGGTCAAGATGCCCTCGTTACTTTGGTAACGGGCATAGATGATTGTTAGTAACGAGCAAAGCACGTATTACCGATCAAGTGTTACAAATGAGAGAAGAAAGGTAACGGCAGATGCCCATACTCATAACACGTGTTCGTACGGGCATCAAATAATGACCTTTACCACAACTAGTCACCGAGTCATGTGAAATGGCCGTTTCTCTAGGCCCACAGAGGACTTTGGTAATGGGCACCAAAGCAGAGACCATTACATGAACTCAACATTGGAGACATGTTGTGAACCCGTGTCTCCTCTCGTCTCAACAAATTTAGACACATCAATTTCACACATCTCTTGTCTCTCGACTAAAGGAGACGCATACTTTGTACGCGCGTCTCCTCCGTCGCAACTAAACGAGACGCTTGCCGTGAACCCGTGTCTCCTATATCTCGACAAAAGGGCCAAGTTTTGGGGCCCACCGGTCGCATTGGTAACGGGATTTTATACTACCTGTTACATTGGTTGCATGTTTGTAACGAGCATTCTAAATTAAGCCCATTACTCACCGATCAATTATTGTAATGAGCTTTAATTAACGCCCGTAACGTATACCCTACAAGAACTCGCCATCTTGTCGCCGCATCTTGGAACTAGCCACGATTTCGCAGCCATCGTGGGCTACATCCTATCATCCCGGAACTATCTAGGACATGACAAAATTCACATAAATTAGATCCAAGATCCAAATTCACGAGAATTCCACATAATTCACATGAATCATATGACAAAATTCAGGATCATCATCTCACAAGTAAAGAAGCATCACGGGCTTGTGTGACAACCTCGCCCAGAAAATACCGTACTATCACCTAAACCAATCCACTTTGGTCATTAAGCAAGAATAAAGTATCATCCCGTTGTTAGTTGCCGGGTTAACGCTCGGTGAAATCACTTTACATAGCAACAAGGATCGACATATATGCATTAAAACTCACGCGAAGGCGAGTCCGTAGTACATCACATGATTAACATCGAATCTACCCCGAAGGGTTTAATTATTACAAACCAATGTCTTTAACATGGTAAAGAAGTTCGCAGTTTTTGAAAACAAGAGAATTAAACTAAACGGTGCGAGGAGGCCCGCCATGATGCCTTCATTCATCGTCTTCCACCCACTCTAGCTCCCGGCAAGGCGGGATCTCTCTAGGCCACACATCACCAAAAGCATTACCTCGGAGCGAAAAATACAGCAAGGCAGTATACTAATACTCAACAAGACATACCCGTCGCTGCCTACATCACCAACTCTAGACATTAAAGGCTTTTTGGCCATTGGGGTTTCTTTTGCCGAAAAGAAACAAAGAGTATGTCCTTGCTTTCAAGTTTTAGCACAAGTTCTAGTTGATTACCCTTATCTAAGTTAGCAATCTATTGCAATCATAAGTTGTGCAATACAATTAATCAAGCATAATTATTCACCAAGTCCATCATTAGGGATCTCATGGCCGGTTGGATAAGTAGTCTCGGATAACGGTCGAGGCCGACAACTAGTTGATTCAAACCTTGCAAGGTAGACCTAAACACACGGTAGGGTGCCCCCGCGAGGACAACCACCAGGCGGTTCCCAAAACTTTTCGGCTCGGATCGAATCTTACGGTCTTAGGTACGGGCTATCCGGCATACCCGGCGAGGCACCCGTAAACACCATGCACCACCGATAGCTAGCCATGAGACGCATCCCAAGATTAGTAATAGTAAGATCCCTCACTACGTCATTAAGGTACTAGGCTTACCGGTCCCATTCCCGACAAGTGCTTAGTACATTCAAACACTTAACCCACAAAAGCCATTAGACCGGAGCCCACATCCCATGCTCTTACCATGTGAGAAATACATTTAGAGAGATCTAATGATTCCAAAGATAAGAACCTATCGACTTGTAACGGTCTTGTAGCATAGCAACTACCGACCTACAAACTAGTAAAGACATAGGTACCTAGGAATCATGCATCTAGGGTTTCATTTCAACTCCCCGAACGGAAATGTACAATCATCCATATATAGTTGCACAAGATTTCAAAAACACTTACGTTAATGCACCGAGGCTTGCCTTCGTCAGCATAGTTAGCTTGAGAGTCCCCGATGTCATCGCTCACTTCCATGTATTGCGGCTCCGCGTCGCATTCTCCTTCCTCGGCCTTCCGGCACGAGAGCTTAGTTACCGTCGGGGAGTTCTACACGAATGCAATGCATGGTTCGGGTGGAGTGAAAGGTTAATTATTTCATCCAACTCTTGTGGCCATATTCACCTTGACAAACGTTTAATTAATAATTCTTTTCATTAAGGTTATTATATGTGAAGGTTTATTTTTTCCAATCTTTTAATTATGTGTGAAGGTTTATTCTTTCAATCTTTTAATAGTGATTGTGTACACATCTATGCAAATAATTAAATTTAAATTCACAAAACAACAAGGGTGTATTTATAGACCCTAATTAAGCTAGGCAACAATTTAATAAGGGTACAAGGCCACAAGGATTAATTTTTCCTAATCAAATTTTTAATAGGAAGCTTATGTGCATACCAACTTTTAATTTCAAAACAATTTTTAAAAACAAGGATAAGGGTCCTTGCTGGTCCTAAAGATTCAAAGCATGCTACCTGGACCAAGCTTCAATTTTTAAAAGAGCCACAATTTAATTATACCAAAAATAACATTTCGTTGGTACCAAAAATATGAGAAATGCATCAATAAATAAATAAATAAATAAAGTGCTTCCGCACCCCCAACTCATTCCTACATCTTCTCTAGCCTAAAACAAGTCTATGAAACCAAGATATACATCCCAAACACATTTGAAATTTGAACTATGCATTTAAATGTAAATCTAAGAATAAATCAAGATTAAATAATTCTAACAGCGATAAAATCATGACAAATTCAGAAAAGTTGACTCCGGACAAAACATGAACATAGCCACAAGTTGGGCACAAAAATCAATTTATATTTTGCTACAAAAATCAATAAGACAGAAATAGCATAAATACAAAGTATTTCATATAAAAAGATCTAGATAGTAACTTTGTGCAAAAGTTTGCCCAAACCCTACAAATGATATACTAGTAACATATCCAAACCGTAGCTCCATAGATCTTCTAGATTTTTAACTACAACAAAATGATGTCAAACTGAATTTGAATTTTCATTCAAAATCTACAAGTCAAAACTATGGTCATGCTTTGCAAATGTTGTAGGTCTAGTCTCACCGAAACCAACAAAATTGGTTTTGTATTTTTCTTGTTTTTCTATGAATTTCTATGATTTTTCTAAGGCACTGGACTAAACTGCCAAGAAACTAAGTTTCAAATCCTTACAACTAGATCCCCGGGTTCACAACTATGCCCTTGCGATTCACAACTATGCCCTTTCCGGTGGCGGTGGGCTCGCCGGTGGCGATCCACGGCCGGGGAAGGTCAACACGTGGCACGAGAGATGCAATTCGGCTCGCCGTGGACCGATTGGCGACGGTTGCTCGGCCTAAGACGACTCTAGCGAGCGGCGGTGGCGTGACCGCCTTGGCTATAAAACCGGCGAGCACCGGCGCAATGTAGGTGAATAAGTGGGTGTGCGGGCTTGAGTGGTGTCTAGGGAGGAGCTTAGAGGCCTTGGCGGTGGCGCGAGCAAGCGGGGAAGCGAGTTCACCGCGGCGGCGTCAATGGCGGTCCGGCGGGGGCGGTGTGCACGCGTCGGGAGGGGAGAGCTGCCATTTATAGGTGCCGGTGAGGCCGAGGGGGTGCTCGGGCATCGTCTCGATGGAAGGGTGGAGGAGTTAAGGCGCGACACACGGCGGCCGAGGCGCACGGGACTTCGCGGCGGTAGGCGCGGCGGGGATTTTGTTCGGGGCACGAGCGAGCACGGACGTGAGTGGGAACGCGTTCCTAGGTGGCTTGGGGCGTGGGAAGCCAATGATGGCGTCGACCCTAGGCGCGCGGCCGTCCGGCGGCGGCGGGGGGCCTAGACGCCGAGGCGCCGCGTGACGACGCGGGCGCGACACGCCGACGCCCGATTTCAAATCCAAGTAACCACCTTTGAACACTTAGATCTAAAATCTTTCAATTTAAACTCCAAAAACTATAGATAGGGTTCTTATAGATGACTCGTTGCTCTACATAATAGACACCAGCCTAGCTCAAATTGGTTTCGAATTGAGGAAGAAAATTTGATACCAAGATGGGGAAATTCTCGGCCCTAAAGAACGGTAACCAACAAGTTTTACTTGAATTTTTGAGCTATTTTTCCTCTCGAATTTCAAATTCCATCCTAAATATGAAATGTGTCCCCCACAATTCTACACAACCTTTATATTGGCGGAATTTTGATTGTTTAGACGAAATTTGAGGACCATGTGTGGTTCGAGGACCGGTGGATGGTCGCTTCCTTTTGTGATGAGTGATTGACAACGTTGTGTGGACCGATTCTTGGCTAAGTATTGCGGGTGCGGGTTGCGGCTTGACCGGTGTTGGTGAAGGTGAAGAACAAGCGCGAAAGGTCGTTGCGGTGAGGCCTCCGGGTGTGGAGAAGACAAGTAGGCTTTTTTCGAGGGACCCGGTGGCCAACGGGGTCAAGTGCGGGCCGCATGGTGGCATGAACAACAAGATGAAGTCGTGGACGGTTTCTTGGTTGAGCCTCAAAACCAAGGTCGGGCCGGGACTACGTGGGAGCCGAGTCATGAGTGGAGATTGGCGGTGGCTACACCGAGTTCGCGGGGTTTCCGGTGGTTCACCGAGAAAACCACCGGGTTCCTTGGATGATCCACAAAGCCAAGACCGAAGAACCGAAGACGGTGCTATAGCGAAGTGCGGCACCGGTCCGACCGGTGGGTCCGACCGATCCGACCGGTGAGGAGCACCGGTCCGACCGATGTGCGACGACGCGGTCCTAAATCTTTGAAGTGGAGGACACGCGTCGGGATCGCAAGGCTTGCGTCGAGGCTAAGCGAGGTTGCGGTCGCCGGGCATCCGTCCGATGCGAAAGCTTGAAGACTTCCAAAACCGCCCGTGAGAGTCTTGTATCCCTAGTTATTAGGAAAGGGTATTTTAGACTTTCGGTTGCCTCCATATAACCCATGAGGTGAGAGGATGGCAGCCAAGCTCTTGGAACCCTAGTTCATTTTGCTTTCCTATTTTCTCGGGATTTTCATAGGACTAGCTTGAGAGCTTCATGGTGAGATCTTGTTGAGAGGGTTGGATGATCGGGCGGCAAGCTAGACCTTGTATGAACCTTTGTGGCATGTATAGATGATTCGACGTGGTTCCTCAAGGTTTGGATGTGTTGTTCCCGATTGTTCTTGGTGGTGATTTTCGGAGCCCTCTCTTGGTGATTTCTTTCGGTTGTTTTCGGGACCTTGCTCTTGGGGATTTGATGGGGGAAATTTGTGGGAACCCTTCGTGGTTCTTTAGGGCCGTGATTCCCCTCCCAAATCCGTGAGTAAAGTGGCTCGATTTGGGTGTTTTCTCGAGTTCTAGGGTTAGAGGTGTTCTTGGTGAGATTTCTTCGATTCCTCCTTTTTGTACAAGTTTTGGTGGGATTAAACTTGGCTATGGACTCCTCATGAGGTGTTCCTATTATCCCCAAATTCTTGTTCAAGTCCGTGGAGCGATTCGGGAGATCGAAGTTTGGATTTGGGGGAGTTGACCCGTGGGTGGTGTTCATCCCGAGTCGCCCGAGCTACACCGGTCCCGACCGGTGCTCTTGACCGGTCTCGACCGGTGCAACCCTTGGTGGGTTTTTGCTCGGGTGAACGTCCGGTTGAGTTTGATGTTATCCCGTGTTGGGGCTGTTTTGAGTTTGGGTCGGTTTGGAGGTCGGTTGGCCTATTTGGTGATTTGGGGCTTTCCGGCCGTGACCGGTCCGACCGGCGTGTCGCACCGGCCGACCGGTGTGGAGCCACTTAGTGGAAGTCGCCAAATTTCACTCGCGAGGGACCGGCTCGACCGGTGGTGCTCACCGGTCCGACCGGTGTTGGTCGATGGACTCGAGGTTTGGTGTTCCACCGCGTTCTTGGGTCGAAGGTTGTGTGTTGGTTCCTAGGTCCGGTGGCACTCCGGTGGCTACGTGTGCTTGGCCAACTTGGGTAGTGAGTCGGAGACGTGTGTTGGAAGCCGTGTCATCTTGTTGGAGTTTCCATCTCCTTCGAGAAGGATTTTTATCGGCTCCAATTCACTCCCCCCTCCGGTTCGTCGTATCGGTCCTTCAAGTGGTATCGAGCCGGTTCGGGTCTTTATTGACTCTAACCGGTCTAAGATCCAAGAATGGCATACCCTCCACACTTCGATGGCAAGAACTACCAGATGTGGAGTAAGCGGATGGCTGCGTTTCTCAGAGGAAAGGGTCAGATCCTTTGGGATGTCACGGTGGACACAGGCTATGTCCAGCCGATGAACTTCCTTGCTCCAGGATCGAGGGACATGTTCGACGCCAACAATAAGGCGGTCGACTACTTGTTTCGTGCTTTGTGTCAGCCTGAGTTCGATCGGGTGCACACCGAGCACTTGGCTTGTAGAATCTGGTTGGTGTTGAAGGAGGCTCATGTTGGGAATGCCCAGGTTCAGGCACGGATGTATGCGACCTACCGGAGAGAGTACAAGAACTTCACTCATCTCCCCGGTGAGTCCATCGATGCCTTGTTTCAGAGGTTCACGGTGGTTGTGAATAACATGAGGGCCAATGTGGACGTGCTCCCGTACGATGATCATGATAAAGCGAGTCAAGCTCTTACACTCTTTGGATCGTACAATTTGGGGCGGAAAGTTCGAGGCCATTGTAGAGTCGAGAAGTATGACACTCGACGGTGAACGAGCCGTTCTCGAAGCTCAAGTCGGCCGAGGTGGATAGGGGCATGATCGCCAAGCTCGAGGGTCCGACCGACTCCCATAGTCTTGCCCTCGTTGGTGGTTTGAAAGGATGTTCTCTTTGTCTTCCTTGATGTCTATGCCGGATGAGGAGTTCGATGTGCTTGGAGAGGACGAGCCGGCGTTGCCGATGAGGAGGTTCGAGAGGTTGCATGAGAACATGAGGAGGAACACGAGGACATGCTTCCAATGCGGCAAGCGGGACACTTCATCGCCGACCGCCCGAGAAGGTCGAGAACAAGGACGTCTACAAGCACAAGTCGAGGATGGATGGCAAGTACCGGTCGAGGCGTGACCACAAGAACAAGCACAAGGACGAGCGACGATCGAGGAAGAAGGAGAGCCGAGGCAAGGCCCGAGCGATGGTTGGAGCGAGCGACGTCGACTCCGGGCCCGCATACTCCACCTCGAGCTCGAGCGGCGTGAAGATGAAGGTGATCGTCGCAAGAGCAGGAAGTCATCCAAGAACCTGAGTGGGCTGAGCTGCTTCACTAGAGACGGCTTCTGCACCATGGTGCCGAGCTCCGGCAAGAAGAAGAGCACACGGAGCGACTCGGACTCGACTCCGACGACGAGGTGCGTGATGAGCTTCCCTTCTTGCGTCAGGAGAATGAAAGGCTTGGCTTGTTGCTTGATAACCGTGATGACATGCTTAGAGAGGCCAAGAAAATGAGAAAAGAGCTTAGGGCTTTAGTCGAGGATGCTAAGACTAGAGTGGTCGAGCTAGAAACACGGTTCTTGATAGCAAGCTTGAGATTGATTCCCTTAATGCCGGCCCCGTTGTTTCGGATGAGGTTGATTGTGTTGATTGCTCCATCTTTCTTGCCGATCTTGCTTTGTTTAAGGAGAAGCATGCCTCCAAGTGTGAGGAACTAGATGTGCTTAGGGTTGAAGTGGTTGAGCTTAAATCTAGACTTGCTTTGCTAGGTGCTTGTACTTCTTGCCCTGTTTTGCATGCTAAGATTGATGAGATGCATGCTTACACTGCTTCCCTTGAAGCTAAGCTGAAAGAACCAATTCCTACATCTTGCTCTTCTCGTGAAATGCATGCATTGAAGAATTTGGAACTTGCGCATTAAGTTGATCGCTTGCGGGATGAGAATGATGAGCCGAGAAAGTTGATGGGTTGGTTGTCCGGTCATGGGCCTCGCTGAAGATGATGATCGAGGCATTTAAGAGGTAGGATGGTGAGGGACTTGGGGCAAACAAGGTTGGTGAGGGAAGTGGAGAGAATATCCCAGAGCCACCAAAAACCCACCACAAAAATGATTTCCCTCCTAAACCTAACCATCTTAGGAACCGACTAGACACAACCCCAGCTCCACCCGTGTTTCCTATACCAACAAATGATCTCCAAAAGCCTATCAAGTTTGTGAGCACTTCGGGGAAAGTGTTCCGTGGGAAAAAAGTGAGAAGGCTAGTAAGGAGAAACCGGTGGAGAAGTTGAGTGGAGAGAAACCTAGTTAGCGAGAACTGCCCAAGCCTAAGCCTAAGCTTGTGAGGTTCCATTGTGGCTATTGTGGGAGAGATGGCCATAAGGATGAGTTTTGCTTCAAGAGGAAGCGAGAGGAGAGAATGGCGAAGGATTGGGCTAACAAGGACAAGTATCACCCTTCCGATGGTGTACTTGAGCCTCGTGTGCGGATGCCCGGGACCAAGGCGAGTGTGAGGACGAGCCGGGCTTGGGGAGAGCGGAAGGGCTGTTGGAGGTGCTGCGTCGCCCGGCTACACCGGTCGGACCGGTGTGGGGCCCGGACGGCGCGGCTTCGGAGGTCGTGGTTGCTGCGTGCAGCCTCGGACAGGCGGCGGTTGGGTTTCGTGCTCGTACGAGGTGCGAGGTTGTTTCGGAGGTCGTGGTTCGGTGGTTGGGCCGGAGAGTTTGCGGGAGGTCGGGTTGCTAGGCATTCTTCCCCTCGAGTTCACTACGGGGATGGGAGGAGTCGTAGCTTTGAGAATGAAAGGAGGGACGGTCAACGAGCTTTCTTTCGTGGTTTTGGTCCTCCTCCGGGCAGAGAGGGTTTGTTCCCTCGGGGGTGGTTACCGTGGTGGTGTTCGTGGAGGTAGCTTTGGTAGGAGAGCCGGCTTGGTTTGTGCTAACCCCACTTTCGAGCAAATGGCTCGGCACTCGGTTTTGCTCTTTTAGTACTAACCCCGATCTTGAGTCGTTTGTTCGCTCACGTGCTCGTTTTTTAATTTCGGGTGGGAGACTTGAAGAACATTTGGTTGATTGACTCCGGTTGCTCGAGGCATATGACCGGAGACAAGGCGTGGTTCTCAAGTCTCGTCCCAGTGGTGACAAGGAGGTGCATCACTTTTAAGGACAATGGGCGTTGGTGTGTGCTTTCAGAAGGTGAGATTAAGGTGAGTGATAAGATTACTCTCAGGCGTGTTGCTCTTGTTCAATCGCTGGGGTACAATCTACTTTCTGTGTCCCAGCTGTTGGATGAGGGTTTTGAGGTGTTGTTTCGGCCTGGTGGTTCTTGGATTTTGGACTCTCGAGGGGACCTTGTCTGTTTGGTCGTTCCCGAGGGTCAGATGTTTCGTGCTGATTTTTCTCAGTCTTCGGGTGTGGAGCGTTGTTTCTTGGCTGGTTCTTCGAGTTAGTTGTGGAGGTGGCAAAGGAAGTTGGGTCACTTGAGCTTTGACCTTTTATCTCGCTTGAGTAAACTCAATTTGGTCCGAGGATTGCCATGGTTGAGGGTTTAGAAAGAGTTGGTTTGTGCGCCATGTAGGCATGCTAAGATGGTAGCCTCTTCTCACCGCCTCTCACCGATGTGATGACCGAGCGTCCATGCGAGCTGCTCCATATGGACCTTGTTGAACCGGCTCGTGTGCGATGCGCGGTGGGAAGTGGTATGTCCTTGTTGTGGTGGACGACTACTCTCGGTATGTGTGGGTGTTCTTTCTCGAGGGTAAGGGGGACAAGTTTCGTTTTGTTCGAAATCTAGTCTTGAGGTTGAGGAACGAGAGGCACGGAGATGTCATACGAGCAATCCGCGGTGACAATGGCTCGAATTCAAAAACTCTCGTTCGAAACCTTTTGCCATGACTTAGGTCTTGAGCACCGGTTTTCGAGTCCGTATACTCCACCCCGAATGGTGTTGTGGAAAGGAAGAACATGACCTTGTGTGAGATGGCTCGGACGATGCTTGATGAGCATAGGACTCCGAGAAGGTATTGGGGTGAGGCGGTGAATACCGCGTGCTATGTGTCGAACGGATCTACCTCGTAGTGCATAAGAAGAAAACATGCTACGAGTTGATGCACGGTTGCACACCCAAGGTGAGTCACTTCCATGTCTTTGGTTGCAAATGCTTTATTCGAAGAAAGGGAAGAAGTTGGATAAGTTTGAGGCTATGTCTGTCGATGGCATTTTCTTTGGTTATGCATCTAATTCTAGAGCATATCGTGTGCTCAATCTTGAAACTAACCAAATCATGGAGACTTGCAAGGTAACCTTCGACGAGACACAGCCACGTGGTCAGCTTGTCTTTGAGTGTGCAGGTGATGATGAGCTTGGCGAGGAGATCTTTCTGGAGGAGGAGCATGAACATGGAGACGATGAAGATGGCGGTATGGTGCCCCCGCTGAACATGTACCCACTACTTTGACTACGGTGGTGGACGGACCCTCTCCTACACCTACGACGACAAATCAAGATCGAGGAGAAGCTACAGTTGAGGGGGAGGTAGCATCAAGGCGAGAACCTCCCCGGCGAGTACAAGTGGATCACCCAGCTTCGAGGATCATCGGCGACATGAATGAACGCACTACACAGTCGAGGATTCGAAACAATTCTCATTTCGCTCATGCTGCATTTGTTGCCACCTTTGAGCCCAAAGACATTGGACACGCACTATCTGATCACAATTGGGTTAATTCGATGCATGAGGAGTTGGAGAACTTTGAGAGGAATCAGGTTTGAGAATTGGTTGACCCTCCCCTAGGGTGTAAACCGATTGGGACAAAGTAGGTGTGGAAGAACAAAGAGGGAGAGAAAGGTGAAGTGGTGAGAAACAAGTCAAGGCTTATTGCTCGGGGGTTCGGTCGGAAGGAGGGGATCGACTACGAGGAGACATTTGCTCTCGTAGCCCGTTTGGAGGTGATTAGGATCCTTCTAGCCTTTTCTGTGGCTAAAGGATTCAAGTTGCACCAAATGGATGTGAAGAGTGCTTTCCCGAATGGTGTGTTGAAGGAAGAAGTGTATGTGAGGCAACCACCGGGGTTTGAGAGTGAGAAGTACCCCCACCGGGTGTACAAGTTGAGAAAGGCGCTTTATGGGTTGAAGCGAGCGCCTAGAGCTTGGTATGGCGAGGTTGAGGGGGTTCTTGTTTGAGAGAGGTTTTGAGATGGGGAAGGTCGATCGGACCTTGGTTCTACTTAGGCGAGGGCGAGAGATATCCCGATTGTGCGGTGTGTACGTGGATGATATTGTCTTTGGTGGCTCGTCTAACTCTCTTGTTGCAAGGTTTGCGAGAGGATATGAGCAGGGAATTTAAGATGAGCATGATGGGCGAGTTGGAGTTCTTCCTCGGGCTACAAATCAAGCAATCAAAGGAAGGAACATTTGTGCACCAAGCTAAGTACACCAAGGACATTGTGCGAAGGTTCAAGATGGAAGATTCCAAGGCTATGACGACGCCGATGAGTACGACTACGGCTCTTGATGCGGACGAGGAAGGTGAACACGTGGACCGGAAGGAGTATCGAAGCATGATCGGGTCACTTCTCTACTTGAAGGCGACGAGGCCGGACATCCAATTCTCGGTATGTCCGTACGCTCGTTTTCAAGCGTCTCCAAGGACTTCACATCGGCAAGCGGTGAAGCGAATTTTCGAGTACTTGCGTCACATTCCCGACTTTGTCCTTTGGTACTCCGCGTCCTCTTCTTTGGTGCTTCATGGTTTTTCGGACGAGGATTTTGCCGGGTGTTAGTTGGATAGGAAGTCCACTTCGGGACTTGCCGCTTTTGGGTTCTTCTTTGGTGTCTTGGTCTTCCCGCAAACGGTCGAGTGTTGCTCAATCCACTACCGAGCCCGAGTACGTTGCTGCCGCTAGTTGTTGCTCTCAACTCCTTTGGATTTCATACACCATGAGTGACTTTGGTGAGGAGTATACCCATGTCCCACTTCAATGTGATAGCACCGGTGCCATAAGCGTTGCAAAGAACCCGGTGCTCCATTCGAAAACCAAGCACATAGAAGTGAGGTATCATTTTCCGAGAGACAACATAGAGAAAGGAAAGATCGCTTTAATTCATGTACCCACACATGACCAACTAGGTGATATTTTCACCAAACCCCTAGATCAAGCAACTTTCACTCGTTTGCGGGGGGAGCTTGGTGTGTGTTGATTTTTGAGTTGGGTGTGTGGGAGGTCCTTTGTAGCATATGTATAGCTTTTCTTTGTGCATTTCTTGCATTTGGCATGGCATATGTAACATGATGTATAGGCATCCTTGTATCTTAGATTGCATGCATTTTGTATCATATGCATTGGTTACGAAAAGCTTCTCCTATATACATTGTTCACCATGGAATGCTATTTATGTCTTTGTGAGCTTGCTTGGTATGCTATGGTTAGTTTGGCTTAGCTCTTGATGATCTTGATGAATAATCCATGGTTGATAGCTATGTTTTTGCAAAATGTCACATATATGCTCTCTCATGGGTAAATGCCTTTATCCGATCTTGACATGTTTAGTGGCTTGGTTATGCTTAATTTGTGGTTGGATACCTAGTTTATTGATCATATGGGGCCAAAGGATCATTTGCCATCATGAATGTTTAGCTCTCTTGCTTCATCTTGTGGAGGGGCATAAGTTCCTTTTTGTTGCAAAGACATTTCATGTACCATTTATGAACCTGAAAATAAAATGTAAAATGCTTGGAAATATGCTCCCATGTCATATGTGCTGAATTTAATTTGCTTTGGGTGCTAAACCGTTGCATGATGCCTACCAATGAGAAGTCTCATACATAGAAGTAGGCATATGGCTCGGTGGCTTTGACATGACATGAGGTGCTTGTGGGTGTTTGTGATGGTCTTATGATTAGAATGGCTGTCCTAGCATGAAGTTTGTGTGGCTTTGCCAATTTGATATGTTTTGATCATGTTTAGGACTTTGCTCTTGAGAGGCAAATTTTTCGCAAAATTGCCTAAATCCATCTTAGCTTCGTCCAATGGTTGTGAAACTTGATAATCATGTAGTTGATGTCGATACGAAGCTATAGAGTATCTAACTTGCTCATTTGGACATGTGTAGCATTCTTTGTTGAATTTTGTCTATTTGAGAAGCTCTAGGTTGAAAGTTTTGCTTTTTTGGCTTGATTTATGCATTGCCAACAAGGGGGAGAAGTTTGAGCTTGAAATGGCTTGCTTGGATGCATTTAGAAGGTTTTCGGGTGGTTTCGAGCCATTTACGGGCTCTGTTGTGCACCGGTCGACCGGTCGAGGTCACCGGTCCGACCGGTCGAGTGTTGGTCCCGTGCACATGTTGGGCACCGGTCGGACCGGTGGTGGTGACCGGTCCCGACCGGTGTGAGTCGAAGTTGTTGCGGCTGGCTCGTTTTCAAGTGGTTTGCATGCATTCGTCCGGGGGAGTTGCATTGGTTCGGGGGGGAGCTTGCATGTGTGTAGCGGGAGCTCTTTATCGTTTTTCGAGCTTTGCTTTGGTGGTTTGCGCTCTTTGTTTGAGCTTTGTTTTGTCTCGGATGTGTCGAGCCGTTGCCCTTGCCTAAGGGGTCTGGGACTTGTCTTCTTCAAGTGATCTTGCTCTTTGCCTTTGTTTGGCTTTCGATCGCTTGTTGGAGTTTCTTTTTGTTCGTTTCTTTTCTTTTTATTTTCTCTCTTGTTACTTTGTGTGGGTGTTGTCAATGCACTCATCAAGGGGGAGATTGAGGACCATGTGTGGTTCGAGGACCAATGGATGATCGCTTCCTTGTGTGATGAGTGATTGACAACGTTGTGTGGACCGATTCTTGGCTAAGTATTGCGGGTGCGGGTTGCGGCTTGACCGGTGTTGGTGCGGGTGAAGAACAAGCGTGAAAGGTCATTGCCGGTGAGGCCTCCGAGTGTGGAGAAGACAAGTAGGCTTCGTTCGAGGGACCCGGTGGCCGGCGGGGGTCAAGTGCGGGCCGCATGGTGGCATGAACAAGAAGATGAAGTCATGGACGGTTTCTTGGTTGAGCCTCAAAACAAGGTCGAGCCGGGACTACGTGATAGCCGAGTCATGAGTGGAGATTGGCGGAGGCTACACCGAGTTCGCGGGGTTTCCGGTGGTTCATCAGAAAACCACTGGGTTCCTTGGTTGATCAACAAAGCCAAGACCGAAGAACCAAAGACGGTGCTGCAAAGACGGTGCCGGATCGGTCTAACCGGTGAGGAGCACCGGTCTGACCGGTGTGCGATGACGCGGTCCGAATCATCGAAGCGGAGGACACGCGTTGGGATCGCAAGGCTTGCGTCGAGGCTAAGCAGGTTGCGGTCGCCGGGCATCCGTCCGATGGAGAAAGCTTGAAGACTTCCAAAACCGCCCTTGAG
This sequence comes from Cenchrus americanus, assembly GCA_947561735.1. NCBI lineage: Eukaryota > Viridiplantae > Streptophyta > Magnoliopsida > Poales > Poaceae > Cenchrus > Cenchrus americanus. Next base: position 195,227,597 of record OX387241.1, read on the forward strand.
GGGCTTGTATCCCTAGTTATTAGGAAAGGGTATTTTAGACTTTCGGTTGCCTCCATATAACCCATGAGGTGAGAGGATGGCAGCCAAGCTCTTGGAATCCTAGTTCATTTTGCTTTCCTATTTTCCCTTCCTATTTTCTTAGGATTTTCATAGGACTAGCTTGAGAGCTTCATGGTGAGATCTTGTTGAGAGGGTTGGATGATCGGGCGGCAAGCTAGACCTTGTATGAACCTTTGTGGCATGTATAGATGATTCGACGTAGTTCCCGAAGGTTTGGATGTGTTGTTCCTTCTGTTCTTGGTGGTGATTTTCGGAGCCCTCTCTTGGTGATTTCTTTGGGTTGTTTTCGGGACTTTGCTCTTGGGGATTTGACGGGGGAAATTTGTGGGAACCCTTCATGGTTCTTTGGGTCGTGATTCCCCTCCCAAATTCTTGAGTAAAGGGGCTCGATTTTGGGGTTTTCCGAGTTCTAGGGTTTGAGGTGTTCTTGGCGAGATTTCTTCGATTCCTCCTTTTTGTACAAGTTTCGATTGGATTAAACTTGGCTATGGACTCCTCATGAGGTGTTTCTATTATCCCCAAAGTCTTGTTCAAGTCTGTGGAGCGATTCGGGAGATCGAGGTTTGGATTTGGGGGAGTTGAGCCGCGGGTGTTGTTCATCCCGAGTCGCCCAGCTACACCGGTCGACCGGTGCTCTTGACCGGTCTGACCGGTGCAACCCTTGGTGGGTTTTTGCTCGGGTGAACGTCCGGGTGAGTTTGCTTTGTTGTCTTGTGTTGGGGCCGTTTCGAGTTTGGGTCGGTTTGGACGTCGGTTAGCTTTGTTTGGTGATTTGGGGCTTTCACGGCTCGACCGGTCGACGGTGGTGCTCACCGGTCCGACCGGTGTTGGTCAATGGACTCGAGGTTTGGTGTTCCGCTGCGTTCTCGGGTCGGAAGGTTGTGTGTTGGTTCTTAGGTCCGGTGGCACTCCGGTGGGCTGCGTGGGCTTGGCCAACTTGGGTAGTGAGTCGAGACGTGTGTTGGAAGCCGTGTTCATTTGTTGGAGTTTCCATCTCCTTCGAGAAGAATTTTTATCGGCTCCCATTCACTACCCCCCTCTCGGTTCGCCGTATCGGTCCTTCAAAATTGGAGAATGTGGCCAAAGTTCTAGAGTGAGGCATTGACAACAAGGGGTTTGACCATCTTGGCTAGGGTTTTGACCAATGTAGCTAGTGTTGACTTGCCTAAGGTGCTCAAGGGTAAGTGTTAGGGGTGATAGGGAGGTTTTCAAGGTGATGGGCGACCATGATTTGACCACGATCAATGGCTTTGACCAACAATTAGGGTTAATTAAAAACCTAGGACGTCACAGCCTACCCACCTTAAACGGAATCTTGTCCTGAGATTCAATTCAAGAAAAACAAGGTGGGTAAAAGAACTCACTGTTTCGAGATTTCAGAAAACCTGGGTACTTGGTGTTGAGGTACTCTTCCGTCTCCCAAGTTGCTTCTTCCTCGATATGATGACTCCATTGTATCTTGTACATCTTCACGATGTGCCTTCGGGTCTTTCTTTCTTTTCAGTATAACACCCTCGTAGGATGCTCGATGAGCGAGAAATCCGGCTCAAACCAAGCATTTGCATCTGTGATCACCTCAGTTTCGAGTACAGGCACACCTTTCTTCAGTTGGGTCACATGAAATATATTGTGGACTGTGAAGAACCACTCCGGAAGTCTGATGCGATAAGCCACGAGCCCACATACTTCGATGTTTCATAAGGTCCGATATAGCGTGGAGCTAACTTTTCTTTAACACCGAACCGTTGTACACCTTTGGTCGGTGAAACCTTTAGGTAGACATAATCACCAACTTCATAATGGCGGGACCTCGTTCCTCTATCATGGTAGCTCTTTTTCCTCATTTGAGCTAACTTCAAATTCTCCCTAATCACTTGCACCTTTGCCTCAGTGTCTTTGACTAAGTCGGGGCCAAAGAGTGTTCTTTCCCCGGCTTCGACAAGTTCAAAGGGGTACGACATCTTCATCCATACGGAGCGGCAAACAAGTGCCATCTTCAAACTAGCATGGTAACTATTGTTATATGAGAACTCGCCAAGGACAAAAACTTGTCCCAACTCTTATCAAAATGCAAAATGCTTGCCCGGAGCAAGTCTTCTACAATTTGATTCACCCTTTCCGTCCGACCATACGTCCGCGGATGATAGCCGGAACTACGGATCCACTTGGTTCTTAAACATTCATGCAATTGCTCCTATAAACGAGCTACAAATTGAGTTCCCCAATCTGAAATTTTGGTCTTCGGAATTCCATGCAAGCCGACTATTTGATCCATATATAACTCGCATAGTGTTGCACTCAATAAGTGGTATGAACTCGCAATGAAATGGGCGAGTCTTTGTGAGTCCGTCCATGATAACCCAAATAGAATCCTTCTTTACGGCGATCGGGGGTAAACCCACAATGAAGTCCACACTTATGTCATCCCATTTCCATGTAGGTATCGACAAGGGTTGGAGTACAACTACCGATTTCAAATGACTTGCTTTCATTCTCGTGGCAAGTATCACATGCCGACACATACTTTGCTATATCGACATTCATATTGGACCACCGAATTTCTCCTTCAAATCTTGATACATTCTTGTGCTTCGGGGTGAATAGAGAATTTGGAAAGATGAGCTTCATCAATGATGTCTTTCTTAAGGTCCGGGTCAGCAAGAATCACAAGGCGCTTCCCAAACCATATCACACCTTTTGCATCCTTCCGAAAATAAGTGTACTTGGGATCTCCTTCGCTAATTTTTGCTTTATTTGCTACACTCCCTCATCATTGCGTTGAGCGATGACAATCATATCATAAAGACTCTGCCACTATAGCATAGAGATTCCCCTGTTCCACGACCTCCAATTGAAGCTTCCGCATTTCTTCACATAAAGTGTCTCTATACGGCTCCACCTCTACATGGTTGCAGTGAACCTTGCGGCTAAGAGCATCCGCAACCACATTGGCTTTACTGGGGTGATAGTGCACTTCTAGATCATAATCTTTAATCAACTCAAGCCATCTTCTTTGTCTCATATTTAGGTCGGATTGGGTGAAGATATATTTGACACTTTTGTGATCGGTGAAGACATTGCAACGATTGCCCATTAGATAGTGTCTCCAAATCTTGAGAGCATGAACAACCGCTACTAGCTCTAGATCATGGGTGGGATAATTGATTTCATGGAGTCGAAGTGCCCGTGAGGCATAGGCAATCACTCGGCCTTCTTGCATAAGAACGCAGTCGAGGCCAGTGCCTGACGCATCACAGAAAACTTCAAAAGGTTTAGAATTGTCCGGTTGTACTAACACTATGACGGAAGTTAAGTGTTGTATTAACGTGTGAAAGGCTTTCTCACAGGCTTCACTCCACACGAACTTTACCCCTTTCTTGAGTAGTTCGGCCATAGGTTTTGCGATCCCGGAGAAATCAGGAATGAATCGGCGATAGTAACCCGCCAAACCTAGAAAACTCGGATTTGGTGCACGGACTTGGGTAGCTTCCAATCCATCATCTCTTGCACTTTGCTAAGATCTACAAATATTCCCTCTTTGGAAATAGTGCGTCCTAAAAATTTCACAATATCTAACCAGAACTCACATTTGGAGAACTTAGCATAAAGCTTGTGATCTCTCAAAATTTGTAGAACAATTCGAAGGTGTTCGGCATGTTCCTTTTCATTTTTGGAATAGATCAGAATGTCGTCGATAAAGACCACTACGAATTTATCGAGCTCCGTCATGAATACGGAGTTCATGAGATACATGAAGTAGGCTGGGGAATTTGTGAGACCGAAGGACATGACCAAGAACTCGTAAAGACCATAACGAGTGGAGAAAACAATTTTGGGAATGTCGCAAGATCGAATTTTGATTTGATGATAGCCAGAACGGAAATTGATCTTGGAGAAAACTTTGGCTCCAGCCAACCGATTAAAAAGAACATCGATGTGGGGAAGAGGATATTTGTTTTTGATGGTTACCGCATTTAGAGGTCCGTAGTTGAAAGGATCAAGATGTCGACTAGAGGGGGGGTTGAATAGTCGGACCCGAAAATTCACAAACTTTTTCGCAAATTTTTGTCGGTCCGGGTTTGGAGTCTCCGGATATTTTTTTGGATACTCCGAGAAATCCGGAGAATCCGGGAAAATGTCCGGATTGTCCAACCTACGAGGGGGAATCAAATTCGACGAAATTAAACTTGCTCAAATTTAGATCTATGAAAATAGGTTATGCACCGGGATGAGACAAGCTCTGTTTATCCACCTAAATCCCGCAAGAACTTCAACACGGAGTAGACAGGCTCCAAATCCTAGAAATGTGCTCAATAGAGATATAAGCATACAACGAGGTGAACAAGCAAAAGAGACACAAGGATTTGTTACCGGAGTTCAACCTCACACCTTGAGGTCTACGTCTCCGTTGAGGAACCCACAAAGGGTGGACCTTTACACCTAGGTCACTTTCCTCCCTCTAGCGACCACAAGATCAAGCTATATTTACTTACTCAATTTCGAGGTGATACAAACTTCCTTGGGCAGCCACAAACCTTTGGGTGCTCCAAGGCAACACCTAGCCGGCTAGGAGCTCAAGGCTCCAAGAGTAACAAGCACAAAATGTACCAACCAAGCAAAGAATGAGGTGCTCTAGAGATGGAAAATCAGCTCACTAGCACTCTCCAAGCTCTTACTCTCAAACACTCCTTAAATCCCCAACAAATGTCACCAACCCAAGGCCAAGGGGAGTAAAGAGAGGAGTGAATGAGGTCCGAATGTTTGTAGGTCGAAATGGGCAAGAGAGAGATAGGAAAGGGTTGATGGGGCTTTTATACCCTCTCACACGAGAAAAGAGCCGTTACGGCTCTAAGACCTGGAATATCCGGGAATATCTCGTAAACTTCCGGGAAGTACGGAGACTCCGGTGAAACCCGGAAACTCCGGCCTCCCAAGGTCAGCACTCAAAAAGGTTAACCCCGTGAACGTGTTGGTGCAAAGGTGTCTCTCATAGGTTTTGTTCTAACAACTAGAGCACCTATTTGACTCTTGGAAGATACATTTCATGTCCCTCTTTATAGTATGGCGTTCCTAGGACTCAAATTCAAAATATAATATAAATAAGCCTTCATAGGAACCCTTAGTAGTATCACTTCCTTTTTGCTTACTCAATGAATCAACACTTGATGCCACATATAATTTTAATTCTTTCTCATACACTCGATAGATCATGAGCCACTTAATCTTGTGTCATTAAATCACCAAAACCCACTTAGGGTGCCAAGATACTCTTCAATCTCCCCCTTTTTGGTGATTGGTGACAACACATTTATGTCTCACAAGAGATAATCAAATGAAATTTAAAGACCTTATGTAATACTCCCCCTTGTTGACGGTGTATTTTGGTGCACCTAGCATGTTCATTACACTTTGGTTTGGATTTGATTATGGAACTAACCCGCCACTAGGCACACTAATCATATAACAAGTTCATATTTGTGCATGCATTTGGAAGTGTTGTGTTTATGTAGGAAAACATGGACATAAAGAACGGATTCGCAACAAGTTCAAAGGAGCATTTACGGAGTCTTGTTCGTGTTCATGAGCTTGATGAAATCACTTCCAATGGTGGCGAGGACCGAAGTGCTACGAGGAACACCCCCGGGGATTGAAGCGTAAAAGATCGAATTTCATGTGAAGAGAACCTCCATCTTGGACGCGAGGATAACGGCGTCAAAATCATGCAAGTGGAGGGGGCAAAGTACATAAGTGAACGAGGACCCACGGAGCAAAAGGGGCGACCGAACCGGGCCGAATTGGGCGTTTTCCTTGCCCTCGAAGGATCTTCAACCCTAAAAGCCTCGAGGCGCCGCCAACACCGAGGGAGGAGTCATTCGCACCGAGAAGGCCATCTACAAGCTAGAGAGAGAGGAGGAGGATCTCCGGTGGGAGATCAACCACCTCGAAGAAAGCACCCTCTCGTGGAGAAGAAGGAAGACACCGTCGGAAGGGAAACCATGATCAACGGTGCCATGATCAGCACCTTGATGGGGTAATCTTCTCATTCGTCCATGGGTTGTAATCGATCTTGATATTTGATCGCACCTTATTGGATTATCTATCTATCATCTTGTGTTGAATATACTTTAATGCTTAAGGTTAGCTACCATGCCGTAAAGAGAGTAGAGCTCCAATGCTTCCTTGGATCCATTCAATACGCCGTGTCCATCAAAGGTCTAGTCATGAATACCTTCGCGTAGTGCAGTATGAGAGGATGGAAAGGGCGAAACCGTGGTCACATCCCCCGATAGATTAGATTGGTTTTCATGTCTTTAAGCGATTGCATGTTCTAGTACGTAGACCCGTGGGCGAGTGTCTTCTACCTTGATCGTTTATCATTCTCTCTAGTGTAGTTTAGTTGTTTTCTAGTATAATATAGTTAGGGTTTTAGTAGCTAGTGTGTCGTTGTAGATCGAACGCTTGTAATCCCCTTGCTCCGCGGATTGACAAGAACCTTGGGAATCCCGTGGTGAAAAAGGTGTGGGGTCCGTACGCTTGCGGATCGTAGAGGGATACGTCTTTTATCCGTCAACAAGCCCCTTTTTCTGGCGCCGTTGCCGGGGAGCAAGTTAGTTTACATCGTTTGATTTGCATCTAACTTAGTTTTATATTTAGTTTATCTTTTTGCTATATCTAACATATATTATCTAGAAAAACACTTGTTTCGTTTTTGTTTTTGTTTTTATATTATTGTCTAGATGGAGTTCGTTAATCAACCCATGGAAGAACCGGAGAAATCATTAAGGGATTACGCTAGCCCTCGATGTGAAGACATAAAAGTACAAGAGTCGGATTCGAAGCTCAAAGCGACCAAGTATGAGATTAAATCCAAGATTATCAAGAAGGTGGCGGCGAACCCATTTGAAGGGATGGTTACGGAGAACCCATATAGACACATAAGGGATTTCACGACAATATGCAACACGGTGCGTCAAGAAGGAGTTCCCGATGAATGGTTCAAATGGAATCTCTTTCCCTACTCACTTGCCGGCAAAGCAAAGACATGGTATTCGGTTGCGTCCTTTGAAGTTGAAGGCAATTGGAACAAGTTGACAAAGAAGTTTTGCGAGAAGTTCTTTCCAATTAGCAAGGTTCAACATCTAAGGAGGCAAGTGATCACTTTCATGCAAGGAGAAGAGGAAGGGATAGACCAAGCCTGGGATAGGTTTAATGAATTAATCGAACAAGGACCAAAACTCGGCTTCACCGGTGACGTACTCTTGCATACATTTTTCTTTTCCCTAACGCCTAGTTGCATGCGACACGTCGAAATGTGCGCAGGTGGGGATCTCATGGAGAAAACACTCACGGAAGCCGCCCAACTTCTACAAAAAGTTAGTAAAGCGGCTGCCATGCGAAGAGATTGGGAACAAGACTTGCGGAAGAGCCGGAATACAATTCAAGGAAGAAGAAGCTTGCTGATTTTTCTAAAGAGGCAACCCCGGAAGTCACAAAAGAGGAACCAATCATGGAAAAGCTTGAACAAGAACACATCAAGTCAAGAACTACGCCAAGCGTCGACTTCGCCATACCAAATGAGACGAACAAGAGAAGCATGTCAAGCGCGAAGCCACTAAGGGAGTTCGAACCAATGGATTGGGTTCCTATCGATTATGGAGAAGTATTCGACAAGAGAAGACCGTTCCCTAATCAAAAGGGAATGGCAAGAGCATTGGAAGTGGATTTCCCACCAGAGAAGAAAGCTGAAAATTCATACGACCTCGAAACCACCGGTGAGATTTTTGAAAAGCTCTTTGGAGATGACGTGGTGGATCCGGAACATATTGCCGAGGTGAAGAGAATCATGGGGATCAAGCCCGAAGCATCACCATACGCTCGCCTCGCTGAAATTTACTCGATAGGATCCGAAGAAGAAGAGAAGATGACGCCACACTTGAGTTGCGAGATCAATGGAGTTCAATGCAAGGCTTTATGCGACATCGGAGCCCAAGTAAGTGTTCTATCTTCTAAAATTTACGATAAAGTTCAAGACCACAACCTAGACTTAGCTCCAACATCAACGAAATTAATTATGGGAGATGGTAGAACTATCAAACCTCTAGGTATTGCTTGCAACATGAAAGTAAAAATCTCTAGAAACTACATACCAACCGATTTCTTTGTTATTGATGCTTACCATAGTAATCATGATCATATAATCTTAGGTAGGCCTTTTCTTAAGTTGGTTGATGCCGTGTTAGATGCCGGGGAAGGCAAAGTAACAATGAACCTTAATGGAACAAAGTACACATATAACTTTCTTCGTGCTTCTAAACACCTTACACCTTTTCCTCCCGAAGATGAAGAAGTAGAAGAGATAGATAGTCTTTGTTTTGTTGAAACCCTTAGAGACCCGCTGCAAAGAGTGATGGAAAATCAAATTAGTAATCAACAAGATGAAGAACTAGAGGAAGCAACAAAAGGCTTAGAGCCGCATGATGGTAGTGTGGAGGAAGAGAAATTCGAAGACATAGGAGAAATCAAACCCGAGGAGCCACAAGTGCCCGAGGTAGACCTTAAACCTTTGCCCAAGGGATTAAAATATGAATTTTTGGGCCCCGATAAGACCTATCCAGTCATCATGAGCGATGAGTTGAGTCCCGAAGAAAATGAAGCGTTGCTGATTTTATTAAAAAAACATAGGAAGGTGATTGGATATTCGATTAATGATCTCAAAGGTATTAGCCCAGCCTTTTGCACTCATCGTATACCAATGGAAGACCAATGTAAGCCTGTAGTGGACCACCAAAGGAGGCTAACCCATGCCATGCGAGAGGTAGTAAAGAAAGAGGTTATCAAGTTACTTGATGCCGGAATCATTTACCCGGTTCCGCATAGCGAGTGGGTGAGCCGGTACATTGTGTACCGAAGAAAGGAGGTTTGACCGTGGTGAAGATGAGAAGAACGCGTTGATACCGCAAAGTGTCGGGGACAGCCCTAGGGGTCCCCTTAAACAACGGGGAAATCCTCACTTAAAACCCGCAACAAAGCCAAAACACAATTTTCCTAACCATGCGAGGAAACCGACCAACGCCGCGGGGACCCCGACGGCCCATCAAGGCGGCCCTCTTAGAGATCCCCTCGAGCGGGGCTCCGCCTCGCTCGAGGATGCGCGCCCCCCCCTCGGGCGGGCTCCGCCCCCGTTCGAGGGGTAGCACTTCCCTCGAGCGGGCTCCGCCTCGCTCGAGGGCTCGCTCCCCCCTCGAGCGAGGTTCCGCCTCGCTCGAGGGTACGTCCCTCCCTCGGCGGGGGTCCGCCACGCTCGAGGGCGCCCCTCACTCGTGCGCCGGCCCCCGTACACGGGCATTTAACGCCCCGACACCGGCGGGACGGCGCCATCATGCACCGGGGCTCGCGCCCGTGCCGCCGCACCAACTCCCCAGGGAGGAGCCCATCCCCATCACTGTGGGGAGGGACTGTGCAGCGCGGCCGGTGTCAGTCCCGTGACGCCGTGCGCCTGCCCCAGTACGGCTAACGCGCCGAGCCCTCGAAGGGGGGCCGGATGCACCCTCGATTCACTTTCTTGTGACTCGTTGACGGTGAAAATCCGTCAACCTAGCCATGAGTTTACCTTCGGTGTTGGCATGAGTTTTATACCTTATCCATTGGTACTAACCCCCGTGGTATAACAAGTTCACGTGTGCATGTCGGTTTTGGAGTTTAATGTTTATGCGGGGATTTAGTGTTGAATGCAAGACTTTCGGGGTAAGTTCATCAAGCACCTCATGACAAGACTTTGAAGCCCCGAACAAGTCATGCAATGAAGTAAAATTAACTCCAAGAAGCCGGGGACTTGATCCGAGAAGACGACATACTCCGGGGACCCGACCGGAAAAGTGCCTGAATCTTCCAAGACAAGGAGTTGAGTCCAATTCGGAGAGAAACCGACGACATGGACCCGTATGCGAAGGGGGAAGCATCTAGGAAGCAAGGGAACCGACCTCGGGCAAAGGAGCCCGCGGGGGCCGGGCCTAAATGGGCCCGGGCCGGCCGGCCCGGGGCCGGTCGGCCCGGGCCCATTTAGGGCCCAAACGCGTCGTCCTTTGCCCTAGCCGCCAATCGGGCTATTTATAGTCCCCCGACCGAGAGCCACGCGAGAGGAGATTTCGTCTTCGGCCGCCGAGGAGCGAGAGAAGAGAGGGACACCATGTCGGAGAGGAGAGGGTCGAGCTAGTTGACTAGGGTTTCCCTAGCCGACGTGGGAACCTTGCATGGAAGACCACGTCGGAGTTCCGGAGCTAGAAGCAAGATCAAGGAAGGATCCCGGTGGTGATCTTGTGTATGTATCATTGTCATAGTTGAATTATCAAGTTGAATCTTTTCTTAGCGATCAAGTGTTTCCTCGAAGATTTCGTTTTTCGATCGGCTTTGCTTATTCCAATTCTATTCGTACGATAGATTACATAGGGTGTTCTTGTAGCCACGGTGGCTAGAGGTACACGCCGGATCTTCCGAAAGAATCTCGACTTGTCTTTTGACTCGCCCTAAGCTCCCCGCATGAATAGGGATACGTTGTGACGAACGGGGGTCTCGAAAGGCGGATGTTTTCGGATTTGGACGGGAAACCACGATTTAAAGAGGCTTCTATTAAGATTCGATTTGCTACTTCTTCTCTTGCTTGGAACTTCAACAAAAGGCTTACCCCGATCCCTCTATATCGGTTTATCTACCCAATCTTACTTTGTTTTCTCCGGTTTTTAGTAGATTAGATCTGTTTTGTGTCTTTTACTTAGATGCATTAGGTTCTTTATTGAAGATTGCGGTTATTTGGCTTTAATAGATTAAGTCTTGCGTCACACATTTGTTCCACGGATTCGATACCTTGGGTTCACCACTCGAGGGAAGAAGGGTCCCTTGACTACGACGGGAGACTTGTACGCTTGCGAGTCACGAACGAACTTTGATACAATTATTAACCGTCAACAAGCCCCTTTTTCTGGCGCCGTTGCCGGGGAACAAGTGATCAAGATTTGGTTTTTTATTGCCTTTTCGTAATTTTCAGTTTTCTTTTTGTCTTTCTTTTTGCATCTACTAAACTTTGATCATCCTCAAAATACATCTAATCTAGTTTGTCTAACCCTAGTTTTCATAGATTTATTTTTCCTTTCTAGTTTTTGCATACTTTGCTTATTGCTAACCCTAACCGGAGATGGTTGGCTACCTCTCCAAGAAACCCAAGCTTTTTTGTGGATGATCCGGGAAAACTTTACGGGCAAAGGTGACATGCAACACAAGCTAAAGGGGTGGAAACCCTAGATTCAAAAGTTGAAGTCGAAGGACCGTCGAAATCTCCAAGGGAATCACCACCTCCAAGTCCAAAGGAAGATCAACCTCAACCACCGGAGCGCCGCGCACCCGGACATCGTTGATCTACCTATCATAAACCTTCAAGACGCGGGAGGCCGTTCAAGATCAAAGTCTCAACTATCCGCATGACGATTGCGAGAGCCGAATGCATACGAGTCGGATTCCTTGAGTGGCATATCAGTTTACTTAAGAGGAGGATGGAGAAGATGGAGATGGAGAAAGAAGCTCAACACCTAAAGGCCACCGAAGCAAGATCCTCATGCAAGGAGTGTGTGGAGTACGACCATGTCCAAGGACGCCGTCACTAAGTTCGAGGCTATGGAGAAAATATTGAAGAATTTAGATGGCAAGGTGACGGAGGTCGGAAGCTCTATACGTGAAGTGTTCATCGTGATGAAGATGCTAGACGCAAGTGGGACAACTTGCCGGGCGCCCGATGGGTAACGAAGAAGAATATCCGAGACAACTCCAAGGTCCCAAGACGGCGAAGGCTACTCAAGCTCATTCGGGAGAGATGAAGGATCACATTAGAGACCATGAAGATCACGACCGAAGGACCGGAGTTCGAGATGCCGAGCCACAAGGAAGTTGTTGCATCCGTCAAGACCAAGGACAAAGCCAGCTTGTGAAGACCAAAAAAAAATTTGACTAAGCCAAAGTGGGTACCCAAGATTGCAACGCCCGCAAAGAGCGTTGATCCGGAGAAATCAAGTGAAGAAGTCTAGCCATGGACTATAAACGAAGCGCTAGGCGGGAGGCAACCCGTTTCGTCAAGTCAAGAATAAGCTACGGGAGGACAACCCGATTCCGGGTTTTTCGAGTCTTTTTAATAATTTAGTTTTTGAGTTTTATTACGCAAAGACATTAGACTTAGAAGTGGTTGAACGATATTAGAGACATAATTCTTGATTGAATGTTTGCTTTATCATAAACCCTTTGCATGAACCCTCCTATGTGCTTGTTTGATTCTTTTCTTTTCGAGAAACCCTCAACCAAATAATTTCAGAACCTTAACTCAACCTTTCACCCTCATTATGGTGCTGAGGTTGACTTATTTTTCATGCTAAAACCACACGAGTAGAGCCACGATTTATGTTTAAGTGTTAATAAAATTCAGCACGTGGTAGGACTCGCGTGAACCTAGAAATCAAAGCTTTTGGTTGGTTTTAAAAATCTTTATCCTTAGTTTCTCTAGGATTAGAATTTTTCTAAGCCTATTCTAATTTTGTTTTATTCAAAATCTTTCTTATTTAGCCAAAATTAGAACCTAAACCTATGCCCCCATGATCAAGCCGGGAAAAAGTCTGCTCTCAACCGATGAAGGCAAACTATACCGGTGAGACCGAAAACGACGTAAAAAGAAAATATTTTCGACTTGCATTTGTTTTTAATGGTTTAAAAACTTCTCTAAGATTATGTTCGAGCTCTTGCATGGCTCTGAAAAATATTTTAAATTTCGAATTAGAGGAGTGCTTAACCTTAAACACACCTTAATGGAGGCAATTTAGTAATCATGCATGCACCATAGGATTCCCTTTCATCAACTTTCACCAATTTCACATGCGAAGGACAAGCATGGTGGGCAGCAAGCATCAACTTTGTAGGAATTTCATGGTGGCATGTGAAGCAAGTGGAGCTAGGGAGCATGGACATGACCCAAAACATGAAGCATCAAGTGGAAGGACCAAGGAGTGGACGAGAGCGTTTGGGCGGTGCAACTTGTGGAGCACGCGGGCGGGGAAAGTTGCGAGGGTGAAATGATCGTCTTTGGAAGAAAGACGAGGCGGGGAGGAGCACCGAGGCCGGCCTCACCTACATAAGGAGCCCCCCCCGGCTCCCGTTTTCTGCGCGAGCAAGCTTCCCTCTCCTTCCTTTGTTTGTGTGTTCAAGTTTGTGTGCTCAAAACCTCCGTAGACATAGCCAACCTTCCCAAGCTTGAGAGCTCAAGAAAAAAAAAATCCACATCCTTAATCCACTCAAAGTCCACATCCGAAGCAAAAAGTTTAAGTGCCTAGTTACCGGTTCCAACCCGGAGTTTTAGTTGAAGAAAAGAGTGCAGCAACCATGAGGAAGAAGACCACAAGTCTCTTCTCCAAGAAGTAGAGTTCGTCGTCATCCAAGCCGTCATCAACCACGTCTTCGAGGAGGCACTTGGTTTCCGAGTCTCCCGGAGCATGGAGACGGATACGGCGCCACCGAGGAGGAACGATGCTCTCCTCCTTGGTGGTATGAGGGCTGCAAGAAGCACTTCCATGAGGTTTACCGAACCTCGTGGGCACACGGAGGAGCAGCCCGCGCCACCACGACGATCGACTCGCTCAACCGTGCCGCCTCCTTACACCCCCGACACACTCTTCGTACGGCTTCATCATCTTGTCGGCGGAGGAGGAGGAGAGGCTCGCCAATCTTGAGAAGAGGCTTGTGCCGAACGTCGAGTTCGACGACCAAGCACTCTACACCTTGGGTTTTTGCACCAACATATACTATATGTTGGGGCACCTCGGATGGGTGCGGTTCTCCAACGGAGTATCGGTGGACACCCATTTGGGGTTCGCCTTGGAAATTTTAATGACTATTGCACCCATCGTTGATGATGATGGGGTGCAAAGCTTGTCATTCCGTTTGGAGGGAGTCCAACAAGAGGTTCCCTACGAGCACGTTAGGGAGCTGCTTGGATTTTACAAGGGAGCTCCGGAGAAAGTTGACGTGCCACCCGGCATGTTAGCGGGATTTTGGAACATGATCTCCGGAGAAGCCCATCAACAACGCAATTGCATCCGCAACCCCATTATCCGGATATTTCACTCTTGGATGTGCAAGAGGGTATTGGGGAGGATGAAGGAAACAAAGGTGACCGACACGGAGTTGAATTGGCTATACTCGGCTTTAATTGCCGGGCAGCCAATAGACCCCTCTTACCTCATGATCAACCGTTGGTGTTGTGAAGCAACATCGGGGGCGGGTAATATTGGTTCGGGGTGTTACCTCTCCATGTTGGCCTTTTCCTTGCGGCCGGGGATCGCAAGAAACCCCGCTCACCTTTTGCGTGGTACCTCTCTCGGTTTTGAGTATTTGCGGCAAGGCAAATACATTAGTGGAGATGAGAGAGGAGGCTATCGGTTGGCCATAGTGAACCTACCCCTTCCGAATGAGAGGCTTAGGCTTTTCACCGAAGGAAGGGAAGATTGGTTGGAAGAGGGACTACTTGTCCCTGCAAGGAAGAACAAAAGAGGAAGAATCGTAGAGGAGGGAACATCCTCCACACAAGCGAGTGGAGCACAACCCAATGTGCAACCATTCGGCGGGGTTCCTCCTCCGCCAAGTTATTACGGAGGGTCTCAAGGACAAGCATGGGGGAGTGGTGCACCGGTACCCCCACAAAATTATGTTGTGCCCAACGCTAACTTCGCGGAGTCCTACGCTCATCATCCCCAACCACAACAAAGCATGGCCATTATTGGAGGGTATGCTGCAAGAAATGCTCAAAACATCGCAGCCATCCAAGCTAACGCAGCTCAACTCGGTGAAGGCAACGCAAATATTGCCTTTGAACTTGGACGCCTTCACCTTGTGGAGCCAAATCAATTCGTCGGAGGGAATGTCCAATCATATTACGAGCAAGGGTATTATTATCAAGATCATCAACATCAACCACCGACGGAGGACTAGAAGATTTAGGAACTTTAGTTTTCTTTTCTTTTCTTTTTCTCTGTAATTTTCAGCTTTTGCTTATGTGTGTTTGCATAGTATTTTCTGTTTTTATTTAAATTTCAGCAAGCATGTTTGTTTATTTTCAGTTTGTGTTTCAACTTGATGTCACCATTAATAAAGACACCACCTTGATTATATCATTGGAAAAGTTACAAAATTCGTGCCATGATGATATATGATTAAAATTGCAGCTTTGTTCATCTTTGTAATTGATTTATGCATGTTTAAGCTAGTGCTCTCTTAAAAATACAAATCTGAATTTATTTAAA
Source organism: Cenchrus americanus (assembly GCA_947561735.1). Classification (NCBI taxonomy): domain Eukaryota; kingdom Viridiplantae; phylum Streptophyta; class Magnoliopsida; order Poales; family Poaceae; genus Cenchrus; species Cenchrus americanus. The sequence goes on from OX387241.1 coordinate 195,242,983, forward strand.
TGCTAGCTTAATTTTCAGCGGAGGTTATGATTAAAATAAAGACCCATAGTGTTTTATGTGCTCTCAAGTTATGAATAGATTAAAGATGTCTTTTATGCTCAAAAATATTGCTAACCTTGTCACAAATATCACTTGTGTGTTGCTCAACCTATCCAAAGCCTTATATATATTTGAGTGCATAAACCTTAGTGTACAAGATTTATTTTTGAGTGAGTTTTTGCAGGCCATGATTTCTCCGGCCCGAGACTAAGAAGCTGGTCATTCCGTTTTTGCGTATCTATCTTTTTGCTAGCCTTTTATCCGTGCATTGTGTATCCCCGCATCGGTGATCTCACAAACTTCGCCGGATATCCACCCTTAAACCAAATATCATCTTTTTGTGACTACCTCCTTGACCACAACCTATCATTGAGGATGGATCATCAATTCAAGGAAGATCGCAAGACGGTGCCAACGTTGAAGATTTCAAGTATCTCTCCAAGGAAAATTATCTCCGGTACCTACCTTATTTTTCGCCTCTTTGCTCGAGGACGAGCAACGTCTAAGCATGGGGGAGGAGGTAGGTACGGTGCAGTTTTAGAGTTCAAAAGGGAGTATTTAAAAAAATATATATAATGATGAAAGAAAAAAAAAAATCCGGTGATATTCATGACTTTCAAGGTATAAAAAATCAAAACTTCGTTGTGAAAGTCATGGACCGAATATATGACGAGGCAAGAAAAAATGAAAGAATGAAAGAAAGAAAAAAAATATATTTGTGCGTAAAGTGAACTCCCCGGTTCTCTAGGAGTGCATTCAAGGCTTCAAGATAAAAAGATCCATTCTCAATTTTCCAACCATGTGCAATCCGATAACGAGGACTTTCTTTGTGCCTCGGGATCACTCTTTGCCATTTGCACATGTCCAATCATCTAAAAGTGTGTGTATTTTTCTCTTTCCCCTCCTTGATTTAACATTATTTTCCAATGACCTTTTTGACGAGTCTCGGTAAGACCATGAGAAGCTTGTCTTGTTTTGACAACACCTCATTTATAAATTCTTGTTAGGACTAAACTTTCCCAAAAGCTCCATATAAAGCCTACCACATATATATGAGAGGGAAAGGAGTAGAATATATAGGCTTGAGAGACAAGTGAGATGAGAGTTTATGAGCAATACATGAGATGATTTAAATTTGTGAATTTGGTTTAGCTTTTCTTATCTCGTTCTTCATTTCAAAAATTCGAGATCCATTTAAAACTTTGTGAGCATGTTAATACTTGTGGGATAAGCTTAATAAGAATCCACCCTCCGTGGAGATGAAGGCTAGTACATTATGGAACTTTAATGAATTAATATTTTGAGAGCATTATGTTTTCTCATGTATGATCAAATGCAAAGTTTAAACATTGTTTAGCAATGATGATATTCATCGAAGGCTTACTCGAGGACGAGCAAGGTTTAAGCATGGGGGAGATGTTGACGGTGAAAATCCGTCAACCTAGCCATGAGTTTACCTTCGGTGTTGGCATGAGTTTTATACTTTATCCATTGGTACTAACCCCCGTGGTATAACAAGTTCACGTGTGCATGTCGTTTTTGGAGTTTAATGTTTATGCGGGGATTTAGTGTTGAATGCAAGACTTTCGGGGTAAGTTCATCAAGCACCTCATGACAAGACTTTGAAGCCCCGAACAAGTCATGCAATGAAGTAAAATTAACTCCAAGAAGCCGGGGACTTGATCCGAGAAGACGACATACTCCGGGGACCCGACCGTAAAAGTGCCGAATCTTCCAAGACAAGGAGTTGAGTCCAATTCGGAGAGAAACCGACGACATGGACCCGTATGCGAAGGGGGAAGCATCCGGAAGCAAGGGAACCGACCTCGGGCAAAGGAGCCCGCGGGGCCGGGCCTAAATGGGCCCAGGCCGGCCGGCCCAGTCCGGTCGGCCCAGGCCCATTTAGGGCCCAAACGCGTCGTCCTTTGCCCTAGCCGCCAATCGGGCTATTTATAGTCCCCTGACCGAGAGCCACGCAGAGGAGATTTCGTCTTCGGCCGCCGAGGAGCAGAGAAGAGAGGGACACCATGTCGGAGAGGAGAGGGTCGAGCTAGTTGACTAGGGTTTCCCTAGCCGACGTGGGAACCTTGCATGGAAGACCACGTCGGAGTTCCCGGAGCTAGAAGCAAGATCAAGGAAGGATCCCGGTGGTGATCTTGTGTATGTATCATTGTCATAGCTGAATTATCAAGTTGAATCTTTTCTTAGCGATCAAGTGTTTCCTCGAAGATTTCGTTTTTCGATCGGCTTTGCTTATTCCAATTCTATTCGTACGATAGATTACATAGGGTGTTCTTGTAGCCGTGGTGGCTAGAGGTACACGCCGGATCTTCCGAAAGAATCTCGACTTGTCTTTTGACTCGCCCTAAGCTCCCCGCATGAATAGGGATACGTTGTGACGAACGGGGGTCTCGAAAGGCGGATGTTTTCGGATTTGGACGGGAAACCACGATTTAAAGAGGCTTCTATTAAGATTCGATTTGCTACTTCTTCTCTTGCTTGGAACTTCAACAAAAGGCTTACCCCGATCCCTCTATATCGGTTTATCTACCCAATCTTACTTTGTTTTCTCCGGTTTTTAGTAGATTAGATCTGTTTTGTGTCTTTTACTTAGATGCATTAGGTTCTTTATTGAAGATTGCGTTATTTGGCTTTAATAGATTAAGTCTTGCGTCACACATTTGTTCCACGGATTCGATACCTTGGGTTCACCACTCGAGGGAAGAAGGGTCCCTTGACTACGACGGGAGACTTGTACGCTTGCGAGTCACGAACGAACTTTGATACAATTATTAACCGTCAACAAGCCCCTACGGGGTTAGGTGGAGGCGCTAGGCCGGTGGAACACCATCCCCCGCCACCGTAACAACGTGGTCGCAATCCCCGCGCGTGCGGGCGCACGCCGGGCGCCGTAGCAACCACTCCGAAGCTCGTGAAGCATGTCGGGAAGGGACGCCGTTTTACCTACTCCCGTACTCCGTACGGGCCAACGCGCGCACCTCCCTCGAAGCCTATCGAAGGCGTTGCCACCATCCGCCGCCCTTCAACCCTCGAACCGCCACTCGTTCGGTACAAGGTAGGCCATGATGGCCGGATCGCCGCAAGGATCGTCCGGACGGCCGCCCATTCTACGGATAGCACGTCGTGCTTCCCCATGTAGCTAGATAGCGCGGCGCGCATGTAATCCGCCTCCCCCTTGACCTATAAAAGGGGGGGCGAACCCCCGCCCGCAGGGGACGGACACGGACGGGAGCATACGAGACGTAGAGCAACAAATAGCACACGGCACACCACGTACTCATTCTCCAATTCTCCCACAATATCTTCGACCACTCCTCCGGGGACTTGGAAGCCACGCTTCCTCTCCCGCCTTGCTTGTAGCAGCCCCACTACGAGCACCCGTCTGTGCCGAGCAATATAGTGCCTTGAGCACACCACCGCCCGGACGTATGGCCCCCTCGGCGGAACCGGGATAAATCCCGTGTCTCTTATTGCTTAGCATCGACCATTGAGGGATAGACCTCGGCGCTTTCTACTTGGTTAGTGTCGGGACCATATTCCGCACCGAACGGTGGCGCCCACCGTGGGGCAATCGAGCGCCTAAGGTCATTCCGTCAACTCCCTCCATGGTGATCCGCACTGAGTACCGTGGTACACGCTACTGCATGGGTAGCTCGGACCCCCTCCCAGCCGGGTTCGAAATTCGCTTCGGGGACCTGAACTTTCAGGCCACGGGGAACGGCTATCTCATGCGCCTCACCAACCGTGAGGAGCTCCGCGCGCGGCGCCAGGCCAGGTCCGCTCTGGTCCCCGCCGCACGCACCACCACGGCGCAGGCGCCGCGAGCACGGATGCCGCGGGCCGTCGACGCCACAACGCCGCCGTCGCTCCGGGGCGGCGTTCGCGCCGGGCGCGGTCCGAGCGGCCGGCGGGCCAAGCGCGCCGCCACTCGGCGCGGCGCGCACGCCATCACGACCGCCACCGCCCCGGCGGGGCAGCGCACGGTCTCCGACCGCGCATCCCCATCGGGCTGCGTGGCGCTACGTCGGCCTACAACGCCAACATCAACACCACGATGCGCAGGGTTCCGCCTGGCCGTCACGTCTTCGTCGCCAGGGACCCCGGCGCCTCGGCAGGGGACGAGTCGTCCCTGGGTTCCATCGACGCGTTGCCACCCGCCAACCGCCACGGATACGCGGAGTGGGACTTCTCCGGCGTGCCAGACCCAGTTGTGTTCCGGCGTTTCCTCGACGCTACGGACTACTGGTTCGGCTGCTCCGACGACTCCAGCACCGGGAGCTACGATCCCGCGCGGGAATGCTACGCCGTCATCACCAACGACCCGGCCAATGCCGCCGGTGCGGTGGGCGCCGGAGACGGGGAAGTCACGCCTGCCCCAGGGATCGCCACGCGCCTGGCCGCGGGGCCAAGCGCTCCCCGCCGGGGCCGACGCCGACGCGCGCGCTAGCCCAAGCCCGCGAGCTCGAGGCCAAGCCGGCGGAGGAATACGGACGGTGCGGGCCGCTCCGCGCCTCAATGGCGGGGGAAGCCTGCGCACGCGGCGAACGCGTGCGGGAGCCGGGCCGACAGGTCCGCGACCGCATCAACACCGTCCCCAACATCGACAACGCGGACGCGCCCCGCGGGCGAGCCAAAAGCTCATCGCCGCCGCGACACCGCCGCGGGCCATGCCGCACCCTCGACCCCCGAGGCTCGAGACCCGCACCGCGAGGTGCAAACTCTCATCGAGCAAGCGGCGGCTCCGGCGAGGCCGAGAGCTCGGCCTCACGCATTTGCCAACGGGGGGATGCGCGGGACGACGAGGCCGCACCGGAGGCGAACCCTCGGTCGACGCAGGAGGACCGGCGGGGCGGCCCGCCGACCAAGGACACACGCCGGCCAAGGAGCGGCTCCTTGACGCACGTAGGGGCGGCCCCGGATGGCGACGCCCGCAACGTCATCAACGCCGGGCGCACCGGCGGGGCGGACGCACGAGCGGCGGGGGGGCTACCACCCTCGACGGGGTGGACGCTACGGCGGCGGCGAGGACCGCTCCCCGACGCCGAGCCCCCGAGCACCCGTGTGTTAAGCCGGGAAATCCGCGCGGCGGCGTTCCCCCAACGCTTCCGCCAACCCTCGACCATCGTCAAGTACAACGGGGAGACGGACCCCCGCGTGTGGCTCAACGACTACCGCTTGGCTTGTCGGTGGGCGGGGACACCGGCGACGAGGTCATCATCCGCAACTTGCCCCCCGCACCTCGGCCGACGCGGCCGGACATGGCTCGAGCACTTGCCCGCTAGCCAAATCCACAACCGGGATGATCCGGTCCGCACGTTCGTGGGCAACTTCTCGGGCACGTACGTGCGCCCCGGAAATTCATGGGACCCGCGCTCCCGCACGTAGAAGCCGGCGAGTCGGCTGCCGGACTTCATACGGCGCTTCTCCAAGCGCCGCACCGAGCTCCCCGCCGTGGCGCGGTCCGAGATCGTGCACGCCTTCCTCGAGGGCACCACGTGCGGGACCTCGTGCGGGAGCCGGGACGCGGCCCGCCCGCGGACTCCAACGAGCCGTTCGACATCGCCACCGGCTTCGCCTCGGAGAAGAGGCCGTGGGGGCGATCTTCGACGGCAAGAAGGGCAAGCGCTCGGAGGACGCGCCCGCGGAGGGCGGCAAGTCCAAGGAGCCCCACCGCAACGACAAGCGAGGCAAGAAGGGGAAGAAGCCGCGCCGCGCGGCGCGCGAGCGGGGCGCGGCGGCGGCAATGCCGAGGCTCTTGCCGTTGACCCGGCTCGACGGGGCCCTCGACCGGCCCCTCGAGGCCCGGGGGGTGTTCGACGACATGCTTCGAAAAAGCCATGTCCTTACCACAAGACCCCGAGTGAACCACACCCTTGAGCAAGGCGATATGCTCAAGAAGTTCTATGGCCGTGCCGCCGCGAAGGAGGCGAGAGGCCAAGAAAGACGGAGGCGATGGCGACGCGGCGGCTTCCCCGCCGTCGAAAATGTGTTCCTTATCTTTGGGGGGGCAACGGTCGACATGTCGACACGCCGGCGCAAGAAGAAGCGGCACGAGGTCCTCGCCGTGGAGAGGGCGCCTCCATCCTTCCTCAATTGGTCGGAGGACACCATCACCTTCAGCGGGAAGACCACCCGAACCGCGTCCCCAACCCGGCCGACCCGCCGGTGGTCGACCCCATCATCGGGAACGCCCGGTTCTCGAAGGTCCTCATGGACGGAGGCGGCAGCCTCAATATCCTCTACGCACATACGCCGTGCTTGATGGGGATCGGGGCCGGGACCAGTCGCGGCCCGGCACGAAGCCATTCCATGGCATTGCGCGGGCAAGCGAGGTCCCGGCCCCTCGGGCGAGTTGACTCCCGGTTTGGTTTGGCACCCCAAAGAACTTCCGCAAGGAGATCCTCACCTTCGAGGTGGTGGGGGTTCAAGGGGGGCCTACCATGCTATACTTGGGCGACCCCTGTTACGCCAAATTCATGGCGGTCCCCAATTACACCTACTTAAAGATGAAGATGCCGGGACCAAACGGCGTCATCACCGTCGGCTCGTCCATCGAGCACGCATTCGACTCGCGACGTCGAGTGCGTAGAACACGCGAGAGGCACCGGCGCCGGATGAAGCGCCGGTGGACACGTTGGAGAAGATGGTCAACGAAGACCTCGACTCCGCCACCAAGCACGCCGGCACCTTCGAGGCCGCGGAGCAGACCAAGGGGGTCCCCCTCGACCCTTCAGCCCCCGAGGGCAAGATGTTGAGGGTCAGCTCCACCCTCGACCCCAAATAGAAAGTGGTGCTCGTCGACTTCCTCCGCGCCAACGCCGACATCTTCGCATGGAGCCCCTCGGATATGCCAGGCATCCCGAGGGAAGTCGCCGAGCACTCCCTTGACATCCCGCCAAACGCCCGTGCCTTGCAGCAACGGCTCCGCCGCTTCGACGAAGAACGGCGACGGGCAATCGGAGCGGAGCTGCGGAAGCTTCTCGAGGCCGGATTCATCAAGGAGGTGTTCCACCCAACGTGGCTAGCAAACCCCGTGCTTGTAAAGAAAAAGAATGGGAAGTGGCGGATGTGTATAGACTACACTAGTCTCAATAAAGCATGTCCAAAAGTTCCTTTTCCTTTGCCACGCATTGATCAAATCGTTGATTCAACGGCTCGGTGCGAATTGCTTTGTTTCCTTGATGCTTACTCTGGGTACCACCAAATAAAGATGAAGGAGTCCGACCAGCTCGTGACTTCGTTCATCACGCCGTTCGGGACGTTCTGCTACGTCACGATGCCGTTTGGCCTCAGAAACGCGGGTGCAACATACCAGCGTTTCATGCAGCACGTTTTTGGGGATCACATCGGGCGGACGGTCGAAGCGTACGTTGACGACATCATCGTAAAAACCAGGAAGGCGGACGACCTGGTTGGCGACCTTGGCGTCGCGTTCGGCTGCCTACGGGCCAATGGGGTCAAGTTAAACCCTGAAAAGTGTGTCTTTGGAGTGCCGCGGGGCATGCTCCTGGGATACATTGTCTCCCGGCGGGGAATCGAGGCCAACCCCGAAAAGGTTGCGGCCATCGAACGAATGGGTCCGATCCGGGACCTCAAAGGGGTGCGAAGGTGTTGGGGTGCCTCGCCGCCTTGAGCCGCTTCATCTCGCGGCTCGGTGAGAAGGGCCTGCCCCTCTATCGCCTCCTCAAGAAGCACGAGCGCTTCTCCTGGACCGCTGAGGCCCAGGATGCGCTCGACAAACTGAAGGAGTCTCTAATGCACGCCCCGATCCTCACGCCGCCGCAAGACGGCGAACCCCTGCAGCTCTACGTGGCCGCAACCACCCAGGTGGTCAGCGCCGTAATCGTCGTGGAGCGCACGAAGGAAGGGCACGCCTTGCACCGTACGGCGGCCGGTCTACTACATCGGTGAGGTCCCGTCGGACACGAAGACTCGCTACCCCCGTGTCCCGAGAGTTGCCGTACGTGGTAGTCCTTGCGCGGCGCAAGCTCCGCCACTACTTCGAGGCCCACCCCGTCACGGTGGTTTCCTCCTTCCCACTAGGGGAGATCATCCGCAACCCCGACGCCACGGGCAGGATCGCCAAGTGGTCCGTAGAGCTGATGGGCGAGACGCTCACCTATGCCCCGCGCAAGGCCGTCAAATCCCAAATCTTGGCGGATTTCGTCGCCGAATGGACGGACACGCAGCTACCGCCACCGCAAATCCAAGCGGAGTGCTGGACTCTGTTCTTCAACGGCTCGGTGATGAAAACAGGGGCGGGCGCGGGCCTCGCTCTTCGTGTCACCCCTCGGGAACACATGCGGTACGCGGTGCGCCTCCACTTCCCCGCGTCTAACAATATGGCCGAATACGAGGCCCTCCTCTCGCGGCCTCAAAATCGCCATTGAGTTAGGCGTCAAGCGCCTCGACGTGCGGGGGGACTCGCGGCCTCGTGATTGATCGGGTCATGAAGAACACGAGCTGCCATGACGACAAGATGGAGGCCTACTCGCAAAGCCGTGCGAGCACTCGAGGACAAGTTCTACGGCATCGAGCTCAACCATGTGCCCCGCCGGTACAATGAGGAGGCGGACGAGCTCGCCAAGATTGCGTCCGGCGGATCACCGTCCCCCCCGAACGTTTTCGCGCGCGACGTCGCTCAACCCCTCGGTCGTCTTCGAGCCCTACCCCTCGAGTCACGACGAACCCTCGAGGGCTCCCTCGAATCCGGCGGGTGCGGAACCCATGGACGGGGACCCCTCGAACGAGGCGTACGTGCTCTCCCTCCTCGAGGGGTATGGCTCCCACGAGGCCGACGTGATGGACATCGAGCCGGCTCCCCGTCCAAGAGGACCGGCGCGAAAAATACATCGCCCGGATCATTCGAGGGGAACTCCCCGCGGACCGGGCCGCGGCCGGGCGCATCGCCGGGATGGCCAAGTCTTTTGCCCTCGTTGACGGCGAGCCGTACAAGCGCGCCGCCTCCGCATCCTACGGCGGTGCGTACCCATCCCCGAGGGGCGCGAGCTCTCGCGGGACATCCATGCGGGGATGCGCGGCCACCACGCCGCGCCCGCGCACCCTCGTCGGCAACGCGTTCCGCCAAGGCTTTTGCCGGCCCACCGCGGTCACGGACGCCGCCGAGATCGTGCGCACGTGCGAAGGGTGCCGGTTCTACGCCCCGCAAGTCCAACTTACCCGCCCATGCCCCGCACCATCCCCGTAACATGGCCATTTGCCGTGTGGGGGCGGACATCGTCGGGCCCCCGCGGAAGGCGCCGGGGGCTTCACCCACTTGCTAGTCGCGATCGACAAGTTCTCCAAGTGGGTGGAGGTGCGCCCCATCACGAATCTAAGGGCAAAGCGAGCGGTAACATTCTTCACCGACATCGTCTACCGCTTTGGAGTGCCAAACTCCATCATCGCCGACAATGGGTCCCGCTTCACGGGCCGGAAGTTCTTGGAGTTCTGCGACAAGTTCCACATCCGTGTGGATTGGGCAGCTGTGGCGCATCCACAGACCAACGGCCAAGTAGAGCGTGCCAATGGCATGATCTTGCAAGGCCTAAAACCCAGAATTTTCGACCAGCTGAACAAATCTGGGCGAAAATGGCTCCAAGAGTTACCAGCGGTTGTGTGGAGCCTAAGGACCACCCCGAGCAGAGCCACTGGGTTCACCCCGTTTTTCCTAGTCCATGGCGCGGAGGCCGTCCTCCCCACGGACTTAGAATACGGTTCGCCCAGGGTTCGAGGCTATGACGAGGATGCCAACCAGCGAGCCCGCGAGGACTCGCTGGATCAGCTGGACGAGGCACGCCTCGTGGCCTTGATGCATTCCGCGAGGTACCAACAATCCCTCGGGCACTACCAAGCACGCAAAATACGCCGGCGGGATTTTAGCAAAGGGGATCCGGTCCTAAGGCTACGCCAAGACAACGAGAGAGCGCCACAAGCTATCGCCCCCATGGGAGGGACCCTACGTCGTGGTGAAGGTACTCAAGCCCGCACGTACAAGCCGGCCAACGAGGACGGTGAAGAGCTCACCAACGCTTGGAACATCCAACAGCTACGTCGTTTCTACCCCTAGTTAGGATTCCCAAGCATTTTCTGTTGTAAAAATCATATGGCCAACGCCCCCACTTGGTGACAACTATGTAAACGCCTCAAGTCTAATGGAAAGGGCAACTTGGATTTCCCCTGAAACCCAAGTTACCCTCGGGGGCTACTGCGGGGGCACCCCCCCCCCCAAAATGGTCCCATTTTTGCGCAAAAATAAAACAACCCACACGCGCCGAGTTTGTTTCCTACTTCAACCTCGAGCAACGATTCGAACAGGGCGCGGGCGGCCTAGCGGAAGGAGCGCGCGAGCCAGAGATAGCCTACGCCGCGAGGATACGGCCCTTCTCTCTCGCCTCCAACCCAACGGGCCCCCGCGAAAATCGAACTCCCCTAAGTAAAATCTACTCGGGAAGGAGAAACAAAAAAGCGCAATAAGCAAAAAGATTTCATTTCGTATCAACAAATGTTTACGACTAAGATAATGTGCTTATTTACAAGGCCGCATGGCCGAATACCGATACACGAACAAAAAACGGGCCTAGCGCCCAAATGTCTTCGGGCGGGCGGGCGGCGGCGTCGGCGGCGTCCGGAAGAGGAACTCCTCGAAGGCTTCGGCGAGCGACCCGGCGGCGTCGGCGGCGAGCGCATCCACACGCTCCATCGCCACCTCGTCCTCAACGCCCTCGGGAACGATGTAGCCCTCCGCCGCCGCCTCGAAGTTGACCTCGTAGTGGGACCGCACCACTCCGAGGGCCTTCTGGACGCCCAGATGCGCGCCGGCGCATCCGCTCGGTGACGTGACCGCCAAGGGCACGCGGGCGGCCGGCCGGTGAGCCGTTGGCCGTGCTTCGCCCGCCTCCACGGCGCGGCGGTCTCGAGGGCCGCACCACGCGCTCCCGCCGGCTCCCCCGCTCGGAGGAGTTGTAGGAAGCCCCGGCGCGCCTCGGCCCGCTCGGTGTGTGCCCCCGGGCGGTGCGCAAGCCCGGAATCGCCAAGACAAGAAAGAAATCGAAAGGGGGATGCGAGCCCTCTAACGGAAAAACCAACAAGGCAAGAGTCAAACAAAGTGGCTCACCTTCGACTTGTTTCCTCTCCATCTCGAGAGCGCGGTGCTCGGCCTCGACCGCCAGCTCGAGGCGCTTGACGGTTTCGCTCTGCTCCTGGAGGGCCAGCTCCTGGTTTGCGCTTGCAATGCTGAGCACAATGAGCTCGCCCTCGGTCTTGGAGAGCTTGTCGTCCCGCTCCGCCAAAGACTCCCGCGCCGCCTCGCGAGCGACGCGCTCTCGCTCCGGCCGCCGCCCCGGCGTCAACGAGGGCGGCTCGCTCCTCGCCGGAGCCGCCCCTCGGCCCCTTGGCGGGCGGTGCGCTCCCCGCAGAGCTGCTCCTCGGCGACGACGAGCGCCGCGGCCTTGGCGTCGTGAGCGACCTTCAAGTCGTCGGCCTCCTTGGCTCGCTGCTCCGGCCCGCGCGCCCGTTCCTCGCCCCCCGCGCCGCTGCGCTTGCGCCCCCTCGAGCGACGAGCGAAGCTCCCGGTTCTCGCCGTGGACGTTGGCCACCTCCGCCTCCCAATTGGTTGCCGCCGTCCGCATCTTCTCCAAGTCCGAGCGTGCTCGCCACGGCGCCTCATCACAATCGATAAGGGGCGTGCGGACCCGCTCGAGGCTCGAGCGGCGCGCCGGGTCTGCCTCGAGCTCTCGGGGGAGTTCGTCGCGCCGGGCCATGGCCGTCGCACGCCGCCCAGTGTCCGGGGACCCGAGGGCGTCGGCAAGCGCGTCGAAAGCGCCGCACCGCTCCCCGTGAGCCGGTGGACCTCGGCGTTCACCCGGTCGAAGGCGTCGTACTTGTCGTGGGCGCGGCGCTCGAGCTCCCGGCACCCACACATCAAAACCCACAAGCGCTACGGCACGCGGCGGCGCACAAAAATGAGAGGAAGAAGAAAACGAGCGACGACGCCCTACGGGAAGATGCGCCATGCGGGGCCGCCATGGACCCGCAACGCCTCGTTCGGCGCGCGGTTGAGCGTGGCGCCGTGGCTCCGGAGCTCGCCCCGCAGCTCTGCTCCCCCGGGGGCGTCGGCAAACGCCGGGGATCGTCAATGGCCCCCTCCACCCGGGCGGGGTGGCGGCGCGGGAGGACGAGGCCTCGGCACTGTGTCCTCGGTCCCCCGCCACCATGTGCCCCTCGTGCCACCTCACGAGGGCCCCCTCCTGGGGCTCGGGGGAGCGTGTGGGGAAGCTAGCCCACTGATCCCACCCGGGCGGCGGGGAGTCATCATCCGGGACCTCCACCACCTCCGCCCGGGAACCGGCGGCGGGCACCGGCCCTTGCGCCGCCTCCACCGGCGCCTCCACTTGCGCTTCCGTGGCCGCGGGCGCCGACGCGGCGCCACGGCCACCACCTCCGGCTGCGCCTCTCGCGACCACGGGTGCCGCCACGGGTTGTACCCCGCTCCGCCTTCTCTGCGGTGGCGCCACGGACCGCGCCTCCGTAGCAACGGCCTCCGCGGGCGCGCCTCCGCCACGGCGGCGCCGCGGCTCCGCGCCCCCACAATGGCCGGCGCCGGTCGCTCCTCGGTGACCGCCGGCCGCGCCGCGGCGGACCGATCCGCCGGTCGAGGCCTCGAGGCCCCGCCCGCGCCCTCGCGAGCTCTCGCCCGCCGCCGCCGTGCATGCCCCGGCCCCGCGACGCCCTCGACGAGCGCCGCCGGGTGGGGATGGACGCGTCCGTCCTCGGCACCTTGGCCGGTGCGAGGGGGAGGCACGGTTGGCACCACCGCGCGGGCACAAACGAGAGGGTTAGAACGCCCCGATCATCAAAAAAATCAAACCAAGTAAAGGATCGAGCCCCTTACCTCGAGGAGGAAAAGGCGCGCTTCCTTTTCCTCGAAGCCTCGGCGGATGGGGCCGCGCGGCGGCGCGCGCCCGCCGCCGCGCCTCCCCGACGTCGCCGCCGCGCGCACGGGCCCCGCCCGCGCGCCCCCGTGGTGCGCGCCGGTGCCTCGCGGCGCGCGCCGCCTCGATGTCGATTGCCGGCGGCGGGCGCCGTTGCGCCCGCCCCAAGCAATGCCGCCCCGGCCGCCGGAGCCGGCTCTCCGGCGACGGGGCGAGGGCTCCCACCTATCGAGAGGGGCCCCGCCCCTCGGCCTCTTCCTCTTCGTCCTCCTCCGAGGACGAGTACTCCCTCGGTCCCCGGGGGAGGAGAGCCCCGGCTCTTCGCGCCGCCGCACTCCGCGTTCCGCCGCTCACGCGCGCTCGTTGTGCCGCCTCGCGCGCTCCCTCCTCGCGCGCCGCCCGCTCTTGCTCCCCGCCGCCGCGCCGCCGCCCGACCGAGCGCGCGGGAGTCGGGGGGGTGGGCGGAACGGACTTCGAGGCGGTAAAGCTCACCGGTGCATACGGGAACATCAAGGACGCGTCGGAGGCGGAAGCAACACCAAGAACTAAAACAAAATCAAGAATCACACTCACCGGTGGGCCGGTGGGAGCATCTCGAGGTCCCATGGGGTCCGGTCCCGATGCATCGGCATCCGTGTGTCGACGGCGTTCCGCGCCCGAGTGAGCGCATACGGCCGCCCGAGGGGGTCGGGAGCATCCGCGACCTCGCCGGATCGACGGGGTTGGCCGCCTCCGTCATCTCATAGATGCGAGCGGCCTCTCCATCGAGGCACGATCCGCCGGTGATGGAGGAAGGCGAGAACGCCCAACGCGGTCGGCCCCCGCGCCGCCGGGGCTCTTCAAGGCGGCCGGGACCGAGTCCTCGCCGCCTCCGATGCCGGGGCGTGGACACCCCGTAGCCCCAAGAGCCGGGCTTCTCCTTGAACACCCGACCGGTGTAGGGGGGGAGGGCCGGGCTCGGCGTTGCGCAAGTAGAACCATCCCCGCTCCCGGCCGGCGTTGTTCGTCGTCATGGTGCGGGGGACGTAGTCGTCCTTGAACCGCCCCCGCGAGCAAGCGACATCCCGCCGCGCGCACCGCGTGGCGGGTCCTCGGCTCCGTCGTGGGGCTGCGTGAAGAGCTCCGCGCGGAAGAGGTGTACCCGCAGCTCCCGCTTCGACGGGATCCCCGGGTACCCCTCGCAGACGCCCACGAACGTGGCCGCTCGCGAAATCGCGTTGGACGCGAAGTTGTGCGGCTCCACGCCGTAGTAGTGGCACAGCGCCCGCATGAAGCGGCTCGCCGGCGCGTTGAAGCCCCGCTCGTGGAAGCGGACGAAGGCGACCACGTAGCCTTCCGGCGGGTTGGGCGCGCGGTCCGCCGCCGGCGGCCACTATCCACTCCGCCGGCGGCCATCCTCGTTCGCCGTCGGTGGCCGGCGGCGACCGGCTCGCCAAGGGCCGGCGGAGTCACCGTCGACCGCTCCCGTGTGTATGGGTCAAGGATCGTGAGGGGCGGAAGCGGTGCCATGAGAAGAAGGCAAAGGAATGCGAGAGCGGAGGACGAGAAACGGAAGAAGAGCTCTAATGGCGACACCGCACGGTGGCAAAGGCGAGACGAAGGCACAAGGGGCCGGAATGGTGAGGCGCTAAGGTAAAAAACCGCCGTCTCCCCCCTCCCCTCAGATTTATAAGCCGCGGGCGAGCTCTCCGGGGCGGATGTCCCGCGCGCATTAACTGCAGGGAATCTTCTCTTCACGCCGACGAACGGGCCCCACCACGACCGCGGCGGCCACATCACCGCGAACGGGCCATCATCACGGCGAAGACTTGCGGGGACCGAGGCAAGCGGTCACGTCCGCCGCCACGCCGCCCACTACACGCGCGCGCGCGCGGCCGCAACGCCTAAAAAGGCGCGCCCTCGTTGCAAAACCGCAGCCTCGACTGCGAGGCATTTAATGACTTGGTCCCTTGCCAAGCAAGGAGAACCCTCGAGCGGGGCGAACCCCTGGCTCGAGACAAAGACAGCCCTCGAAGGGACATCGGCGTGAGAAGGCCGCCCGGGGCCTGCTTGAAGTAAAGCAGGCACCGCGGGCACCCATGCCACGCAAAACCCTCGAGCGGCACGAGCCCTCGGCTCAAGACGATGTCAGCCCTCGAAGGGACATCGGCGTGAGAAGGTCGCCCGGGGCTCGCTTGAAGTAAAGCGAGCACCGCGGGCACCCATGCCACGCAAAACCCTCGAGCGGCACGAGCCCCTGGCTCGAGACAATATCAACTCTCAAAAAAGGGCACATGCGTGAGAAGGTCGCCCGGGGCACCGCTTGAAAGCAGGCACCACGAGCACCCATGTCGCGTTGTGCTACCAACCCGGCGCCTCGAGGGCCGGCTCGCCGGACCCCTTGACGGCCGCAAACGAAAAGACGGGGCCGCCCGGGCGCCGCCCCCGCACGGCCCCTGCGATCGAGGTTCGAAGCCCGACCCTCGACGGGTTCGAACGGGCGCCTCGGACCGCAGAGTCAGGGACGACGAAGGCACGCGCATTCGAGCCGTTCCTCGAGCCCGTCGGCTCGAGGGTGCCCCACATGTCGTGTTCGAGAGCCAGCGAGGGCAGCTAGCCGGGGGATCCCACCGAGGGAGAGCTTCCGCGCCCTCGGTCCCTATCGAACGGGACCGAGCCCCACCTAGCAAACCCACGCAAGAGCTTCCATGGACGTGTCTCTGGACCACGCAGCCTACCCTTATCGAACGGGGCATGGGCGTCCACTCGAACCACCCACTAGCAGCTCAAAGAGGAATCCGCAATTCGCGACCCGCTCGATGGGGGTTGTGGAAACCTCACCCTCCGTCCCGCGGAGGGACGGCGAGGGCGCGTTAAGAAACAAGTCGTGAAGCTCTATCCGATCGCCTCGAACGGGCCTAGGCTCGGGGGCTTGACGCACGGCTACACCTCCTTGGCTTGGCACCCGCCGCGAGCGGCGCTAGCGGCGCGTGCGTCACCGGCGCCGGGCGAGACACCGCCGATGCCGGTTGAAACATGTGCACGCCCTCGACCGGTTCTCGCGGTTAACCCCTGCGGGAGCACCCACACTCTGCGGGGCTTCGGGGGCTAGACCCGAGGGTCCCGCCGACGCGGCCCCACGGAAAGCATTCGCAAAACAAGGAGGGAAGAACGTCCTATTAGTAGGTTCCAGCATCTGCGGGAGCCTCAATGGCAAACCCGCAGATGCTCGGGGGCTGCGTCGGGGACAGCCCTAGGGGCCCCCTTAAACAACGGGGAAATCCTCACTTAAAACCCGCAACAAAGCCAAAACACAATTTGCCTAACCATGCGGGGAAAAAGCCCACGCCGCGGGGACCCCGACGGCCCATCAAGGCGGCCCTCTTAGAGATCCCCTCGAGCGAGGCTCCGCCTCGCTCGAGGATGCGCGCCCCCCTCGGGCGAGCTGCGCCCTGTTCGAGGGGTAGCACTTCCCTCGAGCGGGCTCCGCCTCGCTCGAGGGCTCGCTCCCCCTCGAGCAAGTTCCGCCTCGCTCGAGGGTACGTCCCACCCTCGGCGGGGTCCGCCACGCTCGAGGGCGCCCCTCACGCGTGCACCGGCCCCCCGTACACGGGCATTTAACGCCCCGACACGGGCGGGACGGTGCCATCATGCGCCGGGGCTCGTGCCCCGGTGCCGCCGCACCAACTCCCCGGGGGAGGAGCCCATCCCCATCACCGTGGGGAGGGACGTGCGGCGCGGTCGGTGTCGGTCCCGTGACGCCGTGCGCCGCTCCCGGTGACGGCTAACGCTCCGAGCCCTTGAAGGGGGGCCGGATGCACCCTCGATTCACTTTCTTGTGACCCTACGGGGGTTAGGTGGAGGCGCTAGGCCGGTGGAACACCATCCACCTTGCCACGTAACGAGCGTGGCCGCAATCCCCCGCGCGTGCGGGCGCACGCCGGGCGCTGTAGCAACCACTCCCGGCCGTGAAGCGCGTCGGGAAGGGACGCCGTTTTACCTACTCCTGTACTCCGTACGGGCCAACGTCAGCACCTCCCTCGAAGCCTATCAGAAGGCGTTGCCACCATCCGCTGCCCTTCAACCCTCGAACCGCCCTTTGTTCGGGTACAAGGTAGGCCATGATGGCCAGATCGCCGCAAGGATCGTCCGGACGGCCGCCCATTCTACAGCATAGCACGTCGTGCTTCCCCATGTAGCTAGATAGCACGGCACGCATGTAATCCGCCTCCCCCTTGACCTATAAAAGGGGGGGGGGCGAACCCCCCGCCGCGCGGGGACGGACACGGACGGGAGCATACGAGACGTAGAGCAATAGATAGCACACGGCACACCACGTACTCATTCTCCAATTCTCCCACAATATCTTCAACCACTCCTCCAGGGACTTGGAAGCCACGCTTCCTCTCCCACCTTGCTTGTAGCAGCCCCACTACAGGCACCCCCGGTGCTGAGCAATATAGTGCCTTGAGCACACCACCGCTGTGGACGTACGGCCCCCTCGGCCGGAACCAGGATAAATCCCGTGTCTCTTATTGCTTAGCATCGACCATTGAGGGATAGACCTCGGCGCTTTCTCTTTTGGTTAGTGTCGGGACCATATTTCGCACCGACACAAAGAACCGTGACCGGGTGGCGGATGTGTATCGATTATCGTAAGCTTAACAAAGCGACGAAGAAAGATCACTTCCCCCTACCGTTCATTGACGAGATGCTCGAGAGGTTAGCAAACCACGCTTATTTTTGCTTTCTCGATGGATACTGGGGGTTCATGAAAATTCCTATTCCCTGGAAGATCAACATAAGACAACGTTTACGTGTCCTTACGGAACGTTTGCATATAGGAGGATGCCCTTCGGCCTATGCAACGCTCCGGCCTCTTTTCAACGTTGCATGATGGCCGTATTTTCGGAATTCATCGAAGAAATTGTTGAAGTGTTTATGGATGATTTTTCCGTTTACGGGAAGACATTCATGGATTGCTTAGCAAACTTAGAAAAGGTCCTTACAAGGTGTGCGGAGGTAGATTTGGTTTTAAATTGGGAAAAGTGCCACTTCATGGTCAAGCAAGGCATAGTGCTCGGACACGTCATATCTGAGAGAGGAATTGAAGTGGACAAGGCTAAGGTAGAGACGGTTGAGCAACTCCCACCTCCTACGGATGTTAAGTCCTTAAGGAGCTTTTTAGGCCATGCCGGATTCTATAGAAGATTTATTAAGGACTTCTCAAAGATCACTAAGCCTTTAACGCACCTTCTTCAAAAGGATGTGGCTTTCGACTTTGATGAGAAGTTCCTAGTGGCATTCCGGACCTTGAAAAATGCGTTGGTGAGTGCTCCCATCATCCAACCTCCGGATTGGAGCCAACCTTTCGAGATCATGTGTGACGCAAGTGACTACGCCGTAGGCGCGGTCTTGGGTCAAAGAAAGGAAGGCCGAGTTCACGCCATTTACTATGCTAGCAAAACTCTTAGTGGGGCACAATTAAATTATGCCACTACGGAAAAAGAGTTGCTAGCGGTGGTATTCGCTTTCGAAAAATTCAGATCTTACATCGTGAACTTGAAGGTCATTGTTTACACCGATCACGCGACCATCAAGTATCTCTTGGCTAAGAAGGAAGCTAAACCACGTTTGATTCGTTGGATCCTTCTTCTCCAAGAGTTTGATGTTGAAATTCGTGATAAAAAGGGGGTGGAAAATGTTGTGGCCGATCATAAATTGTCTAGGATGAATTGTGGACAAGATGATAAAGAGCCCATAGAAGATAAGATGAGAGATGACCACCTCTATAGAGTGCTTGGTAAAGACACATGGATGATCGACATCATTCAAGCAATTCGAAAGATGCCCCTCGATCATCTAGATAAAAACACTCAAAGGAAGATAATCTCCGAAAGTAAGAAATATTTTTGGGATGCACCATACCTCTTCAAACTTGGCAATGATGGAGTAATGAGAAGATGTGTGCCAAGAGAAGAAAGGGTTGAGATTTTGAGAAAGTGTCACTCGGCGGAGTACGGTGGACACTATAGCCATTTTCGAACCCCGAAGCAAAAGTATGGTCGAGTGGATTCTATTGGCCGAAGATGCATGAAGATACTAAAAGATATGTTGCGTCATGCCCCGAATGCCAAAGAACCGGAAACATCTCTCAAAGAAATTCTATGCCTTTGAAATACAACTTGCAAATCGACATATTCGATGTATGGGGCATAGACTTCATGGGGCCTTTTAAAAACTCATTTGGATTCGAGTACATCCTAGTCATGGTTGATTATGTATCCAAGTGGGTAGAGGCAATACCATGTCGTAAAGCTTCCACGGAGGAGTCCATTACTATGATCAAGAACGTGATTTTTCCCCGTTTCGGTACACCGAGAATCTTGATAAGTGATGGAGGAACTCATTTCACTGGGAAGAATTTCAAAAAGTGCTTGTCCAAGTTGGGAATTGAGCATAGGGTCTCTACGGCCTATCACCCACAAACCAACGGGCAAGCGGAGACGTCAAATAGGCAATTAAAAAGCATACTCAACAAAACCATAGAGAAGGGAGGCAAGGATTGGTCAAAGAAATTAGACGGAGCTTTATGGGCTTATCGAACGGCGTTTAAAACACCGATAGGTATGACCCCTTATCAATTCGTCTATGGAAAAGCTTGCCACCTTCCGGTTGAGTTGGAACATAAAGCCTATTGGGTGATTAAAGAGATGAACCTTGATCTCGATGCCGCGGTGGTGAAACGAATAATCCAAATAAGCGAGCTAGAGGAGTTGAGGTTGAAAGCATATGAAAACGCAAGCATATACAAGGAGAGAATCAAAATGTGGTATGATAAAAGATTAAAGAAAAAAAGAATTTAAAGAAGGAGATAAGGTCCTCCTCTACAATTCGAGGTTTAAAACCTTCGGAAAGGGGAAATTGCAAAGCAAATGGGACGGACCTTATGTTGTGCATTCGGTGTTCTCCAACGGAGCAGTAACCATTATGGATATAAACGGCGATCAATTTGTGGTGAGTGGTCAGCGACTTAAGGTTTACTACGAACCCGATGTCGTGCCCCTTCACCATGTTGACGTCTTCACCATGGAGGAAGAGCCCGAACGTCCCGCCTAGGACGAAAAACAAGGCAAGAATTTCTGTAAATATTTTTTCTTTTAGTTTTCCGGAGTTTTCCGCGAAGATTTACTTGGGCCAACATTTTCCCATGGGCTAAGGAAGAAAAAATAGGGCGGTGTGCAAAAAACGGACCGGCCCGCCCCCGAGGTAGGGTGGGCCGGCCGGCCCGAGCGGACCGGCCCGGAGGGGCCCGACGTCCGATGACGCCGAATTTCGCCCGAATTGCTCCTTTTTGACTTCCTTGTTTGGTCAGAAAATTTTAAGGGAAGTGTAAAAAAGGAAAATAAGGTTCCCAGGGCTTTTCTCTCAGCACTATTTATTTGGCCGAATTGGGAGCTCGAGGATCAAACCTTTCAAGCAATATTTTGCACCCTTGTAGCAGCCATTGTGCCTCCAAGGAGCTTAGAGTTGAATCTAGAAGCCAAGAAGCCATCAATGGAGGAGGCGATGCGATGCGAGCTCAAGCTACCCGTCAAGAGGACCGCACGCATCCGTTGCGGAGGACGTGTCCCGACCGGAGCTCTTGCATCTCGCAACCCCGTCGAAGGAGAGAAGGTCCCTACGCCCGTTCGAAGGTCGGCACACATCCAAGGCATCAAGCGCATAGACTACAAGGAAGCGTCGCCCGAGCCTAAGGATTATGGGGGTAGCGACTACTCCGACGATCGTAGCCCGAGCTCGTGGGCGGCCGCCGGAGAGATGATGATGATTGGGATGAGCGGCCCAAGGAAAGGACTCCCGAAGGCCCCAACGGCGACGGCAACGACGGCAACGAAGGCGACGACAATGGAGGTGGCAACGACGGTGGTGACGATGGTGGAGATAATGGCGACGATGACCCCTTCGGATTGCATCCGATGTGTTGTCAAGCTTGCAGTCAATCCATCGCGGATCTCTACACGTCGGCCGACGAATGTCTCCAAGCCATGGAAGCAATGAAGCGAGTGTATGGAGGACTTGGAGCGCGTAGTTGAAGACGACTATAAGTTCCTTAACCGCAACGTGCGCAAACTTTTCGGCATGGTTGGAAACATGAGAGGCAAGTGGTGCAATACTTGCTTGAAGTACCACTAGATCTAGTTTTCCCCTTAGGATTTTTGTAAGATACGACGAGGACGTCGTATGTTTTAAGCGTGGGGGAGAGCTAGCTCGGTAGCCTTAGCTTTTGAACTTCAAGTTTAGGTTCGGTTTAATCTTTGTGTGAGAGTCTTAGTGTTTTAATGAGTCTTTAGTTTTTGAGTGTGTTTTAAAATTTTTGCAAGTGTCTTAAATTAGTGTTGAGTCAAGAAAATCAAATAAAAAGAGTCTATATATATATATATGTGTGTGTGTGTGTTTTATGTATTGCTTATCTTTATTCACTTGTTTGTTTATCTTCGATTCTTGATATATGAACATAAGTATGTGGTTTGAAAAATGTTTACCGTGGTGCTTAGTGGAATTGCTACTACTTAAAGTACCCATACCACACTTCGATCTTGAGCTTCACATGTTAGTTGTGCTATGTTCGATGCTAAAAATTGGAGGATTTCAGTTCTGAAAATTATCTTAAAACCCTTGTAATGAAGGTTAGTAAAACCTCTTTTTCCAAGTTGAGAGTAAGAAAAAATTCCTATCCAAAGCCAAGTTTATTTTTTTCGCTCCACCATAAGTGTGATTAGCACGATGAGTTAGGCTAGGACCCTTCTCTCTTGGTGAGTTTTAATTTCGAGCAATGATCATGTCCTTGTGCTTATCTTTTGTTGCTAGCCTCGTCATATATTCGGTACGTGACCTTCACAATGAAAGTCACAATCGTCGCCGGATTCCATACCCAACCCTATACATCTCTTTTGTACATCGTATTCCTTGAACACAACCTATTTTCAAAGTTTCGTCTCGTCTCTAGCATGATTTATTCAAAATTTCAGATTGTATGCATGCGAGGAAAGAGAGAATTGAAAGCTTTGAAAAGTTGTCAAGAGAGAGAAAAAGTATGTGTATGGAAAAGAAAGAAAGAAAGAAAAATCATATGTGAATGAAAGAAGAAAAGAAAAAGAAAAAGATGAGGTAGCAATGAAGATATGAGAGGGATGGATCAAGTGAAGGAAAAAAAAAATAAAGTGTAAGGAAGGGTGTCACGTTGATTGTGAGATGAAACTTTTACTCTATTTCCAACCATGTGCAATCCGACAACGAGGATATCATCGGTGCCTTGTAGTCACAATTTTCTTTTGCCCTTGCACATGTCCACCATTCTAAATCTTCTCATCCTTGATATCCCTACATATGGTTAATTCTCATGATCATTGGCTTTGAAAGGTAGACAACCATTAGAGGAAGTTCTTAGTCGACAATACTTGTGTTGACTGCGCTAGCCCTACCTATAACTCCACTTTACATGATATATGAGAGATTAATGGGAGGTGAGAGTTTTATAAAATTTGGATAGGATAGCCACTTCATATGAGTGACTTGAGAGAGCTTGGAGAAAGGTTTTTGTCTAATACTTGTTGTAGGAATTTTGTTTTGAAAATCATAAAAACCCTCCGATGGAAGCAAAGAAGTAAGTATGGCTTAAATTGAAAGCTTCGAGTAAAGAGTTTGAGTTGTGGGGTAAAACTTGACGTGGTAAAAGTTCTAAACACCCATGTTTATGTTTGATTATCATTACTTTGTGTTTATGTATTAAAGATGAAGGGATTGACTAACTTGTGAAGAAGGATAAGTGGTATATGATTACAACACCTTGGACGAAGTTCTTTTACGAGTACTTGCTCGAGGACGAGCAAGAGCTAAGCGTGGGGGAGATGTTGACGGTGTATTTTGGTGCACCTAGCATGTTCATTACACTTTGGTTTGGATTTGATTATGGAACTAACCCGCCACTAGGCACACTAATCATATAACAAGTTCATATTTGTGCATGCATTTGGAAGTGTTGTGTTTATGTAGGAAAACATGGACATAAAGAACGGATTCGCAACAAGTTCAAAGGAGCATTTATGGAGTCTTGTTCGTGTTCATGAGCTTGATGAAATCACTTACAATGGTGGCGAGGACCGAAGTGCAACGAGGAACACCCGAGGGATTGAAGCGTAAAAGATCGAATTTCATGTGAAGAGAACCTCCATCTTGAATGCGAGGATAACGAGCGTCAAAATCATGCAAGTGGAGGGGGCAAAGTACATAAGTGCACGAGGACCCACGGAGCAAAAGGGGTGACCGACCCGGGCCGGGTGGGCCCGGGCCGGCCGGCCCGAGCCATTTCCGGCACCGGTTCGGTCCCGTTTTCCTTGCCCTCGAAGGATCTTCAACCCTAAAAGCCCCGAGGCGCCGCCAACACCGAGGGAGGAGTCATTCGCACCGAAGGCCATCCACAAGCTAGAGAGAGAGGAGGAGGATCTCCGGCGGGAGATCAACCACCTCGAAGGAAGCACCCTCTCGTGGAGAAGAAGGAAGACACGGCGGAAGGGGAAACCATGATCAACGGTGCCATGATCAGCACCTTGATGGGGTAATCTTCTCATTCGTCCATGGGTTGTAATCGATCTTGAGATGTAATCGCACTTTGTCGGATTATCTATCTATCATCTTGTGTTGAATATACTTTAATGCTTAAGGTTAGCTACCTTCTCGAAAAGGGAGTAGAGCTCCAATGCTTCCTTGGATCCATTCAATACGCCGTGTCCATCAAAGGTCTAGTCATGAATACCTTCGCGTAGTGACGGTACGAGAGGAGGGAAAGGGGCGAAACCGTGGTCATATCCCCGATAGATTAGGCGGTTTTCATGTCTTTAAACGATTGCATGCTCTAGTATCGTAGACCCGTGGGCGAGTGTCTTCTACCTTGATCGTTAATCATTCTCTCTAGTGTAGTTTAGTTGTTTTCTAGTATAATATAGTTAGGGTTTTAGTAGCTAGTGTGTCGTTGTTGATCGAATGCTTGTAATCCCCTTGCTCCGCGGATTGACAAGAATCTTGGGAATCCCGTGGTGAAAAAGGTGTGGGGTCCGTACGCTTGCGGATCGTAGAGGGATACGTCTTTTATCCGTCAACACCCCTTAATATGTGCATACTAATTTTGAATATCAATGGTCCTATTAGGGCCAAACTTTGCACAAAAGGAAAAGCATGAGAGTATTACACTAGTGGTGCTTGTGATGTGCAACGAGGTAATAGTGACATGCATATGACGGTCCATGCACTCAACAAGGATGCAAAAGAAATATCATGCTCGAAAGTCCGAATGTCCGAGCTTGACCGGAATCTCCGGAGGAACCGTAAACTTCGGGAAAAAGTTCGAACTCTCCGGGTTTTCGAACACCGGTGAAAAGCAACATTCATCAAGAATTTTCAATCTAACATACAACATCCTTAGAAAATAAAAACGAGCAAATGATCACAAGCACACAAACATAAGTCTCAAGCTCACATTGTCTTACATGCATACGAATTAAAAGTTATTACAAGCCATAGTTCCAAATCCATACAAGTTCAAGTTCCGCACACTAGATAGATAGATAAAACATTCCCCCTTTGGCAACATGCACTAAAAAGGAGTGGTGAAGCGAGTGAGATCACTCGAAGTCCTCGTCGTCCTCCTCTTCTTCTTCATTGTTGTCCTCCTCCTCTCCCTCTTTTTGCCCTTCATCTTCATCTTGGGCGTCCCACACCGCAATGGATCATCAAAGGTGGGAAGCTCACGGTAGGGGTCCGGGGGAGGCCAAGATGAGACTTGATCTCAATGATATCCCAGCGGTTCTCATTTGTCTCGGTGGCCATGGTCTTGCACATGCTAAAGATGCTCTTTAGAACCCTATTGATCAAGGAGCCACGCTGCCGACGGGGAGGCCTAGGTGGGGAGGGTGCGGCGGGCACATTATCATGCCGAGGAGCTGCACTAGATGAGCCAACAAACTTGCGGGACTTTTGTGCTTTCTTGGCTCGATCACGGAGGTGATGGAAGGGCTCATGGACAACATCCTTTGGATAGCGGACATTGGTGACTCTCTCAATCATGTACATGAGATATGAGGCATAGGGGAGCTACTTCATTGGATCATTCATAGCCCTCCTCAATTCATTCCAAATGAAGTCAAAGGTGCAAAACCCCTCTTCATCCGGTGCCATCCTATTGAGGATATTAGGAGCATAGTACCTCAAAGCCGTAGCATCTCCTTGCTTAGGATCAATGGTGGCTCCGAAGAATTGATTGAGATAATAGTACTAGGGGTTGAGTTGATCCGCCTTGCCCTCAATAGCCAATTCACTTGCTAGGAAACATGTAGGGGAGGTCCCTAGGCTTGTACTTGTTCTCATTGTGGATAGGAGTGTGGTCTTCATCTTTTCGGCCAAGTCCTAAGAGCCTAGAGAACGTCATGTAGTCAATGGTACACTTGTTCCCTTGAGTTATCCAAGTGATGGTATTGTCATATGGATTGTAGTAGTAGGAGCAATTGAATTGAGCTAAGATCTCCTTGTTCCAATTGTAGCGAAAACCCATAATGTCATAGGGACCAACCTCCTTGCACTTCTCAATGACGGAGTTGAACACGGTGTTGTTGATGTCTTCATAACATTTCCAATCAATGTACCTCATCTTCACAAGGCACCATGTTCTTAGCAACCAACTTGGGGTTTCTTATGACGGTTTGGTAGAAGTCCCTATGGAAATCACACCAAAGCGAGCCTCTAGCCCCTTACCCTTGAGATAGCGGTAGACATCATCCTCCCTTTGCTCCCTCACCGCTAGAGAATTCTTGGAATAGTCCCGATACATATGCTTTGCAAAACCAAGGACGGGGTCGGGCTCTCCAAGGTTGATAGGAGTGGTCACTACCGGACATTGGGAGGAAGGGTGGGAATGAGTCTAGGAGGGGTTTTAGGATGGATATGGGCTGCAACTCCTTTGTTTGTGTTTGGGAGGAGCACGAGTGGCAGCCCAACTTTGTTGCATGTAGGGGGGCTTGGTGGCTTTTCTTGGGGTGAGGTTTGTAGCGGGTTTTGTCCTTAGCAAGCCCCTTTCCTTGGCGGCGGGGAGGCTTAGGGGGCTGCTCATATGTGTCGTCCTCAACCTCATCATCACCACTTTTGGTCTTCTCCTCTTCCTCTCCTCTTCCTCTATCTCTTCACTTTCCTCGGCATAAGAGGGGGGGAGCACCCCTTTTTGGCCTTGCACCTTGCCGAGAGGATTATTTCCCCCAAAGTCTCTTGCACAACCCTCAAAGTGGCGGGGTCATGCCTTGCCTTAGTCCTTCTTTGAGTGGTGGGATCTTCCGCATCACGCCCGATCTTTACCCTCATGATCTAAACATATGGAAGGATATGGAAATGACGGATGAATAATACGAGAGATGTCGGGAATTGTCACTTAGGGTTTTCGGTGTGAACCCCGGAGACTCGGGAAAAGTTCGGATATGAGGACCATGTGTGGTTCGAGGACTAGTGGATGGTCGCTTCCTAGTGTGATGAGTGATTGACAACATTGTGTGGACTAATTCTTGGCTAAGTATTGCGGGTGCGGGTTGCGGCTTGACTCGTGTTGGTGCGAGGTGAAGAACAAGCGTAAAAGGTCGTTGCCGGTGAGGCCTCCAGGTGTGGAGAAGACAAGTAGGCTTCGTTCGAGGGACCCGGTGGCCAGCGGGGTCAAGTGCGGGCCGCATGGTGGCAAGAACAGCAAGATGAAGTCGGTGGACGGTTTCTTGGTTGAGCCACAAAACCAAGGTCGAGCCGGGACTTCGTGGGAGCCAAGTCATGAGTGGTGATTGGCGGAGGCTACATCAAGTTCGCGGGGTTTGCGGTGGTTCACCAGAAAATCACCGGGTTACTCGGCTGAGCCACAAAGCCAAGGCCGAAGACCGGGCGTGGGCGTCACGCCAAAACCGGTCGGACCGGTTTGGAGAACCGTCCGACCGGTTTGGGGTCGCGAGGGCACCGGAAGCTTCGAAGCGGAGTACACGCGTCAAGATCGCAAGGCTTGCGTCGAGGCTACGCGAAGTGCGGTCGGCCGGGCATCTGTCCGATGGTGCTACAAAGACAAATTCCCAAAACGCCCTTGGTAAGCGTGTATCTTAGTTTAGGCCTTAGGGGCATTTTAGATTTTAGGTCGGCCTCCATAAAACCCAAGAGGTGAGAGGATGGTGGCCAACTCTTGGAACTCCGGCTCATTTGTTTTCCTATTTTCCCTTCCTATTTTCTTAGGATTTCCGTAGGACTAGTTTGAGAGCTTCATGGTGAGATCTTGTGAGAGGGTTGGATGATCAGGCGGCAAGCTAGACCTTGTATGAACCTCCTTGGTATGTATAGATGATTCGGCGTGGTTCCTCAAGGCTTTGTTGTGTTGTTCATGGTTGTTCTTAGTGGTGATTTTTGGAGCCCTCTCTTGATGTTTTTCTCGGTGTGTTTTCGGGACCTTGCTCTTGGTGATTTGATGGGGGAAATTCGTGTGAACTCTTTGTGGTTCTTTTGCCTTTGATTCCCCTCCTAAATCCGTGAGTTAAAGGGCTCGATTTTGGTGTTTTCGAAGTTCTAGGATTAGAGGTGTCGTTGAGGGTTGACTTTCGATTCCATTTGATTGAGTGGGTTTTGGGGACCGAGCTTCTAGCCAAGGGTAGCCCACGAGGTACCCCATCTATCCCCAAAGTCTCACTTTGATCCGTGGAACGAATTGGGAGATCGATTGGTGGAAGGTTTAAGTTTTTCCGGCGGGTTGAGTTCTTCCAGACTGTCTAGACCAAAGCTGGTCGACCGGTTTCCCAAACCGGTCGACCGGTTTAGTCTGTGGGGCATTGTGAAGAGTTTTTGAGCAAGGAAGTCCCCGTTTTTTTGCTATGGCTATTCTTGTTCAAAGGAGCGAGAGGTTCTTGAGGCAAAAAGGGTCTTTGGGGGAGTTTGTAGACGAACCGGCCCGACCGGTTGCCAAACCGGTCGGCCGGTTTCCCCCTCTGTGTGAGGCTAAGTCCAAGAGAAGCGGTCGGCGGTTTCGAAAACCGGCCGGACCGGTTTGGGCCGCCGGCCGGCCGTGTCGTGTGTGTTTCCACCGTGTGTGTGTGTCTTGTGGTGTTGGTTGGGTCTTGCTCCTAAGTTCGGTAGCACTTCGGTGGCTACGTGGACTTGGCAAGAGAAGCTTGCGGAGGTGCACGAGTGAAATTGGGTTCATAGGCCGAATTCTTGAATAGAATTTTTATTGGCTCCCATTCACTCCCCCTCCCCCCCCCTCCCTCTCGGTTCGCCGTTTCGGTCCTTCGGGATACTTTGGAAAGTCCGGAGAGTCCGGGATTGAAATGTCCCGAGTTTCCGGGTTTCACGGCCGAAACCCTAAATCACAATGTCGAGCAACTCAACCATCAAAATTGAGAGATATTGCGGATCTAGAGCCTATAGAGTCGGCTCAACCTATTCTTAAGAGGATACCACAAGAAAACCACTAGGAAAGAGGATCGGGTTTGCCTTCAAGAGATACCTTAGGGAACGAGAGGGAGAAGAGCTTCGATTCTTCAAATGCGATGGGGGAACCTTGTTCTCCACACCTTTGAGCACTCAATTCCTCACTCTCACTCGATTTGGTCGGTGGGAATCGAAAATTGACTAAGGGGCGAGGGGAGGGAGAGAAGAAGGCGACGAGGAGTGAAGGGGCGGCGGTCAATGCGGTAAAAGAGTGAAAAGAGGAGTAACCGTGGTGAAAGGGTATTTATACCCTAAAGGACCAGAATGTCCGGACTTGGTCCGGAATCTCCGAGAAACCCGGACTTTCCGGAAATTTGTCCGGAGTTTCCGCTCCCCCCTTAGTCCGGGAGTAGATTTGTAAGGAATTTTATTTGGGATAGATTTGGATGACTATACATGTAATATATGTGAGCCCGAGTAGTATGAACACTTGAGACTAGCCACAAACAAGCAATGAGAACTATAGTCCAAGTGTTGTGCCATTAAGATCCAAACATTTCAAAACAAATGAATCACAAGTTTTAGAAAATCTTTTACTTTCAAAGTCCTATTCTAGGTCACTCAAATATGTGTATGATCTCAAGCGAAGTTACGAGAATCCAAGATATTTAGCTCACTCCTCAAAGCACAAAACCTTAGTTCATCAAGAGGCTTTGTGAAGATATCAACTAGTTGCTTACATGGCTTAAAGCGATATCTCCTTTGGCTTCGTGGTCTCTCAAGAAAAGGTGTCTTATGTCTATGTGCTTTGTTCTTGAGTGGTTTACGGGGTTGTTAGCTAGCTTGGTGGCACTCTCATTGTCACACAAGAGTAGCACCTTGCTAAACTTACAACCAAAGTCTATCAAGGTGAGCCTCATCCAAAGTAGTTGAGAACAACAAGCATTGGCTGCAACATACTCGGCATCGGCGGTGGAAAGGGCAACGAGTTTTGTTTCTTGGAACTCCAAGACACCAAGGACCTCCCAAGGAATTGGCAAGTCCTAGATGTACTCTTCCTATCTACTTTGCAACCGGCATAGTCCGAATCGGAGTAGCCAAGTAGATCGAAAGTGGAGCCCTTAGGATACCATAAACCAAGGTTAGGAGTATTAACCAAGTACATAAAGATTTTCTTAACGAGTCATTAGATGACACTCCTTTGGATTAGCTTGAAACCTTGCACACATGCACACACTAAGCATAATATCGAGGCCTAGATGCACAAAGGTAAAGCAAAGATCCAATCATGGAGCGATATACCTTTTGGTCGATGATTTTGCCTTCCTCATTTAGATCAAGATGTACGTCGGATAGCATAGGTGTTTTGATGGGCTTGGTGTTGTTCATGTCAAACTTCTTGAGCATATCATTGGTGTACTTGGTTTGACTTATCAATGTACCATCTTTGAGTTGCTTGATTTGAAATCCGAGAAAGAACTTCAACTTGCCCATCATAGACATCTCAAATCTCTTGGTCATAATCAAACTAATATAAACTCATCAACCCAAACTTGATTAGTAAAGCCAAATATGATGTCATCGACATATATTTGACATACAAATAAATCATTGCATTGTTTACGAGTGAAAATAGTAGGATCGACCTTGCCTATTTCAAAACCTTTCTTTAAGAGAAATTCCTTAAGGCATTCGTACCATGCTCTTGGGGCTTACTTGAGCCCATAGAGCGCCTTATGGAGCTTGTAGACGTGGTTAGGAAATTGAGGATCTTCAAAGTCCGGTGGTTGTTCAACATAGACTTCTTCGGAGATTGGGCCATTCAAGAAAGCACTCTTGACATCTATTTGATGTAACTTGAAGTTGTGATGAGTGGCAAAGGCCAAGAGTATGCGAATTCCTTCAAGCCTTTCCCCCTTGGTGCATAAGTTTCTCCAAAGTCCAAGCCTTCTACTTGTGTATATCCATTTTCCACCAATCTTGCTTTGTTCTTGGTCACCACACCATTCTCATCTTGTTTGTTGCGGAAACCCATTTAGTTCCAATCACATTTTGCTTGGGGTGTTACACTAAGGACCGGACTTCATTCCGTGTGAAGTTGTTGAGCTCTTCTTGCATTACCATTACCCAATCGCATCCTCAAGTGCTTCTTCAACATAGAAACAAACGAGTAATGTTCACAAAAATTGCTAATCTTGAATGAGTTGTTACCCCTCTACGGATACTTCCAAGAATGTTGTCAATAGGATGATCTCGTTGAACACTTTGGCGAACTCTTGGATGTGGGTTAGAGGCTTCTTGTTGAATCAATTTCTCATCTTCTTGATCGCTTTGGGGATCACCAACAACGAGGCCCGGATTTTCTAGAATTTTCTCTAGAGTTTTCGGGAATCCGGAATCTTCGGATTCTCCTACGGATACTCCGGGGGTTCGCGACGGGAGGTGTACTTGCTTGGTTCTTCTACCATCTCGCAGTCCTCATCATCTTCTTCTTGAGGCTTGACTTCTCCAATGGTCATCTTCTTTATAGCCTTTTCAGTGGTATATCCTTACCTACACACAATTCATCAACTTGCTCCACTTGAGAGCCATTAGATTCATCAAACGTCAAGTCACATGTGACTTAAACACAACTGGTGGTTTTGTTGAGGACACGATAGCCATGAGAGTTTGAGGCGTAACCAAGAAAGATACCTTCATCAACTTTAGGTGCAAACTTAGAGCTTTTGGGCTTCTTGTTAAGAATGAAACACTTACAACCAAAAACTCTAAAGTAAGACATGTTAGGATTTTTACCGGTTAGAAGTTCATAGGTGGTTTTGTGGCGAAGCTTGTGGGGATACAAACGGTTGATAGCATGACAAGCCGTGTTGATTGCTTCCGCCCAACAACTATCCGAAGTCTTGTACTCATCAAGCATGGTTCTTGCGGCTTCATGAGAGTCATATTCTTCCTCTCCACTATCCCATTTTGTTGTGGAGTGTATGGGACGGAGAGTTCATGATCAATGCCTTCTTCATCAAGATACTCTTCAATTTTGGTGTTGAACTCGGTGTCATTGTCACTTCTCACTCTATTGATCTTCACATCAAACTCATTTTGGGCTCTTGTGGCAAACTTCTTGAATATTTCATGAACCTTGCTCTTGTCCTTTGTAACATCCTTGAAATTGCATGATTGTAAAAATGGGGGATTTCAAAAACTTGCTATGAATTTGTGTGCTCATGAAATCAAATAAGGATGTCTTCACTTTTTCCCTTCCCTAATCCTAGATTTTATTTAAGTCAATCAATAATTTTGGGACTTATAAAATGATAGTGTGACAAGTTGGATTTTTTTGGATTTGTTTGAGTGGATTACGTTGACGGTGTACATTCGTATTAAAGTTCAAGTGGACTTGCAAGCGGACAAATCCTCTGTCATAGTCAATGGACCCTTTTTCCCTCAAATGTGAACCCAAGGTATAGAATCCGTGGAACAAATGTGCGATGCAAGAATCAATCTAATAAAGTCGAGAACTTTGATCTTCAAAAGGAGAATCCTATGCATCTAATCTAGAGAACATCACGAAAACAAATCTAATCTATGAAAACCGGAGGTAGCAAGAGATAGAGGGGGAAAGATAAACAAATCTAGAGAGATTGGATCAAGCCTTCATTGAAGTTCCGAGCAAAGGAGAAGTAAACAAGTTCAATCTCATAAAAAACGACTTTAAATCACGGTTTCCCGTCCAACTCCAAAAACGTCCGCCTTTTGCAGCCACCGTTCTATCACAACACACCCCTATTCATGCGG
The DNA here is from genome assembly GCA_947561735.1 of Cenchrus americanus. Lineage (NCBI taxonomy): Eukaryota > Viridiplantae > Streptophyta > Magnoliopsida > Poales > Poaceae > Cenchrus > Cenchrus americanus. The sequence continues at coordinate 195,275,238 of OX387241.1, forward strand.
GTTAGTCTAGGGTGAGTCCAAAGACAAAGTTGAAATCTCTCGGAAGGTCAAACATGCACCTCTAGCCACCACGGCTACAAGAACATACTCGATGATACATCTCGAGAATAGATCCTAAGATACGAAAAGCCGATTGAAATCAAAGTCGTAGGAGAAACACTCGATCGCTAGAAAACGGATTGCAACTTGATAATTCAATATAATACATGATACATGAATCAAGATCATCACCGGGCTGCTACCTTGATGTTGATTCTAGCTCCGGAACTCCGACGTGGCCACCCCGCAAGGTTCCCACACCGGCTAGGGAGATCCTAGTCAACTAGCTCGACCCTCTCCTCTCCGAGATGGTGTCCCTCTCTTCTCTGCTCCTCGGCGATGGATGACGAATGAGTTGATGCGTGGCGCCTAGCCTCAGGGCTATAAATAGCCCGAATGGCGGCTAGGTCAAAGGGGGCCGCGCGGGGCCCGGAAATCGGTGGGCCGGCCGGCCCGGGCCGGCCGGCACGGGCCCACTTCAGCCCGGCCCGGCGGCCTCCTTTGCCCGGCTTGTCGGTTCCCGAGTCTTCTAGAGTCTTCTCCCATCCGCATGTGAGCCCTTGTCGTCGGTTTCTCTTCGAATTGGATGAAGCTCCTTGTACTTGCAAGATTCAAAATTTTTTATATTTTAACCTTTTTAAAACCAAAATTTTAAAAATAATCTCATCCACATTATATTTTCAAGAAGTAACCCTTTTGATCGAGCCAAACTATTTGGCGCGACTCCCTATATAGTCGCGCCACATGTTTTGACGTGACCAAATGTCCGCGCTGATTTATGAGCTCAGCTAGAACGGGCTCACTCGCACCACATGCAATTACGTGACTGAGTCGCACCGTGGTCCTTGGCGCGACCGAGCTGCAGCAAATTGCGCGCAGACCGAAGCCTGCCCAGGGAGCTGTGTGCCTCTGTCTCATGCTGCAGGCTGCAGGCTGCAGGCTGCAGGCGCCAGGCAGTCCCTCCCACTCTGCCGCATGTCCGCCGCATTCTACGGGGCACATGTAGGTGTAGCCTCTCTTCTAGGAGTACTGGTCTTCTTTCTATTCTATGCATGTCTATTTTTTTTCGAATGTACATGTCTATCCTGAAACTAGACTATACTCCATAATCATGAAGGCACGACATCTCCCTCCATTTTTTTTACCTTTCCGTCTTTTATCTTTACTTCAACAGGTGAGAGAAAAGGCCACACGTTGTTTTGAACGCATAGGAATAGGAACTCACGGTACCATACATTTTATACTAAGGCATATTGTTATTTTGTTTTGCATGCAGAAAGAGCATGCAATTTTAATTTCTACATGTTTAAGAGCAACTCCAAGAGCCTCTCTAAAAATCACTAGCTAAAACATTGATTTGGCTAGTATGTAAAATAAAATAGCTAGCAAAAAATAGATGAAATCCAACCGACTAGCTAAAATCAACTCTTTGTATGCTCCACCGCTAGTGTGTCACGCTTGTCATACTCATGTACGAGGGGATAGCTAGCGGGACTGGCTAGCCAAAGATAGCTAGCGAAACCCCCGGTTTAACTAGCGGAGGATAGCGAGAGCAAGATTAACTAGTCTGTTGGATTGAGTGTTTGAACAAATTTTTCATTTTTTTAGCTAGTTAAGCTAAAATAGCTAGTCTATTGGAGTTGTTCTTAGTGCCTGGTGACTTGTAAACAAAAGCCTAGCCTTTTTAGTTGGGAAAAAAATTTGGAGTTTCCAATACTAATTACATGAATAGACGAGAAAATCTAATTAATTTTTCATTAAAGATTGTTTACTGTAGCATAGCTACATTGTCTAATCATGACGTAATTATGTTCCTTAGATTCATCTTGAAAATTAAGGTAGAGATTATGAAATGAGTTTTGTCATTAATTCACATTTAATACTAATAATTTGTGTTTGAAGATTAATATGGCCTGTAAATTTCAATTTGGATACTAAGGACACCGGAACAATTTTGAAAATTTTGGGAAGTACGGTTGTGTGGATGCTCATGTTTTCTTGTGCTTTAATGTGGTGCACCATGCAGAAATGGAAGAGAGGGAGGGGCAGCCAGCCTACAGCCCTGCACCCTGCAGCATGTGTACTCTATAGAATGGCAGAGAGGAGAGAAAAAACATGGCATGAGAGAGGAGAGAGGGAGGGATAGACGGAGACAGAGAAACAGAGCAGCACCCGAGCCACACCGCCACACAGTTCCCCAGGCGCTTCCGTGCGCGCGCAATTTTTGCTGCAGCTCGGTCGCGCCAAGTAGCACGCTGCGACTGAGTCACGGCAGTGCATGTGCCCCAACTATGTGCCCCAACTATGTGCCCCAACTGAGCCCGTTCTAGCTCAGCTCACAATCCAGCGTGGACCTTTGGTCACGCCAAAGCATATGGCGCGACTGTATTGATTTGGCGCGACCAAAAGTGCTACTTCTTATAAATTTAGTTTGGAGGAGGTTATTTTAAAGTTTTAGTTTTAAAAGGATTAAAATATAAAAAAATCGCAAGATTCGGCAGTTTTACTGGGTCCTTAGAATTTTTCATCTTCTAGGGTTTGGTCCCTGGGCTTGTTGAGTCATGTTTACTTCATTGCTTGACTTGTACCGGGCTTCAAGATCTTATAATGAGGTGCTTAATGAACTTATCCCGGAAGTCTTGCTTTCAACACTAAAATCCTGCATAAACATTAAACTACAAAACCGACATGCGCAAACGAACTTGTTATACCAAGGGGGTTAGTACCAATGGATAAGATATAAAATTCATGTCAACACCGAAGGATCGAAGCGGCGAACCGGAGAGGAGGGTGAATGGGAGCCGATAAAAATTCTATTCAAGAATTCGGCCTATGAACCCGATTTCACTCTTGCACCTCAACAAGCTTCTTTTGCCAAGCCCACGCGGCCACCGGAGTGCTCTTGGACTTAGGAGCAAGACCCAACCAACGACCACTCAACACACACGGCGGAAACACACACGGCACGGCTGCGGCGCCCAAACCGTCAGGTGGTTTCGAAACCGGTCGGACCGCTTCGTTGGACTTAGCCTCACACGGGCGGGGAAACCGGTCGGACCGGTTTGGCAAACCGGTCGAGCCGGTTTGTCCGGAAACTCCCCAAAAAGCCTCGAGGCCCAAAACACCTCAAGAGCCTTCCCTCCTTTAAACAAAAGAAGTCATGGCATAACGGGGACTCTCTTGATCAAAAACACTTCACGACGGCCCACGGGGCTAAACCGGTCGATCGACCGGTTTGGGAAACCGGTCGGACCGGTTTTGGCACAGACGATCGGGAAGAACACGACCTGCGGGAAAACTCAAAACTCCAAGCGATCGATCTCCCAATTCGTTCCACGGATCAAAGTGAGATTTTGGGGATAGTTGGGGTACCTCGTGGGCTACCTTTGTCTAGAAGCTCTGTCCCCAAAACCCACTCAATCAAGAGAAATCGGAGGTTAACCCTCAAGAACACCTTCCCATGGAAACCACCGAAAACACCCAAATTGAAGCCGTTTTGGAGGGTTTGTTGGATCAAGATTACCAAGTAAAGAGGCACAAGGTACTCATACGTGACATCCAACAAGAATCCCTCAAAGAAGGAAGAATAGAAGAAGACGGACTCTGGTAGAATTCCCCCGTACTCCTACTAGGGCTCGCTCGTGTACTCCTACTAGGACTCCTGCCTTGTAACCGACTAGGAACCCGCCCCCTTGACTATATAAAGGAGGGTCGGGTACCTAGACGCACATCCCCAATCCCTCCGGGGACAACCAACACCAAGCGCGGGCGCCATACTTGATTCCCCAAACAAGACGTAGGGTTCGCCACCTTGGCGGCCCGAACCCGTATAAATCTTGTGTCCCGTGTCCTTGTGCATACCTTCGAGTTTTCGGTCTCCCGATCACGATCCCCACCGCACAATCTACTACCTCGGGTACCCCCTTGGTAGGTTTGCCGGTGTCGGGGACCGCCCTAGGGGTCCCCTCAAACAAGGGGGGAACCCCTACTTAAATTCTGCATCAATATAAGCTAAGCCTAACCATGCGGGAAACTAACCCCGCGGGACACGGCCCATGCGGCGGGGACTCGGAGGCCCACCAAGGCGGCCCGCCTAGGAAGACCCCTCGAGCCGGGCTCCGCCTCGCCGAGGGCGTGCTCCTCCTCGAACGGGCTCCGCCCCGTTCGAGGGGCAACTCCCTCCTCAAACGGTACCGCCCCGCTCGAGGGGCGGCCCTCCCCCTCGAGCGGTCCCGCCCCGCTCGAGGGCGCGCTCCCCCCTCGAGCGAGTCCCGTCTCGCTCGAGGGTCCGCTCCGCCCTCGGCGGGGCCCACCACGATCACGGGCGCCCCGCACGCGTGCGCCGGCCCCGTACTTGGGCATTTAACGCCACGACACCGCGGGACGGCGCCATCATGCGCCGGGGCTCACGCCCGGTGCCGCCGCACCAACTCCCCAGGGAAGGAGCCCATCCCCGCCACTGTGGGATGGACCGTGCGGTACGGCCGGTGTCAGTCCCGTGACACCGTGCGCACGCCGCTGTACGACTAACGCGCCCGACCCTCGAAAGGGGGCCGGGCGCACCCTCGATTCCACTTTCCCGTGACCTTGCAGGTTAGGTGAGGGGCGCTAGGCCGGTGGGAGGCCATCCCGGCCACTGTAACGGCGCGGCCGCCGTACCCACGCGCCGGCGCACGCCCGACTCCGCGGCGCACGCCGGGCACTTGCGGCAACCACTCCACCACCGCAGAGCTCATTGGGAAGGAACGCCGTTCTGCCCGCTCCTGTACCCCGTACCAGCCATCATCAGCACCTCCCTCGAAGCCTATCAGAGAACGCCATCGCCATCTGCCGCCTCCTACCCTCGAACCGCCACTGTTCGGGTACGAGGTAGGCCATCATGGCCGGATCGCGGCGGGGATCGGCCGGACGACCGCCCATTCTACACCATAGCACGACGAGCTCCCACACGTAGCTAGGTAGCGCGGCGTGCATGTAACTCGCCGCCCCCTTGGCCTATAAAAGGGGAGGGCGAGCCCCCCGCCCGCGGGGGACGAGTTCGGAGGAGTTCGGACGAGTCGGAAGAACACGGCTCACCTGTGCACTCACTCTCTTATTCTCCCACAACATCTTCGACCACCCACTAGGGACTTGGGAGCCACGCTTCCTCTCCCACCTTGCTTGTATTTGCCCCACTACAAGCACCCCCGGTGCCGAGCAATATAGTGCCACGAGCACCCCCGCGCTGCCGGACGTACGGCCCCCTCGGCGGAACCGGGATAAATCCTTGTGTCATTTGTTACTTAGCATCGACCATCGAGGGATAGACCTAGGCGTTATCTCTTGGTTAGTGTCGGGACCATATTCCGCACCGACGGTTGGCGCCCACCGTGGGGCAAACGAGCGCCTAAGGTCATTTCGCTAACTCCCTCCATGGTGATTCGCACTGAGTACCGTAGCACCCGCTACAACATGGGTAGCTCAGACCCCCTTCCGGCCGGGTTCGAGATCCGCTTCGGGGGCTTGAACTTCCAGGCCACGGGGAATGGCTATCTCATGCGCCTCACCAACCGTGAGGAGCTACGCGCGCAGCGGGAGGCCGGGTCCGCTGCGGTCACCGCCGCACGCACCACACGCGCGAGGCACCTGCGGGCACGGATGCCGCGGGTCCGTCGACGCCGCGACGCCGTCGCCGCTGCGGGCTACGCTCGCGTCGGGCACGGTCCGAGCGGCGGCGGGCCGAGCGCGCGCCGCCCAACGCGGTGCGCCCACCGTCACGACGGCCGCCACCGCCCCGGCGGGACCGCGCGCGGTCTCGGACCACGCGTCCCCATCGGGCTGCGTGGCGCCACTACGGCCTACAACGCCAACGTCAACACGACAATGCGCAGGGTTCCGCCCCGGTCGGCACGTCTTCGTCGCCAGGGATCCCGGCACTTCAGCAGCGGACGAGTCGTCCCTGGGCTCCGTCGACACGATGCCACCCGCCAACCGTCATGGGTACGCGGAGTGGGACTTCTCCGGTGTGCCGGACCCAGTCGCGTTCAGGCGCTTCCTCGACGCCACGGACTACTGGTTCGGCTGCTCCGACGACTCCAGCACTGGGAGCTACGACCCCACGCGGGAATGCTGCGCCGTCATCACCAACGACCCGGCCAACGCCGCCGGTGCGGCGGGCGCCGGAGATGGGGAAGTCACGCCAGCCCCAGGGGTTGCCACGCGCCCCGACCGCGGGACCAAGCGCTCCCGGCCCGGGGCCGACGTCGACGCGCGGCGGCCCAAGCTCGCGAGCTCGAGGCCAAGGCCGCGCAGGAGTACGGACCGTGCGGGCGCTCCGCGCCTCGATGGCGGGGGAGGCCTCCGCGCGCGCGCGAACGCGCACGGGAGCTAGGCCGTCAAGTCCGCGACCGCCTCAACCCCCGTCCCCAACGTTGACAACGCGGATACTCCACCGCGAGCGAGCCAAAAGCTCATCGCCGCCGCGACACCGCCGCGCGCCATGCCGGCACCCTCGACCCCCGAGGCTCGAGAAATGCACCGCGAGGTGCGGACCCTCCTTGAGCAAGCGGCCGTCCGGCGAGGCCGAAAGCTCGGCCTCACGCATCCGCCAACGGGGGGACGCGCGGGGGTGATGATCCGGCACCGGGGGGGCGAACCCTCGGTGCATGCGGGTCGACCCTGGCCGACCGGGGACGCGCGCCGGCCAAGGAACGGCTCCTCGACACGCGCGGGCGGCGGATGGCGATGCCCGCAACGTCATCAACGCCGGGCGCACCGGCAAGGCGGACGCGCGAGCGGCCGGGGGGCTACCACCCTCGAAGGGGTGGACGCTACGACGGCGGTGAGGATCGTTCCCCAACGCCGGAGCCCCGGGCACCCGCGTGTTCAGCCGGGAGATCCGCACGGCGGCGTTCCCCCAGCGCTTCCGTCAACCCTCGACGATCACCAAATACAACGGGGAGACGGACCCTCGTGTTTGGCTCAACGATTACCGCCTGGCCTGTCAGCTGGGCGGGGCCACCAACGACGAAGTGATCATCCGCAACTTGCCCCTGCATCTGGGCGACGCGGCCCGGACATGGCTCGAGCACTTGCCCGCCAGCCAGATCCACAACTGGGACGATCTAGTCCACACCTTCGTGGGCAACTTCCAGGGCACATACGTGCGCCCGGGAACTCTCGGGATGCCGCGCTCCCGCACGCGAAGCCGGGCGAATCGGCCGCGGGACTTCATACGGCGCTTCTCCAAGCGGCGCACGAGCTCCCCGGCGTGGCACAATCCGAGATCGTGCACGCGTTCCTCGAGGGCACCACGTGCGGGACCTTGTGCGCGAGGCCGGGACGCGGCCCGCCCACGGACTCGAACGAGGCTGGTCGACATTGCCACCCGGCTTCGCCTCGGGGAGGAGGCCGTGGGGGCAATCTTCGACGGCAAGAAGGGCAAGCGCTCCGAGGACACGCCGCGGAGGGCAGCGGGTCCAAGGAGCCGCGCCGCAACGACAAGCGGGGCAAGAAGGGGGAAGAAGCCGCGCCGCGCGGCGCGCGGCGCAGGGCGCAACGGCGGCAACGCCGAGGCCCTCGGCGGTGACCCGGCCCGACGGGGCCCTCGGCCGGCTCCTCGAGGCCGGGGGGTTTTCGACGACATGATGAAGAAGCCGTGCCCCTACCACAAGACCCCCGTGAATCACACTCTTGAGCGGTGCGACATGCTCAAGAAGTTCTATGGCCGTGCCGCCGCAAAGGAGGCGAGAGGCCAAGAAGGATGGGGGCGACGGCGACGCGGTGGCTTCCTGCCGGTCGAAAACGTGTTCCTCATTTTTGGGGGACCCACCTGTCGACATGTCAACCCGGCGGCGCAAGAAGGAGCGGCACGAAGTCCTCGCCGCGGAGAGGGCACCTCCGGCCTTTCTCAAGCGGTCGAAGGATGCCATCACCTTTAGCGGGATGATCACCCAAACCGCATCCCGAACCGGGCCGGTACCCCCCGGTGGTCGATCCCATCATTGGGAACGCCCGGTTTTCGAAGGTCCTTATGGACGGAGGCAGTAGCCTCAATATCCTCTTCGCGCATACACTGCGCCTAATGGGGATTGGGCTGGACCGGACCGGGGCGGCCCGGCACGAAGCCGTTTCACGGCATCGCGCCGGAAGCGGGTTCAACCCCTCGGGCAGATCGATCTGCCCGTCTGGTTCGGGACCCCCAAGAATTTCCGCAAGGAAACCCTCACCTTCGAGGTGGTGGGATTCAAAGGGGCCTACCATGCCATCCTTGGGCGACCATGCTATGCCAAGTTCATGGCGGTCCCCAACTACACGTACACGAAGATGAAGATGCGGGTCCAAACGGCGTCATCACCGTCGGGTCGTCGATCGAGCATGCATTCGGCTCGCGATGTCGAGTGCGTGGAACATGCGAGAGGCGCTAGCGCTGGATGAAGCGCCGGTAAACACGGCCGGAGAAGATGGTCAACGACGACCTCGGCTCCGCCACCAAGCACGTCGGCACATTCGAGGCCGCCGAGCAAACCAAAGGGGTCCCCCTCGACCCATCGCCCCCGAGGGCAAGGCTTTGAGGGTCGGCTCGACCCTCGATCCTAAATAGGAAGCGGTGCTCGTCGACTTCCTCCGCGCCAACGCCGACGTTTTCGCGTGGAGCCCCTCGGACATGCCGGGCATTCGAGGGAGGTCGCCGAGCACTCCCTTGATATCCTCGCCTAATGCTCGCGGCTGTTCGGCGGCGGCCGCGCCGCTTCGACGAGGAACGGCGACGGGCGATCGGAGTGGAGGCCGCGGAAGCTCCTCGAGGCCGGATTCATCAAGGAAGTGTTCCACCCGACGTGGTTAGCTAATCTCGTGCTTGTAAAAAAGAAAAATGGGAAGTGGAGGATGTGCATTGACTACACAAGTCTCAATAAAGCGTGTCCAAAAGTTCCTTTTCCTTTGCCGCGCATAGATCAGATCATTGATTCCACTGCCGGTGCGAACTACTCTGTTTCCTTGATGCCTATTCGGGATATCATCAAATAAAAATGAAGGAGTCCGACCAGCTCGCGACTTCGTTCATCACACCGTTCGGGACGTTCTGTTACGTCACGATGCCTTTTGGCCTCAGAAACGCGGGCGCAACATATCAGCGCTGCATGCAGCACGTTTTTGGGGACCATATCGGACGGACGGTCGAGGCTTACGTAGACGACATCGTCGTCAAAACCAGGAAGGCGGACGACCTGGTGGGCGATCTTGGCATCGCGTTCAGCTGCCTGCGGGCCAACGGGGTCAAGCTCAACCCCGAGAAATGTGTCTTTGGAGTGCCGCGGGGCATGCTCCTAGGATACATTGTCTCCCAGCGGGGAATCGAGGCCAACCCTGAAAAGGTCGCGGCCCTCGAGCGAATGGGTCCAATTCGGGACCTCAAAGGAGTGCAGAAAGTGTTGGGGTGCCTCGCCGCCTTAAGTCGCTTCATCTCGAGGCTTGGTGAGAAGGGCACTCGCCCCTCTACCGGCTGCTCAAGAAGCACGAGCGCTTCTCTTGGACCGCCGAGGCCCGGAAGCGCTCGACAAGCCGAAGGCATCGGCGACGCACGCCCCAATCCTTACGCCGCCGCGAGACGGCGAGCCCCTCCAACTCTACGTGGCCGCAACCACCCGGGTGGTCGGCGCGTGATCGTTGTGGAGCGCACGGAGGAAGGGCACGCCCGCCCGTGCGAGAGGCGGTCTACTACATCGGCGAGGTCTGTCGGACACGAAGACGCGCTACCCCCGTGTCCGAGAAGGCTGTTGTACGCGGTAGTCCTCGCGCGGCGCAAGCTCCGCCACTACTTCGAGGCCCACCCGATTCACGGTGGTCTCTTCCTTCCCGTTAGGAGAGATCATTCGCAACCCCCGACGCGGCGAGCGGGGGTATGCCAAGTGGTCCGTGGAGTTGATGGGCGAAACGCTCGCCTACGCCCCGCGCAAGGCCATCAAATCGCAAATCTTAGCGGACTTCGTCGGCGAGTGGACGGACACACGGCTGCGCCGCCCCCTCGCATCCAAGCGAGTCTTTGGACTGCGTTCTTCGACGGCTCGGTGATGAAGACGGGGAGCGGGCGCGGGCCTGCTCTTCGTGTCACCCCTCGGGGAGCACATGCGCTATGCAGTACGCCTCCATTTCCCCGCGTCCAACAATATGGCGGAATACGAGGCCCTCCTCTGTGGCCTCAAAATCGCCATTGAGTTGGGCATCAAGCGCCTCGACGTGCGAGGGGATTCGCAGCTCGTGATCGACCAAGTCATGAAGAACGCGAGCTGCCACGACGACAAGATGGAGGCCTACTGCAAGGCCGTGCGGGCCCTCGAAGACAAATTCTACGGCATCGAGCTCAATCACGTGCCCCGCCGGTACAACGAAGAGGCGGATGAACTTGCCAAGATCGCGTCGGGCGGATCACCGTTCCCCCAAACGTCTTCACGCGCGACATCGCGCGGCCCTCGATCACCTTCGAGCCCTACCCCTCGAGCGACGGCGGACCCTCGGGGGCTCCCTCGAATCCGGCGGGTGCGGACCCCATGGAAGAGGACCCCTCGAACGAGGCGTACGTACTCTCCCTTCTCGAGGGGTACGGCTCCCCACGAGGGCTGTTGCAATGGACATCGAGCCGGTTCCCGTCCGGACGGACGGCGGAAGAAGTACATCGCCCGGATTGCCCGAGGGGAGCTCCCCGCGAGCCGGGCCGCGGCCGGGCGCATCGCCGGATGGCCAAGTCGTTCACCCCGGTCGACGGTGATGCCGACAAGCGCGCCGCGTCGAGGCATCCTCCGGCGATGCATACCCATTCCCGAGGGGCGCGAGCTCTGCGGGACATTCACGCGGGGACCCCGTGGCCACCACGCCGCGCCGCGCACCCTCGTCGGCAACGCGTTCCGCCAAGGCTTCTATTGGCCTACCGCGGTCGCGGACGCCAACGAAATCGTGCGCACTTGCGAAGGGTGCCGCTTCTACGCCCGCAAAACCAACTTGCCGGCTCACGCTCGCAAACAATCCCCGTGACATGGCCGTTCGGCCGTGTGGGGGTTGGACATCGTCGGGCCCCCGCGGAAGGCGCCGGGGGCTTCACCCACCGCTCGTCGCAATCGACAAGTTCTCCAAATGGGTGGAGGTGCGCCCCATTACGAATTTGAGGGCCGAGCGGGCGGTCTCGTTCTTCACCGACATCGTCTACCGCTTTGGAGTGCCAAACTCCATCATCACGGACAACGGGTCCCGGTTCACGGGCGGAAGTTCTTGGAGTTCGTGACAAGTTCCACATCCGCGTGGATTGGGCGGTCCCGTGGCACACCCACGGACCAACGGCCAAGTAGAACGCGCCAACGGCATGATCCTACGGGGCCTCAAGCCCCGAATTTTCGACCAGCTCAACAAATGCGGCGGAAATGGCTCCAAGAACTACCCGGCGGTCGTGTGGAGCCTAAGGACCACCCCAAGCGAGCCACGGGTTCACCCCGTTTTTCCTAGTCCATGGCGCGGAGGCCGTCCTCCCCACGGATGCGGAATATGGGTCGCCCAAGGTTCGAGGCTACAACGAGGATGCTAACCGGCGAGCCCGCGAGGACTCACCTGGATCGGCTAGACGAAGTACGCCTCGTGGCGTTGATGCACTCCGCAAGATATCAACGGTCCCTACGGCGCTACCAAGCACGCAAGATACGTCGCGGGGATTTCGGCGAGGGGGACTTGGTCCTAAGGCTACGCCAAGACAATCGAGGGCGCCACAAGCTATCGCCCCCATGGGAGGGACCCTACGTCGTGATGAAGGTGCTCAAACCAGGCACGTACAAGGCGGCCAACGAAGACGGCGAAGAACTCACCAACGCTTGGAACATCCAACGGCTACGTCGCTTCTACCCTTAGCTAGGATTTCCAAGTATTTTCTGATTGTACAAACACACGGCCAACGCCCCAGTTGGTGTCACCTATGTAAATACTCCAAGTATAGTAAAAGGGCAACTCGGCTTTCCCCCGAAACCCAAGTTACCCTCGGGGGCTACTGCGGGGGGGCACCCCCCCCCAAATGGTCCCATTTTTTCGCGCAAAAAACGTAATAACACGCGCTAAGTTTGTTTCCTACTTCAACCACGAGCTACGATTCGAACAGGGCGTAGGCGGCACGGCGGAAGGAGCACGCGAGCCGGAGACGGCGGAAGGCGTCATGCAAGGAAGGAAGAATAGTAGAAGACGGACTCTCGGTAGAATTTCCCTGTACTCCTACTAGGACTCACTCTGTGTACTCCTACTAGGTCTCCTCGCCTTGTAACCGACTAGGAACCCGCCCCCTAGACTATATAAAGGAGGGCCGGGTACCTAGCCGCACATCCCCAATCCCTCCGGGGACAACCAACACCAAGCGCGGGCGCCATACTTGATCCCCCAAACGGACGTAGGGTTCGCCACTTTGGCGGCCCGAACTGTATAAATCTTGTGTCTCGTGTCCTTGTGCATACCTTCGAGTTCTCGTCTCCCGATCACGATCCCCACCGCACAATCTACTACCTCGGGTACCCCCTTGTTAGGTTTGCCGGTCTAAAACACCGACAGAAACGCCCCCCCAAAACTTCCCCACGGAAATTTCAAGAAAGGGCTCCGAAAATCACCAAAAAGGAAAACCGGGAGGAACACAATCAAGCCTTGAGGAACCACGCCGAATGATCTATACATACCATGAAAGGTTCATACAAGGTCTAGCTTCCGCCCGATCATCCTTCCCTCTCACAAGATCTCACCATGAAGCTCTCAAGCTAGTCCTATAGAAATCCTAAGGAAAATAGGAAGGGAAAATAGGAAAACCGAATGAGGCGGGGGTTCCAAGAGATGGGTGCCATCCTCTCACCACTTGGGTTATATGGAGGCAAGCCTAAAGACTAAAATACCTATAAAGCCTAAGCTAGGATACACACCCACCAAGGACGGGAATTTGTCTTTGTAGCACCATCGGACGGATGCCCGACGACCGCACTTCGCATAACCTCGACGCAAGCCTTGCAATCCCGACGTGTGTCCTCCGCCTCGAAGCTTCCGACGCCTGTGACCCCAAACCGGTCGGACCGGTTCTCCAAATCGGTCGGGCCGGTTTTGGACCGACACCACATTCGGTCTCGGCCTTGGCTTTGTGGCTCAACCGAGTAACCCGATGATTTTCGGGTTAACCACCGCTAACCCCACAAACTTGATGTAGCCTCTGCCATTCACCACTCATGAGTTGCCTCCCACGAAGTCTCGACTCGACCTTGGTTTTGAGGCTCAACCAAGAAACCGTCCACCGACTTCATCTTGTTGTTCTTGCCACCATGCGGTCCACACTTGACCCTGCCGGCCAACGGGTCCCTCGAACCAAGCCTATTTGTCTTCTCCACACCCGGAGGCCTCACCAGCAACGACCTTTCGCGCTTGTTCTTCACCCGCACCAACACTGTCAAGCCGCAACCCTGAACCCGCAATACTTAGTTATGAATCGCTCAACACAACGTTGTCAATCACTCATCACACCGGGATGCGACCATCCACCTGTCCTCGAACCACACATGGTCCTCAATCTCCTCCTTGATGAGTGCATTGACAACACACACATTTGATAATCGGAGAGAAAATAAAAAGAAAAGAAACGAATAAAAAGAAACTCCAACAAGCTATCGAAAGCCAAGGAAAGGCAAAGGGCAAGATCACTTGAAGAAGACAAGTCTCGGACCCCTTAGGCAAGGGCAACGGCTCGACACATCCGAGACAAAACCATGCTCAAGCAAAAAGCACAAACCACCAAAGCTTACAAGAGCTCCCCTGCACATATGCATACTCCCCCCCGAACAAGTGCCAACAATGGGCACAAACCGGTCGGTCGGTTCCCAAAGCGGGTCGGATCGGTTACCAAAACCGGTCGAGGCCGATTGCCAAAATCGGTCAAACCGCTTTGGTACAACGGACCACACCCCCCAAAAGCCAAAAATGCAAAAGAAATGCACAAGCTCCCCCTTGACTCTTGGGATAGGTTCTAGGGATGCAATGCAACTTTTCTCCACTTTGCTTTCTCCCCCTTGTTGCCAATGCATGAATCAAAGCTCAAATTTGAAAACATGCAAAGCTTCTCAAGTATACAAAAATCATCACAAGATGCTACACATGTCCAAATGAGCAAGTTAGAAACTCTACGGCTTCGATGACATCGATTTCTTGATTACCAAGTTTCACAACCATTGGACGAAGCTAGGATAGAATTGAGCAATTTTGCGAAAATTTACCCTCTCATGAGCAACGTCCTAAACATGAGCAAAACATGTCAAAATGGCAAAGCCACACAAACTTCAAGCTAGGACGACCATTCTAATCATAAGACCATCACAAACACCCACAAGCATCTCATGTCATATAAAAGCCACCGAGCCATGTGCCTACTTCTATATATGAGACTTCTCATTGGTAGGCATCATGCAACGGTTTAGCACCCAAAGCAATTAAATGGAGTACATATGACATAGGAGCACATTTTCCAAGCAATTTACATTTCATTTTTAGATTCTTATTTGGTACATGAAATGTCTTTGCGACAAAAAGGAACTTATGCCCCTCCACAAGATAAAGCATGAGGACTAAACATTCATGATGGCAAATGAGCCTTTGACCCCATATGATCAAAATAAGCTATCCAACCACAAATTAAGCATAGTCAAGCCACTAAAACATGTCTAGATCATATAAGGCATTTACTCACAAGAGAGCATACATGTGACATTTTTCAAAAACATAGCCATCAACCATGGATATAAATCAAGATCATCAAGAGCTAAGCCAAACTAACCATAGCATACAAAACTAACTCACAAGATCATATATAGCACATCATGGTGAACAATGTATATGAGAGAAGCTTTTCCTACAAAATGCATATGATACAAAAAGCATGCAATCTAAGATACAAGGATGCCTATACATCATGTTACATATGGAATACTAAATGCGGGAAATGCATAAAGGAAAACTATACATATGCTACAATGGAGCTCCCACACACCCAACTCAAAAAATCAAGCAAACACCAAGCTCCCCCCGCAAAGGAGTGAAAGTTGCTTAATCTAGGGGTTTGGTGAAGATATCGGCTAGTTGGTCATGTGTGGGTACATGGATCAAAGCGATTTTCCCTTTCTCAACATTTTCTCTCAACAAATGGTATCTCACTTCTATGTGCTTGGTTTTGGAATGAAGCACAGTGTTCTTTGCAACACTTATGGCACTAGTGCTGTCATGTAGAAGTGGAACATGGGTATACTCCTCACCAAAGTCGCTCATGGTGTATGTGATCCAAAGGAGCTGAGAGCAACAACTAGCAGCGGCTACATACTCTACCTCGGTAGTGGATTGAGCAACACTCGACCGTTCGCGGGAAGACCAAGACACCAAAGAAGACCCCAAAAACGGCAAGGCCCGAAGTGGACTTCCTATCCAACCGACACCCGACAAAATCCGCGTCCGAAAAACCATGAAGAGCCAAAGAAGAAGACACGGAGTACCAAAAGCCGAAGTTGGGAGTGTGACGCAAGTACCGAATATGCGCTTGACCGCTTTCCAATGCAAAGTCCTTGGAGACGCTTGAAAACGAGCGCACGGACATACCGAGAACTCGGATGTCCGGCCTTGTCGCCGTCAAGTAGAGGAGTGACCCGATCATGCTTCGATACTCCTTCGGTCCACGTGTTCACCTTCCTCATCCGCATTAAGAGTTGTAGTCGTACTCATAGGCGTCGCCATGGCCTTGGAATCCACCATCTTGAATTTCCTCACAATGTCCTTGGTATACTTAGCTTGGTGCACAAATGTTCCTTCCTTTGATTGCTTGATTTGTAGCCCGAGGAAGAACTACAACTCACCCATCATCTCATCTCAAATTCCCTGCTCATATCATCTACAAACCTTGCAACAAGAGAGTTAGACGAGCCACCAAAGACAATATCATCCACGTACAACTGCACAATCGGGATATCTCTACCCCCCCCGAGTAAAAACAAAGTCCGATCGACCATCCCCATCTCAAACCCTCTCTCAAATAAGAACCCCCTCAACCTAGCATACCAAGTTCTAGGCGCTTGCTTCAACCCATATAGCGCCTTCCTCAACTTGTACACCCGGTGGGGATAGTTCTCACTCTCAAACCCCGGTGGTTGCCTCACATACACTTGTCCCTCCAACACACCATTCAAAAAGGCACTCTTCATATCCATCAGGTGTAACTTGAACCCCTTTAGCCACAGAGAAGGCTAGAAGGATCCTGATCGCCTCCAAAAGCTACGGGAGCAAAGGTCTCCTCGTAGTCAATCCCCTCTTTCTGACTAAACCCCTGAGCAACAAGCCTTGACTTGTTTCTCACTACTTCACCTTTCTCTCCCTCTTTGTTCTTCTACACCCATTTTGTCCCAATCGACTTACATCCTGGGGGAGGGTCAACCAATTCCCAAACTTGATTTCTCTCAAAGTTCTCCAACTCGTCATGCATCGAATTAAGCCAATTATGATCAGATAGTGTGTGTCCAATGTCTTTGGGCTCAAAGGTGGCAACAAAAGCGAAAGCATGAGCGGAGAATTGTTCCGAACCCTCGGCCGTGTAGTACGTTCATTCATGTCGCCGATAATCCTTGAAGCTTGGATGATCCACTTGTACTCGCCGGGGAGGTTCTCGCCTTGATGCTACCTCCCCCTCAATAGTAGCTTCTCCTTGATCTTGATTTGTCATCGTAGGTGTGGGAGAGGGGTCGTTCATCACTGTAGTCGAAGTAGTAGGTACATGCTCAGCCGCGGGCACCACACCGCCATCTTCATCATCTCCATGTACATGCTCCTCCTCCTAAAAGATCTCCTCGCCAAGTTCATCATCACCTGCACACTAAAAAACAAGGCGATTACATGGTTGTGTCTCGTCGAAGGTTACCTCGCAAGTCTCCACAATTTGGTTAGTTTCACGATTGAGCACACAATATGCTCTAGAGTGAGGTGCATAACCAATGAAAATACCATGGACCGACCTAGCCTCAAACTTATCCAACTTCTTCCCTTTTTTAAAGATAAAACACTTACAACCAAAGGCATGGAAGTAACTCACCTTGGGTGTGCGACCATGCATCAACTCGTAACAGGTTTTCTTCTTATGCACTCTGAGGTAGATTTTGTTCGAAACATAGCACGCGGTATTCACCACCTCAACTCAGAACCTTCTCAGAGTCTTATGTTCATCAAGCATCGTCCAAGCCATCTTACACAAGGTTCTGTTTTTCCTTTCCACAACACCATTCTAGGGAGGCGTATACGGACTCGAAAACTGATGTTCAAGACCCAAGTCATGGCAAAAGGTTTCAAAATGAGAGTTTCTGAATTCCGAGCCATTGTCACTTGCATTGCTCGTATGGCATCTCCGTGTCTCTCGTTCCTCAACCTCAAGACAAGATCTCGAACAAAACCAAACGTCTCCCCTTTCTCCTCAAGAAAGAACACCCACGCATACCGAGAGTAGTCATCCACCACAACAAGGACATACCACTTCCCACTCGTAGGTCGCACACGAGCCGGGACAACAAGGTCCATATGGAGCGAGCTCGCATGGACGCTCGGTCATCACATCGGTGAGAGGCGGGTGAGAAGAGGCTACCATCATGGCATGCCTACATGGCGCACAAACCAACTCTTTTTCAAGCCTCAACCGTGGCAATCCTCGGACCAAATTGAGTTTACTCAAGTGAGACAATAGGTCAAAGCTCAAGTGACCCAACTTCCTATGCCACTTCCACAACTCACTCGAAGAACCACCCAAGAAACGAGTGCTCAACACCGGAAGACTAAGAAAAATCAGCTCGAAACACCCGACCCTCGGGAACGACCATACGGACAAGGTCCCCTCGAGAACCACCGAGGCCGAAACAACACCTCAAAACCCTCATCCAATAGGCCGGGACACGGAAAGCAAATTGTACCCAAGCAATTGAACAAGAGCAACACGCCCGTGAGTGATCTTATCACTCACCTTAATCTCACCTTCGACAACACACGCCCTCGCCCATTGCCCCCAAAGGTGATGTACCTCTTTGTCACCACCGGGATGAGACTTGAGAACCACCCCTTGTCTCCGGTCATATTCCTCGAGCAACCGGAGTCAATCAACCAAATGTTCTTCAAGTCTCCCACCCGAAATTCAAAAACGAGCACGTGAGCGAACAAACGACTCGGCCACCGGGGTTAGTTCCAAAAGAGTAAAACCGATGCCGAGCCATTTGCTCGAAAGTGGGGTTAGCACACTCCAAAGCATCTCTCCTATCAAAGCTACCTCCACGAACACCACCACGGTAACCACTATGAGGGAACCAACCCTCTCTACCTAGAGGAGGACTAAAACAACGAAAGGAAGACCCCGGGCCGTTCCTCCTCTCCACCTCAAAGCCACGACTCCTTCCATCCCTATATTGAGCACGAGGGGGGAGAACGCCTAGCAAACCGACCACCCGCAACCTCTCCCGGACCAACCACCGTAACCACGACCTCCTCGCATCAAACCGACTCCTCACGAGCACGAAAACCAAGTTGTCCCCCTCGCTGTCTCCAAACCGATCTCGACCGATTTCCAAACCGGTCCGACCGGTTTCACTCCTATAGCCTTTCGCTTTCCCCAAGCCGGAACTCGTTCTCACACTTGCCTTGGCCCTGGTCATCCGCACATGAGGCTCGGGTACACCATTGGGAGGGTGGTACTTGTCCTTATTATCCCACACCTTCGCCATTCTCTCCTCACACTTCCTCTTGAAGCAAAACTCATCTTTGTGACCATCTCTCCCACAATAGCCACAATGGAACCTTATGGGCTTAGGCTTATGCTTTGTATGGGGCTGTTCATTTGGTTTCTCTCCACTTGACTTCTCCATGGGTTTCTCTTCACTAGGCTTCTCACTCTCTTTCCCAAAGAACAATTTCCCCAAAGTGCTTATGAATTTGATGGGCTTTTGGAAATCATTTGTGGAGTGAGGGAATATGAGTGGATCCGGATTTGTGTCGAGTTTGTTTAGTAGTGGGTTGGGTTTAGGGACATATGCATTCTTGAGCTAGGTTTTTGGTGGAGCAAGGATATCACCAATCTTTTTTTTCTCCCTCACCACTAGACTCCTTAATCTTCTTCGACCCAAACCCACGCCCATCTTGGCGCTTATAGGTCTCCATCATCATTCTCACTGGGGTTCATGCCCCGACAACCAACCCATCATTTTTCTCAACTCATCATTCTCATCCCGCAAACGATCAACATAATTTGCAAGTTCCGCATTCTTCAAAGCATGCAATTCACAAGTAGAGCAAGAAGTAGAAATAGGTTCTTTCAGCTTAGCCTCAAGAGAAACAATGTAAGCATGCATGTCATCAATTTTTCCATGCAAAATAGGGCGGGAAGTGCAACCTCCTAGCAAAGTAGGTCTAGACCGAAGCTCGGCCACTTCAACCCTAAGCACATCTAGTTCCTCACACTTGGAGGCATGCTTTTCCTTGAACATAGCAAGATCGGCTAGGAAAATAGGACAATCAGAACATTCAACTTGATCAGAAACAATAGGTGAAGCTTTAAGCGAATCAATCTCAAGTTTAGCATCTAGATTCTGCGTGTCTATCTCAGCCACTCTAGTCATAGCATCCTCAAGCGAAGCCCTAAGCTCTTTCCTCATCTTCTTCGCCTCTCTAAGCATGTCATCACGATTATCAAGCAACAAGCCAAGCTTTTCATTCTCCTGACGCAAGAAGGGCAGTTCATCTCGTACCTCGTCGTCGGAGTCGGAGTCGCTCTGGTTGCTCTTCTTGCTGCCGGAGCTAAGTGCCATGGTGCAGAAGCCGTCTCTAGTGAAGCGCCTCGGCCCGCTCGTGTTCTTGGACGACTTCCTCGCTCTTGCGCCGATCACCTTCATCTTCACCGTTGCTCGAGCTTGAGGTGGAGTAAACGGAACCGGAGTCGACGTCTCTCACTCCAACCATCACTCGGGCCTTGCCTCGGCTCTCCTTCTTCCTCGATCGTCACTCGTCCTTGTGCTTGCTCTTGTGCTTGCTCTTGTGGTCGCACCTTGACAGGTACTTGCCATCCGTCTTCGACTTGCGCTTGTAGTTGTCCCTGTTCTCAACCTTCTCGGAGCGGTCGGCAACGAAGTGTCCCGCTTGCCGCACCGAAAGCAAGTTTCCGTGTTCCTCCTCATGTTCACCCCGGTTCTCGCGCATCCTCTCGAACCTTCGCCGTGCGCCGCCGCCTCGTCCTCTCCAAGCACGTCGAACTCCTCGTCCGGCATAGTCATCAAAGAGGATAAGGAGAACATCCCGGTGGATGGGTTAGAGTTAGACTTTCCTTTAGAGCAACCGATGAGGGCGAGACTATGAGAGTCGGTCGGGCCCTCGATATTGGCCGTCATGCCCCGATCCACCTCGGCCGACTTGAGCTTCGAGAACGGCTCGTTCACGGTCGAGTGCCATACTTCTCTCGACTCCACAATGGCCTTGAACTTTCCGCCCCAAACCGTATGATCCAACAAGTGTAAGAGCTTGACGGCTCTATCATGATCATCGTACGAGAGCATGTCCACACCGTCCCTCATGTTGTTCACCACCACCGTAAACCTCTTAATCAAGGCATCGATGGACTCACCGGGGAGATGAGTGAAGTTCTCATACTCTCTCTCGGTAAATCGCATACATCCAAGCCCGAACTTGGGTGTTCCCAACATGAGCTTCCTTCAACACCGACCGTATTCTACAAGCCAAGCTCTCTGTGTGCACCCAATCGAATTCGGAGTTGACACGAGCCCGAAATAAGTAGCCGTCCGCCTTGTTGTTGGCGTCGAACATGTCCCTCGATCATGGAGCGAGAAAGTTCATCGGTGGACATAGCCTCCGTCCACCTTGACATCCCAAAAGATCCGACCCTTTCCACGGAGGAATGTTGCCATCCGTTTACTCCACATTTGGTAGTTCTTTCCATCGAAGTGTAGCGGACCCGAACCCCGTTCCCGGTATGCCATCCTTGGATCTTAGACTGGTTAGAGTCAATCAAGACTCGTAACCGGCTCGGCCGGACATAGCCCTTGTGTCCACCGTGACATCTTAAAATATCCGACCCTTTCCATGGAGGAACGCCGCCATCCGTTTACTCCACATCCGGTAGTTCTTTCCATCGAAGTGTGGAGGACCCGAACCCCGTTCCCGGTACACCATCCTTGGATCTTAGACGGTTAGAGTCAATCAAGACCCGTAAGCGGCTCGATACCACTTGAAGGATCGAAGCGGCAAACCGAGAGGGGAGGGGGGGGGCCGAATGGGAGCCAATAAAAATTCTATTCAAGAATTCGGCCTATGAACCCGATTTCACTCGTGCACCTCAACAATCTTCTCTTGCCAAGCTCACGCGGCCCACGGAGTGCTACCGGACTTAGGAGCAAGACCCAACCAACGACCACTCAACACACACGGCGGCAACACACACGACACGGTGGCAGCGCTAAACCGGTCGGGCGGTTTCGAAACCGATCGGACCGCTTCGTTGGACTTAGCCTCACACGGGCGGGGGAAACCGGTCGACCGGTTTGGCAAACCGGTCGAGCCGGTTTTGTCTAGAAACTCCCCAAAAACCCTCGATGCCCAAAACACCTCAAGAGCCTTCCCTCCTTTGAACAAAGAAGTCATGGCATAACAGGGACTCTCTTGCTCAAAAACTCTTCACGACAACCCACGGGGCTAAACCGGTCGGACCGGTTTGGGAAACCGATCGACCGGTTTTGCGATCCCGACACGTGTCCTCCCCCTCGAAGCTTTCGGTGCCCTACGACCCCAAACCGGTCGGGCCCGGTTCTCCAAACCGGTCGGGGCGGTTTTGGCTCGATAGCCACGTCCGGTCTTCGGCGCGGCTTTGTGGCTCAACCGAGTAACCCGATGATTTTACCGGTTAACCACGGCTAACCCCGCGAACTTGATGTAGCCTCCGCCATTCACCACTCATGAGTTGGCTCCCACGAAGTCCCGGCTCGACCTTGGTTTTGAGGCTCAACCAAGAAACCGTCCACCGACTTCATCTTGTTGTTCTTGCCACCATGCGGTCCACACTTGACCCCGCTGGCCACCGGGTCCCTTGAACCAAGCCTACTTGTCTTCTCCACACCCGAGGCCTCACCGGCAAGGACCTTTCGTGCTTGTTCTTCACCTACACCAACACCGGTCAAGCCGCAACCTACACCTCTAATACTTAGCCAAGAATCGGTCCACACAATGTTGTCAATCACTCATCACACCAGGAAGCGACCATCCACCCGTCCTCGAACCACACATGGTCCTCAAACACCGAAGGTAAACTCATGGCTAGGTTGATGGAATTTCACCATCAACATCTCCCCATGCTTAAACCGTGCTCGTCCTCGAGTAAGCCTTCGATGGATATCATCGTTGCCCTTTATTGCTTAAACCTTGCACTTGATCATACACTAGAAAACATAATGCTCTTCAACAATTTAATTCGTTAAAGTTTCATAATGTACTAGCCTTCATCCCTACGAAGGGTAGATTGTTAATTAAGCTTATCCCACAAGTATTAACATGCTCCCAAAATTCAAATAGATCTCGTAAATTTTGAAATAAAGAACGAGATGAAAAAGAGCTAAACCAAGTTCACAAATTTAAATCATCTTGCATCTTGCTCATGAACTCTCATCTCCTCTTGTCTCTCAAGCCTATTTACTCTACTCCTTTCCCTCTCATAACATTCATGTAAGTGGTAGGCTTTATATGGAGCTTTTTGGGAAAGTTTAGTCCTACCGGATATTATAAATGAGATGTTTTCAAAACAAGATAAGCTTCTCATGGTCTTACGGAGACTTGTCAAAAAGGTCATTGGAAAATAATGTTATATCAAGGAGGGGGGAGAAAAAAACACACACACACTTGAGATAGGTGGACATGTGCAAATGGCAAAGAGTGATCCCGAGGCACAAAGGAAGTCCTCGTTATTGGATTGCACATGGTTGAAAAATGAGTTTGGATCTTTTAATCTTGAAACCTTGAAATTCCTAATGCACTTTAGAGAACCAGGGAGTTCACTTTATTTTATTTTACACATACTTATATTTTTTCCTTTTCTTATACATATATATTTTTTTTTTTTCTTTATACTCATTTTTTTGCTCCCCTTGAACTCGAAGTTGCATTGTACCTACCTCCTCCCCCATGCTTAGACGTTTGCTCGTCCTCGGGCAAAGAGATGATAGAGATAAGGTAGGTAATAGAAATATTTTTCCTTTGGAGATATACTTGAAATTTTCAATCTTAGCACCATCTTGCGATCTTCCTTGAATTGATGATTCATGCTCAATGATAGGTTGTGGTCAAGGAGGTAATCACAAAAGATGATATTTGGTTTTTAGGGGTGGATATCCGGTGAGGTTTTTGAGATCTACGGTGTGGGGATACACAATGCACGGATAAAAGGCTAGCAATAAGATAGATGCGCAAAAACGGAACGACCATCGTCTTAGTCTCGGGCCGGAGAAATCATAGCCTAAAATAACTCACCCAAAAATAAATCTTGTACACTAAGATTTATGCATTCAAATATATATGCCTCTGGATAGGTAGAGCAACATGCAAGTGATATTTTTTACGACAAGGTTAGCATTACTTTTTAGAGCAAAAACAAATAATCTTTAATCCATCTAAAACTTGAGGGCACATAAAACACTATGGGTCTTTATTTTTATCATAACCTCCGCTAAATATGAAGCTAGAATTTAGATAATTTCAGATTTGTATTTTAAGAGAGCATTAGCTTAAACATGCATAAAACAATTACAAAGATAAACAAAGCGGCAATTATAATCACATATCATCATGGCATAAACTTTGTAACTTTACCAAAGGTAAAAACAAGGTGGTGACTTTATTCATGATGAAAATAAACTAACACACATGTTGAAAATTTAAATAAAAACTGAAAACACTACTCATACATAGGTAAACACAAGCTGAAAATTAAAGAAATGGGGAAAAGAAAACAAAACTAAAGCTCCTCCTTTCTCTAATCTTTCGCCGGTGGTTGGTATTGATAATCGTGGTGTTTATACCCTTGCTCATAATAGGATTGAACATCCCCTCCTATGAATTGTTCCGACGGTGCTAGGTGAAGGCATCCAAGCTCATAAGCAATGTTTGCATTGCCTTCACCTAATTGAGTCTGCGTTGGCTTGGATGGCCGTAATGATTTGCATGTTCCTTGCAACATATCTTCCAATAATGGCCACACTTTGTTGTGGTTGAGGAAATTGTGCATAGGGCTCCACAAAGGTTACGTTAGGCACCACATAATTTTGTGGGGGCATGGCTGCACCACTCCCCCATGCTTGCATTGGTGGCTCACCGTAGTAACTTGGTGGCGTAGGAATTCCTCCATACGGTAGCACATAGTTTTGTTGTGCACCTCTCTCTTGTGCCGAGGAGGATCCTTCTTCTACAATTCTACCTCTTTTATTTTTCCTTGCTAGCACAAGGAGTCCTTCCTCTAACCAATCTTCCTTCCCTTGAATAAAGAGTCTTAGTCTTGCGTCCGGAAGGGATAAGTTCACTTTGGCCACTTTAAAGCCTCCTCTCTCATCTCCACTTATATATTTTCCTTGCTTCATATATTCAAATCCGAGAGAGGTCCGGGGTAAAAGATGCTCGGGGGTTTCTTGGAATACCCGAGTCTTAAAGAGATAGCCAACATGGAGAGGTGACACCCCGAACCAATATCTCCCGAACCCGATGTTGTTTCACAACACCATCGGTTAATCATGAGGTAGGAGGGGTCTATTGGATGGCTGGCAATTAAATCCAAGTAAAGCCAATTCAACTTCGTGTCGGTCACCTTTATTTCTCTCATTCTCCCCCAAATCCTTTTGCACATCCATGAGTGAAACACTTGGATGATGGGGTTATGGATAGAATTTCTTTATTGGTGGGCTTCCTCCGAGATCATATTCCAAAACCCATCCAACATACCTTCCGTCACGTCTACTTTTTCCGGAGCTACCTTTTGAAAACCAAGTAACTCCCTAATATGTTCATAGGGAACCACTTGCTGAATTCCCTCCAACCGGAATGAGAGACTCGGCACCCCCTCATCAAGGATAGGCGCCATGGTCATTTGAATTTCCAAGGAAAATTCCTTGTGGGTGTTTGCCGACACCCCGTTGGATAATTGCACCCATCCTAGGTGCCCCAACATATAATAAATGTTCGTGCCAAAACCCAGTGAGTTGAGGGCTTGATCGTCGAAGGCGACATTCGCTACAAGCCTCTTCTCAAGGAGAGCAAGTTTCTTCTCCTCCTCCTCCGACATAATGATAAATCCATATGCAGAGTACCGCGGAGTGTACGAAGGTGGAGCGGATGATCATGTCGACCGACGAGGTGGGACGGGCGGCTCCCTCCGTACGCCCTTGATATAGGTGAACCTCATGGACGAGCTCCTTGCGGCCCTCATGCCACCGAGGAGGAGACTATCATTCCTCCTCGGTGGTGTCGTGTCCTCCTCCATGCTCCGAGGAGACTCGGAAACCGAGTGCCTCCTCAAAGACGTCGTCGAAGATGGCTTGGATGATGACGACCCCTTCTTCTTAGTGAAGAGACTTGTGGTTTTCTTCCACATGATTGCAACACTCGCCTCTCTAATATAATCCCGGGGTTTCAACCGGTAACAAGGCACACAAAAATTATTACGGGGTATGGACTTTGAGTGGATTAAGGGTGTGATTTTTGGGCAAAACAAACTTGCGAAGGATGACTAAGTCTAATGTGGTTCGGACTACAAATTCGAGCACACAAACGAGAGAGTTGGATGAACTCGCTTGCACTGCCGAAGAGGAGCACCGGGGGCACTTAAATAGGGGAGGCCGGCCGGCCCGGGCCGACCGGTTTGGGTGGCCTCGTGCCCTTCCCCGGCTCGGTTTTCCTCTAGCGCGATCATCTTCACTTTGTGACTTTTGTGATCGCGTGCTCCACAAGTTGCACCGCCCAAACTCTCTCATCCACTCCTTTGTTTGCATTATTGGTCCTTCCACTTGATGTCTTTGCTTTTGAGTCATGTCCATGCTCCTTTGCTTCACATACCTCCATGATTTTCCTGCAAAACAAGGCTTGCTGCCCTCCCATCCTTGTCCTTTGCATGTCGCTTTGATGAAAGTTGTTGGAAGAGCATCCCGTGATGCATCATGGTGCGTGCATGATTTGTTTGACTAGATTGCCTCCCTCTAAGCATGTCTTAAGGCTAAGCACTCCTCTAATTTTGAAATAAAAAGTAAACTCAAAGCTATAGATGAGCTCAAGCATAAATTTAGAGGAGTTTTTAAAGCATTAAAACAAGTGTAAGTCGAAAATATTTTCCGACTACTTTTATGTTGGTCTCATCGGTATTGTTTGCCTTCATTAATTGAGAGCAAACTTTTCTCGACTTGATCATGGGGGCATAGGTTTGGGTTCTAATTTTGGATAAATGAGAGACATTTTGAATGAAATAAAATTAAATGAGGCTAAGAAAAATTCTAATCTTAGAGAAACCAAGGATATAGATTTTTAAACCAACCAAAAGTCATGTTTCTAGGTTCACGCGAATCCTACCACGTGCTGAAATTTAAAAAACATCTAGATACAATTCGTGGCTCTACTCGTGTGCTTTTAGCATGTAAAAGAAGTCAACCACAACATCATAAAGAGGATGAATGGTTGAATTAGGTTCGGAATTTATTTGGTTTTGGTTTCTCGAAAAGAAGCAAATACACATAGGATGGTTCATGTAAAGGGTTTATGATCCAAAAAAAATATTCAACCAAGAATTATGTCTCTAAGATTGTTCAACCACTCTAAGTCTAATGTCTTGCGTAGTAAATTTCAAAACTAACTTACTTGAAAAGACTCGAAAAATCTTGAATCGTGTTGTCCTCCCGGCAGCTTATTCTTGACTTGACGAAACTGGTCACCTAGCGCTTCGTTTATAGTCCATGGCTAGACTTCTTCACTTGATTACTTCGGATCAACGCTCTTTGCGGGTGTTGCAATCTTGAGTACCCACTTCTGCACCATCTTGGGCACGGACTTATTCTCTGGCTTAGTCATCTTTTTGGTCTTCACATGTGGCTTTTGTTCCGTTGTCTTGACGGATGCAACAACTTCTTTGATTTTCTTCACTTCCTTCTTCTTCGGCTCTTTCTTCTTCCTTGGCTCTTCCTTAACAAAACGATGATGAGGCGGAATATATTTAACTTCAATCATGTTGCATACCTCGAGGCATGGTCGAAACTTGAAGGAACTCCTCTCTCCGTTAATGTCAAACTTGATCTCCCCCTTGCCAACATCAATGGTAGCTCCCACGGTCTTGAGGAAAGGCCTCCCAAGGATGAGTGGTGGATTCTCCCTCTCTCCCATCTCAAGTACCACAAAGTCGACGGGGACGAAGTGGTGTCCAACCTTCACGGGCACATCTTCGGTGATGCCCAAGGGGTAGCGAATGGAGTTGTCACCCAACTCCAAGCACATGCCCATAGGCTCCAATGGTAGGCGTAGCTTCTCGAACACATCTCTTGGCATGACACTCACAATTGCTCCAAGGTCGCATAATGCCTTCTCAAACTTGAATGACCAAAGTAACATGGAATCGCCGTGCATTCGGGGTCTTTTTGCTTCTCTAGACCATTTGCAATAGTGGCGCTACATTGCTCGGACATCTTGACATGATCTACCCTAAATGTTGCTATCTCATATTTATTTGCAAGAATATCTTTGAAGTAACAAGAATATGTCGGAACTTGAAGGGCATCCAATAACAGCATGTTGATGCTTAACCTACGCACAGCCTCCACAAACTTCTCAAAATGATTATCAAGTTTTCCTTGGAAGTAGCATGGCTTGAGTTGCGGTATCTTCGTGTCTTCTCCCGAAGATCTCAAACTTGGGCTCTTCGGTGACGATCTCCGTAACTTCCTCCTTAGAAAATTCCTCTGTCTCGGCAAATGGTTTAGGCTTCCTTGCTCCCGCGGAACATTCCGGATCTTCGGTCTCCTTCCCCGAACGAGTTTGAATAGCCTTCGCCATTTCGGGACCTTTAGGTTGTCCCAAAAGCTTCCCTTCATTAGCGGATAGGCGCCCGACAAGTTGTCCCACTTGCGTCTCGAGCATCTTCATCATGTTGAGCACTTGATGGTTGGAGCTTCCGACCTCCGTCACTTTGCTATCGATGTTCTCCAATACCTTGTCTATGATTTTGAACTTGGTGACGGTATCCTTGTCGATCTTAGCTTACTCATCCATGGAGTTCTTCAATTGTATACGAAGCGGAACCGAATTTAGAATGGATGAGCTTGCATTAAATTGAGGTCTACCTTGCCCGTAGAGTAAGTTCGGCAAATCCTTCTTCCTCATGTAGTCGAGCACTTTGGCTTCCTCTAGACAATCCTTGTGGACATGGCCATATTCTCCGCACTCTTCACATGTGGGTCTTGCTTTGGCATCCTTTAAGTCTTGAGTCTCTTTCTTTTCTTTCTCCATCTTCTCCAACCTCTCGCATAAGAGAATCGATCTTGCCTTCGAGTATGTCTTCCTTCTCCACTTGCAAGACTCCTTTGACGTTCCCCGTGTGTTGAACCGGAAGTAAGCTTTCGGATGACACCCACGTGTCATTGTCCACGACCTTCTTGAATAGAGTGAAAGCTTGAGTCGGCATTAGCTCGATGATAGATCCTCCCGCCGATGCATCGATGATCGTCCTTGACGCCATGGTGAGTCCTTGGTAAAATTTTTTGAACGAGATCCTCCTTCGGGAACTTGTGATGTGGAACCGCCCGAGTGTACTCATTGAAGTGCTCGAAGGCCTCCGATATAGTCTCCGTAGGATATTAAGCAAAAGTAGCAATCTTATTACGCAAGGTTTGAGTTTTACCCTATGAGTAGTATTCTTTCATATAGGCCCTCATCAATGTATCCCAATTTTGCACCATCTTCGCCGAGTTGAGAGTAGAACCATTGCAAAGCTTTCCCGAGTAGCGAGAACAAAAAGAGCCTTGCCCTCATTTGATCTAGAGTCACCCCTTCCATGTTGAATGTTTGACATAGTTGGATGAACACTTGGAGGTGAAGGTTCGGATCTTCTTTATCGGTGAAGGGTGAATGTTGCACCATGCGGATTGTCGAGGTCTTGATCTCGAATGGCCTTCCGATCTCTACGAGGTTCAAGATTGGTAGGTCGACGTTGTCCGGGTGCATAGCTCCCCGAACTTGCGCTCTTGCGGCGGTTGTTCTCCCATCGGTGGAAGTCGATTCTCTCGAGGACTTTGAGGTGGTGATTTCTTCGGAGGTACCGACGATCCTTCGTCTTTCGACTTCGAATCTACAAAATTCAGCTTCTTAGCTTGTTGTGCATCGCGTCTCCTTAGCCTGTAAAGTTTTTCTGGATCATCCACAAAATTATTGGGTTTGTTAGAGAGGTAGCCGTCCATATCCTGTTAGGGTTAGCGATAAACGAAATATACAAAAACAAAAAATAAAAACAAATCTAAGAACACTAGGGTTAGACAAACTAGATTAGATTGATTTTGAGGATGATCAAAAGTTAGTAGATGCAAAAAGAAAAACCAAAAGAAAACTGAAAATTACACAAAAAGCAATAAAAGATCGAATCTTGATCACTTGTTCCCCGGCAACGGCGCCAGAAAAAGGGGCTTGTTGACGGTGTACATTCGTATTAAAGTTCAAGTGGACTTGCAAGCGGACAAATCCTCCATCGTAGTCAAGGGACCCTTCTTCCCTCAAGTGTGAACCCAAGGTATTGAATCCGTGAAACAAATGTGCGATGCAAGAATCAATCTAATAAAGTCGAGAACTTTGATCTTCAAAAGGAGAATCCTATGCATCTAATCTAGAGAACATCATGAAAACAAATCTAATCTATGAAAACTAGAGGTAGTGAGAGATAGAGGGGGAAAGATAAACAAATCTAGAGAGATTGGATCAAGCCTTCATTGAAGTTCCGAGCAAAGGAGAAGTAAACAAGTTCAATCTCATAAAAAACGACTTTAAATCACGGTTTCCCGTCCAACTCCAAAAACGTCCGCCTTTTGCAGCCACCGTTCTATCACAACACACCCCTATTCATGCGGGTTAGTCTAGGGTGAGTCCAAAGACAAGTTGAAATCTCTTGGAAGGTTAGGTATGAACCTCTAGCCACCACGGCTACAAGAACATCCTCGATGATCTATCTTGAGAATGGATCTTAAGATACGAAAACATGACTGAAATCAAAGTCGTAGGAGAAACACTCGATTACTAGAAATCGGATTGCAACTTGATAATTCAACATAATACATGATACATGAATCAAGATCACCACCGGGGTCCTACCTTGATCTTGCTTCTAGATCCGGGAACTTCGATGTGGTCTTTCTTGCAAGGTTCCCACACCAGCTAGGGAGATCCTAGTGAACTAGCTCGACCCTCTCGTCTCCGAGATGGTGTCCCTCTCTTCTCTGGTCCTTGGCGGCGGATGGCGAATGAGTTGATGCGTGGCGCCTAGCCTCGGGGCTATAAATAGCCCAAATGGCGGCTAGGTCAAAGGGGGGGCTAACTGCGCCTGGAAATGGGCTGGGCCGGCCGGCCTGGGTCGGCCAGCCTGGGCCCACTTCGGCCTAGCCAGCGGCCTCCTTTGCCCGGTGTCGGTTTCCAAGTCTTCTAGACTCTTCCTCCATCTGCATGTGGGCCCTTGTCGTCAGTTTATATTCGGATTGGATGAAACACATGGCGCGACTATACAGGGAGTCATGCCAAATGATTTGGCACGACCAAAAGGGCTACTTCTTGTAAATTTAGTTTGGAGGGGGTTATTTAAAAGGATTAAAATATAAAAAAAAAATCGCAAGATTCGACAGTTTTCTGACTGGGTCTTCGAAGTTTTTCATCTTCTTTGGTTTGGTCCCTGGGCTTCTTGGAGTCATGTTTACTTCATTGCTTGACTTGTACCGGGCTTCAAGGTCTTGAAATGAGGTGCTTAATGAACTTATCCTGAAAGTCTTGCTTTCAACACTAAAATCCTGCATAAACACTAAACTCCAAAATCGACATGCACTAACGAACTTGTTATACCAAGGTGGTTAGTAACAATGGATAAGATATAAAATTCATGCCAACACCGAAGGTAAACACATGGCTAGATTGACGGAATTTCACCGTCAACAGATTCAAATTTGAATAGGAATTCTAATTAGAATCATATAGGAAATAGAGTTAGAAAATAGGAAAGCCTTTAAACCTTGTGTGGGCTGGCAGCCAACCAAACCAGCCCACTGACCCTTTCGGCCCAAGTGCGACCTGCTAACCCGCCGGCCGCCCGCCACTTACCGCGTCCCCGCACCGAGTCGCTGACCGGTGGGATCCGCTATGTGTCACGTTGATGTCATCGTGACATCACCATCATCACCCTCCCTCTTTACCACTTTGACTGACGCCGACGCCAAAGCACTGCCGCGTCGGTCAAGGCTGCCGTCGCGATGCGGTCGCGTGCCCACCTACGCATCCGTGTCGTCCACGTGCCCCCGCGCCGTTCGCTGCTATAAGTAGCCATCGCTGCAACCCCCAGGGGTTTCCAACCCTAGCCACCCTAGGGGAGCCGTCCCCTGTCCACATCGCCTGCACGCAGGAGGAGAAGGAGAAAGGGGAAGAGGAGAAGAAGATCGAGGAAGCAAAGCCGGCGCCACCGCAAGGACCAGAGGCCGCCCGTGGAGCTACTGGTCATCGTGAAGCCAGGGACCTCAATGCAGCCGCCTCCTTTGCTTCCTCTGTCCGCCGCTCCGTCTTCTTGTTCCACGCCTGCCATCTCTCTTCACCTTTCTTCACCAACACCTGCACTTCGGCCCGTGGCCACCTAGGTGAGCACCGCACCCCCATACCTTTTTTGGCGCCTGACCTTCAAGTCGTGGTCGCGTGCTGAGCCTTGGGTGCTCGCTGTTGCAACGTGCCGTCGCCGCTGCTGAAGCCGGCCTTCGTGTCGTGCTGGGAAAAGACTTCTTGCAGGAGCCGCTGCCCTCACCAATGCACGCGCGCCTCTCTACTTTGGATTGATCTCGAGTCACTGTGTCGTACGCTGCCGCCCCGGTTCGACGTCGTGGCCGAGCCGCTGGTGCGTGCACGCACTCCCTTCTGTGCACACACGCGCCATCATGAGCACACTCGCGTGCCCGTTCACCCACACACGCACACGCGTACGCTGGGCAAGGCGAAGCCCAACCTTCTCTGCCTCTCCATCCCGAGTTGACCTCGCCGGTGTTCCGCCGCTGCGAGCCGAGGCTTCACCGTCGGGGTGGGCTTTCCGCCTGGAGGTGCGAGCACCGGGACGGTCTTGATCTCACACGCTCGTTCTTGTACACGTGCGTGCATCCCCTCGCCAGCACCGGCCACCCCAACCGCGCCGCTGAGACCTCGCTCCGCCGCGCGCGGGCGCGTCAAGTCACCACCACGCGTCTGCTGCCTGAGCCTGGGGACACCAGCCTTGCACGCGACACGTACTCAAGCTTCTTCTTGTGCATGTACTCACCCTTGTGTTAGCACACACAACTGGATGCCGCAGGCAACCCCAGCCTCACTGTCATCGACTCTGCGTCCAACACCGCGCCGGCCATGGCATCAACCGCCCGCGCCAGTTTTCCTCTTCAAGGTTGCACCTTTCTTGCCCAAGCGAACCGGATGGACCTCGCGAACCTCACCGTGGGACATGTTGCTCCGCCGCCGTGAGACCTCGCCGCCGGCGAGCTCTAGTCCGACTGCCGCTCCTTGGGAGCATTGCGTCGAACACCTGGCGACCACATCCAAAACCCAGTGTGGTTCCCCTCTACACACAACGACCCACATGTATCTCTAGCCACAGACGATCCACCAGATCTGTTGCAGTCGGCCAATCCTAGCCCTTGGCACACGTGTGCTCACACCAAAACCGCACCGCAGAAGATCCCGGTCGGATCCCATGTGCCCTACCATGTGGGCGGCCATGTGGGCTGCCGCTGGGCTTATAGTCGCCCATGTGGAGGCCACGTGTGCCGCTGAAACTAGCCACCAGCCACCTAACAGTAAGCTTTAAGCCTCTTAGAGCCAGCCAGTAGTCAGCCTAAATTCAGTGCTATTGTGTATACGTATTTTATTCCCAAAAAACTACTTTGTCTTCGGAAAATCGTAGTAAATCCATTTATGCTCCGAAAAATTCAAAACCTTTTCCAGAAATTTGATAAAATCTTAAACTCCGTGCTAGGCTACTAGTTGCTCTCTTTTGGCTCTTAATTGTTGTTCTTTTGGAGTTACTTGCATTAAGGCTGCTGTTTATTTTCTTTTACGCATTTTAGGAGTAGCTGGAGCCGAGGAGCTCAACTCGGAGTATGACTACGCCGACGACTTCGCCACGGAGGACTACCAGACCCCAGGTTCATGCCCGACTGACATTGAAAACCTATAGACATTGCAATATAGAATGCTAGCACTTTACTTTATATGCATGTTTTGATGGACCTTGCACTACCTACTTTAAATATCACGTCCTTGATTGTCCTACAACTATATATGTCTATAAGAGTGTATATACACTGTGCTTCGTGATGCATGTGTTGGGATGGGATTAGTGGTTCTTGGCATGAGTGGGATAGAACCGGCAGGAGAAAGCATTTTGGGTACTTTGGCGGGGGTGAGCTCGAAACAACCGATCTGGGATCGAGGATGGGGGTGTACTCCTCAGTGTATACCCACTTTTACAGTTTTCGGAGCCTAGGTGTTGGGGTTTTACTTGCACTTGGAGGACATGAGCTCGCCCTGGTCTGAAACCAAGTAGGTGAGGAGCCGCCGTAGTCCGAGGGGTAGCATGTGGACACACGTGAGGAGGAGCTGCCGCATGTTAGGGAGGACCTCCGCGAGGCTACGGGATAGACTTCGAGCAAGGACGAAATGCTCACGGTGCGCGCCCACCTACTCGGCCGTGAACGGATCAAGGTGGAGAAGCCGGAGAAGAACGGGGTGGAGAACGTCGCCAACCTCACGAGGCTTACGCGCACGGCCGTCTACCTGCGAGACCAGGATGAGAGACTGAGGACTTGGGAGGACACCGACTCTCTCTGCGTGGACGAGCTCATAGAGCTCAACGGAGAGCTACCCTTCGAGTCGCAGTGTGCGATCCACACCGAGACCTTCGAGCTGCACCAGTCCCACCTCAAGCTACACATGTGTCCGATGGCTCGGCTGCCGACCCCCGTCGAGACTGAGGAGGTTCGTGAAGCACACGCCTTGGTGTCTCGGATCTTTCCGCTGGACTACCCCACTGAGGACCGCTACCCTGTCTCGTACAAGAGGGCTCGCACCAAGTAGAGTGCAGAGCGAGGACATGACCTGGAGTAGAGTTGTATGATAGTAGTTTCTATGAGTTGTTCCATGCAGTTGCGAGCATGTTACGGTGCATGAAGAGAGTCGATCACACCTTGTAGGCACCACCCTTTTGAGCATGTATCGATAAGTTAGAGTGTTGATTTGAGCTGCTACCTCTAAGGTCCGAGTCGGCCTCGGAGCGGCATATGTACTTCTCATGCTTGATGTGTGCTTGGATCTTAATGGAGTTATTTGTGTCTTCATGATTTTTCTCATTGAGTGTTTGTTATATAAATAGTTTTATTTTCATGTTTGTCTCGGATTCATATATGTGTTGGTGAGTGACGTTGTGTGAAAGTCTTTCTTCTTTGGTCGTGTTTTCATAAGGATGTCGATTCAACGGTCCAACTGTCTGCTGGCGCGCCTTGAGGAGGCTGCTGCCGAGGAGGAAGCCCCACGGGGCCATGGGCCGTGGCCGTGCACCACTCGTAGACACAATTGTGCACCTACCCATGGCCGTGGGCGCCCACCCCTACGTGGAGGAGCTTTGGGAGCTCGAGGTCGGGGTGCCGAAGCACCGCCGCCGCCGCCCGAGGGCCCGGAAGATGAAGCCGAGGATGGAGAAGCCGAGCAAGACCAAGAGCAAGACCGGCCGAGCCGCACCGGCCCTCCACCACCCACACCTAACTTGGTGGATGTGATGGCTATCCAAACTCGGCCGATGCGAGAAGATGGCAAAAGCCATGGAGCACCGTGGCAACGGGGAACCACGCGCTCCGCGGATGAGGATCTCACGAGGAAGATCGAGAGGTTCATCCGCCCGAAGGCCTCCACCTTCGCCTACTCGGATGACCCTCTCGACGCCAATGACCGGTTGAGGGTGATCGAGACCAAGCTCGACCTCACCGTCGCTTTCCGACGAGGAGTGCGTCGCCATTGCCGCGCACCGGTCCGGAGGGTCTCGCCAAGTCTTGGTGGGACAACTACACCGGCCACCACCCGAACCCGGCTTTCATCACCGGGCCGGGAGTTATGCGAGGCGTTCCGCGAGTAGTACCGCCCCGGTGAGCTACCGATCTAGAAGGCGTAGGAGTTTCACACCATGACCCGGGGGTGCGATGAGGGTCGAGGAGTTCATGAAGATGATGCAATACGCCCCTAGTTGACGGTCCTTACAACAAGGATTCGACCGTCAAAACCTCGAGTTCGAGAGGAGTATACAAAAAGTGTCATGCACTTTTTTTATACTAATAAAGTTCCACGAGTTGTGTTGCAATTTTTATGGATAGGTACACATTTAGGGGGGAACCAACGTGCCACACGAGCTAGGCACGGCCGCACCACCGAGCACGGCCGGCCCCGTAGGTGCGGTGGCCCCTACGGTGTGGGCCGGCCCTACCGGTGCGGCCGCACCTCGCCCCGTGCCACGTCTTCGGTCCAAGTCAAGTCCTTGCCCACGTGCACAACTTGGATGAACAAGATTAATCAAGGAAACGTCGGTTTGATCGAATGGATGAAGTAGTGATCACTTGGATCAATGGGTCCACCACTCGGCCGATCAACCGCCACAACCGTCATTCCAAGACCATCTTGAGCGTCACCGGGCAAAGGCGGTTCATCCCATGACTTAGAGGTGGGCTGGTCGCACCTAGAGGGCCGGCCACACCTCCCAATCGTCCTGCCGACCAAAATCGACTCAAGTTACCGACCTTCAACTGCCTCAGGAGCAAGGATCATGAGCGTCCAAGTGAAGATGCGGGGGATCATAGGGCCGGCCACACCTCCTCATCTATCCGCACCTATGAAAATGGGCCCACGCACTCAACCGACCTCACCTATAAAAAGAGCCTCACACCGCTGGATTGAACACACCGCGCAGGAGCATCTCATTTCCACTCTTTTGTTCACTTATAGTAGGATTAGTGTAGCTTGGGAGTTAAAGTCGGGTCGAGCAAGTCTCGGGGTTCCGAACGAGTCTTCTTCACAGTTCTGGTATTGCTCTTGTATCCTTTTTTTGTTTAGACACAAGTACAATTTAAGGTATCTTTCTATCTTACTTTTCGAGTCAATTACATTCAGCTTCTACTTGGCTCCAGAAGCTTTATTCTTGGTTTAGCCTAAAGTTAGTTTAGCCTTGTTTAGCATATCTCTCTTGAACCCTATACTGTTGTGGTCGTTTTTCTCTTGATCTCCGGTACTTCACGGGACAGAGAGACCTTTCTTCGCGGTACCCGGGGAAAGGTTCTTTGGTTCGTTGTGAGCACGGTGCTCAGATCTTACCTTAGTCTTAGATTGGTGTCCCGTGCAATGGAATAGTTGTGGTACCCTAAGGGGGTGGCAGCTCCGGACGGGCTTCGTAGTCCACCACGTTAGTTCGGGCCAGTAGGATTCAGTGTGTCGTAGTCCTCCCTTCTCATCGCAGTCTCAGGGCATGACTTTGCATGCCCCTGCAGCACTAGAAGAGCTTGTTGAGTTAGCTTGCCTTGGTTATCCTTTGCTTTAGCACTTTGCCTAGAGTTGACAAGAATACATAGATTGTGTTAGGATCCTTTCTCGTCTCGTTGTCCTCCCGGCTCGCTATCCTCTCTAGTCTTTTATCTAGATCTCCTAGCGTGTGTCAAGTGAAGGACCGATACGGCGAACCGAGAGAGGGCGGTGAATGGGAGCCGATAAAAATTCTTCTCGAAGGAGATGGAAACTCCAACAAGATGAACACAGCTTCCAACACACGTCTCCGACTCACTACCCAAATTGGCCAAGCCCACGTAGCCACTGGAGTGCCACTGGACCTAGGAACCAACACACAACCTTCCGACCCGAGAACGCAACGGAACACCAAACCTCGAGTCTACGGACCAACACCGGTCGGACCGGTGAGCAACACCCGGCCGGACCGGTCCATCTTGGGTGAAACCGGGCAACTTTCACTAAGTGGCTCCACACCGGTCGGACCCCAGGTGAGACACCTTTGGTTAGACCGGCCACAGCCTGAAAGCCCCCAAAGCACCAAACAGGCCAACCGACCTCCAAACTGACCCAAACTCGAAACAACCCCAACACAGGACAACAGCGAACACACCCAGACGTTCACCCGAGCAAAAACCCAGCAAGGGTTGCACCGGTCAGACCGGTCAAGAGCACCGGTCAGACCGGTGTAGCCTGGGCAGCTCGGGATGAACAACACCCGCGGGTCAACTCCCCCAAATCCAAACTTCGATCTCCCGAATCGCTCCACGGACTTGAACAAGACTTTGGGGATAATAGGAACACCTCATGAGGAGTCCATAGCCAAGTTTAATCCCACCAAAACTTGTCCAAAAACAAGGAATCGAAGAAATCCTGCCAAGAACACCTCTAACCCTAGAACTCGGAAAACCCCAAAATCGAGCCCCTTTACTCATGGATTTGGGAGGGGAATCACAGCCCAAAGAACCACGAAGGGTTCCCACAAATTTCCCCCATCAAACCCCCAAGAGAAAGGTCCCGAAAACAACCCAAGAAAAACACCAAGAAAGGGCTCCGAAAATCACCACCAAGAACAACGGGAACAACACAATAAGGCCTTGAGAAACCACGCCGAATCATCTATACATGCCACAAAGGTTCTTACAAGGTCTAGCTTGCCGCCCGATCATCCAACCCTCTCACAAGATCTCACCATGAAGCTCTCAAGCTTGTCCTATGGAAATCCTAAGAAAAAGGAAGGGAAAATAGGAAAGCAAATGAACTAGGGTTTCAAGGCTTGGCCGCCATCCTCTCACCTCTTGGGTTATATGGAGGCAACCGAAAGTCTAAAATACCCTTTCCTAATAACTAAGGATACAAGCCCCTCAAGGGCGGTTTTGGAAGTCTTCAAGCGTTCTCCATCGGACGGATGCCGGCGACCGCAACCTCGCTTAGCCTCGATGCAAGCCTTGCGATCCCGACACGTGTCCTCCGCTTCAAAGATTCCGGACCGCGTCGTCGCACACCGGTCGGACCGGGTGCTCCTCACCGGTCGGACCGGTACCCGCCGGTCGGACCCACCGGTCGAGCCGGCGCGCGGCTCTTGCAAGCACCGTCTTCGGTTCTTCGGTCTTGGCTTTGTGGATCAACCAAGGAACCCGGTGGTTTTCCGGTGAACCACCGGAAACCCGCGAACTCGGTGTAGCCTCTCGCCAATCTCCACTCATGACTCGGCTCCCACGTAGTCCCGGCTCGACCTTGGTTTTGAGGCTCAACCAAGAAACCGTCCCCGACTTCATCTTCTTGTTCATGCCACCATGCGGCCCGCACTTGACCCCCGCCGGCCACCGGGACCCTCAAACGAAGCCTACTTGTCTTCTCCAAACCCGGAGGCCTCACCGCGACGACCTTTCGGACTTGTTCTTCACCCGCACCAACACCGGTCAAGCCGCAACTCGCACCTCCAATACTTAGCCAAGAATCGGTCCACACAACATTTTCAATCACTCATCACACAAGGAAGCGACCATCCACCGGTCCTCGAACCACACATGGTCCTCAATGTCCCCCTTGATGAGTGCATTGACAACACCCACATGAAGGTAACAAGAGAGAAAAGAAAAAGAAAAGAAACGAACAAAAAGAAACTCCAACAAGCGATCGAAACCAAACAAGGGCAAAGAGCAAGATCACTTGAAGAAGACAAGTCTCGGACTCCATAGGCAAGGGCAACGGCTCGACACATCCGAGAAAAAACAAAGCTCAAGAAAAGAGCGCAAACCACCGAACCAAAGCTCGAAAGACCACAAAGAGCTCCCCCCGCACACATGCAAGCTCCCCCCGAACCAATGCACCTCCCCCGGACGAATGCATGCAAACCACTTGAAAACGGGAGCAGGCCGCAACACTTTCGGCTCACACCGGTCGACCGGTACCGAACATGTGCACGGGACCAGCAATCACACCGGTCGGACCGGTGACCTCGAGTGGTCGGACCGGTGACCAACGGAGCCCGAAATGGCTCGAAACCACCGAAAACCTTCTAAATGCATCCAGCAAGCCATTTCAAGCTCAAACTTCTCCCCCTTGTTGGCAATGCATGAATCAAGCCAAAAATGCAAAACTTTCAACCTAGAGCTTCTCAAATAGACAAAATTAAACATAGGATGCTACACATGTCCAAATAAGCAAGTTAGATACTCTATAGCTTCGTATCGACATCGCCTACAAGATCACCAAGGTTCACAACCATTGGATGAAGCTAAGATGGATTTTGGCAATTTTGCGAAAAACTTGCCTCTCATGAGCAAAGTCCTAAACATGATCAAAACATATCAAAATGGCAAAACCACACAAACTTCATGCTAGGACAGCCATTCTAATCATAAGACCATCACAAACACTCACAAGCACCTCATGTCATGTCAAAGCCACCGAGCCATGTGCCTACTTCTATGTATGAGACTTCTCATTGGTAGGCATCATGCAACGGTTTAGCACCCAAAGCAAATTAAATTCAGCACATATGACATGGGAGCACATTTTCCAAGCATTTTACATTTCATTTTCAGATTCATAATTGGTACATGAAATGTCTTTGCGACAAAAAGGAACTTATGCCCCTCCACAAGATAAAGCAAGAGGGCTAAACATTCATGATGGCAAATGAGCCTTTGGCCCCATATGATCAATAAACTAGCTATCCAACCAAAAATTAAGCATAGCAAAGCCACTAAAACATGTCAAGATCATGTAAAGACATCTATACATGAGAGAGCATACATGTGACATTTTTCAAAAAACATAGCCATCAACCATGGATTATTCATCAAGATCATCAAGAGCTAAGCCAAACTAACCATAGCATACCAAACAAGCTCACAAAGACAAATATAGCATTCCACGGTGAACAATGTATATAGGAGAAGCTTTTGGTATCCAATGCATATGATACAAAATGCATGCAATCTAAGATACAAGGATGCCTATACATCATGTTACATATGCCATGCCAAATGCAAGAAATGCACAAAGGAAAGCTATACATATGCTACAAATAGAGCTCCCACACACCCAACTCAAGAAATCAAACGCACACCAAGTTCCCCCCGCATACGAGTGAAAGTTGCTTGATCTAGGAGTTTGGTGAAAATATCGGCTAGTTGGTCATGTGTGGGTACATGGATCAAAGCTATCTTTCCTTTCTCAACATTGTCTCTCAGAAAATGATACCTCACATCTATGTGCTTGGTTTTGGAATGGAGCACTGGGTTCTTTGCAACGCTTATGGCACTGGTGCTATCACATTGAAGTGGGACATGGGTATACTCCTCACCAAAGTCACTCATGGTATATGAAATCCAAAGGAGCTGAGAGCAACAACTAGCAGCGGCAACATACTCGGCCTCGGTAGTGGATTGAGCAACACTCGACTGTTTGCGGGAAGACCAAGACACCAAAGAAGAACCCAAAAACTGGCAAGTCCCAGAAGTGGACTTCCTATCCAACCGACACCCAAAGAAAATCCGCGTCTGAAAAACCATGAAGCGCCAAAGAAGAGGACACGGAGTACCAAAGGCCGAAGTCGGGAGTGTGACGCAAGTACACCGAAAATTTGCTTCACCGCTTGCCGATGTGAAGTCCTCGGAGACGCTTGAAAACGAGCGCACGGACATATCGAGAACCGGATGTCCGGCCTCGTCGCCGTCAAGTAGAGGAGTGACCCGATCATGCTCCGGTACTCCTTCCGGTCCACGTGTTCACCTTCCTCATCCGCATCAAGAGCCGTAGTCGTACTCATCGGCGTCGTCATAGCCTTGGAGTCCTCCATCTTGAACTTCCGCACAATGTCCTTGGTGTACTTAGCCCGGTGCCCAAATGTTCCTTCCTTTGATTGCTTGATTTGTAGCCCGAGGAAGAACCGCAACTCACCCATCATGCTCATCTCAAATTCCCTGCTCATATCCTCTCGCAAACCTTGCAACAAAAGAGTTAGACGAGCCACCAAAGACAATATCATCCACGTACACCTACACAATCGGGATATCTCTCGCCCCCGCCTCGCAAAAACAAGGTCGATCGACCTTCCCCATCTCAAAACCTCTCTCAAACAAGAACCCCCTCAACTCTGTCATACCAAGCTCTAGGCGCCCGCTTCAACCCATACGGCGCCTTCCTCAACTTGTACACCCGGTGGGGGTACTTCTCACTCTCAAACCCCGGAGGTTGCCTCACATACACTTCTTCCTCCAACACACCATTCAGGAAAGAACTCTTCACATCCATTTGGTGCAACTTGAACCCTTTAGCCACGGAAAAGGCTAGAAGGATCCTAATCGCCTCCAAACGGGCTACGGGAGCAAAGGTCTCCTCGTAGTCGATCCCCTCCTTCCGATCGAACCCCCGAGCAACAAGTCTCGACTTGTTTCTCACAACCTCACCTTTCTCTCCCTCTTTGTTCTTCCGGACCCACTTTGTACCAATCGGCTTACACCCCGGGGGAGGGTCAACCAACTCCCAAACTCCGATTCCTATCAAAGTTCTCCAACTCCTCATGCATCGAATTAACCCAATTGTGATCGGATAATGTGTGTCCAATGTCTTTGGGCTCAAAAGTAGCAACAAATGCAGCATGAGGGAAATGAGAGTTGTTCCGAACCCTCGACCGTGTAGTGCATTCATTCATGTCGCCGATGATCCTCGAAGCCGGGTGATCCACTTGTACTCTCCGGGAGGTTCTCGCCTCGATGCTACCTCCCCCTCAACATCGGCTTCTTCTCGTTCTTGATTTGTCGTCGTAGGTGTAGGAGAGAGTCCGTCCGTCACCGTAGTCGAAGTAGTGGGTACATGTTCGGTCGGGGGCACCGCACCGCCATCTTCATCGTCTCCATGTTCATGCTCCTCCTCCCCGAAAGATCTCCTCGCCAAGCTCATCATCACCTCGCACACTCAAAGACAAGCTAACTACGTGGCTCTGTCTCGTCGAAGGTTACCTCGCAAGTCTCCACGATTTGGTTAGTTTCAAGATTGAGCACACGATATGCTCTAGAATGAGATGCATAACCAAAGAAAATACCATCGACGGACCTAGCCTCAAATTTGTCCAACTTCCCGCCTATCTTTAGAATGAAACACTTGCAACCAAGGACATGGAAGTGACTCACCTTGGGTGTGCGACCATGCATCAACTCATAGCATGTTTTCTTCTTTTGCACTCGAGGCGGATCCCGTTCGACACATAGCACGTGGTATTCACCGCCTCGGCCCAATACCTCCTCGAGTCCTATGCTCATCAAGCATCGTCCGAGCCATCTCGCACAAGGTCCCGTTCTTCCTTTCCACAACACCATTCCGGGGAGGCGTATACGGACTCGAAAACTAGTGCTCAAGACCCAAGTCATGGCAAAAGGTTTCAAAACGAGAGTTTACGAATTCCGAGCCATTATCACCGCGGATTGCTCGTATGGCATCTCTCGTGCCTCTCGTTCCTCAACCTCAAGACTAGATCTCGAACAAAACCAAACGTCTCCCCCTTATCCTCGAGAAAGAACACCCACGCATACCGAGAGTAGTCGTCCACCACAACAAGGACATACCACTTCCCACCCGCGGGATCGCACACGAGCCGGGCCAACAAGGTCCATATGGAGCGCTCGCATGGACGCTCGGTCATCACATCGGTGAGAGGCGGGTGAGAAGACGCTACCATCTTGGCATGCCTACACGGCGCACAAACCAACTCTTTCTCAAGCCTCAACCGTGGCAATCCTCGGACCAAATTGAGTTTACTCAAGCGAGACAAAACGTCAAATCTCAAGTGACCCAACTTCCTATGCCACTTCCGCAACTCACTCGAAGAACCAGCCAAGAAATAATGCTCCACGCCCGAAGACCGAGAAAAATCGGCACGAAATACCCGACCCTCGGGAACGACCATACGGACAAGGTCCCCTCGAGGGTCCAAAATCCGAGAACCACCTAGCCGAAACAACACCTCAAAACCCTCATCCAATAGCTAGCACACGAAAGCGCATTGTACCCCCGTTGATTGAACAAGAGCAACACGCCTGAGAGTGATCTTGTCACTCACCTTAATCTCACCTTCTGAAAGCACACACCCACGCCCATTGTCCCCAAAAGTGATGTACCTCCTTGTCACCACCGGACGAGACTTGAGAACCACCCCCTATCTCCGGTCATATGCCTCGAGCAACCGGAGTCAATCAACCAAATGTTCTTCAAGTCCCCCACCCGAAATTCAAAAACGAGCATGTGAGCGAACAAACGACTCGCACCGGGGTTAGTACCAAAAGAGTAAAACCGGTACGAGCACGACCTCCGGAAACAACCCTCGCACCCGTACGAGCACGAAACCTAAACCGCCGCTGTCCGGGCTCGCACCGGTCCGACCGGTGCCCCACACCGGTCCGACCGGTGTGACCCGGGTAGCAAGCACCTCCAACACCCTTCCGCTCTCCCCAAGCTCGAACTCGTCCTCACACTCGCCTTGGCCCTGGGCATCTGCACACAAGGCTCAAATACACCATTGGAAGGGTGGTACTTGTCCTTGTTAGCCCACTCCTTTGCCATTCTCTCCTCTCGCTTCCTCTTGATGCAAGACTCATCCTTATGGCCATCTCTCCCACAATAGCCACAATGGAACCTCACAAGCTTAGGCTTAGACTTGGGTTGTGGTCGCTCAATAGGTTTCTCTCCACTCAACTCCTCCACCGGTTTCCCTTCACTAGCCTTCTCACTTTCCTTCCCAAAGAACACTTTCCCCGAAGTGCTCACAAACTTGATAGGCTTTTGGAGATCATTTGTGGGTGCGGGAAACATGGGTGGAGCTAGGGTTGTGTCTAGTCGG
Organism: Cenchrus americanus; assembly: GCA_947561735.1. Taxonomy (NCBI): domain Eukaryota; kingdom Viridiplantae; phylum Streptophyta; class Magnoliopsida; order Poales; family Poaceae; genus Cenchrus; species Cenchrus americanus. Next base: position 195,319,486 of record OX387241.1, read on the forward strand.
TTCCTAAGATGGTTAGGTTTTGGGGGGGAATCATTTTTGTGGTGGGTTTTTGGTGGCTCGGTATATCTCCACTTCCTTCACTAACCTTGTTTTCCCCAAGTCCCTCACCATCCTCGCCTCTTAAATGCCTCGATCATCATCCTCAACCGAGGCTCATGACCGGACAACCAACCCATCAACTTCCTCGGCTCATCATTCTCATCCCGCAAACGATCAACATAATGTGCAAGTTCCAAATTTTCAAAGCATGCATTTCACGGGTAGAACATGATGTAGGCATGGGTTCTTTCAGCTTAGCCTCAAGAGAACTAGTGTAAGCATGCATCCCATCAATCTTAGCATGCAAAAAAGGGAAAGAAGTGCAAGCACCTAGCAAAGCGAGTCTAAACTTAAGCTCAGCCACTTCAACCCTAAGCACATCTAGTTCCTCACACTTGGAGGCATGCTTTTCCTTGAACAAAGCAAGATCGGCAAGAAAGATGGAGCAATCAATCAACCTCATCGAAACAATAGGGCTAGCTTTAAGGGAATCAATCTCAAGCTTGCTATCAAGCACCCGTGTTTCTAGCTCAGCCACTCTAGTCCTAGCATCCTCGAGTGAAGCCCTAAGCTCTTTTTTCATTTTCTTGGCCTCTCGAAGCATGTCAACACGGTTATCAAGCAAAGAGCCAAGCTCTCATTCTCCTGGCACAAGAAGGGAAGTTCGTCACGCACCTCGTCGTCGGAATCGCAGTCCGAGTCACTTTGTTTGCTCTTCTTGCTTTGCCGGAGCTCGCCGCCATGGTGTAGAAGCCATCTCTCGCGAAGCGGCTCGGCCCCGCTCGGGTTCTTGGACGACTTCTTGTTCTTGAGACGATCACCTTCATCTTCACCGCCGCTCGAGCTCAAGGTGGAGTACGTAGAACTGGAGTCGACGTCGCTCGCTCCAACCATCGCTCGGGCCTTGCCTCGGCATTCCTTCTTCCTCAATCGTCGCTCGTCCTTGTACTTGTTCTTGTGCTTGCTCTTGTGGTCGCGCCTCGACCGGTACTTGCTGTCCATCCTCGACTTGTGCTTGTAGCCGTCCTTGTTCTCGACCTTCTCCGGGCAGTCGGCGACGAAGTGTCCTGGCTTGCCGCACTGGAAGTATGTCCTCATGTTCCTCCTCATGTTCACTCGGTTCTTGTGCAGCCTCTCGAACCGCCTCGTCAAGGGCGCCAGCTCGTCCTCTCCAAGCACGTCGAACTCCTCATCTGGCGTAGACATCAAGGAGGATAAAGAGAACATCCTAGTGGATGGGTTAGTGTTAGCCTTTCCCTTCGAACCACCAACGAGGGCAAGACTATGGGAATCAGTCGGACCCTCGAGCTTGGCGATCATGACCCTATCCACCTCGGCCGACTTGAGCTTCGAGAACGGCTCGTTCACCGTCGAGTGTCATACTTCTCGACTCCATAATGGCCTCGAACTTTCCGCCCCAAATCGTACGATCCAAAGAGTGTAAGAGCTTGACCGCTCTATCATGATCATCGTACGGGAGCACGTCCACATTGTCCCTCATGTTGTTCACAACCACCGTGAACCTCGAAACAAGGCATCGATGGACTCACCGGGAGATGAGTGAAGTTCTCGTACTCTCTCCGTAGGTCGCATACATCCGTGCCCGAACCCGGGCATTCCCAACATGAGCCTCCTTCAAGACCGTCCAAATTCTACAAGCCAAGTGCTTGGTGTGCACCCGATCGAACTCAGGCTGACACAAAGCACGAAACAAGTAGTCGTCCGCCTTATTGTTGGCGTCGAATCTGTCCCTCGATCCTGGAGCGAGGAAGTCCATCGGCCGGACATAACCCGTGTCCACCTTTACATCCCAAAGGATCCGACCCTTCCCGCGGAGGAACGCACCCATCCGCTTACTCCACATCCGGTAGTTCTTGCCATCGAAGTGTGGAGGACCCGAACCCCGTTCCTGGTACGCCATCCTTGGATCTTAGACTGGTTAGAGTCAATAAAGACCCGAACCGGCTCTGATACCACTTGAAGGACCGATACGACAAACCAGAGAGGGGGGAGGTAATGGGAGCCGATAAAAATTCTTCTCGAAGGAGATGGAAACTCCAACAAGATGAACACGGCTTCCAACACACGTCTCCGACTCACTACCCAAATTGGCCAAGCCCACGTAGCCACTGGAGTGCCACTGGACCTAGGAACCAACACACAACCTTCGACCCGAGAACGCGGCGGAACACCAAACCTCGAGTCTACGGACCAACACCGGTCAGACCGGTGAGCAACACCGGCCGGACCGGTCCCTGCTGGTGAAACTGGGCAACTTTCACTAAGTGGCTCCACACCGGTCAGACCGGTGAGACACACCGGTTAGACCAGTCACAGCCTGAAAGCCCCCAAAGCACCAAATAGGCCACCGACCTCCAAACTGACCCATACTCGAAACAGCCCCAACACGGGACAACGGTGAACACACCCGGGCGTTCACCCGAGCAAAAAAACCCACCGAGGGTTGCACCGGTCAGACCGGTCACGAGCACCGGTCAGACCGGTGTAGCCTGGGCAGCTCGGGATGAACGAGCACTCGCGGGTCAACACCCCTAAATCCAAACCTCGATCTCCCGAATCGCTCCACGGACTTGTACAAGACTTTGGGGATAATAGGAACACCTCATGAGGAGTCCATAGCCAAGTTTAATCCCACCAAACCTTGTCCAAAAAGAAGGAATCGAAGAAATCCCGCCAAGAACACCTCTAACCCTAGAACTCGGAAAACCCCAAAATCGAGCCCCTTTACTCACGGATTTGGGAGGGGAATCACAGCCCAAAAAACCACGAAGGGTTCCCACAAATTCCCCCATCAAACCCCCAAGAGAAAGGTCCCGAAAACAACTCAAGAAAAACACCAAGAAAGGGCTCCGAAAATCACCACCAAGAACAACCGGGAACAACACAACGGGGCCTTGAGGAACCACGCCGAATCATCTATACATGACACAAAGGTTCATACAAGGTCTAGCTTGCCGCCCGATCATCCAACCCTCTCACAAGATCTCACCATGAAGCTCTCAAGCTAGTCCTATGGAACTCCTAAGAAAAAGGAAGGGAAAATAGGAAAGCAAATAAACTAGGGTTTCAAGGCTTGGCCGCCATCCTCTCACCTCTTGGGTTGTATGGAGGCAACCGAAAGTCTAAAATACCCTTTTCTAATAACTAAGGATACAAGCCCCTCAAGGGCGGTTTTGGAAGTCTTCAAGCTTTCTCCATCGAACGGATGCCGGCGACCGCAACCTCGCTTAGCCTCGACACAAGCCTTGCGATCCCGGCGCGTGTCCTCCGCTTCGAAGATTTCGGACTACGTCGTCGCACACCGGTCAGACCGGTGCTCCTCACCGGTCAGACCGGTCAGACCCACCGGTCGGACCGGTGCCGCACTTCTTGCGGCACCGTCTTCGGTTCTTCGGTCTTGGCTTTGTGAATCAACCAAGGAACCCGGTGGTTTTCTCGGTGAACCACCGGAAACCCGCGAACTCGGTGTAGCCTCCGCCAATCGCCACTCATGACTCGGCTCCCACGTAGTCCCGGCTCGACCTTGGTTTTGAGGCTCAACCAAGAAACTTTCCATGACTTCATCTTGCTGTTCATGCCACCATGCGGCCCGCACTTGACCCCGCTGGCCACCGGGTCCCTCGAACGAAGCCTACTTGTCTTCTCCACACCTGAAGGCCTCACCGGCGACGACCTTTCGCGCTTGTTCTTCACCGCGCACCAACACCGGTCAAGCCGCAACCTCGCACCCTGCAATACTTAGCCAAGAATCGGTCCACACAACATTGTCAATCACTCATCACACAAGGAAGCGACCATCCACCGGTCCTCGAACCACACATGGTCATCATCAAGTTATCCCGAATATCTTTATTTGTTATCCCCTGCTATAGCTTTTTACCGAGTCTTGGTTACTCTCCACCGTTTACTTGATCATCTTTGCTGTCGTGCCTCCCATGGGAAAATATAAATAGGACAACCCAAATACCACCAGATGAAGTGCTACAACGGTAATCCGTGTGCTTGCAAACCTTTCTATGATCGTGTGTTTTACCACCAGACGTTCCCTAGCCTCGTTACTTAGCGGTGAGTCTAAGGAGCGTCAACAAGCATTTCTGGTGCCGTTGCCAGTGAGGCAATAGGCATAAGATATCATTTAAAAGTCGTAGTAGAATTATCAAGGTTCGGTGAACCGCTATTTAAGCGGGTTTACCCTTGCTCTACTCTCGTGTACGCAGAGTAGTGCATGACCTATTTCGACCTACCGTCCAACTTTAACGACAATCCGGAGTCACTTGTGAGGAGAGTGCAACCCCGTATCATTATCCCTCAGAAGTTCCTCTCGACTCAGGATACGAACATCGTCGATCCCGTAGACAGCACCTCGTCAGCACCAATGGCCGAGAGGACGATCCGCGAGTTTTCCGCCCCCTCCAACACCAATGTCCCTACCGGACCAACCATAACGGTGGGAGACAGAAACTTTGAACTCAAGCTGGCATTGATCAACATGGTGCAAGCAAATCCTTTCTCTGGCAAGCCGAATGAAGATGACAATGCACATCTCCAGCATTTTCTAGGGGTGTGTAGGACATTTACTATCCGTGGAGTGACGGATGATGCCATCCGTCTTCGCCTATTCCCGTTCTCATTGCTCGGAAAGGCGAATTAATGGTTTTATGCGGAGAGAGATGCCATAAACACATGGGATACGTGCTCAAAGGCATTTCTTGCAACGTTCTTCCTAGTGGGCAAAACCAATGCCCTCCGCCCAAGAATTTCGGGTTTCCAGCAGCAAAATCATGAAAGCATCCCAGAAGCATGGGAATGCTTCCAGGAGTACATCACCGCGTGCCCACACCATGGCATGCATGGGTGGTTCTTAATTCAGACCTTCTATCACGGGATCAAGTGTACATCCCGTGAGCACCTAGATGCAGCTGCTGAAGGAGCCTTCTTCTCGCTACAAGTACCAGTCACTAAGGAATTAATCGATAAGATGGTGGCAAATCAAGGTTGGGATGGAGATCGTCTCCAACCCCGTACCCGCGGTGTACACCAAGTCGATGGAATCGACATGCTTACCGCTAAGATGGACCTCCTCGTGAAGAAATTGGAGGCATCGACCAACATGGAAACCGCCAAGATTATGGAAGCGGACATGACGTGCAAAGGTTGCGGTAATGTGGGTTAATCGGGCAATGATTGCCTCGAAACAAGAGAAGAAGCCAACTTCATCAACAATGGCAACAACAACGGGTTCCGCAACAACAACTACAACAATCAAGGGTGGAACTCGAGGACCAACTTCCTATTCAACATTCAAAATGGAGGTAACTATTCTAACTCTTTCAATAATTAATCTTCCATTAAAGATCTTGTCTTTGGCCAAGCTAGAATCAATGAAAGTTTAAATAAGAAGCTAGCCGTCAATGAGAAAGTTCTTGAAAACCTTAACTCCACCATAGAATCTTTCACCTCTGCCATGAAGACTAAATAATCAGCTTAGCTTTAACAAAATGATAGAAACTCAACTTGCTCAGCTTGCTGCTTATTTGCCTTCTTCTGAGTCGGGTGGAATCCCGGGGCAACCCGAACCTACCCGAGAGCATGTTAGCGCTATATCCAACGGATCGGGTAAGTCATCTAGGGGGATGTATGCACCTAACCATGTAGGGAAGCCTATACATCAAATCCAAGACCCATGGGATGAATCAGCAGTCTTGCACAAGAAAGACAATGGATATCCGGGCATCACATGCACAATCTACTACTAAAAGATCAAGAATGCTCTTTGTGACCTTGGAGCTAGTGTCAACCTTATGGCCAAGGCCATGTTTGAGGAGTTAGGATATCCAGCTATCTCGTCAACGAAGGTGATAGTCCAACTCGCCGACTCGTCGATCAAATATCCAGAGGGCATAGTAGAAAGTCTCTTAGTGAATGTTAGAGGCTCGTATGTCTTCGCGGATTTCGTGGTCCTCGACACACAAGAAGAAATTCCGCTCATTCTCGGGCGACCATTCCTAAGAGATGTCAATGCAAGGATCAATGTCGAAGACGGGGAGATCCAATTCCGGATAGCACAAAGGAACATGATATTTAGATTCCAAGCAAATGAAGAGCAATGTTACCTAGTGCAAGATGAGGAAGCTAGAGGGTGGAAGAAGCCACAACCCCAACATAAGAAAGAAAAGGTAGCCCCGACCAAGCCCAAGGTGGATAGCCTTATTACAATAATGAGGAAACATTGGGAACAAGATAAAGCATCCAACCGGCACCACCAACCCAAGAAGTCGAAGCTAATCAACAAAGCTAAAGGGCAAAAGAAGACGGAAATCAAGGACACCCCCGCCAAAGCCTCACCGACTTCATTGCCACCGAAGAAAACAAAGAAGATGTGGCGAGTGAAGAGAGCATCATCCGAGCCTTCCACTCCGGGACCGGACGAGCCCAAGATTAATTGAGCAACCGGAGGAGTCCCGCTCACGGACTCTAAACGATGAGCCCTCACCGAGATGTAAACTGGTAATAATCTCATATTTCCCTTTCAATCATTTTATTTCGTGCATCAATCATGTTTAGATTTTAAATTTGTTTTAATCATTGCATTTAGTAAGTAAACAAGACATAGAAAAGCAATTTTAGAGAATCTTGGTGATACGGCTGACCCTAGAGGTACGGCCATACCTCCCCTCGACAAAATTTTTGTGTAGGATGTTTATAGGAGGGAACATGAGTGCCTGGTGAAAATTTAGTAGGGTCGGCTGTACCAAGTGATACGGTCGTACCTATGATTTTTCACAAATCCATCAAGACAACCACTACAAACGTCTAGATGCTCGTCCCATCACCAAAATGAAGACAGGCCAACCAGAGAGCCAAAATTAAGCTTATGAGACCCCATTTTCAATCAAGGAAGGTATGTCCATCCAAACTACTCTTTAACATCTTGTTTATCTCTTTTGAACAAAAGAAAAATGTTTGCTTCAACCATGTGCTTGAAATCTTGTCTATACCCTCACTTTGGAAATGATGAATGGTTGCTAAGTTAGAACTTTGCAAGAACCTAGTGCATATCTTTGTGCTCTATGCCTTTTTGAACTTGTTGGTATATTTTGAGAACAAAAGCCTGAAATAAAACTTTGTGGGAAGCAAATGCTTATGACCAAATCTAGGTTGTTGACTAGTATGATATGGTGCGATAATGTTGTTCTACTCTATCTCAAAGTATGGTGAAAATCTCGGTCGATTTCTTTTTGAAAATAAAACAAGGCAAGTTCCTCAATGGTTATATTACCTACCAAAGCCATATGTCGATATCAATGTTCAAACCTTCTACATATGCTTGCTTATGACCCATTGAGTTTTGCCAAATTGTTGTAACCCTTGTTAGAATCTTTTCATGCTTCCATTATCGAGATCACGTACACCCACATATACATGCTAACTCCTACACTGGGAGTTACACAAAACATGCCATCCATCCACCAAAAATAAATACTCCAAAGTTCAAAGAGATTTCTCTTCTTGTAATCTTGCAAAAGGAGGGAGGGGTCATTGAAAAAGACAAAAAAGTGGTATTTGCTCAAGAAGCATAGAAAAAATATGCTCCAATCAAAGAGCATAGAAAAAAAAGTGAAGAATGACCCCCCTCCAAAATAAAAGCAAGAGGAGAATCTTAAAGCAAGGAGTACTTAAGAAAACACAAAAATATGCCACCCACTTGCACATCTCTATCAAGTTGCATGACTAGTTTCTTCTTGGATCCAGTCTTTGGCTCAATAATATCATGTGGCACAAGTGAGCCTCATACTAATCCTACCCAAAGCTCCACATACAAGCCATAGAAGATGGAAGTTGAGGCTCGCTTAAAGCCTTTAGTGAGGTAACATTTGAGCGATCGAGGGAACCATCCAAGGAACCTTGTCTTTCTTTGCAAAATTTTCAAAAACTCCGAGATAGGATCCAGAAAAGAAGAGGAGTAAGAGATGCAAAGTCAAAATTCATTCTACTTTTCAACTTCTGAAGGCAAGGTGGAAAGCTAAAAGCCCCACAGGTAAAGTAAGGCTAAGCTTCTCCTTTACCAACCTTTTCAAACTTGCAAGAAGAGCATGGAGTTTGTGCGCAGGTACTGGCCTAGTGATAACACCATGCAACCCCTGATATACCAAGGCAAAGTCTAGGCTTTGCTCGAGGATGAGCAAACGTTTAGCTTGGGGAGTTTGTTGTGGTCCTTACAACAAGGATTTGACCGTCAAAACCTCGGGTTCGAGAGGAGTATACAACAAGTTCATGCACATTTTTATACTAATAAAGTTCCACTAGTTGTGTTGCAATTTTTATGGACAAGTACACATTTAGGGGGAAAAGGAACCAATGTGCCACACGAGCTAGGCACGGCCGCACCACCAGGCACGATCGGCCCTGCCCCGTGCCACGTCTCCGGTCCAAGTCAACTCCTTCCCCGCATGCACAACTTGGATGAACAAGATTGATCAAGGAAACGTCGGTTTGATTGAATGGATGAAGTTGTGATCACTTGGATCAATGGGTCCACCTCTCTGTCCGATCAACCGCCACAACCATCATTCCAAGACCATCCTAAGCGTCATTGGGGGAAGGCGGTTCATCCCACAGCTTAGAGGTGGGTTGGCCGCACCTAGAGGGCCGACCGCACCTCCCAACCGCCGTGCCGACCAAAACCGACTCAAGTTACCGACCTTCAACCGCCTCAGGAACAAGGATCAGGAGCGTCCAAGTCAAGAGGCGGTGGATCATAGGGCCAGCCACACCTCCTCATCCGGCCGCACCTATGAAAATGGGCCCACGCGCTCAACCGTCCTCACTTACCACTAAAAGGAGCCTCACACCCACTGGATTGAACACACAGCGCAAGAGCATCTCATTTCCACATTTTTGTTCACTTAGAGTAGGATTAGTGTAGCTTGGGAGTGAGAGTCGAGTCGAGCAAGTCTCGGGGTTCCGGAGGAGTCTTGTTTAGAGTTTCGTTATTGCTCTTGTATCCTTTCTTTGTTTAGACTCAAGTACAATTTAAGTTATCTTTCTATCTTACTTTTCGAGTCAATTACATTCAGCTTTTACTTTGCTCTAGAAGCTTTATTCTTGGTTTAGACTAAAGTTAGTTTAGCCTTGGTTAGCATAGATCCCTTGAACCCTATAGTGTTGTGGTCGTTCCTCGCTTGATCTTCGATGTTTCAAGAGAGAGAGAGAGAGAGACCTTCCTTCGTGGTACCCGGGGAAAGGTTCTTTGATTCGTTGTGAGCACGGTGCTTAGAGCTTATCTTAGTTTTAGATTGGTGTCCCGCGCAACGGAATATTTGTGGTACCCTAAGGAGGTGATAGCTCCGGACGGGCTTTGTAGTCCACCACATTAGTTCGGGCTGGTAGGATTCAGCGCGTCGTAGTCCTCTCTTCTCATCCCAGTCTGAGGGCAAGGCTTTGCATGCCCCTGCAGCACTAGAAGAGCTTGTTGAGTTAGCTTGCCTTGGTTATACTTTGGTTTAGCCCTTTGCCTAGAGTTGACAAGAATAGATAGATTGTGTTAGGATCATTTCTCGTCTCGTCCTCCCAGCTCGCTATCCTCTCTAGTCTTTTATCTAGATCTCCTAGCATGTGTCAAGTTATCACTGAATATCTTTATTTGTTATCACCCGCTATAGCTCTTACCAAGTCTTGGTTATTCTCCACTGTTTACTCGATCATCTTTGCCATCGTGCCTCCCACGGGAAAATATAAATACGATAACCCGAATACCACCAGGTGAAGTGGTACAACGGTAATCTGTGCGCTTGCGGACCTTTCTATGATCGTGTGTTTTACCACCAGATGTTCCTTAGCACCGTTACTTCGTGGTGAGGCTAAGGAGCATCAACACCCTCGACGAAACCAACAATGACCAAAAGAAGCAGTTCTGGTTCCTATAAGGCCTTCACCACGGTGTTCGCCAGGGACTGAAGGCAGCGAGCACAAGTCCCTTTGCCACATCGTCAACCACGCCATCGCGGTCGAGGACGAGAGGAAGGGCCATGAGGAGCGCATGAAGGGCAAGAAGAGGATGGGAGATCGGGACCACCACGACCGATCCTTCCAGAAGCCGAGGAGCGGACAGAGCAGCATGCTGAGGGGGAGCTACCGCCCGAAGCACAACCAGCCTGGTCGCAGCTTCAGAGGAGGAGGACGTAGCCCGTTCCCCAGAGGGAGGAACCCTGGCTATCCCCCAGCAAACTGGAGGCTACCACCGTCCGCCGCCGAGCGCCACGAGACCTACTACTGGAGGCTCACTGTGACCTACTTCGCCTGTGGCAACCCTAGCCACAAGTCCTTCGAGTTCCCCGACAAGAAGACCGCTGTTACACCCACGAGAGCACCTGCCCCAGGAGCCCGACCTCCTCAGGCTACACCATCGTCGGCTGCCGACCGTGGGAGGCTACTGAGACCCTGTTTCGCCGCGGGCGAGCATCAAGTCGCTGCCCCGCGTCTACTGCCCGAGCCCGGGAACACCGACCTTGCACACGACGTGTACACGAGCTTCTTCTTGTGCACGTGCTCGCCCTTGTGTTGGCGCACGCATTTGGACGCCGCGAGCAACCCCAGCCTCGCCGTCGTCGACTCTGCGTCAACCGCCGCGCCGGCCATGGCCTCAACCCCGCCGCGTCGGTTTTCCTCTTCAAGGTTGCACCTTTCTTGCCCTAGCGAACCAGAAGGACCTCGCGAACCTCACCGTGGGATGTGTTGCTTGGCCGGAGCAGAGCTCGCCGCCGGCGAGCTCTGCTCCAATCGCCGCTCCTCGGGGGTGTTGCATCGAACACCTAGCGACCGCATCCAAAACCCAGTGCGGTTCCCCTCTACACACGCCGGCCCACACGTATCTCTGGACACAGACGATCCACCGGATCTGGTGTGGTCGGCCAATCCCAGCCTTTGACACGCGCGTGCTCACACCAAAACCGCACCGCAGAAGATCCCGGTTGGATCCCGTGTGCCCTACCATGTGGGCTGCCGCTGGGCTTATAGCCGCCCACGTGGAGGCCACGTGTGCCGCTGAAGCCAGCCATTAGCCACCTAACCGCTAGCTTTGAGCCCCTTAGAGCCAGCCAGTAGTCAGCCTAAAGTCAGTGCTATTGTGTATACATATTTTATTTCTAGAAAACTATTCTATTTTCCGAAAATCATAGTAAATCCATTTATGCTCCGAAAAATTCAAAACCTTTTCCAGAAATTCTCTAAAATCTTAAACTCCGTGCTAGGATAGTGGTTGCTCTCTTTTGTCTCTTAATTGCTGTCCTTTTGGAGTTACTTGCATTAGGACCACTGTTTATTTTCTTTTACGCGTTATTTAAGCAAATGGAGCCGGGGAGCTGAACCCGGAGTACGACTATGCCGACAACTTCACCGCGGAGGACTACCAGACCCCAGGTTCACGCCCGACTGACTTTGAAAACCTATAGACATTGCAATATAGAATGCTAGCGCTTTACTTTATATGCATGTTGATGAACCTTGCACTACCTCCTTTAAATGTCATGTCCTTGATTGTACTACTACTATATATGTTTATAAGCGTGTAATATGTTGTGCTTCGCGATGCATGTGTTGGGATGGGAATAGTGGTTCTTGGCGTGAGTGGGATAAAACCGGCAGAAGAAGGCGTTTTGGGTACTTTGGTGGGGGTGAGCTCGAAACAACCGATCTGGGATCGAGGATGGGGGTGCACTCTTCAGGGTATACCCGCTTTTACGGTTTTCAGAGCCTAGGTGTTGGGGTTTTACTTGTGCTTGGAGGACATGAGCTCGCCCATGTCAGAAACCGAGTGGGCCAACCGCTTCACGGCACTTTACGTACACACAACCTCGAAAAGCATGGGGTTAGGGCCGAGTTGTGCTCGGCAAGTGCGGAACCATACCTACCAGCAGGATAGTGGGTATAAGTGGGGGAGAGGTGGGAGTGAGACCACCTTCTCTTAGTGTGTCGCCCGTGTGGCCACACGAGGGCATTTCACAGTTTCGGTGCTATCTCCTTTGCGGGGGGATCGCTTTGAGGGCCGTATGTAGGATGAGACCGTAACTACCAAGAGTTTGCACAGTAGGATGGGCTCGGTTGGCCGTACACTGGCCGGGTGCCATTCCGGGTTGGGTACATGTGTACGCGCTCTACAGAGTTGTTCGATCTATAGCTATAGCCGCGTCCTCGGTCATTGACGAGCTCAGTGGATTGTTGGTTCTCATGTTTTGAGATTTCTACCTTCTCCCTATAGATGAGAGTATGGTGAACCGTGGTTGCAGTCGGGGAGAGGAGAGTGGCTCCCTCTACCTCGCAGATCCGATTGCAATCATTGAGGTGCGAGGAGAGGAAGTTCTCGTACCCACCCTAGACGGAGGTAGGTTTTGGAGACGGGGCCCTGGGTGACCAGGTGGTTCCGAGGTGTGTTGAGAGCTTTGGGTTGGGAACTTGATGGAGATATCTTGTCATACTCTGCTGCTACATAGGAAACCCGAGCCACTTCATTGAACTACTTTTTCCCCCTTTAGAAGTTAGGCTACTTAAAGCCGCATACAGTTGGTGACATGGACCTATCCCACTCCTTGGGGATAAACTTTGGGTGTGCAGGGTACGAGTCCGAGTACGACAACAACGCCGATGGATGGTACGACTGAGGGATGCGTCGCTTCGCTCAAGGATGCCTGTGGCGAGAAGAATAAAAGAACACCCTTCTGAGAAGCTAGTTACCGCTGTATAGAATTTCACTCTGATTCAGCCGAGAGGCTTGTAATGATGTCCTCCATAATGGACATGTAAGAAATTATGTACTATTGCTTATGTGTGATGCGATGTATGACTTCGTATTTTTATCTGTGAGACGTTCTGTACGCGATAGCCACTGATCCAGGGACTATCGCGATGGTACAGGGATTCAGATTTTCTATGAAAATCTGGGGTTTTACATCCTTCATAAAGAATACCCAAGTGTATTAAGAGTAATCATCAACAATGACAAAACCATACTTGTTCCCTCCAATGCTAACGTAAGCCACGGGACCAAAAATATCCATGTGAAGTAGTTCCAATGACCTTGTAGTGGTGAGTACATTCTTGGCGGGATGAGTAGCACCAACTTGCTCTCTCGGCTTGACAAGCACTACAAATTCTATTTTTCTTAAAATGAACGTTTGTTAGTCCTAGGATGTTTTCCCCCTTTAGAAGCTTATTGAGATTGTTCATCCCAACGTGAGCTAGCCGGCGATGCCAAAGCCAACTCAAGTTAGACTTTGCCAATAAGTATGTATCAAGTTGGGCTTTATCCGATGTGAAATCCACCAACTAACGCCTTCCCTTGAGTTCACCCTTAAAGGCAACGGAGTCACCGCCCCTTCTAAAGACAGTCACACCCTTATTGGTGAACAAAAATTGTAGCCCATATCACAGAGCTGTGAAACGGACATCAAATTGTATTTTAAAGATTCAACCAAATAAACATCGGAAATTTAATAATTGATTGAGATAGCAATTTTACCAAGACCAACAACCGTTCCTCCACCATTACCTCCAAAGGCAATTCTTTCCGTAGGATTTTCAATCATATCACAAGATGTAAACATTTTCTTCTCTCCGGACATATGATTTGTGCATCCACTATCAATCACCCATTTGGTTCCACCGAGGAGGAGTATGCCTACAAAACAAATTATACTTGTGTTTTAGGTACCAAGTAGGTTTGGGTCCTAGAGTGTTAGTCACAAGAACCTTAGGCGCCCACACATTTCTTTTGATCAATGTCTCTTTTGTGCGAGATCCCACATACTTGGCAACCACCTTACCCTTGTGGTTCCAAGTCAACACATAATCGGCATAGAAATTAACTTGTGAGGCATGTGCCTTGGGTTTCTTGCTTGACTTGATTGGATTTGCCTTTGCCTTAGATTGTGGTGCATTTGTTGTGTCTTGAGTGCCCTTGAACTTGATAGGAGTGTTATACTTCACTTGGTTGTCAAAGTTCTCGGCACCCAATTGCTTCATACCATGTAGCACATTCCTTGTCCGCACACCTTTGGTGTGGTAGTTCTTGATGAATGGGATGGAGTCCTTTGTCCCTTGCTCTTGCTTATCAAGACACTTCCCGTCCACAAAGCCAAACTTCTTCATGTAGCTTGACCCAAAGCCTTTGGTGTGGTTCTCAAACTTACCTCTCTTGAGTTCTTTCTTCTTCTCATCAATGAGGGAGTTTGACAACCTAGCAATCTCTTTCTTCATGGCATTCATCTCAGCAATGTGCACAAGCTTTTACATCAATTTTAACTCATGGGAGCACCTGTTTTTCAGTCTTAAAAAAAACTTCTACGATATATGATATATCATCAGATGGATAGCTCATGATAATTACAAGCACTCTAAAATTTTTATCATATATTTACCATATTGCAAACATTACCAAAGATAACACATAGTTACTGATGCCCGAATAATTATTCTGGTGTGCCAAACATCCACAATAACTTAACCCAAACGTACAATACAGCCATCCAAAACAGTTTCACATAATACCTTATGGTGGCCCTTAATTGGATGCATGTGTTCTAGCAAAGATCATAGCATATGCAATGGTATATACAAACAAGGACTAATCACATCCTATTCCTTCTTAGAGGGGTGGATGGCAGTGACTGTAGAAACCATCGAATCAACACCGCATTTGTTTTTCACGTATGGACCCCTGCAGAGCTTGTAGTAACCATTCTCACCCCAGTTCTCGCCCCATGAGTTCTTGATGATCCAATAGGGCTTTTCCTTGAAGCGGATTGGTGCGTAACCAGCAGATCCATAGCCAACTAGGAGAACACCATGGTCAAGATGCCTTCCACAAATGTATGGACATGAGACACCACCGATGTATGTCTGCATGAAAACTGCATTGATACCGACTGCAAAACAAAGCATGACTCAGTAATTTGTTCATGGTATTCATAGGCAAATTCTGAATCTGAAAAATGTAAGGATCAAATGTTTTTTATCCTTACTTGCAAGTGGACCATGTTTAACTAGATTAGCAGCAATTTGGTTTTCATCCACAGATACGACGCTGAAGTTTTTCACTTGGGCTACAATTTTGGACTTGTCAAACTTGCAGGTGCCGCCTGTCCCAGTGTAAGGGTAATCTTTCTCACTCTCTAGGCCACCAACTTTCTGTAGATACCTGAAAGCTGTAGTCATCAAGCCACCATTGCATCCTCCATCGCACGATCGTGGTTCTGATGGATCACACTGCAAATTCAAGACAGTAACAGAGCAAAGAAATCAGATATGCGAGCTAGCAGGGAATAAAAGCTAAGAACACCAACACTTTCCTAATTTTTAGTAGCTTGAAACTATTTCTCTGAATCATCTAAAAGTTGTAAGTACATAGCTTAAAATTACAATACTATCAGAGTTGTTGGATGGTCCACAAAAAAACAGACCAAGAATTGTCATATTATCCAACCCTTGAAAAAATTAGACACTTCTACTTTTCTAAAAGAAAATTAGACACTTCCATTCATAAGAAGTTAACTGTTAGAACAACTGAAACAAAGACATCAGAATGATGCTGCTGGTGCCTTGGACTCTGCAACCAAAGAGTAGTTTCCTGCAGCAAATGACCAACCACATGTAGTTGACTTCATACAACCACTAAATGGATAAGATACACGCTAACAATTTGGAGCTTAAACAAATTGCAACCTTCTGATAGTCCTCTATAGTCATAAAATTGTCTCTATCAATTATCTTCATATTCGCTACTTTCTGTGTTGAGTGAGAATCTTCTGTTTTCCCCCACCAACCAGAACAGAGGGAACCCAGAAAATGACACCCAGCGAAAGGCAACAAGATAGCCCAAGAGGAGTATTCTTTGAATTCAAAGTGGAATTTTACTACTGGTTAACGAGAGCAATTCCATAAGCAGTCTCTTGTCGATACCTCGTGATCGCAGTCGACCATCTGCTGCTCGCTGAGCACCTCGAGCTTGCCGGTAGCGAGGAAGTTCGCCCCCTCCAGCGCCCCCGACGCGCTGAAGGACCAGCATGACCCGCACGAGCCCTGCATCCAAACAAATCCAGATCAAGCCAAATCAAATCAACGAACTATATATGCCTATC
This sequence comes from Cenchrus americanus, assembly GCA_947561735.1. Taxonomy (NCBI): domain Eukaryota; kingdom Viridiplantae; phylum Streptophyta; class Magnoliopsida; order Poales; family Poaceae; genus Cenchrus; species Cenchrus americanus. The sequence continues at coordinate 195,335,676 of OX387241.1, forward strand.
GATCGGATCCAATCAATTGGATTGAACCCCGCAGAGAGAGAGAGAGAGAGAGAGAGAGAGAGAACACTGTAGAACCCATGGGCGATGGCACCGGACCTGGTTCTTGACGGGTCCAACGGCGCCGTGGTCGCGCCAGTCGAAGTCGGTCGGGAGGCCGTCGGTGGGGAGGATGGGCGCGTCGTGCGCCGACGAGCCCTTGAGCAGGTCCCGGGCGGAGGAGCGGCGGAGGCCGAGGAACTGACGGCGGAACTCGTCGGGGGTGAGGTCGGAGAACTGGGTGACCCCGTGGACAGCCGTGGGGTCGAGCCGCTGGTGGCGCCGCGCGCGGCGGAGGTTGGCCTTGAACACGGACAGCCGGTGCGCGCGCTCGCCGTCGTCGCGGTAGGCCTTGCCGAACCGGCTGACGAAGCTGGCAAAGTGCGCCTCCGCGTTGAGCTCCAGCTCGTCGTCCGCCGCGCCGTCCCCTACCACCTGCTCGATGAGCGGGTCCTCCGCGGCGGCGGAGGCGTCGTAGGGATCCGCGGAGCACAGCGCCGCAGCGGAGAGGAGGGCGACGAGGAGGAGGACGGCGCCGGGGAGCAGGCGGCGGCGAGCCATGGCGTTGACTGGTAAGATATTTTCTCGCGGCTGTGGCGTTGGAGTGGTTACCGGCTCGGGATATTTATGGTTTGAGCTCGGGGAGTGTTTGCTTGCGTGGTTGCCTTGCCTTTGCCGATTGCGGTTGCGTCGAGACAACAGCCATCGAGAATTTGTGTTGATTGTTGCATCAAATTATCAATGCTCCGATAAGGATGTTAATGGTAACGTGGAGAGCGACATGTAGCCAACTTGATTTAAGTCTGCGAGGTGATATTTTTGTCTACTCCTGCTGTTTTTTATTGGAGTATAAACAGAGAAGATACCAAATAATTTACTATTTTGCCGTCGTGTGCTAAACATTTTCTTTTAAAAAAAATCATTTTTGACTATCCCTCAATTTAGCTTCGACAATCGAATCACAAAATCCTCTCTCCCCGGCTCCTCTCATGTGTCGACCACTAGCCTCTCCACCCCCTCCTCGCATCTAGGGGTGAATGTAGGTAGTAAACGGGGGAGTGCAAATGCACCCCAATTTTTTTTTTGAAAATAGTGGTTATATCCAAATTTGTACCATATTTGCACCCCTCACAACTTAACTTCAAATTTGCTCTCATTTTCACCCCGCACCTCCCTTAAGCCAGCACTACTGCAAGACCAGCGGCTCAAGCTTCATGCGGCGACAGGGGCTCCGAGCCTTGCTTCGGTGCTCGGGGGTACGAAGGCTGCATGGGAGCTCCACGAAGCGGACACTATCATGGGAGCTACTCTGGGTGCACAAAGTCGAAGGTGGGGTAGGTGAGAGTTGTCAGCGGTGACGATGCAGAGGAGCTGCTCTTGTGGTCATAGGGGAGGCGTCGAGGCACGGGGACACCTAGAGCGGAAGGGGGAGGTCAGACGGAGTAGTGAAGGGAAGCCAACACTAGGGAGGCGTGGCGGCGACTAAAGCGGGAATGGAGGCCGACGGAAGGAAGGCTCCAATGCGCAGCGGTAGCTGGAGCGGGAGAGGCCAGGGAGAGGGTTGTCCAATGGCGAAGAGAGAGAGAGAGAACAGAGTAGGCACAACAACGGGCGAAGTGGGAGTGAGTGGTGATGGAGAGAAGGTGCGAAGGAGGCGCGACGACGACCGACACGAGGAGAGAAGATGACGTAGGGGGATGCCAATGCCCAGGGAATGGCTGGCCTCGAAGGAGGAGGGAGCAACGAGAAGAAACAGAGACAAGAGAGAGAAAATATTAACAAGTGGGCCCACCACCATATAGCATTCTCATTAGCAAATCCACTCAACAAAACCATATGATGGTAAAAATGAACGACTTAAGAGTGGATGACCAAACATATCTGATTTTGCGGTTCGATGGTCCAAATCAAGCCAATCCGGTCCTTCAAGTGGTATCAGAGCCGGTTTGGGTCTTTATCGACTCTAGCAGTCTAAGATCTAAAGATGGCGTACCAGGAACGGGGTTCGGGTCCTCCACACTTCGATGGGAAGAACTACCAGATGTGGAGTAAGCGAATGGCGGCGTTCCGCGGAAAGGGTCAGATCCTTTGGGACGTCACGGTGGACATAGGCTATGTCCAACCGATGAACTTCCTTGCTCCAGGAACGAGGGACATGTTCGACGCCAACAATAAGGCGGTCGACTGCTTGTTTCGTGCTTTCTGTCAATCCGAATTCGATCGGGTGCACACGGAGAACTTGGCTTGTAGAGTTTGGATGGTGTTGAAGGAAGCTCATGTTGGAAATGCCCAGGTTCAGGCTCGGAAGTATGCGACTTACCGGAGCGAGTACAAGAACTTCACTCATCTCCCCGGTGAGTCCATCGATGCCTTGTTTCAGAGGTTTACGGTGGTGGCAAACAACATGAGGGCCAATGTGGATGTGCTCTCGTATGATGATCATGATAGAGCCGTCAAGCTCTTACACTCATTGGATCGTACAGTTTGGGCGGAAAGTTTGAGGCCATCGTAGAGTCTGAGAAGTATGATACTCTGACCGTGAACGAGCTGTTCTCGGAGCTCAAGTCGGCTGAGGCGGATCGGGGTATGACAGCCAAGATCGAGGGCCCGACTGACTCTCATAGTCTCGCCCTCATCGGTGGCTCGAAAGGAAAGTCTAACTCTAACCCATCCACCAGGATGTTCTCCTTGTCCCCTTTGATGTCTTTACCAGATGAGGAGTTCGACGTGCTTGGAGAGGACGATCTGGCGCTGCTGACCAGGCGGTTCGAGAGGATGCATGAGAACCGGGTGAACACGAGGAGGAGTACGAGGACCTTCTTCCGGTGCGGCAAGCCGGGACACTTCGTCGGCCGACCGCCCTAAGGAGGTCAAGAACAAGGACAGCTACAAGCACAAGTCGAAGATGGATGGCAAGTACCGATCAAGGCGCAACAACAAGAGCAAGCACAAGAACAAGCATAAGGACGAGCAACGATCGAGGAAGAAGGAGAGCCGAGGCAAGGCCCGAGCGATGGTTGGAGCGAGCGACATCGACTCCAGTTCCACGTACTCCACCTAGAGCTCAAGCAGTAGTGAAGATGAAGGTGATCGGCGCAAGAGAAGGAAGTCGTCCAAGAACCTGAGTGGGCTGAGCTGCTTCACCAAAGACGGCTTCTGCACCATGGCGCTTAGCTCCGGCAGCAAGAAGAGCAACCAGAGCGACTCGGAGTCTGATTCCGAGGGTGAGGTACGTGACGAGCTTCCCTTCTTGCGTCAGGAGAATGAACGGCTTGGCTTGTTGCTTGATAATCGTTATGACATGCTTAGAGAGGCGAAGAAGATGTGGAAAGAGCTTAGAGCTTCGCTTGAGGATGCTAGGACTAGAGTGGCTGATCTAGAAACACAGAATCTAGATGCTAAGCTTGAAATTGATTCGCTGAAAGCTGCACCTGTTGTTTCTGATGAGGTTGATTGTGTTGATTGCTCTATTTTCCTAGCTGACCTCACCATATTCAAAGATAAGTATGCATCCAAGTGTGAGGAACTAGATGTGCTTAGGATTGAAGTGGCTGACCTTAAGTCTAGACCTGCTTTGCTAGGTGCTTGCACTTCTTGCCCTGTTTTGCATGGAAAAATTGATGAGATGCATGCTTATACTATTTCACTTGAGGCTAAGTTGAAAGAACCTGTTCCCACTTCTTGATCTACCTGTGAATTACATGCATTGAAGAATCTGGAACTTGCACATTATGTTGATCGTTTGCATGATGAAAATGATGAGTTGAAAAAATGATGGGTTGGTTGTCGGGGCATGAACCCCAGCTGAGGATGATGATAGAGACCTATAAGCGCCGGAAGGAGTACGGAGCATGATCGGGTCACTCCTCTACTTGACGGCGATGAGGCCGGACATTCGGTTCTCCGTATGTCCGTGCGCTCGTTTTCAAGCGTCTCCGAGGACTTCGCATCGGCAAGCGGTCAAGCGAATTTTTAGGTACTTGCGTCACACTCCCGACTTCGGCCTTTGGTACTCCGCGTCCTCTTCTTTGGCGCTTCATGGCTTTTCGGATGCGGATTTTGCCGGTGTCGGTTGGATAGGAAGTCCACTTCGGGACTTGCCGCTTTTGGGATCTTCTTTGGTATCTTGGTCTTCCCGCAAACAGTCGAGTGTTGCTCAATCCACGACCGAGGCAGAGTACGTTGTCGCTGCTAGTTGTTGCTCTCAGCTCCTTTGGATTTCATACACCATGAGTGACTTTGGTGAGAAGTATGCCCATGTCCCACTTCAACGTGATAGCACCAGTGCCATAAGCGTTGCAAAGAATCCAGTGCTCCATTCCAAAACCAAGCAAATAGAAGTGAGGTATCATTTTTTGAGAGACAATGTTGAGAAAGGGAAGATAGCTTTGATCCATGTACCCACACATGACCAACTAGCCGATATTTTCACCAAACCCCTAGATCAAGCAACTTTCACTCGTTTGCAGGGGGAGCTTGGTGTGTGGTTGATTTCTTGAGTTGGGTGTGTGGGAGCTCCTTTGTAGCATATGTATAGCTTTCCTTTGTGCATTTCATGCATTTGGCATGGCATATGTAACATGATGTATAGGCATCCTTGTATCTTAGATTGCATGCATTTCGTATCATATGCATTGTTTAGGAAAAGCTTCTCCTATATACATTGTTCACCAAGGAATGATATGTCTGTCTTTGTGATCTTGTTTGGTATGCTATGGTTAGTTTGGCTTAGCTCTTGATGATCATGATTCATGCCCATGGTTGATAGCTATGTTTTTGAAAAGTGAGACATGTATGCTCTCTTGTGAGTAAATGCTTTTATATGATCTTGACATGTTTTAGTTGCTTGGCTATGCTTAATTTGTGGTTTGATAGCTTATTTTGATCATATGGGGCCAAATGCTCATTTGCCATCATGAATGTTTAGCCCCCATGCTTTATCTTGTGGAGGCGCATAAGTTCCTTTTTGTCGCAAAGACATTTCATGTACCAAATATGAATCTAAAAATGAAATGTAAATTGCTTGGAAAATGTGCTCCCATGTCATATGTGCTAAATTCAATTTTCTTTGGGTGTTAAACCGTTTCATGATGTCTACCAATGAGAAGTCTCATATATAGAAGTAGGCACATGGCTCGGTGGCTTTGACATGACATGAGGTGCTTGTGGGTGTTTGTGATGGTCTTATGATTAGAATGGTTGTCCTAGCATGAAGTTTGTGTGGCTTTGCTATTTTGACATGTTTTGCTCATGTTTAGGACTTTGCTCATGAGAGGGTAAATTTTCGCAAAATTGCTCAATTCTATCTTAGCTTCGTCCAATGGTTGTGAAACTTGGTAATCATGAAGTTGATGTTGTTACAAAGCTGTAGAGTTTCTAACTTGCTCATTTGGACATGTGTAGCATCTTGTGATGAATTTTGTATATTTGAGAAGCTCTAGGTTGCATATTTTCAAATTTGAGCCTTGATTTGTGCATTGTCAACAAGTGGGAGAAAGAAAGGTGGAGAAAAGTTGCATTGCATACCTAGAACATATCCCAAGAGTCAAGGGGCAGCTTGTCCATTTCTTTTGTATTTTTGGCTTTTGGGAGTGTGCTGCTGTAGAAAACTGGTTGGACCGTTTTTGGAAACTGGTGTGACCGGTTTTGGCTGCTAAGCATGCACAAGTCCAGGGGAGTGTGCTTTGGCTCAGGGGGAGTATGCATATGTGCAGGGGGAGCTCTTGTATGCTTTGCTGGTTTGTGCTCTTTGCTTGAGCATAGTTTTGTCTCGGATGTGTCGAGCCGTTGCCCTTGCCTAAGGGGTCCGAGACTTGTCTTCTTCAAGTGATCTTGCTCTTTGCCTTTTCTCGTCTTTATTGATCGCTTGTTGGAGTTTCTTTTGATCGTTTCTTTTCTTTTTTCTTTTCTCTTTGATTACCAAATGTGTGTGTTGTCAATGCACTCATCAAGGGGGAGATTGAGGACCATGTGTGGTTTGAGCACTAGTGGATGGTCGCTTCCTAGTGTGATGAGTGATTGACAACGTTGTGTGGACTGATTCTTGGCTAAGTATTGCAGGTGCTGGTTGCGGCTTGACTCGTGTTGGTGCGGGTGAAGAACAAGCGTGAAAGGTCATTGCGGGGAGGCCTCTAGGTGTGGAGAAGACGGGTAGGCTTGGTTCGAGGGACCGGTGGCCGGCGGGGGTCAAGTACGGGCCGCATGGTGGAAAGAACGGCAAGATGAAGTCGAGGACGGTTTCTTGGTTGAACCAAAAAACCAAGATCAAGCGGGACCTCGTGGGAGCCAAGTCATGAGTGGTGATTGGCGGAGGCTACATCAAGTTCACGGGGTTTGTGGTGGTTCACCGAAAAAACCATCGGGTTACTCGGGCGAGCCACAAAGCCAAGGCCGAAGACCGGCGTGGTCGTCAAGCCAAAACTCGTCCGACCGGTTTGGAGAACCGGTGCACGGCCGGTTTGGGATCGCGAGGCGCCGGAAGCTTCGAGGCGGAGGACACGCGTCGGGATCGCAAGGCTTGCGTCGAGGCTACGCGGAGTGCGGTCGCCGGGCATCCATCCGATGGTGCTACAAAGACAGATTCCCAAAGTGCCCTTGGTGGGCATGTATCCTAGTTTAGGCTTTAGGGGTATTTTAGTCTTTCGGCTTGCCTCCAAATAACCCAAGGGGTGAGAGGATGGCAGCCACCTCTTGAAACCCTAGTTCATTTTGTTTTGCTATTTTCCTCTTCCTTTGCCCTTGGAATTTTTATGACTAGCTTGAGAGCTTCATGGTGAGATCATGTGAGAGGGTAGATGATCAGGCGGAAGCTAGACCTTGTATGAACCTTCATGGTATGTATAGATGATTCGGCGTGGTTCCTCAAGGCTTGTTTGAGTTCTTCCTGGTTTTCCTTTTTGGTGATTTTCGGAGCTCCTTTTGTGTTATTTTCGTTCATCACTCGATTCGTCAATTTGAGGGCGTTTCTCTCTGGATTTCTTTGAGGGGATCATGGGTGAGTGCCTTGTGCCTCTTTCTGGATGATCTTGACCCCTCAAACACCGGATTGGCCTTCAATTCATTGATTTTTGGATGAACCCTAGTTCGTAGTGTTCTTGGCCAAGATTTGTGATTCCGGGAGTTGTAGGGAGTTTGAGGCCGTAATTTTTGGGGCATAACCTCTCCTTGGGGTGTTCATCATCTCCCCAATGTTTCGTCTCAAAGCTCCAAGTGGTTTGGGAGATCCATCGATCAAAAGTTTGGAATTGACCTGCGGGCAATTTTTCTGGGATGTTTCGGATGATCCAACCTTGAGGGCGGATGATCCGGTAGGGGCTGAATGATCCGGTAGTGTGTCCCGTCGAGTCTCGGTCTTGTTTCGGATGATCCGACATGAGGGCGGATGATCCGGTTGGTCACAGCTAGACCCTGTTTTGCTCTGTTTTGTTCGAGGTTGCTTCCGCTTTGATTCCTAGCTTTTCAAGCTTTGTTCCTGAGGCCCCGAGAGAGGTTTGTACGAGCATCCGCTTGTTCGTGTGTGACCCTCAGAGTTGCGATTGGGATATAGGCCGAGTTCTTTTGAGAAAGAATTTTTATCGGCTCCCATTCACTCCCCTCCTCTCTGGTCGCCAATCCGATCCTTGATAGTGCGAGGCTTACCATTGGGTCGCCACATGACGCTTGCATTTCTTTGAGGCCTTCGGGGCCAGCACGCCCCCTGCATCAAACGTGCCACCAAGAGGGGCACTTTCACCAACTGTCGTCGCGCCCGCCGTGGAGGCAGGCGCGGCACGAGCCTGCACCGTCGAGGGCGCGGGTTGAACAATAACCTCTTTGCCTATGGCCCCCGGGGCCAAAGTCACTTCTTCCTCTTCCTCCTCTCCCTCGCTGGGGGACCAACCCCCATCACGGTCACTTTCTCTATTGCTCGTATTTTCAGGGGTCGGTGAGAGACGAAGACCCTCCTTCTCCCGCTGCATTCACACCAGGCTATGTGCCTCACGAAATTTCTGGCGCCTCTTCTTCTTTGCCTTCTTCGCGTTCACCCTCGCCTTCTGTCGGTGTTTTAGACTAGCAAACCTACCAAGGGGGTACCCAAGGTAGATGATTGTGGTGGGGATCGCCAGACCTGGAACTCGAAGGTATGCGTGTTGACAGTCCTTACAACAAAATTTCGACCCTCAAAACCTCGGGTTCGAGAGGAGTATACAACAAGTTTCATGCACATTTTTGGTACTAATAAAGTTCCACGAGTTGTGTTGCAATTTTCATGGACAGGTACACATTTAGGGGGAAAAGGAACCAACATTCCACACGAGCCAGGCACGGCCGCACCACCAGGCACGGCCAACAATGCAGGTGCGGCCGGCCCTTCCCCGTGCCACATCTCCGATCCGAGTCAAGTCCTTCCCAGTGTGCACAACTTGGATGAACAAGATTGATCAAGGAAATGTCGGTTTGATCGAATGGATGAAGTTGTGATCACTTGGGTCAATGGGTCTACCTCTCCAACCGATCAACCGCCAGAACCATCATTCCAAGACCATCCTGAGCGTCACTGAGCGAAGGCGGTTCACCCCACGTCTTAGAGGTGGGCCGGCCGCACCAAGACGGCCGGTCGCACCTTCCAACCGCCGTGCCGACCGAAACCGACTTAAGTTATCGACCTTCAACCGCCTTAGGAGCAAGGATCAGTAGCGTCCAAGTCAAGAGGCGGTGGATCATAGGGACGGCCGCACCTCCTCATCTGGCCGCACCTATGAAAATGGGCCCACGCGCTCAACCGACCTCACTTACCTATAAAAGGAGCCTCACACCCGCTGGATTGAACACACAGCGCTGGAGCATCTCATTTCCACTCTTTTGTTCACTTAGAGTAGGATTAGTGTAGCTTGGGAGTTAGAGTCGAGTCGAGCAAGTCTCAGGGTTCTGGAGGAGTCTTCTTCAGAGTTTCGGTATTGCTCTTGTATCCTTTCTTTGTTTAGACTCAAGTACAATTTAAGTTATCTTTCTATCTTACCTTTCGAGTCAATTACATTCAGCTTTTACTTTGCTCTAGAAGCTTTATTCTTGGTTTAGACTAAAGTTAGTTTAGTTTTAGTTAGCGTAGCTCTCTTGAACCCTATAGTGTTGTGGTCGTTCTTCGCTTGATCTCCGGTGTTTCACGGGGGAGAGAGACCTTCCTTCGTGGTACCCGGGGAAAGGTTCTTTGGTTCGTTGTAAGCACGGTGCTTGGATCTTAACTTAGTCTTAGATTGGTGTCTCGCACAACGGAATAGTTGTGGTACCCTAAGGAGGTGATAGCTCCAGACGGGCTTTGTAGTCCACCACTTTAGTTCGGGCTGGTAGGATTCAGCGCATCATAGTCCTCCCTTCTCATCCCAGTCTGAGACCACGGCTTTGCATGCCCCTGTAGCACTAGAAGAGCTTGTTAAGTTAGCCTTGGTTATCCTTTGCTTTAGTCCTTTGCCTAGAGTTGACAAGAATAGGTAGATTGTGTTAGGATCCTTTCTCATCTCGTTGTCCTCCCAGCTCGCTATCCTCTCTAGTCTTTTATCTAGATCTCCTAGTGTGTGTCAAGTTATCCCCGAATATCTTTATCCGCATCCCCTGCTATAGCTCTTTACCAAGTCTTGGTTATTCTCCACCGTTTACTCGATCATCTTTGTCGTCATGACTCCCATAGGAAAATATAAATATGATAACCCCAATACCACCAGGTGAAGTTCTACAACGGTAATCTGTGTGCTTGCGGACCTTTTTGTGATCATGTGTTTTACAACGAGACGTTCCCTAGCCCCATTACTTCGTGGTGAAGCTAAGGAGCGTCAACAAGCATTTCTGGCGTCGTTGCCGGGGAGGCAACATACATAAGATATCGTTAAAACATCATGGTAGAATTATCAAGGTTCGGTGAACCACTATTTAAGCGGGTTTACCCTTGCTCTACTCTCGTGTACGCAGAGTAGTGCATGACCGGTTTCGACCTACCGTCCAACTATAATGACAATCTGGAGTCACTTGTGAGGAGAGTGCGACCCCATTTCATCATCCCTCAGAAGTTTCTCTCGACTCAAGAGACGAACACCGTCGATCCCGTAGACAGAACCTCGTCAGCACCAATGGCCGAGAGGACGATCCGCGAGTTTTTCGCCCCCTCCAACACTAATGTCCCTACCGGCCCAACTACAACGGTGGGAGATGGAAACTTTGAACTCAAGCCGGCATTGATCAACATGGTGCAAGCAAATCTGTTCTCCGGCAAGCCGAATGAAGATGCTAATGCACATCTCCAACATTTTCTGGAGGTGTGTAGGACTTTCACTATCCGTGGAGTGACGGATGATGCAATCCCTCTTCGTCTATTCCTGTTATCATTGCTCGGGAAGGCGAAGCAATGGTTTTATGCGATGCGAGATGCCATAAAGGAAAAGTCTACTTCACCCCAAAACCTATGAGGGTTGGAACACATCACCCCCCAACCTTTGAAAATGGATTTTTTTACTCCCTGAACTTTCTAAAACAGGACAAATCACAACCCGAAGCGGTTGAGGACCATGTGTGGTTCGAGGACCGGTGGATAGTCGCTTCCTTGTGTGATGAGTGATTGACTGTCGGTGCGGAATATGGTCCCGACACTAACCGAGTAGTAAGCGCCGAGGTCTCTCCCTCAATGGTCGATGCTAAGCAACCGATGACACGAGTTTTATCCTGGTTCCGGCGGGGACCATACGTCCGGCGGTGGTGTGCTCGAGGCACCGTATTGCTCGACCGGGGTGCTTGTAGTGGGGCGTCTACAAGCAAGGCGGGAGAGGAGGAGCGGCCTCCAAGTCCCTGTGAAGTGGCTGAAGATGTTGTGGGAGAATTGGAGAACAAGTGTGTGGTGTCGGGCGTGGTTCTGCCTTGTGTTGTGTCCTTTGTCCGTCCGTCCCCTGCGGCGGGGGAGTTCGTCTTCCTTTTATAGGCCAAGGAGAGAGCGAATCACATGTATGCCGCGCTATCTAGCTACGTGGGGAAGCGTGGTGCGCCGTGCCGTAGAGTAGGCGGCCGCCTTGACGGTCCTTGCGGCGATCTCGGCCATCATGGCGTATCTTGTGCCCGAACGATGGCGGCTTCGAGGGTAGGAGTGCGGCGGACGGCCGTGATGTCTTCAGGTGGGCTCGAGGAAGTTGCTGACGTCGGTCCGTACGGGGCACAGTGGCAGGTAAGGCAGCATCCCGTTCCCGCACGCTCCACGGCGCGGAGCCGCTGCCACGGTGCCGGCGTGGGTTTGTGCGCGCGGGGGCGGCCGCCACGCCGTTAACAGTGGCAGGGATGGCTCCCCACCGGCCTAGCGCCGCAACCTATCCCTGCAGGGTCACGGGGGAGCAAATCGAGGGTGCGGCGGCCCCCTTCGAGGGCTCGGCGCGTTAGCCGTACCCGCAGTAGGCGGCGCGGCATCACGGGACCGGCACCGCCACGTCGCACGGTCCCCCACGGTGGCGGGAATGGGTTCCCTCCTAGGGAGTTGGTGCAACGGAACCGGGGCGCGTGCCCCGGGCGCATGATGGCGCCGCCCCGCCGTGGTCGAGCATTAAATGACCGTGTACGGGAACGGGCGTGCGCGTGCGGGCGCCCTCGAGCGAGGCGGAGCCCGCTCGAGGGCGGAGCGGACCCTCGAGCGAGGCGGAGCTCGCTCGAGACAAGCGCACCCCCCCTCGAACGGGGCGGAGCCGTGACGCCCCGGTTTTTAATTACCGTCTTTAACGCTAATGACACGATTAGCCGGTCAAATGGTCAACCCTAGGTCAACCTGGGCCCTCACACATGAAAACTCCTTAACACACCCCTAGTGACCCTAGTGAATAGTTAAAACACTTGTGGGGCCAACCCATGGTCAAAGGGTGGGTCAAACCCCCTTGCCATCCCATGTCCACAGGTGTCTGCCGGAACTTTTGCCGCATTCTCCAAAATTCACCTAAACACTTAAAATTCTACCTTTGGGAAAGTTGTAGGTCTTGTTGAGGGACACAACTTTCATGTAGAGTGGTATTGCTGATTTGGAGGGGAAAATTGTGAAAAAGCCCTTGCAAGCCGAGAGATCACTTTGTTGGCAAACACATGCCGACATTCAAAGTTGGCACTTCCACGATTCAAATCTAGGCAACAAAACCCTATACGGTCTTTGTAAAAGTTATAGCCGGTACCTAGATCTACAACTTTGGTATTCATCACTTGGTCCGGTTCTCGTTTGAAAATTTTGAGAAAAATCGAGTCAAAGCATGCACCGGCGGCACGGCCGAGCCGGAGCGCGTCGCGCCGCGGCGTCGCGCGCGCCGGTGCGCCGCCGTCGCCGCCGCTCGCCGCCGGCCTTTCCCCGCGCCCGTGCCCGCGCCGCCCGAGGCCTCGACGTCCACGCCGTGCTCCGGTCCCGATGCCACGCGCCCCTAGGTGCCCCGGTCCCGAGGCGCCCCGAGGCACTCGCCGCCGTACGCGCGCACGCGCCACGGACCGGCGGTCCGTCGGCGGCGTCGCCGCCGTACTCGCGCGCCTCGACGCGCCGTAGCACGGAGAGCATCCCGCGCCGTCACCCGCTCGTCCCGCGTGCCCGCGCGCCTACTTAAACCCCCCCTCGCGCCCCTCCGCGCGCCACCCGTGCCTCCCGCCGCCATTGCCGCCGCCATCCCGCCGTCGCGGGTGCTAGCTCTCCCCCGGCTCGCGCTCGCCGCCGTCCAAGCACGTCGCTAGGTCCCTTAGCACTCGGGCAAGCTCGCACACATGCTCATTCGCGTCGGTTGGGCCTCCACACCGCGGTACACCGAGCCGCCCCGAGCGCCGCCGCCGGCCGCCGCCGCCGTGCGCCGTTGCCGGAGCACGTTCCACCCTCGCCACCACCGCCAATAGGACCGTGGTGAGCTCAATTTCATCATGGTGCCGCTTGTTGTCGTGGTCGGGCCCCACATCGCCGCCGGCGAGCCCCTCCCGCCGCCGCCGAGGGCATGGATGTGAATCCGGGGGCATATTTGCCGAGAACCGTAACTTAGTTTATTTGCGGATCGGTCCTCGGTCTTAGAAAATCCCTAGAAATTCACAGAAAATTCCAAAAATTCTCAAACAAATTTTGTAGGTCTCATGATGTTAAATCCCACCTACTTGATGTACACGTGTGGCTAGATTCAAAGTAGTTTTGGCGAGAAAAATTACAAATGTGTTATGCTTGAATCTGTCATAACTTGAAATGTATAGCTTCTCTGTAGTTGAGCTTTGGATATGTTGTGAGTTAGGATAAGACTAGATGCTTTGTGCCAAAAATTGCACAAAGTTATCATGTGAATCTTTTTATAAAAATGTTGTTCCATCTCCGGCGGAACCGCATAGATGATTTTTCATGTTAAATATATTCATGTTCTTGAGCCCAAATTGTACACACTGTCTTGTGATGTCAAAAGGCACATCTTGTGGTTTAATCATGAATTTAGGAGTAACAGAAATTATTATTCTTGATTTATGCATGTTTTCCTTTGTAAATTAATAGACCAAGTTCGGTAGAGGTTCCATGAGAACATGCTAGCTTTTTAGGCTTGTTTAGGATCGAGAGAGCATGCACAAGAAAGTTTGGATCATTTTGAGGCTTATTTATTTTTATATGCATTTAAGTTGAATCACTAGCTAGCCTTTGTTATTTTCAATAATATTTAATTTCCTAGCATCCATCACTTACATGTGGGTCCAATGGACTAGGATAGGTGCTAGTAGGCCCGAGAAACACCCATGTAATTTTTGGTAATTTAATGGGTTAAATAAATGGCTTAAATGCCCTTTTAATATTAAAGGGAAATTAATAAAGAAAATCCTTAATTAAATCTTTTTCCTTTTTGAAGGCATTATTTAATATAAATAAAAATAAAGTTAATTACCAAGCACTAATAAGGAATTAATTCATAAATATAATTATTAATTACACCATATGGGTAAAGATAAAATAAGATAAAGGTTTCCCATAGAATGATAAGCTTAAATAAAAACCTTTATTCAAATGAGGAATAAAAGAGTAACCCATGTACAACTAATAACCTTCCTAAAACAGAAACATTAAATGAATGCTTGTTAAGGTGAATATGACCAACTAAAGTTGGATAGGACAACAAACTATCACATCACCTAAAGTGCATTGCATTCCGTGTAGATCTTCCGGACGGAGACTACTCCCCGGTCCCGAAACCGAGGAAGGCGGAGCGAGAAGGTTCTCTCCAAGTACGTGGACGGACTCGACACCGAGGGTGCCCAAGCTAACCTAGTCGACGAAGGCAAGCTCCGGTGCATCTAACCCGCTTTTAAAATTCTTTATTCAATTATCTATGGATGATTGTGCATTTACGTTCGGGAGTTGAATGAAACCCTAGATGCATGATCCATAGGTACCTTTGGTCTCTACTAGTATGATAGGTCGATAGTCGCTAAGCTATAGGACCGTTACAAGTCGAGTGATGACCTCACTCGCGAGAATAGGTTCCTAGATAGGAATCATACTATATCCTTAAATGGATTGCTCACGTGGTAAGAGCATGGGATGCGGGCTCCGGTCCGGTGGTTATGTGGGTTAAGTTTTGAACGTACCAAGCATATACGGGTATGGGACCGAGTAAGCCTAGTACCATAATGAGGCGGTGAGGGATCTTACTATTACTACTCTTGGGATTCGCTCTCACGGCTAGCTACCGGTGGTGTATGGTGACTCCGGGTATCTCGCGGGGTATGACGGATAGCTCGCACCAAAGACCGTAAGATTCGATCCCAACCCGAGGATTTATGGGGACGGCACGGGGAGTTGTCCTCGCGGGGGCGGCCGACCGTGTGTTTGGGTCTCCCTTGCAAGGTTATAATCAATCGATTGTCGGCCTCTCACCGTTATCCGAGACTACTTACTCCACTAGCCATGTGATCCCTAATGATGGAAGTTGATGAAGATGATGTTTGATTAATTGTATTGTACAACTTTGTTTGTACTAGTTGGCTAATGTAGTAAAGCTTAAACTACTAGAACTTGTGCTAAAATCTTGAAAGTAAGGACCTACTCTTTGTTACTTTTGTTTAGCAAAGGCAACCCGATAGCCAAAAAGCCTTTCATGGTCTAGATTTGGTGAAGTAGATATCACCGACGGGTAAGACTTGCCTGAGTATTAGTATACTCGGCCTTGCTATAATGTGTTAATCCAGGTCATGCCTTCGGTGATGTGTGGCCGGTGAGATCCCGCCGGCCGGGAGGCGGAGTGGGTGGAGGACGACTGCGAAGTATCATGGATGGCCTCCCGTGGTGACTTCGCCGCCGCTAGTTAAATTCCGCTGTCTTTTCAAAACTCTGAACTATTCTGTCATGACAAAAACTATGGTTTGTAATAATTAAACCCTTCGGGGTAAGAATTTGGATTTGAATGTTGTTGTATCTCTGGACTCGCCTTCGAGTGAGTTTTAATGCATATATCGATCCTTGTGCTATTCAAGGGAAATTTGGGAATGTTTCGGTTCCACCACAACCCACATCCAAAGACAAGTTTGCATCCAAGCCAAACCAATCAAGAGAAAAACCGAGTGAGAAGACAAGTGAAAAGCCTAGTGAGAAACCAATTGAGAAGCCTTGTGAAGAGCCTCATCCCAAGCCTAAGCCCAGATCAATCCGTTTCCATTGTGAGTTTTGTGGAAAGGATGGTCACAAGAGAGCGTTTTGCTTCAAGAGGAAGCGTGAGGAGAGAATGGCGAAGGAGTGGGCTAACAAGGACAAGTACCACCCTTCCAATGGTGTTCTTGAGCCTCGTGTGCGGTTGCCCGGGGGCCAAGGCGAGTGTGAGGACGGTTCGGGCTTGGGGAGAGCGAGAAGGTTGTTGGAGGTGCTTCTTGCCTAGGCTACACCGGTCGGACCGGTGAGGGGCACCGGTCAGACCGGTGCGAGCCCGGGACGGTAGCGGTTTGGGTTTCGTCCTCGTTCGGTGCGAGGGTTTGTTTCGGGGGTCGTGGTTCTAATGGTTGGGCTGGAAAGTTTGCAGGAAGTCAGTTTGCTAGGCATTCTCCTCCTCGTGCTCAATACGGGGATGGGAGGATCCGTAGCTTTGAGATGGAGAGGAGGGACGTTCCACGGGCTTTCTTTCGTGGTTTTGGTCCTCCTCCAGGTAGAGAGGGTTGGTTCCCTCATGGTGGTTACCGTGGTGGTGTTCGTGGAGGTAGCTTTGGTAGGAAAGATGGTTTGGTTTGTGCTAACCCCACTTTCGAGCAAATGGCTAGGCAACGGTTTTACACATTTGGAACTAACCCCGGTGTTGAGTCGTTTGCTCGCTCTCGCTCTTGGTTTTGAGTTGCGGGTGGATGGCCCGGAGAACATTTGGTTTATATCGGGGGTGGTTCTTCGGCTTCATATCCCGATGGTGACATGTAGGTGCATCACTTTTGGGGATGGTGGACAAGGATGACCGAATTGTGAAGAAATGATAAAGGTGAGTGTTTTTATGACCTTCAAGTGTGTAGCCTTGGTCAAGCCACTTGGTTCTTTTTGCTCTTTGCCCTATCTCATGTGTGTAAGGTGAGCTTTGTATGCTCTTTGGCCTTAATGCATGAGTTTAGGGGGAGCTTGTGAGTTTTGTGCTCCTTTGCTCTTTTGCCGGTGGTGTCGAGCCCTTTTTGCCTCCCCTCGAGGAGCCGGTCGTTTGTGAGCTTTGTGTGTGGGAGCTCCTTTGTAGCATATGTATAGCTTTCCTTTGTGCATTTCTTGCATTTGGCATGGCATATGTAACATGATGTATAGGCATCCTTGTATCTTAGATTGCATGCATTTTGTATCATATGCATTGGATAGGAAAAGCTTCTCCTATATACATTGTTCACCATGGAATGCTATTTATGTCTTTGTGAGCTTGTTTGGTATGCTATGGTTAGTTTGGCTTAGCTCTTGATGATCTTGATGAATAATCCATGGTTGATGGCTATGTTTTTGAAAAATGTCACATATATGCTCTCTCATGTGTAAATGCCTCTATATGATCTTGACATGTTTTAGTGGCTTGGCTATGCTTAATTTGTGGTTGGATAGCTAGTTTATTGATCATATGGGGCCAAAGGCTCATTTTCCATCATGAATGTTTAGCCCTCTTGCTTTATCTTGTGGAGGGGCATAAGTTCCTTTTTTGTCGCAAAGACATTTCATGTACCAATTATGAATCCGAAAATGAAATGTAAAATGCTTGGAAAATGTGCTCCCATGTCATATGTGCTGAATTTATTTTGCTTTGGGTGCTAAACCGTTGCATGATGCCTACCAATGAGAAGTCTCATACATAGAAGTAGGCACATGGCTCGGTGGCTTTGACATGACATGAGGTGCTTGTGGGTGTTTGTGATGGTCTTATGGTTAAAATGGTTGTCCTAGCATGAAGTTTGTGTGGCTTTGCCACTTTGATATATTTTGATCATGTTTAGGACTTTGCTTATGAGAGGCAATTTTTTTGCAAAATTGCCCAAATCCATCTTAGCTTCGTCCAATTGTTGTGAAACTTGGTGATCTTGTAGTTGATGTCAATACGAAGCTATAAAGTATCTAACTTGCTCATTTGGACATGTGTAGCATCCTATGTTGAATTTTGTCTATTTGAGAAGCTCTAGGTTGAAAGTTTTGCATTTTTGGCTTGATTCATGCATTGTCAACAAGAGGGAGAAGTTTGAGATTGAAATGACTTGCTTGGATGCATTTAGAAGGTTTTCGGGTGGCTTCGAGCCATTTACGGGCTCGGTGTGCACCGGTCCGACCGGTCGAGGTCACCGGTCGAGTGTTGGTCTGTGCACATGTTGGGCACCGGTCGGCCCGGTGGTGGTGACCGGTCCGACCGGTGTGAGTCGAAGTTGTTGCGGCTGCCCCGTTTTCAATTGGTTTGCATGCATTCGTCCAGGGGGAGGTGCATTGGTTCAGGGGGGAGCTTGCATGTGTGCAGGGGGAGCTCTTTGTGGCTTTTCGAGCTTTGTTTTGGTGGTTTGCGCTCTTTGCTTGACCTTTGTTTTGTCTCGGATGTGTCGAGCCGTTGCCCTTGCCTAAGGGGTCTGAGATTTGTCTTCTTCAAGTGATCTTGCTCTTTGCCTTTGTTTGGCTTTCGATCGCTTGTTGAAGTTTCTTTTTTGTTCGTTTCTTTCCTTTTTCTTTTCTCTCTTGTTACTTTATGTGGGTGTTGTCAATGCACTCATCAAGGGGGAGATTGAGGACCATGTGTGGTTCGAGGACCGGTGGATAGTCTCTTCCTTGTGTGATGAGTGATTGACAACGTTGTGTGGACCGATTCTTGGCTAAGTATTGCGGGTGCGGGTTGCGGCTTGACCGGTGTTGGTGCGGGTGAAGAACAAGCGCGAAAGGTCGTCGCGGTGAGGCCTCCGGTGTGGAGAAGACAAGTAGGCTTCGTTCGAGGGACCGGTGGCCGGCGGGGGTCAAGTGCGGGCCGCATGGTGGCATGAACGACAAGATGAAGTCATGGACGGTTCTTGGTTGAGCCTCAAAACCAAGGTTGAGCCGGGACTACGTGGGAGCCGAGTCATGAGTGGAGATTGGCGGAGGCTACACCGAGTTCGCGGGGTTTTCGGTGGTTCACCGAGAAAACCACCGGGTTCCTTGGTTGATCCACAAAGCCAAGACCGAAGAACCGAAGACGGTCTTTGCAAGCGAGTGCCAAACCGGTCCGACCGCTCCGACCGGTGGGTGCCGGTCGACCGGTGAGGAGCACCGGTCGACCGATGTGCGACGACACGGTCCTCAATCTTCTAAGCGGAGGACACGCGTCGGGATTGCAAGGCTTGTGTCGAGCGCGGGTTGCGGTCGCCGGGCATCCGTCCGATGGAGAAAGCTTGACAACTTCCAAAATCGCCCTTGAGGGGCTTGATCCCTAGTTATTAGGAAAGGGTATTTTAGACTTTCGCTTGCTCGCATATAACCCATGACGTGAGAGGATGGCGGCCAAGCTGCGGGAACCCTAGTTCATTTGCTTTCCTATTTTCCCTTCCTATTTTCTTAGGATTTCCATAGGACTAGCTTGAGAGCTTCATGGTGAGATCTTGTGAGAGGGTTGGATGATCGGGCGGCAAGCTAGACCTTGTATGAACCTTTGTGGCATGTATAGAAGATTCGGCGTGGTTCCTCGAGGCCTTGTTGTGTTGTTCCCGTTGTTCTTGGTGGTGATTTTCGGAGCCCTCTCTTGGTGTTTTTCTTGGGGTGTTTTCGAGACCTTTCTCTTGGGGATTTGATGGGGGGAATTTGTGGGAACCCTTTGTGGTTCTTTGGGCTGTGATTCCCCTCCCAAATACATGAGTAAAGGGGCTCGATTTTGGGGTTTTCTGAGTTCTAGGGTTAGAGGTGTTCTTGGCGGGATTTCTTCGATTCCTCCTTTTTGGACAAGTTTTGGTGGGATTAAACTTGGCTATGGACTCCTCATGAGGTGTTCCTATTACCCCCAAAGTCTTGTTCAAGTCCGTGAAGCGATTCGGGAGATCGAGGTTTGGATTTGGGGGAGTTGACCCACGGGTCTTTGTTCATCCCGAGTCGCCTGCCCGGCTACACCGGTCCGACCGGTGCTCTTGACCGGTCGACCGGTGCAACCCTTGGTGGGTTTTTGCTCGGGTGAACGTCCGGGTGAGTTTGTTGTTGTCTTGTGTTGGGGTTGTTTCGAGTTTGGGTCGGTTTGGAGGTCGGTTGACTTGTTTGGTGATTTGGGGGCTTTCGAGGCTTAGGCCGGTCGACGGGTGTGTTGCACCCGCCCGATCGGTGTGAAGCCACTTAGTGGAAGTCGTCAACTCTCACCGAAGGGACCGGTCCCCGACCGGTGGTGCTCACCGGTCGACCGGTGTTGGTCGATGGACTCGAGGTTTTGTGTTCCGCCGTGTTCTCGGGTCGGAAGGTTGTGTGTTGGTTCCTAGGTCCGGTGGCACTCCGGTGGCTACGTGGGCTTGGCCAACTTGGGTAGTGAGTCGGAGACGTGTGTTGGAAGCCGTGTTCATCTTGTTGGAGTTTTCATCTCCTTTGAGAAGATTTTTTATCGGCTCCCATTCACTCCCCCCCTCTCGGTTCGTCGTATTGGTCCTTCGATAGTTTTGAAAAATCATAGTAAATCACAAAAAAATCATAAAATGGAAAATCCAATTGTGTTAGATTCTAAATGAGTACATCTACACAATGAACATATAATACGGTATATTTAGTACATTTTTTACAGTTATAGAGAAAAGCATAGATCTAAGGTTCTAACAAAAAATATGTACTAAAGCATTACATATTGTATGTTCACTGCGTAGAACTACTAATTTGAAGTCCAACACAATTTGATTTTTCATTTTATGATTTTTCTGTGATTTACTATGATTTTTCAAAACTGCTCTAGGGGGTGATTTGTCCTGTTTTAGAAAGTTCAGGGGTAAAATCCATTTTCATAGGTTGGGGAGTGATGTGTTCCAACCCTCATAGGTTGGGGGTGAAATAGACTTTTTCCCCATAAACACATGGGATAAGTGCTCAAAGGCATTTCTCGCAAAGTTCTTCCCGGTGGGCAAAACCAATGCCCTCCGCGCAAGAATTTCGGGTTTCCAGCAGCAGAATGATGAGAGCATCCCAGAAGCATGGGAACACTTCCAGGAGTACATCACCGCATGCCTACACCATGGCATGCACGGGTGGTTCTTAATTCAGACCTTCTATCACGGGCTCAAGCGTACATCCCGTGAGCACCTAGATGCAGCTGCTGGAGGAGCCTTCTTCTCACTACAAGTACCAGCCGCTAAGGAATTAATCGAGAAGATGGTGGCAAATCAAGGTTGGGGTGGAGATCGTCTCCAACCCCGTACCCGCGGTGTACACCAAGTCGATGGAATCGACAAGATCGCCGCCAAGATGGACCTCCTCATGAAGATATGGGAGGCATCAAGCAACATGGAAACCGCCAAGATGATGGACTCACACATGACGTGCGAGGTTTGTGGTAATGTTGGTCATTCGTGCAAAGGTTTCCTTGAAACAAGGAAAGAAGCCAGCTTCATCAACAATGGCAACAACAATGGTTTCCGCAAGAACTACAACAATCAAGGGTGGAACTCAAGGCCCAACTTCTCGTTCAACAATCAAAATGGAGGTAAATATTGTAATTCTTTCAATAATCATCCTTCCATTGAAGATCTTATCTTTCGCCAAGCTAGAATCAATGAAAGTTTAAATAAGAATCTAGCTGCCAATGAGAAAGTTCTTGAAAATCTTAACTCCACCATAGAATCCTTTACCTCTACCATGAATAATCAGCTTAGCTTTAACAAAATGATCGAAACTCAACTAGCTCAGCTTGCTGCTTCTTTGCCTTCTTCTGAGTCGGCTGGAATCCCAGGGCAACCCGAGCCTACCCGAGAGAATTTAAAATCGGTGACCACGAGAGGTGGTAGGACCACTCGGGATCCACCACATCCTAACCCCGCAGAGAAGAAACAGAAGGAAGTGACCACCAAGTCGGATGAAGAGGTAGACACCGAGGAGGCATCCCCCGGAAAGGAAAGGTTAAGGAAAACGACACCCCAAGAATATGTCGACACCATGCTCCTTCCATTTCCCCGAAGGATCAAGAAGCCTACCGCGGATGAGCAATTCGGGAAGTTTGTTGAGGTAATCAAGAAACTCAATGTCATCATATCATTCTTGAAGCTATGTAGGTACCAACCTGCGCCAAGTACCTCAAAGACATCCTCAAAAATAAGAGACCTCTACCCACCACGGACATGGTCAAGCTTACGGAGGAGTGTAGTGCAGCCATTCTAAAGAAGAAAGACCCCAGGTGCCCTATGGTCAGCTGCTCTATCGGGTCCGAGCACTTTGAAAATGCACTATGCGACCTTGGAGCCAGCGTTAGCGTCATGCCTAAGGTAGTATTTGACAAGCTCAATTATACTTCCTTGTCGCCTACAACCATGTGTTTGCAGCTTGCGGATCAATCGGTCTGCTACCCGGCGATGATAGTGGAGGACATTCCAGTGAGAGTCCGGGATTTTTTCGTACCCATGGATTTCATCATCCTCGACATGGATGTTGATACAAGGACGCCTCTAATCCTCGGGGGACCTTTCCTGAGCACCGCCAATGCTAACATCGATGTAGGAGCCGGAGAGATCTGCCTCAACATCAACAGCGGGGAAGAACGGTTCACCTTTAAACCAAAGGTGGAGCAATGCTCACAGGTACGAATGATCGATAGAAAAATTTCTGACCTTGTGCAGGAAGAAAAGGTAGCCCCGACCAAGCCCATGGTGGATAGCCTCATTACAACAATGAGGAAACATTGGGAACAAGATAAGCATCCAACGGGCACCACCAACCCAAGAAGTCGAAGCCAATCAACAAAGCTAAGGGGGAAAGAAGACGGAAATCAAGAACACCCCCGCCAAAGCCTCACTGACTTCATCGCCACCGAAGAAAACAAAGAAGGTGTGGCGAGTGAAGGGAGCATCGTCCGAGGCTTCCACTCTGGGACCAACAAGCCCAAGCTTAATTGAGCAACCGGAGGAGTCCCGCTCACGGACTCTAAACGACGAGCCCTCACAGAGAGGTAAACCGGTAATTATCTCATATTTCCCTTTCAATCCTTTTATTAAGTGCATCAATCATGTTTAGTTTTCAAATTTGTTTTCATCATTCCATTTAGTAAGTAAACAAGATATAGAAAAGCAGTTTTTGGAGAATTTTAGTGATACGGCCGAACCTAGAGGTACGACCATACCTCCTTTCGACAAAATTTTTGGGCAGGATGTTTACAGGAGGGAACACGAGTGCCTGGTGAAAATTTGGTAGGGCCGGCCGTACCTATAATTTTTTAAAAATCCATCAAGACAACCACTACAAGCGTCTAGGTGCTCATCCCATCACCAAAATGAAGACAGGCAAACCAGGGAGCCAAAATTTAGCTTGGGGGAGACCCCATTTTCAATCAAAGAAGGTATGTCCATCCAAACTACTCTTTTACATCTTTTTATCACTTTTGAATAAAAGGAAAATGTTTGCTTCAACCATGTGCCTGAAATCTTATCTATACCCTCACTTTGGAAATGATGAATGGTTGTTATGTTAAAACTTTGCAAGAACCTAGTGCATATCTTCGTGCTCTATGCCTTTTTGAATTTGTTGGTAAATTTTGAGACAAGAGCCTGAAATAAAACTTTGTGGGAAGCAAATGCTTATGACCAAATCTAGGTTGTTGACTAGTATGATATGGTGCGACAATGATGATCTGCTCTATCTCAAAGTGTGGTGAAAATCTCGGACGATTTCTTTTTGAAAATAAAACAAGGCAAGTTCCTCAATGGCTATACTACCTACCAAAGCCATATGTCGATATCAATGTTCAAACCTTTTACATATGCTTGCTTGTGACTCATTGAGTCTTGTCAAATTGTTGTGACCCTTGGTAGAATCTTTTCATGCTTCCATGATCGATATCACGTACACCCACATATACATACTAACTCCTACATCGGGAGTTACGCAAAACATGCCATCCATCGACCAAAAATAAATACTCCAAAGTTCAAAGCGATTTCTCTTCTTGTAATCTTGCAAAAGGAGAGAGGGGTCATTGAAAAAGAAAAAAAGAGGTATATGCTCAAGGAGGATAGAAAAAAAATGTGCTCCAATCAAAGAGCATAGGAACAAAAGTGAAGCATGACCCCCTCCAAAATAAAAGCAAGAGGATAATCTCAAAGCAAAGAGTGTTTAGAAAAGCAAATAAAAATATTCCACACACTTGCACATATCGATCAAGTTGCATGACTAGTTTCTTCTTGGATCCGATCTTTGGCTCAACAATATCATGTGGCACAAGTGAGCCTCATACTTATCCTACTGAAGTGTCCCCTCATCAGAGGTGACTAAATGTGATACAAATACTAGTCTCAGGAGGCTGGTAACACATTTATTACATCAGATGGTTCGTTACTGTACAGCACATCGAGGTTGTGGGCACGGGAGCGCCACTGCCACGAGAAGCAACATAGAACTACTAACCAAACTATGATAGCAAAGGCATCTAAGATATCTTCAGAGTCATGCACCATGGAAGCTTCCTGTGGAGACCCTGAATCCACAGGCACGGGTTGGGTATAGGACAACAACCTACTCGGCGTCTTCGGTGACAAAGTCAGGATCCTCCTCTAAAAAATAGTTAATTAGCAAGGGTGAGCACATACGTACTCAACAAGTTCAACCCCACCCACGGAGGGGCTAATAAGCAGATCATGCACAGGATATATCAAGGATTAGGATAAGGTTTATTTGCAAACACATTTACTCATGCGGGGGTTCATTTTTGAAAAAGTTTTCGCAAACAATTTTTTATAACCCAAGTAACTTGGTTGTTTTGAGAAAACCAATTAGGGACCAAAGCATGCATCAAAGGATGAGATTGAACATGCCGTCTTCGAAGTCCTCGGGGAGTTCCTGCTCGCGGTTCGGGACTCTGGTCTCCTGCTCGCAGTACTCAGCTCCAAGCTCCAGCTCACGGTACTCCTCCTCGTTCACTCCGTCAACTATGGCTCATACACAAGCAAGCATGCAATCAATACACGTACACAAGATTTTATCGACTGAGCTCGAGGGGAAGTAAATAGATAATAAGGGAGTAAATGTTATTTAGGGATATATGGCTCGACGGAAAATAGATGAAGGGTCGGGGCAAGAGCTGGGATTGATCGGGCGAAAATATGAAATGATGCGTTAAAGGCGTCATTAGGATTGATTTAGAGGGATTAAGGACTTAGTTGTAATTAGGTTTAAAACAAAAAGGGGCCTAATTTTAATACATCTATAAGGTGAGGTTTGAATAAAATAGCCTAAGGGTCTATTTGAAAGAAGAAAGAAAAAGGGGGAATATAGAAGAGGGCTCGGGTGCAGATAGAAAGGAATGGAAGGGCTTATGGGCAAAGATGCCCTTCTTCTTCCCCCGATCTAGAACAAAGGGGGGGGGGTAGTGGTGGCCTCGGCCGATAGCGGGTGTCGACACCCTGGGGGTCGGAGGCGGCTGGGGATAGGGGAAAAACGGAGAGGGGCCGAGGGGATCTCAACCCCGTGCTCACCTTGTGTTGTGGTGGCTTGTGGATGTGGCTCTGCGGGCGGCAGCTCGCGGTGGTGAGGTGAGCGGTGGCGGTGTGACGTGGAGCGCAGGAGAGGGAGAGGAAGGTGGCTATGGCGGTGCGAGGCAGGGTAGAGAACGGTGGGGGTCCTTTTATAGTCACGGGAAGGCGGTAACTCAGCCGAGACGAGCACGTGGAGCTCACACGCTGTCAATGGCGGTTCGGAAAAAATCCCGGTGTGGACTCGGCTGGCGGGATTCACGGCAAGCTAATTGGCGGCGCTGTTGGACGAGACCCGTGTTGACGGTGAAAATCCGTCAACCTAGCCATGAGTTTACCTTCGGTGTTGGCATGAATTTTATACCTTATCCATTGGTACTAACCCCCGTGGTATAACAAGTTCACATGTGCATGTCGTTTTTGGAGTTTAATGTTTATGCGGGGATTTAGTGTTGAATGCAAGACTTTCGGGGTAAGTTCATCAAGCACCTCATGACAAGACTTTGAAGCCCCGAACAAGTCATGCAATGAAGTAAAATTAACTCCAAGAAGCGGGGGACTTGATCCGAGAAGACGACATACTCCGGGGACCCGACCCGTAAAAGTGCCTCGAATCTTCCAAGACAAGGAGTTGAGTCCAATTCGGAGAGAAACCGACGACATGGACCCGTATGCGAAGGGGGAAGCATCCGGGAAGCAAGGGAACCGACCTCGGGCAAAGGAGCCCGCGGCCGGGCCTAAATGGGCCCCGGCCGGCCGGCCCGCAGGGATCGGCCCGGGCCCATTTAGGGCCCAAATGCGTCGTCCTTTGCCCTAGCCGCCGATCGGGCTATTTATAGTCCCCCGACCGAGAGCCACGCAGAGGAGAAGTCGTATTCCGCCGCCGAGGAGAAGAGAAGCTTGAGGGACACCAACTTGAAGATGAGGGCCGTGCTAGTTGTCTAGGGTTTCCCTGGCCGACGTGGGAACCTTGCATGGAAGACCACGTCGGAGCTCGGAGCGAGGATCAAGATCGAGGGAGGGCCCGGTGGTGATCTTGTTCATGTAATCATTCATGGTGAAGTTTGTAAGTGAATCCGATTTCTAGCGATTAAGTGCCTTCTCGATGATTTTGATTTCTTCTTGGTTTTGCTTCTTCTACGATCTAGTCTATAGCTAGATTACATAGGGTGCTCTTGTAGCCGCGGTGGCTAGAGGTGCATACCGGACCGGCCAAGTGATTTCAACTTGTTCTATCGAACTCGCCCTAAGCTCCCCGCATGAATAGGGATACGTTGTGACGAACGGGGTCTCGAAAGGCGGATGTTTTCGGAGTCGGATGGGAAGGCCACGATTTAAAGATGCTTTTAATGAGATTCGCTTTACTATCTTCATCTATCTTGTTTGGAGCTACAACATAAGCATGATCTAGATTCTCTAGATTGGTTATCTCTTGCTTTCTCTTGCTACCTCTTTAGTAGATTAGATTAGATTCGTTTTCTTTATGAGTTAGTAGATTAGATGCAACTTGTCTTCATTAGATAGCTTTACCTTGCTTTACTAGATTGAATCCTTGCGTTGCACATTGTTCCACGGATTCGATACCTTGGGTTCACCACTCGAGGGAAGAAGGGTCCCTTGACTACGACGGGAGACTTGTCCGCTTGCAAGTCACAAACGAACTTTGATACAACTATTAACCGTCAACAAGCCCCTTTTTCTGGGCGCCGTTGCGGGGAACAAGCAATCAAGATCCGATCTAGTATCGCTTATCTTTCGCTTTTTCTTTTGATTTTCTTTTGCATCTCTTATGTTTGATCATCCTCAAAAAAAAAAAAAAAGAGTCAATCTAATCTAGTTTTGATTAACCCTAATTTTTTTTCTTTTCTATTTAGATTTTTGTTTTATTACTAACCCTAACCGAGATGGTTGGCTACCTCTCCAAGAAACCCAAAACTTTTTTGTGGATGATCCAGAAAAACTTTACGGTGCAAAGGTGACGTGCAACACAAGCTCGAAGGACCATCAAAATCTCCAAGGGAATCACCACCTCCAAGTCAAGACGCCGGAAGGCCGTTCAAGATCAACGAGGATGGAGAAGATGGAGATGGAGAAAGAAGCTCAACACCTAAAGGCCGCCAAGGCAAGATCCACATGCGGGGTGTTCATCGTGATGAAGATGTTAGAGACGCAAGTGGGACAACTTGCCGGACAACCGATTGGTGACAAAGAAGAATATCCGAGACAACTCCAAGGTCCCAAGACGGCGAAGGCTACTCAAGCTCATTCGGGAGAGATGAAGGATCACACTAGAGACCATGAAGATCACGACCGAAGGACAGGAGTTCGAGATGCCGAGCCACAAGGAAGATGTTGCATCCGTCAAGACCAAAGGACAAAGCCAGCCTGTGAAGACCAAAAAAAATTGACTAAGCCAAAGTGGGTACCCAAGATTGCAACGCCCACAAAGAGCGTTGATCCGGAGTAATCAAGTGAAGAAGTCTAGCCATGGACTATAAACGAAGCGCTAGGCGGGAGGCAACCCGTTTCGTCTAGTCAAGAATAAGCTACGGGAGGACAACCCGATTCCAGGTTTTTCAAGTCTTTTTAAATTTAATTCAGTTCTGAATTTTACTACGCAAAACCTTAGACTTAGAATGGTTGAACAATATTAGAGACATAATTCTTGGTTGAACATGTTGCTTGATCATAAACCCTTTACATGAACCATCCTATGTGATTGTTTGCTTCTTTTTCGAGAAACCACAACCAAAAAAAAAAATTTCAGAACCAAACTCAACCTTTCATCCCCTTTATGATGTTGTGGTTGACTTGTTTTTCATGCTAAAAACACACGAGTAGAGCCACGACTTGTATCTAGATGTTGTTTAAATTTCAGCATGTGGTAGGACTCGCGTGAACCTAGAAACTTGATTTTTGGTTGGTTCAAAAATCCATATCCTTGGTTTCTCTAAGATTAGAATTTTTCTAAGCCTCACTTAATTTTATTTCATTCAAAATCTCTCTCATCTAATCAAAATTAGGACCTAAACCTATGCCCCCGTGATCAAGCCGGGAAAAGCTTGCTCTCAACCAATGAAGGCAAACTATACCGGTGAGACCGAAATCGACGTAAAAATAAAATATTTTCGACTTGCATTTGTTTTTAATGGTTTAAAAACTTCTCTAAAATTATGTTCGAGCTCTTGCATGGCTCTGAAAAATATTTTAAATTTCGAATTAGAGGAGTGCTTAACCTTAAACACACCTTAATGGAGGCAGTCTAGTAATCATGCATGCACCATTGGATTCCCTTTCATCAACTTTCACCAATTCCACACGCAAAGGACAAGCATGGTGGGCAGCAAGCATCAACTTTTTAGGAATTTCATGGTGGCATGTGAAGCAAGTGGAGCTAGGGAGCATGGACATGACCCAAAACATGAAGCATCAAGTGGAAGGACCAATAGTGGACGAGAGCGTTTGGGCGGTGCAACTCGTGGAGCACGCGGGCGGGGAAAGTTGCGAGGTGAAATGATCGTGCCGGAAGAAAGACGAGACGGGGAGGAGCACCGAGGCCGGCCTCACGTACATAAGGAGCCCCCCGGCTCCCGTTTTTTGCGAGCAAGCTTCCCTCTCCTTCCTTTGTTTGTGTGTTCAAGTTTGTGTGCTCAAAACCTCCGTAGACATAGCCAACCTTCCCAAGCTTGATAGCTCAAAAAAAAAAAATCCACATCCTTAATCCACTCAAAGTCCGGACTCCAAAATAATATTTGTGTACCTTGTTGCCGGGTGAAAACCCCGGATATATATTTGTGAGGGAGAGTGCCGCAATCAAGGAAGAAAACTACAAGTCTTTTCACCGAAGAAGAAGGGATCATCGTCGTCTAAGCCATCATCGACAACCTCTTCGAGGAGGCGCTCGGTTTCCGAGCATCCTCGGAGTATGGAGGAGGACACGGCACCGCCGAGGAGGAATCACACTCTTCTCCTTGGTGGCATGAGGGCCACACAAAACTCGTTTATTAGGTTTTCCAAACTTCAATAACGTATGGAGGAACCGCTCGTCCAACCTCGCCACTTGACACGATCATCCGCTCCACCTCCATGTGCTCCGCGGTATTCCGAGGGGTATGTCATCATGACGGAGGAGGAGAAGAAGCTCGCTCGCCTTAAGTAGAGGCTTGTAGAGAACGTCGACATCGACGACCAAGCTCTCCACATATTGGGTTTCACACGGGACACCGGTGCAATTCTCTAGCGGAGTGTCGGCAAACACCCACAAGAAATTCGCCTAGGAAATTTTCATGACCATGGCGCATAACCTTGATGAAGGAGTGCCGAGTCTCTCATTCCGTTGGAGGGAGCCCACAAGAGGAGAAGAAGGAAGACACCGTCGGAAGGGTAACCTTGATCGGTGATGCTATTTCTAGCACTTTGATGGGGTAATCTCCTTTCATCCATGGGTTGCGATCGATCTTGAGATGTAATCACACTTTGTTGGATTATCTATCTATCATCTTGTGCTGAAAATACTTTAATGCTTAAGGCTAGCAACCATGCCGTAAAGGGAGTAAGGGCTCCATCGCTTCCTTGGACCCATTCAACACAATCCCCGATAGATCGATTGGTTTTCATGTTCGAAACGATTGCATGTCTAGTATCGTAGACCCATGGGCGAGTGTCTCCTATTTTCAAAAGGGAGCTCCGAAACAAGTATGTGCATGAAGGCACATGGGAAGGTTTTTGGAGTATGATCACGGGAAGAGACCATCAACGAAGAAATACTATCCGAACCCCATCATCCAAGTGTGTCACATTAGTGCAAGTGGATTTTTGGGGAGAATAAGAGAGACATAGATAACCAACACGGAGTTGAATTAGATTTACTCGCAGCCAATCAACCCTACTCACCTATGATCAACCGAAGTGGTGTTAAGCAACATCGAGTTCGGAAGATATTGGTTTGGGGTGTTGCCTCTCCATATTGGCTATCTCTTTAAAACCGGGTATTACAAGGAACCCGAATCATCTCCTACCCAGGACTTCCCTAGGAATATATGAAGAAAGGAAAATATAAGAGTGAAGATGAGAGAGGAGGCTTCAAAGTGGCCTAGGTGAATTTTCCCCTTCCGGATTGAAGATTAAGACTTTTCTTGAGGGGAAGAAGATCGGTTAGAGGAAGGACTTCTTGTGCCGGCGAAGAAAAAAAAAATAATAAAAGGAGAAGAATTATAGGAGAAGGATCTTCCACGACCCAAGAAGGAGGTGCACAACAAAATTATGTCCCACCATTGGGAGGTACCCCCGCGCCGCCAAGTTACTACGGTGATGTACCAATGCAAGCATGGGGGAGTGGTGCAGCCATACCCCCACCATTTTTGCGGTGCCCAACGTAGCCTTTGCGGAGCCATATGCACACCTTCCTCAACCACAACAAAATGTGGCCACCATTGGAGGATACGCCGCAAGGAACATGCAATTTATTGCGGCCATCCAAACCAATGCAAACCAAATAGGTGAAGGAAATGCAAACATAGCTTATGTGCTTGGACACCTTCACCTAGCACCATCGACAATTCATAGGAGTAGTGGTGCATTCCTATTACAAGTAAGGGTACAACAACCAAGACTATCAATATCAACCACCGGCGGAAGATTAGAGAGAGGAGGAGCTTTAGTTATCTTTCCTTTACCCCTTTTCTTTAATTTTCAGCTTGTTTGCGCCTATGTATGCGTAGTGTTTTCAGTTTTTTTATTTAAATTTCAGAAAGTGTGTTAGTTTAATTTTTTCAGCATGTATCTTAGTGTTTATTTTCATCATGAATAATGTCGCCACCAAGTTTTTACCTTTGGTAAAGTTACAAAGTTTGTGCCATGATGATATATGATTATAATTGCCGCTTTGTTTATCTTTGTAATTGATTTATGCATGTTTAACCTAGTGCTCTCTTAAAAATACAAATCTGAAATTATCTAAATGCTAGCTCAATCTTCAGCGGAGGTTATGATTAAAATAAAGACCCATAGTGTTTTATGTGCTCTCAAGTTATGAATAGATTGAAGATGTCTTTTATGTTCAAAAATATCGCTAACCTTGTCATAAATATCACTTGTGTGTTGCTCAACCTATCCAAAGCCTTATATATATTTGAGTGCATAAACCTTAGTGTACAAGATTTATTTTTGAGTGAGTTTTTGCAGGCCATGATTTCTCTGGCCCGAGACTAAGAAGCCGGTCATTCCGTTTTTGCGTATCTATCTTTTTGCTAGCCTTTGATCCGTGCATTGTGTATCCCCGCATCGGTGATCTCACAAACTTCGCCGGATATCCACCCTTAAACCAAATATCATCTTTTGTGATTACCTCCTTGACCACAACCTATCGTTGAGAATGGATCATCAATTCAAGGAAGATCGCAAGACGGTGCCAACGTTGAAGATTTCAAGTATCTCTCCAAGGAAAAATATCCCGGTACCTACCTTATTTTTCGCCTCTTTGCTCGAGGACGAGCAACGTCTAAGCATGGGGGAGGAGGTAGGTACGGTGCGGTTTTAGAGTTCAAAAAGGGAGTATTTTTAAAAAATATATATATAATGATGAAAGAAAAAAATTCGGCGATGTACGTGACTTCCAAGGTGAAGAAAGAAAAAAAAACATATATATATATATATAAGAAAGAAAGAAAGAAAGAAAGAAAGAAAGAAAAGAATGAGAAATATGAGAAAGAGAAAAAAAAATATATATGAGCGTAAAGTGAACTCCCCGGTTCTCTAAGAGTGCGTTCAAGGCTTCAAGTTAAAAAGATCCATTCTCATTTTCCAACCATGTGCAATCCGATAACGAGGACTTCTTTTGTGCCTCGGGATCACTCTTTGCCATTTGCACATGTCCACTCATCTAAAGTGTGTGTATTTTTCTCTTTCCCCTCCTTGATTTAACATTATTTTCCAATGACCTTTTTGACGAGTCTCGGTAAGACCATGAGAAGCTTGTCTTGTTTTGACGACACCTCATTTATAAAATCTTGTTAGGACTAAACTTTCCCAAAGCTCCATATAAAGCCTACCACATATATATGAGAGGGAAAGGAGTAGATTATATAGGCTTGAGAGACAAGTGAGATGAGAGTTCATGAGCAACATACAAGGTGATTTAAATTTGTGAACTTGGTTTAGCTCTTTTCTTTATCTCATTCTTTATTTCAAAAATTCGAGATCTATTTAAACTTTGTGAGCATGTTAATACTTGTGGGATAAGCTTAATAAGAATCTACCCTCCGTAGAGGTGAAGGCTAGTACATTATGGAACTTTAACGAATTAAACTTTTGAGAGCATTATGTTTTTTTTTCATGTATGATCAAGTGCAAGGTTTAAACATTGTTTGGCAACGATGATATCCATCGAAGGCTTACTCGAGGACGAGCAAGGTTTAAGCATGGGGGAGATGTTGACGGTGAAAATCCGTCAACCTAGCCATGAGTTTACCTTCGGTGTTGGCATGAATTTTATACCTTATCCATTGGTACTAACCCCCGTGGTATAACAAGTTCACATGTGCATGTCGTTTTTGGAGTTTAATGTTTATGCGGGGATTTAGTGTTGAATGCAAGACTTTCGGGGTAAGTTCATCAAGCACCTCATGACAAGACTTTGAAGCCCCGAACAAGTCATGCAATGAAGTAAAATTAACTCCAAGAAGCGGGGACTTGATCCGAGAAGACGACATACTCCGGGGACCCGACCGAAAAGTGCGTCGAATCTTCCAAGACAAGGAGTTGAGTCCAATTCGGAGAGAAACCGACGACATGGACCCGTATGCGAAGGGGGAAGCATCCGAGAAGCAAGGGAACCGACCTCGGGCAAAGGAGCCCGCGGGGCCGGGCCTAAATGGGCCCAGGCCGGCCGGCCCAAAGAGGGATCGGCCCAGGCCCATTTAGGGCCCAAATGCGTCGTCCTTTGCCCTAGCTGCTAATCGGGCTATTTATAGTCCCCTGACCGAGAGCCACGCAGAGGAGAAGTCGTATTCCGCCGCCGAGGAGAAGAGAAGCTTGAGGGACACCAACTTGAAGATGAGGGCCGTGCTAGTTGTCTAGGGTTTCCCTGGCCGACGTGGGAACCTTGCATGGAAGACCACGTCGGAGCTCCGGAGCGAGGATCAAGATCGAGGGAGGGCCCCGGTGGTGATCTTGTTCATGTAATCATTCATGGTGAAGTTTGTAAGTGAATCCGATTTCTAGCGATTAAGTGCCTTCTCGATGATTTTGATTTCTTCTTGGTTTTGCTTCTTCTACGATCTAGTCTATAGCTAGATTACATAGGGTGCTCTTGTAGCCGCGGTGGCTAGAGGTGCATACCGGACCGGCCAAGTGATTTCAACTTGTTCTATCGAACTCGCCCTAAGCTCCCCGCATGAATAGGGATACGTTGTGACAGAACGGGGGTCTCGAAAGGCGGATGTTTTCGGAGTCGGATGGGAAGGCCACGATTTAAAGATGCTTTTAATGAGATTCGCTTTACTATCTTCATCTATCTTGTTTGGAGCTACAACATAAGCATGATCTAGATTCTCTAGATTGGTTATCTCTTGCTTTCTCTTGCTACCTCTTTAGTAGATTAGATTAGATTCGTTTTCTTTATGAGTTAGTAGATTAGATGCAACTTGTCTTCATTAGATAGCTTTACCTTGCTTTACTAGATTGAATCCTTGCGTTGCACATTGTTCCACGGATTCGATACCTTGGGTTCACCACTCGAGGGAAGAAGGGTCCCTTGACTACGACGGGAGACTTGTCCGCTTGCAAGTCACAAACGAACTTTGATACAACTATTAACCGTCAACAACCCGTCGTGCATGGGCGGTGGCGGCGGCGGTAGGCGACGTCGAGCAGGTGGCGGCCTGCAGCGGTGTGGTCGGCGTGGAGGTGACGGCTCAGGCAGGTGGAGTAATAGCAGCCCCCGGTGTCGGGTGGTAGGGACGGGCCGTGTCACGGGCCCGTGCAGCGCTGCGCCGAGTAGCAAGGAGGAGGAGGGGGTGGCGTGGCGTGTCACGGTAGGTGCTCGGTCGGGAGCAGGGGCGCGGGGCCGGGGCAGAGGTGCCGGGCCGAAGGAAGGAGAAAGGAGGGAAAAGAAGGAAAGGAAAAAGAAAACGAGAAGGGAGAAAAGAAAAAAAGAAAATAAGGAAAGGGAAGGAAAAGGAATATAAAAAGGGTTTAGAAAATTATGGGAAATCCTAGAAAAATTTAGGAGGGAGGGAAAAGGGATTTTGGTGGGATTCTTCCCGGGTTCGAGCACTTCGCAGGTTGATGCGGTGTCGCCGGTGACGCGGGTCGGTTGGCAGGACCGACGTGGGCTCGGGATTCCCAGCGAGGTGGCCGACAGCAGCACTGCAGCGGTGCTATGCGACACGACGCGGAGGGCGGTGGTGTCTCGAGTGATGGCGGGCGGAGTGGGTGGTCCCGGTGGGATTCGCAGCACACGTGCCGGGGGAAGGGGACAGGGAAAATATGATCGGGGTTTTGGGGAGACGATCGAGCTCAGTGGCAAGGTTTTGAAAAATACACATGATTTAGCAAGTGATTTATTAGGGGTTAAAACGCGGGCATTACAAACCCCCCACTTAAAATGAATCTCGTCCTCGAGATTCAGCTAGTTCCTGAACAGGTGGGGAAACTCTTTCCTCAACGCGTCCTCTCGTTCCCATGTGGCTTCTTCTACTCCGTGTCTACTCCATTGGACTCTGCACACTCGTACCTCTGATGTCCTTGTCCTTTTGACCACTATGTCCAAAATCTTGACGGGCAATTCCTGATACCTAAGATCTGGCTCTAGATCAATTGTCTCTATCGGCACTCGTTTCTCTTCGAGTACTTTCAAACACCTTCGCAACTGGGAGACATGAAATACCGAATGTATATCTGGCATTTCCTCTGATAGCCCCAACCGGTATTCTACTGCTCCAACTCTCTTCAGCACTTTGTATGGTCCAATGTACCGAGGGGACAATTTCCCACGCACTTGAAATCTTCGAGTTCCTCGGATAGGTGAAACCTTGAGGTAAGCAAAGTCTCTTGGACTGAAGCTTACTTCTTGCCTCTTCTTGTCTGCATAGCTCTTTTGTCAAGATTGGGAAGCCTTCAATTTTTCTCAGATCTAAGCTGCTCGTTCCTCAGCTTCCTTTATAATTGCGGGCCCAACCAGGGCACTTTCTCCTACTTCTGACCACATTAAGGGTGTCCTACATTTCCTCCCATATAAGGCTTCAAATGGCGACATTCCTAGGCTCGCCTGATAGCTGTTGTTGTAGGAGAACTCGCATACAACCAGACTTTGTTCCCGCCTTTGCCATAGGTAAGGACACATGCTCTCAACATGTCTTCCATAATTTGGTTCACCCTCTCGGTCTGTCCATCCGTCTGTGGGTGATAAGCCGAACTAAAATCTAGCTTGATACCCATGGCTTCATGCAAACTTTTCCCAAAACCTAGAGGTAAACTGGGTCCCTCTATCTGAGACTATCCTGCTAGGTACTCCATGCAATTTCACTATGTTCTCTATGTAGAGTTTCACCAACTTCTCTCCACCATAAGTGGTTCGTACGGGTAAAAAGTGAGCGACCTTAGTGAGTCGGTCCACTATTACCCATATGGAATTATGTTCCTTCTAAGTCTTGGGCAAACCCACTACAAAGTTTATGCCTATCTCATCCTATTTCCACACTAGGGGTGGGTAAAGGCCGCAAGTATCACAGTGGGCGACGAACTGGGCAATGTCCGCTTTTATTCCATTCCACCAATAATTTTTCTTTAAATCAATATACATCTTAGTGGATCCCGGGTGGATGGAATATGCCGAGTTGTGTGCCTCATCCATGATGGGGTGTCGGAAATCTCCGTCTTCAGGCACGCATACCCTATTTTATACCACAATGTGCCTTGATTGTCGACTCTAAAGTCTGGGGCCGTATTCTCTCCCGTGTTCTTGCGGATTTTCATCAAATTCTCATTGGTCCCTTGGGCCTTCCTAATTTTTTCTTCCAAAGTAGGTTGAACACTTAGTTTGCGGACGTAGCCCTGGGGAACAATGTGCACGTTGAGTCGTGCCATTTCCTCTTGCAACTCGGCACTCTTAGGCACTGCCTTCTCATAGGATTTTTTGCTTAAGGCATCCGCCACTACATTCGCTTTTCCTAGGTGGTAGTGGATTTCTAGGTTATAATCTTTAACTAATTCTAGCCACCTTCTTTTCCTTAGGTTCAGGTCAGGCTGGGTGAAAATGTTCTTAAAGCTCTTGTGATCTGTATAGATTTCGCACTTATTCCCAATCAGGTAATGTTCTAAATCTTAAGGGCATGCACTACAGCTGCAAACTCCAAATCTTGGGTGGGATAGTTCTGCTTGTGGGGTTTGAGTTGGTGGGAAGCATACGCCACTACTTTCCCATCTTGCATAAGGACACATCCTAACCCTTGTCGGGATGCATCACAGTTGATGACAAAATCCCATTGAATGTCTGGCAAGGTCAGCACTGGGGCTGTTGTCAATCTTCTTTTCAACTCCTGAAAGCTTCTCTCACAAGAATCGGTTCAATTGAACTTCTTCTCCTTCTTGAGCAACTCCGTCATGGGTCGGGGAATCTTAGAAAATCGTTCAATAAACCTTCGGTAGTATCCCACTAAACCAAGAAAGCTTCTGATTTCTCTTACGTTGGTTGGTTGTCACCAGTTGGAGACTGTTTCAACCTACCCGGGGTCTACAACTACTCCTTCTGCTGTCAGAATATGCCCAAGGAAAGATATTTTCTCCAGCTAGAATTCACACTTGCTGAACTTAGCGTACAGCTTGTGTGCCCTTAGTTTCTCCAGTACCACTCGAAGGTGTTGCTCATGTTCCTCCACACTCTTGGAGTAAACAAGTATGTCGTCAATGAAAACTACGACAAACTTGTCTAGCTCTTCCATAAACACCTTATTCATGAGGTTCATAAAATACGCCGGCGTGTTGGTGAGTCCAAAGGACATCACCGTGAACTCACACTTGCCCGTATCGGGTGACAAAGGCGGTCTTTGGGATGTCACTCTCCCTAATCTTCGCTGATGGTATCTTGACCTTAAATCCACCTTCGAAAAATACTTGGCGCCTTTCAGTTGGTCAAATAAATCATCTATTCTGGGGAGAGGATACTTGTTCTTGACAGTGACTTCATTTAGCGAGTGATAGCCCACGCACATCCTCAAGCTTTTATCCTTCTTTTCCATGAAGAGCACTGGGACTCCCCACGGTGATGAGCTTGGTTTGATAAACCCACTTCATTGAAGCTCTCTTATCTGCTTCTTTAACCTTGCCAACTCAGGCGCTGCCATCCGATAGGGTCTCTTGTCTATGGAAGAGGTTCCAGGGATAAGGTCAATGACGAACTCTATATCCCTATCTGGTGGCATTCCGGGGAGTTGGCTTAATTTGGGAACACATCTGGATACTCCCGCACTACTGGGACATCTTCTATGGATTTGGCTTCCATGCTAAAAACCATTATGTCTGGTCTGTGTCCTCGGGTGTGGCAGGTCACTTGTACTCCGTCTGGGTTGGTTAGGTGCACTACCTTATCAACACAACTTATAAGACCATGGTGTTGGCTTAACCAATCCATCCCAATAATCACATCTATTCCCTTGGACTTCAGTACTACTAGGTCCGCTAGGAACTCTACCCCACATAAAATGATCCTTACCTGAGAGCAACCCAGTTGACACTTGATGCCACCTTCGGGCCTTTGGGTTAACAAGGGTGCTTTCAGTAGTACTGTAGGTATGTTGTGTTATTCCACAAAACTTGAGGATATGAACGAATGTGATGCTCCTGAATCAAATATTATGGTTGCCAAGACTGAGTTGACCAGGAACTCACCGAGCACTACGCCTTGTGCCTCTTGAGCCTCCTGTGTGTTGGTGTGGTTGATGTAGGCTCGTCCATAAGAGACTGCTGGGGCTGCCTCATCTACTGGTTGTTGTTGTTGGCAAAGTTGTTGTTGCTGCGAACCGGCACGCGGTTGGCTCCAGATACACCGGTCTCGGCCCGTTCACTGAGTTGGAGAAGGCTGAAGCTGTTGGCTTTTTGGCGTATGGGCAGTTGGCAATGAAGTGTCCGGTCTCACGGCAGTTGAAACACACTCTGGAGTTGTTGTTGGCGGTGACCTGGCTAGTGTTGCTTTGTGGGGGCTTCATGGTGTTCAGATTGTTGTATGGTTTGAATTGGGTTCTGGGCCCTGAGAGCCCGTGGCTTGTGACTGGGTTCTGTACTGCATGGGGGCTTGGAACCTGGACATGGGGTGGCCGAAGCTTCTCTGCCTCTTGGAACGTTCTTGCTGTTGAGCCTTATTCTTCATGAACTTGCGCTTGTTTTCTTCCTTCTCTTCTGCCCTGGCTCTCCCTGTGAGGATGGACATGTTCATAAGTGTGTTGAAATCCGAGTAGATCTGAGGGGTAAGCAGAGTCCTCAGTTCCGGATTCAAGCCCCTCTTGAACATGTCCTGTTTCTTGGAGTCCTTATCACTACAAAAAAATGTTGTAGTCTATGACGTGTCACTTTCATCCACTACTAGATTTTCCCCCTAATGCAACGCACAAAATGTGTTGCAACATGCCATATTTGGTTGCAATAGACACAATTGCAACCAAATTGTCTCGTGGGCCATGGGATGCGAAAGGCCGCATTGCATTAGGGTATTGCGACGTTGTCCATCGGGTAGTTGCAAAAGTATTTTTGTTGCAACGTAACACAACGTTGCAATTAGGTTTTTTTACCACGCTTGTTCTGGTTGCAAAGTGTATTATTGCGACGCATCCGGGGTGTTGCCAAAGGTGCAATTGCAACGTTTCTGTTTCGTTGCAAATTATAGTATTGCTACACACTGAATTTGGTTGCTGTAGGTTGAACCTCCTCTATTACCACGAAAGTAATTTGGTTGCAATATGTAGTATTGTCTGATGCCACGAAATTGGTTAGTTGCTATAGGTGGTCTCCTTTATTGCCACAAAAGTTGATTTCGATGCGATAAGTAGTATTGTCTGATGCCACGATATTGGTTACGTTGCTATAGGTGGTATCCTCTATTGCCACGTAGTTTTATTGGTAGTAATATGTGGTCCTCTATTTTTGCTTCGAAATTTGGTTGGTTGCCAAAAGTTAAAGTCTCTATTACAACGTTTGTATTAGGGTTGCTACAAGTGCACTATCTATTGCTACGTTCTTTTTGTGTTGCTACAAGTTGAACTTCTTATTACCACGTTTATATTAGGGTTGCTACAAGTGCACCATACTATTGCCACGTTCCTTTTGTGTTGCTACAAGTTGAACTTCTTATTACCACATTTCTATTAGGGTTGCTACAAGTGCACCTTACTATTGCCATGTTCCTTTTTGGCAACGAAAAACACTAGTTGTGATATTATGATTTATCCTTTGCAACGTATGGTGTATTCTCGCCACGCTCATTTATGTAGCAAGCACTAATTTGAAACATTAATTAACA
Source organism: Cenchrus americanus (assembly GCA_947561735.1). NCBI lineage: Eukaryota > Viridiplantae > Streptophyta > Magnoliopsida > Poales > Poaceae > Cenchrus > Cenchrus americanus. The sequence goes on from OX387241.1 coordinate 195,375,289, forward strand.
TCATCGATAAATATAACTATGCATTCATAGTTAATGAACCAACAATCAACCATCCACCGAGTTATTACATGACTCATGAAGTACTTAAATATTGAAACGTTTGGCACGGAACATTGTTTCAACACATAGTAGGCAAATTTGGTAGGACATGAAGAACTTGGTCCGCAAATGGTGACTTGGAGATGATCCCAACACTTGATCAGGAAAGGGGGGATTCAATGCAAGTAGGTCGCATCACCTCGTTAAGAATCAACAAAATTTTAAGCTAGCATCAAATAATCTCTAATATTGGAATTTGTGCAACAACAAGATATAGCAAACCAAAGATTGATTGCGATTCGGAAAAATAGCATAATGACATCAAATAATTATCACAACTATAAACACACTTTGACAAACGAAACATGAATTACATTCACGGCGGGAAGAGGAGTTGAAAAAACATCACCTCATGTCTTTTTGGTGCTTTGTCGTCTCCTTTGTGCAACTTTGTACCGTAGCCGTTGTGAGAAGAAATTTGTCTAACGGGAAGGACGGTGGATTGTGTTTCAGGAATGTTAACACCTTTAGTGCTTCTGGTTTTGCGCAAGACTTGTTTTGGAATGTCTTCAGATTCCTTCTCCTATGAACCAATCATTTAGAAGGACAAGATTAGGCGTAATTTGATCAATAACTGATGATATGTACTAGTAACAAATTGTGAATTCGAGAACAACCTGAGTAGAAGAGAGCACATTCCTAGAGTCTGGCTGTACATTCCCAGTTGTATGAATTGATGCATCCGCCGCCACGTTGTCCGGGCAGATTCGCCGAGAAGGTTGATTTGTCGGGTGATTGATGCGGCCGCCGCCACGTCGGCAAATTCGGTGACATTGTTGCTTGCTTGGACGGATATTGGCCGGTCAACCTATGAAAGGATACAAACATTCATATATAGAATCTAAGGAAAGAAACTCATTCATGCAAATAGCTTGACCACGCACTGTGGAACTTGTGCATGTCCATTTGTTACATGCGGCATTGATAGGAACTCTTGCCTAAGTCGTTGCGGATCCGCCCGCCTCCTCTTTTCACTTTCTTCAAGTTACCGTGCATGTTCTTTTCTTTCTCGTTTCCCTTTCTTCTTCCCAAGCCGATATTTTTTCTTGTAGCCGCCCAAATGCGTCCATGAGCTCGACGTGTTCCCGATGCTTTAGTTCTTCCCTACGAATTTGTTCCTCGCTCTCCGCATTGAGCAGTTGCCTTCTAGTTGGGCTTTTTCCGCTTACCCATTTCCATGCAACTTGGTTGATTTGCACTTTGTGACTTCGTTGTAGGCTTTTTGGAACATCTCGTTTTTTTCCTTTTGGGAAACGAAGTTGTTCTCTCGCATTTGATTCCGCCTCAGCAATAACGCTCGCTTGCTTTGTCCTAACATTTGCAAGCCACGGTGGAGGAGTTAGTTGAACAAGAGATTGGTTGCATTCTATTGTTGCATGGATTATGTATAGTAATGTATGTACTAATTCATTGAGAACTCACATAGACATTTTTAGATTGTTCGTCTGTCCAATCCCCCTGTTTAGTGAGAGTTATCCACCAAAGCTCCATATCATCAGGCTCTTCACCAGTTTCTGGGTCTCTCTGTTATGCCAAGAAAATAACAAATTAATGTTCTTCATCCCGCAAGACAGTTGGAGATGTGCTTCTCCGCTTATTACCTTCTCGTAGCTACGCTAAGAATAAGGCTTATGGCCCGACAAATGTCTTGTCATTTGTTGACCTCGAATCACGAATTTTGTGTGCTCCTTTCCTATACAATGTAAAGTTATGAACAAAAATCTTAAAGACTCGGACATTGCCATTTGAATGAAAAATGTATTGGTCGAGAATAAAGAATAATGTGGAACAAACCTTGAATTTAGCGAAATTGAAATACTTCAACGGATAGTGCCATTCAACAATATCTAATTTGTGAGGCTTATGTAACATTCTCTCGGTGGTATCCGTTGTATGTCTTGGTCGTAGCACCGAAAGTTGAACACTATCCTTTGTAACGCTCCCTAGCAATGGCCCATATCTTTTCCCCCGATTCAAAGATTATCCTCCATGTCCCACTTTGCATGTTATATAATCACAATAGCATGCTATCTATTGGTATTATGTGAGTTGTTATGTTAATTTTTATTTGAATTGTACTAAAAAGCAAAGTCTATTATTACCAATACATCGGTTGCTATTGCGTTTCGACTTCTTCCCCGACATTTTCCCATGATTTCACTCCAATGATTGAAGCCCTTTTCCTTATATACTTGACCACTTCATCAACGAATGAGCGGTAGTTATCACCTACCGATCCTCCATGTTTAGAAAATTGAATGTCCAATCGCTACTTGCCCGCCTTGATTCTCTTGGTGATTACTTGTCAAGGCTCTTACGGACCGCGTCCTCTTTTCTTCACATTTTGTGAGCCCATTTCATGCGAACAACATGTGATAATACCCAAAAATAGTATGCATAGACGGTAATTTCTATGAAACACATGTTACCGGATCCTTGCTACTGCAGCTTCCAACGCCGAGCATGAGATGGAGGTCGCACGCAGTGTTGGGTTCATTTCATTCCTGTGCTGCAAAATGAAGGTGGGGTCCATATACCGTTCTGCAGAGAATTTAGTGGCATATGATGACCTATCATATTTTGTAATCTGAGAAAGAATGGTAATTTGCTTGCAAATTAGGAGAGGGATATTACCGATGTCTTCAAGTTGTCCTTCAACATTCAGGTATTCCACTACGTGAAAACCTCAAATAGGTCATGCAGCATTAGTAACGGACCTATGTGGCCCGTTACTATAAATATTAAAGGTAACGTACGTTATTAAAGTCCGTTACCATTGACTCTACACCCGTTACCAATGAGAGATTCAGATTGGAACCTAACCTCATTAGCGACGGGTATTACCAAAAACCCGTCACCTTTCATTTCATATTTATTGGTAGCAGACTGTGCAATGTCCGTTACCTATGTATGGGTTCGGACCCGAATTTTTGATTGAATCCGGTTGATGATCTCTAGCGTCCGAGCCCATGAGGCCGTGACCCCAACCCGTGTCCATCCCCATCCACACTTTCTCTCTCTCTCTCTCTCATTCGCTCTGTCTCCCTCACGTCCATCCATCCATCCCCCTCTCACGCCGCGGTCTACCTCCACCCCGTGTCGCCGCCGCCGCACAAATGGCCGCCGTCCAGCCCCGAGCCACTCCCTCGACCTCCACCCGACACCACCACTCCGCCGTCCAGCCCCGAGCCACTCCCTTGAGCTCCAGCGACCTTGAGGTCCCCGATGTGGTGCCCTGCGGTAGCGCCGCCACTCCCCTGCACCAGATCTGCGTGCCAGCCGGTCCCGGAGGTCCCTCCTGACCGGATCTACCCTCCCCGGTGGCGGCGGGATGCCCCTTGCGCGGGAGAGAAGCAGGGCCCCCGGAGCTCCCTCCCGGCCGAATTTTTTCCTCTCCGACGGCGCGGTGGAGCAGCAGGCGAAGAGCGGTGAGATATTCCCGGTGAGATCCTCTGCCTTCCTCCCTCTTCTCGATGCGCGTGATGGGAAGCTCACGAGGGGCCAGACGGTGCTGCAGGCTCCCCTCACAGGCGGCGCTTCGGCAATGCTGCCTTGGGCGAGGTTGCATCTCCACCTCACCCGTCGCCACGCCTCCACCTCCAGGTGTGCCTCATCCCCTTCTTACCCATCTCCTCCTCAGTGTATCCCCTTTACTGCCCCTTCTCAGCTCACCCCCTTTCTTCTAGTTTTTGCTAGGGTTCAAGCTCTCCAAGAAGTAGCACGGTTCAGATTCGAAGATGGTTTCTTAGATTTAACTAGTGTCTGCTCTAGTGCTTAGATTTGATTTAAAAGGGAGCATGAAAGTACATCAGATGTTTACCATGTTTATGTATTTTTGGTCTAACTTGGTTCTTTTCTTCGTCCTTTTTATAGAACACAAACGGATTTGCACTGATGGACCATGAAACATAAGGTGTGTGATTATGCCTCATTCTGTACTTAAACACAGATGTACATGTTGTTTGTAAATGTCATTCAAAGAATACTGATCTACCCTTGCTTCTTGTATTTTGGATATGGCATTGTTCTTGTAATAAATAATAATGGCTGGTCTTTTAATTATGTAGGAAAAAGATGTTTTATTCAAGCTAATTTGATTTTCTGTATACGTCCATTTGTATCTCAAGATAAATTTCCTTCTGATCTGTTTAGAATCTATAATTAGTTGGTAAAAGCATTATATATATGCATACATCTAGATGAAATTTCTCCCTTGCTTGTAATCTTCATTTATTATTTCTATGTATATGGCCTCTTGTTATTTTCAGATTCAACAGGCAGTTGGTTTCTTTTTTTTATCGAACCTGTTCTGATTGTGCATTGAGAAAAGGCGTTGATATGATCAGCTTATGTTTGTGCATGCATTCTCTCAATCTTATTCTCTAAGTTATATCATTGCCCATAGTTTAATACTCTGACATGAGCAATAGTACTACTTCACCTTGTTTTGATCCTTAATTTTTTTTGTACAAATGATTCAATTTGCACTCTGATTTTAGCCTTCACTGTTCCAGAATAATCTGGAATTTTAGCCTTTTTCACAAATTGGATGATGTCTTTCACATTCCTGGCAGAAATAAACTCATCACATCTTATAGTGTCAGAACTTAGTAGTACATGGTATCACATCTTATTGTGTTCTTAATGGGTGAACTATTAATGCACATATGCTTTTTCCCTGAATATGATATATGCTTTTTGTCTACGTAACATTCATATTTATTTGCATGCAGGTTAGAGACAGTGATTGGCTTAGGATTTACTTTAGCAATGGGTAAGAAAACTTCAGTTCTGGTACTGTGATACCAGCAGTAGATATATTTTTTTCCAATTGTTTGACTGATACATGGGGACATGCTGAGACCTATATCTTGGACAACTACAAAAGAAATTTTCTTTATGCACGCTCCATTGATTATTTATGTTGTGATCGATGCATTCAGGTGATTGTTAAGAAAGCTTGCAAGACTGATGTCCCAGAAATTGATAAAAAGAAGTAAGTTGTATCAGTAAGTTGTATCCTGCATGTAAATTCATGTCTGAAATATTCTATGTAATGAAATGCTTGCTGTAGTTGTGCTCCTTCAAGAAGGGGAATTTCTGGTGATGCTGATCTGCCGCTTGTATGATCTGCAGGTGCAAGATGTACTCAGACAAGGCTGAGCAGGGCTGTTGTCATGGACGTTGCAACTTCCAACAAGGGGTATGTTATCGATTCCTTCTCCAATCTGCTGATCTACTAAGTCATGCAATATCTCCATGTTCCTGCTCAAAGATCATTTCAGTGTTGTAGCAATCTGTTCATGACCCACCACCATCCATAACCTTTGTTAATAATAGCAGTTAGTTTTTGTACAAAAGAACCACAATAAAAATGAATAGTTTGGCTGTCCTTTTAACAGTGCCTCATTTGTTTGTTCCACTTCACAATGTTAAAGCCTGGGGTATCTTCCTTCTGATGCCCCTACTGTTCTGCAGATTATTATGGCACCTACTATTGTTTACGGGAGCACACTATTTAGCTTATTAATGTACATCTGAATCATCTTTATGAATCATTTTTTATGTCTTTCACAAATATAGTTTCGCATAGTTTTAATTATTATGTCTTTCACAGGAGCAAGAGAATAGATAAGTGATCTGAGTGTATGTGCTATTGGATAGTGATCTGATTGTGCTAAATTTTATCAAGACATCGTTTTCAGACTTGCAAGACAATTGCAAAGCTCAGACACATAGGCAAAGTGTGATGGTTAGTTGGACTTAGCCTGGTTCTCAGTCTGTTGCATACACCTTGTCTGCTGACATATCACAGAATATACATGCATGGCATGTTCTTAAAATATCTTAACTAATTCAATTTAATTTCCAAGTGCAGTCCCATAATGCTAGCTAAATTATTGGCCAGTTAATTTTTCCGGTCAGTCCCATATAGCTTACACTACTGTTGTCATTCTAAAAAACATGCACCTAGCTTACCACCTAGTGTGATTTTCTTTACAAGCCATAGCTTAACTTCATATGTTCTGTTTGAGAGAAACTGAGAGACATGAACTTGTCTGAGAAATAGGCATTTTCTTTACAAGCATTTTAAGGACATTTGCTTTTTTGCAGCAATAACTAAAAACAAGTGGAATGACAGATATTGTTTTGGAGATATATTTGAAGAAGAATTTATGATGGAGAAAGGTATGACACCAATTGGGAAATAAGACCACTTCTTTCTATAGGATAGCTGAATTCCACTTGTAGTTTCTGACCACATGAAGAAAATCAGTGGTATCAAAGGTTCATGAGAAATTCCACTGAATCTTGTTCTTTCCTTGTTACTTTGGTGCTAGGTGTTAAGTTCGTTATGGATGTAACTGAGCATTGGTGCTACCAGTTAAGTACATTATGGATGTAACTCAGCATTGGTGCTAGCTATTAAATTTCTTATGAATGTAACTGTATACTTGTGTGTATGATGTATGTATAAAATAAAAGAAAAGAAGGTATTTTGATTTCTTTTTTTGTTTTTTAATTCCACATAGGTAACGGGCAAAGATTGTTACCCGTTACCGATATCGTGGCCCAGGTCACTGGTACCAACAGATTGGTAACGAGCTTCTCTTTAATGCCCGTTACCTTTCTTCGTTATTGGTAACGGGCAAAGATTGTTGTCTCCGTTACCAATATCGTGGTACCGCATCACCGGTACCGGCATTGGTAACGGGCTTCTCATTAATGCCCGTTACATGTGCCGGTTATTGGTAACGAGCGGTTGCCGTTACCAATGTTAGGCTATTTGTAACGCTTGAAAGGTAACAGGCGCGATGCCCGTTACCAATAGCAGTTCGCGCCCGTTACCAAAGTGGGGTTTTCACGTAGTGTTCTCGGTATGTCTCGATTGTGTCATCCCCGAATATGTCTTTTAATTTTGAAATAGGATCCATAATTAATTTCAATCATGTGACTGAACATGCAAATTCATGAGTATAAATACACAAATATTGGGTTGTACCATATCTTACCCAAGGCTTTCTTCTCTTAATGCATTTCAGCTAGCCAAAGTTTGTATTCATCTAAGTCACATTCTTCTACTTCTTCTTCATCATCATCGGCTTGTGCGTAAACACTTTTGGATTTCAAAGGTGTTATGGCCATGGTATGGTTTATAGGTATTGACTCTCTCCGGTGACAACTAATCCGATCACCATCTCCTCGTGAATCTTTTTCATTCTTTCTACATCGACGTCGAAGTCGATCTCGGTGAGTGTTGCTTCCGGAGAGAGTCGAGAATTCTAGTCTTGTAGTAAACAATGTGTCCGTTCCGATACCCCGCTTTTTGTTTCAACCTATTTATGGTTGGAAGGGTGATTTGTTTATCAAGAGGGTAACAAGTATGTTTTTTATGTGGCGCCCCATCTATACCCTTTTCAATCATATATACGGTCCAATGCTCCTCATCTAATGATCTGCACATTCATTTTGATGTCATATAAATAATGTGAAGAAATTTGGTGTGCAAATCGTGTGATCAAATGCATTAAATTACCAGTATGTGCACGGTTGCATGAAATGTAGGAAGCTGTACATACAAGGGGAAAGATCGAACCACAAAACAGCGTACCTAGCCTCGGTCGTCTCGTCCTAAGATGAAGGTACAACATCTTGGTCTGCATCTACCGCACCGTCGACGAATGCTTCTGGGTCGCCCGAGGTGATGATGACCCAAAGAGTGCAGCCGCCGCCCTAGCCCTGGAGGGCATGGTGGTGGTTGTTTCAGCATTCGCCGCATCGGAGGTTGGTGTGAACATTCTAGGTAGCATGGCCGACGACAGTGTGCGCTGCGCTTCAGAGGACGTAGGGGTCACCCTTGTCGGCGCGGCGAACGTTGGCATCCTCGTGTACGGCGAGAAGCGGCTTGGCGTCGACGGCGGTCGTCGTCGACTACCCGCCCCTAACCGACCGAGATGTAGATTTGTTTTGCGAGGGGATTAGGGAGGGAAAGTAAAGACACGCGACTTTCTACTCTAGTAACCGGCGTGGTGGCCCCGGTCATGGTTGCGCGGTAGTTTGTGCGAAAGTTAAATAATTCGGATGGGAATAACCGGCGCCACATTCCAAATCGCCGGCTACCCAAATTTTACGAACGGTTGGCGTATTTGAGGGGCGTGTTTTGGTGTGACCCGCCGACGGGTGGGTCCCACAAAGTTATATAAATATTTGTAAAGACGATGTGTTGAACATAATCAAGTATTGTAAATATAGTTTTATTTTTATTATACAAGTTTACTTGTTTACTACATATGTAACCGCACGAGATGACACATGTTATTGTATATTGGTTACACATTTTTTGATGTGGTCAGAGTAAATTTCCGAATGTCATCTTTGCACCAACTTTAGCAGACTAACATAAAATCTTTATCAAATTTGTACCAGAGTAAAAAGCATCACACAAATATATGTAACAAACATAAAGATCGGGTAGCAGTGGGTACGATATATGACGACTAAGTTTACACACGGGCTTCCGAGCCACGATGACACCACAGAACAAAGGATCATCAAAAACATGCTCTACAAAGACACAAGTTGAGAGACACATCGTCCAAAGACACAACTTCAGAGACATGCTTTGAGTTTATTAGCAGGATTTCTTCAAAGTTCTGACTGAAATGACGCCAAAGCCTCTCTGCAAGGTCCCTCGTCAGTGGCAGATAAATTTCCTGAAAATGTTCAAAGCATTAAACGAACTGTCAGAACTATTGAATTCCTAATAACTGAAATCCTGTGAACTGAAACAATGTTAGCAGTCAGCTGAAGTTAAATAACACAAGAAAGAACGCAAACATGTAAACTAAAATCCAGAAAGTCTTTTAGGGTGCATCATGTGTGGAACAAATTAATCAATAAATATCAGCAATCACAAATTTTATACCTTCTTTTATATCATTAACGCTTCCTTGAGTGTGAAGAAGAACCAATCACACTCGTTTCGGATCCTACACTCCACCGCAGAACCTACGCCACGACTACCAAGCATGCCATCCTCGCGTGGTCGCCACACCCGCGACCCGCACACCGCAAATCGTCGTGGCGAGGTACGAGCGCCGGCACCGGCGACACGGCAATCGCACCCGTCGGCCGGTAGTCCCACGTAGACGCTATGATCATGGAGCGGCGTTTTGTACAAGTCAAAATTTTCTAAGGAAGCGCCATCGCCCCCTCTTGGGTCCCTCGACCAAGTGCAAGAGCCGCCCGGCCTCATCGTCGTTGGCCTCACCGCCGTTGGGTCTATAGAGGAAAAGGGAGAGGGCGTACATCGATTTTTTGTGGCTCGCCTCCGCGGCACGCCGTAGCCGGTCTAGGCACAACATGATTACGCCGCGCGTGTTCCCCACTACCGCACGGTGCAAGCCGCTCTGGAACAAGGCCTCCGGGTTGCCGACGTTGGCCAGTGTGTTGATGAGCGCCACGCGATACTCCGGGTCGAGAATCTACGCCGCAGGACGCGTTTCAAGGCTAGGTGTCATCCGACCATGGTAGCGCCGCCCACCACGCACATTGCCTTGCATGTTGTGCGCAGGTTGTGGAGATCCACAATGGCGTCCTCTCGACCGTGCAACGCGCGCGCGGAAGACGATGTCAATCGTCGGCTCCGTAGGCGGTTCCACCGGCCTCGACGATGCCTCGTAGCGAGCCGCGAGAGATCTTTTCCATGGAGTGGTTGCGGTTCGTCACGCGCGGGGGGTAATTGGATGTGCAAAGTCGTTATCCCCCGCGTGGATGAGGTAGAAGATGAAGGCGAGATGTGAGGGGAGATGGAAAAGAATTGTCGCCGCAAGATCACGTTGTTGATTGAATTTGGGGTGTCCCGGGGTACATTGGGTTTAAGGAAACCACGCTTTCATAGGGCGGACATGGAATCACGCAGTTGTGGGTCCCACTGTCGACGCCCAAATTGTGATGTGTTCTTGAGTTGTTCATGGACCTAATTAACTTGATTATTTGATTCATATAATCATAACTTCAAAGTTGTTTAAATTTGTCAAATGACGTCCAAATCACGATATTTTTTCCTACACACTTATGAAACAATAATCAAGGTCATGGTGTCCATTGCATCTCATGTCACCGTGTTTCAACAAATATAATTAAGAAATAGAACATTTCATAACTAGACTCAAGATTTTCAATCGGTAGATGATGTCGATGAATACCAAAGTTTCATAGCTCGTCGATGAGGACCATGTGTGGTTCGAGGACCGGTGGAGGGTCGCTTCCTTGTGTGATGAGTGATTGACAACGTTGTGTGGACCGATTCTTGGCTAAGTATTGCGGGTGCGGGTTGCGGCTTGACCGGTGTTGGTGCGGGTGAAGAACAAGCGCGAAAGGTCGTCGCCGGTGAGGCCTCCGGGTGTGGAGAAGACAAGTAGGCTTCGTTCGAGGGACCCGGTGGCCGGCGCGGTCAAGTGCGAGCCGCATGGTGGCATGAACAAGCAAGATGAAGTCATGGACGGTTTCTTGGTTGAGCCTAAAAAACCAAGGTCGAGCCGGGACTACGTGGGAGCCGAGTCATGAGTGGAGATTGGCGGAGGCTACGCCGAGTTCGCGGGGTTTCCGGTGGTTCACCGAAAACCACCGGGTTTCTTGGTTGATCCACAAAGCCAAGACCGAAGAACCGAAGACGGTCTTTGCAACGGTGCTAGACCGGTGGGTCTGACCGGTCTGACCGGTGGGTACCGGTCTGCCGGTAAGGAGCACCGGTCTGACCAGTGTGCGACGACGCAGTCCGGAATCTTTGAAGCGGAGGACACACGTCGGGATCGCAAGGCTTGCGTCGAGGCTAAGCAAGCGGCGGTCGCCGAGCATCCGTCCGATGGAGAAAACTTGAAGACTTCCAAAACCGCCCTTGAGGAGCTAGTAACCCTAGTTGTTAGGAAAGGGTATTTTAGACTTTCGGTTGCCTCCATATAACCCATGAGGTGAGAGGATGGCAGCCAATCTCTTGGAACCCTAGTTCATTTGCTTTCCTATTTTCCCTTCCAATTTTCTTAGGATTTCCATAGGACTAGCTTGAGAGCTTCATGGTGAGATCTTGTTGAGAGGGTTGAATGATCGGGCGGCAAGCTAGACCTTGTATGAACCTTTGTGGCATGTATAGATGATTCGGCGTGGTTCCTCAAGGCCTTGTTGTGTTGTTCCCGGTTGTTCTTGGTGGTGATTTTCGGAGCCTTTTCTTGGTGTTCTTTTTGGGGTGTTTTCGGGACCTTCCTCTTGGGGATTTGAGGGGGGAAATTTATGGGAACCCTTCGTGGTTCTTTGGGCTATGATTCTCCTCCCAAATCCGAGAGTTAAGGGGCTCGATTTTGGGGTTTTCGGTGTTCTAGGGTTAGAGGTGCTTTTGGCGGGATTTCTTCGATTCTTCTTGTTTGGACAAGTTTTGGTGGGATTAAACTTGGCTATGGACTCCTCATGAGGTGTTCCTATTGTCCCCAAAGTCTTGTTCGGTGCTCGTGGAGCGATTCGAGAGATCAAGGATTGGTTTTGGAGGAGTTGACCCGCGGGTGTTGTTCATCCCGAGCGCTGCCCAGCTACACCGGCTCGACCGGTGCTCTTGGCCGGCTCGACCGGTGCAACCCTTGGTGGGTTTTTGCTTGGGTGAACGTCCGGGTGTGTTTGTTGTTGTCTCGTGTTGGGGGTACGTTCGAGTTTGGATCCGTTTGGAGGTCGGTAGGCTCGTTTGATGTTTTGGGCTTTCGATCGTGGACCGGTCCGACCGGTGTGTTGCACCGACCTGACCGGTGTGGAGCTTTTCTCGTGAAAGTCGCCTAGTTTCACCGGCGAGGGACCGGTATGACCGGTGGTGCCCACCGGTATGACCGGTGTTGGTCGATGGACTCGAGGTTTGGTGTTCCGCCGCGTTCTCGGGTCGGAAGGTTGTGTGTTGGTTCCTAGGTCCGGTGGCACTCCGGTGGCTACGTGGGCTTGGCAAACTTGGGTAGTGAGTCGGAGACGTGTGTTGGAAGTCGTGTTCATTTTTGTTGGAGTTTCCATCTCCTTCGAGAAGAATTTTTATCGGCTCCCATTCAACCCCCCTCTCCGGTTCACCGTATCGATCCTTCAAGTGGTATCGCAGCCGGTTCGGGTCTTTATTGACTCTAACCAGTCTAAGATCCAAGGATGGCGTACCAGGAACGGGGTTCGGGTCCTCCACACTTCGATGGCAAGAACTACCAGATGTGGAGTAAGCGGATGGCTGCGTTTCTCCGAGGAAAGGGTCAGATCCTTTGGGATGTCACGGTGGACACAGGCTATGTCCAGCCGATGAACTTTCTTGCTGAAGGATCGAGGGACATGTTCGACGCCAACAATAAGGCGGTCGACTACTTGTTTCGTGCTTTGTGTCAGCCTGAGTTCGATCGGGTGCACACCGAGCACTTGGCTTGTAGAATCTGGTTGGTGTTGAAGGAGGCTCATGTTGGGAATGCCCAGGTTCAGGCACGGATGTATGCGACCTACGGAGAGAGTACGAGAACTTCACTCATCTCCCCGGTGAGTCCATCAATGCCTTGTTTCGCAGGTTTACGGTGGTTGTGAACAACATGAGGGCCAATGTGGACGTGCTCCCGTACGATGATCATGATAGAGCTATCAAGCTCTTACACTCTTTGGATCGTACGATTTGGGGCGGAAAGTTCGAGGCCATTGTCGAGTTGAAGAAGTATGACACTCTGACGGTGAACGAGCTGTTCTCAAATCTCAAGTCGGCTGAGGTGGATAGGGGCATGACAGCCAAGCTCGAAGGTCCGACCGACTCCCATAGTCTTGCCCTCGTTGGTGGTTCGAAAGGAAAGGCAAACACTAACTCGTCCACCAGGATGTTCTCTTTGTCCTCTTTGATGTCTATGCCAGATGAGGAGTTCGATGTGCTTGGAGAGGACGAGCTGGCGTTGCTGACGAGGAGGTTCGAGAGGCTGCACGAGAACCGGGTGAACATGAGGAGGAACACGAGGACATGCTTCCAGTGCGGCAAGCCGGGACACTTTGTCGCCGACTGCCCGGAGAAGGTCGAGAACAAGGATGGCTACAAGCACAAGTCGAGGATGGATGGCAAGTACCGGTCGAGGCGTGACCACAAGAGCATGCACAAGAACAAGCACAAGGACGAGCGACGATCGAGGAAGAAGGAGAGCCGAGGCAAGGCCCGAGCGATGGTTGGAGCGAGAGACGTCGACTCCGAGTCCGCGTACTCCACCTCAAGCTCAAGCGCATTGAAGACGAAGGTGATCGTCGCAAGAGCAGGAAGTCATCCAAGAACCCGAGCGGGGCCGAGCCGCTCGCTAGAGACGGCTTCTGCACCATGGTGCTGAGCTCCGGCAGCAAGAAGAGCACACAGAGCGACTCGAACTCGATTCCGACAACGAAGTGCATCATGAGCTTCTCTTCTTGCGTCAAGAGAATGAAAGGCTTGGCTTGTTGCTTGATAGCCGTGATGACATGCTTAGAGAGGCCAAGAAAATGAGAAAAGAGCTTAGGGCTTCACTCAAGGATGCTAAGACTAGAGTGGCTCAGCTAGAAATACAGGTTCTTGATAGCAAGCTTGAGATTGATTCCCTTAAGGCTAGTCCTGTTGTTTCTGATGAGGTTGATTGTGCTGATTGCTCCATTTTTCTTGCTGATCTTGCTTTGTTTAAGGAGAAGCATGCCTCCAAGTGTGAGGAACTAGATGTGCTTAGGGTTGAAGTGGCTAAGCTGAAATCTAGATCTACTTTGTAGGTGCTTGCACTTCTTGCCCTGTTTTGTATGCTAAGATTGATGAGATGCATGCTTACACTGTTTCACTTGAGGCTAAGCTGAAAGAACCAATTCCTACATCTTTCTCTACCTGTGAAATGCATGCTTTGAAGAATTTGGAACTTGCACATTATGTTGATCGTTTGCAGGATGAGAATGATGAGCTGAGAAAGTTGATGGGTTGGTTGTCTGGTCATGAGCCTCAGTTGAGGATGATGATCGAGGCATTTAAGAGGCAGGATGGTGAGGGACTTGGGGCAAACAAGGTTGGTGAGGGAAGTGGAGAGAATATCCCAGAGCCACCAAAAACCCACCACAAAAATGATTTCCCTCCTAAACCTAACCATCTTAGGAACCGACTAGACACAACCCCAGCTCCACCTGTGTTTCCTATACCAACAAATGATCTCCAAAAGCCTATCAAGTTTGTGAGCACTTCGGGGAAAGTGTTCTTTGGGAAAGAAAGTGAGAAGGCTAGTGAGGAGAAACCGGTGGAGAAGTTGAGTGGAGAGAAACCAAGTGAGCAGCCACAGCCCAAGCCTAAGCCTAAGCTTGTGAGGTTCCATTGTGGCTATTGTGGGAGAGATGGCCATAAGGATGAGTTTTGCTTCAAGAGGAAGCGAGAGGAGAGAATGGTGAAGGGGTGGGCTAACAAGGACAAGTACCACCCTTCGATGGTGTACTTGAGCCTCGTGTGCAAATGCCCGGGGCCAAGACGAGTGTGAGGATAGTTCGGGCTTGGGGAGAGCGGAAGGGCTGTTGGAGGTGCTCCGCGACCGAGGCTACACCGGTTAGACCGGTGAGGGGCACCGGTCGGACCGATGCGAGCTCCGGACAGGCGGCGGTTTGGGTTTTCGTGCTCGTACGGGTGCGAGGTTTGTTTCTAGAGATCGTGGTTCCGGTGGTTGTCTTTGGAGAGTTTGCAGGAGGTCAGGTTGCTAGGCATTCTCCCCCTCAAGTTCACTACGGGGATGGGAGGAGTCGTAGCTTTGAGAAGGAGAGGAGAGACAGTCCACGGGCTTTCTTTCGTGGTTTTGGTCCTGCTCCAGGCAGAGGGTTGGTTCCCTCATTGTGGTTACCGCGGTGGTGTTCATGGAGGTAGCTTTGGTAGGAAAGATGGCTTGGTTTGTGCTAACCCCACTTTCGAGCAAATAGCTCGGCACTGGTTTTACTCTTTTGGTACTAACCCCAGTGCTGAGTCGTTTGTTCGCTCACTTGCTCGATTTTGAATTTCAGGTGGGAGACTTGAAGAACATTTGGTTGATTGACTCCGGTTGCTCGAGGCATATGACCGGAGACAAGGGGTGGTTCTCAAGTCTCGTCCTGGTGGTGACAAGGAGGTATATCACTTTTGGGGACAATGGGCGTGGGCGTGTGCTTTCAGAAGGTGAGATTAAGGTGAGTGACAAGATCACTCTCAGGTGTGTTGCTCTTGTTCAATCGCTGGGGTACAATCTACTTTCTGTGTCCCAACTGTTGGGTGAGGGTTTTGAGGTGTTGTTTCGTCCAGGTGGTTCTCGGATTTTGGACTCTCGAGGGGACCTTGTCTGTATGGTCGTTCCCGAGGGTCAGGTGTTTCGTGCTGATTTTTCTCAGTCTTCGGGTGTGGAGCGTTGTTTCTTGGCTTGTTCTTCGAGTGAGTTGTGGAAGTGGCATAGGAAGTTGGGTCACTTGAGCTTTGACCTTTTGTCTCGCTTGAGTAAACTCAATTTGGTCCGAGGATTGCCACGGTTGAGGCTTGAGAAAGAGTTGGTTTGTGCGCCATGTAGGCCTCGCCAAGATGGTAGCCTCTTCTCACCCGCCTCTCACCGATGTGATGACTGAGCGTCCATGCGAGCTGCTCCATATGGACCTTGTTGGCCCAGCTCGTGTGCGATCTGCGGGTGGGAAGTGGTATGTCCTTGTTGTGGTGGACGACTACTCTCGGTATGCGTGGGTGTTCTTTCTCGAGGATAAGGGGGAGACGTTTGGTTTTGTTTGAGATCTTGTCTTGAGGTTGAGAAACGAGAGGCACGGAGATGCCATACGAGCAATCCGCAGTGACAATGGCTCGGAATTCGAAACTCTCATTTTGAAACCTTTTGTCATGACTTGGGTCTTGAACACCGAAGGACCGATACGGCGAACCGGAGAGGGGGCGGGGAGTGAATGGGAGCCGATAAAAATTCTTCTCGAAGGAGAAGGAAACTCCTACAAGATGAACACGACTTCCAACACACGTCTCCGACTCACTACCCAAGTTGGTCAAACCCACGTAGCCACTGGAGTGCCACTGGACCTAGGAACCAACACACAACCTTCCGACCCGAGAACGCAGCGGAACACCAAACCTCGAGTCTACGGACCCACACCGGTCAAAACGGTGAGCACCACCGGTCGACCGGTCCCTGCTGGTGAGAGTTGGCAACTTCCACTAAGTGGCTTCACACCGGTCAGGCCGGTGTAACACACCAGTCAGACCGGTCCAAGCCTGAAAGCCCCCAAATCACCAAACAGGTCAACCGACCACCAAACTGACCCAAACTCAAAACAGCAGCAACACAGGACAACAGCGAACACACCCAGATGTTCACCCGAGAAAAAACCCACCGAGGGTTGCCCCGGTCAGACCGGTCAAGAGCACCGGTCGACCGGTGTAGCACGGGCGACTCGGGATGAACAGCACCCGCGGGTCAACTCCCCCAAATCCAAATCTCGATCTCCCGAATCGCTCCACGGACTTGAACAAGACTTTGGGGATATTAGGAACACCTCATGAGGAGTCCATAGCCAACTTTAATCCCACCAAAACTCGTTCAAAAAGGAGGAATCAAGGAAATCCCGCCAAGAGCACTTCCAACCCAAGAACTCAAGAAACCCCAAAATTGAGCACCTTTACTCACGGATTTGGGAGGGGAATCACGGCCGAAAGAACCACGAAGGGTTCCCACAAATTTCCCCCATCAAATCCCCAAGAGAAAGGTCCCGAAAACAACCCAAAGAAATTACCAAGAGAGGGCTCCGAAAATCACCACCAAGAACAACCGAGGGATAACACATCCAAACCTTGAGGAACCACACCGAATCATCTATACATGAAACAAAGGTTCATACAAGGTCTAGCAAGCCGCCCGATCATCCATCCCTCTCAACAAGATCTTTCCATGAAGCTCTCAAGCTAGTCCTATGGAAAACCTAAGGAAAATAGGAAGGAAAATAGGAAAACAAATGAGCTAGGGTTCCAAGAGTTGGCTGCCATCCTCTCACCTCTTGTGTTATATGGAGGCAACTGAAAGTCTGAAATACCCTTCTCTAACAACTAAGGATACAAGCCCCTCAAGGGCGGATTTGGAAGTCTTCTTGTCTTTACCATCGGACGGATGCCCGGCGACCGCACCCTGCGTAGCCTCGACGCAAGCCATGCGATCCCGACGCGTGTCCTCCACTTCGAAGTCTCCGGACTGTGTCGTCGCACACCGGTCAGACCGGTGCTCCCCACCGGTCAGACCGGTACCCACCGGTCGACCGGCCGGCACCTGCTACGACCGTCTTCGGTTCTTCGGTCTTGGCTTTGTGGATCAACCAAGGAACCCAGTGGTTTTCTGGTGAACCACCGAAACCCCGCGAACTCGGTGTACCCTCCGCCAATCTCCACTCATGACTTGGCTCCCACGTAGTCTCGGCTTGACCTTGGTTTTGAGGCTCAACCAAGAAACCG
The DNA here is from genome assembly GCA_947561735.1 of Cenchrus americanus. Lineage (NCBI taxonomy): Eukaryota > Viridiplantae > Streptophyta > Magnoliopsida > Poales > Poaceae > Cenchrus > Cenchrus americanus. The sequence continues at coordinate 195,392,870 of OX387241.1, forward strand.
TCCACGACTTCATCTTGCTTGTTCATGCCACCATGCGGCCCGCACTTGACCCCGCCGGCCACCGGGTCCCTCGAACGAAGCAAAATCCGACCAAAATAAAGTTTGTTCATCTCGAGGAGCAATGAAACTTTGGTTTTCATCTTTTTTCCAATTGACGTCATCTATTGTTTGAAAATCTTGATTCTAGTTACGAAATGTTGTATTTCTTAATTATGATTGTTAAAACACACCGATACAATATGCGGTGGACGATTATGTTGTCATAAGAATGTAGGAAAAAAATTTCCTGATTTGGACATCATTTGAGAAATATAAACAACTTTGAAGTTATGATTATATGAATCAAATAATCAAGTTAATTAGGAGCATGCACAACTCAAGAACACATCCCAATCTGGGTGCCGACAGGTGGGACCCACAACTCTGTCCAATGGGGAAATCTCTCGTGAGTTCAGACCGACAGTTTGGAGCAACAATCCTACCTACAGGTGGGACCCGCAACTCTGTCCACAGATGGGGTCACCCAGAGTCAAATTTCTATTAAAGACTGAATAGTGGGCCAAGAAGTGGCTGGGTCCATGCGTCATTGACCTTTGTTAACCGCCCCACCCCTTCGTTGTCCAACTCCACCCATAGCACGTACTGTAGGAGAGTACTACTCCAAGTAGGAACTACCGCCCCTTCGTCTTGCCGGTTGTCTTGAAATCTTGCCATTCACATTGCTTTTCAACCACCACACCGTCGAACCCGCATTCCGCTCAGTTTGCACCCCACCGCCAGCCCCTCACGTCAAACCAAGGCCACCAGAGTGGAGATGGACTCCTCGTCGATAGCGGGGTCGAGGGTTTCTGGGTGCCGTCGCGCCCAGAAACCCGCATTGGCGGGATCGTCGAGGCGTGCAGAGACTTTTCTATTATGTTCCATATACAAATTGTGTTGTACATGTCTCTGTAATGCATACTTAAAACATGTCAGGTCGAGCGGCTGGTGGAGGAGCTTCGCGTGGCAATCAAGCGCTGGGTTTATTACCCACCTTCAAGATGAAGTAGCTTGTGATCTTGACCCTTGTGATCTTCTTTCAAATCCTGAAAGATATTTTCCTACCTTTTTTCTCTTCTTTCTCAACTCTTCATAATTATATCATGTTGTCAATGTGTGAAGGAACAATTAGTCATAAAAGGGGTGCTAGAAAAATAAAAAAGAATAGTAGCATAAGATATTGTAAAAATCAAACCCAAAAATGCAAGTATACATAAACATGACAATCTACGACTACAAAAACTATGAAGAAAGAAAGCAAACTTTAGAGAAATAGATAGCCGCGTGTCCCCACTTTGCATTGACTTCTAGATGAAGCTGGAGACCAAATCCAGTGTGCGTCGTGTGCACTGCACGCGCCGTGCGTGCCCCTCTACATCACCCTTCATCCACGAACAGACGCCGCGCTGGGTGCTCTGTCCAAGCCCACGGAAAGAGCATGGCCCACAGGAAGGGCAGCGTACATGAAGCAGAACCGACAGCATAGAATATACTAGTTTCGCTTCATCCCTCCCCCCCAACCTGTCCCATCGAAGGAAGGGGTTTTCTTGCTCGCCATCACCGGCGACCCCAAGCTTGCAATCTCGGCAACCGCCATCGCCAGCGACCCCCAAGCTTCCGAAGGCGGCGATGACCCGAAGCGAGGCAGCGGAAGGCGGCGCTACCCCTGAAACGAAGGGGTGTGCCGTAGGGGCAACCGCTGCCGCCGGCTTCCACAGTAACCTAGGTGCTACAGGCGAAGCAAACCCCACCACGTCAGCAGAGCACATCGATTTCAAGGTGAGTCCTTTGCTGTACAATGTGTTTCTAGTCGTGGATTTGTCGTGAGATTGAAGATTTCGAACTCTGTTTTCTTGGATTGGGACTGCAGGGTGGCAAGCGTGTCGCCGTGAATGTGTGGGATGCCGCTGTTGATCTAGTGGATGTTCGATCACGCAGTGGCTGGGACGAATGGCGCCCCGCCGTCGTCCGTCCACGACTTTCGCAGAAGCAGGGACCGTCCCCAACTTCGATGCACGAGGTTGAATTCTTCAAGGAGCAGTACCCAAGCATCAAGACCACTGTCACTTGCGACGCGGGAGTAGTGGCGGGGTACATCAATGAAATCAAAGGTAGCCCTCCTCCAAAATGTTTGCTCGTTGGATTGGACACCGATTGGATTGAGCTTCTCAATGGTGAGCACAAGGTCGCATTATTGCAATTGTGCGTCGGGTTGTGTTACCTTGTTTACCAGGTGCCCCATGCCGGCTACATGCTTCCTAATGTCCTGAGCAAGTTTCTCAGTGAGGAAGGCCACATCTTTGTAGGAGCACATATCTCCAATGATGTTGAATGCCTACAGCAGGACTGCGGCATCAAGATTTCTAATTCGAGAGACCTTCAACTGATTGTTTCTGATGTTGATGACAAGTATAGCCATCTGTACCAAAATGGTTACAGGTCTTCACTAGAGACGATTGGAAATGTTGTACTAGAGCTACCTCTGTACGAGGACAGAAAAGTGAACCACAAGCTGTGGGGTTTGAGGTATTTGCTAGACTAGCAGGTGAATTACACCTCCAAGGATGCATTTCTGTCTTTTAAGATTGCTAATCAGCTTGAGATCAAGCATGGTTACCGATTTGTGCCAGATGCTAAATGGTTAGAATCACCTATGTAATGTACTAACCAAAAATAACAAGTAGAATTTTTGGGTTTTCAGAATAAGTATCTGTGTACATATTTCTAGTAATGCAGTGATGTAGTCAATGCAAGTACGTTGCTAGTACTTTGGAATATATGTGCAAGTATTTTTCATGATGTGAAATGGAAACTTTGGTATTATAGGTTGACACATGAAATGACACCACACCACGCCACGCCACGCCACGACACGACACGACACACCACGCCACGCCAGTTCGAACCCACACCATGACATGGCAGTTTTGACATTCAGTTGTAAATTTCTGTAGAAACAAACTGAAAGGCCACGCCGGATAATTGGAAAATAGAAAGACGCCGACGATTATTTGAAAGTCATCTCCGCCCACATCTCACACTCCCCCGCCGTGCCCTCGCCGCCCACATCTCACGCTCCCCCACCGTGCGCTCTCCCCCCACATCTCACACTCCCTGCCGCACGCTCTCCGCCCACATTTCACGCTCCGCCGCCGCGCCGTCTCCGTCCAGATCTTATGGTCCGCGCAGAGCCACCACTTTCCTTCCATGGCATCGAGGGAGCACCCCCGGTCGCTTGCGGAACTCCCGATTGAGTTGCGGGCAAACATCACTAGCCGAGTGCGACATCGAAGCAGCCAATGGACGACCTTCCGCAGCCTACGTGCCACCTGCAAGAGCATGCCCGGCCCCTGCCGCGACAGAGACGTTGGTAGGCAGCTGGCACTAGATCGGGTTTTAGTCCAGGATATGCAGAACACCGACCCCGAAGGCTACGACGTCTTTGTTCATAGCCCGTTGCGGCCAAGAACCCGCGGCCGGCCTTCCTTGCCGGGATCGACGATATCTTCGGCAGGAACCGCGGCCCGCGCCCTCCCCTTGACGAGCTACACCGTGCTTCCCAGGCTTGGCACAGAGGGGCGACCTATGTGGCGGTCGTCGCCCTCTACAGGTTCTACAGCGGGGTTGACGCCGACGACACTGCATTTGCGTACATGAAACAGGTTGAGGGCGAGGCTCCAGGGCAGTGGCGTCGGTGGGTGCTCAACAACGTGCATTCTCTTTATTTTCAGACTCGTGGGGTTAATCTTGCAACGCAAATGAGGACTATCGCCCTCCGCGTCGGCCGACGCTGCCACCGGCGGTGGCGCGAGGTAACATTTAACACTTCATAGGCCGAACCTTCTGCAGTAGGGAGCCGAGCCGGATGGGGTTTGCCATGAATTTCTGTAGTGATGAATGTAGGCTTCGTTTCGAATGCAATGCCTTCTTCGTTGGTGTTAATCATGTTTTCAGAAGCTAAAATGGATGCAGCAAGCAAATATCACCCCCATGAAGTTCAGGGTGTTTTGTTCAGTTGCGCTCTACTGGGCAAAGTCAGTTGCAGGTTTTAGTGGCCTTTTGTGCCTGTCTATCTGTCCTTTAGTTGTTCATGTTGGTCTTGGTTTGTTTTCTGGAGTTTGTTGCCCTCCCAGTTGTGGAAGCCCTTGGTTGCTTCATGTTGGAGATGGCTTTCTGTCTTTAAGCTTTCGTTTGCTACTCTGTTCTATGTGGTGTTGGTACTGAACTCTGTAATTTCGTTGCGTTGTTAATTAAATTCGAGCTTTGCCCTTGGTGGAAAAAATGGTGTAAAGTGTATCATCTGCTATGTGATTTGAAATGGTTAATTTTAATACGTAAAATATGAATTTAAAATTTGATATGTGTATAAGAAAAAGAGGACCTGTGTAGATGAAAAGATATAAAATGGTTAATGTTAATATGTAAAATATGAAAAATGAGGTTTTGTTTAGTTGCAAAAATATGTGTCATGGGGCTACGGGGCCGGCCCGGCCACAACGAGGCTCAACCGGCAAGCGGGAGCCTCGATGGGCCGCCGAGCGGGAGCCCGATGGGTCGGCCACCCATTAAGCCCCATAGCACAAAGAGGAAGCAGTCATGGTTGATCAATTAGGAGTTCGATAGCACAACCACACCATATTTAAGCTGTGTTACGCCCTTCTCAGGTTTCGGTGTGGGAGTAAACGTAGTATAGTGCGACGCCACTGGAAATAACACTAATGGGCCGGTGCAAAGGAATACAATACCAACCGGCTGGCCCAAACCGTCTGTTAACATAGCGAGTCATCTCCGTCTCCAATCCCCTCGAAGCTTCAGAAATTCCCCATACCCCATCGGAGGCTCCGACGCATCCACTTCAACATGGCCACCGGAGTGAGGGGCGGTAGCGCCACCGCGTAGGCGAGCGACGGTCTTGGAGGGAGGGTCCATACCGCTACCGCGTAGGTGAGCGGCAGCCATGGACTGAGCGGCGTCGGTGGCGGGAGGGGCCACAATGCCAACACCCAGAAGCGCGACGCACGCGGGCGATTCAAGCCTCTGACGTCGTCGCTTACCCCAATGTCGTCCATCGGCGGCACCCCTACGAACTCGTCCTGCAGCATGTACGACCCCGTCAAGTCCTCCTCGTTGTCGACGGCCCGCATACCCAAGTTGAGCCATTGGTTAGGGGTAAGTAGGCCCTAGTCGGATCCAAGTGTTTTTGAAGTGATGTGAGGTAAACCGCCAAAACCCCCTCTCTCCCTGTCCATAACAGTACATTGGTTGACAGAAATCATCTCTGGTTGATTAATTGATTAGCGACCCAGATTAGTTTGAATGAAGTTTTGTTTTGCATTTTTTTTCATTTTTAGCTCACTAAGCAGATTTAACAACACTGTTGGAGTTGTTCTTAGTATATGTTCAGCTATGCACATATGTTCTAAGCACAACATTTTCAGAACTAAATTGATTTGTTCTCAATATATTTTCTGAAATATATTGCTTTGATCACATAATATGTATTAATCTGGATGACTTGTAGTTGGGCCTATTCCTTCCATTTCTTTGACTTGTATTAATCAGGCTGACAATGATGATGAGTTTGCATCACACTTCATATGGTCCTGTTAGGGCTTACACTAATTTATTTGCATATAAACATGAGAATTTATTTATTCATTCGTTACTCGTTCATGTTTGGTCAGGGTCATGAACAAATCTATCAGTAAGACAAGGATCATCATCTCCGACTCGTCTGATGATGAACCCAACAAGAACAAACCGTCGCCACCACCCCAAAAGAAAGATCTCGGATCTTCGAAAAAAGGTGGGTTTTGATGCTTTCATGGCTGCATAGGAAAGACCTGATCTGAGCCATTTCCAGTTACTAATTTAAGCTTATTGACTGCTGTAGAAACTGCCATTGCGCCAGAAGGTTCAGCAGCTGAAGGATCTCTATGAAGATTTGCGTGAGCAGATCGAGAGTATAGGCCTGCAAGTAGATGGAGCTCATGAAGCCATGGAAATGGCCCTGACAGAATTCATGGAGGATGTAGGTGGCAAGTTAGATGCGATGGAGAAGATCTCCAAGCTTTATGCCAAAGTCTTCCAAAAGTAGTAAATAATGGCAACATCTAAGTCATGACTATGGTCGAACTTGTATATTGGTACTTAATGTACATATTGATCTCATTTATGTAAAAAGCTGATCTTCCTCGCCCTGCCCTAAAGTGTCAAGGCAAGAATAAATTGCCTCTTAGCACGCCAAACAAAAAACGACTACGTATCAATTAAAAAACTCATCATCTTGGGCATCTTGAACTATTGGTGCAACAATTTCATCATCAATGTATGTGTCATCTGCATCATGTTCATCATCAACATCAAATAAGTCATCGTCTGGTTCATCAACCGCCTCGGCCCGAACCTGATTAATAACTGAGACATCACCGGTTGTGCCTTCCTTGTCCGATCTAAACCAATTTGTAGAATCCTGGTGTTCACCGAGCAAATTAATACCTTTGATACCCACAGCAAGTGAGTCCTCAAGATCTAATTCAGGCATAGCAAACAAGTTCCTTGGTTTCATTGAAATAACACTGCTCCAACCCGGTTTGTTCACCAGATTCACACAAAACACCAATTCTGTCTGTATTACCAGAATATAGGGTTCATTCCTAAACTTGTGTCGAGTAGTATCGATGTCAATGACCCCAAATTTATCTTTACTGTATCCTTTGCCTCTGTTGGTACTTGTGTCAATAGGCACATCAAACCAGTCACACTGGAACAGAATAACTTCTTTTTGTCCAGGGAATTCCAGTGAGATCATTCTTTTAATCACCCCATACCCGATTCGTTCCTTTTGCCTCACCCTTGACAAGCACACCACCGTTTTGTGTCACAAGGATTTTCTCGATGTTAACGGTTCGAACGAAATCAATTGTTGATATGACATCTATTCAATGTACGAGATCGGGGGATCTGTCCTTGAGCAAGTGCAAACAAATCCGAACTTACTTCTCCTCTAGCATGTATACCTCGATCTTGCTTTCAAACCATCTTACGAGTTGAGCCTCATGTCGCCGATCAAGATTTCGGTTCCATATACCTTCAATTCTTCCAAATGCTTCGGGTACATCCATCCGTAACACACCGGCCCCCCAAGTTTAGCTTCTTCGACTAGATGAACAGCAAATGGATCATGATATCAAATAATGCGGGTGGGAATATCATCTCAAGTCGACAAACGGCCTCCCTAATTGAACGGCTAAGCCTATCCAATTCGCTTCCACCGGCTCCTTTGAACATAGTGCATCGAAGAAATTACTAAGCCGAATCAATCCAATGACAACAAACTTTCGGCAAAATCCTACGCACCACTAAGGGTAAAAGTTTCGTAGAATTAGATGGTAGTCATGCGTTTTCAAGCCGGACACCTTACGTGACTTTACATCAACACATCTTCTTATATTTGAGGAAACCCCATCGGCATCTTCACTCCATACGTAAATTCACACAAACTTTCCCCGGCATCCTTATCTAACTCGTACAAGGCCGATGGCAAGGTATACCTATCATCTTTAATCACGGGGTGTTGATCCGGTCGTATCCGTAGATGCTCCATGTCAAGCCGAGCATTCTCCCCGTCCTTACGTTTGCCATCCAATTTAAGCGTAGTGCCTAGTATGCTCTCGCATATATTTTTCTCAATGTGCATCACGTCCAAATTATGCTTTGATGAGCAAAGAAGACCAGTAAGGGAGCTAAAAAATACTCTTCTTCCTCCAGTTGTGCCATCTGTTGTCTTCGTCACGCTTCCTTTTTTTGATAACAAGGTCTTTCCAAATTCTACTTGTTCAAAAGTAGAATACCGCTCAAGTACCTGTGCACCAGATAGTGGTTCTGGTGCCTCCCCGGTTTCGACCTTGTTGTTGAAGCCGACCGCGTTGTTGCGCCATGGATGGTCGAGGGGCAAAAAACGTCGATGTGCGATGTAGCAGTGCTTCCGCCCATGTTTCAACCACAAATACTCGGTATGTTTGTGGCAATATGGACATGCAAACTTTCCTTAGTGCTCCAACCGACACGACATAGCATAGGCTGGGAAGTCATTAATTGTCCAAAGAAGTATAGCACGCAATCTGAAATTCTTCTTAGTCCCTGCATCTCTTGTTTTAACACCATTATTCCAAAGCTCCTTGAGCTCCAGTATCAGGGGCCTCAAATATACGTCAATATCCATTTCGGGAGATTTTGGACTAGGAATCAACATTGACAAGATCCAGTTGGATTGTTTCTGACACAACCATGCAGGCAAATTGTAAGGTACCAGAATGACAGGCCAAATGGAGTACGTAAGATTTTGCATGCCAAAGGGATTGAACCCATCAAAAGCAAGACCCAACCTAACGTTACGATCTCCTTCTTCTGAAAACCATTGAAACTCGGAATCCACGTGCTTCCATGCCTTTGAGTCAGCAGGGTGACGCATTTTCCCATCATTCACCAATTCTTTCTTGTGCCACTGCATATCCTTTGACATTTGCTTTGACATATACATTCTTTGCAGCCGAGAAATAACAGGAAAGTAGTGTAGGATCTTAACGGGTAACCGCTTCTTAACAGAAGTAGCACCAACTGCACTGCAATTATTATCAGATGTTTTTTCTACAACTTTCCACCTTGACTTCTTACAAATGGGACATGTTTCCAAATTTGAGTATTTATCAAAAAATAACACATAATCATTTTGGCATGCGTGTATCTTGACATAGTCCAAGCCCAGGTCTCGAACCACCCTTTGCACTTTATCCAAGGAGTCAGGAATACAATGCCCTTCAGGGAGAACCTTTCCAAAGAGCTTAAGTATGGCCTCCAACACCGCGTTACTTAAGCCATACATGCACTTTATCTGAAAAAGTTCCACAATAAAAGAGACCTTAGTTGCATTTTTGCATCCTGGATACAATTCCTTTTTTGCCCGCTCTAATAGTTTCAAAAAAATCTCTGCCTGCTTATCTGCCTCCTCCTCATCTCTAGTTTGTCCATGATGTATAGTGCCACTGATAATGTTTCTAATCAGAGTATTAGTGGAAGCAGGGTTATCATCCCAACCATCTTCTTCATCGTCTTCTCCAAAAAAAAGTGTTGTATCATCGAGTACCGTAGGTACCGCATCATGATTATTGAGATCGACGGTAACATCTTGATTCACAGGACCCTGAGATGAAGTATTAGTTTGGTCTTGAATGCTACCATCATCGATGAAACAATCAGCAAACCCTCTATTCAGTAAATGCATTTGAATGGGAAACACGGTGGAATGTCTGATCATGCATTGGCACAAAGTACATGGGCACTCAATAGATCGACCTCGCGCTGAGGCGGTAAATTTTTGCAAAAAAATTCAGAAATTTTTTTTGCCAATCCACTGAGTGTCGAGGCAAGCGCATCCAACTCCGATCTTCGTCTGATGCCATTAATTAATCTGCATTGTTCATGTTTCAGTCGACCTAGATGATGATATAGCAATATGCATGCATATGCAGCGAACGATTGAATATATATACGAGATCATCAAGACAACAGTACGTACAGGCCGTGGCCGTGGCGCCGCACAGATCTCCGCAACAAGAACCACGTGGAGATCGATCCCCTAGAGGCCCTCGTGGAGAACTCCGCAACAAGAACCAGGTTGTCGAAGACGGAATTTTGGAATGGTCCGGATCAGAAGAGCCCCTGTCTGATCGTCGTATTGATCTCCTACATAATTGTTGCGATAGACACATTACAGTGCAACCAAGGAATACCTCATTGCAATAATTTTTATACAGTTGCAACGATCACGAAAAATAATGCAACGACTAAATTTCGTGGCAATACATACACGATATTGCATCTTTAGGCTACAAACGAAGCAATAGCCCTCCATGTACTGCAACAAAACAAAGACATAACTGCAACCCAAATTATAAGTTGCAATATAGTTGTTCCATATTTGCAACCAAAATTTTACGTTGCGACATAGCTGTTCAAACGCAACCATCCCTAGTATGGTGGCTATAACAACTTTCTGTTGCAACGCAAGGAATGCTAATGCAACACAACAATGGGGTGGCATTATTTCCAACAAAATGCAACGAAAATCCTAAAAATGGGTGCATTAGCGTCAACTCTGTTTCAAACGAAAAAATAAATAATGCAACAAAAATTTTGTGTTGCAATAGACACACAAATTGCAACCAAATCACCGTTTCGGTGCAATAGTACCCCCCTATTGCAACCGAATTAGTGGGTTGCCTAAGGGATTTGTTGCAATAAGGGGAAAACCTTGTAGTGATCATGGATCATTGAAAAATCGTCATAAAACAGCATCAATGACGAAATTTGAGAAAGTCATGTATTGAGCGTCATGGATCCCTTCTCGTGACATCCTTAAGTTTTCGTCATAAATTAATGTGATCCATGACGTTATAAAGTTGTCATAGAATTGTCTAAAGCCCACTGAACCCGATCCAAAGCCCAAAATCTATGACGAAAATGAACGTCATGGATTAGATTTCCACATCACTCATGGATGAATAGGACGGTGAGTTGGTTGCTGACGTGGATGATGGCATGGCCGCTGATGTGGCAATTGATGATGTGGCAAATGATGACAAGCTAACAGATGGGAGTTGAGGTGGCGATGATGATGTAACCACATGCCATTGGATAATGGGCCCAATTAAAAATGGGCCAAAAAAAGACTAGCTAATTCGATTTAATTTTCAGCTCATTCAGAAAACAACCCATATAAATTTCAGGCCACCATATTTATACATATTCAAAACAATCCAGTATTAACAGTAAGCAATTTCAACATGTAACGGCATCACATATGCTCACATTCAGAATTACATTTAAAAAAATAGATCACATGCATCATTTAAAAAAATAGATCACATGCATTTGTTAATCCAGCATAGCAAATCAGGCCTCCTCTATTTCCTTTTAACTACTTGTTACTGGATGCAATCATGCAGCTGATCCCCTTCTGATTGGCTTGCTCCTTGCTGCATCTAATCGCCAACCTGAAAGAGAACAAATTCTACAGCCTGCCATGGCTTGCTCCTTGCTGCATCTAATCATCAACCTAGAAGAGAACAAATTCTACAGCCTTAAATGAGGTCCAGCATTAAAAATTAGCATAGCATATCTGAAATGTAAATGGAGACACTAGTATCAAGCATTTTTATTAAGAAATGCATGGAGACACTAGTCATTCGAAACTGCATGTATATGCACTAGTCATCAGGTTGCTCTCTGAACTTCAAAAGTACCATCATGTAACCAGAAATAGGTAAATCATCAGAAACACAAATGCACAACACAGATTCCTACACAGATGCCAAGCTGCTGACCGACAGCTAACAAGCAATGCTCAAGAAGCTTAAACAATATGCAATGATTGTCATTTGTTAGTGTAGTGTGAGAGACATTTCACTCGAGATAACTAATCTTAGCTTAACTCATGTCGTGCTTACCAGAGATAAATGCAGGTGCTCATTCTGGATAACGAAGTGCACAGCTGCATGCAGAGAGCATAAAATGGAAGCACTAGCTATTGCAGCCTACTGCTGTTGAATGCAATCAATCTCTGAACATAGTCGAAACCAACCGGCCTTGCGCTGTGCAGCTTCAGCTCTGAGAAGAGTTCCCAAAAATAAATCAACTGCTCCGACAGTTGGTAATCAGTGCGGAAGATAATACAAAGTGCTTGCTGGTGGAGGAATAATATTAATCAGTTACTAATATTGATTGGAGACACGACTATTACAATTGCGAGCTAGAGCATTACGCAGCTGGAGCGAGGCGGCAGTAGGGACATCTAACTCTAAACATCAAGCATTGAAAAAGTAGCAACAGTTGATCTGCTTGGTTGTTGGCAAAGGACTAAAACACAGCAACATCCATAATGAGGAATGAGTAGAGCAGGCTCGAAATCTAGGCACAACAAATAAATTTGGAAGTCTAACAACCATATCCAGAATATGGTCACACAATCAGAAGAGCAAAGATTACTAAATTAAAGGGCATGCTGAATAGTTAGTTAACTAATTTGCTCCTCAAGTGTGTAGTTAGTTACTGAATAGACATCAACATATTAGATCTCTGAACATCAATCATCTTTAGTGTCTGGCACCACCCGTAAATTCACTAGCTGATTACTAATATTTTACAGAATCCAAGGAACAATTAGATGCAAATAGAAGTGCAGATCTTAGCACATCCCGTGTCAGATCTACTCCAACTGGGAGGGAGCTCGAGCTCACCCTGCACCTCACCTGCACAGAGAGCAAGTGAACACCCACAGGTTAGCGAGTGCACAGCGAGTAGGTTGACGATGAACATCTCGTCGTGCTCAAGTTACAGGCTACACAATAGCATTCAACAAGGTTTACATGTTGCAGTTACTGGTACTAATCAATAGTAGGTAGCTACTACCAAAAGAACGAGGAACATAAGTACAATCATTTAGTACATGGACAGATAAACATGGACACTAAATCAGCCCTGTGAAAGCTACAAGCATCATTGCCTAGGAAGGATTACTGATTTTGTTGGACGAGGCAGCAAGTGCAAGCAGAGCAGCATAGTTAATCTAGAGATACAGATACAGCTGGGTAGGAGGAAGGGTCAAGGACAGGACAACAGGAATTGGGATATTTTCACGTACCTCCACCAGGGCCCGGTAGACTGACGGTAGGGAGACGGGCATGAGCAGTGCGGAAGGGAAGAGACGGCGAGCTCAGCGCCATAGACAGGCAGCCGCAATGCCCGAGCCCGGTGGCACGACGAGCACGGGCCCACACGGCAGCCTCGCAGCGGAGGGTGCAGCCATTGAGGTCGGAGCAGGCGGGATGGGTAGCATCTCCCCGTACCCCGCACATCGTACCTCCAGGAGGTCCTCCTCCACCTCGGTGACCCAGGTCGACGCCGCTCAGTGACGCACGCTGCGTACGTGGCCTGTCGACCATGGATCTGAGTCCATGGTGGCCAGACCTAGGCCCGCTGTGGCCGGATCTTGGAAGGGAGGGAGTGTGGCGGGCCTCGCGCCGTGGCTCCCATAGCGCATCACCTGTGCGGGGAAGGGGGATGGAGGTAATGGCGCAGGTCGGGGAGGAGACGGTGGAGGCAGAGGTCAGGAAGGAGGCGGTAGAGGGGAGGAGGGGGTGCGACTGGGTGAGGACTGGTGTGAGGGAGGATGTAGGGTTTGGACTCGATGCAGCATTATATACCAAGGAAACACGATCACAACCATCAGATCAAACATCGACGGTCGAAAATAATTGGGCTACTTGGGCCGGCATGGGCTTCTCTACTTAATGTTTTCTTTTTCTTTTTTCAATTACACTATTGTGAGGTAGCACATAAAAATAATTATCTTTTATACACAAATTTATTTTTTATATACAAAAGACAACATATAAGTTGTTACCTGGGAGTTTCAAAAAATTTCAAGTAGATTTGCTATTTTTTACCGTTTAAATGAATTTGTGTGTGTTGATGAAAAGTAATTCCAAATTGACCTATAGTACATGTAATAAGATTCATAAAAATAAAAAAAATATATTTAGACTTATGTGTATATTCTATCTCACATCTAGAAGATTGACAAAAAATCCAATTGACATTTAGGGAAAACTCAAACTTGTATTGGTCACCTTATTATAAAATAATGATAATAAAACCAAAAACTTCTGTAAAAATTATGTAAATTTATAGAATCATTTTATAGATGTAAAAGCTTGACAAAAAAGTTTCATAAGATTTTGTTAAAATTTGAGTATACATTGTTCATAAACTAATAAACTAGCTAGTCTCTCACGTTGTTTCATGCAACTCAACTTAAACTTTGAAGTTTATATAACCTAAACTATTTTCTTGCTCACGTACACCTCAATTCTGGACATAACTTTACATTTACTCTTATATTAACATATGGGGTTTCACATTTCCATTTGTTATGCAAAAAAGTTATTTTTCTATTTTTTCAGTCAGTAATGAGTACACCCTTGTGAAGAAGGGTGTAAAATAGTTAGCTTATATGCCCTAAATATATTTTTAACACGTAAAAGACAACATATAAATTGTCATGTAAGAGTTTCAAGAATTTTCAAATAGATTTACTATTTTCTATCATTTCAACGAATCTCTGTGTGTTTATGTAAAGTAATTCCAAATTGAACTATGTGTACCTCAAAAAGATTCTAAAAATTCAAAAAAGTAAATTTAAACTTATATGTTCCATTATAACCCAAAGCCAAGAAATTGATGAAAAATTCAATCGAGATATAGGGAAAACTCAAACTTCTATTAGTCATCCTGTTATAAAATAATAATAATAATAATACACAAAACATCTGTAAAATTATGTAAATTGACATAGAATCATTTTATGAATGTAAAAGCTTGACAAAAAAGTTTCATAGGATTTTACGAAAATTGGAGTATACATTGTTCAAAAACTATATAGGTCTCTCAAATTGTTTCATACAACTTAAATTAAACTTTGAAATTTGTATACCTTAAAGTATTTTCTTGGAAACATACACCTCAATTCTACACATAACCTTACATTTACTCTCCTATTAACACATGGGGATTCACATTGCCATTTATTGTGCAACAAAATTATTTTTCATTTTAAAATACATAATCAAGAAACTTTATGAATTAACTAAAAAATAATTATCTTATATACCCTAAATACATTTTTCACATGTAAAAGAACATATTTCAGTTGTATTATATGAGTTTCAACATTTTTCGAACAAATTTGTTATTTTCTATCATTTACATAAATTTCTGCAGGTTTATTGGAAATAATTAAATTTCGAATTACATGTATGCAAAAAGTCATGTTTAGGTCCCTCAATTTTTGCGAAGCTAGGCCGGCCTGTTGTGCTATGCAGCTGGGCCGGCCTGTTGGGCTGCTCGGGCTGATTTGAGATCTCGGGGTTGTTTTCTAATCTGCATTAAGGAGTTAGAGGGCAACCAGCAGACTTTGACTCTGGTTAGGAAGCCCAGGTTACTTTGACTCCTGTTTAGGTCTCTCAATTTTTGCAAAAGTCTGGTTTACATCCCTAAACTTCATAAGAACACATAGAATATCCTTTAACCTTTGAAACCGTCCAGATTATGTCTCTAACTTTGTTATACGTGGTTTTAAAAACAGTTTTGTTCTTTTCTTTTTTATTTAAGTGGACTAAATATTTAGAAAATCATAGTAAAATATAAAAAAATCATAAAAGGAAATCCAATTTTATTTTGCCTTTTGATGGTATATCTATATACTAAATATATAATATTATATACTTTTGAAAAAGATTTTAAATTTAGGTTTTAAATTTATTGATCATGATGATCTCTAATTATTTTCACACATTATATGATTTTTAATTTATTGATCATGATTAAATGATGAAAACACATTGTGGGTCGGATTATGACGAAATTGACACAACGTCACAGTGTTTGGACTTCATATTGGGCTTCATATCCAACTCTGCGAATCTATGACAATCTGATTGTTTGTCATGGATGCAGTGTGATATGTGATGAAATCTATGACGAAATCGGCACAACGTCACAGTGTTTGGACTCATATCGGGCTTCATATCCAACACTGTGAATCTGTGACGAAATTTGACTATTTGTCATGGATGTAGTGTGATCTATGACGAAATTAAAAAAACGTCATGTGAATTTCGTAATGGATCAAAGGATTTCTTATAGTGTATCCACTTCCTCGGGGGCATAGCATGCCAACTCTATAAACTGATAGGTGTATTCCTCCACTGACTTGTTGCCCTGGCAGAGTTCACGAAACTCGTCCGCTTTGCACTTCAATGTAGCTTCTGGGATGTGGTAGCGACGAAACTCTTCCACAAACTCATCCCAAGTGATGGCGGAGGGATCTTTGGCTGCTGCACATTAGTTTTCCCACCGTGCTAAAGCTGTCCCAGTGAGCTGGTGGGTGGCCAGGAGAACCTTGTCTTGATCTTCATAGTTGAATGGATCTAGTTCTCTTAGGATGGCCCTCAGCCAGTCATCTACATCCAAGGGATTCACAGACCCACCAAAAGTGGGTGGCTTTGTCCGGAGAAATTCTATCAGCTTCTCATTCATGCCCAGAACACGGGGCCTTGGACGGTTGATGACATTGGCTATGGCTTCTAGCAGCAGGGTCTAGTTGGCCAATACATGTGCCAGGTCTACGGCAGGGTGTGGCGGTGGCTGGACGTGGTTTTCTCCTCCATCCTCGCCTTGATTCACTTCTTGGTCGTTAAGGCGCTCCCTTCGTTCGGCTTGGGATCCTTCCGCGTCCATACGACCAGAGCCTTGGAAGGTCCTAGCAGGGCGCCTTGAAACCATTTGTAGAGGAGCAGGTTTTCTATGAGATCTAGGTTTTATGTGATGTTTAAGTTGATTAAGATGAATTTCTTTTTGAAAAGACAGGATCTACTCATGTCGGCAAGCACGCAATAAGAACATAGCAAAATAACAAGCACAGGAAAATTCTATTTCAACTAAGGGAGGAGGATACATCCCAAACTACTCGACTGATACAACGCGGACACACTACATGACTTGGTTCTACGACAAAAGCTAAATGTGTGACTCTAAGCTCGGACTAACATAGCTTCATCCACTGGGCAAGGCAACTGAGGCATGCTACTCGCGAGGCGAGCAATCTTCCGTGGCGAAGTGCACTTCCAGTGGAATGAGCAGGCCATCATCATCCTCGCCCTTGAGGTTCCCATTCTCTTGGGGATGTGCCGCAGTTTCTTCCACTGCTGCCTCTGTTGGTTTTTCGGTGACCACCGGTGGTGCTGGTGGAGTTTCAATAGTTCATCCCCATCCTACAAGGGGTGTCCCAAGTAGGACTTGTGCTTCTCTAATGGTCGGAATGGGTGTTCCACTGTTGGTTCATTCCTGCATGTGTTGATCCTGGATCCGCCTGAGGCTTTCGTGGGCAACAGTTTCACTGCATATGGCGGCTGCAGTCCTTGCATCAGCTTGAGCTACTCGAACTTGGTGCATCCTCACTGTGACTTCCACTAGCTCAGCTCGACTGATTTGCTACATTAGGAGTCTACCTTGCTCGTCAAAGAGTTGGTCTAGGGAGACGAGGTAGGCTACCACATGGTACAATAGGTATTCTTGGTGGCGGCGCCATTCTAAGTGGATCATGTAGGCTTGCTAGACTCGAGTTCTGATGGCGGGAGGGTAAAGCCTCATTGGTGTGGAGACGAGGTGGTCTTCGTAAATCTGGCACAAGTATCAAAGAGCTTTTCTGAGGGCCAAGGGGTAGGTATCTTGGTGTCCAAACCCTGTGGCGGTCACGCACCACGGCTCGATGTTGGGGTAGTTGTTGCTTCTAGCGATGGAGAGGACCACCCTATAGCGAAGAGTGTCGAGTTGCTCGTACTCTCTACTGTAGTACCTTGGGCTCTCAATGATATCGAGGCGCTCAAGGGAGTTGATAAGAAGGCGAGCAAAAACAGGCTCCTCCTAGCACACCCCTTGGGTCCATCCATCTTCAGCCATCTGAAAACAAGGGTAGAGTTGAACAAGTTGTGCAAAGGGTAGGGTACAAAAGATAGATAGTTTTATTAGCAACAAGGTTGGGGTACATTCCTCAGGGTACATTTATTATTGCTAGGACGACAGCTCTAGCATAGGCACTCCATTCTATTCTCATAATCCTTCCTCGAGCTTAATGTGATGCTTCTTCGGTGGGAGATCTTGTTCCAATATCACATCGGGTTCCCTTATCCCAGTGGGTTTCTTCGGGTTCTTTATCTAGTAACACAGCTTCTTCTCTTCTCCTTCGTTCTTTGTGAAGCTCATCCCATAGGGTTTTATTGGCTATTTCAGAGCGCTCCCTTTCCCTAGTGTAATCTCGCTGCAGGTTAGCTAGGGAAACTTTTGCCACTCTTGTGTTTATCCTTTCAAATTTTACCCTTTGTTCTGCTATTTCTGCCCAGTTGATTTGGTGCTTCAGCTGCTCGACCTGTTCGCGATAAAGGTGGTCTAGGCCATTGAGGTAGATGGACAGGTGAGACACTGTATCTTCTAGATCTTCTTCTTCTCTTCCAAGTCCACTCATCCGGGTGATCCAGGAGCATCCTCTACCTCTCACGGGTGGGAAAAATCCCATTGGAGTCTGTCTAAGGTGTTGCTTATAGACCACTCGTAGGCGTCGCAGGGCTTCCGGGCAGCCTTTGGGTAGGTGTCAGGAAAACAAAACCCAGTGGTAGAGATGAACCAGGGTTCTATGTCGGGGTAGAGTGTACTCCTTCCCATGGAGATCATCACTTTACACCGAAGGGTGCCTCTGAGTTCGTACTCCCGATAGGTGTACTCCGGTGGGTCTACCACTCCGACACGTTCCAGGCTGTATAGCAGTAAGTTAGGGACGCCAGGCTCTGCGGGGCAGACGCCTCCCCTCCATTCCAAGTTAGCCATCTGGAACCATGCAAGGATCAAGGTAAGAGATTTGTGGAAAGATGAGCTAAGCAGGTAAAAGATTTAGAGAAAGGCCAGGAAAAGGTCTCGGGTCCTAGGGGTCGCGTCCTATGGCTAACCTATGGCTCTGATACCACCTGAAGCGTCCCCTCACCAGAGGTGACTAAATGTGAGGCTGGTAACACATTTATTATATCAGATGGTTCATTACCGTACAACACGTCGAGGCTGTGGGCACAGGAGCGCCACTACCACGAGAAGCAACATAAGAACTACTAACCAAACTGCAATAGCAAAGGAAACTATGATATCTTCAGTGTCATGTGCCATGGAAGCTTCCTGTGGAGACCCTGAATCCACAGGCACGGGTTGGTTATAGGACAACAACCTACTCGGTGTCTTTGGGGACAAGTCGGGATCCTCTTCTGAAAAACAGTTAATTAAGCAAGGGTGAGCACATACGTACTCAACAAGTTCAACCCCACCCACGAGGGGCTAATAAGCAGATCATGCACAGGATATATCAAGGATCAGGATTAGGTTTATTTGCAAACACAATTACTCATGCAGGGGTTCATTTTTCAAAAAAGTTTTCGCAAACAATTTTATAACCCAAGTAACTTGGTTGTTTTGAGAAAACCAATAAGGAACTACCAGACTCCCCGTCCGTAGTAGCCCAGGCACACAGCCTCACACTTGTTCAGAAAACAACTCACACCATGAAAACATCCCAAACCCAAACACTGGCTTTGTGACAAACCCAAACACTAGCCTTGATGGGGTAATCTTATTATTCGTCCATGGGTTGTAATCGGTCTTGAGATGTAATCGTACTTTATTGGAACATCTATCTATTATCTTGTGTTGAATGTGCTTAGATGCTTAAGGTTAGATACCATGCCGTAAAGGAAGTATGGATCCCAATGCTCCCTTGGATCAATTCAATACGTCGTGTCCATCATAGGTCTAGTCACGAATACCTCCGCATAGTGACAGTACGGGGGAGGGAAAGGGCGAAACCGTGGTCACAACCCCCGATAGATTAGATTGGTTTTCTTGCTTTAAGCGGTTGCATGTTCAAGGATCGTAGACCCATGGGCGAGTGTCTCCTACCATGATAGCTTAATCGTTCTCTCTAGTAGTGTAGTTGTTCTCTAGCTTAGCCTTAATTAGGGTTTGAGTAGTAGTGAGTAGAGGTAGATCAAACGCTTGTAATCCCCTTTCTCCGCGGATTGACAAGAACCTAGGGAATCCCGTGGTGAAAAAGGTGTAGGTCCGTACGCTTGCGGATCGTAGGTGAATACGTCTTTTATCCGTCAACAATCCCCTTTTTCGGCATTGTTGCCGGGGAGCAAGCTAGTTTACATCGTTTGGTTTGCATCTAACTTTCTTTTTCATTTAGTTTATCTTTTGTTTGCTAACATCTAACACATATTATCTAGAAAACCACTTGTTTTATTTTATGTTTTTGTTTTATTTTTGTTGTCTAGGTGGCGTTCGTCAACCACCCCGTGGAAGAACCAGAGAAATCGCTAAGGGATTACGCTAGTCCTCGATGTGAAGACATAAGAGTACAAGAGTCAGATTTGAAGCTCGACCAAGTATGAAATCAAATCCAAGATCATTGAGATGGCGGCGGCAATCCCGTTCGAAGGGATGGCTACGGAGAACCCATATAGACACATAAGGCATTTCACGATGCTATGTAACACGGTGCGTCAAGGAGTTCCCGATGAATGGTTCAAATGGAATCTCTTTCCCTACTCACTTGTCGGTGAAGCAAAGACGTGGTACTCGTTTGCGTCCTTTGAAGTTGAAGGAAATTGGAACAAGTTGACAAAGAAGTTTTGCGAGAAGTTCTTTCCAATTAGCAAGGTTCAACATCTAAAGAGGCAAGTGATCACTTTCACGCAAGGAGAAGAGGAAGGGATAGACCAAGCTTGGAATAGATTTCATGAGTTGATCGAACAAGGACCAAGACTCAGCTTCTCCGGTGACGTACTCTTGCATATAGTTTTCTTTTCCCTAACCCCTAGTTGCATGCAACATGTCCAAATGTGTGCGGGTGGGGATCTCATGGAGAAAACACTCACGGAAGCCGCTCAACTCGTTACAAAAAATTAACAAAGCGGCAGCCATGCGAAGAGATTGGGAAACAAGACTTGCGGGAGAGCCGGAATACATTCCAAGGATGAAGAAGTGTGCTGAATTTTCTAAAGAGGCAACCCGGAAGTCACAAAAGAGGGGCCAATCCCGAAAAAGCTTGAAGAAAAACACATCAAGTCAAGAACTACCCCGAGCGTTGACTTCGCCGAATCAAATGATACGAACAAGAGAAGCATGTCAAGCGCGAAGCCATTAAGGGAATTCGAACATGTGGATTGGGTTCCAATCGATTACGGAGAAGTATTCGACAAGAGAAGACCGTTCCCTAACCAAAAGGGGACGGCAAGAGCGTTGGAAACGGATTTCCCACTAGAAAGGAAGGCTGAAGATTCATACGACCTTGAAACCACCGGTGAGATTTTTCAAAAGCTCTTTGGAGATGATGAAGTGGATCCGGAACACATTGCCGAGGTGAAAAGAATCATGGGGATCAAGCCCGAAGCATTGCCATATGCTCGCCTCGCCGAAGTTTACGCGATAGGATCCGAAGAAGAAGAGAAGATGGCACCACACTTGAGTTGCGAGATCAATGGAGTTCAATGCAAAGCTTTGTGCGACATCGGAGCCCAAGTAAGTGTCCTATCTTCTAAAATTTACGATAAAGTTCAAGACCACAACCTAGACTTAGCCCAAACATCAACAAAATTAATCATGGGAGATGGTAGAACAATTAGACCTCTAGGTATTTCTTGCAACATGAATGTAAACATCTCTGGAAAATGTATACTAACCGATTTCTTTGTTATTGATGCTTACCATAGTAACATAATCCTAGGTAGGCCCTTTCTTAAGTTGGTTGATGCCGTGTTGGATGCCGGAAAAGGCAAAGTAACAATGAACCTTAATGGAAAGAAGTACACATACAACTTTCTTCGCGTTTCTATACACCCTTCACCGTTTCCTCCCGAAGACGAAGTAGAGGAGGTAGATAGTATTTGTTTTGTTGAAACCCTTAGAGACCCGCTGCAAAGGGCGATGGAGAATCAAGTTAGTGATCAACAAGATGAACAACTAGATGAAGCAATGAAAGGTTTAGAACCACAAGATGGAAGTGTGGAAGAAGAAAAATTTGAGGACATAGGAGAGATTAAACCCGTGGAGCCACAAGTGCCTCGTGGTAGACCTTAAACCTTTGCCCAAGGGACTAAAGTACGAATTTTTGGGCCCAGACAAGACTTATCCAGTCATTGTGAGCAACGAGTTGAGTCCCGAAGAAAATGAGAAGTTGCTGATTTTATTGAAAAAACATAGAAAAGTGATTGGATATTCGATCAATGATCTCAAAGGTCTTAGCCTAGCCTTTTGCACTCATCGTATACCAATAGAAGACCAATGTAATCCCGTAGTGGACCACCAAAGGAGGCTAACTCATGCCATGCGAGAGGTAGTAAAGAAAGAGGTAATCAAGTTACTTGATGCCGGAATCATCTACCCGGTTCCGCATAGTGAATGGGTGAGCCCGGTACATTGTGTACCGAAGAAAGGAGGTTTAACCGTGGTGAAGAATGAGAAGGACGAATTGATACCGCAAAGAACCGTGCTCGGGTGGAGGATGTGTATCGATTATCGTAATCTTAACAAAGCAACGAAAAAAGATCACTTCCCCCTGTCGTTCATCGACGAGATGCTCGAGAGATTAGCGAACCACGCTTATTTTTGCTTTCTCGATGGGTACTCGGGGTTCATGCAAATTCCCATTCACCCGTACGATCAACACAAAACAACGTTTACATGCCCTTATGGAACGTTTGCATATAGAAGGATGCCCTTCGGTCTATGCAACGCTCCGGCCTCTTTTCAACGTTGCATGATGGCCGTATTCTCGGAATTCATCGAAGAAATTGTCAAGGTGTTCATGGATGATTTTCCGTTTATGGGAAGACGTTCATGGATTGCTTGGCAAACTTGGAAAAGGTCCTCACGAGGTGTGCGGAGGTAGACTTGGTGTTAAATTGGGAAAAGTGCCACTTCATGGTTAAGCAAGGCATAGTGCTCGAACACATTATATCCGAGAGAGGCATTGAAGTGGACAAGGCTAAGGTAGAGATGGTTGAGCAACTCCCAACTCCGACGGATGTTAAGTCCTTAAGGAGCTTTCTAGGCCATCTTCGGATTTTATAGAAGATTTATTAAGGACTTCTCAAAGATCATTAAGCCTTTAACGCATCTCCTTCAAAAGGATGTGGCTTTTAACTTCGATGAGAAGTGCCTTGCGGCATTCCGGACCTTGAAAGTTGTGTTGGTGAGTGCTCCCATTATTCAACCTCCCGATTGGAGCCAACCTTTCGAGATCATGTGTGATGCAAGTGACTACGCCGTAGGCACGCTTTTGGGTCAAAGAAAGGAAGGCCGAGTTCACGCCGTTTACTACGCTAGCAAAACTCTTAATGGGGCACAATTAAATTATGCCACTACGGAAAAGGAGTTGCTAGCAGTGGTATTCGCCTTTGAAAAATTCAGATCTTACATCGTGAACTTGAAGGTCATTGTCTACACCGATCACGCGGCCATCAAGTATCACTTGGCTAAGAAGGATGCTAAACCACGTTTGTTTCGTTGGATCCTTCTCCTCCAAGAGTTCGATGTTGAAATACGTGATAAGGAGGTGGAGAATGTTGTGGCCGATCATTTGTCTAGAATGAATCATGGACAAGATGATAAAGAGCCCATAGAAGACAAGATGAGAGATGACCACCTCTATCGAGTGCTTGATAAAGACACTTGGATGATTGATATCATTCGAGCGATTCGAAAGATGCCTCTTGACCATCTACATAAAAACTCTCAAAGGTGGATAATCTCTGAAAGTCGAAAATACTTTTGGGTGCGCCTTACCAATTCAAACTTGGCAATGATGGAGTCATGAGAAGATGTGTGCCAAGAGAAGAGAGGCTTGAAATCTTGAGAAAGTGCCACTCAGCGGAGTACGGTGGACACTATAGCCATTTTAGGACTCAAGAAAAAGTGTGGTCCAGCGGATTCTATTGGCCGGAGATGCATGAAGATACTAAAAGATATGTTGCATCATGCCCCGAATGCCAAAGAACCGGAAACATCTCTCAAAGAAATTCTATGCCCTTAAGATATAATCTACAAATCGATTTATTCAATGTGTGGGGAATAGACTTCATGGGGCCTTTCAAAAACTGACATGGATATGAGCATATCCTAGTCATGGTTGATTATGTATCCAAGTGGGTAGAAGACATGCCATGTCGTAAAGCTTCCACGGAGGAGTCCATTACTATGATCACGAGTATGATTTTTCCTCATTTCGGTACACCGAGAATATTGATTATCAATGGAGGAACTCACTTCACCGGGAAGAATTTCAAAAAGTGCTTGTCCAAGTTGGGAATTGAACATAGGGTCTCTACGGCCTATCATCCACAAACCAACGGACAAGCAAAAACATCGAATAGGCAATTAAAAAGCATTCTCAACATAACCATAGAGAAGGGAGGCAAGGATTGGTCAAAGAAATTAGACGGAGCTTTGTGGGTGTATCGAACGGCGTTCAAGACACCGATAGGTATGACCCCTTATCAATTCGTCTATGGAAAAGCTTGCCACCTTCTGGTTGAGTAGGAACATAAAGCCTATTGGGCGATCAAAGAGATGCACCTTGATCTCGATGTCGCGGTGGTAAAGGGAAGAATTCATATAAGCGAGCTAGACGAGATGAGGTTGAAAGCATACGAGAATGCAAGCATATACAAAGAGAGAATTAAAAGGTGGTATGACAAAAGGTTGAAGAAGAAAGAGTTTAAAGAAGGAGATAAGGTCCTCCTCTACAATTCGAGGTTTAAAACCTTCGAAAAGGGGAAATTGCAAAGCAAGTGGACGGACGTTACATTGTTCATTCAGTGCTCTCCAACAGAGTGGTAACCATTATAGATGTGAAAGGCGATCAATTCATGGTGAATGGTCAATGGCTTAAGGTTTACTATGAACCTGACATTGTGCCCCTTCATCATGTTGATGTCTTCACCATGGAAGAAGAGCCCAGACGTCCAGCCTAGGACGTAAAACAAGGTGTTGATTTTTGTAAATAGTTTTTTCTTTTATTTTTCTGTAGTTTCTCGCGAAGATTTATTGGGCCAACTTTTTCTCACGGGCTAAGAATGCGAAAAAAGGGCAGTTCACAGGAGACGGGACCGGACCGGCCCCCGGAGCAGGGTGGGACGGCTGGCCCGGTGGGGTCCCGGCGGCGGTTCGCCCGGTTTTCCCCTCGAATGCTCCTTTTCGACTTCCTTCTTCGGTCAAAAAATTTTAAGGGAAGTTTGAATAAGGAAAATGAGGTTCCTAGGGCTTTCCTTTTCGGATTATTTATTTAGCCGAATTGGGAGCTTGGGAATCCATCCCATCTAGCATTCTTTTGCACCCACGCAGCAGCCATGGTGTCCCCGAGGAGCGTAGAGTTGAAGCGAGGTGCCGAGGAAAATTTTCAAGCAATGATCATGTCCTTCTCTCTTTCTTTGCAAAATTTTCAAAATCTCTCGAGATAGGATCCGTAAAAGATGAAGAGTAAGAGATACAAAGTCAAAATCCGTTCTACATTTCAACCTCCGAAGGCAAGGTGGAAAGCTAAAAGCCCCACGGGTAAAGTAAGTCTAAGCTTCTCCTATACCAACCTTTCAAATTTGCAAGAAGAGCATGGAGTTTGTGCGCGGTACTTGTTGAGTGATAACACCATGCAACCCCCGATCCACCGAGGCCAAGTCTAGGCTTTGCTCAAGGACGAGCAAACGCTTAGCTTGGGGGAGTTTGTTGACGATCCTCACAACAAAATTTTGACCGTCAAAACCTCGGGTTCGAGAGGAGTATACAACAAGTTTCATGCACATTTTTGGTACTAATAAATTTCCACGAGTTGTGTTGCAATTTTCATGGACAGGTACACATTTGGGGGGAAAGGAACAAACGTGCCACATGAGCCGAGAACGGTCGCACCACGAGGCACGACCGGCCCCGGCGAGGTGCGGGCCGGCCCTTCCCGGTGCGGCCGCACCGCCCCGTGCCACGTCTACGGTCCGAGTCAAGTCCTTCCCCGTGTGCACAACTTGGATGAACAATATTGATCAAGGAAACGTCGGTTTGATCGAATGGATGAGGTTGTGATCACTTGGATCAATGGGCCCACTTCTCCTGTGGACCAACCGCCACAACCGTCATTCCAAGGCCATCCTAAGCGTTCCTGTGCGAATGCGGTTCATCCCACGACATATAGGTGGACCAGACGCACCTAGAGGGCCGACCGCACCTCCCAACCGCCGTGCCACACGAAACCGACACAAGTTACCGACCTTCAATCGCCTCAGGAGCAAGGATCGGGGAGCGTCCAAGTCAAGAGGCGGTGGATCATATGACCGGCTGCACCTCCTCATCCGGCCGCACCTATGAAAATGTGTCCACGCACTCAACGACCTCACTTACCTATAAAAGGAGACTCACACCCGGTGGATTGAACACATAGCGCCGGAGCATCTCATTTCCACTCTTTTGTTCACTTAGAGTAGGATTAGTGTAGCTTGGGAGTTAGAGTCGAGTAGAGCAAGTCTCGAGGTTCCGAAGAGTCTTCTTCGAGTTCCGGTATTGCTCTTCTATCCTTTCTTTGTTTGGACTCAAGTATAATTTAAGTTATCTTTCTATCTTACTTTTCGAGTCAATTACATTCAGCTTTTACTTTGCTCTTGAAGCTTTATTCTTGGTTTAGACTAAAGTTAGTTTAGTTTTAGTTAGCGTAGCTCTCTTGAACCCTATAGTGTTGTGGTCGTTCTTCGCTTGATCTCCGGTGTTTCACGGGGGAGAGAGACCTTCCTTCGTGGTACCCGGGGAAAGGTTCTTTGGTTCGTTGTAAGCACGGTGCTTGGATCTTAACTTAGTCTTAGATTGGTGTCCCGTGCAACGGAATAGTTGTGGTACCCTAAGGAGGTGACAACTCCGGACGGGCTCTGTAGTCCACCACGTTAGTTCGGGCCGGTAGGATTCGGCGTGTCGTAGTCCTCCCTTCTCATCCCGGTCCGAAGGCACAACTTTACATGTCCCCGCAAAGACTAGAAGAGCTTGTTGAGTTAGCTTGCCTTGGTTATCCTTTGCTTTAGTCCTTTGCCTAGAGTTGACAAGAATAGATAGATTCGTTAGGATCCTTTCTCTTATCGTTGTCCTCCCGGCTCGCTATCCTCTCTAATCTTTTATCTAGATCTCCTAGCGTGTGTCAAGTTATCCCCAAATATCTTTATTCGTATCCCCGCTATAGCTCTTTACCAAGTCTTGGTTATTCTCCACCATTTACTCGATCATCTTTGCCTTCGTGCCTCCCACGGGAAAATATAAATATGATAACCCGAATACCACCGGTGAAGTGCTACAACGGTAATCCGTGCACTTGCGGACCTTTACGTGATCATGTGGTTTACCACCGTACGTTCCCCTAGCCCCGTTACTTAGTGGTGAGGCTAAGGAGCGTCAACAATGTGCAAGGACACGGGACACAAGATTTATATAGGTTCGGGCCGCTAGGTTGGCAACCCTACGTCATGTTTAGGGATCAAGTATGGCACCCCGTGATTGGTGTTGGGTTGAGATGTCCTTCTAGGTACCGACCCTCCTTTATATAGTCTAGGGGCGGGTTCCTAGTCGGTTACGAGCGGGAGTCCTAGTAGGATTACACGGAATGAGTCCTAGTAGGATTACCGGGGGAATTCTAGTAGGAGTCCGTCTTCATCCTTTTTCGTATGAGTACCGGGGGTGTATGCCCGACAAGCCCCCGAGCACGTTGGAGTCGAGAGTAGTAGTTCGAATAGTCTTGAAGCCTCTTCGAGTAGTTCTTGAGCAACCTCGAGTACCGCTTGGAGAAGTCTTCAATAGTACTTGAACCGCAACGAGGCCGGAAGGTGGTCCAGCTCATCGGTCTTGAAGTCGAGATATATATGGAAGTGCGATTGCAAAATCGCACTCCATATGGAGTAGCCACCGAGCCTTAGGTTGAGTCGCAAACTTTAGCCGAGGATCAATCTTGATTGTGAATATTCCGTCTTGAAAAAAATTTAATGATGGGTGTAGCTTAGTAGCCCCCGAGCCTTGAAATAATTAGATAATCAATCCAAGGGTCTTCGGTGTTCGCGAAAGCCATAATCTTAGTACTCTTGCAGCGTGTAGCCCCCGAGATAAGAGTCGTATGAGCCACGTTGAGTAGTTGTTTCGTAGAGCCCCCGAGCTTGAGAGCGAGCGAATCCTACTAGAGTTGTTCTCGAGTAGTAATTTGGCACCGAGTCGTGGAGCTTGAGAAGTAGTCGTGCCATCCGAGCGAACTTTAGATGCCACCGAAGTCAACTTTAGATGCGGCGGAGCGGACTTCGAAATGCGACTTGAAAACCAAAGTCGACTTTATGTCGCACGGAGCGGACTTTAGAGATGCGTCCGAAGTCGACTTTGTGCCACGCGGAGTGGACTTTAGAGATGCGACTTGAAAACCGAAGTCGACTTTAGTTGCCGCGCGGAGCGGACTTTGATATGCGACCAAAGTCGACTTTAAATTGTCGCGTGGAGCGGACTTTAGATGCAACTACATTAGTCGACTTTGTGCCGGGCGGGGGTGGACTTAAGATATGCAACTAGAGTAGTCGACTTTGAGTACTTCAAGCTAAGTATAAAACCCGAAACACGAGGCTAGAAAGCCAAAAAATTAAAAACACTTCCGGAAGGCCAAAGTGAATGAAAAATATACAAACGAATAGTTGGGCCGACAAAGCGGGCTTGAGTACTTGAGCCATAGATTTTAGACCCAAGGTGCGGTTGTCGTTGGAGCGGGCTTGAAGGTGCGACCGCATTCGACTTGAGTACCTGAGCCATGGATTTCAGACCCAAGGTATGATTGCCGCCGGAGCGGGCTTGAAGGTGCGACCGTTAGCGTCGACTTGTGCCACCAGAATGGGCTTGAGGTTGTGATCATTAGCGTCGACTTTGGCCACCAAAGTGGACTTAGGTGCGACTGTTGAAGTCAACTTGAGTACTTAGGGTATTAGGACACATGGTATAGAGCGCGAGTACTAGGGTACTTCAACCCATGGTACGGTGCACGGGTACTTAGGGTACTTGGACCCATGGTACAGTTGCCGCTGGAGCGGGCTTGAGATTGCCTTCTTGGGATACAGCCATTGTCGTATGGACATCCCCCGGGCCCATTGCCTCGGTGGGTACCGGGACCGACTACTCGGTGGGCCCACGGGACTACCGGCTTGCGCTACACGGCACCCGAAGGCGTGGAGCACAAGGACTACGCAAGAGTAGTACTCGGTTAAGGAGCCGTACATGTTCCGCACTGTATAGAGGACTCCTAGACGTACTCGACTAGTACTCTCTCCCTATTCCGACTTGTAACCCTGCCTCCCGACTATATAAGGCGAGGCAGGGACCGATCACCTCATCCAATCTCCTCTCATACAACTCACGGCGCACCATTGCACCATCTTGTAATCGTGCCCTATCAATCCGAGCTACGCAACATACAGGACGTAGGGTATTACGCACCTCGCGGCCCGAACCTCGTCTAAATTGTGTGCCACGTGTCTCTTCCTTCGAGTTACCGATCTCGGCGAGTCACAATCATCTACTTCGGGTAATCCCCCGTAGTAGGTTGCCGGTCTAAAACACCGACACTCGGCGCGCTAGGTAGGGGCTCTCGCTCGAGATCATATGGCGAACTCGACGGCTTCCGTCTACTTCAAGCCAACGTCTCCTTCAACCGCGGCGACACCTTCGTCTTCGGCGCTTGGGTCCGCACCGCCGATGGCGCGGGCTCCTTCCGCCGCCGCCTAATCATGCGCCCGACCGGAAGACAGCCTTGTGACGCTTCCCGAAGCCGTCACGGGCGAACTCGCCGCAAGTTCGGCGAAATTTCGCTCTCCAACCACCACGCTGACTTCGAGCTCGAGTCCGTCTCCAACTCGAACCCGACGTCGCCATGGGCTATCGCATGCGAGCCGGCTGCTCAGCCATCGCAGGCGGCCTCCTCACCACTCGAGCCCTCCGCATGCGGCCCCTGCACCCTCAGCCGGGCCCGCACGGGGGCTCCCACTTCGCGCCGGCCGGCAAGGAGCCCGTACCCGAGTACAACTCGGACTCCGACGCCGTCCCCGACCGCGCTTTGGACTCCGGCCCACTCTCCGAGTTCTACTCGAACCCGGACTACGAGTTTGACTTCGGGTCGGACCCCGAGGAGCCCGAGTCCGAAGACGACTCCACTGAGCTTCCCTTGTCGGGGCCGGCCCTCGGGGCTGGTTATAAAATCCACGCCGGCGGGAGATACGTCTATCGGACGGACCGCAAGCCCGCCGACCTCGGCAAAGGTGGACTCACGCTACGTCGCCTACATCGACTCGCTACCGTTCCAGAGGGAACACCGCTAGCCCGGCCGACTCCAACACACCAACCGAGGTGGCACCCTCTCGAGTCCCAGCCTTGGCACCCCCGATCGCCAAGTCTTCATGGCCGCCGGCGACACCCCGGACCTTCGGGCATGGCCGAGGACGGATACCCGGAGGACATCTCCGCAGACGAGCTGTCTGCCAATGCACCCGCAGATGAGACCGTCGCCAACGGGGGACGCTCGACGCGAACGCAACAGAAGCGCGGCCGAACGACGCCGGCGGCTCAGAGACAACCTCCCCATCCGCAACCTTGCGGAAGCTCTCGAGGCGGTCGAGAGCAGAGTACACACCACTCCTGAGCAGTGCCTCATGTCGATCACAACGATCGCACGCCGGTGCTCGGGGCATACGCGCCGGAGAGGTCATCGCCAAGCTCACCGAAGAAGCCTACTTCATGCGGGTCGACAACGCAGTCAACCAACCTCCTCCGGGCAAACCCCGCGACAACGAAGCTACTAGTCGCAGCCGCCAACGCCGGCCCCAACCGTACTCGAGCCGACCTTCCGGCCCGAGCCAAACCGCCGCCGCTCCAACGCCGGCGGGCCTTCACAACAAGATCAAGGCAACCTAGAAGTCGTTCCCCACCGCGCTCCGGCCGGTGGCGGCGGCAACGATCCCGACGGCGGCGGCGGCGCGGCGGCGGCGCCTCCAACCATGGGGCCAACAGAGAGCCGGGAGGCGGCGGCGGCCGCGGCGGCCGAGGCCACGCGAACGACCACGCCTCCGGCGCCTCGCACGGCGGGTATGACGCTCGCCGAAGATTGAGGAGGCCGCGGCGGAAGAAGTCGACCACCGCCGCCGAGGGCGACGGCTTCCCCCGCCTTCTCACCTCGACTTCGCAACCTCGCTCCTCCCCGACAAGTTCAAACCTTTGGGGATCACCAAGTACG
Organism: Cenchrus americanus; assembly: GCA_947561735.1. Lineage (NCBI taxonomy): Eukaryota > Viridiplantae > Streptophyta > Magnoliopsida > Poales > Poaceae > Cenchrus > Cenchrus americanus. Next base: position 195,423,894 of record OX387241.1, read on the forward strand.
ACGCGAAGCAGATCCTATCCGGTGGCTCGATGCTACGCCCTCTCCATCGAGAACGCCGGCGGCAACGGCGACACCAAATGCCTCTACTTCCCCTTCGTCCGGACCAAGCACCACTCACATGGCTCGAGTCGCCGGACAAGCACTCGATCGACAAGTGGGACCGGCCCGCAGGAGCGCTCACGAGCAACTTCGCGGGCGCCATGGGCCGTTCGGGTACTCGCATGGACCCGGCCATGATCAAGCAGGAACGAGGGCGAGACCCTCCGCAAGTACATGCGCCGCTTTTTCGACAAGCGCGCTACCGTCGTCGACGTCACCGACAAGGAGGTCATCGACCTCTTCCGGACGGCCTCTACCATCGCCGCACCTTCGAGGACTTCGGTCGTCGCCGCCCCGAGTCCATCCCCCACCTCAAGGACATGATCACGTCCCGGGCGGATGAAGAGGACAAGGCCAACGCCAAGTACGACGCCATCCGCGGCAAGTCCAAGCGAACCGGGCGGCGGCGGCGGCGGCAATGCAAACCAAGGTGGCCGCAACAACAACAACAACAACAACAAGTAACTACTCGGGTCCCAACCGCAAGCGCAAGCTAGACAACACCGTCGCGGCTATCCAGCGCCTGCGAAAGGGAACTCGAAGAAGAACTCGGCGGGTTCAAAGACCCGCTAAAGGAGAAGTGCCGGTGGCATCCAAACGGCAACCACACTACCGAGCGGTGCTACCGGCTCGGGCATGCACTCAAGGATACGCCGAGCCACCGCACCCTCACGACCAAAAGGGCAAGAAGAAGGACGGCGACAACAACGACTTCCAAGAACCCGAGAAGACCATCAATGTCCTCTTCGGCGGACGCCCCGGCGGCGGGAGCGAAGGCTACCCGTCGTGAAGTGATGTCTATTGAGCCGGCGGTTCCGACCCCTCTCGGGTGGTCGGAGGTACCCATCACCTTCTCCCCGCGCGGACCAATGGACCAGCCTTTCTCCGAACCGGACGGTTCCCCCTCGTCCCGAAACCAACGGTGGCGGGCTCCAAGCTCAACAAGGTGCTCATCGACGGTGGAAGAGGGCTCAACGTCCTCTTCACCAAAACCTTGAAGAAAATGAAGCTCGACGTCACCCCCATGCTCACCAAGAGCAAGACGCCCTTCTACGGCATCGTCCCGGCAACGCGGCTATCCCACCGGGCTCGGTGGTACCGCCGCTTACCTTCGGGGCGTCTCGGGACAACTACCGCACCGAGTACATCAAATTCGAGGTCGCGGATTTCGAGACATCTTACCACGCCATCCTCGGCGGACCGGCCATCGCGGAATTCATGGCGGTGCCCCACTACACCTACTTGGTACTCAAGATGCCAAGTCCAGCCGGTGTACTCTCCCTCCAAGGGGACTTGAAGATCTCCCACGACTGCGGCACGAGAGGCCGTGGTGATCGCTTCCACGAACCAAGTACCCAACGCGATGATGGAGGTCTACGCCGCGTCGAAGAAGCTCGCCACGAGCGAACTCGACATCCCGCAGAAGTCCGACGGCGCCAACAAGCCTCGCCCACCCGAGGAGGTACTTGTCAAGACGGTCGACCTCGGAACGTGCGATCCCGGCAAGACCACCACCATCGGGGCCGGCCTCGACCCCAAATAGGAAGACGCGCTCATCAGCTTTCTTCGGGCTAACCACGACATCTTCGCGTGGAAGCCAGCGGACATGCCAGGAGTGCCCAGGGAGCTGATTGAGCACTGCCTTAACGTCGATCCAAAGGCCACCCCTAAACGACAACACCTCCGACGCTTTGCCGACGACAGACGGGATGCCATCAAGAAGGAGCTCGCCAAGCTACTCGCAGCGGCTTCATCGAGAAGTCTTCCATCCCGAGTGGCTCGCCAACCCCGTCCTCGTCCGCAAGAAGAACTCGAACGAGTGGAGGATGTGCGTCGACTACACCGACCTCAACAAGCACGCCCCCAAGGACCCCTTCGGGTTGCCGCGGATTGATCAAGTCATCGACTCCACGGCGGGCCGCGACACGCTTCGCTTCCTCGACCGCTACTCCGGTACCACCGGATCGCAATCAAGGAGGAAGACCGGGAAAAGACCGCGTTCATCACCCGTTTGGCGCGTCGCTACACGACCATGTCATTCGGGTTGAAGAACGCCGCGCTACCTATCAACGGGCCATCCGGGCTCGCTTCAAGCGGCAACTCAACAAGAACGTCGAGGCTTACGTGGATGACGTAGTCGTCAAGACCAGGAACTCCAGTACCCTCATCGACGACCTTGAAGAGACCTTCGCATCGCTACGCGAGTACCGCTGGAAGCTCAACCCGAACAAGTGCGTCTTCGGCGTCCCTTCGGGCAAACTACTCGGCTTCATCATCAGCCAGCGCGGCATCGAAGCCAACCCCCGAGAAGATCTCCGCCATCACCAGCATGAAAGCTCCCACGAGCATTAAAGACGTCCAGAAGCTGACGGGGTGCATGGCGGCATTGAACGATTCATCTCGAGGCTAGGAGAACGGGGCCTCCCCTTCTTCAAACTACTCAAGCATCACGAGAAGTTCGTGTGGACTCCGGAGGCGGATCAAGCCCTTGCCCGGCTCAAGGACTTCCCCGTCAAGGCCTCCAATCCTCACGGCCCCTCACAAGGGCGAAATGCTATCGCTCTACCTAGTCGCGACTACTCACGTGGTCGGCATCGCCATCGTTGTCGAGCGGCAAGAAGACACCCCACGCTTACCCTGGTCCGGTGCTCCGCCTACTTCGTCAACGAGGTTCTATCGAGTCCAAGGATCGCTACCACCCCGTGAAGAAGCTCCCCGTACGCTCTACTCATCACCTCGCGGGAGCTACGACACTACTTCCGGAGTACTCGGTCTCCGTCGTCACCGACTACCCGCTCGGCGACATCTTGAGGAACCAAGACGCCACCGAAGAATCTCCAAGTGGGTTGTCAAGATCGGCGCCCTCACCATCGACTTCAAGCCACGCACAGCCATCAAGTCGCAGCACTAGTCGACTTCATGGCGAGTGGCGGGAGAACCGCTACCTACTCCCACCGTGCGACCGAGCATTGGGTGATGTACTTTGATGGCTCACTCAACCTCGAGGGCGCGGGCGCGGGGGTACTCCCCGATCTCTCCAACGGGCGAACAACTCAAGTACGTCCCGCATCTTCCGGAAGGTCTCAAACAACGAAGCCGAGTACGAAGCTCTCCTACACGGGCTCCGCCTCGCGGCTTCACTGGGCATCAAGCGGCTACTAGTCTACGGCGACTCCGCGGTGGTCATCAACCAAGTCAACAAGTCCCGGGACCGCAACAAGGAGAACATGGACGCCTACTGCCTAGAAGTCCGCAAGCTCGAGAACAAATTCTATGGTCTCGAGTTCCATCACATCGTCCGCGACAACAACGTTGCGGCGCGACGTCCTTTCGAAGCTCGGATCCACCCGCGCTCAAGTACCCGCGGGCGTCTTCGTCCATGAGCTTCACGCGCCATCCATCCCAGAGCCGGCGCCACCGACCACTGTACCAGCCCATCTACCAGCTGGGCAGGAGGTCATGATGATCGACGTGGACTGGAGGCAACCCTTCATCGACTACCTCAGCGAGCAGAAGGTCCCCTCCGACAAGAACACAGCCGAACAACTCGTCCGCCGCGCCAAGTCTTACGTCCTCGTCGGAGACAAGCTTTACAAGCGGGGCGCATCTTCTGGAGTACTCATGAAGTGCGTCCCTCGCGAAGAAGGCAAGGACATCCTGGAGGAGATCCACAAGGGCGTCTGCGGCAACCACGCGTCCTCACGCACGCTGGTCAGCAAGGCCTCTCGGCGAGCTTTCTACTGGCCCACAGCCCTGGGCGATGCCGAAGAACTCGTCAGAAGGTGCCAAGGATGTCACTACTTCGCCAAGCAGCAACATGTCCCAGCCTACAAGCTAGTCACCATACCGCCAACCTGGCCCTTTGCCCGCCGGGGGCTCGACATGATTGGGCCACCGCCAACCGCGCCGGAGGATTCAACAGGGACCGGTGGCTATCGACAAGTTCACCAAGTGGATCGAGGTCAAGCCGGTCACATGCCCCAAGGTCGACACGGTACTCGACTTCTGGATGAACTCGTACACCGCTATGGGCTACCCCACCGCATCATCACGGACACTGGGGTCCAACTTCAACAACCACCGAGCTTTCGGGAGTACCGCGAGAACACGGAATAGACGTCCGCACGTCTCGCCGCCCATCCACGGGCCAACGGACAAGTCGAGCGCGCCAATGGGATAGTGCTCGACGCCCTCAAGAAGCGGCTACACGACGCCGCTAACTCCAAAGGGGGCAAGTGGATCAAGGAACTACCCAACGCACTGCGGGGGCCGCGGACTCAACCATCCAAGCCAACGGGGCAATCCCCCTACTTCTCCGGTCTACGGCTCCGAAGCCATCCTCCCCGCCGACATCATATGGAACTCGCCGGCGGTGGAGCACTACGACGAAGGCGTCTCGGAAGACGCGGACGAGTCGACATCGACGACCTCGAAGAAGCTCGCCGCACCGCCCTCGTCCAATCGCCTAGGTACCCGGAGGGTATCCGACGCTACCATGATCGCAACGTCAAGGAACGCTCCTTCAACGTTGGAGATCTTGTCCTCCGCCGTATCCCGAACACGGAAGGACTTCACAAGCTCGCCCTCCCCCCCGCGGAAGGCCCCTTCACCGTGGCTAAGGTGACCGGCCGGCTCCTACCGCCTCCAAACACTTGAAGGCGAAGACGTCAACGGCTCGTGGAACGTCGACCAACTCTGTCGATTCTACGCCTAGTCTACACGACTACTCCGGGTTCAAGTCTAATCGACTACACCAACGCCCCCGGCCGTAAGCGACCCCTCCGGCCCCGGCTCCGCCTCCGGGACTACTCTTCTCCGGGGGTCCGGCCCCGTGCGGATACCTACGGACCCCGGGCCGCGACGAGCGTCAAGGACTCTAGCAGCGGTCTACCAAGAGACCACACTCCAAGACCCGGCCCGCGCGGCTACTTACGGATCTACGATCCGGCCTACACGGCTACCTACGGATCACTTGCCGCAAGCGCCTACCCGCTCCGGCGCCACTTAGCTGTAAGCGGCCTCCGGGTCCAGGCGACTACTTTGTAACTACGGCCCTGGCCACCCAGGTGTACTCCTTCAGTAATAAAGTTTGATTGTTCATCAACTTCTTTACTGCCTACTCCCTACAACGAGACCACTAAAGCCGAGTACTACTACTCGCACCTACTCCACGATGGGCGCTCCGCACTCTGAGGTCGCGACTATGGGTACTCATTGCTGGAAAATTCTCTTTCATTGATACTTGAACAATTCATTACAATTGTTTTCCTTTACAACTATGGCTACTAGCTACCTATGCAGGGCTACTGGAGGTTCAGCTTCTCGGCCCCTCCGCTCCGCAATGGGAGCCATCTCGCTCCCGGCGAGCTCCGCATACCGCTCATCGGAGCGCTTGGCGGCTACCCCGCCGCGACCACCTCCACCGGAGCCTTCGGGAAATACGACTTCATGAAGGCCAAGACTTGTCTTGGGATCGACTTGGCCATATGCTTGACATAGGCGGCCGGCCGGCTTGGCACTTCACGGAGTCGATCCACCGCAGGAGCGATCTTGGGGCCGCCCGGGTGCGGCACCGGGAGCCTCGCGATCGGGAGAGCGGCTTCCTCCAACTCCCTCAACCGGGCCCGCAACGCCTCGCGGTCTTCGTTCAATTTCGCAAAGATTTGTAGCAGCTGACGAGATCCCCGTCGAAGCAATCCGCGGCTCCATATGCTTCTTGCACTCGAAGGCGAGTTCCTTGTAGTCGAGCTCGAGTACCGGCGGGCTTCTTGCTCTCGGTAGAAGAGGTTCTTCATGCTCACCTCCGAGTCCTTCAGTGCTCCACCCGGCCCTCAAGCTCGCAACACAAAGAATGCAACAACGGGTCGGATGCTTCTCGGCTTTCAACAAGTACTCGACAAGTCGAAGGATATACCTTTATTCTTGTTGCGGAGGCCCTTGTTCTTCCGCACCAAGTCGTCGCCCTTCGCCCCATGCTCCATGACGTCGTTGTGATACTTGGCGAAGGCGGCGTCGAGCTTTGATCGCATGGCGCCCGCGTGTTTCCGCGACTTCACAAGCCGTTCCTCCGTGGCCTCTCGCTCGGAGTACGGTGTCGCCGTAACCCCGCAAAGCGAGGTTCGACTTCTCGCGGGATCGCTCCGCGACGTCCCGCACAAGACAACTCAAGTCAAGAAGAGTACTCAACGGCAAAAGGATTGACTACTCCAAGGCTACGGCCACGTACCTTCATCCATTGCTCGGCTTGACGGATCGCCTCCGTGTGCTTGGCTACCGTCGCCGCTCGACGAGATCGTTCGCCGTGTTCTATCCCGCCGCGGCTACTCGAGGTAGCCTCCGTCATCGGCGCGAGGCGGATGGGCTCCGCGTCCCGGATCTCGGGGGAGCGGATAGCCACCTCCGCAGCCATCTCCGGCGACGTGGTGACCGCCTCTCCCCCGGCGGACTTCTCCGACGACCTCCCCCATGGGCTCGGGGGCTCCTTCTCGCAGCCTCTCGGGGCCTCTCGGTGTCAACTCCCGCATTGGCACCCCCGCGGGGATGTCACCACCTTCGCCGCCTTCCAACAAACGACAAGTGCATTAGCGCCTACGACTACTCCCTCCCCGGAGCTCCGCGGCCTTCACGAAGGGTACTCACCTTCGACTACACTCGCCTCCCGAAGCAACGGCGCTTCGGTAGCCGGGGCTCGCTCACGGCTTGGGCATCGGGAGCGGCCTCCTCGACGGGCGGCGCGACTTCTTCCGCCACCGCCGATGAGGGCTCGTCCCCATCCCGGCTCGGATCCGTGGATTTTCTCGCGTAAATATTCGCGAGAGGGTCGTCGGACAAAGATCGACTACCGCATCAAGTACTACCCGTAAGGATATAGTACTTACAAATTCGACCGGACGATGGTCACGGTCGAGCACCGAGGATGCCGGCAATATCAACCGGTCCACCCTCGGCGGGCGCCTCTTCCTCCGCCCCCCCGCGGCCACCGCTTCCTCCACGGCGGCGGCGGCCGGCGCGGATGTCTCCGCGCTCTCGAGGCCACCACCTCTCCAACGGTGGCGGCCACGGGTCCCGTGCTCCTTTCCGGAGCAGGGGGCCGGCGCTCCACCGCGCCAGAGTTCTTCAACAATGGGGGGTGGACTACGACCTCCCGGCCCGGTTCCCCCACCGGGTCCCACACGCCCTCATCGCCCTCTTCGACGGCTCCGTTGGCGGTACCTCCCGCACACAAGGAAGACTACTCGTCGCATTGTACTCGAACAATGGGTACTCGACTACTCCGCCCAAGACAACTTACCTCCCGAGGCGTGGTCTCCGAGACCTTCGGCTTCTTCGTCACCCGCTTCCCGGCGGGGTTGCGCGGCTTCCGTGGCGGCGCGGCAAGGCTAGCCTCCGTGCTAGCCGGAGGGTCTTGAACCGGTGGAACATGAGGCAAGCCCGGCGGCTAAACCTCGACCGCAACCGGAAGCGGTTGTTGACGGTGAAAATCCGTCAACCTAGCCATGAGTTTACCTTCGGTGTTGGCATAACTTTTGTATCTTATTCATTGGTACTAACCCCCGTGGTATAACAAGTTCACTTGTGCATGTCGGTTTTGGAGTTATGTGTTTACGCAGGGTTTTAACGTTGAAAGCAAGACTTCCGGGATAGTTCATTAAGCACCTCATGACAAGACCTTGAAGCCCGATACAAGTCAAGCAATGAAGTGAACATGACTCCAAGAGCCCAAGGACCAAGCCCGAGAAGATGATAAACTCCGAGGACCGAACCGGAAAAGTGCCTGAATCTTGCAAGACAAGGAATTGAGTCCAATTCGGAGAGAAACCGACGTCAAGGGCCCACATGCAAAAGGGGAGAACATCTAGAAGACGTGGGAAGCAACACCGGCGAAGCAGCCGCGGGATGGGCCGACCAGGCCCGGCGGCCGGCCCGAGCCGGCCGGCCCAGCCCACCCGGGGCCCAATCGGCCTCTCCTTTGACCTAATTGCTTCTCGGGCTATAAATAGCCCCCCGACCGGGAGCCACGCGAACGGAAGTCGTAATCCGCCGTCGAGGAGCAAGAGAAGCTTGAGGGACACCATCTCGGAGATGAGGGTCGTGCTAGTTGCCTAGGGTTTCCCTAGCCGACGTGGGAACCTTGCATGGAAGACCACGTCGGAGCTCCGAGCGAGGATCAAGATCGAGGGAGGGCCCCGTGGTGATCTTATTCATGTAATCATTCATGGTGAAGTTTGTAAGTGAATCCGATTTCTAGCGATTAAGTGCCTTCTCGATGATTTTGATTTCTTCTTGGTTTTGCTTCTTCTACGATCTAGTCTATAGCTAGATTACATAGGGTGCTCTTGTAGCCGCGGTGGCTAGAGGTGCATACCGACCGCCAAGTGATTTCAACTTGTTCTATCGAACTCGCCCTAGACTACCCGCATGAATAGGGATACGTTGTGATAGAACGGGGGTTCCGAAAGGCGGGCGTTTTCGGAGTCGGATGGGAAGGCCACGATTTAAAGCCGCTTTTAATGAGACTCGCTTTTCTATCTTCATCTATCTTGTTTGGAGCTACAACATAAGCATGATCTAGATTCTCTAGATTGGTTATCTCTTGCTTTCTCTTGCTACCTCTTTAGTGGATTAGATTAGATTCGTTTTCTTTATGAGTTAGTAGATTAGATGCAACTTAGTTCATCATAAGATAGCTTACCTTGCTTTACTAGATTGAATCCTTGCGTTGCACATTGTTCCACGGATTCGATACCTTGGGTTCACCACTCGAGGGAAGAAGGGTCCCTTGACTACGACGGGAGACTTGTCCGCTTGCAAGTCACAAACGAACTTTGATACAAATATTAACCGTCAACGCCGGTCCCAGCCGTCTCTTCGTCTTCGTCGTCGTCATCGGAGGTATCTTCCACGATGACGGTGTCGTCGCCTTCCCGACTTCGCGGCGCTCCTTCCCTTCCACCGGATCTCGATCCCCGCTCGGTGGCGGCCGCGGCTCGCAGATGAACCTCTTCACGTCATCCTACGCAAGACACAAGACGTCGCAACTCTACTACAAGTACTCATTACGGACGAGGGGAGTACGACTACTCACCTCCTTGGGCGGCGCGCGGCGGAGTACTCCTCGACCGGGCACGCCGTGTATGGCGGCATGTCCTTGAAGATCCGCGACAACCTCTCGACGATGTCGTTGTCGTCCGGCTCGCCCCCCCGCATCCGCGACATGTCGTCGTCGCCGGTGTACTCGAAGCCCGGGTCTCCCGAGCCATCCGCGGCCGGATCCCGCGCTTCATGAAACCGAAGGCCACGTGCTCGGCCCTCGCTCCCGCCTCCCCGAGCACCCCCGATGCGTGCTAGCGCTCGGGGAGCCGGATCCCTTCTTGCATGGTGGGCTCGTATTCCACCACTCACGGTGCACCGGGCCGCCGTCCGCTCGGCTTCGGCGCCGGGGTGGTGGTTCGTGATGTAGAACCATCCGGTCTTCCGTCCGTGTTGGAGTCGACGAGCTTGTACGCCGGTGCGCTCGGCGGCGTCCTCCCACAGCCCGGATGCCGCCCCTCCGACTACTCGGGGGTTGGAGGCACCGGGGCCGCGGCTTGACGCGGAAGAACTTCCGAAGAGCACCCGGTGCGGCTTGATTCCGAGGAAGGCTTCGCGGGGAGTGGACGAACACCGACGTGTGGAAGATGCCGTTGGGGTTCGGGTTCGGTACTCGATCCCGTAGTACCCAAGCGCCCCTTGAAGAAGTCGGCCGGCCGGGAGCGCAAGACCGCGCTCCACGAACCGCGAGAACATCGGGATCTCGTCTTCGGCTTTCTCCATTGGATATGGGTCTCCGCGGCGGATCTCCACATGTCGACTTCCTTCTCCCCGATGAACCCACCGTCTCGGCAGGGGTCGGCCAGGTCCTCCGTCTTCACCTTCGATTTCTTCCACTCACGGCTAGGATCGCCCCGCGGTGGAAACATGGGCGGCGCCGCTCCGGCGGCGGCCCGCGGCGGCCTCTTCGCGGCCCCTCTTCTTCCCGGCAGCCTTGGACGTCTTGGATGGCAACGGCTTCATCCTCCAAGTGCAAGGCGTCTTCACTCGCATTCGCTCGGGGGCTACCCTAAAGGCTTCGGGTGGCGGCGCGCTTGGATCTACTACGGCGGCGGCGAGCGCCGGGAGTGGATTCGCTTCAAGATTCAAATGGAATGGCCGCGGCTCGAATGGGTGAAAAACCCTAAGGGTTTTGGCTTCTATTTATAAGCCAAATCGACTCCGTAACGGGCGGCCGGATAAGTCCACGCGCGGCTGACTCAGCGGCTGCGCGTGACTCTTCGTATTCTACTAGTCGACGCGCCTCACCTCGGGGGCTCGGCTACTTCTACTCGACTACCTGGGAAGCGGCTAGTCTCAAGAGCATCTCAGGACACATTCTCCAAGAAGACCCTTCAATTCGAGAGGAAGTACTCGACTCAAGGCTCGGGGGCTCCGTGCCACGTGTCCTTCGGTTTTTCTCTCCGGATTTTTCGGGATTTTCTTGCCAAGATTTCGCATGGAACCTCGCCTAGAGCCCGCGGCTCGAGGCTCGGGGGCTACTCCATGTGGAGTGCGGTTTTGTAAATCGTACCTCCATGTCAGCTCCGGCTTCAAGGCAAGACGAGCGCTTTTGAAGACCTTCGAAGGTAGTTTTCGAGGACGCTTGGGACTACTCGAGAAGACTTCGGGATTGCTCGGACATTAGCCGGAGTACATTCCGGCCTCGGGATGCTTCGACTACTCTTGAGGACCTTGACTTGCGCACTCGGGGACGCTTGAGGACCGCCGGTTAGGGCCGTCAAGACTACTTGAAGCTATCCTTCTCGACTACAAAGTACTCGGGGGCTTGTCATATGGACCTCCCCGGGCCCATTGCCTCGGTGGGTACCGGGACCGACTACTCGGTGGGCCCCGGGACTACCGCTTGCGCTACATGGCACCCGAAGGCGTGGAGCACAAGGACTACGCAAGAGTAGTACTCGGTTAGGGAGCCGTACATGTTCCGCATCGTATAGAGGACTCCTAGACGTACTCGACTAGTACTCTCTCCCTATTCCGACTTGTAACCCCGCCTCCCGACTATATAAGGCGAGGCAGGGACCGATCACCTCATCCAATCTCCTCTCATACAACTCACGGCGCACCATTGCACCATCTTGTAATCGTGCCCTATCAATCCGTAGCTACGCAGCATACGGACGTAGGGTATTACGCACCTCGCGGCCCGAACCTCGTCTAAATTGTGTGCCACGTGTCTCTTCCTTCGAGTTACCGATCTCGGCGAGTCACAATCATCTACTTCGGGTACTCCCCGTAGTAGGTTGCCGATCTAAAACACCGACAACCATTGTGACCTCTGAAAACTCGGTACACCCAAAGCCATAGCCAGAGCCCCTGGGATGTAATGTACTAAACTCGTGGTGGAGCCTCCGAAACTTAATGTACCAAACTCGTGGCCGGAGCCGCCGAGATTCAGTGTAGTAAGCTCGTGGTGGTTTGGTTGATATATCCCAAGAGTAGTCGGCAGGGTGTAGCTCTCGTGAAAACCCGCTGAGAAGCATACACAGATGAGTAGTCGTTAAGACTGTTCCGTGTGGCAGAAAGAAGATAGCACATGACGTGCGTAGTGCCTCCTTAGAGTGAAGCCGATGTGCGCCTCCGGTACTTGGTACACGAAACGTCGTGGCAACAGTCGCCTAATTTGGTGATACAAAGCATGTGGCAGTCGGTCATCATGCTCAAGGAATAGTTGGCGAAGTCCAGCTCTGCTGGTGAGTAGCCGTTGAGAGATGTACATAGAGGTAGTCAGCATGTTGTCCTTCATGATGAGGTGAAGGACCGATTAGGCGACCAGAGAGGGGAGGAGTGAATGGGAGTCAATAAAAATTCTTCCTGGAGGATGAACTCGGCCTATGCCCCAAATTCACAATTAAGGATTACCACACGAGTTTGCCAAGGTCACGTAGTCGCAGCAGACCTGCCAACTCTAGGAACAAACTCCAACTCAAAGCAACACAGAAGTGCAACTCAAGAAGTAAAGGACTTTGGCAATCTGCGAAGTCCCGGGCGGACAGTCCGTGGTGACTAGGCGGACAATCCGCAGGGGCCAGGCGGACAGTCCGCGGGACCACAGCAGGCGGTCCGCAAAAGGTACCCGAACAACTAGTACTGCACCTCGAAATATGGACAGTCTGTACCCTACCCTCAGATGATCCGTGGATAACTCGAACCGCGCGAACAGTCTGCGGTGCCTAGTCGGACGGTCCGCAAACCTCTTGCAATGAAACCCTTGACACACCGCGGATCGAAATGCTTCGAGCTCAAGAACTGAAGAACAGGTAACGAACACGAGTCCTCGGCGACAATCCGCCGACCAGGTGCGGATAGTCTGCCAGGTGCGGACAGTCCGCCAGGTGTGGACAGAGCAGCTCGTGCTCGAAAACGCGAAGTCAACCCCTCCTATCCATCCATGGATCTCCCAAACGGCTTGAGCTCTTGAAGCAAGATTTGGGGGAGATGTGAAGCAAGTCTCAGAGATGTTATACCCCAAAACTTGAGACCTCAAGCAATCTAAATCGTCGAGAATCAAATCGCAACCGAGCTCCACCAAAAAGCTAGGGTTCCAACCGAAATCCTCAAATTCAAGGGCTAATTCGGGGTTTGAGGGGTCAAGATTAAGCACAACAATGCACAAGGAATCTATCCATGATCCCCTCTGGAAAATCTAAACCCAAACACCCTAGAATCAAAGGAATAAGCTACGCACGAAAATCCAACAAAAATAGCTTGAAAAAGACATGAAAATCACTCGAACCACAAGAAAGAGATCGACACAACCATGAAGCTTCCATACACTTGGAGGTCTGATTCTTTACAAATCGGTGAAGAAAATCTAAACCTATGGAGCAGAGAAATGGGAAGCAGTTCGGATGGATGGTTTTCCCAGAAACCCTAGAGCTAATATATATGAGTTCCTCTGGATTGGGCGAATGACCAAGCTACCCCTAGCACTTAAGCTGAGATACAAACCCCTCAGGGGAAAATAGGTTAAGTAGCACTCCTCTCAATCGCATGGCCACGCCGTTGCTGCAGTCCGCGTCCTCCCAACTCAAGCCCTGCAATCCCTCCACGTGTCAGCCGGCATCGAAGCTTCTCGGCGCGCCCGGATCCCGTCTCCGTCCGCCGAGCCTCCAGTCTTACTTTTGTGGTTCAACCAAGTAACCGGGCCAGTTTTGTGGTGAACCGCCACAAACCCCGTGTGCAGACTTCGGTTGTGAGCCGCTACCCTGCATCGGCTCTGATCGATGACTTTGTCTTGCTTTTCTTTCCACCATGCGGCTCGCACTTGACCCCGTTGGCCATTGGGTCCCTCGAGCCAAGCCTACTTGTCTCTCCACTCCTCGGAGGCCCCGCTCTTCACCTGCACCAACACAAATCAAGCCGCAACCTGCACCTACAATACTCGGCCAAGAGTTAGTCCACACCACATTGTCAATCACTCATCACACTGAGGAGCGACCATCCACCGGTCCTCATGAGGAAAACAAGCCAACGAAAAAATAATCATTTAAATAAATTACTTAGTTGTTGCCACCTAGGCGGTCTTATAGATGAAGCCGTGGCGGTTAGTGATGGAGCTACGATGGTTGTTGCTGAAGTTGAATAGTCAGAATTGATTCCGACTAGCTGTTCGGGGCGTGACAACCAGTCTCGACTAGTTTGGAAAACTAGCCAAGATGAGTAGTCGATGCGATGCGGCCAGAAGATGACGTCGCTGCGGTGCACGGTGTAATCGATGTAGAGCCGATGTGGCCGCAAGACGAAGTCGCGGAGACGCACGACATAGTCGAGGTAGAGTTGGTGTTTCCATGAGACAAGTAGTCGTGGTGCACAGCATGGCTGATGTAGAGCTTATGTGATTAAAGAACAAGTCGAGCGGCGAGACAGAGTGACCGGGCGCACGGCGAGAGCAGTGCGACCAACCGAAGAGAAGTCGAGCACTGAGACGGCGCGTTCGGATGCACAACATAGGTGCAGAAGAGCCAACGCAACCAGACGACAAGTAGTCAAGTCGCTAAGGCCGGAGGCAAGTAGTCGTGGCGCACTGTGATGTTGACGTAGAGCCCGTGCGGCCCAAAGAAGAGTACTCGAGGTGCAGGAGCTAGTGTGACCGGACAACAAACCGAGCGGAGAGACCATGCGACCGAGGTGTCGGTGAGATAAAGCCGGTGTTGCCGCGAGACGAGTAGTCGCGATGCACGGTGTAGTTGATGTAGAGCCAATGCGGCTGGGAGATGAGTAGTCGCGGCGCACGGCGTAGTTGGAAGTAAAGCCGAGGCAACTGGGAGACAAGTTGATGCAGCTGGGAGCCGATGTAGTTGTACCCATGTACGTCTTTTGGTGTGTAACAAGCAAAGATTTGGAGGCTTCCTGGTAGCTTCTTGTGCAGTTGTAATTTTTTAGGATATTGAATTTCCAAATGAAGTAATGGTTGTGCAGCTTCGTTGGAGATAACTCAAAGCTAGCAGGTTGCCTCAATCCGTGTAAGAGTAATGAATGGAAGATCGCCTTGGACTCTGATTCTGGATGTGACTCTGTCTTGATCTTGATGTGGATCATTCTCTGGTGCATGCGTCAAGAATCTTGTCATGATCCGCGTGTAAGATGGAGTGTTGCTTGCTGTTGCACAGCTTGTTCCGGTCGGTGATGTCCAGCTCCGAATCGAAATCAATTTTTAACTAGAACGCAAAGTTGATTCGAACTAGATCTTCGATCCGAACGCAGAGTGAATCAACCCCGACCGTGGACTCGGTGAGTTGCTTTCGAATTCGGCGACTTGATGAAGTAGATTGATCTTGATAGATTGATTATGATGATGGGGTCCTTCGAATTCGCCGGTGATCATGACGATCACCCCTACCTGGCACGCCAGCTGTGGGTCTTTTAGACCAGCAAACCTACCAAGGTGGTACCCGAGGTAAATGATTGTGGTGGGGATCACCAGACCTAGAACCCGACGGTATGTGGAAGGACACGAGACACAAGATTTATATAGGTTCGGGCTGCCAGGATGGCGAACCCTACATCTTGTTTGGGGGATCAAGTATGGCACCCTGCGCTTGGTGTTGGGTTGAGATGTCCTTCTAGGTACCCGACCCTCCTTTATATAGTCCAGGGGCGGGTTCCTAGTCGGTTACAAGGCAGGAGTCCTAGTAGGATTACATGGAATGAGTCCTAGTAGGATTACAGGGGAATTCTAGTAGGAGTCTGTCTTCATCCTTCCTTGTATGAGTACCCGGGGTGTATGCTCGACACCTTCTCCTCCTGCTACCGCTTGCGGTTGTCCATGTGGGAGTTGGGTGTAGGGGGATCCAAGACATAGGCACTCGTCTCCATCTCCGGCTGCCATCACCATAACCATCAGGGGTTAACTGTCTAAACTGAAATGAACTCAAAATTAACGAGATCGCAGAGATTCCTTTACCAACGGGATATACCCATCCTCAAGACGCATCCTGGGTGACCACAACACCTCATCGGGGTCACACAACACCTTCTTGGTGTCCACCACGTGCCTCGCCCTCTTGGTTGCATACCCCGGGGCAAAGGGTTCGGCCACCAACCGCGAGCGTTCCAACACGTCAGGATCCGCGCCCTCCGCCATCTCGTAGATGGAGAGCACCCTCTCCATGAGGGGGATCACTCACCATCGGTGGAACTGCGTGATGACAGCCGCCGCAGTCAATCAAACCTACATCAAGGTCCACAGCGCCTTCATGTAAGGATCGAGCTTCTTCCTCCGCAAGTCCGACACCCTAAGAGCCCAGATGAATGGGCGGTCGACCAGTACTTGCCAGTGTAAGGTGGGAGCGTGGCACCGTCGTTGCGGAGATAGAATCACCCTTTGTCCCAGTTCACGTTGTTGGTCATCATGTTGCAGGTCGGATACATGTCATTCCCCCTATCCCGCAGCGCAAATGTGAACCTGCCAGCGCGAACGGGCCGACGCTTGCCCTTCAACCCGGTGGGCATCGTGAAGAGCTCACCCCAGAAGAGGTGGGGCCACAAATCCCACTAAGTGGAGACACCCAGAAACCCCTCGCAAACGGCCACAAAGGTCGCCGCTTGTGAAATGGCATTGGGGCTGAAGTTGTGTAGCTCTACGTCGTAGTAGTAGCACAATCCTCGCATGAACTGACTGGCTGGGGCATTGAACCCCTGCTCGTGCAGGTGAGCAAAGCTCACCATGTACCCCCTCTGGGAGCTGCGGCTCCTGGTGCCGCGCCGGCAGGATGATCCATGTCGGCCTACTCGGGTCGGTGTTAGCCGTCAACTGACCACCGGCGACAAGCCCTTGAAGGGTGTGCGCATCCATATTCAACCGACCCCACAGTAGGGCCTCAAGGTACTGGACCTTCGACATAAGGGATGCGGGGTGGAAGAAAAGAGCGGAGGTGGCGGAAGTGAATGGGCGCAAGCTCAAAGGGCGGGAGGAAGAAGAAGAAGAAGGCAAGAGTAGCGCGAGCAAATGGCTAGAGTAAAATCCTCCCCCTTTACTCCCCGTCTTATACAGAATGAATGGGGGCGGGGGGATCAACCGGCCCAGGCCGGGGCGGGTGGTCACAGTTAATGCGATAGGCGTCGCCCGGACTCCACTTCTACGAAATCATCACACACACGCACGGGCACCATCATGATGGCACGGTAAAAACGTGAACTGTCACACGTCGCCTCAAAGGGCCAATCACCTGCACGGCTTCACCCAAAAAGGCGTGTCCATCACATCCATGAAATGCCATGTCCGCCACGACCGCGCACTAATGGTCAAGCCGGATACACAGCTGGAAATGGAAGGACGGGGGTTCCTTCCAAGAGAAGGTAACCCCAGGTCCCACCAAATAGTGGTTTGAGGCCTGGCCCCTCGAGAGGGATCCGAACAGGTCGGTTAGAGGCACCCTCGAAAGTGCTTGCTCGAGACATCCCTTGAAAGCATGGTTCGAGGTGCGCCCGACGCCTCACCCCGAAATTCTTAGTAATCAGTGGCCCGAAGCCTAGCCTGCTGAGGGTTCGATGGGTGCCACAGATGCACCTCTTAACGAGGCCTCTACTGATCAGTGGTTCGTAGCCTGGCCCGATGAGGATCCGACAGACGCTGCAGTTCGACCAAGCCAGGGATGTATGACCTCCCCGCAGGGCCCTACTGATCAGGGATTCAAATCTTGACCTACGAAAGGTTCGAACAGGTGTTTCAAATCAACAAAGTCAGGGATGACCAGGGCGTGCATGATCGAGCCGATCCCCGAACGCGAAGTTTGGGGGCACCCCATTGTTCGTGTTCAAGGCCAGACAAAGGCAGCTAGTCGAGGGATCTTATCGAGGGAGATCTTTTGCACCCTCGGTCCTATCGAACGGGACTGAGCCCTACCTAGAAAACCTCTGCGAGTGCACTTATTGACATCTCTCTGGACCACGAGCCGAACCTTATTGAACAGGGCATGGGCGTCCACTTGAACTACCCGTTAACAGCTCGCCAAAGCATCTGTGACTCGCAGCCCGCTCGATGGGAAGCATGGATCGCTTCACCCCTCCTCCCTGCAGAAGGGCGGTGAGGGTCGCAAAGCAAAGTCGAAGAGCTCACCCCATCGCCGTTACCCGGGCTTGGGCTCGGGGGCTCCTCGTACGACTACACCCTCTGAGCATGTCGCACCATCACGAAAGTCCGTGAAGGGCTACCCCCCCCCCATGAAAAAAGTAAACGAAACCCTCCAAGAGCTTGCTCCAGATGGGAACGACACTGTCTCGCACGCGTAGATTGTCGAGGCAGCTAAAACAATGTCGAGGTTGGCTGAAACAAACGCGCCACGAGCTCGTCGCTCAATGTTCATAAAACCTTGCACGAGTGCATGCACTCCTCCAAGGCTTCGGGGGCTACACCCAGGGGTGCGCTAGCACGCCCCCTCGGAACGCTGCACACACTCAAGGGGAAGAAAAGTCCTACAGGAAGATTCCAACCTTTGTGAAACTTTTCACCAATTCGGCAAAGGCTCGGGAGTTACTGTCAGGGATGGCCATAAGGGGTCCCGTAACTAAGGGGAAAACACCCTCTTAAAATGCAAAGCACCTTGCAATCTAACCACTGTTTAAGCACATGCGAAGCCCACGGCCTACTACGACCCAGCAGCCCCGAAGGCCCATCTAGTAAAGGCATTGCCCTCGAGCCAACCTCTGCTTCGCTCAAGGGTCGCGCACCCCTCGAGTGAATCTCCGCCCCACTCGAGGATCCAGCGCCCCTCAAGCAGATTTCTGCCTCGCTCGAGGGACCAGCGCCCCTCGAGCGGATCTTCGCCTAGTTCGAGGCCTACCCCAACTCACAGTGTCCCACCCACTCACCCAACAGGAGCTTTAAATTCCCTGTCACGCCATGGGCGCCATAGTCAAAATTTGAATCCTCGCCACACTGATCCCCTCATGCCGCCCGGGAATCTGACCCTGGCACTGTGCGGCCATCCCCAGCATTGTGCCAACACTGTGCGGGCACTGTGCAGAGAGGCCAGTGTCATTCCAAGGCATTGTGCCGCCTTCTCCCGTCCTTCCTCCACATTGAGCCCCTCGAAAGGCCATGGGAGCACCCTCGAAGGGTGTATGACTGCTGACCAGGTGCGTGATTGGGGCGGCACCGTGACGCAGGATGAGTGGAGCATGTCCCTTTCGCCATATCCACCCCTGTGCGGCCATCCCCGGCACTATGTGGTCATCCCCGGTGTTGTGGAGCCATTCCCGGCGCTGTGAAGCCCTGTTCTGATGGGACATCACCACGCCGACCCACGTGCCACCAAAGTTCTCCCGTCAGCGAGACCCTCAAACCGGCGTACAGACGACGACCAGAAGCGGACGCCGACAAGACCACCCTCGAAGCTGCCCTCAGGCGAGCACAGGAGCCACCACCACGCCTGCGGAAGCTGAGATCCACCAAGACAACCGTCACACCACAAGCACCATATGCCAGTACAAAAATACTGTGCGGAATACCATGCAACATGTCTGTAAGCTGCCTCCCCTTGGCCTATAAAAGGAGGAGGTAGCCGCCCAGCTGTGGGCATCGCTTTCATCACATTCGCACCACACTTCTCACAATCACACGCCCACATCCCCTGATATTGGCACTTTACCTCAATCACCTAGCAGGGACTTGGAGGCTTCTCCTCCTTTCCCGCCTTTGCTTGTAGCCCCCCTCTACATGCACCACCGGTGCAACACAATACAACGCACACGTGCAATTTGCTGGATGGACGACCCCTCAGTCGGAACTAGGATAAACCCGTGTCCACGTGTTGCATAGCACCAACCATCGAGAGGCTAATTGCAGCGCATCTCACTACTTAGTGTCGGGACTGATCCTAACACCGACAATTAGGGTCCGGGACTTATACAAATGAAGTTCTAGGTTAGGTAACATAATTTCATTTTCATAGCCGGGGAAGAAAAACACAAGTGCCTGATCCGCAATATGTTTAAGAATATGTCCACGAATAAAGAATGTTGCATCAAGATGAATGTGGTCGATTCGAATGTAAGGCACAACCTTGGCCCCAACTCTCGCAACAATGCGAGTGTTCAACGAGGTGCAATCAATGGGATTAGACATCTTAAAAAATTATCTAACCATTGTGTGATCATAGGCTTAACAGGAGAAACTTTAGTTTTATTAATCATGGAATAAAGAATCTTAAGCTCATCATTACGAATAGGTCTAACATCATCTCCAGGAAAAAGCGAGATAGCAAAGAAGGATGATGAATATCATTGCAACGAGGCTTCAAATTACCAACTACACCTGACCGGATCTGGGGGAGGGGCCCTTGCCCCCTGGTGGGCCACCATCGAGCCATATGAGGAGGACCCCCGCCACTGGGCCCACTACACTGTCAGGAGAAGGCGGTGTACCCCAAGGGAGCGGAAGGTGGAAACCCCTAAGGGCGTGGAGGCGCACCTAGGGACAGCCAAGGAACGGAAGGGTTCCGCCCATACGGAAAAGGAAGGCCACCGAAACGGGAGCGCGGAACCAGGGGAGGTCCGGTAGGCACGCGTGGAGGGACCACAAAGCATTGTAGATTCGCGTGGACATGCGTGGTACAGTAGGAGGGACAGACCACAATGCCCCTAATGAAGGGCGAGTCTAGAGTCCATACTGGGGCCGTACCAGGGGTAAAAACGGACATTGTACAGGAGGCCTATAAAAGGGGCGCCGACCCTGTGTATTCACTTCACTTGCGAGATATTTACTCTACTAGTCACTCTGTACCCTAGTAGCTCTCCTGAGTCGTTCTGTACGGTTCAAGAGCCCCACTCTTTACTGTTTGGGCTATTGTAACCACCAACAAGATGCTCGTCCAAAAGGAGTGGCGATCAAAATCACGGACGACTGTCCCAAAATAGACTAGGCATTTTTTTGAAAACCAAGCAACAACTCAGGTCTTTGCAAGTGCGTACATACTCTTTTCTGAAGAGACGTAACCTTCAGTATTGGATGGTGAGGGAACGATAACCTTCCTCGGTATTGGGTACGGAAGTATCCCATCCAACTACGTGCCAAATATTAGCAAATTAAAGTCGATATCCATACCTGTGCTCTCTATGAGCTCAGAGTCAAAGTCCTTTCTGTGGGCTAAGACTCGATCCTTGATCAGCGCATATTGAGCTTCACGGTCAGTGCGTAGCTCGGGAGGGTTTTATTGATCTACCTTTGTAGCTTGTGATGCAGTTTGCTCTTGCTCCGATTCTTTTGGTACTTCTTGCGGTACCTCTTGTGGCAGTTCCTCATCCTCCTGTATCAAACTAGGGCGTGTAGTCGTCGGAGCGAAGCGTGCTTGAGCTCATACAGGAACGGCTTGAGGTCGATCCTGTCACCCTTCGGACTGCGCCAGAGAGGTTCCTTCTGAATCCTTTCATCGTGGTGGAGCACAACACAAACGACTTGCAAACAAATTACGTTACCGAAAACAATTGAACCTATTACCCTGCGAGTTATTTCTCCGAGAGTTGGCTCCATGTAGCAACGAAACAAAGAGAGGGAGAAAGAGAGCTCGAACAAACACGAACTAGAACAAAACTTTGAGAGAAAACCAAGTAGCAAATGAATGGAGATGGAGTGATTGAAAGAAGTGTTGAATGGATGCTCAAAACCCCCTTTCAACCTCTATTTAAAGGGCAACGAAGGCGACACCTCGGGAAATGGCCGTTGGGCTTGGGATCCTAGACATTGGAGGCGGTAGGGCTCAGGGAGCCGTTGAGCATGGTTCGGCCGAACTGTTAGTTAGGCCGACCCACGGTGAGCCCGCTCAGCTGACAGCTTTGGCCCACCACCCCACAACAGATGTATTGTTCAGCTCAAGCAATGTTGTCGGTGGCGAGGAGGCGTCTAGTGGGGCCGAGTCGATGTGCTGATGGGGCCTCCAGGCGAAGCTCGACGTCTGCACAATCACACCAGTGCCTGCACCACCATCACGTTCCTCACCTCCTCCTCCAGTGGTGTTGCTTCGCATCGCTGGCTCCTCCGGCCTTCTTGGCTGCCGCCGAAGCAGGTGCCTTTGCCTGGGCTCCCTTCTTGGCACCGACGGCCTGTGTGGCGGCTGAGGAGGCCCCGACGCTGCACTAGTGACTGGAGAGGGAGGAGAGGCAGGGGTGCGCTAGCCAGCTGCGTAGGGGGTCAATGCGTTCGATGGCGAGCAGGGAGGTGGAGATGGCAGCACTAGGAGGAGGGAGCGTATGTGGAGGTGGAGGATCTAGGGATGGCTCCAATGACGATGGAGGAGCTTTGAGAAAGAGGAGGGAGGGGCCCGATGTGGAACGGGGTTAGGGCGCCCGCCGGGTGCCGATAAGCATTCTATAGTGATCCAGATCAACATTTTCATAATAAAAGAATGAGAGGTGACGAAACCGTCGCTAGACATGGCGACACTCGCCAACACGAGTCCCCGTGCCGAGTAGGTGAAAGGACCAAGATGTCGACTAGAGGGGGGGTGAATAGTCGAACCCGAAAATCACAAACTTTTTCGCGGTCGTTAGACCGAGGTCCGGAGACTCCGGATATTTTTCCGGATACTCCGGAAATCCGGAGAATCCGGGAAATTTCCGGATAGTTCGGCTCGCTAGGGGGGAATTAAATCGACAGGATTTAAACTTGCTCAAAAGTAAATCTGTGAAAATAGGTTATGCACTGAAGTGATACAAGCCCGTTTATCCACTTAAAACTCCGTAGGAACCTCAACACGAAGTAGATCGGCACCAAACCCTAGATAAGTGTTCAAGCAAGATACAAGCATGCAACAAAATGAACAAGCACAAGAAACACGGATTTGTTACCGGAGTTCAACCTCACACCTTGAGGTCTACGTCTCCGTTGAGGTACCCACAAAGGGTGGACCTTTACACCTAGGTCACTTTCCTCCCTCTAGCGACCACGAAGATCAAGCTAGAGTTACTTACTCAATTTTGGGGTAATACAAACTTCCTTGGGCAGCCACAACCTTTGGATGCTCCAAGGCAACGCCTAGCCGGCTAGGAGCTCAAAGATCCAAGAGTAACAAACATGAATTTTGCTAACCAAGCGAAGAACGAGGTGCTATAGAGATGGGAAATCAGCTCACTAGCACTCTCCAAGCCCTTGCTATCAAATCATCTTAACTCCCACAACAAATCTCACCAACTTTGAGCCAAAGGGAGAGAGGGGTGGAGTAAATGAGAGTTGCAACAGTTTAGGGTGAAAATGGCAAGGAGAGAGGGGAGGAGTAAATGAGGGTTGCAATAGTTTTGGACGAAAAAGGGCAGGGGAGAGAGAAGTAAATGAAGGGGTGGAGGGGGCTTTTATACCCCCCTCACCCGAATATAGCCATTGAGGCTTTATGACCGGAGTATCCGGTTAAACCCGGACTCTCCGGAAGTCCGAGTCTCCGGCAAAAACCCGGACACTCCGGCCTTACAAGGCCAACGACCCAAGATAAGATTCCCGTGAATGTGTTGGTGCAAAGGTGTCTCTCATAGGTTTTGTTTTAGCAACTAGAGCACCCGTTCGACTCTTGGAAGACATGATTCCCGTCCCTCTTGATAGTACGGCATTCCTAAGACTCAAATTCAAAAGTAAAAATAAATAAGTCGTCTTAGGAATCCTTTTAGAGCACCACTTTATTTTTGTGTAGTCAACGAGTTGTGCTTGATGTCATACATGATTTTAATACCTCGCTCATGGACTAGATAAACTCATTAGCCACTTAGGTGTGTGTCATTATATCACCAAAACCCACTTAGGGGGCCAAGATACTCTTCAATCTCCCCCTTTTTGGTGATTGATGACAACACAACTAAGTCATATAAGAGATAAACAATGAATATTTAAAGCTTTTGTAATACCCCCCTTAATATGTGCATTTTGATTTTGAATATCAAAGGTCCTATTAGGGCCCATATTTTGCACAACAAGAAAAGCAAGAGAGTATTACAATAGTGGGGTGCTTGTGATGTGCAACAGATTAAAAGGTGAAATGCTCATGACAGATTATGCACTCAACAAAAGAGAAAAGAAATCTGGTGCTGAGAAGTCCGGATTCTCCGGGCCAGGTCCGGAGTGTCCGGAAAATCCGGATACTCCGGGAAAAAGTCCGGACTCTCCGGCTTCAGCAAAGCAGCAGAAAAACAGATAACACACAGTTTTTCAATCTAGCATAAGCTGTCCTTAGCGATAAAAAGCGGGATAAAACACCACAAGCACACAAGCAAATGTCTCAAACTCACATAGTCTCACACGAGCGAATATTAAAGTTATTACAAGCCAAGTTCCAAATTCAAATTATTACAACCCAAGTTCATTGTTCCAAAGACACGAATATCACTCCCCCTTTGGCATCAAGCGCTAAAAAGGAAGTGTAGAGCAACGGAGTCACTCGAGTCGTCGCCCTCCTCCTCTTCTTCTTCTTCTTCATGGCCCTCCTCCTCTTCTTCTTCTTGGGCACCTTGGGCGTCCCACTCCGCAAACGGGTCATCAAACCCGGAAGCTCGCGTAGGTGTCGGTGGGAAGGCCAAGGTGAGACTTGATCTCGATTATGTCGCGGCGGTTCTCATTGGTCTCCGTGGCAATGGTCTTGCACATGCTGAAAATGCTTTTAAGCACTCTTTTGATCATAGAGCCACGGTGCCGACGAGGAGGTGGTGAAGAGGAACGTGCAGCGGGCACATCATCGTGGGACGGAGCCGCACTCGACGATCCAACATACTTGCGGCCTTTGGGAGGCCTCTTTGCACGATCACGAAGGTGGCGAAGGGGCTCATGGACAACATCCTTGGGATAACGGACATTGGTCACTCTCTCAATCATATACATGAGATAGGGGGCATAAGGAAGATTCTTCATTGGATCATTCATGGCCCTCCTCAACTCGGTCCAAATGAAGTCAAAGACACAAAAGCCTTCTTCATCCGTGCCATCCTATTGAGAAGATTGGGAGCAAAGTACCTCAAAGCTGTGACATCTCCAATCTTAGGGTCGATAGTGGCACGAAAGAATTGATTGAGATAGTAGTAGTAAGGGTTAAGTTGGTCCGCCTTGCCCTCAATGGCCGCATCTCGGCTAGGAAACATAAAGGGGAGCTCCTTGGGCTTGTATTTGTTCTCATTGTGCACGGGGTGCGCCTTTCATCCTTAGAACTAAGACCCAAGAGCCGAGAGAAAGTCATGTAGTCAATGGTGCACTTTTGGCCTTGAGTTGTCCATGTGATGGTGTTGTCATGGGGATTGAAGTAGTATGAACAATAGAATTGAGCAAGGATTTCTTTGTTCCAATTGTACCTAAAGCCCATGATGTCGTAGAGCCCGACCTCCTTGCACTTGTCAATCACCGAGTTGAACACTGTGTTGTTGAGCTCCTCGTAATACTTCCAATCAATATACTTCATTGGAACAATGGGTGCCATGTTCTTGGAGGCCAACTTGGGATTGCGGATCACGGATTGATAAAAGTCCTGGTGGAAGTCACACCAAAACCTTGCCTCAAGTCCCTCTCCCTTGAGATAAAGATAGACATTCTCCTCCCTTTGCTCCCTCGCAGCTAGGGAGTTCCTTGAGTAGTCCCTAATCATGTGCTCAGCAAATCCAAGGACCGAGCCTCGGGTCCCTTAGCTTGATAGGTGTCTCAACCACTCGAACATTTGGTGGAAGGGTAGGAATAAGTCTAGTAGGGGTTTTAGGACAGATGTGAGCAGCTACTCCTTGCTTGTGTTTAGGAGGAACTCGAGTAGCTGGGCGGCTTTGGTGGATATAGGGGGCTTGATGGCTCTTTTTGGGATGGGGCTTGTAGCGGGATCTCTCTTTGGCTGGCCCCTTTCCATGACGACGAGGAGGCTCGGGGGATTGCTCATAAGTTTCATCCTCAACTTCATCATAATCACTTTCTCGTTTGCTCCTCCTCCTCCTCCTCCACTATTTCTTCTTCACTCCCTTCGGCATAGGAGGGAGGAGGGTCACCCCGTCTAGGTCTTGAGCTGCGCTGAGAACCTTCTTGCCCCAAGGCTTCTTGCACGGCCCGAAAAGCGGCGGGGTCATGCCTAGCCTTGGTCCTCCTTTGGGTGGAGGGCTCCTCATTGCCACGGCTGACCTTCAACCTAACCATCTGAATGGATAAAAAGATATGGAAATGAGAGATTGTCAAGGGTGAAGACACGCTGCACTTGTGGTTTAGGGTTGCAGTGCGAACCCCGGATACTCCGGGAAAAAGTCCGGAGACTCCGGATATTCCGGAGACTCCGGGTTCTTCGTCCCCGGAGAGTCCGGGTTTCACAGGCCGAAACCCTAAATCACAATGCAGTGAGGTATGTCCATCCAAACTGAGAGGAAACGTAGATCTAGAGCCTGAAGAGTGTTTCCTACCTATTCCCTATGAGGATACTACAAGAACTATGCTAGGGAAGTAGATCGGGAAAGTTTCTTTTGAAAATACCTTGGGAAGAGAGGGAAAAGGACTTAAATCCTTTGAAACTTGAGTACATCCTTGATCTCCACTCCTTGGAGCCTTCAAATCCTCACTCTCACGCGATTTCGATGGTTGGATGGGGAAATCGCCCAAGGGGATGAGAGGGGGCAATGTGAGAGGTAGGTCACGGTTAAAAGATAGAGTGGGATGAAAAGAGGGTTTCACTGCGGTCAAAAACCTTTTATACGTTTAAAACCCGGAGTCTCCGGGTCAGGTCCGGACTATCCGGGAAACCCGAAGTGTCCGGCCTCAACCCCGGATACTCCGCTCCCCCTGAACCCAGCGAGCAGATTTTCAAGGAATTTGATTTTGAATGGATTTGGAAGGTTGCTTATGTGATAAATGTGAGCCTGAGCAAGTATCAACACCTTGGACTAGCCACAAACAAGCAAAGAGAACAATAGTCCAAGTGTTGTACCTAAAGATCCAAAATTTTCAAAACAAATGCAATACAAGCCCTTTTTACAAATCTTTTGTTTTTTTTAAAAAAAAATCTCGTACTAGGTCACTCAAATATGTGCATGATCTCAAGCCAAGTTACGAGAATCTAAGATATTTAGCTCACTCCTCAAAGCACAAAACCTTAGTTCATCAAGAGGCTTTGTGAAGATATCGGCTAGTTGCTTATCGGTGCTCACATGACTTAAAGCGATATCTCCTTTGGCTTCGTGGTCTCTCAAGAAATGGTGTCTTATGTCTATGTGCTTTGTTCTTGAGTGGTTTACGGGGTTGTTCGCTAGCTTAATGGCACTCTCATTGTCACACAAGAGTGGCACCTTGCTAAACTTGCAACCAAAGTCTCTCAAAGTGAGCCTCATCCAAAGTAGTTGAGCACAACAAGCGCCGGCTGCAACATACTCGGCCTCGGCGGTGGAAAGGGCAACGGAGTTTTGTTTCTTGGAACTCCAAGACACCAAGGACCTTCCAAGGAATTGGCAAGTCCCGGATGTACTCTTCCTATCTACTTTGCAACCGCATAATCCGAATCGGAGTAGCCAAGTAGATCGAAAGTGGAGCCCTTAGGATACCATAAACCAAGGTTAGGAGTATGAACCAAATATCTAAAAATTCTCTTAACGGCCATTAGATGGCACTCCTTAGGATTAGCTTGAAACCTTGCACACATGCACACACTAAGCATAATATCGGGCCTAGATGCACAAAGGTAAAGCAAAGAACCAATCATGGAGCGATATACCTTTTGATCGATGCTTTTGCCTTCTTCATTTAGATCAAGATGTCCATTTAATGGCATAGGTGTTTTGATGGGCTTGGCGTTGTTCATGTCAAACTTCTTAAGCATGTCATGGGTGTACTTGGTTTGACTTATGAAGGTGCCATCCTTGAGTTGCTTGATTTGAAAACCAAGAAAGAACTTCAACTCGCCCATCATAGACATCTCGAATCTTTTAGTCATGATCCTACTAAACTCATCACCCAAATTTGATTAGTAGAGCCAAATATGATATCATCAACATATATTTGACATACAAACAAATCATTGCCTTGTTTACGAGTGAAGAGAGTAGGATCGGCTTTGCCTATCTCAAAGCCTTTCTTTAAGAGAAAATCCTTAAGGCATTCATACCATGCTCTAGGGGCTTGCTTGAGCCCATAGAGCGCCTTATGGAGCTTGTAGACGTGGTTTGGGAGTTGTGGATCTTCAAAGCCTGGTGGTTGCTCAACATAGACTTCTTCGGAGATTGGACCATTCAAAAAGGCACTCTTGACATCCATTTGATGTAGCTTGAAGTTGTGATGAGTGGCAAACGCTAGGAGTATACGAATTGCTTCAAGTCTTGCCACCGGTGCATAAGTTTCTCCAAAGTCTAAGCCTTCTACTTGAGTATAACCCTTTGCAACCAATCTAGCTTTGTTTTTGGTCACCACGCCGTCTTCATCTTGTTTGTTGCGAAACACCCACTTGGTTCCAATCACATTTTGTTTGGGGCGTTCCACTAAAGACCGTACTTCATTCCTAGTGAAGTTGTTGAGCTCTTCTTGCATTGCCATCACCCAATCGGCATCTCCAAGAGCATCTTCAACCCTAAGAGGTTCCAACATGGAAACAAACGAGTAATGTTCACAAAAATTTGCTAATCTTGAACGAGTTGTTACCCCTCTACGAATGCTTCCAAGTATGTTGTCAACGGGATGATCCCGTTGAACACTTTGTCGAACTCTTGGATGTGGGTCGACACTTCTTGTTGAATCAAGTCCTCATCTTCTCGACCGCATTGTGAAGTTTCGAGCAGGTCCGAGTCTCCGGACTTATCTCCGGATTCTCCCGGAAAATCCGAGTCTCGGGTTTTTGCCCGGATACTCCGGGTTGCGCGACAGAGGGCGGATCTGCTCGCATCTACAATTATGCGATCCTCATCATCTTCTTCTTGAGGCTTGATTTCTCCAATGGACATCCTCCTTATAGCCTTTTCGGTGGGTACTTCCTTGCCTACACACAATTCATCAACTTGCTCCTCTTGAGAGCCATTAGATTCATCAAACGTCAAGTCACACGTGATTTCAACACAACCAAGGGTTTTGTTGAGGACACGATAGCCATGAGCGTTTGAGGCGTAACCAAGAAATATACCTTCATCAACTTTAGATGCAAACTTAGAGCTTTTGGGCTTCTTGTTGAGAATGAAGCACTTACAACCAAAAACTCTAAAGTATGAAACATTAGGCTTTTTACCAATTAGGAGCTCATAGGCGGTCTTGTGGCGAAGCTTGTGAAGGTACAAACGGTTGATAGCATGACACGCCGTGTTGATTGCTTCCGCCCAAAAACTATCCGAAGTCTTGTACTCGTCAAGCATGGTTCTTGCGGCTTCAGTAAGAGTTCTATTCTTCCTCTCTACAATCCCATTTTGTTGTGGAGTGTATGGGACGGAGAGCTCATGACCAATGCCTTCTTCATCAAGATACTCTTCAATGTTGGTGTTCTTGAACTCGGTGCCATTGTCACTTCTTACTTTTTTGATCTTCACATCAAACTCATTTTGGGCTCTTGTTGCAAATTTCTTGAAAATTTCATGAACTTTGCTCTTGTCTTTCATAAAGAATACCCAAGTGTACCGAGAGTAATCATCAACAATGACAAATCCATACTTGTTTCCCCAATGCTAACATAGGCTACCGGACCAAAGATATCCATGTGAAGTAACTCCAATGGCCTCGTGGTAGATACAATGTTCTTGGCGGGATGAGGAGCACCAACTTGTTTTCCGGCTTGACAAGCACTACAAATTCTATTTTTCTCGGAATGAACGTTTGTTAGTCCTAGGATGTGTTCCCCCTTTAGAAGCTTATTGAGATTGTTCATCCCAACGTGAGCTAGTCGGCGATGCCAAAGCCAACTCAAGCTAGACTTTGCCAATAAGCATGTATCAAGTTGGGCTTTATCCGATGAAAAATCCACCAAGTAAAGCCTTCCCTTGAGTTCACCCTTAAAGGCAACGGAGTCATCGCCCCTTCTAAAGACGGTCACACCCTCATTTGTGAACAAACAATTGTAGCCCATCTCACAAAGTTGTGAGACGGACAACAAGTTGTAGTCCAAAGATTCAACCAAATAAACATCGGAAATTGAATGATTGATTGAGATAGCAATTTTACCAAGACCAACAACCGTTCCTCCACCATTGCCTCCAAAGGCAATGATTTCCGTAGGATTTTCAATCATATCACAAGATGTAAACATTTTATTCTCTCCGGTCATATGATTTGTGCAACCACTATCAATCACCCATTTTGTTCCACCGGAGGAGTATGCCTACAAAACAAATTATGCTTGTGTTTTAGGTACCCAAGTGGATTTGGGTCCTAGAGTGTTAGTCACAAGAATCTTGGGCACCCACACACTCCTTTTTATCATTGTTCCTTTTGTGCGAGGCCCTACATACTTGGCAACCACCTTACCCTTGTGGTTCCAAGTCAACACATAATCGGCATAAAAGCTATCTTGTGATGCATGAGGTTTGGGCTTCTTGATTGACTTGTTTGGCTTCGAATGTGATGCTTGTGAGGTTACTTGGGTGCTCTTGAACTTGATTGGAGTGTTGTATCTCACTTGATTGTCATGCTTCTTGACACCCATTTGCTTCATCCCGTGCACCACATTACTTGTTCCCATACCTTTGGTGTGGTGATTCTTGATGAATGGGATGGGGTCTTTTGTACCTTGTTCTAGCTTACCAAGCCCCTTCCCATCCTCAAAGCCAAACTTCTTCATGTAGCTTGACCCAAAACCTTTGGTGTGGTTTTCAAACTCACCTCTCTTGGGTTCTTTCTTCTTTTCAATTATAAGTGAGCTTGACAACCTAGCAATTTCCTTTCTCATGGCATTCATCTCGGCAACATTAGTAGCACAAGCATTTATATCAAATTTATAGCATCTAGAACAACCTTTGCTTGTTGATGTTTGAGAGTTTGAGAGAGCATCATTAGATGAAGTTGTAGCATTGTTCTTGAGGTTGTCAAGTTGAACTTCTAATGCTATGTGACTAGTCTTTAAGCTATCAAAGCTCTTTTGAAGTTCAAGCTTTTCATCCTCAAGTTTCTTGCAAGCATCCTTAGCTAGGAAAGATTCCCTAGTTAATTCATCTACCGACAACTTATCTTTAGTTAGGGATTTCTTGAAGCTAAGAATTTCTTTCTCCTTTTCCTTGAGCGAGTCCTCTTGCACCTTGAAACCCTTCTTTTCAATTACAAGGGCATCCTCAAGGGCAATGGTTTTCTCCCGCTCAAGTCTAAAGAGTTCTTCTTGCACCTCAAGAGTCCCATCTATATTCTCAATTTATTTCATTAAAAACATGATTTTCTTAGTGGCCTTTTTACCAAAGCTAGTGATCATTTTTTCAAAATCGAAATCATTTTCACTATCATCATCTAGGGGAGGGGGTAGGAGTGTCAACCTTGGAGCCCCTAGCCATGAGTCAAGTGTGGGTGAAGTCATATTCATCATCGGTGAGATCTTCAAATAATGATGACTTGTTGATTGGTTCCTTAATGGTTATGGTAGCAAGACCGGCTTCTATGTCGGAGTCGGAGCTATCATCATTTGAATCCCATTCTTCACCCAAATGAGCTTCACCAACTTCCTTTCTCTTGTTCTTGTCAAACTTGTTGGTGTCTCTTCTTCTCACCTTTATGTTAGGGCACTCCGCAATGAAATGTCCCTCCTTGCCACATCCAAAGCATGGTCTCTTTGAGGTTCTCTTGGTCTTGATCTTGTCCTTGTCCTTGTTGAGGAAACCACTTTTCTTTAACATTTTGTTGAACTTCCTTACAAAGAGAGCCATTTGTTCGGGGGTCATGTCCATGTCACTATCTTCATCATCATCTTCCTCGGCCATGATTCTTGAGGTTGATGAGCTTGACCTTTTCTCCTTGCTAGATGCTTTGAGGGCCACTCCCTTGTTCTTCTCAATTTGTTCATGCATCTTTGACATCTCTTGTGAGAGCTTGGACTCCTTTACGGTGATAAGGTGTTCTTCCATTCTTCCAATCACATCCGCCGGAGTGAACTTGTTGAACCCTCTCTTTTCCCTTATGAGAGTAGGGAGTTGAACATCCCTTGCCATGTACGCGGAGAGGATCTTGTCAACCACTTCTCTTCTTCCCCATCTTGTACTTCCAAGTGATTTGATCTTGTTGATGATCTTGTTCAATCGGTTGTACATTTCTTGTGGTGATTCATCGTCCTTGATTACAAATCGGTTGAGCTCACTTTCTAAGGCTCGGATCCTTCCTTCCCTTACTTGTTTTGTCCCTTCATGATTGATGAACAAGGTGTCCCACACTTCTTTGGCGGACTTCAATCCATCTACCTTGTCATATTCTTCGGCCGTGAGTGAACTCTTGATGATGCGGATGGCTTGATAGTTTCTTTGTATCTCATTTGCTTGATCTTGAGTTAGCGTCGCATCACCACTTGGAAATGTAATTCCCCTGTTCACAATAGTCCAAAGTGCGGGATTCACCGCCATCAAATACTCCTACATCGAGTTCTTCCACTTGGAATAGCCGGTTCCATCAAATTGGGGTATCTTCCCAATGTGGCTAGAACCCGATGGATGGTTAAAGGATAAGCGAGAATAATCGAAAGAGGTTCGAGTGTAATCCCTTGATGGTCGACGAGCGGAGCGGGTGGATCTTGCATCATCGAATTCTTCGTCCTCACTATCGCAGGACTCATCACCTCTTCCGGCGCTTGATGACTAGTGCTTGCACCACGCGTGTTGTCTCCTCGAGTGGGAGGAGGCATGCCAACAACATTGTTGACGGGATCACCTTCGGCGAGAGGCGTAGCTTGATCATTTGGATTCGACATCTTCTTGACTCCAAGCGGTTAGGCTTCAAACACGGAGCACCAGGCTTTGATACCAATTGAAAGGATCAAGATGTCGACTAGGGGGGTGAATAGTCGAACCCGAAAATCACAAATTTTTTCGCGGGCGTTAGACCGAGTCCCGAGACTCCGGATATTTTTCCGGATACTCCGGAAATCCGAAGAATCGGGAAAATGTCCGGATAGTCCGACCCGCTAGGGGGGAATTAAATCGACAGGATTTAAACTTGCTCAAAAGTAAATCCGTGAAAATAGGTTATGCACTCGAAGTGATACAAGCCCGTTTATCCACTTAAAACCCGTAGGAACCTCAACACGAAGTAGATCGGCACCAAACCCTAGATAAGTGTTCAAGCAAGATACAAGCATGCAACAAAATGAACAAGCACAAGAAACACGGGATTTGTTACCGGAGTTCAACCTCACACCTTGAGGTCTACGTCTCCGTTGAGGTACCCACAAAGGGTGGACCTTTACACCTAGGTCACTTTCCTCCCTCTAGCGACCACGAAGATCAAGCTAGAGTTACTTACTCAATTTCGGGGTAATACAAACTTCCTTGGGCAGCCACAACCTTTGGATGCTCCAAGGCAACGCCTAGCCGGCTAGGAGCTCAAAGCTCCAAGAGTAACAAACACGAATTTTGCCAACCAAGCGAAGAACTAGGTGTTATAGAGATGGGAAATCATCTCACTAGCACTCTCCAAGCCCTTGCTCTCAAATCCTCTTAACTCCCACAACAAATCTCACCAACTTTGAGCCAAAGGGAGAGAGGGGAGGAGTAAATGAGGGTTGCAACGAGTTTAGGACGAAAATAGCGAGGGAGAGAGGGGAGGAGTAAATGAGGGTTGCAACGGTTTTGGACGAAAAAGGGCATGGAGAGAAGTAAATGAAGGGGTGGAGGGGGCTTTTATACCCCCTCACCCGAAATATAGCCGTTGAGGCTTTATGACCGGAGTATCCGGTTAAACCCGAACTCTCACGGAAGTCCGAGTCTCCGGCAAAAACCCGACACTCCGGCCTTGCAAGGCCGCACCCAAGATAAGATTCCCGTGAATGTGTTGGTGCAAAGGTGTCTCTCATAGGTTTTGTTTTAGCAACTATAGCACCTGTTCGACTCTTGGAAGACATGATTACTCGTCCCTCTTGATAGTACGACATTCCTAGGACTCAAATTCAAAAGTAAAAATAAATAAGCCGTCTTAGTAATCCTTTTAGAGCACCACTTTCTTTTTGTGTAGTCAACGAGCTATGCTTGATGTCATACATGATTTTAATAACTCGCTCATGGACTAGATACACTCATTAGCCACTTAGGTGTGTGTCATTATATGACCAAAACCTACTTAGGGGGGCTAAGATACTCTTCGCAGGTCCCGCCGCACGTTCGCTCCTCCTCTCTTCCAACTTCTTTCCTTGCGAGTGGGGTGGCGCAGCATGGCCGCCGTAGGCGGGGCACACGCGGCTGCCGGTGCAGACGCCGCCGCGGGCAGGGCATGCGTTGGCGGTGCGCACGCCGCTGCGGCGGGGGCTCGAGCTCGACCGTGTCACGGGCGGAGCGCGCAGCTTCCAGCATGGAGCCGTAGACCCAGTCAGGGGCAGGTGCGGAGGCGGGGGGCGGCGTCACCGTGCTGCGCTGGGCCGCCGACCGGGGCTGAGGTGAGGGCTTGAGCGCAGGAGGATGGGGCCATGGGGTGAGACAACGGAGGACTGGGAGGAGGAAAACGGGGTCAGACTGATCTCAGCCAAAGTGTGCGTGGAGGTGCAGCTGCAGGCCGTCGTCGCGAGCCCTGGCGCGCCCAAGGCCATGGCTGCCGCTGTAGGGAAGCGATTCAGCACGACGACGCGGGGTGGCAGTCATGGGCCTCATGGCCGTTGAGAACGGCTTGTGAGCGAGGACCGAGGAAGCAAGCTGCGGGTGGGGGACCTAGGCAGCAGGTAGGGGGTAGCGCGGAGCTGGTGCGTGGCTGCTGCGGAGCTGCGGCTGGTCGGCGTCCAGGCCTCTCCGGCCGGAAGCTGCGGCCATGGAGGCCGTCGTCCGTGCGTCCACAGACATGAGCGCAGGGAGTGCCGGATAGATGTGATTAAAAAACTTGAATAGTGGGACCCATTATACTTTGGAAAAGCATGTGCAAAAGTTGATTCATTCGATGGTCTATCTTTACTTCTCTCTACAGGTGACGTGTAGCACATTATAGATAATTGCTATCTATAACCATTGCTGGTGCCCTTAGCGGTGGTGGGGTGGGGTGGAGGAGCTCTGAAACAATAAGATTGACAGGACCATTGAATGAATGAAGAAGGGAAATAGATGATGAAAATAAAGGAGTAAAGTGCAATTCCGGTTCACAAACTTTCTGAGTTGTGTCATCCCGGTTCATAAACTTTTAAAGTGTGTCAAAACTGTACCTAAACTCAATTCGGGTCACTAATTAGCCCCTAACGGGTCCATAGTGTTATTACATATTTACAACCGGAACCCTATCTCCTTTTGTTAATTCATTTTCCATCCTTACTCTTTCACGTGTCGATTCAGTCGCCTTCCCAAAACCACCGACTCCTTGCATCGTGCAACGGCTAGACTGGCGGACGTTTTGGATGTCAGGTCAAAAACTAGCAGCAACTTCATGTTGAATTAATAACGTGATCTAAAAAGGGCGGTGGCCAGGTTCGAAGCAGCAACCATCACAGGGCCAAGAGCCGTCGCGGTCAGGATCGACGCGGCGCGAGGAAGGGCGAGATCCAGAAAAAGGAAGGATGGAAAATGAATTAACAAAAGAAGCCATACCATCGTAGACCCGTTAGGGGCTGATTAGAGACCCGTATTAATGACACAACTCGAAAGTTTGTGGACCGGAATTGCAATTTACAGCCTGTTCGGTTGGTAGGTGGCCGATGGTGGTTTATTCGAGAGAAGAGTACTACCTACTTGGTGGTTGGTTTGTTACGAGAGAAAAGATCTTCTCACTTTGGTGGTGGCGATAAGCCGAGCGAACAGGGCCTTACTCTAAATAAAGAGTACCGTTGCAGTATGATATTATTTAGAGGGTGAAATCTTTCAAAAAAATAATCGAAATATTCCTTTTGATGTGATATTAGGGTTGCGGATAGTCTTACTGCTGCGTACTGAAGGTGACCAGTTGTATGGTGCCAAACGAGATATTCCTGTTGCCTGTGCGAGTGTGCGGGGGCGCTGCTACTTCCCTACTGCTCTACTATCTAATCTCTCCTGCAACTGGACAACATTTTCGATCTGCCTCCTTGATTTGGACGTCCCTACGGCAGCGATTCTCTCTTATCCTTTTTATTAATCCTGTTTTGATTGCTGTTGAAACCTAATCGTCCAAACCTACCATTGGTGAATGCTACAAAGTAGTATGCACCCAGCACTAGAGCATGTGAGTCACGGTGGATCGCACGCATGAATGATACTTACAGAGCGAACTGAGATAACTAAGCAAGGGGTTTATTCAGGGCAACCACTGACTACCGGTACACCATGAAGTGCCCTTTAATTCACTACTATTGTACTGTACACGACACAGAGATTTTCCAAAGGATGTGGTGCACAACGACGGTGCAGCTAATCCTCAGCTCTAAACCATCAAGGAGTCGATGCTGCTAGTTTATTTCATCAAAATTTGCGGCCTTTCCTGGCGTTGTTCAGTTGCTCCAGCAAGTCCTGTATAGTGAGAGATGCTTCCTGCAAAGAGGAAACAATTTGAACGAAATGCACTACGAGACGAGAAAGAAAAAGGGTGCGGCTTTGCTGCGAGCATGCGACACACCACACAGAGAACTGCCGTAACAGTTTGTTCACACTCACCTTCAGTTTCTTCTTCAGGCTGTCCTCTTCTTGATCTCGACGGCTTCTTTCTTCAGAGAAGATGTCAATCAGTGCTTCTTGTTCCTTGGTTGCAGACTCAAGTTGCCTCTGCAAATCCTCCACCTGGAAGGTAAAAGGAGTAGATAAGGGGCAAGCAAAATATATTATCCCAGGAGCAAAATGTAATACGGGGTAAAGTCAGGGATACAATAAGCATGAATACTCGTAGGTGCTGCTAGCAAGCAGTCACTCAGGTCAGGGATTTAAGTATAGAAAGGTAGCTGGTAAACACAGAATCTCGTGGAAGAGCAAAACTATGGCTATCAAACCGTGTCAGGCTCAGGCCTGTAAACACAGAATCTCGTGTTACTGCTGCCTCTATTCCAAAATATAATTTACTTTAGTTTTGAAAGTCGAACTTCTCTAATTTACTTTAGTTTTGCAAGTCAATCTTCTCTAGTTTTGGTCAAGTTTACAGAAAAATGAAAGACATCTGGAATCTTTAAAAAATTGAACACTCAAACATGTGCCAATAGTTAAACAACATAGCGTTCCTGTTGCGGCGGAAATTTACTATCCCAAAGTTGAATGACAGTCATTTTTACACATTATATTTTTCATGTTGCAAACAGTGACCACTAATGTTGAGCTAGGTAATTTTTAATATTTCGTCGGTGCGTCCGATGGAAAATTTCGCATCAGACATCTGAGCATCAAATCAGTTTCGTTAAATCCACCATGGAGCTTGTTAGGGCATTTTATTTGGTATTGTAGATGTTAACATACTTCTCTATAAACTTTGTCAAAATTAGATAAGTTTGACATAGGACAAAACATTTCAAGACAAATAACATTTCAAGACACCAACAGGCAACAGAACTAAATCCTGAATTCACTACAGAGTGGGCAAACTCTTGTTTTATTAGGCAAGCAGAGAAAACAAAAGGCCTACCCTTGCCGTCAGAGACTTATTCTTGTCACGCTCCATCACCAGCTCTTGCGGCATCGATTCTTCCATCTTTGATAATCTGAGGGAAGAATGCCATACTGTAAGTCCGGAACTAAGTAAACTGTAATACAAGTAAACTGTAATATTGTTGATACATTGCTAGCATGCTGGTTTGGTAGTTCCAGAAACCAAGTTATATGGACAAATACACAATGTTGCTTACTTGGATGGAAATCTTAGGTTTTTTTAAAAAAAAATGCACTTCTAGGTATGCATCTCATTGCCCTCATCTTTTTTTTATAAAAGTACATACCTCTACAAGCTAAAAGATCAGAAGAACTGGTACATAGTACAAATACAATGTCAGTTTCAAGTCTTGATTTCTGAATGTGGCATGTGACCATCATAATTTATCCGTGACTCTTCATAACACACCTCATTTAAGTAAGGAATCCCTTAACTGAATTACACAAACTTGTTGCCACATTTTAAGGTCTCAACAGTTGCACAACACTTCAACTTTGATTAAATCACATCAACTGTCATCCATATACAGTAACTATGTTGGTTGTCATGTGCCAATAAAAACAGAAGCTAAACCTGCTGATATTTACCTTTCCTTTAGTGATGAGTTTTCATCCCTTAATTGTTTGATAACAGCCTCATACTCATCAATATTATGCAGACCTCCATTACTTGTGGCATTTAGTTCCTTGGTAGTAAATATCAAACAGATTAAATTATGATGCCTTGACAAGATAATAAGTATAAAGTAGGCAAGTAGGAATGAGTAGCACATAAAAATATGGAAGCTCAGTGAATATCATTTCAGCAGTTAACAACAAAATAAGTTTTACATCAAGCAAGTTATGTAGGACTGCAGTACCATATAAATGAGAACAATGTACCTGAATCTATTAATTCACATGGCATATAACTCAATAAGGAGTCAAATGGTGCCCGCGCACACAGGACTTACTGTTGCGCCCACACAGTCCAGGTTCAATGAACCAGGACTACCCCATCACCACTGGTCTCTACTGTGAGTCCAGGTTCAACGAACCAGGACCACCCTTCACTGCCGGCCTCCACCGCCGCCATCACCATCAGCCACAAACAAGCCACACCCCACCACCAGTCTTCCACGAGTTCTCACCCGCACCACAGGCCATCCTTTGCCACTGCTGCTGGCTCGCCGCCTGCCCCACCAGCCAGCACCCATCACCACCGTCGGGCCGGCCCCATAACCATCTTCCAGAACTCAACCCCCCCCCCCCCCCCCACACACACACACACAAAAACACAAAAACCATAATTCCAAATCAACAAACCCTGTAAGGTCTTCTAACGCATGGGCGAGCAAGCACGAATCGGAGGAAGAATGGCGGGGTGGTCCTTTGGAGTGGTGGGAGAAAGGATAAGTGAATGGTTCGAAAGAAATAACTTGGTTGGTAGGGGAAAACTAACAGTATATAACTACAAGCTCAACCGCAGTCCAGGCAAGAAAGGTCACAAAAGCTGTTCCCCCACCCACCCACCATATGTGGATGCAGCCCGGTTCAGACCTTTACCCGTGCTTTGAGGCCCAACCCACGATCAGCCATATATATGACGCCCTTGCCCGCCACAGGTTAGTTATGCACCAAGGGGACCAGTGAGTAACCTTTTTTAATCCAGCAACATTTAATTATCTCCAACGGGGAGTCGAGCGAGCCGGCTCTAACCACTAGGCTAGAGGCTCTTTCTCACACTGGACCTCACAGTTACCTATCGAACGGCCCGGAATGTGCGCATGCCAGGGCAAACGTCTGCATGCCCTCAAACTAGCATTTCCCATAGGGCATTAATCCATATATTTACTTACTCTTGTAGAATTTTGATATGGTAGCCATTCCATCAAAGGAATGTTACTTGTTTCAAAAAAATGTCTAATACTTCATATGGCAGAAATAGCTGTCAAGCACTACTACCAGTCATGTGTGGTTCAGCAAGAAAATATAAACCAACCCAGATTATAAACACTTCACTGTGCAGTTTACATTACCAAACTAAGAGAAAACTAGCATTGCTAAAAGATAAATACCATAGAGGAAGCAACACAAAGCAAAGACATAGGAGGATACAGATTATTATGGAAAACGGTGATAAGAAGCTTCCATGGCCCCAGTTATCATTGGCAAATAGGAAATTATAAGCATGTATAATTGAACAAAGAACAAAATTACCATCGACCGTGATTTAGTTCTTACCCTCTCTCTTTCTGTGAGTCCACTGGATTGAGGTGTTGTCAAACCAATACCACCATTTTGAAATGATTTTTGGTGTATATCAAGGATGTGAGATCTTGACCTTGATGACGGAGTGCCCACAAACTCAGAATCACTGCCATCACTATCAGGTAACCCATGTAGTACTGACTTTGTAGATCGTTTATTCCTTGCAGACTTCTCAGCTCTCTGCTGGATACCAAATGATGTGCCAGCCTTCCCACTCTTTTTACTATTGTGAAAATCTTTTGAATGTGTGTAGCCTTTCCCAGACCGATAGGGTGATGGTTGCGCACTTGTGGTGTTTTCAAGAAAATTTTCTGTCCAAAATAGAAGAGAAAAGTGGCATGCTTCTGATTATTCAATTTACAATGAACTGTATAATTTGTTGCGCTACCTTACACATATGTAAAATAAATTCAAATAAAAACAATACAGGCGTCAAACAAAAATCAGATTGTAATTGAAGTGGTAGTTGGATTTGAGGTTAGTGCATGAAAAGAACTATTAATGCAAACTCTAAGAATTGGCAAAGATAATATTCTCAAAGAAGAAGAATATAGTTCTCATTACAATAGTCCTCAAATAGCTTACCCCAACTTGCTTGGGAGTTGGGACCAAGGCATTTTTTGCTATTTTCATTATTTGTTGTTTTACAAGAATAGTTTACGTTTTACACTAATGATCCTCACAAGTTCCAATATTCCGCCATGTGGGCAACAATGCTACGTAGTATCTCTATTTCAAGCATTTTTTTTGGCATGACTGATATTACATCAGTAACGAAATATGTCACTATTGATTTGTGATCATGATATTTGACCATTTACTTAGTTTGTGACTTTGTCATTAAAAGTATTTTAAGAATTAACTTATCTTTTTGTATATTTACAATTACAATAAATGTTTGAATTAGACGAATGGTCAAATGTTGTGTGGAAAAGTCAATGGTGAATTTCGAATCAGAGGAAGTACTAGGTTATTATATTTAAAGGCACAACTTTGGTAGTTTAAGTTTGGAGAACTATTTCTTTTACCATTCGATGGAAGCTAATTTCCTAGCTATACCTGCCCCTGGCCTAACTTAGGCCACTTGTGAGTGGCACAAAGTCTGCAGATCTAATAATGAATGGAGCAAACTAAAAACTAGATATA
This sequence comes from Cenchrus americanus, assembly GCA_947561735.1. NCBI lineage: Eukaryota > Viridiplantae > Streptophyta > Magnoliopsida > Poales > Poaceae > Cenchrus > Cenchrus americanus. The sequence continues at coordinate 195,464,571 of OX387241.1, forward strand.
AAAGTTACGGAACCAAAAGAGAACCAATGTGTTCACAACCAAAAAAGGAAGGAGAGCGAAAAGTTTAGAGGCCCAAGAAAAGTGGCTCTTTGTTTCTTAATCACTCCAAAGCAATCGGAGCAACAGGTTATAAAGTTCCTAAGTACTCCCTCCGTTCCAAATTATTAGTCGCTTTGGCCTTTCTAAATTCACAGATTTTGCTATGAACCTCAATATATATTATGTCTAGATGCATAGTAAAATGTATTAAGTTAGACAATCCAAAACGACTAATAATTTCGGAAGGAGTAAAAACTAATTATGTGCGGAGTTAGTAAACCAAAATGCTCATAGCAAGTCACAGAATAATCAAATCCAAAATTATCCCATTATTTACCTCCCTCTCCTGACTCAGAGATTCTGCCCGGTCGCGGCGCAACATATCCTATTCGATGAGCATTCCCTGACCTATCAGAAAGATACAGAGGAAGATAAATGTTGAGAACAAGACTGACACTCCATACAACTTGGTCTGCCAAAAGGTGCACAAATGAGGAAGTATTAGAGCAACTCCAACAGACTAGCCAAATTGGTTGGACTAGCTAAAAATGGAAAAATTCACAAAATCACCAATCCAACAGTCTAGCTATCCTGCTCGCCTCTTCATCTCGCTAGCAAAATCGTCCTCCCCGCTAGCCAATTTTGACGAGCACCAACAGCTAGCTATCCTCCTCGCAGCGTGTGGTCCCACCCTCCCGAAGCAGGCGCTTGCGGTCGCTCGCACGCCGCAGAGCCGGGTCGGAGGAGGCGGGGCGCGTGTGGGCCGGAGCAAGGCGGGCGCGCCGGCGGGCGGAGGATGCAGGGCGCGACGGCCGGAGCGAGCAGGCGCAACAAGGCGGGGCGGCCGGGCCGGAGGAGGCGGGCGCGCGCGGGCCGGAGCTAGGCGGGGCGCGCCGGCGGGCGGAGGAGGCCGGGCGCGCCGGCGGAGCGAGGCGGGGCGGTCGGGCCGGAGGAGGCGGGCGCACCGGCCGGCGGAGCGAGGCGGCGCGGTCGGGCCGGAGGAGGCGGGGGCGGCAGGCCGGCGGGCCGGAGCATGCGTGCGGATGTCGATGGTGCCTAGTGGTGGTGGGATTGGGGGAGACAGTGGAGAAGATAAGGTGGAGTGGGAGAGATGATGGGTGGGTCCCACGCGTCATCATATAGAGAGTTGATTAAGCTAGTCTGTTGGATTTCATCACCTTTTTACTAGCTATTTTATTTTACATACTAGTCAAATCAGGAATAGTGTTTTTTAGCTAGGCTGTTGGAGTTGCTCTTAGGGCATGTTCAGAATCGCCCCTACTTGCCCACCAAAGAGAGGACTCACTAGAAAATTGGTGCCTGATTTCACCATAACTAGTTAAGGCCGTGATTTGACCAGAACATAGCTAGCAAAGCGCGCACTGGGTCAGGCAACGTAATGGATGGGTGGACTCAAGCGTCCATCCAAACATTCCCTTAGTACCAATATATTATTTTGTCAAACGGCCACAACAACGATCGAAGACAAATGATAGAAAAATGTACCAGTAATCCTTCTGCATTTGAACTAAGCGTGTTTCAAGTCTTGCCAGAAGTGTCGTGCGCTCAAAGTCCTGCTTATCATGAGCAGGCTCAATGAAGTTTGCCTCAAGTACACCTGCAGTGAAATTGATCATTACTAGATTTTGAACTCAATATACAATAAAATACTAAAAAAACCAAGCAAGGAAGAGACCTATGACACCACGGCCACCACTTCCTGCAGCAGTCCAAACTCTCCAGAAAGGCTAAAAAACACTTGCATTAATAAATCAGTAAACATCATGTGAAGTACTACCAAGAAGTAATATGTTAGAAACAAAATACAGAATACAGGTAAACACCATTGAGAGGGTGAGGCCAATCAATCACTAGTACTATTCAAAGTAAACAATAAATTTCATCTTTACTAAATGACACCCTGTTTTACAAGAAAATGGCCAAAAATATGGAACATCCGGTTCACGAATCAAAGGCATATAGGCCAGCATGCAGTTGCAGAATGCAGATGTGAGATTTGAGTGTATTTAAGGAAATTTTATTGAGACTAATATATACCGAGCATATATTCTACCAGCATTACTGACCACTGATACATCAAAACATATACCAGAACAGTGAGAAATCAACAATTATAGTGGCAGGCTGGCAGCAGGACTACATAAGAAAAATAATAATACCTTTATCAAACGGTTCTTGTGGTATACATTAAATCCTTGAACATCAATGTGATGTTTTGCATCTTTTACAAAGCCAATGGTTACATCAGCTACCATCTGCAACAAAGATTTCCACTGAGTTACCAAATACCAATACATCAACAGCATTAAGAAAAATAATGTTTTAAGTCATAGTCATTTACATTTATATCCTTTGGATGCCCGTGAGGTGCCACTGGCCTGTATGTAACTTCTTTTTTCAGCATCATATCAGTCACAATATTATGGTGTTCAATCTCTTTTCCACGTAGAATCATTTGGAAATAATTTGGAAGTCGCAGATACAAAATTGAAGCATAACTCTGCAAAGTACAGTTCTGAGTTAAAATAAGATCTAACATAACATAAATCTTTGAAATGGAAACATTATTTCCTGACTGATAGCAAAAACAGAAGTGCTGAGAATTATTTCAACCAGACATCAATTTTATACATGACTTCAACAATTACCACCAAATTGTGTATGCACACATCAAGCTTACCCTCAACGAATGTCTGTATGTGAGGTAATGCTTGGAGTTTGGGAACTGGTTTGCCATCTGGATATTTTTCTCATCACGGTTACCACCTCTGAGTTGAATATCCTGCCATGTCAGACATCACTAGAAATCACAGAGGAGCTGTTTAATTAGAATGGTGAAAGAGTCTTTGGACAACTGAACTTACATGTACATCAGCATCAAAATCAAGTTCCAAATCCCCTTGGTCATCCTCCCAAAGATTGTAAATAATAATACGCGTCCCTTGTTCTTTCATAGAATTAAACTGCAGTGGCCATTTAGAATCAATAAAAGTACGAGGTACTGTCATGGGCAGTCAGGGGCCTCATGGGCCGGATAGGGAAGCCCATTAGGGTTGGGTTAGGGATAAGATTAGATCCTTTCTTAGGGGTTAAGTTAGCCTCTCTATATAAGGAGAGGACTTCTACCAGTTGTGGCAAGCAATGAGAATATCAATCTATTAGGGTTAGCCCCTTTATCCCTGCCCGTGTGGTCCGGCTGCCGCCAACGGCGAGGTCGGGCTGCTAGGGTTCAGGGTCATCCGAAGTTGGTACATAACAGGTACACATAGGAGTAGTGCATGCTAAAAGTAAAATAAAACACATAAAATTAAACAATTAGAGGCTGAAAATTTGATGGCCCGTGTTAGCCATAATCTTGACTATTGCTATGGCAAGTAGTGGTTGTAGCAAGTTGCAGCATGGTGCTCTGCACTTGCTGCATATGCTGATTAGCAGCAGTAGCTAGTATCTGTAGCAAAGTTGCATTTTGGCAACAGTAGCAAGTAAAAGTCAATTTGGTATTGACTACCTTGAGGAGCATACTTGATCATTATAGTTGGATCATGTTGTCTCTAGATTCCTAGGTGTTACTTAGTTGTAAAGTAGAGGTTGTACAAGTAAATTAGGAATTTACTACTAGCTAGTGTTTAGCTAATAGTGAGTTGTCATAATGTATGACGGTTTGCAAGTCCTATAAAAGGACATGTACCCCATAGTCTATGTAACCTTTTGTGAGTTGAATAAAAGAGACAGCTCCATTGGTTCCTCGCCTCATCTTCTTCCTCCAGCCACAAAGGGAGAGTGGGTGAGAGCTTGAACTCTCTGATCAAAGTGATCAGCTGAGCAGAAGTGGTAAGTTTGGTGTGATTCTTTTCCGATCGAGATGTATGGATCCATGTGTCTACATACCTAGATTCTGTTCATGGATTAACGAAAATGTGCAAGAGCTCTATTAATTTCTTTTTTTTGAATAAAAAAATTTCGATTTTCTGGGTCTAGTGAATAAATGGATATGTATGACGGTTTGCAAGTCCTATAAAAGGACATGTACCCCATAGTCTATGTAACCTTTTGTGAGTTGAATAAAAGAGACAGCTCCATTGGTTCCTCGCCTCATCTTCTTCCTCCAGCCACAAAGGGAGAGTGGGTGAGAGCTTGAACTCTCTGATCAAAGTGATCAGCTGAGCAGAAGTGGTAAGTTTGGTGTGTATCTTTGGTAGAGGGGGAGTTGGGCCAACACCGTGGCACTCCAGAAATAAGATTGACAATTTTCCATATCATTAGCTTTTTACAATATTTTGGTATTCCAAATTAATCTGGAAAATACATCATAATATCCACAGTGAAAAAGAATAAAAAATAGGACACTTCCAATGAAACAAAGCATGAAAAGAACGAAAAGAATGAAAAGAATGAAAATTAAATATCTTGTAGATTCCACTTCTAGATGCAAATATCTTGCTACATAATATTCTATGTGACTATGTGCCGCAGAAGTTTCATGGGGATGAAACCTCTCTCACGTATGATGAAACTCCTCTCTCCTCATATTTACCTTGCCACGTCAGCAAAATTGGTGATGTGGCATTAAAATTAATGATCATGAAACTCCCACAGAGACTGGCCTAACCATTCATGGGAATTCAACATTCCCAACACCACTTATAATTATTTTATCCTTGGGCCTACCTTATCGTTCTGATTGACGAGGGAATCAATTCACATGTTTGCACTCTGACTGGCAGGAACACAATATATGGCGTAAAAAAAGGAAGCTTTCAGTTAAATTAAAACTGCTACCTGTGGTCTAGATTAACTAAACAGCTGGCTGATTAATGAGGGGCACACTTTCACCTTCATGCTTAATCTGTCCTAAATCCTAAAGTGCTTGTATTCTGGGATGGAGGGTAAAACTCAACACCAGGGAGTGCCTTTGCATTTTCTCAAGATACAACTCCAAAGCTATGTACATCATGAATCCACTACTCTTATTTCTGTTTGCTGAAATGGAGATGGGGTTGAGCCTTGTTTCGATGAAAAAAATGAACCCACTGTTTCCTTAAGCACACTAATAGTTTCCTACAAGGTTCTTAAGACTCCAGGGCATCCTATGGCGACAAGGTGCACCTAGGCACTTGTGGCAAAATACGCATTATCACCTAGATTCCTTACAAACCTTTGTTTTGTACATTAGTTTTCCTATTATTTGAACAAGAATGAGGCCAAGTATTACTGCAGTACTTTATCCAATAAAGTTAGATGGACGGTGTTCTTTTTCTCCAAAGCAATCACCAGGAAAAGGTGATGTTTGAGAAACTGTGCAGTACAATCATACATGGCATCAAATATACCTGTTCAAGTAATTCTGCTTCAGTTGAATATGGAGACCATGTAATGATTGTACGTAAGCTTGTGTTCCAATCATCCGATGTAGTTCGGACCATTCTCTCCCATCCTTGTTTATATTCATAATCAATCTGAAAATGCGCAATAAAAGTACAAAGTCAGATTGTATTTGTCTATTTAAGATCAAAAAGCTGATCATGTGCCTCAAAATAAAAGGGCTGACTGCCGACTTCTGAATACAGCACATTCAATGTCCAGAAAATTAGTCCTCAGAGTAAATAATGATCAAGCAAGGACCTAGTTCTGTCAAAAATATATTCAGAAGACAACTAATACAATGATTGCTAAAAACATATTGAATAATTCATGAAGAAAGAGATACTACCATTGGAACAATTATATCCTCTTTGCCAGTGCTCCTAAGAAATGTATAAGATAGCATGCCAATGCTTTGAGTAGGCCTTCATGTCAACCAAAAGTAATTAGTGAAAAAGGTTTAAGTTTGTTGACAAAACTCAAAATGAATCAAAGTAAAAGATAATACAAGTGCATAGCAAAAAAAAATGTACTCCCCTCTTTCCCAGAATACAGCTGCGTTTAGTCAAATTTTTCATCTTTGACCAACATTAATTCTTAAAATAATTCATTTTAAATAGGAAAGATTACATATTTCGATAGTTGGTTTCACGATAAATCTATTTGATCACTTTCATGTTATGAATCTTTATGATTATTCGCTATTTACGGTCAAAGTTCAAAAAGCTTGACTTTGAAAAAGTCTAAACGTAGCTATATTTTGGGACTGAGGGAGTAACTCATTAATTTGAAAAAGGAAAATAACCGTGAGTCATTTACTGGAACCAAACCATTTAAACGCTAGACATACCATATGAATGCAGTCTACATATGAATTACTGCATATGTATTGTTTTACTCTCCCTTCCCACTGCTTCTTATCATGTGTTAGTACTAAAAATTGAGCTGCCTGATGTGAATTTGATGTAGCTAATCGAAGTTGCTTCTAATTGTATGTGGTAGTCACTGGAACTGGAAAATTCTCCAAAATATTGATACAGTAAAATCCACCATACATTTCACTCAGTACCAAACTTGAACATCCATCAAAATTAAACAGATAAAACAAACTGATTTGTTTTCTTTCTCCTCTTTTGTCCAAATAGGCAACTGATTATCGTTTAAAATACTACACAATTATCATGAGAACAGGCATATTCAAGAATATTTGTTGCTACATTGTAAGTCAATAAACTGGAGCAGAACCTTTTGCCTGATTTTCCACGACTACGGGAGAAAACTAAAACATCAGCACCAAGCCTCATCGTACTTGTCTTGAAACCATTACCATCTACAAGGAAACAAATTAATGACACTGAATGTAAAAAACTTTTACCAGATATTTTATGGGTAAATATAATTTATTCTTCAAAACTTACATTGCCCAATAGTATTAGCAATTTTGCTCTTAACTGAATAACCCAAGGACATGCACTGCCTCATTTTATCCGGGTCCATGCCACCGCCGTCATCTACAAAGTAATTAACAAGAAAAGAAAACATCAGTTACAACATGGTCGTCTGAATGCCATCAGTGGACCACTAGTTCACTCATATCATCAGATAGTTGTATTGCAGCCTTCCTATGTGCCAATCTGAAGTTCTGAACACTGCATACGGGGTCAAAATTCAAAAATAGAAATTTGTTGATTGTTATTATGAGTTTATTAAAAACTATGCCTATTACAGTGTTCTATAGAAGTATACTTAATTGGTAGGTGAGGAAAATATAGAAGCATTCGACACATGAGGATGACATTCTATGAAATACTGTATAGACGACTCCACATCAATATGTCAACGGGACATGTCAAGAGATCTGCCGAAGCCAAAGGATGGTATCTGCGTCTTTGGTACTAAATAACTGATAGTAGGATATTGGAGGATTTCGCAAATTGGTTCGGCGCACATGTCTATACAATAGAGGATCCTTTTGCTCACGATGAAATAATTGAGATATAATGACATTCATATGGCCTTGTAATTATTGTTTATTTAAAATCCATTGCAATATGAGCACTCTGCTAATATGAACTAAAACTCAAAAACATAAAAGATCGAGTCTGAAGCAATTTTCTCAACTCTTAAATCAGCACTTGTCTCAGCGACAAGTTTTAGCATGAAAACTTAAAACGAGGCATGTTTATTTTGATACTTGTTGCAGTTAGGAAAACTATTGCTTCTAGTCAGATCAACATAACTAATCTTCTCAGCAACATCTGTGTCAACAATGCAACTTAATGCAAGGTATACCAAAGTTTTTTTTTTTTTGAGAGAAGGTATAACAAAGTTGTGCACCTTCAACAAGAAGCATTCTTGACTTCTCTTTGTCACTGTCTTTTTCGTTCTCTAATATGTCTATGTTCACATAGGTACCTCCATTTGTGACCTTGAAAAGAACAGGTGCTGAATAATAACCATAAAAGGATTCAATGATAAAAAGAACAATTAATAATTCTATTTAAGCTTACTTCATCGAGGGAATTGTCCAGCAGCTCAGCCAAAGCTGCAATATCACAGCACATGTTAACCAAATAATATGATCAAAGTAGTCTATAACAGAAGGCCAACACATTGCTGAATGGCGTATGAACTCTGATTCCCCATGTTACAGAAAAGAGATAGGAATGAGGAGAAATGAAAAGGAAAAACATACCGCCTAAAGCCCATTTGTGACTTGTTGCATTTGAGTGTAGAAACCTAGGATGCACACGAACATGATCCATTCCAGAAGCTGAAATGGAAAATTGGTGAGGACACAGATAACCGCTGAAAGACAAACTAGATGCCCATCTAGAAACATCACGCACACAGCACCCTAATACTGTAATACATGTGACTTTATTGCATTTCAGCATATAGAAATACAATATCAGAAAATTCAGCAGACAACAAACATCATCCTGTACTTTGCATGTGGATACTTATGATCCAGCCTGCCTCGTGACATGACTGGTGGGGCCATTACTCATTTTGCATTGTCACTAAAAGTAATTAAATCCATTGCAAAGCCCATAGATAGAGCGACATTATCTCTTTCCCCACTCATTGATGTCTAGAAGCAAAATAAGAAAGCAGTAATGTGTGGAAAAATCTGGAGGCATGCATCGAATGATCTTCCGAATTAAAGAGAAGTCCACGATTTCTTCAAGAGAAACAATAATTCCACAAAGGGAGATGAATGCAGATGGGTTTTAGCATCGGGTAGTACCTGACGGCTGCAGCACCCCATCCCCAAGCGGCTTCCCGTCGTAGTCGCCAGCCTTCCAGAACTGCTTCGTCGCGCAGGCTGCCGACGCCACCGGCGGAGGCGGAGGGATCGGCTCGAGGAACCCCGGGGGCAGGTCAACGGCCGCCGAAACCCTAGCCCTCTTCCCCGCCGAGCCGTCCCCACCCGCGCCCCGCGCCCTCTTGCCGCTCCCGCCCGCGCCCTCGCCGTCGGAATCGGAGTCGCTGCTGCTGAGGTCGATAAACGCCGCCGGGGACGCGCTGGCGGCCCGGCCGTTGGCCCCCGCCGCGGCCGCGGCCGGCGTCCGGGGCCGGGATCCCCGCTCCTCCGCCGCCTCGGTTTTCACCACCGGTGGGCTCATGAGCGATCTGGAGAAGTTCGAGGGATCCATCTGCAAACTTTCTGCCCTCTTTTTTTATTGCTTTTCCTCTCGTTCTTCTCCAGCCTCCACGCACACCGGATTTAGTATTTGGCACCGGCACGAGCTCCCGGAACGCGGTACAGAAGCAGCAATACCGGATTTGCATACGTCACCGACATGTGGGTCTCTGACCCGGGCCCACTAATCTGCTGGGGTACACGGTGCACTGGAAAGAAGGTAGGAAGAGGAAAGGATGGGCGTGCGCTTTTCTTACTTCTTTTTCCTCCAACCTCGGCTTTGGTGGGCCAGAATGTTAGTGACTTTTGCAAGCATCGGTGACCGAGCTGATGAAACGGAATGAGGGCACCGTGCTTAGACTATCCACACTCGTCGTACTTCAAAACCTTCTTCAAAACGGAATATACCATCATACTCATTCAGATTCTCTCCTTTATATTCCCTTCTCCCCGCATCTATCATCCTTTATATCCCTACTTCATCCCAATCGCTCTCAAAGCGGGACCCACCCGTCGACCTCACCCCTCATTTATCACCCCACCACCTACCCCCCTCCCCCCACCTCGCTCCTTCCGCCTTGCCTCTCCCCTGCGTCTTCCTCCCCGCCGCTCCTCCCTCTCTCCTCTCGCCGCGGAGCACGACGGCACGGCGGCGCGCGCGAGTACGACGGGGCGAGCCGGGAGGTGGCCGGCGGCGGGGAGCTCCCCCGGCGCCGGGAGGTGGAGACGGCGGCGGCCATGGGGATCCACTCCTCTCTCGCTCGCGCCGCCGCTCCTCTCTCCTCCTCAACCGCGGCGACGTCGACGCGTGCTCGACGCGCTCCGGTTGAGGTCCTCGTCCGCGCCGACCCGCACGGGGCCAAGGGCGGAGCGGGGGCGCGCGGCGAGGCGCCGGGCGGGGCTCCGAGCGCTCCAAGTCGGGGCGGCCTCTCCCGATCTTCGACGCCGGCGGAGGCACGGGGAGGGGTGCGGTGGCGGGCGGCGGCGGAGGCCTCTCCACGCGCGGCGGCCTCCTACTAGCGGCCTCCTCCCTACCAACGAGGAGCGAGGGACGACGACGAGCTTGTGGAGTGGGGCGACGGCATGCTCGAGGATGAGCGGAGGACGAGGCGCCGGTGGACCTCGCGGCGGCGGTGGACCTCCACGGCGGCGGCCGCCCTCTCGCTCCACATCGACGCGCGGTGGGGATCTCCACAACCCCGACGCCCCCAAATCCGCCCCCGGCGGGGGCGGCCTTCTCCCTCCCCCGTCGGCTCCCATGCCACCTCCACGGCGGCGGCATCGGGACCGTGGTGGGCCCTCGCGGAGCCTCTCGATTCCGCCGGATTTGGGGGAATCGAGTGCCCACGGGAAAATCCCGTGAGCGATGCTGCCCCCCGCCGCGCGCGCATGTTCCGGAAAACTCTACGGCATCCGGATGGCGGGGGGTTTTCCCGGACAATGGTGTGGGTAGTCTTAGGGCACCCGCAACTTGCTCTCTGTAACAATGTACACGGAGGATATAATCTATGTTATAGCTAGTCCGTATAACAGCGTTTCTATAGAAACATTTTTGAAATAAATGTGGGACCATGTGTCATCATTTCTTCTCAAGTCTCAACTCTATCCTCTCTTCTCTCACTGCTCACGCATGGCGTTCGTCCCTGCCCCCAGCTTTGCCGCTCGCCAGCTCTGGCTGCCTCTTCTTGCCGGCCTCGCACTGGCGCTCGCCGGTCGGCTGGCCATCCAGCTCGTGCATGTACGGCAGCAAGGAGGCTGCGGGACGCAACACAGATGAGCCCAAGCGGAAACTCCATCAGCTCGTACTGACGCCCCAAGTGCGCTGGGCGTCCTCCCAGATGCAGAGTTGCTTCCTCGTCCCTGGTACGGACGGACGCCGGCGCTTCGCGCGGCCGAGCTCGTATGGACGACCGATGGTCACCCGTGCAATGGAGCCCAGGCCCATGGCCGATGGCACCCCGCGCGGCGGAGCTTGTCCGGACGGCCCAAGGTCGGCGCGCACGGTGGATCTCGCACCCACAGCCGGCGGGGCCCGCGCGACCGAGCTTGTCCGGCCGGCCGATGGTGGCACAGTTGAGCTTGCGCCCATGACCGGTGGCGCTCGCGTGGCGCAGGTCGCCTGGACTGTTGACGGCGTCGTGCGTGGTGCATCTTGTCCGGCGCGCCCACGGCCGATGGTGCCCGCATATGGACCTCCCCGGCCCACTACCTCGGTGGGTACCGGGACCGACTACTCGGTGGACCCCAGGACTACTCGGTTTGTGCCACACGACACCGATGGCGTGGAGCGCAAGGACTACGGCGGGAGGAGTACTCGAATAGGAAGCTATGCATGTCTTGTACGTGTGTAGAGAACTCCAGTACGTACGTACCCGACTTGTACTCTCTCCTTAAACCGACTTGTAACCCCGCCTCCCGACTATATAAGGCGAGGTAGGGACCCTATCTCTTTCATACGCATCATCTTGTAAACACACCCAATCAATCCAAAGCTATGCAACATACGGGACGTAGGGTATTACGCACCTCGCGGCCCGAACCTATCTAAATTGTTGTGCCACGTGTCTCTTCCTTCGAGTTACCACTCTCGGCGAGGCCACATTCATCTACCTCGCGTACTCCCCTTGGTAGGTTGTTGGTCTAAAACACCGACAGTCGGCGCGCCGGGTAGGGGATCTCGCCGAAGATCTCATGGCGAACTCGACGGCTTCGCTCTTCATCAAGCCAACCGTCGCCTTCAACCGCGGCGACACCTTTGTCTTCGGGTCCCGGGTCCGTGCCGCCGATGGCGCCGGATCCTTCCAACGCCGCCTCACCATGACACCCAACCCGAGGACCGGGCTCGTGACACTTCCCGAAGTGATCACGGGCGATCTCGCCGGAAAATTCGGCGAAATTTCGCTCTACAACCGACACGCCGACTTCGAGTTTAGACCCGCTTCCAACTCAAACTCGACGTCTCCGTGGGCCATCACATGCGAGCCGGCTATTGAGCCATCGTGTGCGGACTTCCCACTCCATGAGCACTTTTCATACGGCCTCTGCAACGCTAGCACGGCCCACACGAAGGCTCTCACCGCACGCCGGGCCGGCAAGGAGATCGTCTCCGACTGCACCTCGAACTCCAACACCGCCTCCGGCTACTACTCAGACTCCTCTTACGAGTTCACTTTGGATCGAACCCCGACCCTGAGTCCTAGAACACCACGACTGAGCAACTACTGTCAGGGCCAGCCACCGGTCTGGTTATAACATCCACACCCGCCGGGAGATTTGTCTACTGGCCAGACTGCAAGCCTGCAGACCTGAAAAACGTGAACTCACGTTGTGTCGCCTACCTCAACTCGCTTACCTTCCAGGAGGGAACACCACTAGCTCCAGCAGAAGAGCACACTCCAACAGAGGTGGCGACTACTGACTCCGGTCTCGGCACCCCTGATCGCCAAGTCTTCATGGCTGTCGGCGAGACGCCAGGACCCTCAGGGACCCGCCCTGACCACTACTTCGAAGACGTATCCGCAGATGAAACCACCGACGACAAGAACGCCCGACGGGAGCGCAACAGGAAGCGGAACGAATGGCGTAGACGTCTCCGTGAGAGCCTCCCAATACGGAAACTCACAGAGTCACTTGATCAAGTTGAAAACCGGGTGCACACTACCCCTGAATAGTGCCTCATGTCTATCAATACGATAGCACGTCAGGCTCAGGGAATGCGCGCGGGTGAAGTCATCGCCAAGCTCGTGGAGGACGCCTACTTCATGAGAGTTGACAACAGAGTCACTCAAGCACCTCCCCCCAGAACTCGTGAACACGGGAACCATGAAGCCACAAGTCGCATTCCGGCGGATAATGGACGCAATCGCACTCGAGGAGAACTCCCCCAGAACCCCAATCGTACCAAGGCGTCAGCCGGAGGACCTTCTCAGGGTGGTAACAGTGCTGGCGGTGCCGGCGGTAGTCGCGGCGCCGCTGATCATGGTGATGCTAGTGGCGGAGGCAGCGGCGGCGGGAGCTCCTCACACGGGGCTGGAAGAAGAGTCGGTGGCGGAGGCGATCGCGGAGGCCGCGGCCACGCAGACGCCCACGTCACCGCGCCTCACACGGTGGCTACGATGCCCACCGCGAAATCGAAGAAATTCGACGCAACAAGTCCTCCACGGCGAGCGACAACAACGGCTTCCCCCGCCTTCTCCTCTCGACTTCGCAATCTACTCCTCCCGCAGAAATTCAAACCTCTCGGGGATCACCAAGTACGACGCGAAGCAAGACCCAGTCCAATGGCTCATATGCTACGCCCTCTCCATCGAAAACGCTGGCGGCAACAATGACACCAAGTGTCTCTACTTCCCCTTCTGCCTAGACCAAGCACCACTCGCATGGCTCAAGTTGCTCGACAAGTACTCGATTGACGAGTGGAACCAGCTCAAGGACCAGTTCACCAGCAACTTCGCGGGCGCCATGGGACGCTTGGGTACTCACATGGACCTGGCAATGGTGAAATAGGAACAGGGCGAGACCCTGCGCAAGTACATGCGGTGCTTCTTCGACAAGCGCGCCACTGTAGTCGATGTCACCGACAAGGAGGTCATCGACCTTTTCCAAGACAGTCTCTACCGTCATCGCACCTTCGAAGACTTTGGTCGACGCCGCCCGAGTTCTATAACCAAGCTCAAGGACATGATCACTTCATGGGCCGACGAAGAAGACAAGACTAACGCCAAGTACGACGCCATTCATGGCAAGAGCAAGCAAAACCCGAGCGGCAGCAACAACAACAACAGGGATCAAGGGGGTCGCAACAACAACAACAATTTGGGTCCTAACCGCAAGCGCAAGCCAGACAACACAGTCGCGGCTATCCAGTGCCCTGCGAAAGACAACTCGAAGAAGACCTCAGGCGGCTTCAAAGACTCGCTGAAAGAGAAGTGCCCATGGCATCTGGAGGGCAATCACACCACTGAGCAGTGCTACCAACTACGGCGAGCACTCAAAGATACCCCAGACCCACGGCCTCCTCACGACAAGAAGGGCAAGAAAAAGGCCGACGAGGACAATGACGACTTCCAAGAACCCGACAAGACGGTGAATGTTCTCTTTGGCGGACTACCCACCAAGCGGTCTCAGAAGGCCACCAGATGGGAAGTCTTGAACATTGAATCAGCGGTCCTGACCCCTCTCAGGTGGTCGGAGGTACCCATCACCTTCTCCCCCGCGGATCAATGGACAAGCTTCTCCGAACCAGGGCTTTTCCTACTCATCCTGAAACCAGTAGTCGCGGGCTCCAGACTCAACAAGGTACTCATCGACGGTGGAAGCGGGCTCAACGTCCTTTTCACCAAAACCTTGAAGAAGATGAAGCTCGACATCACTCACATGCTGCACATCGCCTTTCTATGGCATCGTCCCTGTGAACGCGGCTATTCCACTGGGTTCAGTGGTCCTGCCAGTTACCTTCGGGGAAACCAGGGAGAACTACCGCACCGAGTACATCAAGTTCGAGGTTGCGGACTTCGAGACTTCCTACCATGCCATCCTCGGCAGACCAACTATCGCCAAGTTCATGGCGGTACCCCACTACACGTACTTGGTACTCAAAATGTCAAGTCCTGCCGGTGTACTTTCGCCGCAAGGGGACTTGAAGATTTCTTTCGACTGCGACACAAAAGCTGTGGAACTCGCAGCCACTAATCAAGTACCCAACGCAATGATGGAGATCTACACTGCATCAAAGAAGCTCGCCCCAACTGAACTCGAGATCCTAGAGAAGTCGGACACAATAAACAAGCCTAAACCCTATGAGGAAGTACAAGTTAATGCGATCGATCTGGGGACAGGCGACAGCAGCAAGACCACTATGATCGGGGCGGGCCTTGACCCGAAATAGGAAGACGCGCTCATCAGCTTCCTTCGGGCTAACCGAGACATCTCGCTTGGCAATCAGCAGACATGCCAGGGGTGCCCAGGAACCTGATCGAGCACTCACTCAACGTCGATCCTAAAGCTACCCCCAAGAGACAACACCTCCGTCGTTTCGCCGACGACCGATGGGATGCCATCAAGAAGGAACTCGCAAAACTACTCGCGGGCCGGCTTCATTAGAGATGTCTTCCATCCCGAGTGGCTCGCCAACCCCATCCTCGTCCGCAAGAAGAACACGAACGAGTGGAGGATGTGCGTCGACTACACCGACCTCAACAAGCACCGCCCCAAGGACCCCTTCGGGTTGCCGCGGATCGATCAAGTCGGCCGACTCCACGGCGGGCCGCGACCCGCTCGGCTTCCTCGACCGCTACTCCGGTACCACCGGATCGCTATCAAGGAAGAAGACCAGAGAAGACCGCGTTCATCACCCGTTCGGCGCCCATCGCTACACGACAATGTCGTTCGGGTTGAAAAACGCCGCGCTACGTACCAACGAGCTATCCGGCCCTGTTTCAAGAGACAACTCAACAAGAGCCTATGTGGATGACGTGGTCGTCAAGACCCGAAACTCCGACACGCTCATCATCGATCTTGAAGAGACTTTCGCATCCTGCGCGGAGTACCGGTGGAAGCTCAACCCGAACAAGTGCGTCTTCGGTGTACCTTCGGGCAAACTACTCGGCTTCATCATCGGCCATCACGGTATCGAAGCCAACCCCGAGAAGATCTCTCGCCATCACCAAGATGAAAGCTCCCACCGCATCAATGGCGTGCGAAGCTTACCGGGTGCATGGCGGCCTTGAACAGATTCATTTCGAAGCTCGAAGAACGGGGACTACCCTTCTTCAAACTACTTAAGCACCAAGAGAAGTTCGTGTGGACCCCCGAGGCGGATCAAGCTCTAGCTCGGCTCAAGGACTTCTGTCCAAACCACCGCTCCTCACGGCTCCTCGCAAAAAAGAGCGGCCCTTGCTCTACCTCGCCGTGACTACTCACGTGGTCGCATCGCCATCGTTGTCGAGCGGCAAGAAGACGGCCACGCCTATCCAGTCCAGCGACCAGTCTACTTCGTTAGCGAGGTGCTGTCGGAATCCAAGACACGGTACCAGCCAGTGTAGAAGCTATTGTATGCAGTGCTCATCACCTCGCGGAAGCTATGGCACTACTTCCAACAGTACTCGATCACCGTCGTCACCGACTACCCGCTTGGCGACATCTTACGGAACCAAGATGCTACTAGAAGAATCTCCAAATGAGCAGTCGAACTCGGCGCCCTCACCATCAACTTCAAGCCACGAACAACCATCAAGTCGCGGAACTAGTCGACTTCATGGCGGAGTGGCGGGAGAATCGCCTATCAACTCCAACCGAGCGACCAGAGCATTGGGTGATGTACTTCGATGGCTCACTCAAGCTCGAGGGCGCGGGTGCAGGGGTACTCCTGATCTCTCCAACGGCGAACAACTCAAGTACGTCCTACAGATCTTCTGGAAGGTCTCAAATAACAAAGCCGAGTACGAAGCTCTACTACACGGGCTCCGTCTTGCGCATCACCGGGCATCAAGCGATTACTAGTCTAAGACGACTCCGCAAGTGGTCATCAACCAAGTCAACAAGTCTTGGGGTCGCAACAAGGAGAACATGGATGCCTACTCGCCTAGAAGTCCGAAAGCTCGAGAACAAATTATATGGTCTCGAGTTCCACCACATCGTCCGCGACAACAACGTTGCGGCGGATGTCTCGTCAAAGCTTGGTTCTACTCGCGCACAAGTACAAGTTGGAGTCTTCATTCACGAGCTTCATGCGCCATCCATCCCGGAGCCGGCGCCCACGACCACCGACCCAACGCTTCCCCCCGTGGTCGAAGGTCATGATGATAGACGTGGACCGGCGACAACCCTTCATCGACTACATCCGCAAGCGAAGGTTCCCACCGACAAGAACTTGGCCGAGCAACTCATCCGCGAGCCAAGTCCTACGTACTAGTCGGCGACAAGCTCTACGGGCGGGGCGCCACTTCCGGAGTACTCATTGTTGACGGATAAAAGACGTATCTCTCTACAATCCGCAAGCGTACGGACCCCACACCTTTTTCACCACGGGATTCCCAAGGTTCTTGTCAACCCGCGGAGCAAGGGGATTACAAGCGTTTGATCTACCTCTACACTCTAGCTACTCAAACCCTAACTATGATTAAACTAGAAAACAACTAGACTACACTAGAGAGAATGATCAAGCTATCAAGATAAAAGATACTCGCCCATGGGTCTACGATACTAGAACATGCAATCGCTTAAAGACATAAAACCAATCTAATCTATCGGGGGTTGTGACCACGTTTTCGCCCTTTCCCTCCTCTCATACCGTCACTACGCGAAGGTATACAGGACTAGACCTATGATGGACACGGCGTATTGAATGGATCCAAGGAAGCATTGGAGCTCTACTCCCTTTACGGCATGGTAGCTAACCTTAAGCATTAAAGTATATTCAACACAAGATGATAGATAGATAATTCGACAAAGTACGATTACATCTCAAATCGATTACAACCCATGGACGAATAAGGAGATTACCCCATCAAGGTGCTAGACATAGCACCGTTGTTCATGGTTTCCCTTCCGACAGTGTCTTCCTTCTTCACTTGTGGGTGCTTCCTTCGAGGTGGTTGATCTCCCTCCGGAGATCTCCCTCCTCTCTCTCTCTAGCTTGTGGATGGCCTCCTGGTGCGAATGGCTCTCTCCCTATCGAATGGCGGCGCCTCCGGGGTTTTAGGGTTGAAGATCCTTCGGTGCAAGGAAAGGGGGGTCGAACCGACCCCCGGAGTGGGTCGGTCGGCCGGCGCCGGGCCGACCGGCCCAGGCCCATCTCGGCTCGGTTCGGTCACCACTTCACTCCCGTGGGTCCTCAAGTGATTCTGCACTTTGCCCCCTCCACTTGCATGATTTTGACGATGTCATCCTCGCGTCCAAGATGGAGGTTCTCCGTGCATGAAGTTTGGTCTTTACGCTTCAATCCCCGGGTGTTCCTTCGCAAGCACTTCGGTCCTTGCCACCATTGGAAGTGATTTCATCAAGCTCATGAACACGAACAAGACTCCGTAAATGCTCCTTTTAACTTGTTGCGAATCCGTCCTTTATGTCCATGTCTTCCTACATAAACATAACACTTCCAAATGCATGCACGTAAATGAACTTGTTATATGATTAGTGTGCCTAGTGGCGGGTTAGTTCCATAATCAAATCCAAACCAAAGTGTAATGAACATGCTTGGTGTACCAAAATACACCGTCAACATCTCCCACATGCTTAGCTCTTGCTCGTCCTCGAGCAAGTACTTGTAAAAGAACTTCGTCCAAAGTGTTGTAATCCCGTACCGCTAATCCTTCTTCACAAGTTAGTCAATCCTTTCGTCTTTAATACATAAACATAAAGTAATGATCATCAAACATAAACATGGGCGTTTAGAAACTTTACCACGTCAAGATTTACTCCACAACTCAAACTCTTCACTCGAAGCCTTCAATCTCGACCATGATTACTTCTTTGCTTCCATCGGAGGGTTTTTATGATTTTCAAAAACAAAATTCCCGCAACGAGTATTAGACAAAAACCTTTCTCCAAGCTCTCTCAAGTCACTCATATGAGGTGGCTATCCTAAACCAATTTTATAAAACTCTCACCTCCCATAAGTCTCTCATATAACATGTAAAGCGGAGCTATAGGTAGGGCTAGTGCAATCAACACAAATATTGTCAAACTAATAACTTCCTCTAATGGTTGTTTACCTTTCAAAGCCAATTTGATCATGAGAATTAACCATATGTAGGGATATCAAGGATGAGAAGATTTAGAATGGTGGACATGTGCAAGGGCAAAAGAAAATTGTGACTATGAGGCACCGAGGACGTCCTCGTTGTCGGATTGCACATGGTTGGAAAAAGAGTGAAAGTTTCGTCTCTCAACAACGTGACATCTTCCTTGCACTTTTATTTCTTTTAACTTGATTCATCCCTCTCATATCCCTCTTGCCACTCCTCTTTTCTCTTTCTCTTCTTTTTCATTCTCATATTTTTCTCTTTCTTTACTTTTATATTTTTTCTTTCTTTCTTTCTTTCTTTTCCATACTCATACTTTTCTTTATTTTTCCCTCTCTTGACAACTTTTCAAAGCTCTCAACTCCCCTCTTTCTCGCATGCATACAATCTGAAATTTTAAATAAATCATGCTAGAGACGAGACGAAACTTTGAGAGTAGGTTGTGTTCAAGGAATATGATGTACAAAAGAGATGTATAGGGTTGAGTATGGAATTCGGCGATGTACGGGACTTCCGATGTGAAAGTCACGTTACCGAATGCAAGATGAGGCCAGCAACAAAAGATAAGTACAAGAACATGATCATTGCTCGAAATTAAAACTCCCAAGAGAGAAGGATCCTAGCCTAACTCATCATGCTAATCACACTTATGGTGGAGAAAAAAAATAAATTGGCTTTGTATAAGATTTTTTCTTACTCTCAACTTGGAAAAAGAGGTTTTGCTAACCTTTATTACAAGGCTTTTAGATAATTTTCAGAACTGAAATCCTCCAACTTTAGCATTGAACATAGCACAACTAACATGTGAAGCTCAAGATCGAAGTGTGGTATGGTTACTTTAAGTAGTAGCATCCACTAAGCACCACGGTAAATGTTTTTCAAACCACATACTTATGTTCATACATCAAGAATCAAAGATAAACAAACAAGTGAATAAAGATAAGCATCACACAAGACACAAAATATGTAAAGACTCTTTTTATTTGATTTTCTTTGACTCGACACTAATTTAAGGCACTTAAAACTTGCAAAAATTAAAAAATTAAAAACACACTCGAAAACTAAAGACTCTTTAAACTCTAAGACTCTCTCGAAGATTAAACCGAACCTAAACTTGAAGCTCAAAAGCTAAGGCTAGCTAGCTAGCTCTCCCCCACGCTAAAAACATACGACGTCCTCGTCGTATCTTACAAAATTCCTAAGGGGAAAACTAGACCTAGTGGTACTTCCCGCAACTATTGCACCACTTGCCTCTCATGTTCCCAACCATGCCAAAAAGTTTGCGCATGTTGTGGTTAAAGAACTTGTAGTCGCCTTCAACTACGCGCTCCAAATCCTCCAAATGCTGCCTCATCGCCTCCATGGCTTGGAGACATTCGTCGACCGATGCGTAGAGATCCGTAATGGAGTGACGGCAAGCCGCACCACACATCAGATGCAACCCGAAAGGGTCATCTTTTCCAGGGTCTCCCCCATCATTGTCGCTGTCGTCGCCACCACCATTGTCGTTGCTGCCGTCGTCGCCGCCGCCGTTGGGGCCTTCGGAAGTCTTCTCCTTGGGCACCTCATCCCAAATGTAAAGATCGTTATCGTCTCTTCCGGCGGCCGCCCACGAGCTCGAGTTACGATCGTCGGAGTAGTCGCTACCCCCATAGTCCTTGGGCTCGGGCGACACCTCCTTGTAGTCCTTCCGCTTCATGCCTTGGATGTGCGCCGACCTTCGAACGGGCGTAGGGACCTTCTCTCCTTCGACGGGGTTGCGAGATGCAATAGCTCCGGTCGGGACACGCCCTCCGCAAGGGATGCGGGCGGTCCTCTTGATCTCGACGGGTAGTTTGATCTCGCATCGCTTCGCCTCCTCCATCGATGGCTCCTTGGCTTCTTGCTTCAATTCTAAGCTCCTCGGGGGCACAATGGCTGCTGCGAGGGTGCAAAATATTGCTTGATGGGATTGATTCCCTAGCTCCCAATTCGGCCAAATAAATAGTCCGAAGAGAAAAACCCTAGGAACCTCATTTTTCTTTTTTAAACTTCCCTTAAATTTTTCTGACCAAAGAAGGAAGTCGAAAAGGGGCAATTCGGGCAAAAACCGGGATCGACCACCGCCGGGACCCACCCCGGGTCGGTCGGACCGGGGCCGGCCCGCCCACCCCGTCTCGGGGGCCGGGCCGGTCCGGTTTTTCGTGCACCGCCCTTTTTTTCACCCCCTTTGCCCATGGGAAAAGGTTGGCCTAGTAGATCTTCGCGAGAAACTCCCGTAAAATTAAAAGAAAAAATATTTACCAAAATCCATGCCTTGTTTTTCGTCTTAGGCGGGACGTTCGAGCTCTTCTCCCATGGTGAAGACATCAACATGGTGAAGGGGCACAACGTCGGGTTCGTAGTAAACCTTAAGTCGTTGACCATTCACCATAAATTGACCACATTTTATATCCATAATGGTTACGCTCCGTTGGAGAGCACCGAATGCACAACATAAGGTCCGTCCCACTTGCTTTGCAATTTCCCCCTTCCGAAGGTTTTGAACCTCGAATTGTAGAGGAGGACCTTATCTCCTTCTTTAAACTCTTTCTTTTTCAATCTTTTATCATACCACCTTTTGATTCTCTCCTTGTATATGCTTGCATTGCATTTTCATATGCTTTCAACCTCATCTCCTCTAGCTCACTTATTTGGATTCTTCGTTTCACCACCGCGGCATCGAGATCGAGGTTCATCTCTTTAATCGCCCAATAGGCTTTATGTTCCAACTCAACCGGAAGGTGGCAAGCCTTTCCATAGACGAATTGATAAGGGGTCATCCCTATCGGTGTCTTGAACGCCGTTCGATAAGCCCATAAAGCTCCGTCTAATTTCTTTGACCAATCCGTGCCTCCCTTCTCTATGGTTTTGTTGAGAATGCTTTTTAATTGCCTATTTGACGTTTCCGCTTGTCCATTGGTTTGTGGGTGATAGGCCGTAGAGACCCTATGTTCAATCCCCAACTTGGACAAGCACTTTTTGAAATTCTTCCGGTGAAGTGAGTTCCTCCATCACTTATCAAGATTCTCGGTGTACCGAAACGAGGAAAAATAACGTTCTTGATCATAGTAACGGACTCCTCCGTGGAAGCTTTACGACATGGCATAGCCTCTACCCATTTGGATACATAATCAATCATGACTAGAATATATTCATATCCGCATGAGTTTTTGAAAGGCCCCATGAAGTCTATACCCCATACATCGAATAAATCGATTTGTAGATTGTAATTCAAGGACATAAAATTTCTCGAGAGATATTTCCGGTTCTTTGGCATTCGGGGCATGATGCAACATATCTTTTAGTATCTTCATGCATCTCCGGCTAATAGAATCCGCTCGACCATACTTTTGCTTGGGTTCGAAAATGGCTATAGTGTCCACCGTACTTCGCCGAGTGGCACTTCCTCGAATTTCTACCCTCTCTTCTTTTGGCACACATCTTCTCATGACTCCATCATTGCCAAGTTTGAAGAGGTATGGTGCATCCCAAAAGTTTTTCCTACTTTTGGAGATTATCTTCTTTTGGGAGTTTTTATCTAGATGATCGAGAGTCATCTTCCGAATCACTCGAATGATATCAATCATCTAAGTGTCTTTATCGAGCACTCGATAGAGGTGGTCATCTTTCATCTTATCTTCTATGGGCTCTTTATCATCTTGTCCAGGATTCATCCTAGACAAATGATCGGCCACAACATTCTCCACCCCCTTTTGTCACGAATTTCAACATCAAATTCTTGGAGAAGAAGGATCCAACGAATCAAACGTGGTTTAGCTTCCTTCTTAGCCAAGAGATACTTGATGGCTGCGTGATCGGTGTAAACAATGACCTTCGAATTCACGATGTAAGATCTGAATTTTTCGAAGGCGAATACCACCGCTAGCAACTCCTATTCCATAGTGGCATAGTTTAATTGTGCCCCATTAAGAGTTTTGCTAGCGTAGTAAACGAGCGTGAACTCGGCCTTCCTTTCTTTGACCCAAAACCGCGCCTACGGCGTAGTCACTTGCGTCACACATGATCTCGAAATGTTGGCTCCAATCCGGAGGTTGAATAATGGGAGCACTCACCAACACAATTTTCAAGGTCCGGAATGCCTCAAGGCACTTCTCATCAAAGTTAAAAGCCACATCCTTTTGAAGGAGATGCGTTAAAGGCTTAATGATCTTTGAGAAGTCCTTAATAAATCTTCTATAAAATCCGGCATGGCCTAGAAAGCTCCTTAAGGACTTAACATCCGTCGGAGTTGGGAGTTGCTCAACCATCTCTACCTTAGCCTTGTCCACTTCAATGCCTCTCTCGAATATAATGTGTCCGAGCACTATGCCTTGCTTAACCATGAAGTGGCACTTTTCCCAATTTAACACCAAGTCTACCTCCGCATACCTCGTGAGGACCTTATCCAAGTTTGCCAAGCAATCCATGAACGTGTTCCATAAACGGAAAAATCATCCATGAACACCTCGATAATTTCTTCGATGAATTACGAGAATACGGCCATCATGCAACGTTGAAAACAGGCCGGAGCGTTGCATAGACCGAAGGGCATCCTTCTATATGCAAACGTTCCATAAGGGCATGCAAATGTTGTTTTGTGTTGATCTTCCGGTGAATGGGAATTTGCATGAACCCCGAGTATCCATCGAGAAAGCAAAAATAAGCGTGGTTTTCTAATCTCTTGAGCATCTCGTCAATGAACGGTAGGGGGAAGTGATCTTTCTTCGTCGCTTTGTTAAGCTTACGATAATCGATACACATCCGCCACCCGGTCACGGTTCTTTGCGGTATCAATTCGTTCTTCTCATTCTTCACCACGGTTAAACCTCCTTTCTTTGGTACACAATGTACCGGGCTCACCCATTCGCTATGCGGAACCGGGTAGATGATTCCGGCGACAAGTAACTTGATGACCTCTTTCGTCGTATGGACCTCCCCGGGCCCACTACCTCGGTGGGTACCGGGACCGACTACTCGGTGAGCCCCCGGGACTACCCGACTTGCGCCGCACGGCACCCGATGGCGTGAAGCATAAGGACTACAAAGGAGAAGTACTCGGATAGGAAGCCATACATGTCTCGCACCGTATGGAGGACTCCTAGGCGTACCCGACTAGTACTCTCTCCCCGAACCGACTTGTAATCCCGCCTCCCGGACTATATAAGGCGAGGCGGGGACCCCTCTCTCGATCATCTCATCTCACGGCTTAAGATTGCATCATCTTGTAATCGCACCCAATCAATCCGCAGCTACACAACATACGGGACGTAGGGTATTACGCACCTCACGACCCGAACCTATCTAAATTGTGTGCCACGTGTCTCTTCCTTCGAGTTACCGATCTTGGCGAGGCCACATTCATCTACTTCGGGTACTCCCCTTAGTAGGTTGCCGGTCTAAAACACCGACACTTTCTTTACTACCTCTCGCATGGCATGAGTTAGCCTCCTTTGGTGGTCCACTAAGGGCTTACATTGGTCTTCCATTGGTATACGATGAGTGCAAAAGGTCTGGGCTAATACCCTTGAGATCATTAATTGAATATCCAATCACCTTCCTATGTTTTTTCAAAAAAATCAGCAACTTCTCGTTTTCTTCAGGACTCAACTCGTCACTCACGATGACCGGATAAGTCTTATCCGGGCCCAAAAGTTCATACTTTAATCCTTTGGGCAAAGGTTTAAGGTGTACCTCGGGCACTTGTGGCTCCTCGGGTTTAATTTCTCCTATGTCCTCGAATTTTTATTCCTCCGCGCTTCCATCATGTGGTTCTAAGCCTTTTGTTGCTTCTTCTAGTTCTTCATCTTGTTGATTACTAATTTGATTTTCCATCGCTCTTTGCAGCGGGTCTCTAAGGGTTTCAACAAAACAAAGACTATCTACCTCCTCTACTTCTTCATCTTCGGGAGGAAAGGGTGTAGGGTGTTTAGATACGCGAAGAAAATTATACGTGTACTTTGTTCCATTAAGGTTCATTATTACTTTGCCTTCTCAGGCATCCAACACGGCATCAACCAACTTAAGAAATTGCCTACCTAGGATTATGTGATCATGATTACTATGGTAAGCATCAATAACAAAGAAATCGGTTGGTATACATTTTCCGAGAGATTTTTACTTTTATGTTGCAAGCAATACCTAGAGGTTTAATAGTTCTACCATCTCCCATAATTAATTTTGTTGATGTTGGAGCTAAGTCGCTTTCTCCTCCGGTGGGAAATCCACTTCCAATGCTCTCGCCATCCCCTTTTGATTAGGGAACGGTCTTCTCTTGTCGAATACTTCTCCGTAATCGATCGGAACCCAATCCATTGGTTCGAACTCCCTTAGTGGCTTCGCGCTTGACTTGCTTCTCTTGTTTGTTTCATTCGATGCGGCGAAGTCAACGCTCGGGGTAGTTCTTGACTTGATGTGTTCTTCTTCAAGCTTTTCGGGATTGGCTCCTCTTTTGTGACTTCCGGGTTGCATCTTTAGAAAATTCAGCACACTTCTTCTTCCTTGAATTATATTCGGCTCTTCCGTAAGTCTTGTTTCCGAATCTCTTCGCATGGCAGCCGCTTTACTAATTTTTTGTAGAAGTTGGGTGGCTTCCATGAGTGTTTTCTCCATGAGATCCCCACCTGCACACATTTGGACGTGTTGCATGCAACTAGGGGTTAGGGAAAAGAAAAATGTATGCAAGAGTACGTCACCGGAGAAGAAGCCGAGTCTTGGTCCTTGTTCGATTAACTCATTAAACCTATCCCAAGCTTGGTCTATCCCTTCCTCTTCTACTTGCATGAAAGTGATCACTTGCCTCCTTAGATGTTGAACCTTGCTAATTGGAAAGAGCTTCTCGCAAAACTTCTTTGTCAACTTGTTCCAATTGCCTTCAACTTCAAAGGACGGAAACGAGTACCATGTCTTTGCATTGCGGCAAGTGAGTAGGGAAAAGATTCCATTTGAACCATTCATCGGGAACTCCTTCTTGACGCACCGTGTTGCATAGCGTCATGAAATTCCTTATGTGTCTATATGGGTTCTCCGTAACCATCCCTTCAAACGGGTTTGCCGCCACCATCTCGATGATCTTGGATTTAATTTCATACTTGGTCACTTCGAGCTTCGAATCTGACTCTTGTACTTTTATGTCTTCACATCGACGGCATGCGTAATCCCTTAATGATTTCTCCGGTTCTTCCACAGGTTGATTAATGAACGTCATCTAGACAATAAGATAAAAACAAAAAATAAAACGAAACAAGTGGTTCTCTAGATAATATGTGTTAGATATAGCAAACAAAAGATAAACTAAATATAAAACTAAGTTAGATGCAAACCAAACGATGTAAACTAGCTTGCTCCCCGGCAACGGCACCGGAAAAAAGGGGCTTGTTGACGGATAAAAGACGTATCCCTCTACAATCCACAAGCGTGCGGACCCCACACCTTTTTCACCACGGGATTCCCAAGGTTCTTGTCAATCCGCCGAGCAAGGGGATTACAAGCGTTCGATCTACCTTTACACTCTAGCTACTCAAACCCTAACTATGATTAAACTAGAAAACAACTAAATTACACTAGAGAGAATGATCAAGCTATCAAGATAAAAGACACTCGCCCATGGGTCTATGATACTAGAACATGCAATCGCTTAAAGACATAAAACCAATCTAATCTATTGGGGGTTATGACCACGGTTTCGCCCTTTCCCTCCTCTCGTACTGTCACTACGCGAAGGTATTCATGACTAGACCTATGATGGACACGGCGTATTGAATGGATCCAGGGAAGCATTGAAGCTCTACTCCCTTTACGGCGTGGTGGCTAACCTTAAGCATTAAAGTATATTCAACACAAAGTGATAGATAGATAATCCGACAAAGTACGATTACATCTCAAGATCGATTACAACCCATGGACCAATAAGGAGATTACCTCATCAAGGTGCTAGACATAGCACCGTTGATCATGGTTTCCCTTCCGACGGTGTCTTCCTTCTTCTCCACTTGTGGGTGCTTCCTTCGAGGTGGTTGATCTCCCTCCGGAGATCTCCCTCCTCTCTCTCTAGCTTGTGGGTGGCCTCGTGGTGCGAATGGCTCTCTCCCTGTTGAATGGCGGCGCCTCCAGGGTTTTAAGGTTGAAGATCCTTCGGGTGCAAGGAAAGGGGGGCCGAATCGACCCCCGAGTGGGGGCCGGGCGGCCGGCCCGGGTCGACCGGCCCGGGCCCATCTCGGCCGGTTCGGTCACCCCTTCGCTCCCGTGGGTCCTCAGGTGATTATGCACTTTGCCCCCTCCACTTGCATGATTTTGACGATGTCATCCTCGCGTCCAAGATGGAGGTTCTCCGTGCATGAAGTTCGGTCTTTTACGCTTCAATCCCCGGGGGTGTTCCTTCGTAACACTTCGGTCATTGCCACCATTGGAAGTGATTTCATCAAGCTCATGAACACGAACAAGACTCCGTAAATGCTCCTTTGAACTTGTTGCGAATCCGTCCTTTATGTCCATTTTTTCCTACACAAACATAATACTTCCAAATGCATGCACATAGATGAACTTGTTATATGATTAGTGTGCCTAGTGGCCGGTTAGTTCCATAATCAAATCCAACCCAAAGTGTAATGAACATGCTTGGTGTACCAAAATACACCGTCAACACTCATGAAGTGCGTTCCCGGAGAAGAAGGCAAGGACATCTTGGAGGAGATCCACAAAGGCGTACGCGGCAACCACATGTCTTCTCGTACGGCGGTCGGCAAGGCTTTCCGACGAGCTTTCTATTGGCCCACGGCCACGGGCGATCTTTGAGGAACTTGTCATAAGGTGCCAAGGGTGCCGATGCTTCGCCAAGCAACAACACGTCCCGACCTACAAGCTAGTCACTATACCACCAACTTAGCATTTCGTCTGTGGGGGCTCGATATGATTGGGCCTCTCCCCGGCCGCGCCGGGAGGATTCAACGAGTCTTGGTGGCCATCGACAAGTTCACCAAGTGGATCGAAGTCAAGGCGATCACCCGCCCAAAGGCCGACGGGGTACTCGACTTATTCGATGAACTTGTACACCTCTACGGACTACCCCATTGCATCATCACGGACACGGGGTCCAACTTCAACAACCACCGGTTCGGGAGTACCGCGCGAACGGCGGGATCGACGTCCCGGTATGTCTCGGTCGCCCATCCACGGGCCAACGGACAAGTCGAGCGTGCCAACGGGATGGTACTCGACGCTCTCAAGAAGCGACTACACGACGCCGCTAACAAAAAAGGGGGCAAGTGGATCGAGGAACTACCCAATGCTCTCTCGTGTCGGTGTTTTAGACCGGCAACCTACTAAGGGGAGTACCCGAAGTAGATGAATGTGACTCGCCGAGATCGGTTACTCGAAGGAAGAGACACGTGGCGCACAATTTAGACGAGGTTCGGGCCGCGAGGTGCGTAATACCCTACGTCCTATATGCTTGCGTAGCTACGGATTAATAGGGTACGATTACGGGATGTGTAATTGTACGCCGTGAGTTGAGTAGATTGGATTGGGGTGCTAGAGAAAGGTCTCTCGCCTCGCCTTATATAATTCGGGAGGCGGGGTTACAAGTCGGAGTAGGGAGAGAGTACTAGTCGAGTACGTCTAGGAGTCCTCTATACGGTGCGGAACATGTACGGCTCCCCTAACCGAGTACTACTCCTTTGTAGTCCTTGTGCTCCACGCCATTAGATGCCATGTAGCGCAAGCCGGTAGTCCCGGGGGCCCACCGAGTAGTCGGTCCTGGTACCCACCGAGGTAGTGGGCCCAGGGAGGTCCATACGACAAGCCCCCGAGTACTTTGTAGTCGAGAAGGATAGCTTCAAGTAGTCTTGACGGCCTTAACGAGTTGTCCTCAAGCGTCCCCGAGTACTACAAGTCAAAAGTCCTCAAGAGTAGTCGAAGCATCCCGAGGCCGGAATGTACTTCGACGATATCGAGCAATCTTGAAGTTTTCTCGAGTAGTCCCAAGCGTCCTTGAGCGCTGCCCTCGAAGGTCTTCAAAAAATGCCTGTGTTGTCTTGAAGTTGATATGGAAGTGCGATTGCAAAATCGCACTCCATATGGAGTAGCCCCCGAGCCTTAGGTTGAGCCGTAGGCGCAGGCTGAGGGTCCACCTGAAGTCTTGGCAAGAATATCCCGAAAAATCCGGAGAGAAAAACCGAAGGACACGTGGCACGGAGCCCCCGAGCCTTGAGTCGAGTACTTCCTCTCGAATTGAAGGGTCATCTTGTAGAATGTGTCCTGAGATGCTCTTGAGACTTGTCGCTTCCCAGGTTGACGAGTTGAAGTAGCCGAGCCCCCGAGGTGAGGCGCGTCAACTAGTAGAATACGAAGAGTCACGCGCGGCCGCTGAGTCGGCCCGAGCACGAACTTATCCATCCGGCCGTTGGAGGGCCATTTTGACTTATAAATAGAAGCCAAAACCCTTAGGGTTTTCCACCGTTGAAGAGCTCCTAGCGCGGTTGGAGCGCCGGCCCCCTCGCTCCTCGGGGGAGCACGAGGCCGCGGCCGCCGCCGTTGAAGAGGTGGTGGCCGCGGGGAGCGCGCGGAGGACGCCGCACCGCCGCTTTTTCGCGCAGAGGAGGCAGTGGCCGCCGAGGTGCAAGAAGAAACGCCCGCCGAGGGTGGACTGGTAGATATTGCCAGCATTCTCGGTGCTCCGACCGTGACGATAGTCCGGTCAAGCTTGTAAGTACTGCATCTCTCCGAGTAGTACTTGTTGTAGTAGTCGAGGTTGACTGACGACCAATTGTGTGTGCTTCTGCAGGAAATCAACAGATCTGTCCTGGGAGGGGGATGAACCCTCTACGGCGGTGGCGGAAGAAGTCGCGCCGCCCGCCGAGGAGTCCGCTCCTGCTCCCCAGGCGATGCCCGAAGCGCCGTCTCGCCGAGGGCTGCGTTGCCCGAGGCCGGCATGGTCGAAGGTAAGTACTCTTCATGAAGGCGTAGAGCTCCTCAAGGAGTAGTCGTAGTCGCCGATACACTTGTCTTCTTTTTGACGGTGCCGAGGGCCGAAGGGAGTGACATCCCCGCGGGGGTGCCCATGCGAAGTCGACACCGAAGCGCGGAGGCCGCGGTGGAGCCCCGGAGCAGATGGAGGTGGCCGCCGAGGAGGCCGTGTGACAACCCGCCCAGGAAAATACCGTACTATCGCCTAAGACCGATCCACTTTGGTCATTAAGCAATAATAAAGTATCATCCTGTCGTTAGTTCTTTGGGTTAACACCCGGTAAATCACTTGAAAAGCAACAAGGATCGAATATATGCATTAAAACTCACTCGAAGGCGAGTCCAAAGATTCAACAACATCAATATCCAAATTCGTACCCCGAAGGGTTTAATTATTACAAACCATAGTTTTTGCCATACCGAGATAGTTCGAGTTTTCGAAAGCAGCGAAAATAAACTAACGGAAGCGAAGACACCACGGGAGGCCATCCATGATGCTTTCAGTAGTCGTCCTCCACCCACTCCGGCTCCCGGCGGGCGGGATCTCACCGGGCCACACATCATCCGAAGGCATTACCCGGATCAACACATTATAGCAAGGCCGAGTATACTAATACTCAAAGCAAGACTTACCCGTCGGTGATAACTACTTCACAAAATTCTAGACCATGAAAGGCTTTTTGGCTCTTTGGGTTGCCTTTGCTAAAAAGTAACAAAGAGTAGGTCCTTACTTTCAAGATTTTAGCACAAGTTCTAGTAGGTTTAATCTTTATTATATTAGCCAACTAGTACAAACAAAGTTGTACAATACAATTAATCAAGCATAAAGTTCATCATCTTCCATCATTAGGGATCTCATGACTAGTGGAGTAAGTAGTCTCGGATAACGGTGAGAGGCCGACAATCGATTGATTTAAACCTTGCAAGGTAGACCCAAACACACGGTAGGGCTGTCCCCGCAAGGACAACTTTCCCCGGGCCGTCCCCCCGCAAATCCTTGGGTCGGGATCGAATCTTACGGTCTTTGGTGCGAGGCTATCCGGCATGTCCCACCCGGTACACCCGAGTCACCATACACCACGGTGGCGAGCCGTGAGAGCGAATCCCAAGAGTAGTAATGGTAGGATCCCTTGCCGCCTCATTAAGGTACTAGGCTTACCGGTCCCATACCCGACATGTGCTTAGTACGTTCAAAGACTTAACCCACATAACCACCGGACCGAGCCCGCATCCCATGCTCTTACCCCGTGAGCAATCCATTTAAGGATACATTGTGATTCCTATCTAGGAACCTATTCTCGCGAGTGAGGTCATCACTCGACTTGTAACGGTCCTATAGCTTAGCAGCTATCGACCTATCATACTAGTAGGGACCAAAGGTACCTAGGAATCATGCATCTAGGGTTTCATTCAACTCCTGAACGTAAATGCACAATCATCCATAGATAATTGAATAAAGAATTTGAAAACTGGGTTAGATGCACCGGAGCTTGCCTTCGTCAGCTAGGTTAGCCTGGGCACCCTCGGTGTCGAGTACTTCCACGTCTGCAGTGAAGCTTCCGCTCCTCCTTCCTCGTTTTCCGGACAAGGGAGTAATCTCCGTCCGAAGATCTACACGGAATGCAATGCAAGTTTAGGTGATGTGATAGTTTGTTGTCTTATCCAACTGCGGGTTGGTCATATTCACCTTAACAAGCATTTAGATAGTGTTTCTCTTTTAGGAAGGTTATTGGTTGTACATGGGTTATTTTTTATTATTGAATATTAGGATAAAGGTTTTTATTATACTTGTCATTTCATGTGAAAGCTTTAATTCCTTTTACCTACACAAGCGAGAGGTATAAATAATATTTTTATTCATGAATTAATGTCTTATCAGCAATGATAATTAATTATCTTTTAATTGTATTAACTAATTCCTTAAAAAAGGAAAAAGGATTAATTATGGGTTTTTCTTTATTTAACTTCCCTTTAATATTAAAAGGGCTTTTAAGCTTTTTATTAAACAATAAAATTTCCAAAAATTAAAGGAGTGTTTCTTAAGCCTACTAGAACCTATCCTGGTCCATTGGACCCACATGTAAGTGTTGGATGCTAGGAAATTAAATATTTTAGAAAATAACAAGGACTAGCTAGTGATTCAATTTAAATGCATACAAAAATAAATAAGCCTCAAAATGATCCAAACTTTCTTGTGCATGCTCTCTGGTCCTAAACAAGTCCAAAGAACCAGCACATTCACATGAAAACTCTACTGAGCTTGGTTTATTAATTTACAAAGGAAAACATGCATAAATCAAGAATAATTATTTTTGTTAACCCAAAAATCATGATTAATTCACAAGATGTGCATTTTGACATTACAAGACAGTGTTCACAATTTGAGCTCAAGAACATAATTATATTTAACAAGAAAAATCATTTAGGAAGTTTCTGCAAGAATGGAAAAGAATTTATTTAGCAAGACCTACTGCATAACTTTGTGCAATTTTTGGCATAGCATCTAGTCATAGCCCAACACACAACATATCCAAAAATTAGCTACAGAGGATTTTTGGTTTTTGAGATATTGCAGATCTAGGGTTTTCACATTTGTATTTTTCATGCAAAAACTAACAGGAATTAGCTCAGGTCAGAATAACAAACGTTGTAGGATATTTCACCATGAATCCAACAAAATTTGTTTTACATTTTTCTGATTTTTATGTGATTTTCTACGCAATTTACAAGAATCAGCCAAAGGGTTTTACTATTTGAGTTGACCTTTTGCAGGGAGGCCCTCGGGAAAAAACTTCGTTTTGCAATGTGGTCTGGCGCGGGCCGGCCGGCGCGGGGAGGCCAAATTCCGGCGAGCCGCCGCCGGGCTTGGCCGGGGAAGGGCCGGGGAGGGGTCTAGGGGCTAAGGGGACTCGGTTTGGGCGCTCGGCGGGGCGGTGGTGGCGGCGGTGAGCGAGCACGCCGATGGCCGGGGACGGCGGCCGGCCGCGGGCGCTGTTCCGGTGAGGCTGCGGCCAAAGCGCGGCAAGCGGCGGTGGTGGCGGCTCTCGGGGATGCTAGAGGGACGGTTGGGGACGGTTGGTCACGGTGGGAAGGCGGAGGTGGCGGCGTCCGCGTTGCGGGACGGCGGGCACGGCGCTCGCGCGGTGAGGGCAACCGCGCCCCTTTATAGCCGACCCGTGCGCCGGCTCATGTCCTGCGGATCGAAGGGAGGCGCCTTGGGTACACAAGTGCCGGGCGACGGCGGACGGACGCGGGGGCAAGCGGAAGCCCGTACGGCGGCGCGGCGTTCGAAGCGACCTCGGCATGCGTGCGACGTGGGAAAGGGGCGACCTTGGGAAGCGGACCCTCGGGCGGCGTGTGCGCGCGGCCATCGAGGCGCGGGACGAGGGCTCGAGGCGGGTGGCGCATGGGGGCGGGCGCCGGCGCGGCGGCCGCCGGGCGCGCGCGGGGGGAGGGCGGCGGCGCCGGCGAGTTTTCCGTGTCGGACCGGCGCCGTTCGAAATAGTTTTTCTCCAAATTTTTGAATAGAAGTGCAACATGTGGCGAATAGGAAAGTTGTAGGTCTAACTACCCTCTACAACTTTTGTAAAGGCCGTCTAGTGTTTTTCTCAACGGATTTTGCAGGAACGTCGTGCCAACTTTGAATGCCGGCCTGCCTCTGTGCACAGGAGGTACTGCCAGTCGATCGAGTTTTTCACCAATTTCCACCCAAAATTTGAAATGCCAATCTACATGAAAGTTGTGTCCCTCAACAAGATGGACAACTTTCATAAAGGTAAATTTTAAAGTGTTTAGGTGAATTTTGGAGAACACGACAAAAGTTCTGGACGACATTCGCTGACGTCAACGGTTAAGCGGTTTTGACCGTGTCTTTGGCCAAGGGTCCACTACGGGTGTGTGCAAACTTGGTCAAGGGGTTCATTAGGGTTCATTGGCGAGGTTTTCGGGGTGATGACCCGGAGTTGACCTAGGTTTGACCGGTGTTTGACCGGTTTGACTCTCGCTGATCCGGTCATTAGCGTTAATGACGCGTAATTAAAAACCCGGGGCATCACGCCTACCCTCCTTAAATAGAATCTCGCCCCGAGATTCGAAAGTAAAAGACAAAGTATGGAGGGTTCCCGAATAGAGATGTTATTTATGAAATTCGGTTGGCTTTGCTTCACTTGAAAGCTTGGCTTCTTGTTGCGGTTGCCCTTAGTGGATCCGGGGTTCTACTTCGCCGCTGGGGCCTCGCATGTCCGGGGTTTGGGCACTCATTGGCAAAATGCCCGGCCGTCTACAATTGTAGCATATGCGGGGCGGGGAGTTCCTTAAGTTTGGGAACATCTTGTGGATTCTTTTGGTACTTGGAGATTTCCCGAAGGCTTGTCTTGGAGTGGGGTCCTTCTCCACCGCCCGGATGGCGAAGATTGCGAAGACCCATGAGTATGCTTCTTGACAAAGCGGAACCGCTTGCTTGATTCACTACCGAAAGTGAAATCATCTTGTCGCTTCCTATCTTCCTGTGCCTTCTTCATGGCATCCTCCTGAGAGATAGCTTTGTTTACTAACTCGTGATAACTATTGGGTTCCAACAGAATTAGCCTTTCGTACAAGTCACCATCGAGACCATCACGGAAACGTTCCATCTTCTTGGCGTCAGTGTCCACGTGATGTCCTCCGTACTGGCAAAGACTATTGAACTTCTGTGCATATTGGTACACGGTGTCAGCTCCTTGCTTCAAAGCCAACAATTCTCTCATTTTTCTGTCCATAAGTCCTTTAGGAATATGGTGGTCCTTGAAAGCTTGCTTGAATTCAACCCAAGTGACTTCATGTCCAGCAGGTTGCATAGACTTGAAATGTTCCCACCACATCAGTGCTTCGCCCCGAAGTTGTAAGGTTGCAAAGGTTGCCTTGCGCTCCTCGGAGCAAGGAAGGGTAAAAGCGAGAAAACTTGGCCTCTATGGCCCCGACCCATGCGTCAACTTCAAGCGGTTCTTCCGCCTTAGTGAACGTTGGAGTCTTCATCCCAATAAACCGGGTGTAGGTAGTGATCGCATGTGGTCCCTCATGATTGGCCCCGTGCGGAGGTCTCTGTTCCAACGGTGCACGCGCCGGTCCGTCCGTTGTTGCATCCGCAGAGCCGGCGCAAAAAGTCGGTTTGTGTGGTCGAAGTGCCTCTGTCGGTGTCGGGGATGGTGGCGGGGGTGGGTCATTACTACTTGAGGCACCAAAACCATTGGGAATGTTGCGTGTCGGTCCGACCATCCGAAAAATTGAGTTTTCATTAAACACACATTCATAAGCTTGTTCATAATATTAACAAGTAGAATATGTACGACGAAAGCTCATTTATGGTAAGTTTTATGGAACCGAACAACACAACGGCCATAAGCATCAAATTCGGGAATCGATGCTCATGCACCGAAAATCTTCATTCAAGGTCTGTAGACGTACTTCAAGTTGGTATTCCACCCGGGATCAAGAATGGACACACGATGGATGACTTCTCCACATTGACTATTCGAGAACCTTGACTGCTCAAGAGAGTTTCTATGTCTAAGGCTTCAGCTTGGCTGGCAGGAAAGGGATCGATGCTACAAGGTCGTCGAGATTGGCGGCATGAGACCAAGTCGACAGGACTTTCCAAAAGATCATTACAAGAAGGAAGGCTAATGACAGAGTTCCATAATTTCTTGTACGAAAGATGACTTCAAGTGGATTTCAGAATAATCTTGCTCACACCTTTACTTACTTCGTAAAATTTGAGGTTTTGACAACTCATTATTTTTTTGAGGTGTGAAAATTTTCAAAGTCGATGCGATGCACATGCTTGCGAAGACACTATGCACATGTTCGTGCGGTATGGGGCTCATGATGCACGTTTGAAATAACCAGGACAAGGGTATCAATACAAAGAATACCTTAGGGTTTCAACACGTTTAAGGACAACAGGGTTGGGGGCAAATATAAGTCGACAGACATGACATGTTGATAGGAGAATCACCATTGAAGATTGAATTCTAAGATCAAGACATTCCCACGGTCTGGTAGAATGGCAGAAGTTCTCTTTTCTCCTGTTGGGTAATACTGGGTAGTCATGTGCACAAAGGCACAGTTGTATGCTAGAACTCGAAGCGAGCACACATACCTAATGACATGAAGTTACGCGATTGTGAACAAAAATTCATAACCAAAAATCCGGAACACCCTCAAATCTTTCCCGAGTTTTCCGGTTCAAAATAAATCCCTTAACAATTAACCAAATTTTAAGGTTGAGCATCGAACAAGGAAGAAGGTGGATGGTACGGAACCTAGATGTGCCTAGGGAAGTGCAAACCAACCCAAACGGAACTAGGATTGAGACTTGCCTATTATAAGATAACTAGTTAAGGAGCGAGTTGTTTTTACAATTTGGTTTAATTAACCTATCACAAGTAAACAAACTTTTCAAAAATTTCGGCGGCATGACGGCTAGGTATGAGAGGTACTTTAGTTTACAAAAAGCACACACTAGCATAATCTTCCTTAAAGAGCATATGGAATTTCAATTTTTGGGTCCATTTTAGTTTTTTCAATTTTTAGTATGCATGCAAGACGTCCTATCCGACCTCACATGGCAATCAAGCCAAAAATCGAAGTTAGTGCGGTGGCAAGGCTTTTATTCGTCTCTCCCTATAATATCTAGTCGAGAGCTATACGGTACTTCCTTAACAACTAACGAAGCGTTGTTATGTACACAAGAAAACGAACCTTCCCCGCCAAAGATGTCACGAAAGCGTCCACATACATTACCGTTCACTATAGAAACGACACCCATGCGTTAAGCCGCCGCATGGACAACGTCCTATTTAAGACTCCGACATGACGTGAGTGCCCATTGGAATAAGCCTCACTCATCCCTCACGGACTTTCCCGTGGTACCATCACGTATGGCAAAACCCCGACGAGACTCGGACGCGACGTGACACCCATTGGAATAGGTCTCACTAGTCCCTCACAGGACTTCCCTGTGGTACCACCACGTATGGCAAAACGTGATGAACTAGTATGGTTGTGCATGAAAGAAAGTCTGACATAAGGTAATGTGCTGGAAGTTAGCAAAATAAACCATAAGTTTAATTAAGCCACCTGAAAGAACCCAAAATTCCCTCTAGGGCCTCTCGGTCTAGTTTATCCTAGCGGACCAACGTATTTTGGAAAATCAGATAATCTTGGCATATTTTATTCAAAAACCAGTGATTAAGGTTTATTAATTAATCTCTGGTGCATATAAGCTACGATGCCAATCGCTGACAACCCGCTCGGGAAAATACCGTACTATCGCCTAAGACCGATCCACTTTGGTCATTAAGCAATAATAAAGTATCATCCTGTCGTTAGTTGCGGGTTAACGCCCGTAAATCACTTGAAAAGCAACAAGGATTGAATATATGCATTAAAACTCACTCGAAGGCGAGTCCGGAGAGATTCAACAACATTAATATCCAAATTCGTACCCCGAAGGGTTTAATTATTACAAACCATAGTTTTTGCCATACCGAGATAGTTCGAGTTTTCGAAAGCGGCGGAAATAAACTAACAGAAGCGAAGACACCACGGGAGGCCATCCATGATGCTTTCAGTAGTCGTCCTCCACCCACTCCTGCTCCCAGCCGGGCGGGATCTCACTGGGCCACACAGCACTGAAGTCATTACCTGGATCAACACATTATAGCAAGACTGAGTATACTAATACTCAGCAAGACTTACCCGTCTGTGATAACTACTTCACCAATTCTAGACCATGAAAGGCTTTTTGGCTCTTTGGGTTGCTTTTGCTAAAAAGTAAAAAGAGTAGGTCCTTACTTTCAAGATTTTAGCACAAGTTCTAGTAGGTTTAATCTTTACTATATTATCCAACTAGTACAAACAAAGTTGTACAATACAATTAATCAAGCATAAAGTTCATCATCTTCCATCATTAGGGATCTCATGACTAGTGGAGTAAGTAGTCTCGGATAACGGTGAGAGGACGACAATCGATTGATTTAAACCTTGCAAGGTAGACCCAAACACACGGTAGGCGTCCCCGCAAGGACAACTTTCCTAGGCCGTCCCCCGAGAATCCTCGGGTCGGGATCGAATCTTACAGTCTTTGGTGCAGGCTATCTGGCATGTCCCACCCAGTACACCCAGAGTCACCATACACCACCGGTGGTGAGCCGTGAGAGCGAATCCCAAGAGTAGTAATGGTAGGATCCCTTGCCGCCTCATTAAGGTACTAGGCTTACCGGTCCCATACCCGACATGTGCTTAGTACGTTCAAAGACTTAACCCACATAACCACTGGACCGGAGCCCAGATCCCATGCTCTTACCACGTGAGCAATCCATTTAAGGATACATTGTGATTCCTATCTAGGAACCTATTCTCGCGAGTGAGGTCATCACCCGACTTGTAATGGTCCTATAGCTTAGCCGCTATCGACCTATCATACTAGTAGGGACCAAAGGTACCTAGGAATCATGCATCTAGGGTTTCATTCAACTCCTGAACGTAAATGCACAATCATCCATAGATAATTGAATAAAGAATTTGAAAACTGGGTTAGATGCACCGGAGCTTGCCTTCGTCAGCTAGGTTAGCCTGGGCACCCTCGGTGTCGAGTACTTCCACGTACTGCAGCGAAGCTTCCGCTCCTCCTTCCTCGTTTTCCGGGACAAGGGAGTAATCTCCGTCCGGAAGATCTACACGGAATGCAATGCAAGTTTAGGTGATGTGATAGTTTGTTGTCTTATCCAACTCTGGGTTGGTCATATTCACCTTAACAAGCATTTAGATAGTGTTTCTCTTTTAGGAAGGTTATTGGTTGTACATGGGTTATTCTTTTATTGAATATTTGGATAACGGTTTTTATTATACTTGTCATTTCAGGTGAAAGCTTTAATTCCTTTTACCTTCACAAGCAGAGGTATAAATAATATTTTTATTTATGAATTAATGTCTTATCGGCAATGATAATTAATTATCTTTTAATTGTATTAACTAATTCCTTCAAAAAGGAAAAAAGGATTACTTAGGGGTTTTTCTTTATTTAAATCACCTTTAATATAAAAAGGGCTTTTAAGATTTTTATTAAACAATTAAATTACCAAAAATTAAAAGAGTGTTTCTTAAGCCTACTAGCACCTATCCTGGTCCATTGGACCCACATGCAAGTGTTGGACGCTAGAAAATTAAATATTTTAGAAAATAACAAGGACTAGCTAGTGATTCAATTTAAATGCATACAAAATAAATAAGCCTCAAAATGATCCAAACTTTCTTGTGCATGCTCTCCGGTC
The DNA here is from genome assembly GCA_947561735.1 of Cenchrus americanus. Classification (NCBI taxonomy): domain Eukaryota; kingdom Viridiplantae; phylum Streptophyta; class Magnoliopsida; order Poales; family Poaceae; genus Cenchrus; species Cenchrus americanus. Next base: position 195,503,672 of record OX387241.1, read on the forward strand.
CTAAACAAGCCTAAAGAACCAGGCATATCCACATGAAAACTTTATTGAACTTGGTTTATTAATTTACAAAGGAAAACATGCATAAATCAAGAATAAATATTTCGTTAATCCCAAAATCATGCTTAATTCACAAGATGTGCATTTTGACATTACAAGATAGTGTGCACAAGTTGAGCTCAAGAACATAATTATATTTAACAAGAAAAATCATTTAGGCGGTTTCGCAAGAATGGAAAAGAATTTATTTAGCAAGATCTACTGCATAAATTTGTGAAAGTTTTGGCATAGGAGCTAGTCATGACCTAACACACAACATATCCAAAAATTAGCTACGAGAGGATTTATGGTTTTTGAGATATTGCGGATCTAGGTTTTTTACATTTGTATTTTTCATGCAAAAACTATCAAGAATTAGCTCGGCCGGAATAACAAAAGTTGTGGGATATTTCACCACGAATCCAACAAAATGGTTTTACATTTTTGTGATTTTTCTGTGATTTTCTACGCAATTTACAAGAATCAACCAAAGGGTTTTACTATTTGAGTTGACCTTTTGCGGGGAGGCCCTCGGGAAGAAACTTCGTTTTGCAATGTGGTCTGGCGCGGGCCGGCCGGCGCGGGGGAGGCCAAATTCGGCGAGCCGCCGCCGGGCTTGGCGGGGAAGGGCGGGGAGGGGTCTAGGGGCTAAGGGGACTCGGTTTGGGCGCTCGGCGGGGGCGGTGGTGGCGGCCGGCGAGCGAGCACGCCGGCGGCCGGGGGACGGCGGCCGGCGCGCCGCCTTGTTCGGCGAGGCCGCGGCCAAAGCGCGGCAAGCGGTGGTGGTGGCGGCTCTCGGGGATGCTAGAGGGACGGTTGGGGGACGGTTGGTCGTGATGGGAAGGCGGAGGTGGCGGCGTCGCGTTGCGGGACGGCGGGCACCGCGCTCGCGTCGGTGAGGGCAACCGCGCCCCTTTATAGGCGGCCCGTGCACCGGCTCATGTCCGCGGACCGAAGGGAAGTGCCTTGGGTACACAAGTGCCGGGCGACGGCGGACGGACCGCGGGGGGCAAGCGGGAAGCCGTGCGGCGGCGCGGCGTTCGAAGCGACCTCGGCATGCGTGCGACGTGGGAAAGGGGCGACCTTGGGAAGCGGACCCTCGAGGCGGCGTGTGCGCGCGACCATCGAGGCGCGAGGACGCGGGCGCGAGGCGGGTGGCGCACGGCGGCGGCGGGCGCCCGGGCGCGCGCTCGGGAGGGCGGCGGCACCGGCGAGTTTTCCGTGTCGGACGGCGGCCCGTTCGAAATAGTTTTTCTCCAAATTTTTGAATAGAAGTGCAACATGTGGTGAATAGGAAAGTTGTAGATCTAACTACCCTCTACAACTTTTGTAAAGGCCGTCTAGTGTTTTTCTCAACGGATTTTGCAGGAACGTCGTGCCAACTTTGAATGCCGGCCTGCCTCTGTGCACAGGAGGTACTGCCAGTCGATCGAGTTTTTCACCAATTTCCACCCAAAATTTGAAATGCCAATCTACATGAAAGTTGTGTCCCTCAACAAGATGGACAACTTTCATAAAGGTAGATTTTGAAGTGTTTAGGTGAATTTTGGAGAACGCGGCAAAAGTTCCGGACGACATTCGGCCGACGTCAACGGTTAAGCCGGTTTTGACCGTGTCTTTGGCCAAGGGTCCACTACGGGTGTGTGCAAACTTGGTCAAGGGGTTCATTAGGGTTCATTGGCGAGGTTTTCGGGGTGATGACCCGGGTTGACCTAGGTTTGACCGGTGTTTGACCGGTTTGACTCGGGCCGATCCGGTCATTAGCGTTAATGACGGTAATTAAAAACCGGGGCGTCACGGGCCGCCACGGCGGCCGGAGGAGAGGAAGTCACCACATCGCCGGAGGTCGCTCCGGAGGTGGCAATCCGCTCCCCGGAGATCCGGGACGTAGAGCCCATCCGCTCCGCGCCGATGTCGAGGCCGCCACGAGTAGTCGTGTAGGGGTGGAGCCGCCGGCCGACGACCCGGTGGACCGGCGACGGTAGCCGGGCACCCGGGAGGCGGTCCGCCGGGCTGAGCAATGGATGAAGGTGAGTAGTCTGAACTCCTGAGTAGTCAATCCTCTGTGTTGAGTGCTCATTTTGACATGTGTTGTCTGCGCAGGACGTCGTGGAGAGGTTTCGTGAGAAGTCAAGCATGCTGTAGGGCTTCGGCGACACGGTGCTCCGGGCTGAGGCGTTGGAGGAGCAGCTCTTGAAGTCGCGGAAGCACGCGGCCGCCATGCAGTCCAAGCTTGACGCCGCCTTTGCCAAGTACCACAATGATATCTAGGACATGCGGGCAAAGAGCGACGACTTGGTGCGGAGGAACAAGACGCTCCGCAACAAGAACAAAGGTACACCGCTTGACTTGTTGAGTAGTCGTTGGAGGTCGAGAGGTAATCGACCCGCCGTGCCTTGTTGTTTTGCGAGCTTGAGACCGGGTGGAGCAAGTTCGACGATCTCGGAGAAGGATATGAAGAAGCTCTTCTACGGGAGCGGGGAGGCCCGCCGTGTACTCGAGCTTGACTATAAGGAGCTTGCCTTCGAGTGCGACAAGCACATGGAGCTTCGAATTGCTTCGATCGTGACCTCGTCAATCGCTACAAATCGTTGCGAAGGCGAACGAGGATTGCGAGGCGCCGCGGGCCCGCTTGAAAGAGCTTGAAGAAGCCGCGCTCCCGATTGCAATGCTCTTGGTGCCTCATCCTGGTGGCCCCAAGATAGCGCCGCTCGTGGATCGCCTCAAGGAAGCCCCCGGCCCCGGCCGGGTGGCGTATGTGAAGCATCTCGTGAAGTCGATCCCGATGCAGGTGCTCGCCTTCATGAAGTCATACTTCCCGAAGGCGCCGGTAGATGTAGTCGGCGGCGGGGTAGCCGCCAACCGTACATATGAGCGGTACACGGAGCCGCCGGGAGCGGATGATGCCCATTGGGGAGCAAGTCGCCGAGAAGCCAAACCTCCAGTAGTCCTGTAGTAGTTAGCTCATGGAAGTGTATATACAAGAACATTTGTAATGTAATTGTTCAAGTATAAATGAAAGAAAAGTTCCATCAATGAGTACTCGTGGTCGCGATCTCAAAGTGCGGAGTCCCATCGTGGAGTTGGTGCGAGTAGTCGTACTCGGCGGTAGTCCTGTTGAGGGAAGTAGACAGTAAAGAAGTTGATGAACGATCAAACTTTATTACTCAAGAAGTACACCTGGATGGCCAGGGCCGTAGTTTACAGAGTAGTCGCCTGGACCCGGAGGCCGCTTACAGCTAAGTGGTGCTAGGGCGAGTAGCCACTTACAGCAGTAGATCCGTAGGTAGCCGTGTAGGCCGGATCTTGGAGTACATGGTCTCTCGGTAGACCGCCGCTAGAGTCCTTTGTCGGTCGTCGCGGCCCATGATCCGTAGGTTGCCGCGCGGGCCGGATCCCCGGAGAGGGGAGTAGTCCGGAGGCCCGGAGCCGGGACCGGAGGCCGCTTACGGCGAAGGAGTAGTCCGGACGCGGAGCCGGGACCGGAGGCCGCTTACGGCGAAGGAGTAGTCCGGAGAGCCGGTGCCGGGATCCGGAGGCCGCTTACGGCGAAGGGGTCTTCATGTAGTCGTGTAGACTTGAGCCCGGAGTAGTCGTGTAGACTAGGCGTAGAATCGACGAGTTGGTCGACGTTCCACGAGTTGTTGATGTCTTCGCCTTCAAGTGTTTGGAGGTGGTAGGAGCCGGCCGGTCACCCTTGCAATTGTGAAGGGGCCTTCCCGGGGGGAGCCGAGCTTGTGTAGTCCTTCCGTGTTCGGATACGACGGAGGACGAGATCACCGACGTTGAAGGAGTCGTAACACCCTAAAATTCCATCACTAAATAAACTTAGCAACAAGAGGCTAGATTTAATTTCTTTAAGGACATAAATAAATTAATAAACAAATAGGCTTTTAAAATATTTAAACATCACTAAAATAATCTAGAAACAATAAGTGTTTGTGCATCATGATTCGAATGCATGGATTTCTGTTCGTTTGAAGTTTGAAAGTTTGAAAAACGAATTTGAAAAGAATTTTTTAAAAAAGAGAAAACCTTCTCTCCTCTCCTCTCTCCTCAACCGGCCCACTCCTTTTTTCAGCCCGCAAACCCCTCGGGCCAGCGGCCTTTTTTCCCATGCGCGCGCAGACGGCCCGCGCTGGCCCAGCCTGCCTTCCCTGCCGGCCCAACACCGCCTCCTCCCTTTCTCTTTTGCGCCCGACAACGACGGTGGGACCCCGCGGTCGGGAGCTCCCCCTACCTCCCGGCCGCGAGGATGGCCGCGCCCCCCATCAAGGCCGCCGGCCGTTTCCGGCCGGGTCGGCCGCTCCCCCCGCCATCAAAACCTCTTAACCGAGCGCGGTGATGCCCCTTCTTCATTTCCACTCCCTTAATTCGGCCGTTACCCTCCTTTAACCCCCCTCCCCCTCTTCACACTCCTTCAAGACGGCCATTAATGGCCATGGCCGCCGGGGGAACCGCCTCCCGGAGCTCCCCGGAGCCTATTTAAGCGCCCCCCGGACTCCACCGCACACCCCCTTCGCTCAAATCCAAGCTCACACGCCTCCCCGTGCCCTAGCCGCTTTTGCCACCGAGTTGGAGCGCCGGCCGCCGCACCATTGCCGCCGCCCGAGCTCTTCCGTCGTCGGTGAAACCTCTTAAACCCTTCCTTTCACTTCGTCTTCGTGTTTGTGAGCTCACACGGGCATCAATTGGAAACCGCGGGGTCCCCGGTGCTCCATTCGCTCGCCGCCGTCGCCACCCATCGGAGCCGGCCCACCGGCGTTGATCTCCTCCGCCGCCGCCTCTTCCATCAAATCCTCGTCCACCGGAGCTCCTACACGCCGTAAGGATCATGTCCCCGCCCTCCTTTTCGCTTAAACCAAACCATAGGGTGCACCGCCACGGGCCGGCCACCGGCGACCCGCCCCCTTGCGGTGCTAGCCACCCCGGCCGCCGGAGCCGCCCCCCTAGCCACCCGAGAAGCTTGCTCGTCGCCTCGGCCACGAGTAGAGCCTTTCCCCGTCCAAAACCGTGGCCCCTAGCTCCCTTTAGCCATCGCCGGCGAACCTCCCGGCGAGGTTCTGCCCGGCGCCGCCGGCGGGCCGGCCCCGGCGCCGCCGTCGGGCGCATGCGTGCGACCACGGCCGTAGATCTCGGCCAACGGCCCCGCATTAAAAGGGAGGACCCCCCGCTCGGTCCACCGTAGACCGGTGGACTTGGTGCACGGCGGTCTACGACCGCGCCCACCGCCCGATCGAGAGATCAACGGCGCGGATCGCGCCCGGCTCGGTCTATGCGGTGGCCGCCGGCCATTTTGTGAAAAACCCCTTGAGCTCTTTAATTTTACTCGTCCGAACCCTTCCACCTTTAAAAGATCTTCGCATATAGGTCTCGTTTTTATTGTTTTAGCCCCCGATTTATTAGAAAACCCTACCCGAGGTCCTTAACACCCTTTTAATGATTTAAAACTTCTGTTTTTAAACATATTTACGTTTCAGCCCCTGTTTTCTTGCTTTGTTAGGTCCTGTAAAGTCTAGTTTATCGCGATTAGTCCTTATACCTTGTTTTTAGCATAACTTCTCCGTTATAGCTCCGTTTTTAGCGTTCTAGCAGTCCTTGCGATCGTCTCGGTGAGCCCGTCACTTTAGTAGCATGTTTTCAGATTGGTGATCTGTTTTATTTATTGCATGCTTTATGTGTGAATCGTAGATATCGTGCTCGTTTCAACCGAGCCACTGTCGGGGACGATCAGGAGCAGTTGTTTGAGGAGGAGGAAGTTTTTGCTGTAGCTGAAGAAGGCAAGTGGTCTTCTCCCCCTGCATGTTCTCTTTTTGTGCTATATAACTGCATTTTAATTAAAGTTTACTTTTATCATTGCATTAATCTGTCGGGAAAACCTTTTTAAGGACTTACCTAGATCTTTTACCCTGATCCTTGGCCTAGCCCCTTTTAAATAATGTTTTGGGTAGAAATCGCTAGTTGCTCTACATGGGTTGGATAAATGTGTCTTTTATGGAAATGATATATGTTTAATAGTTAATGTTTTGGGGTAATGCAAGAACACTTGATTTAATCGGAACATGGAGAACCACCCAAGAAAACATGCGCAACCACAGTGTTACATGGCTCTGACCTTAGCCGAATAATTAGGTGTGATCGTACTAGTGGCCCTTTTCCGAAAGGAGCAGAGGGGGATCCGGGTTGCAGGGGTATAGCCCGGTCCTTTTGGGGTAGTAGCCTTTGCTAAGGCACTGACCACTAGGGAGGGTTATGGTCCGCCCGATCCGTAACTATGCGGGTCGTTAGTCTTTTGCATGCCTTTGTAAAGGCTATGTAGCGTCCCTATGCAATCACACCTCGGAAGTGTGGTATGGTGCTTGGCCGGCATCGCATGGTTGGGTTTAAAGTTCTTCGGAGCTTTTACGCGAGCCGTGGGTAAAGTGTGCAAACCTCGCGAGTGTAAAGGCGATCGATCGGCCGTGCTCATGGTCATGAGCGGCTTGGACCCTCACATGATTAATAAACTTAAAGACGGGATAAATCGTGGTTGGTGAAGCTCGTTGAGCTTGGGCTGTTTTGTAGTTAAGTTTTTCTTAAGTGGGATGGTACGAACTTACACATAGTAATTAGGTGTTCTTTAATTAAAACTTGACCAACATTAAAATGCTAACCGCTGCAAAACCCTAGCCTATCCTTGATAGCCTTGCATTTTCCCCCACTTGCTGAGCTCCAACCATAAGTGTGCTCAGCCTTGCTTATCGCTGTTCAGAGGAAAACTTTGGAGGGGAGTTCTATTATGACTACGATGAGATCTGAGGCTTGCGGACCCCTAGTCAAGTGCCTGTGGGAGCGGAAGACGAGGACTCGACGAGTAGTTATCGTTTTCCGTTGTTAGAGACCTTCGAGTCTCCCGCATGAGTGTAATAAGTGGTTAAACTGCGAAATACGTTTGAATACGTTTATGATATTTCACTCATTTTCGTCTATCATATGTGTGTGAACTGATCCTGGCGCACATATGAGATGCACTTGGTTCCTCTTCGAAAATCGGGTGTGACGAGTGGTATCGGAAGCGGTGTTGGATCGTAGGAACGCAGCCTTAGTTAGAAATGGACGAAATTTAAGGATTCATGTTCTAGATCATTCTGTCATCTTTCAAAACCACTTTATTTTCGCATAAAAATCTAATTTGTTCTTGTTCTTTTTGTTGAAAATTGCAACATTTTGATTTCCTCTATGCTGAGTTCACTTCCTCTTAACGGATGGCCGGGACTCGTCGGATCGCCCGTAAGAGCACCGGTGGTCGCCTTCCTTCGGGACGGTTGGCTCCACGCTACCCGGCGGTCCGGTGGAGGCACGGTGGAGGAGGTGCGGCGGGGAGGTTGGAGACTATCCGGTACGAGTTGCGGCGGAGGCGATGGAGCGAGGATATCGGGCGGTGCGGCACCGAGAAAAATATTGAGGAAGACCCGGGGGGAGATCATGTTTGAGGATGATGAGGCGGAGAGGAACATCCACGGTTTGTATGATGGAGTTTTTACGGGAGGTTAATGCGATAGAGACATAATATTTCCACCGGAGGTTGAAGGCGTGCCGGAACCGGATGTGGTAGAGGAAGAAGAGCTTGAACAAAATGCTTCTGAGATAATGATCCGGATGATTCCGGAGATGATTCTAGTAGTAGTGAAGATAGTTCCGGTGAAGAAGAAGATGAAAATGAGGATGAAGGTGAAGAAGAAGAAGATGTGGACATAGAAGGACTAGAGGATGACAACGGCGCCGTAGGCAATGGAGAGGACAACAATAATAATCGAATGGTGGCAACAATAATAACAATGAAGATGGAGACAAGCAAGGTGATGAGCATAGGTACCACGGCCGAGTATCATGAGCACACCTATGTAGGCCGGACTCTCCGTTCTGTGAACTATTGGAGGAAGCTGTTGCGGGGAGATAGAGCATGCGGTGAGACCGTTGTACATCACCAGGCACTATGTAGAGCCTGGAATGCGGGATTACTACACTACAGAGGTCCATGTCAGGGTTGCCACATCACATGCGGGTAGATGGAGGACCCGTACAATTCACCCCGACACGCACATTTTGCTTCGTGCGACCTGCTATCAACGATGCCGCGAGAAGAGCACTATGGTCTATCGGCAACACATTCCGTGATCGCATAGAAAGCACGGACTTCCGGTTTGTCTCTAGCGAGTCGGTGGTACGAGAAAACACGGTGATACCCATGGGGGACTTCGGGATAGCCGTGTTGATATACTTGCTAGAGTGACGCAGCTCTTAACACGGATTTGGAAGGAGCAACGGCGAGAGTTGGATAGGACACATCGGGAGCTACGAATGCACGGCAGCAGAATAGCTCGGTGGAAGCCCAGCTGGCAGGACAGCAACCACCCGAGGAAGCAGAAGCATATTGTCCTTCCTGTTCGCCTCCGCGCAAAAGACTTCGATACGGCACTCCGGCAGCGACCACTAGTCTTCAGTGGAATAGGAACTAGGATATCCACCCTCTTTTTATTTTTCGGTAGACGTTCTGCGAGGACGAACGATTGTAATAAGTTGTTGATTGAACCATGTTTGATTTGGATCTTTGTGTGAGTGAGTTGTATTGCGGAGTGATGGCCACAAATACAACAAGAAAAATCTTGTTAAGTTAATGGTTAGTTGGGGTTCAATTCTAAGTCGTCTTCTATCTTACTTATCATACCAAATCAATCATACAAAATCTGTTCGCGCAGTTCCTTGACAGCACAGCAATGCTTTAATCATAACTCAAGCTAAAGAACTCCGATTGACCTAAATCCAGTTGGGTTGGTTCACAAATTTGGTGGATTCAATCTCTATACAAAATTTAGCACTAAAGGATTAATATACAGAGAGTTATAAATAGAACAATGGGGCTAACAGAATCTGTAAAACCATGCCAACACAGCTGCGGTGTTCGAATTTTATCTCAAGTTGTGGGCCTCCAAATGAGATAAAACCAGTGGGGTTAGTTTCATAAATATGTTTTACACGTCCTGGCAAAAGTTCATAATTTTTGGGAAAAGACACTATGAGATACAACTGTTTTACCGAGATCAACTGAATCTGTCACAGAAAAGAAAATCATGCTGATTTCTTAATTCAAACTTACTTCTTCATACATCGGTTCGATAATCTTATCCGAAATATCTTTCTCTAACAATCAGATGGTAAACACTAGGTCGGGAGGAGGACGGGACGTTCCACCGGTTGTTCGGGCACATATAGCCAACCGGCGGAACCCGGTGCCACCTCCCCCCGCTCAATCCCGCAATGGATCCCGCTACCCGGCAATTCTTTGCTGCCCGGATGCAGGGCGATTCGGAACCTCACCGCCGCAGTGCAGAACCTACAAGCCCAACAAAATCAGCCATAGGCACCACCCCACCACCACCACCCGCTCCGAGGGACAAGCATAAGGAGTTCATGAGCCACCACCCTCCCACTTACTCCCACTCAACCGATCCGCTAGATGCTGACGATTGGTTGAAAACCGTTACCAAAAAGTTGGAGAGAGCTCAGTGTAATGGCCGAGAAATGGTCCTTTATGCTTTTGGGCGCTTGGAAGGGCAGGCATCGGATTGGTGGGATGCTTACAGAGTCGCTCACCCTGCGCCCAATACCATTACATGGTAGCAGTTCAGAGATGCTTTCCGCGCACACCACATCCCTGATGGGGTATTGAAGCTAAAGCAGAGAGAGTTCCTTGCTCTGAAATAGGGCAATATGTCTGTAAATGAATACCTCGACAAATTTACTCAGTTGTCTCGCTATGCTCCAGACGAGGTCAACACAGACCCAAAAAGGCAAGAACGCTTCCTGGATGGGCTGATAGGACCACTGAATTATCAGCTCTAGAGCCATACCTTTCCAGATTTTGCCACTCTGTTAAACAAAGCAATTGGCTTAGAAAACAAACGCAGAGAGCTTGGGGAGCAGAAGCGTAAGTTCAGTCCCAAGGACGATCCGGCGACCATACCCGTCCACGCTACAGCTACCAACAGAATACACCATTCCGCTCGGAGGGCATGGTGGAAAGCACCCACGAGAACATGCGAGCTGCGGCGTTCTTTCCAGCAGCCACAACGATTCAACCCGCAAACTCCTCGCACCCCCAAACTTCCCGACGAACCGCCCGGCTCTTGCACCGGGTGCACCGGTAAGAAACGGCCTCTGTGCGGCCTAACGGATGCTTCAAGTGTGGCGAGTTGGGACATTATGCTAATAACTGTCCTAAACATGGAATGCGGACTCCCCCCGGAGGAGTAATATTCATAAAGTTGGACGGTCATCAACTCCGGCGCGCCCGAAATGCGGTACTCCGGGCAACAAAGCACAACAAAACTATGTGCGCGGCAAGGTGCACAACATGAGCGTGGAGCGAGGCACAAGATGCTTCGGGGTTGTGCTTGGTACGTTCCCTATCCACTCGTACCACGCTACGGTATTATTTGATTCGGGAGCAACGCATTCATTTATTACTGATCAGTTCGTAGCAAAGCATAATATGCCTGTAAGTCCAATGAAGAAACCGTTGCTTGTTAGTTCACCGGGCGGTGATATGAAAGCCAGTCATCTGTGCCCACAAGTAAACCTTAAAATTATGGGGGTAGATTTTCCATCCAATCTGGTAGTCCCGAAATCTTGGGGTATAGATGTAATCTTAGGGATGGACTGGTTAAGAAAGTATGATGGGGTTATCCGGTCTTAGGGAGAAATCGAGTTCACTTGACTAGTCCACAAGGGGACGAGAATAGAATTCATTGCAACACCGTCACCTACCGGGAAGGAGATAGTGAATTCAATGAAAGGAAAAGTTCTGGAGGATATTAAAGTGGTGAATGAGTACCTGGATGTATTTCCTGATGATCTACCAGGTATGCCACCTGACCGAGACATTGAATTCAGTATTGAACTCTTACCTGGTACTGCTCCTATATCTAAAAGACCGTATAGAATGGATGTTAAGGATTTGGCAGAATTAAAGAAACAAATAGAGGAATTGTTAAGTAAAGGGTTTATCCGTCCTAGTTCATCACCATGGGGAGCCCCCACACTCTTCGTAGATAAAATGGATGGATCTAGGAGGATGTGTGTAGACTATCGATCTCTCAATGAGGTCACTATCAAAAATAAATATCCTTTACCCCGGATCAAGGATCTGTTCGATCAAATGAGAGGAGCGAAAGTTTTCTCTAAGATAGATCTGCGATCTGGCTACCATCAGCTGAAGATTCGTATGGAGGATATTCCTAAAACAGCTTTCACATCAAGATATGGTCTATATGAGTTCACAGTGATGTCTTTTGGATTGACCAACGCTCCAAAAGATACTTTATGTATCTGATGAACAAGGTTTTCATGGAATATCTTGATAGGTTTGTGGTAGTATTTATAGATGACATCCTAGTATTCTCTCAGAATGAAGTGGAACATGAGGAGCACTTAATATTGGTATTGCGAAACTTCGAGAGCATCGGTTATATGCCAAATTCAGCAAGTGTGATTTTTGGTTGAAGGAGGTCTCTTTTCTTGGGCACATTATCACCGACGGAGGAATTGCTGTAGGCCCGAGTGAAGTTCGGGATGTGCTGAATTGGAATCTGTCGTATGGACCTCCCTGGGCCCACTACCTCGGTGGGTACCAGGACCGACTACTCGGTGGGCCCCTGGGACTACCCGGCTTGCGCTACATGGCATCTGATAGCGTGGAGCACAAGGACTACAAAGGAGTAGTACTCGGTTAGGGAGTTGTACATGTTCCGCACTGTATGGAGGACTCCTAGACGTACTCGACTAGTACTCTCTCCCTACTCCGACTTGTAACCACCGCCTCCGGACTATATAAGGCGAGGCGGGGACCGATCTCTAGGATCACCTCATCACAACACATCTCATACAACCCACGGCGCACCATTGCACCATCCCGTAATCGTGCCCAATCAATGCGAGCTACACGGCATACGGGACGTAGGGTATTACGCACCTCGCGGCCCGAACCTCGTCTAAATTGTGTGCCACGTGTCTCTTCCTTCGAGTTACCGATCTCGGCGAGGCCACATTCATCTACTTCGGGTACTCCCCTTAGTAGGTTGCCGGTCTAAAACACCGACACTGGCGCGCCGGGTAGGGGCGCTCGCCCGAGATCACATGGTGAACTCGATGGCTCCGATCTACTTCAAGCCGACCGTCGCCTTCAACCGCGGCGACACCTTCGTGTTCGGCGCACGGGTGCCACCCTTGCGGACGGCGCGGGGCTCTTTCCGGCGCCGCCTCACCATGCCGCCCGACCCGAAGACCGGCTTCGTGACGCTTCCCCGAAGTCGTCACGGGCGAACTCGCCGACAAATTCGGCGAAATTTCGCTCTTCAACCACCACGGCGACTTCGAGCTCGAGTCCGCTTCCAACTCGGATCGACGTCTCCATGGGCCATTGCATGCGAGCCGGCTGCTCATCCATCGCAAGCGGCCCCCTCACCCCCGTGAGCGCTCCGCGCGTGGCCCCCGCATCCTCGGCCGGGCCCGCACGGGGGGCTCCCACTTCGCGCCGGCCGCAAGGAGCCCGTGCCCGAGTGCAACTCGGACTCCGACGCCGCCCACGATCACGCTTCGGACTCCAACCCTCTCTCCCGAGTTCTACTCGAACCCGAATTACGAGTTCGACTTCGGGTCGGACACGAGGAGCCCGAGTCCGAGGACAACTCCACCGAGCTTCCCTTGTCGGGGGCCGGCCTGCGGGCCGGTTATAACATCCACACACGGGAGATACATCTGCTGGCCGGACACGCAAGCTGCCGACACGATAAGGGGAGACTCACGCTATGTCGCTTACATCGACTCACTACCGTTCCGGGACGGAACACCAGCCGGCCCCGGGCCGACTCGAACACACCAGCGAGGTGGCACCTTCGAGCCCGGCCTTGGCACCCCCGATCGCCAAGTCTTCATGGGCCGCGGCGACGCCCTAGGACCTTCGGGGACGCCTACCCAAGACAGTACACGGAAGACATCTCCTCCCGACGAGCTCTCTGCGATGCTCCACCAAACGAGAACCCCGCGGATAGAGACGCTCGACGCGGCGTAACCGGAAGCGCGGTGAACGTCGCCGACGCCTCCGCGACAACTTCCCCCGTCCGCAACCTTGCGGAAGCTCTTGAGGCGGTCGAGAGCGGGGGTACACACCACTCCCGAGCAATGCCTCATGTCGATCACGGCGATCGCACGCCAAGCTCGGGGCATACGCGCGGAGAGGTCATCGCCAAGCTAGGCGAAGATGCCTACTTCATGCGAGTTGACAACGGGGTCGACCAACCTCTCCCCGCCGGGCACCGCGACAACGAGGCTACAAGTCGCAGCGCCGGCAACGGTCCCAACCGTACTCGAGCCGAGCTCCCGGCCCGAACCCAACCGCATCCGCTCCAACGCCGGCGGACGCCCACAGCGTGACAACAGCAACCGCGAGGTCGTCCCCCACCGCGCTTCGGCGGCGGCGGCGGCCACGATCCCGATGGCGGCGGCGGCCGCGGCGGAAGGTCCAACCATGGAGCCAACGAGAAGAGGCGGCGGCGGCGGCGGTCGCGGCGGCGAGGCCACACGAACGGCCACGCCTGCGGCGCCCTCACGGGACGGGTACGATGCCCGCGAGAAGATTGAGGAGGCTGCGGCGGAAGAAGTCGGCCACCGCGGCGGCGGCGACGGCTTCCCCGCCTTCTCACCTCGACTTCGCAACTTGCTCCTCCCCGACAAGTTCAAGCCTTTGGGGATCACCAAGTACGATGCAAAGCAAGATCCCATCCGGTGGCTCGGGTGCTACGCCCTCTCCATCGAGAATGCGGCGGCAACGGCGACACAAAGTGCCTCTACTTCCCCTTACGCACCGGACCAAGCTCCACTCACGGGGCTCGAGTCGGCCGGATAAGCACTCGATCGACAAGTGGGACCGGTCGAAGGAGCGATTCACCGACAACTTCGCGGGCGCCATTGGCCGATCGGGTACTCGCATGGACACCGGCCATGATCAAACGAGAACAAGGCGAGACCCTCGCAAATACATGCGCCGCTTTTTCGACAAGCGCGCTACCGTCGTCGACGTCACTGACAAGGAGGTCATCGACCTCTTCCAAGACGGCCTCTATCACCGCCGCACCTTTGAAGATTTCGGTCGCCGCCGCCCCCGGTCCATCCCCCACCTCAAGGACATGATCACGTCCTGGGCGGATGAAGAAGACAAGGCCAACGCCAAGTACGATGCCATCCGTGGCAAGAGCAAGCAGAACCAGGGCGGCGGCAGCGGCAGCAACGCGAACCAAGGCGGTCGCAACAACAACAGCAACAACTACTCGGGTTCCAACCGCAAGCGCAAGCCAGACAACACCGTCGCGGCCATCCAGCGTCCTGCGAAAGGGAACTCGAAGAAGAACTCCGGAGGTTTCAAAGACCTCCTGAAGGAGAAGTGCCCATGGCACCCGAACGGAAACCACACTACCGAGCAGTGCTACCAACTCAGGCATGCACTTAAGGATACGCCAGAGCCGCCACACCCTCATGATCAGAAGGGCAAGAAGAAGGACGGCGACAACAACGACTTCCAGGAGCCGGACAAGACCGTCAACGTCCTCTTCGGCGGATTGCCCGGCGGGCGGGAGTAGAAGGCTACCCGTCGTGAAGTCATGTCCATTGAGCCGGCGGTCCCGACCCCCCTCGGGTGGTCGGAGGTACCCATCACCTTCTCCCACGCGGATCAATGGACCGGCTTCTCCCGAACCGGGATGGTTCCCCTTCGTCCCGAAGCCGGTGGTCGTGGGCTCCAAACTCAACAAGGTGCTCATCGACGGTGGAAGCGGGCTCAACGTCCTCTTCACCAAGACCTTGAAGAAAATGAAGCTCGACATCACTCACATGCTCACCAAGAGCAACACGCCCTTCTACGGCATAGTCCCCGGCAACGCGGCTATTCCACTGGGCTCAGTGGTCTGCCCGATTACCTTCGGGGCATCCCGCGAAAACTACCGTACCGAGTACGTCAAGTTCGAGGTCGCGGACTTCGAGACTTCCTACCATGCCATCCTCGGCGGACCAGCCATCACCAAGTTCATGGCGGTGCCTCACTACACCTACTTGGTACTCAAGATGCCAAGCCCGGCGGTGTACTCTCTCTCCAAGGGGACTTGAAGATCTCCCACGACTGCGACACAGAAGCCGTGGAGATCGCCTCCACAAATCAAGTACCCAATGCCATGATGGAGGTCTACGCCGCGTCGAAGAAGCTTGCTACAAGTGAACTCGACATCCCAGAGAAGTCTGACAGCGCCAACAAGCCTCAGCCACCTGAGGAGGCACTCGTCAAGACAATCGACCTCGGAACAGGCGATCCAAGCAAGACCAACACCACCGGGGCCGGTCTCGACCCCAAATAGGAAGACGCGCTCATCAGCTTCCTTCGGGCTAACCGCGACATCTTCGCGTGGAAGCCAGCGGACATGCCAGGAGTGCCCAGAGAGCTGATTGAGCACTGCCTCAACGTTGATCCTAAGGCCACCCCAAGCGACAACACCTCCGACGCTTTGCCGACGACAGACGGGACGCCATCAAGAAGGAACTCGCCAAACTACTCGCGACCGGCTTCATTAGAGAAGTCTTCCATCTTGAGTGGCTCGCCAACCCCGTCCTCGTCTGCAAGAAGAACTCGAACGAGTGGAGGATGTGCGTCGACTACACCGAGCCTCAACAAGCACTTGCCCCAAGGGCCCCTTCGGGTTGCCGCGGATTGATAAAGTCATCGACTCCACGGCGGGCTGCGACCTGCTCTGCTTCCTTGACTGCTACTCCGGGTACCACCAGATCGCGATCAAGGAAGAAGACCAGGAGAAGACCGCGTTCATCACCCCGTTTGGCGCGTCTTGCTACACGACCATGTCCTTCGGGCGAGAAGAACGCCGGCGCAACGTATCAACGAGCTATCCGGGCACTGCTTCAAGAGGCAACTCAACCCGAACGTCAAGGCCTACGTGGATGACGTGGTCGTCAAGACCCGAGACTCCATTACCCTCATCGGCGACCTTGAAGAGACTTTCGCATCCCTCGCGCGAGTACCGCCGGAAGCTCAACGAGAACAAGTGCGTCTTTGGCGTACCTTCGGGAAAACTACTCGGCTTCATCATCGGCCCGGCGTGGCATCGAAGCCAACCCCGAGAAGATCTCCGCCATCACCAGCATGAAAGCTCTCACGAGCATCAAAGACATCCAGAAGCTGACCGGGTACATGGCGGCACTGAACAGATTTATCTCGAAGCTTGGAGAGCGGGGCTTACCCTTCTTCAAACTACTCAAGCACCAGGAGAAGTTCGTGTGGACTCCAGAGGCGGATCAAGCCCTTGCCCAGCTCAAGGACTTCCTGTCGAAGCCACCGGTCCTCACGGCTCCCCGCAAAGGCGAGCAGCTACTGCTCTACCTTGCTGCGACTACTCACGTGGTCAGTACTGCCATCGTCGTTGAGCGGCAGGAAGACGGCCACACCTACCCAGTCCAGCGCCCATTCTACTTCATCAGCGAGGTTCTATATGAGTCAAAGGCATGCTATCAGCCTGTGCAGAAGCTCCTGTACGCAGTACTCATCACCTCGCGGAAGCTACGACACTACTTCCAGGAGTACTCAATCTCCGTAGTCACCGACTACCCGCTCGGCGACATCTTGCGGAACCAAGATGCTACTGGAAGAATCTCCAAATGGGCAGTCGAGCTCGGCGCCCTCACCATCGACTTCAAGCCACGCACGGCCATCAAGTCGCGGGCTCTAGTCGACTTCATGGCGAGTGGCGGGAGAACCACCGCCTACTCCAACCGTGCGACCGAGCATTGGGTGATGTACTTCGACGGCTCACTCAACCTTGATTGCGCGGGTGCGGGGGTACTCGATCTCTCCAACGGGCGAACAACTCAAGTACGTCCTGCGGATCTTCCGGAAGGTCTCAAACAACGAAGACGAGTACGAAGCTCTCCTACACGGGCTCCCGCCTCGCGGCTTCACCGGGCATCAAGCGGCTACTAGTCTATGGCGACTCCGCGGTGGTCATCAACCAAGTCAACAAGTCCCGGGACCGCAACAAGGAGAACATGGACGCCTACGCCTAGAAGTCCGCAAGCTCGAGAACAAGTACTACGGTCTCGAGTTCCATCACATCGTCCGCGACAACAACGTTGCGGCGGACGTGCTCTCGAAGCTTGGATCCACTGCGCTCAAGTACCGGTAGGTGTATTCGTTCACGAGCTTCACGCGCCATCCATCCCCGGAGCCGGCGCCACCGACCACCTTGTCCCGGCCAACCCACCCGGTGGGGCGGAGGTCATGATGATCGACGTGGACCGGAGGCGACCCTTCATCGACCACCTCGGCGAGCGAGAAGGTCCCCTCCGACAAGAACTCGGTTGAGCGGCTCGTCCACCGCGCCAAGTCCTACGTCCTCGTCGGAGACAAGCTTTACAAGCGGGGCGCATCTTGTGCGGTACTCATGAAGTGCGTCCCTCGTGAAGAAGGCAAGGACATCTTGGAGGAGATCCACAAGGGAGTCCGCGGCAACCACGCGTCCTCCCGCACGCCGGTCGGCAAGGCCTTTTGACGAGCTTTCTACGGCCCCCTGCCCCGGGTGACGGCGAAGAACTCGTTAGAAGGTGCCAAGGATGTCGGTACTTTGCCAAGCGACAACACGCCCCGGCCTACAAGCTAGTCACCATACCGCCGACCTAGCCCTTTGCCCTGCCGGGGGCTTGACATGATTGGGCCCCCCGCCAAGCTGCGCCGGTGGTTTCAATAGGGTATTGGTGGCCATCGACAAGTTCACCAAGTGGATCGAGGTCAAGCCTGGTCACATGCCCCAAGGCTGACAGAGTACTCGACTTCCTGGATGAACTCGTGCACCGCTACGGACTACCGCACCGCATCATTATAGACCTGGGTTCCAACTTCAACAACCACCAGTTCTGGGAGTACTGCGAAAACAGCGGGATCGACGTCCGATACGTCTCAGTTGCCCACCCTCGGGCCAACGGACAAGTCGAGCGCGCCAACGGGATGGTGCTCGACGCTCTCAAGAAGCGGCTACACGACACTGCTAACTCCAAAGGAGGCAAGTGGATCAAGGAACTACCCAACGCACTCTGGGGGCTACGGACTCAGCCATCCAAGCCAACGGGGCAATCCCCTTACTTACTGGTCTACGGCTCCGAAGCAATCCTCCTTGCCGACGTCATATGGAACTCACCAGCAGTAGAACACTACGACGAAGGCGTCTCCCGAAGACGACGGACGAGTTGACATCGACGGCCTCGAAGAAGCTCGCTACGCCGCCCTCGTCCAATCGGCAAGGTACCTGGAGGGTATCCGACGCTATCACTATCGCAACGTCAAGGAACGCTCCTTCAACGTTGGTGATCTCGTCCTCCGTCGCATCCAGAACATGGAAGGACTACACAAGCTCAGCTCCCCCTGGGAAGGTCCCTTCACCGTGGCAAAGGTGACCGGGCCGGGCTCCTACCGCCTTCAGACACTTGAAGGCGAAGACATCAACAACTCGTGGAACGTCGACCAGCTCTGTCGATTCTACGCCTAGTCTACACGACTACTCCGGGGTTCAAGTCTACACGACTACATCAACACCCCACCGCCGTAAGCGGCCTCCGGTCCCGGCCCCAGTCTCCGGACTACCCTTCTCCAGGATCCGGCCCGCGCGACTACCTACGGATCCTGGGCTGCAACGAGCGACAAAGGACTCTAGCGCCGACGCTCTGCGAGCGGCCTCCGGTCCCGGCTCCGGTCTGCGGACTACTCTCCTCCGGGATCCGGCCCCGCGCGGCTACCTACGGATCCCGGGGCTGCGACGAGCGACAAAGGACTCTAGTAGCAGATCTCGAGAGACCATACTCTAAGATCTAGCCTACACGGCTACCTACGAATCTACTTGCGCCGTAAGCGGCTACTCGCCCTAGCACCACTCGGTTTGTAAGCGGCCTCCGGTCCGGCGACTACTCCGTAACTACGGCCCTGGCCACCTAGGTGTACTTCTTCGCTAATAAAGTTTGATCGTTCATCAACTTCTTTACTAACTACTTCCCTCAACGGGACCACTACTTGCCGAGTACGACTACTCGGATCCACTCCACGATGGGGACTCCGCACTGCGAGATCGCGACTACGAGTACTCATTGCTTTGGAAATTCTCTTTCATTAATACTTAATCAATTCATTACAATTGTTTTTGTACAACTTTGGCTACTAGCTACCTATTACGGGGGCTCTTGGAGATTAAGCTTATCGGCTACTTGCTCCGCGATGGGAGCCATCGCTCCCGGCGGCTTCGAGTACTTGCTCATCGGTGCGGTTGGCGGCTACCACACCGGCGACTACTTCCACTTTGGGGCCTTCGGGAAATAGGACTTCATGAAGGCCAAGATGCAGCTTCGGGATCGACCTCGACATATGCTTCACATAAGCCGCCAGCCGGCTCGGGGCTTCCTTGAGGCGATCCACCAGTGGAGCAATCTTGGGGCCGCCCGGGTGCGGCACCAGGAGCCTTGCGATCGGCAGCGCGGCTTCCTCAAGCTCCTTCAGTTGGGCCCGCAGTGCCTCACAATCTTCATTCAACTTCTGCAAGGATTTGTAGCGATTGACGAGATCGCGGTCGGATGCAATCCGAAGCTCCATGTGCTTCTCGCACTCAAAAGCAAGCTCTTTGTAGTCGAGCTCGAGTACCGCGGGCATCTTGCTCCCGATAGAAGAGGTTCTTCATGCTCGTCTCTCGAGGACTTCGGTGCTCCACCCGGCCCTCAAGCTCTACAACACGGCAACGGTGCGGCGGGTCGGACTACTTCTCGCCTCCGGCGACTACCCAACAAGTCAAGCGGCGTACCTTTGTTCTTGTTGCGGAGCGTCTTGTTCCTCCGCACCAAGTCGTCGCTCTTTGCATGCATGTCTTGGACATCATTGGTACTTGGCAAAGGCGGTGTCGAGCTTCGCCCGCATGGCGGCCGCGTGCTTCCGCGACTCCAAGAGGCTGTTTCTCCAACGCTTCGGCCGGAGCACCGTGTCGCCGAAGCCTGCGGCAGTGTTGGACTTCTCGCGGGACCTCTCCGCGACGTCTGCCACACGGACAACAAACGTCAACGAGTACTCAACAATAATGGATTGACTACTCGAGAAGCTAAGGTTACTTACCTTCATCCTTTGCTCGGCACGGCGGACCGCCTCCGGGTGCTTGGCCACCGTTGCGGGTCGATCGGATCGTCCGCGAGCGGCTCTATCCCGCCACGACTACTCGCGGCGGCCTCCGTCATCGGTGCGGGCGGATGGGCTCTGCGTCCTGGATCTCCGGGGAGCGGATAGCCACCTCCAGAGCGACCTCTGGCGACGTGGTGACCCCCTCTCCCCCGGCCGCCACGGCGGCCTCCTCGACGACTTCTTCCATAGGCTCGGGGGCTCCTCCCGCAGCCTCCGGGACCTCTGGTGTCGACTTCTGCATCGGCACCCCCGCAGGGATGTCACTACCTTCAGCCTCAGCACCTGTCAAAGAGAAGACAAGTGCATCAGCGACTACGACTACTCCTCGAGGAGCTCCACAGCTTCAGAAGAGTACTCACCTTCGACTACGGCGGCCTCTCCGGCAACGGCGCTTCGGTAGCCGGTGGCTCGGGCACCACCTGGGAAGCGGAAGCGGACTCCTCGGCGGGCGGCGCGACTTCTTCCGCCACCGCTGAAGAGGGTTCATCCCCCTCCCAGGACAGATCCGTGGATTTCCTGCAATTGGTCGTCAGTCAACCTCGACTACTACAACAAGTACTACTCGGGAAGATGCACTACTTACAAGTTCGACCGGACTATTGTCACGGCCGGGGCACCGAGGATGCTGGCGATGTCGACCAGTCCACCCTCGGCGGGCGCCTCCTCCTGCGCCCCTGCGGCTACCGCCTCCTCTGCAACGGCGGTCGGTGCGCGCTCTCTCTGCACTCCTGTGGCCACCACCTCTTCAACGGCGGCGGCTACGGGCCTCCGTGCTCCTCCCCGAGGAGCGGGGGCTGGCGCTCCAGTTGCGCCAAGAGCTCCTCGACAGTGGGGGCTGGACTACGACTTCCAGCGGGCTCCCCCACTGTACCCCACTCGCCTTCGTCGCCCTCTTCGATGGGCTCCGTTGGCGGCACCTCCTGCATACAAGGAAGACTACTCATCGGCAAGGGTACTCGTGCGATGGGTACTCGACTACTCTAGTCAAGACATCTTACCTCCCGAGGCGTGGTCTTTGAGACCTTAAGCTTCTTTGTCACCCGCTTGCGGGCGGGGTTGCGCGGCTTCCGTGGCGGCGCGGCCGAGCTAGCCTCCGTGGGCTGGTCGGTGGGTCTTGCACAAGAGGCACCGAGGTAAGCACGGATGGCTAAACCTCGACCGCAACTGAAAGCGGTCCTGCAACGTCTCGTCGTCGTCGTTGGTGGTGTCCTCCACGATGACGGTGTCATCGCCTTCGCCGACTTCTCGCCGCTCTTTTGCCTTCCCTTCCTTCGGGATCTCGATCCCGCTCGGGGGCGGCTGCGGCTCGGAGACGAACTTTTTCAAGTCATCTCGCCAAGACACACGACATCGGCACGTCTACTCCAAGCAAGGACTACTCGACTAGGGGAGTACGACTGCTCACCTCCTTTGGCGGGCGCGCGGCGGAGTACTCCTGGACAGGGCACGGCGTGTGCGGCGGCATATCCTTGAAGATCCGCGACGGCCTCTCGATGATGTCGGCGTCGTCCCGGCTTCGCCTCCGGGCATCCGCGACGTGTTGTCATCGCCGGTGTACTCGAAGCCCAAGGTGTCTCGAGCCATCAATGGCTGCACCCTCCGCTTCATGAAACTGAAGGCCACATGCTCGGCCCTCGGTCCCGCTTCCACGAGCACCTTGATGCGTGCCGGCGGCTCGGGAAGGCCGGATCCCCCTCTGCATGGTGGGCTCGGTGTTCCGGCACTCGCGGTGCACCGGGCCGCCGTCCGCTCGGCTTCGGCGAGGGCCGGGGTGGTGGTTCGTGATGTAGAACCACCTCGTCTTCCGGTCGGTGTTCGAGTCAACAAGCTTGTACACCGAGTGCGCTCCGCGGCGTCCTCTCTCAGCGGATGCGGCTCCTCTGACTACTCTTGGGTTGGTGGCGCTTGGCTGCGGCTTGACCCGGAAGAACTTCCGGAAAAGGATCCAGTGCGGCTTGATCCCAAGGAAGGCCTCGCAGAAGTGCACGAAGACCGCGGCATGGAAGATACCGTTGGGGTTCAGATTCAGGTACTCGACTCCATAGTACCCGAGGAGACCCTTGAAGAAATCGGCGGCGGGAGTGCGAGCCCGCGCTCCACGAACCGCGCAAACATTGGAATCTCGTCTTCGGCCTTCTCCATTGGATATGGATCTCCAGCAGCGGCCCTCCACATGTCAACCTCCTTCTCCCGGATGAATCCGCCGTTCGAAGGGCCAAGAGATCTTCGGTCTTCACCTTGGATTTCTTCCACTCGCGGCTTGGATCGGCCCGTGGTGGAGACATTGGCGGCGCTACTCCGGTGGCGGCCGTGGCGGCCTCTTCGCGGCCCCTCTTCTTCCCGGCGGCCTTCGACGACTTGGACGGTGACGGCTTCATTCTCCAAGTGTAGGGCGTCTTCACGCGCATCCGCTCGGGGGCTATCCTAAAAGCTTTGAGTGGCGGCGCACTCGGATCTACTACGGCGGCAGCGTGCGCTGGGAGTGGATCTACTTCAGATGGAATCAAAATGTCTACCGCGCGACTCGAATGGGTGAAAAACCCTAAGGGTTTTGGCTTCTATTTTATCGATCAAACCGCTCCGCAACGGTCGGTGGATAAGTCCACGCGCGGGCGACTCGGCGGGCGGCGTGACGCTTCGCATTCTACTAGTCGACGCGCCTCACCACGGGGGCTCAGCTACTTCTACTCAATTACCTGGGAAGCGACAAGACTTAGGAGCATCTCAGGACACATTCTTCAAGATGACCCTTCAATTCGAGAGGAAGTACTCGACTCAAGGCTCGGGGGCTTCGTGCCAGGTGTCCTTCGGTTTTTTCTCTCCGGATTTTTCGGGATTTTCTTGCCAAGACTTCAGATGGACCCTCGGCCGGAGCTCGCGTCTCAACCTAAGGCTCGGGGGTTACTCCATATGGAGTGCGATTTTGCAATCGCACCTCCATAACGGCTCCGACTTCAAGACAAGGCGGGCATTTTTTGAAGACCTTCGAAGGCGGTGCTCGAGGACGCTTGGGACTACTCGAGAAGACTTCAAGATTGCTCAAACATCGGTGGAGTACATTCCGGCCCTCGGGATGCTTCGACTACTCTTGAGGACTTTTGACTTGTAGTACTCGGGGGACGCTTGAGGACTACTCGTTAAGGCCGTCAAGATTACTTGAAGCTATCCTTCTCGACTACAAAGTACTCGGGGGCTTGTCGTATGGACCTCCCCTGGGCCCACTACCTCGGTGGGTACCGGGACCGACTACTCGGTGGGCCCCCAGGTACTACCGGCTTGCGCTACATGGCATCGATGGCGTGGAGCACAAGGACTACAAAGGAGTAGTACTCGGTTAGGGAGCCGTACATGTTCCGCATGGTATGGAGGACTCCTAGACGTACTCGACTAGTACTCTCTCCCTACTCCGACTTGTAACCCCCGCCTCCCCCGGACTATATAAGGCGAGGCGGGGACCGATCTCTAGGATCACCTCATCACAACACATCTCATACAACTCACGACGCACCATTGCACCATCCTCGTAATTGTCGGGGGACGACCCTAGGGGTCCCCTTAAACCACGGGGGAGAACCTCACTTAAAACCCACAACAAGGCCAAAACACAATTTGCTTAACCATGCAGAGAACGACCCACGGGGACTCCGACGGCCCGTCGAGGCGGCCCACTTAGAGATCCCCTCGAACGAGGTCCCGCCCCGTTCGAGAATGCGTGCTCCCTTCGGACGGGCTCCGCCTCCGCTCGAGGGGCGACACCTCCCTCGAGCGGGCTCCGCCTCGCTCGAGGGTTCGCTCCCCCTCGAGCGGGTTACGCCTCGCTCGAGGGGTACGCCCCGCCCTCGGCCGGGGTCCGCCACGCTCGGGGGCGCCCCTCACGCGTGCGCCGGCCCCCGTACACGGGCATTTAACGCCCGACGCGGCGGAGACGGCGCCATCATGCGCCGGGGGCTCGCACCCCGGTGCCGCCGCACCAACTCCCCGGGGAGGAGCCCATCCCCGCCAATGTGGGAGGGGACTGTGCAGCGCGGCCGGTGTCGGTCCCGTGACACCGTGTGCACGCCCCGATGACGGCTAACGTGCCGGAGCCCTCGAAAGGGGGCCGGCGCACCCTCGATTCACTTTCTTGTGACCCTACAGGGTTAGGTGGAGGCGCTAGGCCGGTGGACTGCCATCCCTGCCACTGTAACGGCGTGGCCGCCGTACCCGCGCGTGCAGGCGCACGCCAGGCCCTGTAGCAACGACTCCAGCCCTGTGAAGCGCGTCGGGAAGGAACGCCGTTCTGCCTACTCCTGTACGCCGTACGCCCGCGCGCGTCGACACCTCCCTCGAGCCTATCAGAGGACATCACCGCCATTCGCTGCTCTCCTACCCTCGAACCGCCACTGTTCGGGTACAAGTCAGGCCATGATGACCAGATCGCTGCAAGGATCGCCGGACGGCCGCCCACTCTCTTGCATAGCACGTCGTGCTTCTCCACGTAGCTAGATAGCGCGGCGTGCATGTAATTCGCCTCCCCCTTGATCTATAAAAGGGGGGACGAACCCCGGCCGCGGGGGACAAGACAACAACGAGACACAACGGACACACAAATCCATTCCGACCGAGCACACGACACCTCTGTGCGCTCATTCTCCAATTCTCCCACAATATCTTCGACCACTCCACCGGGGACTTGGAAGCCACGCTTCCTCTCCCGCCTTGCTTGTGCGGCCCCCACTACGAGCACTCCCGGTGCTGAGCAATATAGTGCCTTGAGCACACCACCGCCGGACGTACGGCCCCCTCGGCCGGGAACCGGGATAAAACCCGTGTCACCTATTGCTTAGCATCGACCATTGAGGGATAGACCTCGGCGCTATCTACTTGTTAGTGTCGGGACCATATTCCGCACCGACGCTTGGCGCCCACCGTGGGGCAAGCGAGCGCCTAAGGTCATTCCGTCAACTCCCTCCATGGTGATTCGCACCGAGTACCGTGCTACACGCTACGCATGGGTAGCTCGGACCCCTTCCCGGCCCGGGTTCGAAAGTCGATTCGGGGACCTAAACTTTCGGGCCACGGGGAACGGCTATCTCATGCGCCTCACCAACCGTGAGGAGCTCCGCGCGCGGCGCCGGAGCCAGGTCGGCTTTGGCCCCCGCCGCGCGCACCACCACGGCGCGCGGCGCCGCGCGGCACGAATGCGGCGGGCCGTCGGCGCCACGACGCCACCGTCGCTGCGGGCGGCGTTCGCGTCGGGCGCGGTCGGAGCGGCGGCGAGCCGGCGCGCCGCCGCCCGGCGTGGTGCGCCCACCATCACGACCGCCACCGCCCGCGCGGGGCGGCGCGCGGTCTCGGACCGCGCATCCCCATCGGCTGCGTGGCGCTACGACGGCCTACAACGCCAATGTCAACACGACGATGCGCGAGGTTCCGCACCCCGGCCGCCACGTCTTCGTCGCCGGGGACCCCGGCGCCTCGGCGAGGGATGAGTCATCCCCGGGCTCCGTCGACACGTTGCCACCTGCTAACCGCCACGGATGCGCGAGTGGGGCTTCTCGGCGTGCGGGCCCCGGTCGCGTTCGGCGTTTTCTCGACGCCGCGGACTGCGGTTTGGGCTGCTCCGACGACTCCCGACCGGGAGCTACGACCCCGCGCGGGAGTGCTTTGCGCCGTCATCACCAACGACCCGGCCAATGCCGCCGGCGCGGTGGGCGCCGGAGACGGGGAAGTCACGCACCGCCCGAGGATCGCCGCGCGCGCCGGCCGCGAGGGCCAAGCGCTCTCGCTAGGGCCGGCGCCGACGCACGGCCCCAGCCCAAGCTTGCGAGCTCGAGGCCAAGGCGGCGGAGGAATGCCGAACGGTGCGGCGCTCCCGCGCCTCAATGGCGGGGAAGCCTCGCGCGCGGCGAATGCGCACGGGGAGGCCGGGCCGACGGTCCGCGACCGCATCAGCTGCTTGTCCCCAACGTCGAAAACGCGGACGCGCCCCCGCGGGCAAGCCGAGCTCGTCGCCGCCGCGGCCGCGCGCGGCCATGCGGGCACCCTCGACCCCCGAGGCTCGAGACATGCACCGCGAGGTGCAAACTCTCATCGAGCAAGCGGCCGTCCGGCCGGGCGAGAGCTCGGCCTCACGCATCCGCCAACGGGGGGGATGCGCGGGGCGGTGAAGGCGCACCGGGAGGGCGAACCCTCGGTGCACGCGGGGGGGACCGGCGGGGCGTCCCACCGAGCAAGGGCGCACGCCGGCCAGGGAGCGACTCCTTGACGCGCGCGGGCGGCTGGATGGACCTTCACCCGTTTTTCCTAGTCCACGGCGCGGAGGCCGTCCTCCCCACGGACTTAGAATACGGGTCGCCCAAGGTTCGAGGCTATAATGAGGGATGCTAACCAACGAGCCCGCGAGGACTCGTTGGACCAGTCGGACGAAGCACGCCTCGTAGCCTTGATGCATTCCGCGAGGTACCTGCCGGTCCCTCGGGCGCTATCAAGCACGCAAGATACGCCGACGATTTCGGCGAAGGGGACCCGGTCCTAAGGCTACGCCAAGACAACCGAGGGCGCCACAAGCTATCGCCCCCATGGGAGGGACCCTACGTCGTGGTGAAGGTACTCAAGCCCGGCACATACAAGTTGGCCAATGAGGACGGTAAAGAGCTCACCAACGCTTGGAACATCCAACAACTACGTCGCTTCTACCCTTAGCTAGGATTTCCAAGTATTTTCGTTGCAAAAGCGCACGGCCAACGCCCCGAGTTGGCTGCAACTATGTAAAAGCTTCAAGTTTAATAGAAAGGGCAACTCGGCTTTCCCCGAAACCCAAGTTACCCTCGGGGGCTCTTGCGGGGGGCATCCCCCCCCAAAATGGTCCCATTTTGTCGAGCAAAAACAAAAAAACGAAACAACGCGCGCTAAGTTTGTTTCCTACTTCAACCTCGAGCCACGATTCGAACAGGGCGCAGGCGGCACGGCGGAAGGAGCGTGCGAGCCAGAGATAGCCTACGCCGCGTGGATACGGCCCTTCTCTCTCGCCTCCAACCCGGCGGGCCCCTTGCGAAAATCGAACTCCCCTAACTAGAATCTACTCAGGAAGAAGGAGAAACAAAAATCGTGATAAACAAATGACTTCATTTACAGCAAATGTTAATGTTCATGAAACGACTTGTTTATTTACAAAAGGCCACGAGGCCGGAGTGCGATACACATAAACAAAAATGGGCCTAGCGCCCAGCGCTTTCGGGCGGGAGGAGCGGCAGCGTCAGCGGCGTCCGGGAAGAGGAACTCCTCGAAGGCCTCGGCGAGCGACCCGGCGGCGTCGGCGGCGAGCGCATCCACACGCTCCATGGCCACCTCGTCCTCGACGCCCTCGGGAACGATGTAGCCCTCCGCCAGCGCCTCGAAGTTAACCTCGTAGTGGGACCGCACCACTCCGAGGGCCTTCTGGACGCCCAGCTGCAGCGCCCGGCGCATCCGCTCGGTGACATGGCCACCAAGGGCACGCAGGCGGGCGGCCGAGGGGAGCTACCGACCCGCGCCTCTCCCTCCTCGACGGCGCGGCGGGTCTCGAAGGCCGCATCGCGCGGCTCCCGCCGGCTCTGCTCGGAGGAGTTGTAGGAAGCCTGCAGCGCCTCGGCCCGCTCAGCCGCGTGCCCCAGGGCGGTGCGCAAGCCTGGAAACACCAAGGCAAGAAAGAAATCAGAAAAAGGGAATGCGAGTTCCCAATCGAAAAACCAACAAGACAAGAGTCAGACTGTGGCTCACCTTCGACCTGCTTCCTCTCCGTCTCGAAGTCGCGGCGCACGGCCTCGACCGTCAGCTCGAGGCGCTCGACGGTCTCACCTTGCTCCCGGAGGGGACATCTCTCCGATTGGCGTTGGTGATGCGCGAGCATAATCACCTCGCCCTCGGCCTTGGAGAGCTTGGCGTCCCGATCCGCCAAGGACTTCTGCGTCACCTCGTGGGCGGCGCGCTCCTGCTCCAGCGCTGCACGGGCGTCGGTGAGGGCGGCCTGCTCCTGCTGGAGCCGCTCCTCAGCCCCTTGGCGGGCGGTGCTCTCTTGCAGGAGCCGCTCCTCAGCGACGACGAGGGCCGCGGCCTTGGCGTCGAGGGCGGCCTTCAGGTCGTCAGCCTCCTTGGCCCGCTGCTCCAGCTCGCGCGCCCGCTCCTCGGCTGGTGCTACTGCGCCTGCGCCCCCTCAAGCGACAAACGAAGCTCCCGGGTTTCGGCGCGGACGGTAGCCACCTCCGCCTCCCAGTTAGCGGCCGGCGTCCGCGTCTTCTCCAAGTCCGAGCGCGCGTGCCACGGCCACCTCATCACGGTCGATGAGGGCTGCGCGCACCCACTCGAGGCTCGAGCGGCGCGCGCGTGTCTTGCCTCGAGCTCTCGGGGAGCTCGTCAGGCCAAGCCAGGGCCGTACGCCGGCCCGGTTTGTCCGGGGGACACGAGAGCGTCGGCAAGCGTGTCGAAAGCGCTGCACCGCTCCCGGAGCTGGTGGACCTCGGCGTTCACCTGGTCGAACGCATCGTACTTGTCGTGGGCGCGGCGCTCGAGCTCCTGGCAGCCACACACCAAAGTCCGTAAGCGTTACGGCACAGAAACAGCACGTGAAGACGAGAAGAAGAGGAAAGCGAGCGACGACACCCTACCTGGAAGACGCGCCATGCGGGGCCGCCGTGGACCTGCAACGCCTCGTTCAGCGCGCGGTTGAGCGTAGCGCCGTGGCTCCGGAGCTCGCCCCAGAGCTCCTGCTCCCCCCTGGCGTCGGCAAACGCAGGGGGATCATCGACGGCCCCCTCCACCTGGGCAGGGCGGCCGGCGCGGGAGGACGAGGCCTCGGCGCCGTGTCCTCGACCCCCCACCACCAGGTGACCCTCGCGCCGCCTCACGAGGGCCCCCTCCTGGGGCTCGGGGGAGTTCGTGGGCCAGCTGGCCCACTGGTCCCACCCAGGCGGCGGGGAGTCGTCCGAGACCTCCACCACCTCCGCCCCGAGAGCGCCGGCGGGGCGCCGCCGCTTGTGCCGCCTCCACCGGCGCCTCCACTTGCGTCTCCGCGGCCGCGGGCGCCTGGCCCCGGCGCCACGGCCACCACCTCCGGGCGTGCGCCGCATCCACGGGCGCCGCCACGGGTTGCGCCCGCTCGCCTCCCTCTGCGGCGGCGGCCTCCGCGGGCTGCGCCTCCCTGCCCTGCCGCCGCGGCGCCCCGCACCCCCCCCACGGCCGGCCGGCGCGGCCGCTCCTCGGCGACCGCCGGCCGCGCGGCCTCGGGGTGATCTGCTCGCTAGCCGAGTCCTCGAGGCCTCGGCGGAAAGCTTTGCGAGCTCTCGCCCGCCGCCGCCGTGCTTGCCCCCGCCCTCGGCGCCCTCGACGAGCGCCGCGGGTGGGGATGGACGCGTCCGTCCTCGGTACCTTGGCGGTGCGAGAGGGAGGCACGGTTGGCACCACCTGCCGCCGAGGCACGAACGGAGGGTTGGGACGCTCGATCATCAACAAATCAAGCCGAGCGAAGGATCGAACCCCTTACCTCGAGGAGGAAAAGGCGCGCTTCCTCTTCCTCGAAGCCTCGGCGGATGAGGCCGGCGCGGCCGCCGCGCCCCCGCCGCGTCTCCTGACGGTGCCGCCGCGCGCGTGGGCGCGCCCCCCGCGCGCGGTCACGCCCCGATGTCGCGCCTCCCCGACGGCGCCGCGCGCGCGCGGTACGCTCGCCCGGCGCGCGGGTGCGCTGCCGTCGCGCCTCCCCGACGACGCCGCGCGCGCGGGCCCGCCTTCCCCCCCGTGCGCGGGCATGCTCGATGCGCGCACGGGCGTGCTCGCCGTGCGCGCCCCGAGGAGCGCGCCGGCACCTCCGGGGCGCGCGCCGCCCCCGATGTCGATGGCCGGCGGCGGGCGCCGGTGCGCCCGTCCCGAGGCAATGCCGCCCTCGCCGCCGGCGCGGCTCTCGGCCGACGGGGGCGCGAGCGCCACCCCGTCGGAGGGGGCCCTCCCCCTCGGCCTCTTCCTCTTCGTCCTCCCCTCGGGACGAGTACTCTTCGGTCCCCCGGGGGAGGAGAGCCCCGGCTCTTCGCGCCGCCGGTACTCCGCGGCCCGCCGGTCGCGGCGCGCTTGATGTCGCCTCGCACGCTCCCTCCTGCGCGCCGCCCGCTCCTACTCCCGGCTAGCGCCGCCCGGCCAGCGCGCGGGGTCGGGGGGTGGGCGGAGACGGACTTGGCGACGGTGAAGGTCACCGAGTGGCACACAGGGGAGCAACAAGGACGCGTCGGGGAGACGAAAAGCAAGACCAAAAGCTAAAACAAAATCAAGAACCAAGCTCCACCGGCGGGCCGGTGGGGAGCATCTCGAGGTCCCATGGGGTCCGGCCCGCGAGGTAACGGCGGCGTACGGGTGTCGACGGCGCTCGGCGCGCCGGTGAGCGCATACGGCCGCTCGAGGGGCGTCGGGAGCATCCGCGACCTCGCCGGGTCGACGGGGGTTGGCCGCCTCGTCATCTCGAAGATGCGGGCGGCCTCTCCATCAGGGGCACGACCCGCCTATGATGGAGGAAGGCGAGGACGCCCATCGCGTTCGGCCCCATCGCCGCCGGGCGGCGCAGGGGCGGCCGGGACCGACTCTGCCGCCTCCGTCTTGGGGCGTGGATACCCCGTAGGCCCGGAGTCGAGCCTCTCCTTGAACACCCCGCCGGTGTAGGGGGAGGCCGGGCTCGGCGTTGCGCAAGTAGAACCATCCCCGCTCCCCGCCGGCGTTGTTCGTCGTCATGGTGCGGGGGATGTGACGTTCTTGAATTGCCCCCGCGGGGGAGGCGACATCTGCGGCGCGCACCGGCGGCGGGTCCTCGGCTCCGTCGTGGGCTGCGTGAAGAGCTCCGCGCGGAAAAGGTGTACCCAGAGCTCCCAATTGACCGGGATCCCCAGGTACCCTTCGCAGACGCCCACGAACGTGGCCGCCTGCGAAATCGCGTTGGGCGCGAAGTTGTGCAACTCCACTTGGTAGTAGTGGCACATCGCCCGCATAAAACGGCTCGCTCAACGCGTTGGAGCCCGCTCATGGTAGCGGATGAAGCTCACCACGTAACCCTCCGGCGGGTTGGGCGCGTGGTCCCCGGCCGGCGGCACTATCCACTCCGCCGGGCGTCCATCTTCATTGGCCGACAGCTGGCCGGCGACGACCAGCTCGCCAAGGGCCAGCGGCGTCACCGTCGACCTCTCCCAGGCGTACGGCTCCAGGATCGTGAGGGGAGGCTGAGGCGGCGCCATGAAGAAGGCAAAGAAAAACAGGAGCGGAGGACAAGGAACGGAAGAAAGCTCTAACGGCGACACCGCACGGTGGCAAGGGCGAGATGAAGACGAAAGGGCGGGGGACTGAAAATGGTGAGGCGTTAAGGTAAAAAACCGCCGTCTCCTCCACCCCTCAGATTTATAAGCCGATGGGCGAGCTCTCCGGAGCGGATGCCCGCTCGCGTGCTTGCGGGGAATCTTCCCTTCACGCCGACGGACGGGCCCCACCACGGCTGCGGCGGCCACATCACCGCAGGGCGGGCCATCATCACGGCGAAGCCCGCGAGGACCGAGGCCAAGCGATCACGTCCACCTGCCACGCCGCCCACTACGCTCGCGCGCGCGCGCGCGCGGCGCCTAAAAGACGCGCCCGTGCTGCAAAAAACCGCGGCCTCGGCGAGGCATTTGATGACCGGGTCCCTTGCCAAGCAAGGAGAACCCTCGAGCGGGGGCGGACCCCGTGGCTCGAGACAGGGCAGCCCTCGATGGGATATCGACATGAGAAGGCCGCACCGGGACACCGCTTGATGTCAAGCGAGCACCGCGAGCACCCATGCCGCGTAAAACCCTCGAGCGGCACGAGCCCTCGGCTCAAAACGAAAACGACCCTCGATGGGACATCGACGTGAGAAGGCCGCCCGGGACTGCTTGATGTAAAGCCGGGCACCGCGGGTACCCATGCCACGTAAAACCCTCGAGCGGCACGAGCCCGGCTCGAGACAATATCAACCCTCTAAAGAGGGCACGCGCGTGAGGAGGGTCGCCCGGGGCTTTGGAAGTAAAGCAGGCGCCGCAAGCACCCATGCCGCGCCGTGCTACCAGCCAGACACCTCGAGGGTCGGCTCACCCCGAACCCCTTGGCGGTCGCAAACGCGAAAAGACGGGGCCGCCCGTGCGCCACCCCGCACGGCCCTGCGATCGGAGGTTCGAGCGACCCTCGACGGGTTCGAACGGGCGCCACGGATCGCGAGTTAGGGACGACAAGGGCACGCGCTTTCGAGCCGTTCCTCGAGCCGTCGGCTCGAGGGTGCCCCACATGTCGTGTTCGAGAGCCGGCGAGGGCAGCTAGGCGGGGGATCCCCACCCAGGGAGAGCTTCCGCGCCCTCGGTCCCTATCGAACGGGACCGAGCCCCACCTAGCAAACCCACGCAAGCGCTTCCATGGACGTGTCTCGGACCGCGCGGCCTACCCTTATCGAACGGGGCATGGACGTCCACCTGAACCACCGCTAGCGACTCGACGAGGAATTCCGCAATCCGCGACCCGCTCGATGGGGGTTGCGGAAACCTCACCCTCCGGTCCCGCGGAGGGACGGCGAGGCACGTTAAAAAACAAGTCGCAAAGGGGGGGGCTCTACCCGATCGCCTCGAACGG
Source organism: Cenchrus americanus (assembly GCA_947561735.1). NCBI lineage: Eukaryota > Viridiplantae > Streptophyta > Magnoliopsida > Poales > Poaceae > Cenchrus > Cenchrus americanus. The sequence goes on from OX387241.1 coordinate 195,536,622, forward strand.
GCCAAGGCTCGGGGGCTTGACGCACGGCTACACCTCCTTGAAATCGCACCCGCCGGAGAACGGTGCGCGCGCGCGTGCACCCCCGAAGCCGGGCGGAAACACCGCCGATGCGGTTGGAATATGTGCCACGCCCTCGACCAAATTCTCGCGGTTAACCCCTACGCGGAAGCATCCACACTCCTGCGGGGCTTCGGGGGCTAGACCGCGAGTCCGCCGACGCGGCCCCACGGAAAGCGTTCGTAGAGCAAGGTACTCCACGGCTCCCCCGACGCCGGAGTCCCCGAGCACCGTGTGTTCGGCGGGAGATCCGTGCGGCGGCGTTCCCCCAACGCTTCCGCCAACCCTCGACGATCGTCAAGTACAACGGGGAGACGGACCCCCGCATGTGGCTCCACGACTACCGCTTGGCTTGCCAGCTGGGCGGGGCCACCGGCTGACGAGGTCATCATCCGCCACATTGCCCCTACATCTTGGCGACGCGGCCCGGACATGGCTCGAGCACTTGCCGCCCGGCCCGGATCCATGCTGGGACGACCTGGTCCACACGTTCGTGGGCAACTTCCAGGGCACATACGTGCGCCCTGGAAACTCATGGGACCTGCGCTCCTGCACGCAGAAGCCCGGCGAGTCGCTGCGGGACTTCATACGGCGCTTCTCCAAGCGCTGCACGGAGCTCCCCAGCGTGGCGCAGTCCGAGATCGTGCACGCCTTCCTCGAGGGCACCACGTGCCGGGACCTCGTGCGGGAGCTGGGACGCAGCCCGCCCGCGGACTCCAACGAGCTGTTCGACATCGCCACCAGCTTCGCCTCCGGGGAGGAGGCCGTGGGGGCGATCTTCGGCAGCAAAAAGGGCAAGCGCTCGGAGGACGCGCCCGCGGAGGGCGACAAGTCCAAGGAGCCACACCGCAATGACAAGCGGGGCAAGAAGGGGAAAAGCGACCGGGGTCAACACTGCGGCTAGTAGCCTCGTTGTCGCGAGGCTTAGCTGGGAGAGGTTGGCTGACTCTCTTGTCTACCCGCATGAAGTAGGCTTCTTGGCCGAGTTTCGCGATGACCAGCTCGTATGCCCCGAGCCTGGACGTGCGATCGTTGTGATCGACATGAGGCATTGCTCAGGAGTGGTGTGGACCTGCTCTCAACTGCCGAGAGCTCTCCCGCAAGGTTGCGGATGGGAAGGTAGTTCCCCGAGGCCGCCGCCGTCGTTCGGTTGCGCCTTCCGGCTACGTTCGCGTCGGGCGTCCCCGTTGGCGTCGTCTCTGCCTCACAGGCACGCAGACAGCCTCAGCTCTGCGGAGATGTCCTCCGGCATCGTCTGCGGCCAGCCCCTGAGGTTCCCGGGTGCTCGGCAGCCATGAAGACTGACGACTGTGGGGCAGCACCTGGGCCATTGGTCTTCGAAGGTGCCACCCCGCCTGGTGTGTTTGAGTCACCTCGGGCTGGTGTTCTCCCGGAACGGTAGCGAATCGATGTAGGCGACGTAGCGTGAGTCCTCCTTTGTCAGCTCAGCGGGCTTGCGGTCCGGGCCAGTAGACGTATCCCTCCGGCCGGCGTCGATCTTATAACCAGCCCGCAGGCTGGCCCCGACAAGGGAAGCTCGCAGGAGTCGTCTTCGACCGGCTCGCGTGTCCGACCCTCGGAAGTCGAACTCGTAGTCCGGGTTCGAGTAGAACTCGAAGAGAGGGCTGAGTCCAGACGCGGCTGGGGACGGCGTCGGAGTCTGAGTTGTACTCGGTTACGGGCCCTTGCCGGCCCGGCGTGAGGGAAGCCCGTGGCGGACCCGCCGGGAGCGCGAGGGCCACGCGCGGAGCGCTGGCGTGGAGGAGGGACCGCCTGCGATGGCTGAGTAGCCGGCTCGCATGCGATGGCCCATGGCGACGTCGGGTTCGGAGTTGGAGATGACCCTGGTGCCCAAGTCAGCGTGGAGGTTGAAAGCGAAATTTCGCCGAACCTGTCGGGCGAGCTTGCCCGTGACAACCCCGGAAGCGCCGCGCGTCCGTCCGAGTCGGCCAGGATCAAGCGGCGTTGGAAGGAGCCCGCGCCATCAGCAGGTGACCCAGGCGCCCAAGGACATGCGGCCGCCGCGGCTAGCGGCTGCATGCTGGCTTGATGTGGACGGGCTTCTCGCCGAGTTCGCCATGTGATCTCGAGCGAGAGCCCCTACCGGGCGCGCCACCGTCGGTGTTTTAGACCGGCAACTCCGCCGACGGGGAGTACCCGAAGTAGATGAATGTGACTCGCCGAGATCGGTAACTCGAAGGAAGAGACACGTGGCACACAATTTAGACAGGTTCGGGCCGCGAGGTGCGTAATACCCTACGTCCTCGTATGCCGCGTAGCTCGGGATTGACAGGCACGCACACAGGATGGTGCAATAGTGCGCCGTGAGTTGAGATTGGATGAGGTGATCCTGAGATCGGTCCCTGCCTCGCCTTATATAGTCCGGGAGGCAGGGTTACAAGTCGGAGTAGGGAAGGAGTACTAGTCCTGCACGTTCAGGAGACCCTACACGCGTTTAACGTGTACGCAGTCCCAGGCCGAGTACTACTCCCGTGTTGTTCCGAGTCGCACGTCTTCAGGTGCCGTGTAGCGCAAGCCGGGTAGTCCCAGGCCCACCGAGTAGTCGGTCCTGTACCCACCGAGGTAGTGGGCCCAGGGAGGTCCACACGACACCCGCCACCGTCGCAGGGGCCCTCCCCGCCCTCTTCCTCTTCGTCCTCCTCCGAGGACAATACCTCGCCCCCGGAGAGGAGAGCCCCAGCTCTCGCGCCTCCGGTACTCCGCGGCCCGCCGGTCACGGCGCGCTTGATGTCGCCGCGCGCTCCTCTGCGCGCCGCCCGCTCCCCGCTCGTTGTCGCCGCGCCGCCCGCCAAGCGCGCGGGAGTCGGGTGGGGCGAACGGACTTGGCGATGGTGAAGTTCACCAGCTGCACACAGGAGCGACAATGGCGCGTCAGGAGACAGAAGCAAGACCAAGAACCAAAACAAAATTAAGAGCCAAACTCACCAGCGGCCGGTGGGGGAGCATCTCGAGGTCCCATGGGGTCCGACCCGCAGCATTGGCGCCCGGGTGCTCACGGCGCCTCCGGCGGCCCTAGTGAGCGCATATGGCCGCTCGAGGGGCGTCGGGAGCATCCGCGACCTCGCCAGGTCGACGGGGTTGGCCGCCTCTCATCTCGAAGATGCAGTAGCGCCTTCTCCATCAACGCGCGATCCGCCCGTGATGAAGGAAGGCGAGGACGCCCATCGCGTTCAACCCCATCGCCTGGCGCTGCAAGGCGGCCAGGACCGACTCCTGCCGCCTCCGATGCTGGGGCGTAGACACCCCGTAACCCCAAGAGTCAGGCCTCTCCTTGAACACCCGACCGGGTGTAGGGGGAGGCCTGCCTTGTTGCGTTAGAACCATCCCCGCTCCCAGCCGGCGTTGTTCGTCGTCATGGTGCAGGGATGGGGACGTCTTGAATTACCCCGCAGGGCAGCGACATCCCGCCGGGCGCGCACGCGGCGGGTCCTCGGCTCCGTTTCGTGGGCTGCGTGGATGAGCTCGCTTAAAAAGGTGTACCCGCAGCTCCCAATTAATCGGGATCCCCAGCACCTTCGCGTACGCCCACGACCGTGGCCGTTTGCGAGATCGCGTTGGGGGCGAAGTTGTGCAGCTCCACTCCGTAGTGGTGGCACATCGCCCGCATGAAGGTGCTCGCCGGCGCGTTGAAGCCCCGCTCGTGGTAGCGGATGAAGCTCACCACGTAGCCCTCCGGCGGGTTGGGCGCGCGATCCGCGCAGGCGGCACGATCCACTCCGCCGGACGTCCGTTCATTGGCCGCCAGCCGGGCCGGCGGCGACCAGTTCGCCAAGGGCCAGCGGCGTCACCGTCGACCTCTCCCAAGCGTACGGCCCAAGATCGTGAGGAGAGGCTGAGGCGGCGCCATGAAGGAGGCGAAGAAAAACAGGAGCGGAGGACAAGGAACGAAAGAAAAGCTCTAACGGCAACGCCGCACGGTGGCAAGAGCGAGGCGAAGACGAAGGCGCAGGGGGGTGAGACACTAAGGGTAAAAAAACCGCCGTCCCCCCACCCCCGCATTTACAAGCCGACGGGGCGAGTCGAGCGGATGCCCCGCCGCATTAACCCAGGGAATCTCCCTTCACGTCGACGCACGGGCCCCACCACCACCGTGGCGGCCACGCGCCCGGTAGGCGGGCCATCATCACGAAGTGAGACCCGCAAGGGACCGAGGCGGCGGGCCACGTCCACCTCGCCACGCCGCCCACTACGCGCGCGCGTCGCGCCGCCTAAAAAGACGCGCCCGCGCTGCAAAAACCGCAGCCTCGACTGCGAGGCATTTAATGACCGGGTCCCTTGCCAAGCAAGGAAAACCCTCGAGCGGGGCGAGCCCTCGGCTCAAACGAAAACAACCCTCGATGGGATATCGACGTGAGAAGGCCGCCCGGACCTCGTTTGATGTAAAAGGTGCACCGTGGTACCCATGCCACGTAAAACCCTCGAGCGGCGCGAGCCCTCGGCTCAAAACGATGTCAGCCCTCGATGGGATATCGACGTGAGAAGGCCACCCGGGTCCCGCTCGATGTAGAGCGGACACCACGAGTACCCATGCCACGCAAAACCCCCGAGCGGCACGAGCCCTTGGCTCGAGACAATATCGATTCTCCAAGGAAGAGCACATACGCTGCGCTACCAACCAGCGCCTCGAGGGCTGGCTCGCCCAGGCCCCTCGACGGCCGCAGACGTGAAAAGACGGGACCGCCCAGGCGCCACCCCCGCACGGCCCTACTTATCGCAGGTCCGGGCGCTCCTCGACCCTCGACCCGGCCCGAATGTGCGCCGCATCGCAGTTAGGGACGACGAGGGCGCGCGCATCCGAGCCGTTCGAGCCCGCGCCGCGTCGAGGGTGCCCCACATGTCGTGTTCGAGAGGCCGCCGTAGGCGCCTAGCTCCGGGGATCCCACCGAGGGAGAGCTTCCGCGCCCTCGGTCCCTAGCGAATGGGACCGAGCCCCACCTAGCAAACCCACGCAAGCGCTTCCATGGACGTGTCTCCGGACCGCGCAGCCTACCCTTATCGAACGGGGCATGGGCGTCCACTTGAACCACCCCGCGCGCCCTCGAAGAGGGAATCCGCAATTCGCGACCCGCTCGATGGGAGCGTGCAACCTCACCCTCCGTCCCGCGGAGGACCCGCGAGGGCGCGTTAAAAACAAGTCGTCAGGCTCTACCCGATCGCCTCGAACGCCGCCCGGCTCGGGGGCTCGGCGACCCGCCACACCTCCTGAAATTGCACCCGCCGGAGACAAGCGCAGCCGCGTGCACCCCGGGCCGGCCGAAACACCGCCGATGCCGGTTGGAATATGTGCCACGCCCTCTCGACCAAAGTTCCGTGGTTAACCCCCGCAGGAGCACCCACACTCCCCGCAGGGCCGGGGTTAGATTCGCCAGCCCGCCGACGCGGCCCCACGAGCGTTCGCAAACAAGGAGGGAAGAACGTCCTACCGCAGTCCCGCATCCGTGGAGCCTCAATGGCAAACCCACGCCGATGCTCGGGCCATCGTCGGGGGACAGCCTCTAGGGGTCCCCTTGAACAATGGGGAAAACCCTCACTTAAAAACCCACAACGAAACCAAAACACGTTAAGTCTAACCATGCAGGTGCCTAACCGTGCAGACACGGCCCACGCCGCAGTGACCCCGACGCCCACCAAGGCGGCCTCCTTAGAGATCCCCGACCGTGCCCGCCCGTTCGAGGATACGTGCTCCCTTCGGGCGGGCTCCGCCCCGTTCGAGGGGCAGCACTCCCCGAGCAGGCCCCGCCGCCGGAGGCAGGCCGCCCCGCCCCCGGGCCGGGGTCCGCTTACGCCGAGGGCGCCCCTCACGCGTGCGCCGGCCCCCGTACACGCACGAACGCCCGACGCCGGCAGACGGCGCCATCATGCGCCGGGGCTCGCACCCCGGTGCCGCCGCACCAACTCCCTAGGAGGAGCCCATCCCCGCCACCGTGGGAGGGGGGGACCGTGCGCCGCGGCCGCGTGTCGTCCCGTGATACCGTGCGCACGCTTCGGCGCGCTAACGCGCCGAGCCCCTCGAAAGGGGGCCGGCGCACCCTCGATTCACTTTCTTGTGACCCTACAGGGTTAGGTGGAGGCGCTGAAGGCCGGTGGGCTGCTACTCCCTGCCACCGTAACGGCGTGGCCGCCGTACCCGCGCGTGCGCACGCGCGGCCCTCGTAGCAAACGACTCCACCCCCGTGAAGCGCGTCGGGAAGGAACGCCGTTCTACCTACTCCTGTACTCCGTACGAGCCTGCGTCAGCACCTCCCTCGAGCCTATCAGAGGACATCACTGCCATCCGCTGCTCTACCACCCGAACCGCCAATCGGCTCGGCACAAGCCGGCCATGATGACCAGACCGCCGTAAGGATCGACCGACGACCGCCCATTCTACAACAGCACGTCGCACTCCCCCACGTAGCTAGATAGCGCGCGGCGTGTGCATGTAATTCGTCTCCCCTTGAGCCATAAAAGGGGAGCGAACCCCCCAGGTCGCGGGGACGACGGAGAGAGACGAAGAAAGAGTCACCGTGACCCGAACTCACAACGCACCACGTACCTCACTCCCCAACTCTCCCACAACATCTTCAACAAAGGACTTGGAAGCCTTTCTTCCTCTCCCGCCTTGCTTGTAGCCGCCCCACTACAGGCACCCCCGGTGCTGAGCAATATAGTGCCGAGAGCACACCCTGTGCTGGACGTACGGCTCCCTCGGCCGGAACTGGGGATAAAACCCCGTGTCACTTGTTGCTTAGCATCGACCATTGAGGGATAGACCTCGCGCTATCTACCGGTTAGTGTCGGAACCATATTCCGCACCGACACATACAATCTGAAATTTTAAATAAATCATGCTAGAGACGAGACGAAACTTTGAAAATAGGTTGTGTTCAAGGAATACGATGTACAAAAGAGATGTATAGGGTTGGGTATGGAATTCGGTGATGTACGTGACTTCCGTTGTGAAGGTCACGTAACCGAATATATGACGAGGCTAGCAACAAAAGATAAGCACAAGAACATGATCATTGCTCGAAATTAAAACTTACCAAGAGAGAAAGGTCCTAGCCTAACTCATCGTGCTAATCACACTTATGTAGAGCGAAAAATAAACTTGGCTTTTGGATAGAAATTTTTTTTTCTTACTCTCAACTTGGAAAAAGAGGTTTTGCTAACCTTATTACAAGGGTTTTAAGATAATTTTCAGAACTGAAATCCTCCAACTTTTAGCACTGAACATAGCACAACTAACATGTGAAGCTCAAGATCGAAGTGCGGCATGGGTACTTTAAGTAGTAGCAATTCCACTAAGCACCACGGTAAACGTTTTTCAAACCACATACTTATGTTCACATATCAAGAATCGAAGATTAAACAAACAAGTGAATAAAGATAAGCAATACATAAAACACAAAGATATATATATATATTCTTTATTTGATTTTCTTGACTCAACACTAATTTAAGACACTTGCAAAAATTTTAAAAACACACTCAAAAACTAAAGACTCATTAAAAACACTAAGACTCTCACACTGTGATTAAACCGAACCTAAACTTGAAGTTCAAAAGCCAAGGCTAGCGAGCTAGTTTTCCCCACGCTTAAAACATACGACGTCCTCGTCGTATCTTACAAAACCTAAGGGGGAAAACTAGATCTACCGGGTACTTCAAGCAAGTATTGCACCACTTGCCTCTCATGTTTCCAACCATGCCGAAATGTTTGCGCACGTTACGGTATTAGGAACTAGTAGTCGTCTTCGACTACGAGCTCCAAGTCCTCCATACGCTGCTTCATCGCTTCCATGGCTTGGGACATCCGCCGACGTGTAGAGATCCGTGATGGATTGACGGCAAGCTCGACAACACATCGGATGCAATCCGAAGGGCCGGCCATCGCCATTATCTCCACCATCGTCATCACCGTCGTTGCCACCTCCATTGTCGTCGCCTTCGTTGCCATCCCGTCGCTCGCCGTTGGGGCCTTTCCTTGGCCGCTCATCCCACCGTCATCATCTCTTCCTGGGCAGCCGCCCACGAGCTAGGGCTACGATCGTCAGAGTAGTCGCTACCCCCATAATCCTTAGGCTCTGGCGATGCCTCCTTGTAGTCTTTGCGCTTGATGCCTTGGATGCGTGCCGACCTTCGAACGGGCGTAAGGGACCTTTTCTCCTTCAACGGGTTGCGAGATGCAAGAGCCCGGCCGGACACGCCCTCCGCAACGGATGCGTGCGGTCCTCTTGACGGGTAGCTTGAGCTCGCATCACACGCTCCTCCATCGATGGCTTCTTGGCTTCTAGCTTCAACTCTAAGCTCCGAGGGCACAATGGTCGCCACAAGGGTGCAAAATATTGCTTGAAAGGTTTGATCTCGAGCTCCCAATTCGGCCAAATAAATAGTCCCGAGAGAAAAGCCCCGGGAACCTTATTTTCCTTTTTTACACTTCCCTTAAAATTTTCTCGACCAAACAAGGAAGTCAAAAAGGAGTACTCCGGCGAAATTGGCGTCGTCGGGCCGTCGGGGACCCACCGTCGGCCGGCTCCGGGCCGGCCGCCCACTCGGCCGTGGGGTCGGGCCGGTCTAGTTTTTTGCACACCGCCCTATTTTTTCTTCCTTAGCCCATGGGAAAAAGTTGGCCCAAGAACTCCGCGAAAAACCTTAAAACTAAAAGAAACTATTTACAAAAGTTGATGCCTTGTTTTTCGTCCCTAGGCGGTGAGGCTCGGCTCTTCCTCCATGGTGAAAACGTCAACATGGTGAAGGGGCACGACGTCGGGTTCGTAATAAACCTTTTGGCCGCTGTCCATTCACCACAAATTGATCGCCGTTTATATCCATAATGGTTACCTCTCCGTTGGAGAACACCGAATGCACAACATAAGGTCCGTCCCATTTGCTTTGCAATTTCCCCTTTCCGAAGGTTTTAAACCTCGAATTGTAGAGGAGGACTCATTCCTTTTCTCTTTTAAATTCTTTTTTCTTTAATCTTTTATCATACCACCTTTACCCTTGTATATGCTTGCGTTTTCATATGCTTTCAACCTCAACTCCTCTAGCTCGCTTATTTGGATTCTTCGTTTCACCATCGCGGCATCGAGATCAAGGTTCATCTCTTTAATTGCCCAATAGGCTTTATGTTTCAACTCAACCGGAAGGTGGTAAGCTTTTCCATAGACGAATTGATAAGGGGTCATACCTATCGGTGTTTTAAACGCCGTTTGATAAGCCCATAAAGCTCCGTCTAATTTCTTTGACCAATCTTTGCCTCCCTTCTCTATGGTTTTGTTGAGTATGCTTTTTAATTGCCTATTTGACGTCTCCGCTTGCCCGTTGGTTTGTGGGTGATAGGCCGTAGAGACCCTATGCTCAATTCCCAACTTGACAAGCACTTTTTGAAATTCTTCCGTGAAGTGAGTTCCTCCATCACTTATCAAGATTCTCGATGTACCGAAACGGGGAAAAATCACGTTCTTGATCATAGTAATGGACTCCTCCGTGGAAGCTTTACGACATGGTATTGCCTCTACCCACTTGGATACATAATCAACCATAACAAGGATGTACTCGAATCCAAATGAGTTTTTAAAAGGCCCCATGAAGTCTATACCCCATACATCGAATATGTCGATTTGTAAGTTGTATTTCAAAGGCATAGAATTTCTTTGAGAGATGTTTCCGGTTCTTTGGCATTCGCGGCATGATGCAACATATCTTTTAGTATCTTCATGCATCTCCTACCAATAGAATCCGCTCGACCATACCTTTGCTTGGGTTCGGAAATGGCTATAGTGCCCACCGTACTCGCCGAGTGGCACTTCCTTAGAATCTCAACCCTCTCTTCTCTTGGCACACATCTTCTCATCACTCCATCATTGCCAAGCTGAAGAAGTATGGTGCATCCCAAAAATATTTCTTACTTTCGGAGATTATCTTCTTTTGAGTGTTTTTATCTAAATGATCGAGGGGCATCTTTCGAATTGCTCGAATGATGTCGATCATCCAAGTATCTTTATCAAGCACTTGTAGGTGGTCATCTCTACTTTATCTTCTATGGGTTTCTTTATCATCTTGTCCACGATTCATCCTAGACAATGACTACCACAACATTTTCCACCCCCTTTTATCACGAATTCTCAACATCAAACTCTTGGAGAAGAAGGATCCAACGAATCAAACGCGTTTAGCTTCCTTCTCTTAGCCAAGAGATACTTGAGGTCGCGTGATCGGTGTAAACAATGACCTTCGAGTTCACGATGTAAGATCTGAATTTTCTCGAAAGCAATACCACCGCTAGCAACTCCTTTTCCGTAGTGGCATAATTTAATTGTGCCCCACTAAGAGTTTTGCTAGCATAGTAAACGGCGTAAACTCGGCCTTTCCTTTCTTTGACCCAAGACCGCGCCTACGGCGTAGTCACTTGCGTCACACATGATCTCGAAAGGTTGGCTCCAATCCGGGAGGTTGGATGATGGGAGCACTCACCAACGCATTTTTCAAGGTCCAGAATGCCGCTAGGCACTTCTCATCGAAGTTGAAAGCCACATCCTTTTGAAGAAGATGCGTTAAAGGCTTAGTGATCTTCGAGAAGTTCTTGATAAATCTTCTATAGAATCCGGCATGGCCTAGAAAGCTCCTTAAGGACTTAACATCCGTAGGAGGTGGGAGTTGCTCAACCGTCTCTACCTTAGCCTTGTCCACTTCAATTCCTCTCTCGGATATGACATGTCCGAGCACTATGCCTTGCTTAACCATGAAGTGGCACTTTTCCCAATTTAATACCAAGTCTACCTCCGCACACCTTGTAAGGACCTTTTCTAAGTTTGCTAAGCAATCCATGAACGTTCGTAAACGGAAAATCATCCATAAACACTTCAACAATTTCTTCGATGAATTCCGAAACACGGCCATCATGCAACGTTGAAAAGAGGCCGAGCGTTGCATAGGCCGAAGGGCATCCTCCTATATGCAAATGTTCCGTAAGGGCAAGTAAACGTTGTCTTATGTTGATCTCCGGTGAATGGGAATTTACATGAACCCCGAGTATCCATCGAGAAAGCAAAAATAAGCGTGGTTTGCTAACCCTTCGAGCATCTCGTCTATGAACCCGTAGGGGGAAGTGATCTTTCTTCGTCGCTTTGTTAAGCTTACGATAATCGATACACACCGCCACCCGGTCACGGTTCTTTGCGGTATCAACTCGTTCCTCTCATTCTTCACCACGGTCAAACCTCCTTTCTTCGCACACAATGTACCGGCTCCATTCGCTATGTGGAACTCGGGTAGATGATTCCGGCATCAAGTAACTTGATAACCTCTTTCTTTACTACCTCTCGCATGGCATGAGTTAGCCTCCTTTGGTGGTCCACTACGGGCTTTCATTGGTCTTCTCCATCGGTATATGATGAGTGCAAAAGGCTGGCCATTACCTTTGAGATCATTAATTGAGTATCCAATCACCTTCCTATGTTTTTTTAATAAAATCAGCAACGCTTCATTTTCTTCGGGACTCAACCTCGTCGCTTCACAATGACCGGATAAGTTTTGTCTCGGGGCCCAAAAATTCATATTTTAATCCTTTGGGCAAAGGTTACGGTCTACCTCGGCACTTGTGGCTCCTCGGGGTTTGATTTTCCTATGTCTTCGAATTTTCCTTCCTCCACACTACCATCATGCGGCCTAAGCCTTTTGTTGCTTCCTCTAATTCTTCATCTTGTTGATTACTTAATTTCGATTTTCATCGCTCTTCGTTAGCCGGTCTCTAAGGGTTTCCAACAAAACAAAGACTATCTATCTCTTCTACTTCTTCATCTTCGGGAGGAAAAGGTGTAAGGTGTTTAGAAGCACGAAGAAAGTTATATGTGTACTTTGTTCCATTAAGGTTCATTGTTACTTTGCCTTCTCCGGTATCTAACACGGCATCAACCAACTTAAGAAAAGGCTCATCTAAGATTATGTGATCATGATTACTTATGGTAAGCATCAATAACAAAGAAATTGGTTGGTATATAGTTTTTAGAGATTTTTACTTTCATGTTGCAAGCAATACCTAGAGGTTTGATAGTTCTACCATCTCCCAATTAATTTTGTTGATGTTGGAGCTAAGTCTAGGTTGTGGTCTTGAACTTTATCATAAATTTTAGAAGATAGAACACTTACTTGGGCTCCGATGTCGCATAAGACTTTGCATTGAACTCCGTTGATCTCAACTCAAGTGTGGTGTCATCTTCTCTTCTTCTTCGAATCCTATCGCGTAAATTTCAGCGAGGACAGCGTATACAGTGATGCTTCGGCTTGATCCCCTATGATTCTCTTCAATTTGCTAATATGCTCCCGGATCCACTACGTCATCTCCAAAGAGCTTTTAAAAATCTCACTGGTGGTTTCAAGGTCGTATGAATTTCCAGCTTTCTTCTCCGGTGGGAAATCCACTTCCAATGCTCTTGCCATTCCCTTTGATTAGGGGAACCAGCTTTCTCTTGTAGAATACTTTTCGTAATCGATGGGAACCCAATCCATTGGTTCGAACTTCCTTAGTGGCTTCGCGTTTCTGACATGCTTTGTTCGTCTCATTTGGTGTGGCGAAGTCGACGCTTGATGTAGTCTTTATTCTTAATGTGTTCTTGTTTAAGCTTTCCCATGATTGGTTCCTCTTTGTGACTTCCGGGCTGCTTTAGAAAAAAATCAGCACACTTCTTCTTCCTCGAATTGTATTCCGGCTCTTCCTGCAAGTATCGTTTCACAATCTTCGCATGGCAGCCGCTTTACTAACTTTTTGTAGAAGTTGGGCGGCTTCCGTGAGTGTTTTCTCCATGAGATCCCCACCTGCACACATTTCGACGTGTTGCATGCAACTAGGGGTTAGGGAAAAGAAAAATTTATGCAAGAGTACGTCACCGGTGAAGCCGAGTTTTGGTCCTTGTTCGATCAACCCATTAAACCTATCCCAGGCTTGGTCTATCCCTTCCTCTTCTCCTTGCATGAAAGTGATCACTTGCCTCCTTAGATGTTGAACTCTGCTAACCTGAAAGAACTTCGCAAAACTTCTTTGTTAACTTATAACCTAATTTGCCTTCAACTTCAAAGGACGCAACCGAATACCATGTCTTTGCATTGCCGGTAAGTGAGTAGGGAAAGAGATTCCATTTGAACCATTCATCGGCACTCCTTCTTGACGCACCGTGTTGCATATTGTCGTGAAATCCCTTATGTGTCTATATGGGTTCTCCGTAACCATCCCTTCAAATGGGTTCGCCGCCACCATCTTGATGATCTTGGATTTAATTCATACTTGGTCGCTTCGAGCTTCGAATCCGACTCTTTGTACTTTTATGTTCACATCGAGGGCTAGCGTAATCCCCTAGTGATTTCTCCGTGCCTCTTCCATGGGTTGATTAACGAACGCCATTCAGACAATAAGATAAAAACAAAAACAAAAACGAAACAAGTGTTTTTCTAGATAGTATATGTTAGATAAAGCAAATAAAAAGATAAACTAAAATATAAAGCTAAGTTAGATGCAAATCAAATGATGAAATGCTAACTTGCTCCCGCAACGGCGCCGTAAAAAAAAGGGGTTTGCTGGATGATAAAAGACGTATCCCTCTACGATCCGCAAGCGTACGGACCCCACACCTTTTCACCACGTGGATTCCCAAGGGTTTTGCCCAACTGCGAGCAGTGGATTACAAGCGTTCGGACTACAACGACACACTAGCTACTAAAACCCTAACTAATATTATGCTAGAAAACAACTAAACTACACTAGAGAGAATGATTAAGATATCAAGGTAGAAGACACTCGCCCACGGGTTTACGATACTAGAGCATGCAATCGCTAAAGACATGAAAACCAATCTAATCTATCGGGGTTGTGACCACGGTTTTGCTTCTTTCCTCCTCTCGCATCACGCCACTGGCTGCCACTACGTCAAGGTATTCATGACTAGACCTTTGATGGACATGGCGTATTGAATGGATCCAAGGAAGCATTGGAGCTCTACTCCCCTTTACGGCATGGTAGCTAACCTTAAGCATTAAAAAGTATAATCAACACAAGATGATAGATAGATAATCCGACAAAGTGCGATTACATCTCAAGATCGATTACAACCCATGGACGAATGAGAAGATTACCCCCCATCACGTTCGCTAGGGGCGAGGGCGCGGAAGCTCTCCCTCAGGGGGATCCCCCGGCCTAGGCGCCCTCGGCGGCTCTCGAACACGACATGTGGGGCACCCTCGGGCGACGGGCTCGAGGAACGGCTCGAATGCGCGTGCCCTCGTCGTCCCTTACTCGTGATCCGGGCGCTGTTCGAACCCGTCGAGGTCAGGCTTCGAACCTCTCGATCGCTAGGCCGTGCGGGGCCGTGCGGGCCGTGCCGGCGTCTTTTCGCGTTTGCGGCGTCGAGGGGTGCGGGGCGGCGGAGCCCTCGGAGTCGTGCCGGGTTGGTGGCATGGCGCGAGTATGAGTGCTTTCGGTGTCGCTCTATTTCAAGCGTGACACAGGCGATCCTCTTACGCGCGTGCCTTCTTTTAGAGGGTTGACATCGTCTCGAGTTGGGGGTCATGCCGCTCGAGGGTCCTACGTGGCATGGGTGCCGTGGTGGTCGCTCCACGTCGAGCAAGTCCGGGCCCCCTTCCTCACGCCGACATCTGTCGAGGGTCGCCCTCTGTTTCAGGAGTCGAGGGTCATGCCACTCGAGGGCCTCCACGTGGCATGGGCGCCGCGCCGCGCTCGCTTCTACGCGACGAGTCCCGGCGACCTTCTCCACGCCGTCATCCCATCGAGGGTCGCCTTTGTCCGAGTAGAGGATTCGCCTCGCTCGAGGGCTCTCCTTGCTTGGCAAGGGGCCGGGCATTTAATTGCCTTGCGTCGTGGCGCCGTCTTGCGGCGCGGGCGCGCCTTTTAGGCGTCGCGGCCGCGCGCGCCGTAGTGGGCGACGTGGTCGAGCGGACGGGGACAGTTTTGCCTCGGTCCCAGCCGGGTCTTGCCGCAATGATGATGCGCCCCAGCAGTTGTTAGAGCCGCTGCGGCCGTGGTGGGGCCCACTCGTCGACGCGACGGAAAGACTCCTGCAAGTAATGCGGCGGGGGGTGCGCTCGGGAGAACTCGCCCGTTGCCTTTATAGCTGCGGTGAGGAAGGGACGGCGGTTTTTTACCTTGGCTCCCTCCATCGTTTTCAGCCCTCAGATCCCATCCGCCTTCGCCTCAGGCTTGCGGGGTCGCGCGCGGCTGTTGCCTAGAGCTTTTTCCTCGCCTCCTTGTCCTCCGCCTTTACACTCGTTCGTCCCCCCCCCCCCCCCCCATGGCGCCGCCTCTGCCGATTAGGGTCTGGAGCCGTACGCACGGGAGAGGTGGCGAAGTGACCCGGCTCGCCACAGGCGAGCGAGTCGCCGCCCGGCCGGTCGTGGAAAGCCAACGAAGAAGGGCGCCGGCGGAGTGGATCGTGCCGCCGTCGTCGCACCTTGAGCCCAATCATGCCGGAGGGTTACGTGGTGAGCTCTCCTCGGCTATCATGAGCGCGGCTTCCAACGCGACGGAACGAAAGCACATTCATGCGGGCATTGTGCTGCCCCATGGGGTGGAGGTCGGCACAACTTTGCCCCCATGCGGGCCTCGCGGGAGGCGGCCACATTTGTGGGCGTCGCGAGGGTACACGGGGATCCCGGTCAGGCGGGAGCTCGGGTACACCTCTTCCGTGGGGAGCTCATCACGCGACCCACGTCGGAGCGAGGGCCGCCGCGCGGTGCGCGCGCCGCCGGCGGGATGTCGCCTCGCCTCGCGAGGGGCGACTCAAGGATTTCTACATCCTCCACCATGATGACGAACAACGCGGGTACAGGGAGACGGGGATGGTTTTATTTGCGCAACGCCGGAGCTCCGCACTCCCTCCCTACACGGACGGGTGTTCAAGAAGAGGTCGGACTCCTCGGGGCTACGGGTTGCCTACGCCAATCATCGGGCGCGGCAAGAGTCCGTCCTCGCCTGCCTGCGGCCGGGCGGGCGAGGGAAAGGGCTCAATGCGATGGGCGTCCCCGCCTTCCTTCATCACTCGCGAATCGTGCGGGTGATGGAGAGAGGCCCCTCTGCATCTTCGAGATGACGGAGCGGCGGCCAACCCCGTCGACGTGGCGAGGTCGCGATGCGCCCCGACCGCCGCCGGAGCGGCCGTACGCGCTTCACCCCGGCGCGGAGCGCCGTGACACCGGAGACGCCGCCACTCGCGGGTCGGACCCCGTGGGACATCGAGATGCTCCCCGTCGGCCCGTTGGTGAGTGTGGTTTTTTGATTCTGTTTTAGTCCTTGTTCTTGCTTGCGTTTCCGATGCGCCATCGTTGCTCTCGCGCGCAGCGGTGCGGCTTCAACGCCGCCAAGTCCGTTCCACCCACCCCGACTCCCCGTGCGCTCACGGCGACGCGACGGAGCGACGGGGAGCGAGCGGCGCGCAGAGGGAGCACGCAAGGCGGCGCCAAGCGCCGCGACGCACGGTCGCGGAGTACGGCGGCGGGAGGAGCGGGGCTCTCCTCCCGGACACCGAGGAGCCCTCGTCCTCGGAACGAGACGAGGAGGAAGAGTACGAGGGGGAGGGCCCCTCGGACGGTGGCGGCCCCGCGCCCCCGTCGCGGGAACTCGCACCCCCCGGCGTCGGGCGCAGCTTTGCACGGGATGGGCGGAGCGGGCGCCGTCGCCCGAGCAATCATCGTCGGGCGGCACGCGCGCGCGAGGTGCCGGCGCGCGCCGCGGAGGCGCGCGCGGCGGACGTGCTCCGCGCGCGCGTCAAGGCGTGCCGCGCGCGGCGGGAGCGCGTCGCGCGCGCGCGGCGTCATCGTCAAGGGCGCGGCGGCGCAGCGTGCCGCGCGCGGGGCGAGCGTGCCGCGCGCGGTGGCGCCGTCGGGGAGGCGGCCGCGGCGGCGCGACCCCCTGCGCCGGCCTCGTCGAGGCCTCGAGGAAAAGGAAGCGGGCCTTTTCCTCCGCGAGGTAAGGAACCTGTTCTTCCTTTGCTTGGCTTTAGTTTGCTGGTTATTAAATGCTCTAACCCTCCATTCGTGTTCGCGCAGGGCGGTGCCAACCGTTCCTCCTCTTGCACCGGCCAAGGTGCTGAGGACAGACGCGTCGATCCCCACCGGCTGGCGTTCGTCGAGGGGGTCGCGTCCGGGACAGGCGCGGCGGCGGGCACGAGCTCGCAAGGCCCGGGCGGGGCCTCGAGGCCCCGCCGGCGGACCCCGGCCGCCGCGGCGCGGCCGGGAGGTCGCGGGGGCGGCGCGCCGGTCGCCACGGAGGCGCAGGCGCGGCGGTGGCTACGGTGGAGGTGCCGCCCGCGGTGGCGACCGCGGAGGAGGCGGAGCGGGCGCAACTTTGCGGGGGCGCCGCGGATGCGGCGGCACGGGCGGAGGTGGCGGCAACGGCGCCACGACGGGCGCCCGCGTGGCCGCGGAGGCGCAGGTGGAGGCCCGGCGGAGGCGGAGAGCGGTGGCTCCTCCCCGTACGGCGGTCTCCGGGGCGGAGGTGGTGGAGCTCTCTGATGACTCCCCGCCGCCCGGGTGGAACCGGTCGGCCGGCGGCCCACGACCTCCCCCCCGAGCCCCGAGAGGGGGCCCTCGTGAGGCGGCGCGAGGGTCACGACGGTGGGGGGTCAAGAGCGCGGTCTTGAGGCCTCGTCCTCCCACGCGGCCGCCCCCGCCCGGGTGGGGGGCGTGGAGGATCCCCCCTCGCGTTTGGCGACGCCGGGGGGAACGGAGCTTTGGGGGCGAGCTCCGGAGCCACGGCGCCACGCTCAACCGCGCGTTGAACGAGGCGGCTGCGGTCCACGGCGCCCGCCCCTGGATCGTCTTCCAGGTGAGCCATGGTTGCTCTTCTCCCTTCCTTTTTTCGTTTTCGCGTGCTGCATTCAAGACTTGGCGCTCACGAGGTTCGATGTGTGGATGCCAGGAGCTCGAGCGCCGCGCCCATGAGAAGTACGGGGCGCGTTCGACGCGGTGAACGCGCGAGGCCCGCCAGCTCCGGGAGCGATGCAGCGCTTTCGACGCGCTTGCGGAAGCTCTCAGGACGCCGGACGGGGGCGGGTGTGCCGGCGATGGCGTGGTGCGACGTGCTCCCGAGAGCTCGGGCGGGGCACCGGCGCGTCCACGCGAGCCTCGAGCGGATCCGCGGCGGCCCTCGTCGATCGCGACGAGGCGCGTGGAACGCGCGTGAGGACCCGGAAAAGACGCGGACGCCGGCCGCCACCCGGGAGGCGGAGGTGGCCACCGCCGCGCCGAGACCGGGAACTCCGCACGTCGGCCGGGAGGGCGCGCGGGCGCGGCCGGCCGCGAGGGCCGAGGAGCGGGCGCGCGGGTTGGAGCAGCCGCGCCAAGGAGGCCGACGACACGAGGGGCCGCCCTTGACGCCAAGGCCGCGGCCCTCGTCGTCGCCGAGGAGCGGCCCCGGCGGGGGAGCGCGTCGCCGCGCGGGGGGGGCGAGGAGCGGCTCCGACAGAGCGAGGGCCGCCCTTGGCGACGCCCGGCGGCGGCCCGGAGCGGGAGCCGCGTCGCGCGCGGCGGCGAGAGAGGTCGGCTCGGAGGAGCGGAACGCCGCGTTCTCCGAGGTTGAGGACGAGGCGGCGGCGCTCGGCATCGGCGGTGCCGGTCGGAGATGGCCCTCGTCGAACAAGGCGAGACCATCCGGCGCCTCGAGGCGGCCCGGAGCCGCGCGCCGCGACCTCGATGCGGGGAGGAGACAAGTCGAGGGTAAGTTGCTATTTGACCCCTGCTTGTTAATTCTTGCTTTAGAGGGTTAGTTCCCCCCTTTCGATTTCTTGTCGTCTTGTTGGTTCCGAGTTTGCGCCACGCACGGGGCACGCACGCCGGGCGGCCGAGGCCCTCGCAGGCCTCCTACAACTCCTCCGAGCAGAGGCTGCGGAGAGCTGCGTGACGCGGCCCTCGAGACTGCCGCGTCGTCGAGGAAGGCGAAGCCCGGGCGGCAGCTCGGCCGGTCGCCTACGCGCCCTCGGCGGCCATGTCACGGAGCGGATGCGCCGGCGTTGCACCTAGGCGTGCGAGAAGGCCCTCGGAGTGGTGCGATCCCACTACGAGGTCAACCTCGAGGCGGTGGCGGAGGGCTACATCGTGCCCGAGAGCGTCGAGGATGAGGTGGCCATGGAGCGTGCGGACGCGCTTGTCGCCGACGCCGTCGGGTCGCTCGCCGAGGCCTTCGAAGAATTCCTCTTCCGGGACGCCGCCGATCTCGCTGCTCCACCCGCCTGAAAGCACCTGGGCGCTAGGCCCGTTTTTTGTTTATGTGTATCAGAACTCTGGCCTCGTGGCCTCTTGTAAATAAACAAGTCGTTTCATGAACATGGGCAGTTGTTTGTAAATGAAATCGTTTGCTCATTGCGCTTTTTGCTTCTTCTTCTTCCTGAGTAGATTCTAGTTAGGGGAGTTCGCTTTTTGCGGGGGGCCGCGGGTTGGAGACGAGAGAGAGACGGGCCATAGCCACGCGGCGTAGGGCGCTCCTCGGCTCGCGCACTCCTTCGTTGTGCCGCCGCGCCCCGGTCGAATCATGGCTCGAGGTTGAAGTGGGAAACAAACTTAGCGCGTGTTGTTACGTTTTTTTTTGCGCGAAAAAATGGGACTATTTGGGGGGGGGGTGCCCCCCCGCGGTACCCCGAGGGTAACTTGGGTTTCGGGGGAAAGCGGAGTTGCCCTTTTATTATACTTGGAGTATTTACATAGGTGACACCAGTGGGGCGTTGGCCGTGTGTTTTTACAACAAAAAATACTTGGAAATCCTAGCTAAGGGTAGAAGCGACGTAGCTGTTGGATGTTCCAAGCGTTGGTGAGTTCTTCGCCGTCCTCGTTGGCCAGCTTGTACGTGCCCGGTTTGAGCACCTTCACCACGACGTAGGGTCCCTCCCATGGGGGCGATAGCTTGTGGCGCCCTCGATTGTCTTGGCGTAGCCTTAGGACCAAGTCCCCTCGGCCGAAATCCCTCCGACGTATCTTGCGTGCTTGGTAGCGTCGTAGGGACGCTGATACCTTGCGGAGTGCATCAACGCCACGAGGCGTACTTCATCCGGGCGATCCGGCGAGTCCTCGCGGGCTCGGCCGGTTAGCATCCTCGTTGTAGCCTCGAACCTTGGGTGACCCGTATTCCCGATCCGTGGGGAGGACGGCCTCCGGCGCCATGGACTAGGAAAAACGGGGTGAACCGTGGCTGCGCTTAGGGTGGTCCTTAGGCTCCACACGACTCGCCTGGCCGGTTCTTGGAGCCACTTTCGGCCGCATTTGTTGAGTGGTCGAAAATCCTCGGAAGCTTGAGGCCCTGTAGAATCATGCCGTTAGCACGTTCCACTTGGCGGGTTGGTACGGGTGCGCCACGGTAGCCCAATCCACTCGGATGTGGAACTTGTCGCGAACTCCAAGAACTTCCGGCCGTGAAGCGGGACCCGTTGTGCGTGATGATGGAGTTTGGCACTCCAAAGCGGTAGACGATGTCGGTGAAGAACGTGACCGCCCGCTCGGCCCTCAAATTCGTAATGGGGCGCACCTCCACCCACTTGGAGAACTTGTCGATCGCGACGAGCGAGGTGGGTGAAGCCCCCGGCGCCTTCCGCGGGGGCCGACGATGTCCAATCCCCACACGGCCGAACGGCCATGTTACGGGGATCGTTCGCGAGCTTGGCCGGCAAGTTGGTCTTGCGGGCGTAGAACGCGGCACCCTTCGCAAGTGCGCACGATTTCGTTGGCGTGCGCGACCGCGGTAGGCCAATAGAAGCCACGGCGGAACGCGTTGCCAACGAGGGTGCGAGGCGCGGCGTGGTGGCCACGGATTCCCGCGTGTATGTCCCGTAGGAGCTCGCGCTCCCTCGGGGATGGGTATGCACCGCCGGAGGATGCCCCGACGCGGCGCGCTTGTCCGGCTCGCCGTCGACGAGGGTGAATGACTTGGCCATCTGGCGATGCGCCCGGGCGTGACCGGTACGTGGGGAGTTCCCCTCGAGCAATCCGGGCGGTGTACTTTTCACGCCAATCCGCTTGGACGAGAGCCGGCTCGATATCCATTGCGACGCCCTCGTGGGAGCCGTACCCCTCGAGAAGGGAGAGCACGTACGCTTCGTTCGAGGGATCCTCTTCCATGGGTTCCGCACTCGATGGGTTCGAGGGAGCCCCCGAGGGTCCGCTGTCGCTCGAGGGGTAGGGCTCGAAGGTGACCGAGGGCGGCCGCGATGTCGCGCGCGAAAACGTTCGGGGGAACGGTGATCCGCCCGGATGCTATTTTTGCTAGCTCGTCTGCTTCCTCGTTGTACCGGCGGGGTACATGATTAAGCTCGATGCCGTAGAATTTGTCTTCGAGGGCCCGCACGGCCTTGCAGTAGGCCTCCATCTTGTCGTCGTGGCAGCTCGCGTTCTTCATGACTTGGTCGATCACGAGCTGCGAATCCCCTCGCACGTCGAGGCGCTTGATGCCCAACTCAATGGCGATTTTGAGGCCGCAGAGGAGGGCCTCGTATTCCGCCATATTGTTAGACGCGGGGAAGTGGAGACGCACTTGCGTAGCGCATGTGCTCCCGAGGGGTGACACGAAGAGCAGGCCCGCGCCCGCTCCCTGTCTTCATCACCGAGCCGTCGAAGAACGAGTCCAAGCCACTGCGCGAGATGCGAGGGGGCGGCGGTGCGTGTCCGTCCACTCGGCGACGAAATCGGCTAGGATTTGCGATTTGATGGCCTTGCGCGGAGGGCGTAGGCGAGCGTCTCGCCCATCAACTCCACGGACCACTTGGCAAGGCCGCTGCGCGTCGGGGGTTGCGAATGATCTCTCCTAACGGGAAGGAAGAGACCACGCGTGCAGCGGGTGGGCCT
Source organism: Cenchrus americanus (assembly GCA_947561735.1). Lineage (NCBI taxonomy): Eukaryota > Viridiplantae > Streptophyta > Magnoliopsida > Poales > Poaceae > Cenchrus > Cenchrus americanus. The sequence continues at coordinate 195,558,513 of OX387241.1, forward strand.
CGAAGTAGTGGCGGAGCTTGCGCCGCGCGAGGACTACCGCATACAACAGCCTACGGACACGGGGGTAGCGCGTCTTCGTGTCCAGAACGAGGACTTCGGCCCGATGTAGTAGACCGGCCTGCTGCACGGGCAAGGCATGCCCTTCCTCCGTGCGCTCCACAACGATCACGGCGCCGACCACACGGGTGGTTGCGGCCACGTAGAGTTGGAGGGGTTCGCCGGTCTCGCGGCGGCGTAAGGATTGGGGCGTGTGTCGAGAGACGCTTTCGGCTTGTCGAGCGCTTCACGGGCCTCGGCGGTCCAAGAGAAGCGTTCGTGCTTCTTCGAGCGGGGGTAGAGGGGCAAACCCTTCTCCCCGAGCCTCGAGACGAAGCGGCTCAAGGCGGCAAGGCACCCCAACACCTTCGCACCCCTTTGAGGTCCCGAATTGGACCCATTCGCTCGAGGGCCGCGACCTTTTCGGGGTTGGCCTCGATTCCCCGCCGGGAGACGATGTATCCTAGGAGCATGCCCCGCGGCACTCCGAAGACACATTTTTCGGGGTTGAGCTTGACCCCGTTGGCCCCGCAGCGGGCGAACGCGATGCCGAGATCGCCAACCGGGTCGTCCGCCTTCTGGTCTTGACGACGATGTCGTCCACGTAAGCCTCGACCGTCCGCCCGATATGGTCCCCAAAAACGTGCCGCATGCGGCGCCGATATGTTGCGCCCGCGTTTCTGAGGCCAAAAGGCATCGTGACGTAACGAACGTCCCGAACGGGTGTGATGAACGAAGTCGCGAGCTGGTCGGACTCCTTCATTTTTATTTGATGATATCCCGAATAGGCATCAAGGAAACGAGTAGTTCACACCCCGGCGGTGGAATCAACGATCCGATCTATGCGTAGCAAAGGAAAAGGAACTTTTGGACATGCTTTATTGAGGCTGTGTAGTCAATACGCATCCTCCACTTCCCATTTTTCTTTTTTACAAGCACGGGATTAGCTAGCCATGTAGGGTGGAACACTTCCTTGATGAATCCGCCTCGAGGAGCTTCCGCGGCTCCGCTCCGATCGCCGTCGCCGTTCCTCGTCGAAGCGGCGCGGCCGCCGCCGAACCGCCGCGAGCATTGGCGAGGATATCAAGGGAGTGCTCGGCGACCTCCTCGGGATGCCCGGCATGTCCGAGGGTCTCCACGCGAAGACGTCGGCGTTGGCGCGGAGGGAAGTCGACGAGCCTCGCTTCCTATTTAGGATCGAGGGTCGGCCGACCCTCAACACCTTGCCCTCGGGGTCGTCGGGTCGAGGGGGACCCCTTTGGTTTGCTCGGCGGCCTCGAAGGTGCCGATGTGTTTGGCGGCGGAGCTGAGGTCGTCGTTGACCATCTTCTCCAGTGTGTTCACCAGCGCTTCATCCAGCGCTAGCGCCTCTGCGTGTTCCACGCATTCGACATCGCAGTCGAATGCATGCTCAATCGATGACCCGACGGTGATGACGCCGTTTGGACCCGGCATCTTCATCTTCAGGTACGTGTAGTTGGGGACCGCCATGAACTTGGCATAGCATGGTCGCCCAAGGATGGCATGGTAGGCCCCTTTGAATCCCACCACCTCGAAGGTGAGGGTTTCCTTGCGGAAATTCTTGGGGGTCCCGAACCGGACGGGCGGATCGATCGCCCGAGGGGTTGAACCTCGTTTGCGGGCGCGATGCGCGTGAAACGGCTTCGTGCCGGGCCGCAACCGGGTCCGGCCCAATCCCCATCGGGCGCAATGTATGCGCGAAGAGGATATTGAGGCTACCGCCTCCGTCCATAAGGACCTTCGAAAACCGGGCGTTGCCAATGATGGGATCGACCACCGGTGGGTACCGGCCGGGTTCGGGATGCGATTTGGGTGATCATCCCGGCTAAAGGTGATGGCATCCTTCGACCAGTTGAGAAAGGCCGGAGGTGCCCTCTCTGCGGCGAGGACTTCGTGCCGCTCCTTCTTGCGCTGCCGGGTCGACATGTCGACAGTTGGTCCCCCAAAGATGAGGAACACATTTTCGACGGCGGGAAAACCACCCGCGTCGCCATCGCCCCCATCCTTCTTGGCCTCTGCCTCCTTCGCGGCGGCACGGCCATAGAACTTCTTGAGCATGTCGCCTTGCTCAGAGAGTGTGGTTTACGGGGGTCTTGTGGTAGGGGCATGGCTTCTTCATCATGTCGTCGAACACCCCGGGCCTCGAGGAGGCCGGTCGAGGGCCCCGTCGGGCGGGTCAGGGGCCGAGGGCCTCGGCGTTGCCGCCGTTGCGCCCCGCTCGCGCGCCGCGCGGCGCGGCTTCTTCCCCTTCTTGCCCCGCTTGTCGTTGCGGCGCGGCTCCTTGGACCCGCCGCCCTCCGCGGGGCGTGTCCTTGGAGCGCTTGCCCTTCTTGCCGTCGAAGATTGCCCCCACGGCCTCCTCTCCCGGAGGCGAAGCTAGTGGCAATGTCGAGCCGGCTCGTTCGAGTCCGTGGGCGGGCTGCGTCCCGGCTCGTGCACAAGGTCCCGCACGTGGTGCCCTCGAGGAACGCGTGCACGATCTCGGATTGTGCCACGCCGGGGAGCTCGTGCGGCGCTTGGAGAAGCGCCGTATGAAGTCCCGCTGCCGACTCGCCCGGCTTTCGCGTGCGGGAGCGCGGATCCCGAGGAGTTCCCAGGGCGCACGTACGTGCCCTGGAAGTTGCCCACGAAGGTGTGGACCAGATCGTCCCAACTATGGATCTGGCTGGCGGGCAAGTGCTCGAGCCATGTCCGGGCCGCGTCGCCCAGATGCAGGGGCAAGTTGCGGATGATTACTTCGTCGTTGGTGGCCCCACCCAGGGCCGACGGAGCCGAGGGGCGATAATCGTTGAGCCGGACACGAGGGTCCGTCTCCCGTTGTATTTGACGATCGTCGAGGGTTGACGGAAGCGCTGGGGGAACGCTGCCGTGCGGATCTCCCGGCTGAACACGCGGGTGCCCGGGGGCTCCGGCGTCGGGGAGCGATCCTCACGCGCGTCGTAGCGCCCACCCCTTCGAGGGTGGTAGCCCCTAGCCGCCCGCGCGTCCGCCTTGATGGTGCGCCTGGCGTTGATGACGTTGCGGGCATCGCCATCCGCCGCCTGCGCGTGTCAAGGAGCCGTTCCTTGGCGGCGTGCGTCCCCGGTCGCAGGTTGACCTACGTGCACCGAGGGTTCGCCTCCCGGTGCAGATCATCGCCTCGTGCGTCCCCCGTTGGCGGATGCGTGAGGCCGAGCTCTCGGCCCGCCGGACGGCCGCTTGCTCAAGGAGAGTCCGCACCTCGCGGTGCATGTCTCGAGCCTCGGGGGTTGATGGTGCGGCATGGCGCGTAGCAACGCCGCGGCGGCGATGAGCTTTTGGCTCGCCCTTGGTGGCGTATCCGCGTTGTCGACGTTGGGGACGGGGTTGAGGCGGTCACGGACCGTCGGCCCGGCCCCGCGCGCGCGTTCGCCGCGCGCGAGGCCTCCCCCGCCATCGAGGCGCGGAGGCAACCGCACCGTCCGCTCCCTGCGCCGGCTTGGCCTCGAGCTCGCGAGCTTGGGCGCGCGCGTCGACGTCGACCCCGGTAGGAGCGCTCGGCCCCGCGGCCGGGGCGCGTGGCGATCCCACGGGGCGGGCGTGACTTCCCCGTCTCCGGCGCTCGCCGCACCGGCGGCGTTGGCCGGGTCGTTGGTGATGACGGCGCGGCACTCCCGCGTGGGGTCGTAGCTCCCGGTCGGGAGTCGTCGGAGCGGCCAAACCGCAGTCCGGGTGGCGTCGAGGAAGCGCCCGAACGCGGCCCGGGGTCCCGGCACGCGCGGAGAAGTCCCACTCCGCGTACCCGTGTCGGTTGGCGGGTGGCATCGTGTCGACGGAGCCCAGGGACGACTCGTCCGCTGCTGAAGTGCCGGGATCCCCGGCGATGAAGACGTGCCGACCACCGCGGAACCCGCGCATTGTCGTGTTGACGTTGGCGTTGTGGGCCGTAGTGGCGCCACGCAGCCCGATGGGGATGCGTGGTCCGGAGACCGCACGCGGTCCCCGCCCGGGGCGGTGGCGGCCGTCGTGACGGTGGGTGCACCGTGTTGGGCGGCGGCGCGCTCGGCCCCGCCGCCGCCGGACCGCGCCCGCGACGCGAGCGTAGCCCGAGCGACGACGGCGGCGCGGCGTCGACGGGCCCGCGCATCCGTGCTGCGGGTGCCTCGCGCGCGGTGTCGTGCGTGCGGCGGTGACCGGAGCGGACTCGGCCCTCGCGGCCGCGCGCGGAGCTCCTCACGGTTGGTGAGGCGCATGAGATAGCCGTTCCCCGTGGCCACGGAAGTTCAAGTCCCCGAAGCGGATCTCGAACCCGGCGGAAGAGGGTCCGAGCTACCCATGTTGTAGCGGGTGCTACGGTACTCGGTACGTGTCACCATAGAGGGAGTTAGCGAAATGACCTTAGGCGCTCGTTTGCCCCACGGTGGGCGCCAGCGTCGGTGCGGAATATGGTCCCGACACTAACCGGTAGATAACGCCTAGGTCTATCCCTCAATGGTCGATGCTAAGCAACAAATGACACAAGACTTTATCCCGGTTCGGCCGAGGGGGCCGTACGTCCCGGCACAGGGGCGTGCTCGTGGCACTATATTGCTCGGCACGGGGTGCTTGTAGTGGGGCAAATACAAGCAAGGCGGGAGAGGAATCGTGGCTTCCAAGTCCCTGGGTGAGTGGTTGGAGATGTTGTGGGAGAATAAGAGAGTGAGTGCACGGTGCGCTGTGTTCCTCTGAATTCGTCCCCCCGCGGCTGAGGGCTTGCCTCCCCTTTTATAGGCCAAGGGGGCGGCGAGTTACATGCACGCCGCGCTACCTAGCTACGTGTGGGAGCACGTCGTGCTACGGTGTAGAGCGGGCGGCCGTCCGGTCGATCTTCGCTGTGATCCGGCCATGATGGCCTACCTCGTACCCGAACGCGTGGCGGTTCGAGGGTAGGAGGCGGCGGATGGCGATGGCGTCCCCCGATAGGCTTCGAGGGAGGTGCCGATGACGGCCGGTACGGGGTACGGGGAGCGGGCGAACGGCGTTCCTTCCCAATGAGCTCGCGGTGGTGGAGTGGTTCGCTGCGGTGTTCGGGCGTGCGCGCGGAGTCGGGCGTGCGCCCGCACGCGTGGGTACGGCGGCCACGCCGCGCGCGTGGCCGGGATGGCCACCCACCGGCCAAGCGCCCCTCACCCTAACTGCGGGATCACGGGAAAGTGGAGTCGAGGGTGCGCCCGGCCCCCTTTCGAGGGTCGGGCGCGTTAGCCGTATAGTAGCGTGCGCGCGGTGTCACGGGACCGACACCGCCGCACGCACGGTCCATCCCACGGTAGCGGGGATGGGCTCCTCCCCGGGGAGTTGGTGCGGCGGCACGGGCGTGAGCCCCCGGCGCATGATGGCGCCGTCCGCGGCGTCGGGGCGTTAAATGCACAAGTACGGGGCCGGCGCACGCGTGCGGGCGCCCGTGAGCGTGGCGGGCCCCGCCAAGGGCGGAGCGGACCCTCGAGCGAGACGGGACTCGCTCGAGGGGGAGCGCGCCCTCGAGCGGGGGCGGAACCGCTCGAGGGAAGGGTCGCCCCTCGAACGGAGCGGGAGCTCGTTCGAAGAGGGGGTTGCCCCCTCGAACGGGGCGGAACCCGTTAGAGGAGGAGCGTGCCCTCGGGCGAGGCGGAGCTCGCTCGAGGGTCTTCCCAGACGGGCCGTCTTGGTGGGCCTCCGGAGTCCTGTCGCATAGGCCAAGTCCCGCATGGTTAGTTTTCCCCTGCATGGTTAGGCTCGGCTCATTTTGATGCGGGGATTTAAGTGAGGGTTCCCCCATTGTTTAAGGGGACCCCTAGGGCGGTCCCCGACACCGGCGCCGCGTGCACCCCCGGGCCGGCCGAAACACCGCCGATGTCGGTTGGAATATGTGCCACGCCCTCCGACCAAATTCTCGCGGTTAACCCCTACGGGAGCATCCACACTCCCGCAGGCTTCGGGGCTAGACCCGCGAGGCCGCCGACGCGGCCCCATGGAAAGCGTTCGTAGAACAAGGAGGGAAGAACGTCCTATTAGCGGGGTTTCGGCACCGCGGGAGCCTCAATGGCAAACCCACGGATGCTCGGGGGCTAGCGTCGGGGACGACCCTAGGGGTCCCCTTAAACCACGGGGGAGAACCTCACTTAAAACCCACAACAAGGCCAAAACGCAATTCGCTTAACCATGCGAGGGAACGGCCCACGGGGACTCCGACGGCCCGTCGTGGCGGCCCACTTAGAGATCCCCTCGAACGGGTCCCGCCCCGTTCGAGAATGCGTGCTCCCTTCGGACGGGCTCCGCCCGCTCGAGGGGCGCACCTCCCTCGAGCGGGCCTCCGCCTCGCTCGAGGGCTCGCTCCCCCTCGAGCGAGGTTACGCCTCGCTCGAGGGTACGCCCCGCCCTCGGCGGGGGTCCGCCACGCTCGAGGGCGCCCCTCACGCGTGCGCCGGCCCCGTACACGGGCATTTAACGCCCGACGCCGGCGAGACGGCGCCATCATGCGCCGGGGCTCGCACCCCGTGCCGCCGCACCAACTCCCCGGGGAGGAGCCCATCCCCGCCACGCGTGGGAGGGGACCGTGCGGCGCGGCCGGTGTCGGGTCCCGTGACACCGTGCGCACGCCCCAAAGACGGCTAACGCACCGAGCCCTCGAAAGGGGCCGGCGCACCCTCGATTCACTTTCTTGTGACCCTATAGGGTTAGGTGGAGGCGCTAGGCGGTGGACCGCCATCCCCGCCACTGTAACGGCGTGGCCGCCGTACCCGCGCGTGCAAGCGCACGCCGGGCCCCGCCGCAACGACTCCGGCCACCGTGAAGCGCGTCGGGGAAGGAACGCCGTTCGCCTACTCCCCCGTACGCCGTACGAGCCCGCGTCGACACCTCCCTCGAGCCTATCAGGGGACATCACCGCCATTCGCTGCTCTCCTACCCTCGAACCGCCACTGTTCGGGTACAAGTCAGGCCATGATGACCAGATCGGCTCGCAAGGATCGCCCCGACGGCCGCCCACTCTATCGCATAGCACGTCGTGCTTCTCCACGTAGCTAGATAGCGCGGCGTGCATGTAATTCGCCTCCCCCTTGATCTATAAAAGGGGGGACAAACCCCCCGGCCCGCGAGGGGACAAGACAACAACGAGACACAACGGACACACAGATCCATTCGACCGAGCACACGACACACCGTGCGCTCATTCTCCAATTCTCCCACAATATCTTCGACCACTCCACCGGGGACTTGGAAGCCACACTTCCTCTCCCGCCTTGCTTGTAGCGATCCCACTACGAGCACTCCCGGTGCCGAGCAATATAGTGCCTTGAGCACACCAGCAGCCGGACGTACGGCCCCCCTCGGCGGAACCGAGGATAAAACCCGTGTCACCTATTGCTTAGCATCGACCATTGAGGGATAGACCTCGGCGGTATCTACCGGTTAGTGTCGGGACCATATTCCGCACCGACAAAGAATCGTGCCCAATCAATCCCGAGCTACGCGGCATACGGGACGTAGGGTATTACGCACCTCGCGGCCCGAACCTCGTCTAAATTGTGTGCCACGTGTCTCTTCCTTCAAGTTACCGATCTCGGCGAGGCCACATTCATCTACTTCGGGTACTCCCCTTAGTAGGTTGCCGGTCTAAAACACCGACATAATCCACCTAAAAATGTACCGAGAGATCAAGAGTTTTCTTGGTTTGGCGAGGCTACTACCGACGGTTCATAGAGGGATTCTCGAGGATTGTAAAACCCCTCACCTCTTTGTTGGAGAAAGGAAAGGAGTTTAAGTGGGATGATAGATGCCAAACTAGCTTTGAAGAATTGAAGAAGAAACCGACCACCGCACCAAGATGCGATAATGCCCGATATACACAAAAGATTTGATGTGTATTGTGATGCATTAAGACGGGGTCTAGGATGTGTTCGATGCGGAGAAGGAAAAGTGGTAGCATATGCTTCTAGGCAACTAAGGAAGCATGAACAAAACTACCCTACTCATGACCTAGAGTTGGCGGCTATAGTGCACGCACCGAAGATTTGGAGACACTATATGATTGGAAATAAGTGTCGGATATTCACGGACCACAAAAGCTTGAAGTACATCTTCACTCAAAGAGATCTCAATCTCGGGCGGCGTAGATGGTTAGAAGGCGATTAAGGACTACGATTTGGATATACGGTATCATCCAAGAAAGGCCAACGTGGTGGCGGATGCTTTGAGTCGTAAGAGTCAAGCAAACATGTTAATAGCTCAATTAATGCCCGAGAACTTGTGTTGGGAAATGGCACGACTCAATCTAGGGATAGCCGCACAAAGTGAAAGTATGACCTTAGAGATTGAGTCAACTCCGGAACAAGAGATTAGAAAAGGGCAATTGGATGACGAAAAGATTAAGGGATATAAGAAGTTGATTTAACTAGGCAAAGTTCCGGAATTCGAGAGGATGAACGGGGAACTATTTGGTTCGAGAACAGGATCCGTGTACCGGAAATCAAACATCTTCGTGAGTCTATATTGAAAGAAGCACACGATTCAACACTCTCTATACATCCGGGGAGTACCAAAATGTACCAAGATTTAAAGCAGAAATATTGGTGGTATGGTATGAAGAAAGATGTTGCAGCTCATGTGGCACTGTGTGATGTATGCCAAAGAGTAAAAGCAGAGCATCAGAGACCAGCAGGGTTACTACAACCATTGCAAGTACCTGAATGGAAGTGGGAAGAGATTGGTATGGATTTTATAGTGGGATTACCACGTACACGTGATGGATACGATTCGATATGGGTAATAGTGGACAGATTAACCAAAGTTACACATTTCATACCAAAGAAAGACCACTTACTCGGGAACAAAGTTAGCGAGAACTATACATATCAAAGATAGTCTATTTACATGGGGTTCCAAAGAAGATAGTTTCGGACCGTGGCACTCGGTTCACGTCTCGATTCGGCGTAAACTACATGAATCTATGGATACAAAGTTAAATTTCAGCTCGAGATATCACCCACGGACGGATGGTCGGACCGAAAGGACAAATCAAATCTTAGAGGATATGTTAAGGGCATGTGCGTTGAAACATGGTAGAAGTTGGGATAAAAGCTTTCCATACGCGGAATTCGCATACAACAATAGTTACCGAGTAGTCTCAAGATGGCACCGTTTGAAGCATCGTATGGAAGGAAGTGCGGGACACTATTGTTCCGGAACCGGACGAGGGGAAAGTCAACTCTTTGGTCCGGAGGTAATAAAGGAAGGCCGAAAGACAAGTTGAGATAATTCGAGAAAATCTCAAGATTGCTCAATCTAGGAAAAAGAGTTATGCGGATCCTAAGAGAAGAGAAGTAGTATTTGAAGTCGGAGATTATGCATATCTTAGGGTGTCACCCATCCGAGGTCTTCGAAGGTTTAATATCGGAGGGAAGTTATCACCTCGCTTTATCGGACCTTTTCAAGTCTTGGAAAGACGGGGCGAAGTAGCCTATCGGTTGGAGTTACACGAACGTTTGGCCGGTGTTCATGATGCGTTTCATGTGTCGCATGTGAAAAAGTGTTCCGTTGAGGTCGAGTAGAGCATCTACCATTGGAAGAACTTGAGGTAAAGGATGATCTAACATACAAGGAACACCCTGTCAAGATTTTGGATACCTCGAAAGGGCTCCCCGCGGCAAGGTCATTAGGATGTGCAAAGTGCAATGGAGTCACCATTCGGAAGATGAGGCTACTTGGGAAAGAGAGGACGAGCTTAAAGAAGAATTCCCTCGGTTGTTCCCTAATCTTCCCGAATCTCGGGACGAGATTCTCTTTAAGGGGGTAAGATTTGTAACACCCTAAAATTCCATCACTAAATAAACTTAGCAACAAGAGGCTAGATTTAATTTCTTTAAGGACATAAATAAATTAACAAACAAATTGGCTTTAAAATATTTAAACATCACTAAAATAATCTAGAAATAATAAGTGTTTGTGCATCATGATTCGAATGCATGGATTTCTATTCGTTTGAAGTTTGAAAGTTTGAAAAACGAATTTGAAAAGAATTTTTTTTAAAAAAGAGAAAACCTTCTCTCCTCTCCTCTCTCCTCAACCGGCCCACTCCTTTTTTCAGCCCGCAAACCCCTCGGGCCAGCGGCCTTTTTCCCATGCGCGCGCGGGACCGCCCGCGCCGGCCCAACCCCGCCTTCCCCGCCGGCCCCGGCACCGCCTCCTCCCTTTTCTCTTTTGCGCCCGACACCGACGGTGGGACCCCGCGGTCGGGAGCTCCCCCTACCTCCGGCCCGCGGGATGGCCGCGCCCCCATCAAGGCCGCGGCGCCGTTCCCGGCCGGGTCGGCCCGCTCCCCCGCCATCAAAATCTCTTAACCGAGCGCGATGATGCCCCTTCTTCATTTCCCGTCCCTTAATTCGGCGGTTACCCTTCTTTAACCCCCTCCCCCTCTTCACACTCCTTCAAGATGGCCATTAATAGCCATGGCCGCCGGGGAACCGCCTCCCGAGCTCCCCGAGCCTATTTAAGCGCCCCCGGGACTCCACCGCACACCCCCTTCGCTCAAATCCAAGCTCACACGCCTCCCCGTGCCCTAGCCGCTTTTGCCACCGAGTTGGAGCGCCCGCCGCCGCACCCATTGCGGCCGCCCGAGCTCATCCGTCATCGGTGAAACCTCTTAAACCCTTCCTTTCACTTCCTCTTCGTGTTTGTGAGCTCACACGGGCATCAATTGGAAACCGCGGGGTCCTCGGTGCTCCATCGCTCGCCGCCGTCGCCACCCATCGGAGCCGGGCCGCCGGCGTTGATCTCCGCCGCCGCCGCCTCTTCCATCAAATCCTCGCCCACCGAGCTCCTACACGCTCGTAAGGATCATGTCCCCCACCCTCCTTTTCGCTAAACCAAACCGTAGGGTGCACCGCCACGACCGGCCGCCAACGACCCGCCCCCTTGCGGTGCTAGCCACCCCGGCCGCCGCAGCCGCCCCCTAGCCACCCGAAAAGCTTGCCTATCGCCTCGGTATGCGTAGAGCCTTTCCCCCCGTCCAAAACCGTGGCCCCTAGCTCCCTTTAGCTATCGCCGGCGAACCTCCGGCGAGTTTCCGCCGAGCGCGCCGCCGCGGGCCGCCCTAGCGCCGCCGTCGGGCGCATGCGTGCGACCACGGCCGTAGATCTCGGCCAACGGCCGCATTAAAAGGAAGAACCCCCCCCCCCCGCTCGGTCCACCGTGGACCAGTGGACTTGGTCCACGGCGCTGGTCTACGACCGCGCCCACCGCCCGATCAGAAATCAACGGCGCGGATCGCGTCCAGCTCGGTCCATGCAGTGGCCGCTGGCCATTTTGTGAAAAAAACCCTGAGATCTTTAATTTTCTGTCCGAATCCTTCCACCTTTAAAAGATCCTCGCATTTAGGTCCTGTTTTTATTGTTTTAGCCCCTGTTTATTTAGAAAACCCTACCCGAGGTCCTTAACACCCTTTTAATAGTTTAAACCTTTCGTTTTTAAACATATTTACGTTTCAGCTTTCGTTTTCTTGCTGTTAGGTCCCCGTAAATTCTAGTTTATCGCAGATTAGTCCTTATACCTTGTTTTTAGCATAACTTCTCCGTTATAGCTCCGTTTTTAGCGTTCTAGAAGTCCTTGCGATCATCTCGGCGAGCCCGTCACTTTAGTAGCATGTTTTCGTCTTTAGGATTGATTGGTGATCTGTTTAATTTATTGCATGCTTTATGTGTGAATCGTAGATATCGTGCCTGTTTCAACCGAGCCACCTCTCGGGGACGATTAGGAGCAAGCTTGTTTGAGGAGGAGGAAGTTTTTGCCGTAGCCGAAGAAGGCAAGTGGTCTTCTCCCCCGCATGTTCTCTTTTTGTCCTATATAACCGCATTTTAATTAAAGTTTACTTTTATCATTGCATTAATTTGACGGAAAACCTTTTTAAGGACTTACCTAGCTCTTTTACCCCGATCCTTGGCCTAGCCCCTTTTAAATAAAGTTTTGGGTAGAAATCGCTAGTCGCTCAACATGGGTTGGATAAATGGGTCTTTTAGGAAAATGATATATGTTTAATAGTTAATGTTTTGGGGTAATGCAAGAACACTTGATTTAATCGGAACATGGAGAACCACCCAAGAAAACATGCACAACCACGGTGTTACATGGCTCGACCTTAGCCGAATAATTAGGTGTGTGATCGTACTAGTGCCCCTTTTCCGAAAGGAGCGAGAGGAGGGGGATCCGGGTTGCAGGGGTATAGCCCGGTCCTTTTGGGGTAGTAGTCTTTGCTAAGGTACTGACCACTAGGGAGGGTTATGGTCCGCCCCGATCTGTAACTATGCGGGTCGTTAGTCTTTTGCATGCCATTGTAAAGGCTTCGTAGCGTCCCTATGCAATCACACCTCGGAAGTGTGGTATGGTGCTTGGCCAGCATCGCATGGTTGGGTTTAAAGTTCTTCGGAGCTTTTATGTGAGATGTGGGTAAAGTGTGCAAACCTCTGAGAGTGTAAAGCCGATCGATCGCCCGTGCTCACGGTCATGAGCGGCTTGGACCCTTACATGATTAATAAACTTAAAGACGGGATAAATCGTGGTTGGTGAAGCTCGTTGAGCTTGGGTTGTTTTGTATTTAAGTTTTTCTTAAGTGGGATGGTACGAAGTTACACATAGTAATTAGGTGTTCTTTAATTAAAACTTGACCAACATTAAAATGCTAACCTTTGCAAAACCCTAGCCTATCCTTGATAGCCTTGCATTTTCCCCCACTTGCCGAGCTCCAACCATAAGTGTGCTCGGCCTTGCTTATCGCCGTTCGGAGGAAAACTTTGGAGAGGAGTTCTATGATGACCACGATGAGATATGAGGCTTGCGGACCCCCCGGTCGAAAGTGCTCGTGGGAGCGGAAGACGAGGACTCGACGAGTAGTTATCGTTTTCCGTTGTTAGAGGCCTTCGAGTCTCCCGCATGAGTGTAATAAGTGGTTAAACTCTGAAATACGTTTTAATACTGTTTATGATATTTCACTCATTTTCGTCTATCATATGTGTGTGAATTGATCCTGGCACACATATGAGATGCACTTGGTTACTCTTCGGAAATCAAGTGTGACAGAGCGTTCCTTGACGTTGCGATCATGGTAGCGTCGGATACCCTCCGGGTACCTTGCCGATTGGACGAGGGCGGCGCAGCCGAGCTTCTTCGAGGTCGTCGATGTCAACTCGTCCGTCGTCTTCCGAGACGCCTTCGTCGTAGTGTTCCACTGCTGGTGAGTTCCATATGACGTCAGAAGGGAGGATTGCTTCGGAGCCGTAGACCAGGAAGTAGGGGGATTGCCCCGTTGGCTTGGAAGGCTGAGTACGTAGCCCCCAGAGTGCGTTGGGTAGTTCCTTGATCCACTTGCCTCCTTTGGAGTTAGCAGCGTTGTGTAGCCGCTTGTTGAGAGCGTCGAGCACCATCCCGTTGGCGCGCTCGACTTGTCCGTTGGCCCGAGGATGGGAAACTGAGACATATCGGATGTCGATCCCGCCGTTTTCGCGCATCTCCCGGGCGGTGGTTGTTGAAGTTGGAGCCCGCATTTGTGATGATGCGGTGGGGTAGTCCGTAGCGATGTATGAGTTCGTCCAGAAGTCGAGTACTCGTCCGCCTTGGGGCATGTGACCGGCTTGACCTCGATCCACTTGGTGAACTTGTCGATGGCCACCAGGACTCGTTGAAACCACACGGCGCGGTTGGCGGTGGCCCAATCATGTCGAGGCCCCGGCAAGCGAAGGGCCGGGGTTGGCGGTATGGTGACTAGCTTGTAGGTGGGACGTGTTGCTCGCTTGGCGAAGTACCGGCATCCTTGGCACCTTCGACGAGTTCTTCGGCGTCGCCCGCAGCGGTGGGCCAATAGAAGGCTCGCGGAAGGCCTTGCTGACCAGCGTGCGTGAAGACGCGTGGTTGCCGCAGACGCCCTTGTGGATCTCCTCCAAGATGTCCTTGCCTTCTTGCCGAGGGACACACTTCATGAGTACTCCGGAAGATGCGCCCCGCTTGTAAAGCTTGTCTCCGACGAGGACGTAGGACCTGGCGTGGCAGATGAGCTGCTCGGCTGAGTTCTTGTCCGAAGGAACCTTCTGCTCGCTGAGGTAGTCGATGAAGGGTTGCCTATAGTCCACGTCGATCATCATGACCTCCTGTCCGGCCCGGTGTGTTGGCCGGGGGCGGTGGTCGGTGGCGCCGCTCCGGGATGGATGGCGCGTGAAGCTCGTGAACAAATACGCCCGCCGGTACTTGAGCGCGGGTCGATCCAAGCTTCGAGAGGACGTCCGCCGCAACGTTGTTGTCACGGACGATGTGGTGGAACTCGAGACCGTAGAACTTGTTCTCGAGCTTGCGAACTTCTAGGCGATGGCGTCCATGTTCTCCTTGTTGCGGTCCCGGGACTTGTTGACTTGGTTGATGACCCACCGCGGAGTCGCCGTAGACTAGTAGCCGCTTGATGCCCAGTGAAGCCGTGAGGCGGAGCCCGTGTAGGAGAGCTTCGTACTCGGCTTCGTTGTTTGAGACCTTCCAGAAGATCTGCAGGACGTACTTGAGTTGTTCGCCCGTTGGAGAGATCAGGAGTACCCCCGCACCTGCGCCCTCGAGGTTGAGTGAGCCGTCGAAGTACATCACCCAATGCTCTGGTTGCACGGTTGGAGTAGGTAGCCGGTTCTCCCGCCACTCTGCCATGAAGTCGACTAGAGCTTGCGACTTGATGGTTGTGCGTGGCTTGAAGTCGATGGTGAGGGCGCCGAGCTCGACCGCCCACTTGGAGATTCTTCCGGTAGCATCTTGGTTCCGCGGGATGTCGCCGAGCGGGTAGTCGGTGACGACGGAGATTGAGTACTCCTGGAAGTAGTGTCGTAGCTTCCGCGAGGTAATGAGTATTGCTTACGGGAGGTTCCGCACGGCCGATAGCGTGCCTTGGACTCGGATAGGACCTCGCCGACGAAGTAGACCGGCGCCGGCCCGGGTAGGCATGGCCGTCTTCCCCGCCGCTCGATGATGATGGCGATGCGACCACGTGAGTAGTCGCGGCGAGGTAGAGCAGAGGCCGCTCGCCTTTGCGAGGAGCCGTGAGGACCGGTGGCTTCGATAGGAAGTCCTTGAGCCGGGCAAGGGCTTGATCCGCCTCTCGGAGTCCACACGAACTTCTCTTGGTGCTTGAGTAGTTTGAAGAAAGGGGAGCCCCCGTTCTCCAAGCTTTGAGATAAATACGGTTCGGTGCCGCCATGCACCCGGTCGGCTTCGGACGTCTTTGATGCTCGTGGGAGCTTTCATGCGTCGGTGATGGCGGAGATCTTCTCGGGGTTGGCTTCGATGCCGCGTTGGCCGATGATGAAGCCGAGTAGTTTGCCCGAAGGTACGCCGAAGAGGCACTTGTTCGGGTTGAGCTTCCGGCGGTACTCGCGCAGGGGATGCGAAAGTCTCTTCAAGGTCGTTGATGAGGGTACCGGAGTTTCGGTCTTGACGACCACGTCATCCACGTAGGCCTCGACGTTCTTGTTGAGCCGCTTCTTGAAGCGAGGCTTGGATAGCTCGTTGATACGTTGCGCCGGCGTTCTTCGGCCGAAGGACATGGTCGTGTAGCAAGACATGCCAAACGGGGTGATGAACGCGGTCTTCTCCGGTCTTCTTCCTTGATCGCGATCCGTTGGTACCGGAGTAGCGGTCGAGGAAGCGAGAAGCGGTCGCGGCCCCCGCCGTGGAGTTGATGACTTGATCAATCCGCGGCAACCCGAAGGGGTCCTTGGGGCGTGTTTGTTGAGGTCGGTGTAGTCGACGCACATCCTCCACTCGTTCGAGTTCTTCTTGCGGACGAGGACGGGGGTTGGCGAGCCACTCGGGATGGAAGACTTCTCTCGATGAAGCTCGCCGCGAGTAGTTTGACGAGTTTCTTCTTGATGGCGTCCCGTCCGTCATCGGCGAAGTGTCGGAGGTGTTGTCGCTTGGGGGTGGCCTTAGGATCGACGTTGAGGCGGTGCTCAATCGGCTCCACGGGCACTCCCGGCATGTCCGCCGAGCTTCCATGTGAAGATGTCGCGGTTAGCCGGAGGAAGCCGATGAGCGCATCTTCCTATTTGGGGTCGAGGCCGGCCCCGATGGTGGTGGTCTTGCCGGCATCGCTCGTCCCGATGTCGATCGTCTTGACCAGGATCTCCTCAGCTGGCTGAGGCTTGTTGGAGTTGTCAGACTTCTCAGGGATGTCGAGTTCACTTGTAGCAAGTTTCTTCGACGCGGCGTAGACCTCCATCATGGCGTTGGGTACTTGATTTGTGGAGGCGATCTCCACGGCTTCTGTATTGCAGTCGTGGGAGATCCTCAAGTCCCCTTGGAGAGAGAGTACACCCACCGGGCTTGGCATCTTGAGTACCAAGTAGGTGTAGTGAGGCACCGCCATGAACTTGGCGATGGCCGGTCCGGCCGAGGATGGCATGGTAGGAAGTCTCGAAGTCCGCGACCTCGAACTTGACGTACTCGGTATGGTAGTTGTCCCGAGATTCCCCGAAGGTAATCGGCGGGACCACCGAGCCCAGTGGGATAGCCGCTTTACCGGGGACGATGTCGTAGAAGGGCGTGTTGCTCTTGGTGAGCATGTGGGTGATGTCGAGCTTCATTTTCTTCAGGGTCTTGGTGAAAAGGACGTTGAGCCCGCTTCCACCGTCGATGAGGACCTTGTTGTGTTTGGAGCCCGCAACCACCGGCTTCGTGACGAGAGGGAACCGTCCCGGTTCGGAGAAGCCGGTCCATTGATCCGCGCGGGAGAAGGTAATGGGTACCTCCGACCACCTGAGGGGGTCGGAACCGCTGGTTCAATGCTCATGACTTCTCGATGGGTAGCCTTTCGCTCCCGCCGCCGGGCGGTCCGCCGAAGAGAACGTTGACGGTCTTGTCGCCTTCCCGGAAGTCGTTGTTGTTGCCGTCCTTCTTCTTGCCCTTTTTGTCGTGAGGGTGCGGTGGCTCGGCGTATCCTTGAGTGCATGCCCGAGCCGGTAGCACTGCTTGCTCGGTGTTGTGGTTGCCGTTTGGATGCCACGGGCACTTCTCCTTCGGCCGGGTCTTTGAAGCTTCGGAGTTCCTCTTCGGGTTCTCCTTCGCAGGCGCCGGATAGCCGCGACAGTGTTGTCTGGCTTGCACTTGCGGTTGGGACCCGAGTAGTAGTAGTAGTTGTTGTTGCGACCGCCTTGGTTCGCGTTCCGCCGCCGCCGCCGCCCGCGTTCGCTTGGTCTTGCCACGGATGGCGTCGTACTTGGCGTTCGCCTTGTCTTCTTCGTCCGCCCAATACATAATCATGTCCTTGAGGTGGGGGATGGACTTGAGGCGGCGACGACCGAAGTCTTCGAAGGTGCGGCGATGGTAGAGGCCGTCTTGGAAGAGATCGATGACCTCCTTGTCGGTGACGTCGACTATGGTAGCGCGCTTGTCGAAGAAGCGACGCATGTACTTGCGGAGGGTCTCGCCTTGTTCTCGCTTGACCATGGACAGGGTCCATGAGAGTACCCGATCGGCCCATGGCGCCCGCGAAGTTGCTTCGGTGAACCGCTCCTTTAGCCGGTCCCACTTGTCGATCGAGTGCTTGTCCGGCGACTCGAGCCATGTGAGTGGAGCTTGGTCCGGGCGTAAGGGGAAGTAGAGGCACTTGGTGTCATTGTTGCCGCAAGCGTTCTCGATGGAGAGGGCGTAGCACCCGAGCCACCGAATGGGGTCCTCGCTTTGCATCGTACTTGGTGATCCCCAAAGGTTTGAACTTGTCGGGGAGGAGTAAGTTGCGAAGTCGAGGTGAGAAGGCGGGGGAAGCCGTCATTGTCGCTCGCGGTGGTTGACTTCTTCCGCCGCGGCTCCTCAATCTTCGGCATGTGTCGTAGCCGCCCGCGAGGCACCGGAGGCGTGGGCGTTCGCGTGGCCGCGGCCGCCGTGACCGCCGCCGCCGCCGGCCCTCCCGTTGGCTCCATGGTTGGAGCTTCCGCCGTCGCCGCCGCCACCGTCGTCGGGCCGTGGCCGCCGCCGCCGGCCGGAGCACGGTGGGGGACAACCTCGCGGTTGCTGTTGCCATCCTGTGGAGGTCCGCCGGCGTTGGAGCGAGTACGGTTGGGCTGAGCTGGGAGCTCAGCTCGTCTACGGTTGGGGCCGTGGTTGGCACTACGACTTGTAGCTTCGTTGTTGCGGTGCACAGCGGGGAGGAGGTTGGTGGACTCGTTGTCGACCCGCATGAAGTAAGCGTCTTCAGCGAGCTTGGCGATGACCTCTCCAGCGCGTATGCCCTGAGCCCGACGTGCGATCGGCCGTGATCGACATGAGGCATTGCTCGGGGGTAGTATGTACTCGCTCTCGACCGCCTCGAGAGCTTCCGCGAGGTTGAGGATGGGGGAGGTTGTTGTTAACACCAAAATTTGGTAAGGAGTATGACATGTGGGTCCGATTCAAAAGAGAGTCCGTCCGGTGGAAGGAAAGATATTTTCGAGAGATTTTCGGCGAAGGATCCGCGGTCGGCTATACGCTCCGGTTCGGCAAAGGAACAAGAGAGCTGATTTTGCGGGATTGGACGGTGACGTGGCTCAATCGGAGGAAGCGAATGGATGGATAGGCGATCGAGTTTAGTTAGGCAATGAATCCATTCGCAATTGTAATCGGCGGGGTATAAATACGATCCCCGGATGTATGTAACGGACACGTTCATTCCTCAATACACACCGGCCTTACGCCAAACCCTAGAGTCCTTGTCGTGTCGTCGAGTTCTTCGAGAGGGCCAATCAATCCGTCGACCTCCGTGAGTACCGCAACCTTGTATCATGTCTAGTATCATGCGGTGGATTTAGATCGATGCAAGTAGTCTTGTTACCATGCTTCGTGTCATGCGGTAGATTCAAGCTTGGTTCAAGAGGGTTTCTTGTTAGATCATGAGCCATGCGGTAGGCTAAGATCTAGCTCGAAGCTAGTTATCGGCTCTATTGGATTTTGGCAAGATCCAATAGATTCATTAAGTTATCCCGTGTTATCATGAGTTTTACTTTATGTTTTAGTTCATGTAACACACCTTTGCCCAATCTAGATGGGTTTGGATCGGCTATACTTCTTTTAAGATCTGTGTACGAGCAGGTTTCGCGTTTTGACGCGTGGGTCTTGTGCTCTCTGATAGCCGAAACCGAATCGATCTAGGTTGTCACGTGTTGCGGGTTCAAGCTTGCTTTGTGCGTATAAATCTTGAAAGAACCGGGTATCATGCGGTAGATGCAGGTTTTTGGGTTGCTTTGGAGCTAGTCATCCGGTGGATTAGATTTCCAATTCAATCTGATAGATTTGTTCACGTGGTAATGTTTGTTCCTTCTCCATGGACCCGGATCGGTACATTCGGCCCGTATTCGGTTATGTTTTCACGAGTAGACCACGTGCGTTGTTTGTGCCTTAAGTGATGCATGCTTTTAGCTTTCCATATTTAGATTGTATCATGCGGTGGATAGATCTATTTGCGGAAAGTGGTACGTTTTTCATGCAAGTTGTATCATGCGGTGGATAGATTTGTTTGTGATCGTACCCGACGGATCTTAAAGTACCTAGACATGCGGTAGACTAGTGCTTTGATCTATGCGTGCTCATTTAATACATGATCATGTCCGTGCTTTACCTCATTTTATTTAATGATAAACCTCACGGGGATCGGTCATAACTTCATGCTTGCATCTTTATCTATGCGAAGACCGATCGTCGTCATGCTTACGTCATCCATTCGGCAATGTTCTTTTTCCTTTTGCAGTTACCCGAATGGTCATGGTTCTTTGATAGGTAGCTTTGCATAGCTACATATCAACTTGTTTGGCTTCTTAGCCGCAAATATGGAACTGTCTGGTATTACCCGACATGTTCCAAGCTTTGGTATCTAACTGCTCTATCTTTTGTTAATTTTCAGGAAAAATTGACTGGCACGTCACTCTCTCTCTGCGCGTGCGAAGCCAGCTTTTCGGCTTGCTGTGTGATTGGCGCTGAGTGCACTTTTTGCGTCAACGGTTGTCCCATAGACGCCGGCGCCGTTCGTTGCGCTTTCGTTACGCTCGCATCGAGCGTCTCTCGGTGGCGGGGGTCTCGTCTGCGGAGCATCGACGGACGACTCGTCGGAGGAGATGTCCTCAAGGTACTTGTCCGGAGTCGTCCCCGAGGGTCCCGGTGTGTCGCCGGCAGCCATGAAGACTTGGCGATCGGGGGTGCCAAGGCCGGACTCGAAGGCGCCACCTCGGTTGGTGTGTTTGAGTCGGCCGGGCCGGTGGTGTTCCCTCCGGAACGAGAGTGAGTCGATGTAGGCGACGTAGCGTGAGTCCCCGCTTATCGGGTCGGCGGGCTTGCGGTGCGGCCGCAGACGAATCTCCCGGCCGGTGTTGATGATATAACCGGCCCGAGGCCGGCCCCGATAAGGGGTGCTCGGCGAGTTGCCATCGAACTCGGGATCCTCCGGGTCCGACCCGAAGTCGAACTCGTAAGCGGAATTCGAGTAGAACTCGAGAGAGGGGTTGGAGTCCGAGGCGTGGCCGGGGGCGGTGTCGGAGTCCGAGTTGTACTTGGGTACGGGTTCCTTGCCGGCCGGCGCGAAGAAGAAGCCCCCGTGCGGGCCGGCCGAGGGCGTGGGGACCACGCACGGAGCGCTCACGGGGGTGAGGGGACCGCCGCGATGGGCGAGCGGCCGACTTGCATGCGATAGCCCATGGAGACGTCGAGTTCGAGTTGGAAGCGGACTCGAGCTCGAAGTCAACATGACGGTTGAAGAGCGAAATTTCGCCGAACTTGCGGGCGAGTTCGCATGTGACGGCTTCCGGGAGCGTCACAAAGCCGGTCTCGGGTTGGGCGGCATGGTGAGGCGGCGTTGGAAAGATCCCGCGCCGTTAGCGGTGCGGCACCCGGGCGCCGAAGACGAAGGTGTCGCCGAGGTTCAAGGCGACGGTTGGCTTGAAGTAGACAGGAGCTGTCGAGTTCGCCATGTGATCTCGGGTGAGAGCCCCTACCTGGCGCGCCCGGTGTCGGTGTTTTAGATCGGCAACCTACTAAGGGGAGTACCCGAAGTAGATGAATGTGACTCGCCGAGATCGGTAACTCGAAGGAAGAGACACGTGGCACACAATTTAGACGAGGTTCGGGCCGCGAGGTGCATAATACCCTACGTCCCGTATGTTGTGTAGCTCGGATTAATAGAGTACGATTACAGGATGTGTAATTGTACGCCGTGAGTTGAGTCAGATTGGATTGGGGTGCTAGAGAAAGGTCCCTGCCTCGCCTTATATAGTCCGGGAGGCAGGGTTACAAGTCGGAGTAGGGAGAGAGTACTAGTCGAGTACGTCTAGGAGTCCTCTATACAGTGCGGAACATGTACAGCTCCCTAACCGAGTACTACTCCTTTGTAGTCCTTGTGCTCCACGCCATCAGATGCCATGTAGCACAAGCCGGGTAGTCCCAGGGGCCCACCGAGTAGTCGGTCCTGATACCCACCGAGGTAGTGGGCCCGGGAAGGTCCATACGACACTGCGGGGGCTTCGTACCGAACCTACCAAGCCAACAAGGGGCAGTCACCATACTTCCGGTCTACGACTGCGAGGCTATTCTACACCGCCAACGTCATGTGGGACTCACCGACGGTGGAACAAGACGACGAAGGCATCTTAGAAGACAACAGACGAGTTGATATCGATGGACTCAAAGAAGCTCGTTGCGCCGCCCTTGTCCAATCGGCACGGTACTTGAGGGTATCCAACGCTATCATGATCGCAACGTCAAGGAACGCTCCTTCAACGTTGGCGATCTAGTCCTCCGACACATTCAGAACACGGAAGGACTACACAAGCTCAGCTCGCCATGGGAAGGTCCCTTCTCGATTGCAAAGGTGACCGGACCAGGCTCGTATCGCCTCCAAACACTTGAAGGCGACGACATCAGCAACTCGTGGAACGTCGACCAGCTCTGTCGATTCTACGCGTAGCCTCTCGACTAATCTCCGGGAGTCCAAGTCTATATGACGGGCTCTTCACTGTAAGCGGCCTCCGGGTACAAGCACTAGTCTCCGGACTACTCTACTCCAAGATCCAGCGTCAACGGCTACTAACGGATCTCGGGCTGTTCAGAGCATCAAGGACTCTAGCAGCGGTCTATCAAGAGACCATGTACTCTTAGATCCAGTCTATACGACTACTAACGGATCTATAGCTGTAAGCGGCCTTGTGTCCTAGCGCTACTCTAGCCGTAGGCAGCCTTCAGGTCCAGGCGACTACATTTGTAAACGGCCCTGGCCATCCAGGTGTACTCTTTTCTTAGTAATAAAGTTTGATTCTTATTCAACTCATTTACTGTGTTCCCTTTGAACGGGTCTACTGCCGAGTACTACTACTCGCACACACCTCCACGGATGGGGGCTACGCACATACACATCGCGATACGAGTACTCATTTCATGGAAGTTTTTTTTTCAAATTCAACAGAGTTCATTATAACTTTGTTTATATTACAAATATTGCCAAAAGCTAATCCTACAGAGCTACTACTGGAGGTTCAGGTTCTCTGCGACTTGCTTGGCGATTGGCGCCATCTGCTCCAGAAGCTCCTTGTACTGATCATCTGAGCAATTGGCGGCCGTCGGTGTTTTAGACCAAGCAAACCTACCAAGGGGGTTCCCGAGGTAGTAGATTGTGTGGTGGGGATCGTGATCGGGAGACCGAGAACTCGAAGGTGTGCGCATGGACACGGGACACAAGATTTATACGGGTTCGGCCGGCCAAGGTGGTGAACCCTACGTCCGTTTGGGGGATCAAGTATGGCGCCTGCGCTTGGTGTTGGTTGAGATCAGGTGCCCGGCTAGGTACCCGACCCTCCTTTATATAGTCTAGGGGCGGGTTCCTAGTCGGTTACAAGGCAGGAGTCCTAGTAGGATTACACAGAACGAGTCCTAGTAGGATTACAGGGGAATTCTAGTAGGAGTCCATCTTCATCCTTCCTTGCATGGGTACCCGGGGAGTATGCCCGACAAGCCCCCGAGCACGTTGGAGTCGAGAGTAGTAGTTCGAGTAGTCTTGAAGCCTCTTCGAGTAGTTCTTGAGCGTCCTCGAGTACTGCTTGGAGAAGTCTTCAATAGTACTTGAACTACCACGAGGGCCGGAAGGTGGTCCAAACTCATCCGTCTTGAAGTCGAGATTACATGGAAGTGCGGTTGCAAAATCGTACTCCATATGGAGTAGCCCCCGAGCCTTAGGTTGAGTTGCAAACTCTAGCCGAGGGTCAATCTTGATTCCGAATCTTCTCGTCTTGAAAAAATTGAATGATGGGTGTAGCATAGCGACCCCGAGCCTTGAAATGATTAGGTAATCGATCCAAGGGTCTTCGGTGTTCGCGAAAGCCATCATCCGAGTACTCTTGCGGCGTGTAGCCCTCGAGATAAGAGAGCCATATGAGCCACGACGAGTAGTTGTTGGTGCGGAGCCCCCGAGCTTTAGAGCTAGCAAAGCCTCGCCGAAGTTATCCTCGAGTAGTAATTGAAGTGCGGCCCCCAAGCCGGAGAGATTCCGAGTAGTAATTTAGCATCGAGTCGTGTAGCTTGAAAAGTAGCCATCCGTCGAGCGGACTTTAGATGCGACCAAAGTCGACTTTAGATGCGGCGCAAGTGTGGACTTTAGAATGCGACTTAAAAACCGAAGTCGACTTTGTGCCGCGCGGAGCGTACTTTGAGATGCGACTTGAAAACCGAAGTCGACTTTAGATTGCCACGTAGAGCGGACTTTGAGATGCAACTACGGTAGTCGACTTTGTGCCACGCGGGGTGGACTAAAGATGCAAAAAACAAAAAGCACTTTCCGGAAAGCCAAAGCGAAAAAATCGCAGAAAACGAGTAGTTTTGCCACCGGAGTGGGCTTAAGATTGCGACCGAAGTCGGCTTGTGCCACCGGAGTGGGCTTGGGTGCGACCGTTAGCGTCGACTTGTGCCATCGAGTGGGCTTGAGTACCCGAGCCATGGATTTCGGATCCAAGGTACGATTGTCGCCGGAGCGGGCTTGAAGGTGCGACCAAAGTCGACTTGTGTATCTGGGCCATGGATTTCAGACCCAAGGTACAGGTACCACCGTAGTGGACTTGAAGGTGCGACCGGAGTCGACTTGTGTACCTGGGCCATGGATTTCAGACCCAAGGTACGGAGCGCGAGTACTTAGGGTACTTGAACCCATGGTACGGAGCGTGAAGACCACGTGCGCCTAGGTTCTATCGTCGCCAGACCCGAGGGCCACTTACGGCCTAGGTTCCATCGAAGCTTACACACGTAGTATGCCACCGAAGTAGGGCGAAGATGCGTCCGGAGTCGACTTTAAGTTGCCACACGGAGCGGACTTTAGAATGTCGCTTTAGAAGTCGACTTTAGATTGCCGCGCGTAGCGGACTTTAGAAGTCGGCGTCGGTGTTTTAGACCGGCAAACCTACCAAGGGGGTACCCAAGGTAGTAGATTGTGCGGTGAGGATCTTGATCGGTAGACCGAGAACTCGAAGGTATGCGCGAGGACACGAGACACAAGATTTATACAGGTTTGGGTTGCCAAGGTGGCGAACCCTACGTCCTGTTTGGGGATCAAGTATGGCGCCCTGCACTTGGTGTTGGTTGAGATCAGGTGCTCGGCTAGGTACCCGACCCTCCTTTATATAGTCCAGGGGGCGGGTTCCTAGTCGGTTACAAGGCAGAGTCCTAATAGGATTACACGGAACGAGTCCTACTAGGATTACGGGGGGAATTCTAGTAGGAGTCCGTCTTCTTCCTTCCTTGCATGAGTACCGGGGAGTATGCCCGACAAGCCCCCGAGCACATTGTAGTCAAGAGTAGTAGTTCGAGTAGTCTTGAAGCCTATTCGAGTAGTTCTTGAGCATCCTCGAGTATCGCTTGGAGAAGTCTTCAATAGTACTTGAACTCCCGCGAGGCCGGAAGGTGGTCCGGCTCATCTGTCTTGAAGTCGAGATTATATGGAAGTGCGATTGCAAAATCGCACTCCATATGGAGTAGCCCCCCGAGCCTTAGTTTGAGTCGCGGACTCTAGCTGAGGGTCAATCTTGATTCCAAATCTTCCGTCTTGAAAATTTTGAATTAGGGGTGTAGCATAGCAGCCCCCGAGCCTTGAAATGATTAGGTAATCAATCCAAGGGTCTTCAGTGTTCACGAAAGCCATCATCTGAGTACTCTTGTAGCATGTAACCCCCGAGATAAGAGAGTCGTATGAGCCACGTCGAGTAGTTGTTGGTGCGGAGCCCCCGAGCTTGGAGAGCGAGCGAAGCATCTTCGAAGTTATCCTCGAGTAGTATGTTAAGTGCGGCCCCCGAGCCGGAGAGGTTCCAAGTAGTAGTTTGGCGTCAAGCCGTGGAGCTTGTGAAGTAGTTGTGCCGTCAGAGCGGACTTTATATGCGACCGAAGTCGACTTTAGATGCCGGCAGAGCGGACTTTAGTGCGACTTGAAAACCGAAGTTGACTTTGTGTCGCGCGGAGCGGACTTTGATATGCGACTTTGGAAGTCGACTTTAGATTGTCGTGTGAAACAGACTTTAGATGCGACTACAGTAGTCGACTTTGCGCCACACGGGGTGGACTTAAGATGCAAAAAACGAAAAGCACTTTCCGGAAAGCCAAAGCGAATGAAAAATCGAGTAAACGAGTAGTTTTGCCGCCGCAGCGGGCTTAAGATTGCGACCGAAGTCGGCTTGTGCCACCGGAGTGGGCTTGGATGCGACGGTTAGCGTCGACTTGTGCCACCGGAGTGGGCTTGGGTGCGACCGTTAGCGTCGACTTGTGCCACCGGAGTGGGCTTGGGTGCGACCGTTAGGGTCGACTTGTGCCACCGGAGTGGGCATGAGTACACGAGCCATGAATTTCGGACCCAAGGTACGATTGCCGCCGAGCGGGCTTGAAGGTGCGACCAAAGTCGACTTGTGTATCCGGGCCATGGATTTCGGACCCAAGGTACGGGTGCCACCGTAGTGGACCCGAAGGTGCGACCGGAGTCGACTTGTGTACCGGGCCATGGATTTCGGACCCATGGTACAAAGCACGAGTACTTAGGGTACTTGGACCCATGGTACACAACATGAAGACCACATGCAGCTAGGTTCCATCGTCGCCAAGACCCGAGGGCCACTTACAGCTAGGTTCCATCGAAGCTTACACAAGTAGTATGCCACCAAAGCAGGCGAAGATGCGACCGGAGTCGACTTTAAGTTACCGCACGGAGCGAACTTTAGAATGCGACTTTAGAAGTCGACTTTAGATTGCCGCGCGTAGTAGACTTTAGAAGCTGCCTCCTTGGGATAGCCCCCCGAGTTGATGAAGTAGACTCGTGGTGACTTGATTGATATACCCCAAGAGTAGTCAGCCGAGTGTAGCTCCCGTGAAAACCCGCCGAGAAGCGTACACAAATGAGTAGCCAGCATGTTATCCTACATGATGAGGAAAACAAGCCAAGAAAAGAAAATAGTAATCATTTAAATAAATGACTTAGCTATTGTGCCGGCGGACTGTTGATGAAGCCGTGGCGGTCGGCGATGGAGCCGCGACGGTTGTTGCTGAAGTTGGCTAGTCAGAGTTGATTCCGACTAGTTGTTAGGGGCGTGACTGCCGTTCTCGACTAGTTTGGAAAACTAGTCGAGATGAATGGTCGACGCGATGCGACCGGAAGACGACGTTGTGGCGGCGCGCTGCGTACTCGAAGTAGAGCCAATGTTGCCGCGAGACAAGTAGTCACCACGCATGGCATGGCCGAAGTAGAGCCAGCGTGGCCGCAAGACGAAGTCGCGACGCACGGAGTAGTCGACGATGAGCCGTGTGACGGGCCGCGTGACGTGCCGAGGCACCCGGACATGCGGCGTAGGCGAAGTAGTCGACGATGAGCGGCGCAACGAGCCACGCGACGAGCCGCGTGACGAGCCGAGACACCCGGTCGTGCGGCGTAGGCGAAGTAGTCGACGACAAGCGATGAGCCGCGCGACGTGCCGAGGCACCCGGATGCGCGGCGTAGGCGAAGTAGTCGACGACGAGCCGCGCGACGATCCACGTGACGAGCCGCGCGACGTGCCGAGGCACCGGACGCGCGACAGAGGCGAAGTAGTCGATGACGAGCTGCGCGAGGCGGAGTAGTCGACTACGAGCGGCGCGACGAGCCGCGGGATGAGCCGCGTGGACGCGGAGTAGTCGACGACGAGCGGCGCGACGAGCCGAGGCACCCGGCCGCGCGACGGAGGCGAAGTAGTCGACGACGAGCCTCGCGCGAGTCGGAGTTGTCGATGACGAGCTCGCACGAGGCGAGTAGTCGACGACGAGCCCGCGCGAGGCGGAGTTGTCGACGACGAGCTCGCGCGAGGCGGAGTTGTCGACGACGAGCGGTGCGACGAGCCGCGTGACGTGCCGAGGCACCCGGACGCGCGGGTGGAGGCGAAGTAGTCGACGATGAGCTCGCGCGAGGCGGAGTAGTCGACGACGAGCGGCGCGGCGAGCCGCATGACGAGCCGTGTGACATGCCGAGGCACCCGGACGCACGGCGTAGGCGAAGTAGTCGACGACGAGCCCGTGCGAGGCGAAGTAGTCGACGATGAGTCACGCGACAAGCCGCACGATGTGCCGAAGCAACCGGGACGAACGGAGTAGGTGAAGTAGTCGTTGACGAGCCTCGCGCGACGAGCCGCGCGACGTGCCGAGGCACCCCGAACGCGCGGCGGAGGCGAAGTAGTCGACGACGAGCCGCGTGACGAGCCACGCGACGATCCGCGTGACAAGCCGCGCGACGTGCCGAGGCACCCGGGACGTGCGGCGGAGGCGAAGTAGTCGACGACGAGCCCGTGCGAGGTGGTGTAGTCGACTACGAGCGGCGCGACGAGCCGCGGGACGAGACGCGTGACGCGGAGTAGTCCACGACGAGCGGCGCGACGAGCCGAGACACCCGGCCGCGAGGCGGAGGCGAAGTAGTTGACGACGAGCTCGCGCGAGGCGGAGTTGTCGACGACGAGCCCGCACGAGGCGAGTAGTAGACAACGAGCTCGCGCGAGGCGGAGTTGTCGATGACGAGCGGCGCGACGAGCCGCGTGACGAGCCGCGCGACGTGCCGAGGGCACCGGACGCGCGGGCGGAGGCGCAGGAGTCGACGACGAGCCCGCGTAAGGCGGAGTAGTCGACGACGAGCGGCACGACGAGCCGCGTTGTCACACCCGATTTTACGGGGGAAAACCGAATGCATCTCACGTGTGCGCCATGATCAATTTACACATACATGATAGACAAAACGAGTGTAATACCATTGCAGTAACAAAACGTTCAAGAGTTAAACCAGTACAATATTCATTATTACACTCAGAGAGGTGGACTTGAAGGTCCAAACACGAACGATAACTAAACGACGAGCAGCTCCATCTTCGACTTCCACGGGCATGATGACTAGGGATCCGTATGCCCTAGAACTCTTCATAGTCGCTCCAAAGACTCGTCCTCGCCTCCGATGTTCTCTTCGAACAGCGGTAAGCAAGGGTGAGCACACTTATGGTTGGTGCTCGGCAAGTGGGTGAAACAATGCAATGCTATCAAGGATAGGCTATGGTTCACACGGTAAGCATTTTATAAGTTGACCAAGTTTTACTTAGCACTAGCAGCACCTAATTACTAGGTGTAAGTGTATACCAACCCACTTATCAATAAAAGAAACCTCAAACCAAACCCTCAAACCCACGATTTACATTTATCTTCAAGTTTATTAATCATGTGAGGGTCCAAGCCGCTCTTGACCGTGAGCACCGCTCGATCGATCGCTTTACACTCGTAGAGGGTGTACACTTTACCCACGG
Source organism: Cenchrus americanus (assembly GCA_947561735.1). Taxonomy (NCBI): domain Eukaryota; kingdom Viridiplantae; phylum Streptophyta; class Magnoliopsida; order Poales; family Poaceae; genus Cenchrus; species Cenchrus americanus. The sequence continues at coordinate 195,587,342 of OX387241.1, forward strand.
TTCGTGTTCCCCAATTTGCCGGGTTAGCTAGACCCTTAAACACTTCCAAGTTGAGTGGCTAGGGGTCCACTACGAAGCCTTTACAAAGGAAAGAAGAGAAACCAACAGGCTCGCAAGAGTTACAACAACGGAGCGGACCATAACCCTCGCTAATAGTCGCACCTTAGCCAAGGTCGCTACCCCAAAAGAACCGGGCTATACCCCTTCAACTCCGGCCCCCGTGCCCCTCTCGGAAAAGGGCTAATAGCTAACTCACTCTCCTAATTACTTGGCTAAGCCGTAACCATGTGGACTGTGGTTGTACTGTTGTCTTGGGTGGTTCTCCATGTTCCGTTTATATTTCAAGTTATCTTGTCTTAAGCATAAACGTATTACATAAAACGGAACCGAGTTATAGATCATAAACAAACATAACCATACCCATGTTAAGCAAACTAATCATTTATCTACCCAAGCATTTGTTAAACAGGGTTGATCAAGGTAATGAGATAAAATATCTAGTCAAGTCCTTAACTAGGTGTTTGCCCATCAAGTTTATGCATAGCAACAGGAATAGTAAGCTTTGTTTTAACATGTAGTGACATAGGTTCAAAAGATAATGCGGAGGGGGAAAGCCACTTGCCTTCCTCTACAAGCTGGGTAAAATCTTCCTCGAAAACAGGCTCTTCCTGATCGCCTCTGATGGGGAGCTCAGACGAAACAAGCACGATATCTACGAGTCAAACAAGAACAACAAACAATAAATAAATAGTGCACCAAACAGTAACAAAACTGGTAAACTTGCTGTTTAAATGATTCTACTCGTTGAGACGATCATTTCGGTATATAGAACGCTAAAATCGGAGTTAAAATGAGAAATATATGATTAAAACAAGATACAAGGACCTATCTGCAGTAAAACTAAATTTACAGGGCCTTTTATAAATAAAACCAGGGGCTAAAACACAATTTTATATAAAAACTGAAGGGCTTAAGTGTTATTCTTCAAGAAAAGGACCCCTAACACTATTAACCAGGGTAGACAGGGGCCTAACTACAAAATTCAGGGCCTATCTGTAAAGATCTTGAAAGGTGGAAGGACCGACATGCTAAATCAGAGTTACTCAGGGCCTCTTTAACAAAACTGCCAACATCGGGCCGTGGATCTAGAATCCAACGGTCGCTGACGCACGCGAGCACGGTGGACCACGCCGTGCACCCGGTGCACGGGTCCACGGTGGACCGCCCATTCAAAACGAAGGGGTATGCGATCAGAGCCGCCCGCGCAAGATCTGACGGCCCTGGACGCGCGCGTGAGGGATGCGGCGGCGAACACGCCGGGAATGCGGCGCGCGCGCGGCGGGAGCTCGCCGGCGTTGCGCCCGGGCGACGTTCCCGGTCATTAACACGACCACGGGCTAGCACAAAACGTAGAGGGGACGCATTCGCACGTGACCGTGGGGTCAAGGGGGGGGCGATCGTGCCTCACCGGTGGCCGGCGCCGAAGGGGGCGGCGCGGCCGCTCCGCCGAGCCGGTGGAGGCGCCTAAATGCTCGGGACGAAGGGATAACGAGCGGGGGTTATTGCTCACCGTTCAAAGGAGAGGCGGGCGAGCTCGAAGGTGAAGAAGATGCGACGGTGGTGGAGCTTGGCAACGATGGCGGGTCGGGCGACGCTCCGGTGTGATCGGGGGCGCGACTTCTATGGCCCCGGGGACGAGAAGCCGCAGCAACCCGAGCTTGATGAGCCCCCGGTGAACCCAAGGAGAAAGAAAGAAGGGCGGCGGAGATTGTCCTTCACGGGCGGCGACGAATTCACGACGGCGGCGGCGGGGAACCCGAGGCGGCGATGATGGGGAATTGATGCTCGAGCGCGAGGAGTGGTTGCGGGTGCAAAGGGGAGTGCGGGGAGCTCGAGCGCGAGGAGTGGTTGCGGGTGCAAAGGGGAGTGCAGGGAGCTCGAGCGCGTGCTTAAATAGCAGCACATAGAGGGAGGCGAGGAGAGGCGGGAGGATCCCGAGCGGCGGTGGTCGCCATTTGTGGCCGCGGGCATCACGAGCGGGCGTAAACGGGGGGGGGAGGCGAAGGCGAAACGGAAGGCGGTCTCTCGATGAATTATGGGTGCGGCAATTACGGCTCTTGATTGCCGGTTGAAGAAGGAAGGGAGAGGAAGGGGAAGAGGCGGGGGCGGTGGGGACGGCGGTGTCCCACCGCGGCAAAGGAAAGGAAGGGGCGAGAGGGAGGAGGAAGACGGCCCGACGGCCGGGTCCCGCTTGCCGCCGAGCGCGAGAGGGAGGAGGCGGGGGCGCGCGCGAGCCGCGAGGCCAATGGGCCTAGTGGACCGAAAGGTAAGAAGGGTTTGTTTTCTTTTTTTTCTTTTCATTTTCAAACTTCTTTTTAAACAACTTTTCTTTTCAAATTCAAACCAAATTCTTTCAAACTTTTTCTCAAAAATTTTATAAACTTTTTAGAAGCTACACAAGCAACCAAAAACCATGCAAAGCCAACCGATGATGCACAATCACTTGTTGTCTCTATATTAATTAAATTATGTTTAATATTTTAGAGCTCAATTTTAAATGGCAAAATTTAAATTTTAAATCCTTAAGGCTAATTAACGATTTGCTAGGTAATTTTTAGTGATGGAATTTTAGGGTGTCACAAATCCTACCCCCTTAAAGAGAATCTCGTCCCAAGATTCGAATATTTAGAGAACAGTGAGGAAAGTCTTCCTTAAGTTCATCCTCTCATTCCCAAGTTGCTTCTTCCTCAGTATGGTGACTCCACCGTACTTTACACATCCCGATGATCTTACTCCGGTAACCTTTCCGATGCATCCAAGATCTTAACAAAGTGTATTCCTTGTATGTCAAGTCATTCTCCATTTGAATATCCTCTAACCGTGCCGGTTCTATCTTAACCTCACTTGTACATTTCTTCAACTCGTGATACATGGAACACATCATGAACTCCCGATAACCTGTGCCGGCAACTCCAAGTGGTAGGCTACTTCTCCTTTCCGTTCTACAATCTTGAAAGGTCCGATGAATCGAGGTGATAACTTCCCTCCGACATTAAACCTTCGTAAACCTCAAATAGGCGACACTCGAGGTATGCATAATCACCGACTTCCAAAACCACCTCTCTTCTCCGAGGATCAAGCATAACTCTTCGTCGTGATCGTGCCGCTTTGAGATTCTCTCTTATGATTTCAACTTGCTTTTCCACTTCCCGTATGCTATCCGGTCCAAAGAGTTGACTTTCACCGTCTGGTTCCAAAACAACGGTGTTCTACACTTCCTTCCATACGAGCCTCAAAAGGTGCCATTTTGATGCCGGATCGATAACCGTTGTTATAAGCAAACTCGCATAAGGCAAACTCTTATCCCAACTACCACCGTTCTTCAACGCACAAGCTCTCAACATATCCTCAAGAATTTGATTTGTTCTTTCCGTCCGCCCATCCGTCCGAGGATGGTATGTCGAATTGAAGTTTAGCTTTGTATCCATCGATTCATGTAGCTTCGCCAAAACCGTGAAGTAAACTATGTGCCTCGATCCGACACTATCTTTTTCGGTACCCCGTGCAAACACACTATCCTCGAATTATACAATTCAGCCGCCTTAACTCCCGTATAAGTCATCTTCATCGGGATAAAGTGTGCTACCTTGGTTAATCTATCCACAATAACCCATATAGAGTCATACCCATCACGAGTACGAGGTAAGCCCACTATGAAATCCATACCAATTTCTTCCCATTTCCACTCAGGTACCTTTAGAGGTTGAAGCAATCCCGTCGGCCTTTGATACTCGACCTTCACTCTTTGACACACATCACACAAAGCTACATGAGCTGCTACATCTTTCTTCATTCCATACCACCAGTATCTCTGTTTCAAGTCCTGATACATCTTGGTACTCCCGGGATGAATAGAGTAAGTTGAATCGTGTGCTTCCTTCAAGATAGTTTCTCGTAACTCCTTAATCTCGGTACACAGATTCTCGTTCTTAAACCATACCGTTCCTTGCTCATCTTCTCTGAAATCCGGAACTTTGCCCAACTTAATCAACTTCCCGTACTCGCAATCTTGTCATCGATCAACCGTCCTTTCCTAATATCCTGTTCAAGTGTCGACTCGATTTCCAATGTCAAGGTCTCACTTGAAGCAACTATTCCCAAGTTGAGCTGTGCCATCTCCCAACATAACTCCCGAGGTAGGGGTGTCCTATCAAGCATGTTGGTCCGTCCTTTCCGACTCAAAGCATCCGCTACAACATTTGCCTTCCCAGGATGATACCGAATATCCAAATCATAATCCTTAATTAACTCCAACCACCTTCTTTGCCTTAGATTCAAATCCTTTTGGGTGAAGATGTACTTCAGACTCTTGTGGTCGGTGAAAATCCGACACTTGTTCCCAATCATGCAAGTGTCTCCAAATCTTCAATGCGTGAACAACCGCGGCTAGCTCAAGATCATGAGTAGGATAGTTCTCGCTCATGTTTTCTCAACTCGTCTTGAAGCATAAGCTACTACTTTTCCTTCTTGCATCAACACACAACCCAATCCTTGCCGAGAGGCATCGCAATTCACATCGAATCCTTTGTGTATGTTCTGTCATGATCAACACAGGTGTTGTGGTCAATCTCTTCTTCAATTCTTCAAAACTAGCCTGGCACTTCTCATCCCACTTAAATTCTTTTCCTTTCTCAAGCGAGTGGTAAGTGGTTTCACAATTTTAGAAAACCCTTCAATGAACCTTCGATAGTACCCCGCAAGTCCAAGAAAGCTTCGATCTCCGGTACATTCTTAGACGGACTCCGATTCAATACATCCCGAACCTTGCTTGGATCCAAGGCAATCCCTCCATCCGTGATAATGTGTCCGAGAAAAGAGACCTCCTTCAACAAGAAAGAACACTTGCCGAACTTGGCATACAAATTCGATGTTCCCGAAGCTTCGCAACACAAGCCTCGTATGTTCTTCATGTTCTTCCTCACTCCGAGAGAAAACCAATATGTCATCAATGAATACCACAACAAACTTATCAAGATACTCCATGAATACCTTGTTCATCAAATATATGAAGTATCTTGGTGCATTGGTCGGGACAAAGGACATCACGGTGAACTCATACAACCCGTATCTAGATGTGAATGCTTGTCTTTGGTATATCCTCCACTCGGATTTTTAAGCTGGTGATAACCCGAGCTAAGATCTATCTTAGAGAACGCCTTAGCTCCTTTCATCCGATCAAATAAATCCTCAATCCGAGGTAGAGGGTATTTGTTCTTGATAGTAACCTAATTAAGTGATCGATAGTCTATACACAACCTCCTAGATCCATCCTTTTTATCAACGAAGAGTGTGGAGGCTCCCCATGGTGATGAACTAGGACGGATAAACCCTTTACTAAGTAGTTCTTCAATTTGTTTCTTTAATTCAGCTAAATCTTTAACATCCATTCTATAGGGTCTTTTAGATATGGGAGCAAGTACTGTGTATAAGTTCACTACTAAATTCAATGTCACGGTCAGGTGGCATACCTAGCAAATCCTCTGGAAACACATCAGGGAATTCATTCACTACCCTTATATCCTCCAAGGCCCTACCTTCTACATAGTTTACAACTCCACCGCTGGATGAGGGTGCACTCACATATTCTATTCTCTCTCCTTGAGGACCGGTTAACAAGACCGACCTCTTCCGACACCGAATAACTCCATCACAACTTCTTAACCAATCCATCCCAAGAATGACATCTATTTCCCATGATTTTAGAACTACCAGATTAGCAAGAAAGTCTACCCCCATGGTATTAATCTTTACTTGTGGGCATACATGACCAGTTTTCATTTCTCCACCCGGGGAGCTAACTATCAGTGGGTTCTTCATTAAGCTCATAGATAAGTTATATTTTGTCACAAATTGATCAGTTATGAATGAATGTGATGCTCCTGAATCAAATAATACTGTAGCGGGTACAGAGTTGACGAAAAACGTACCCAATACCACACCGGTGTCATTCTGAGCTTGCTCCACCGATACATGATTAACCCGGCCACGCACATGATTCTCGCCGGGCCTCTCTCCCTAGGTGTCTGTGTAGTACGAGCCTGTGAAGATGACTGTCCGGCCTTGTTTCCACTATCTCTCTCGCGGAGTTTGCATCACCCTCTTGGGACAATTGTTAGCATAATGCCCCACTCACCACACTTGAAGCATCCACCAGCCGAACGGGGTTGGTGTTTCGACAGGTGCCCCGCAGCTATTGTTAGGACGACTCACCCGAGGGGTAGGAGCTCGGGGTGTCCGAGGATTGAAGCGCCGTGGCCGAAACGAGCGCCGGCACCGCATGTTCCGTGGGTACCTCCCACCAAGACCACCAGGACGATATGGAGTCGGCTCGCCGAAAACTAAAACGAGGACGGGTGTTGTCGCTAGATCGTCCATGCGACCGAAACTTGCGTTTCGTTCACCCATCTCCTTTCTCTTGCTTTCCGGCCCAATAGCCTTGTTCACCCACCGTCCGAAAGTCTAGGAAGATGTGACTCTGCAGTTGATAGTTTAAAGGCCCAATCAAGCCATCCGTAAACCTTTCCCCGCCTTTTTTGGATCGTTGTTTACCTCATCCGGTGCATAACGTGACGGGTGAGTGAACTTATCCGGATACTCGATCACCGACATATTGCCCCGCCTTAGTGACAAGAACTCCCTCTCGCTTAAGCTTAATTACCCCCCGAAGGGATGTGGTAAGTACGGAAGTTGTCACGGAACTCCCGCCAAGTGATGTTCGCCCGTTGGGATGAGCGATTGAATACGCATCCCACCAATCTGCGACTCGTCCCACAAGTGCGCGCGAAAGCATACGGGACCATTTCCCGTCGGTGCATTGCACAATCTCCGGCTTCTTAGTGATGGTTTTCAACCGTCGTCGGCATCCGGTGGATCGGACGAGTGAGAAAACGTAGGAGGATGGTGACTCATGAACTCCTTGTGCTCGTCCCTGGGTGGCGGAGGTGGCGGAGGAATCGGCCGTGGTGGCTGGTTCTCGTTGAGCTTGCATCCGCTGCACGGTGTTGGTGAGGTTTTGAATCAATTGCATCCGCGCCGCAAGAAACCGCCGCATATTTGGATCCATTGCTTGATTGATCGGTGGGAGTGGTGCTTGGATTCGCTGATTCGCGATATGAGCATGGATCACGGACGGTATGTCTTGACCTCCTCCGGACCTGGTTTTTACCATCTGACCGTTAGAAAAATCATATTTCAGATAGATGTACTTGAATCAATGCATAAGAAGATAACTCAAAATGAAATAGCAGCATGTTCTCCAACTTGGACAGATTCTGTTGTCTTCAAAGAATTATGTGTAACTTTCTGTGTAATTATCCAAAGACCACAAATTTTTACCAGATTATGATGAATAAAATTATGGAACTATCCCAATTGGAATCACCTCATTTGGACATCTACAACTCGAGATAGAATTCAAACAGTGCAGCTATATCAGCAGAAATTTACAGACTCTGACATGTTCATTACTTTGTGCATAACTCCCAGAATATATACTGTATATCATTGAATTTTTGATAGAAAATCATCCTCTAAATTTTTGAACTAATCCAACTGGTTTCATGCCATTTGGAGTTCTGTAGCTCGAGATATAAACAAAACATTACTGGTATGTCATATGACTGCGAAAACAGATTTGATCCATTTCAAACTTGCATAGGAGATTAAGCAAAGACAACCGAATAGAATCCCGAACTAACTTTTAATTAACTTAGCAAATTTCTGATTGCATAGTGTCCATCACTCCACCATACAATTCACAATCAAGCAAAGATCCAACGCAATCATGTTTGCAACCAACATTCATTATTACAAGCAATACGTTCACGCAGAACGATCTAACGAAAAGTAAATGGTAAAGGCAAGTATCCTAGGATCCTAACCAAGATGAGTAGTAGCTTCAGCAAGTGCCGTAACGGAGTCTCTTGCGCGGAGGGGAGGCTGTGGTATGACATGGCACAACTTCTTGAGGGGGTCGGCCGTCCCGCCACCGTGCTTCCAAACGTGCAATCTTCGCTTGGGCAGCCCGCAACTCCTCGTGATACCCGTCCATCTCGTAGTTGCTCCCTCCGGATCCGTGTTCAAGGCAGCGATCACACATGCCAGGATATTGATGCGATCATCACCTCCAGTCGGCACTACAGTTTCCTCTCGTGCCACTCGCACGACGAGGCACATGACGATACTCCGAGTTGAACGGCCGTGCCCGCTTCTCATTGCGGATTGACCGAGTGCCCTCCTCGCCGCATCGTTCACCGCAAAGCATCATCCGTGGAGAAATGGGCTATGCTTCGTGGTGAGATGAGCGGTACCTCCGACCATCCGCATCATTCAAAGGCATTCGTATGTAGACTCTGCCGGTGTAGTAATCTCTCATCCCCGGTTCGCCGAAGTGTTTCATCACGTAGAGAGGCTTCATGGTATAACCCGTGTGTCGTAGAACTTCCCGCGAAGAATGCAAAACTGCCCGTTCTCATCTTCGGTGGAATGTTTGTGATACACTCGCCCCGTGATAGCGAGGGTCTTCATCCTCCTCTTCCACCGGGTTTCCATTAGCATTGTTTCCTCCTTCATCATCTCCACTGTCATCACTAGAATCGTCCAGGTCATCACCTTCACCATCAGGCACTGGATCAACATGTGCAGGGGGTGCCTCATCATTTGCCACAGGTGCTGGTGGAATCACAATGTCCCCATCAGCGTCTGCCTCCAGCACGGTGCCATCGTACAGCTGTGGCTGCTCCAATGGCTCCTCCTCCATCTCAACCTCCTCAGGATCTTCCTCTTCTGGTTCCGGCTGAACCTCCTCTGGGTTTTCCTCCATTTCAGCCTCTGGCTAAAACTCCTCTGGTTCCTCCTCAACATCCTCTAGACGATGGCAAGGAACCACCGTCCAAAGGGGAAAGCGCCCACCAGTGCTCTTGCGGGGGGTCATGTAGGTTCTGGCCATCTGTCAAAGCAAAACTGATCTCAGAGTACAGAATAAATCAAAATGACAGAGTTTAAATGATAAACAAGATTAAATTAGATTTTTAATGCGTAAATAAGATGATTTGAAGCATGATAGGGTTTTCTAGAACATGAATCCTTAATTTCGTCCATTTCTAACTAAGGCTGCGACCTACAGTCATCACGGCTCTGGTACCACTTTGTCACACCCGATTTTACAGGGAAAACGGAATGCATCTCACGTGTGCGCCAGGATCAATTTACACACACATGATAGACAAAACGAGTGTAATACCATTACCGTAACAAATCGTTCAAGAGTTAAACCAGTACGATATTCATTATTACATCGAGAGGTGGACTCGAAGGTCCAAACACGAACGATAACTAAACGACGAGCAGCTCCATCTTCGACTTCCACAGGCATGATGACCGGGGATCCGCATGCCCTAGAACTCCTCATAGTCGCTCCCAAGACTCGTCCTCGCCTCCGATGTTCTCCTCTGAACAGCGGTAAGCAAGGGTGAGCACACTTATGGTTGGTGCTCAGCAAGTGGGTGAAACAATGCAAGGCTATCAAGGATAGGCTATGGTTCACAGCGGTAAGCATTTTATAAGTTGACCAAGTTTTACTTAGCACTAGCAAGCACCTAATTACTAGGTGTAAGTGTATACCAACCCACTTATCATTAAAAGAAACCTCAAACCAAACCCTCAAACCCACGATTTACATTTATCTTCAAGTTTATTAATCATGTGAGGGTCCAAGCCGCTCTTGACCGTGAGCACGGCCGATCGATCGCTTTTCACTGCGCAGAGGGTGTACACTTTACCCACGGTTCGTGTTCCCCAATTTACCCGGGTTAGCTAGACCCTTAAACACTTCCAAAGTGAGTGGCTAGGGGTCCACTACGAAGCCTTTACAAAGGAAAGAAGAGAAACCAACGCCCCGCAACAGTTACAACGACGGAGCGGACCATAACCCTCCCTAAAGGTCGGCACCTTAGCCAAGGCTGCTACCCCAAAAGAACCGGGCTATACCCCTTCAACTCGGCCCCCCGTGCCCCTCTCGGAAAAGGGCTATCGGCTAACTCACTCTCCTAATTACTTGGCTAAGCCGAGCCATGTGGATTGTGGTTGTATTGTTGTCTTGGGTGGTTCTCCATGTTCCGTTTATATTTCAAGTTATCTTGTCTTAAGCATAAACGTATTACATAAACGAACCGAGTTATAGATCATAAACAAAGCATAACCATACCCATGTAAAGCAAACTAAGCATTTATCTACCCCAAGCATTTGTTAAACAGGGTTGATCAAGGTAATGAGGTAAAATATCTAGTCAAGTCCTTAACTAGGTGTTTGCCCATCAAGTTTATGCATAGCAACAGGAATAGTAAACTTTGTTTAACATGCAGTGACATAGGTTCAAAAAGATAATGCAGAGGGGGAAAGCCACTTGCCTTCCTCTACGAGTTGGGTAAAATCTTCCTCGAAAACGGGCTCTTTCGATCACCTCCGATGGGCAATCGGACGAAACAAGCACGATATCTACGGGTCAAACAAGAACAACAAACAATAAATAAATAGTGCACCAAACAGTAACAAAACTGGTAAACTTGCTGTTTAAATGATTCTACTCGTTGAGACGATCATTTCGGTATATAGAACGCTAAAATCGGAGTTAAAATGAGAAATATATGATTAAAACAAGATACAAGGACCTATCTGCAAGAAAACTAAGTTTACAGGGCCTTTTATAAATAAAACCAGGGGCTAAAACACAATTTCATATAAAAACCGAAGGGCTTAAGTGTTATTTCTCAACAAAAGGACCCCTAACACTATTAACCGGGGTAGACGGGGGCCAAACTACAAAATTCGGGACCTAACCGAAAAGATCTTGAAAGGTGGAAGGACCGGCATGACAAATCACAGTTACTCAGGGCCTCTTTGACAAAACTGCCAACGCCGCGCCGTGGATCTAGAATCCAACGGTCGCCGACGCGCGCCTGCACCGTGGACCGCGCCATGAGCTCGCCTCACGGGTCCACGGTGGACCGACCCTTTAAACACGAAGGGGTATACGATTAGAGCCACCCGAGCAAGATCTGACGGCCCTGGACGCGTGCGTGCGGGATGCGGCGGCAAGCACGCCGGAGTGCGGCGGCGCGCGGCGGGAACTCGTCGGTGTTGCGCCCGGGCGACGTTCCCGCCATTAACACGACCACAAGCTAGCACAAAACGTAGAGGGGACGCATGTGCACGTGACCGGTGGGGTCAAGGGGGCGATGATGCCTCGCCGGCGGCCGGCGCCGGAAGGGTCGGCGCGGCTACTCCGGCGAGCCGGTGGAGGCGCCTAAATGCTCGGGACGAAGGGATAACGAGTGGGGGTTATTGCTCACCGTTCAAAGGAGAGGCGGGCGAGCTCGAAGGTGAAGAAGATGCGACGACGGTGGAGCTTGGCAACGACGGCGGGTCGGGCGGCGCTCCGGTGTGATCGGGGGCGCGGCTTCTACGGCCCGGGGACGAGAACCCGCAGCAACCCGAGCTTGATGAGCCCCCGGTGAACCCAAGGAGAAAGAAAGAAGGGCGGCGGAGATTGTCCTTCACCGGCGGCGACGAATTCACGACGGCGGCGGCGGGAACCCGAGGCGGCGATGCCGGGGGAATTGATGCTCGAGCGAGAGGAGTGGTGTGCCGCGGGTGCAAAGGGGAGTGCGGGGAGCTCGAGCGCGTGCTTAAATAGCAGCACAAAGAGGGAGGCGAGGAGAGGCGGGAGGATCCCGAGCGGCGGCGGGGCCGCCATTTGTGGCCGCGGGCATCACGAGCGAGAAATGGGGGGAGGCGGAGAAGGGGAAACGGAAGGCGGTCTCCGATGAATTATGGGCGCGGCAATTACGGCTCTTGATTGCGGTTGAAGAAGGAAGGGAGAGGAAGGGGAAGAGGCGTGGGCGGTGGGGACGGCGGTGTCCCGCGGCGAGAGGAAAGGAAGGAGGGCGAGCGGGAGGAGGAAGACGGCCCGACGGTCGGGTCCCCGCTTGCCGGCGAGCGCGAGAGGGAGGAGGCGGGGCGCGCGCGGGCCGCGAGGCCAATGGGCCTAACGGGCCGAAAGGTAAGAAGGATTTGTTTTCTTTCTTTTTTCTTTTCTTTTTCAAACTCCTTTTTAAACAACTTTTCTTTTCAAATTCAAACCAAATTCTTTCAAACTTTTTCTCAAAAATTTTATAAACTTTTTAGAAGCCACACAAGCAACCAAAAACCATGCAAAGCCAACTGATGATGCACAATCACTTGTTGTCTCTATATTAATTAAATTATGTTTAATATTTTAGAGCTCAATTTCAAATAGCAAATTTAAATTTTAAATCGTTAGGGCTAATTAACAGTTGCTAGGTAATTTTTAGTGATGGAATTTTAGGGTGTCACACGCGTGATGAGCCGCGCGACGTGCCGAGGCACCCCGACGTGCGGCGGAGGCGAAGTAGTCGACGACGAGCTTGCGCGAGGCGGAGTAGTCGACGATGAGCGGCGCGACGAGCCGCGTAACGAGCCGCGCGACGAGCCGAGGCACCGGACGCGCGGCGGAGGTGAAGTAGTCGACAACGAGCCTACGCGAGGCGGAGTTGTCGACGACGAGCGGCGCGACGAGCCGCGTGATGTGCCGAGGCACCACGACACGCGGCAGAGGCGAAGTAGTCGACGATGAGCCTTCACTAGGCGGAGTAGTCGACGATGTGCGGCGCGACGAGCCGCGTGACGAGCCGCGCGACGTGCCAAAGCACCCGGACGCATGGCGGAGGCGAAGTAGTCGACAACGAGCTCGCGCGAGGCGGAGTAGTCGACGACGAGCGGCGTGACGAGCCGCGTGAAGAGCCGCGCGACGAGCCGAGGCACCGGGACTCACGGCGGAGGCGAAGTAGTCGACGACGAGCTCGCGCGAGGCGGAGTAGTCGACGATGAGCGGCGCGACGAGCCGCGCGACGTGCCGAGGCACCCGGATGCGCGGCGGAGGCGAAGTAGTCGACGACGAGCATGCGCGAGGCGCAGTAGTCAACGACGAGAGGTGCGACGAGCCGCGTGATGAGCCGCGCGACGTGCCGAGGCACCCGGATGCGCGGTTGAGGCGAAGTAATCGATGACGAGCCGCGTGACGAGCCGCGCGACATGCCAAGGCACCCGGATGCGCGGCGTAGGTGAAGTAGTCGACGACGAGCCCGCTCAAGGCGAAGTAGTCGACGACGAGCCGCTTGACAAGCCACGCAACGAGCCGCGCCACGTGCCGAGTCACCCGGACGCGCGGCATAGGCGAAGTAGTCGACGACGAGCTCGCTCAAGGCAAAGTAGTCGATGACGAGCCGCGCGACGTGCCAAGCCACCCCGCGACGCGCGGCGTAGGCGAAGTAGTCGACGACGAGCCGCGCGACATGCCGAGGCACCCGGACGCGCGGCATTGGTGAAGTAGTCGACGACGAGCCGTGCGACATGCCGAGGCACCCGGACGCGCGGCGTAGGCGAAGTAGTCGACGACGAGCCGCGGGATGAGCCGCGCGACGTGCCGAGGCACCCGGACGCGCGGCAAAGGCAAAGTAGTCGACGACGAGCCGCGCGACATGCCGAGGCACCCGGACGCGTGGCGTTGGCGAAGTAGTCAACGACGAGCCGCGCGGCATGCCGAGGCACCCGGACGCGCGCCGTAGGCGAAGTAGTCGACGACGAGCCACACGACATGCCGAGGCACCCGGACGCACGGCGTAGGTGAAGTATATCCGTTGCGGTCGCGAGACGGGTAGTCACGACGCACAATGGAATGACCGGCACACGGCGAGAGCCGTGCGACCGACCGACAAGAAGTCGAGCGTCGAGACGGCGCGTCCGGATGCATGGCATAGGCGCAAGAGAGCCGGTGCAATCCGGCGACGAGTGTTGACGGATAAAACTCGTATCCACCTACGATCCGCAAGCGTACGGACCTACACCTTTTTCACCACGGGATTCCCAAGGTTCTTGTCAATCCGCGGAGCAAGGGGATTACTAGCGCTTAACCAAGTACTAATCTAGTTGAATGGAAAACCTTTGAAAGAGAGTATTAATCCTAAGGTAAAGACAATCTAACCTAAGTTACTCTAAGTTAAGTTGATCAAACAAATCTAGGGTTAAACTAAATGGTAAAGGGTGAACACAAGAGAGTGATTAAGAAAGATAAGCGTTCCCTCCCTAGGATCTAGGATAACATGGTATGCATCTACTACACGAAAACGGTAAACCAATCTACGGGGGGTTGTGACCACGGTTTCGCCCTTTGCCTCCTCTCGTACCGTCACTACGCGAAGGTATTCGTGACTAGACCTATGATGGACACGCTATGTTGATGGAATCTATGGGAGTAGTGGATATCATACGCCCGAAAAACATGGTAGCTAACCTTAATCATCAAAGCATCATCAACATGAAAACAATAGATTGAAACCACAAATCGAGTAGCGATCACATAGCATGTATCCATCTAATCCTAGGGATGAACAGAGACATTACCCCATCATCTTACACGGATTGAAGCACAAAGGGGTGATGGAGACTCTGGAGAACGTCGTCGATGAAGATGGCGGCGATGGAGCTTGGGAACACCCCTAGGCCAGCGGCTTGGAGTCCTCCTCTTGCTTCCTTCTCTCCGCTGGCGTTGATCCTTGCGACAAGCTCATCTAACTCTCTCCCTCATCTTGCGGCGGCGGTTTTCGGTGATTAGCGTCGGTAGGATGATTTGTTCGATGTGGCGGCCGACGGCGGCGGAGGGAATAAATAGATGAACATCTAGGGCAAAGGGGGGACCGAACCGACCCCGGAGTGGGGCCGGGCCGGTCGGCCCGGAGCCGGCCGGCCCGAGCCCACCTCGGCCCGGTTCGGCCCCGGTTTCCTCCCCGGTTGCTTCTCACGTGATCCCTTATTCGTGTGCACTTGCATGTGGGCCTTTGACATCATTTCCTTCACGGTTAAGGCTTGAATCCTTGCTATGCAAGCTTCGCTGTTTTCTGGTTGAGTCCCTGAAGACTTGCACGTTGACGCTTCGGTCCTTGGGTCATTTGGAGTCATGTTCATCACGTGTCTTGACTCTTGTCGGGCTTCATGATCTTCTTCCAAAGTGCTTGGTGAACTTATCCCGAAAGTCTCCTCTTTAGCGTAGATTTCCTGCGTAAACAACAAACTCCAAAATCGACACGCAAGTGTGAACTTGTTATATCATTAGTATGCCTAGTGGCGGGTTAGTTGCAAATCATAATCGAAACCAATGTATAACAAGTACTCTAGGTTGACGGAAATTCACCGTCAACATCTCCCCCATGCTTAAACCTTGCTCGTCCTCGAGTAAGTAATCCTTGCTTAAAAAGGGAAATCAGTGTTGCCTTCCAATGTTATCCCTGCACTTAGTCATTCATGACGAGGCAAATTGCTCTCTCTTAAGAATTTATTTTTAAAGTTCAAGTTGTGACCGGCTTCTTTTTCATTATGGAAGATAGACTAACAATAAAGAACAAGCCACATTTAATAAACATGATGCTCTAAAACTTAAGTGAACTTCAAACCATTACCTTGTCACATGGAAGAATTTTCAAAAAGATGCATATTCAACATAAGTGAAAATCTCTTGCAAGAGCTCATGGAACACTCATCTCATCAAGTCACTCAAGCCTATACTAGATTATTTTAAACCTACTCTACTCATATGTGATAGTGGAAGGCTTATGTGGAGCTTGGAAGGTTAAAAACAATCCTGGCAAAACATACATCCGAAATATTGTCAAATTAAGAGAGAGGTCTATTGGAATTACCGAGACTCGTAAAAAAGGCCATGGAAAATAAATGTTGGAAAGAGAGAGGGATGAAACACACACATTTAGATAAGTGGACATGTGCAAGTGGCAAATGGATGATCCCGAGGCACGAGTGAAGTCCTCGTTATCGGATTGCACATGGTTGGAAGATTTGAGTATGGATTTATCATCAAGGCACTTGAGAACTTATGAAGCAAAAAGAACCGAGGAGCATCTTTATTTTTTTTCCTTATTTTATTTGCTTCTCATTTTTCTCTCTTTCTTTTTTTTCGCTTTATTCTTCCTATTTTTCTTACTTTTCTTTTCTTCTTATCATATATTTTTTTTTCATTTTTCATTTTTTTCTTTTTTTCGCTCCTCAAAACTTTTTGCAACATAATACTTACATAGCATTTGTGTCAGAGAATGACTCCTCCCCCATGCTTGAACGATGCTCGTCCTCGAGCATAAAAGAGAGGGGAAATGACTGCTAAAGTAAGTATAAATTCCATAATCTTGCGGAATATTTGAATCTCCATCGAGAATTTTACTCCATACTCAAATTGGGTTGTGGACAAGGAGGTGCTCACAAAAAGATGTTTTTGGTTCGGGGTGGATGCCCAGCGAAGTTTGTGAAATTTTCGATGTGAAAACCCACAATGCATGGACAAAAAGGCTAGCATTAAAAAGTTACACGAAGGAATGACCAGCTTCTTAGTCTCGAACCATAGAAATCAATCCTAATCCAACTCATCTAAACATATGTTTGCAATCTACGGGTTTTGTTATCATAAAACATATATGTATATGGCTTTGGTAGGTAGAACTTTGCAAGAGCATCACAAATATGTAGATAGCATAAAAGTTAAGTTTTCATAAAAACAACAAGTTATCCGGCTATCCATAAACTTAAATCAAAGAGCAAAGATATGTATGTGGGTCTAGAGCATAGTCATTTCACCTCCACAAATAAAAGAGCCAGTATTTAAGTTAATTTCAGATCATATTATAGAGAGCAATTAGCCAAGACATGTATAACTTCATGTAGGTAAAACAAAGCGGCAACTTTCATCATCTTTCCGTAAGCATAGGCAATATAGAACATCGAGGTGAACACATGGTCATGCTTATCTATTGAAAGTAAAAAGAAACCTAGGTTGTCCTCCTAGTAGCCATGTTATTGTTTGAAGAGAAAAACAAAAGGTTGCACCTAGTTGATGTTGAAGGCATACTTACAAGCATATGTGTTTAGAAAAGAGAAGGTCCATGGAGATGTTACCATCCTTTGTAATTCTTCGTTGCCTTCTTCCGACATCTCCATGTATCGATGTGGCTTTTGCTTTTGTCTTGATTTATTAATGCTCCTAAAGTTCTGAATTTGATCTTGTATGCTTAATAGAGTCATTGGTCACCCTTCTCTTCAATGTTGTCATCACCATCTCCTCTTTCTTGTTCTCATCATCTCCTTGCCGTCTCTTTTTCATGGATTTCCCCCTCTGTCCAGAACAGAACATATATCGAAATATAGCTCTATTGAAAATTTTATGAAATTACCTTTCCAACGTGTGGTTATTCATCGAAAACGGAGTTCAAACAAGGGAGCTATGTCCGTTTTACTTCAGCGCTGCGTGCTGTCCAAAACTGATTTCAGGACGTGTTGCACTCGGTGATTCGGACATAACCGCTTGTAGGAACCTCCGATTGTCTTGATTCTTGATTTGTTGGAATCGTAACTTCATGGGGCTTCTAAATATCCAAAAATACCCAGTGTTTTCCCTTCGAGACCATGCAGAATTTTGATGAGATCGATATCTTTTCGCGCATTGATCCGGTGATGTTAACTTCCGTGTTGAAGATTCAGGGTCTCCCCCATGCTTAGCATTTTGCTAGTCATGGAAGAAGAAGACAAAGCACTTCTTAGCCATCCTTCAATTTCCTTGTAGTGAGAGTCTTTATCTTGCCTGTAAGACATTTTAAACACACATTCTACCCCCAAGGTGACGGTTAGGAGTAGATAGAATTGCCAACAATCCAACAATGTCTCCTAAGATTCTTAACTTGTGGCATAATTAGTTTAATGAGGAATAAAAACCTAATGTGTACGTGGTGCAAGGTGTGTATGCACATGATAGGAAAGCATATAAACAAAGACAATGTTTTCACCTAGTTCTAAACACCATGTTTACAACTAGGTTGCCGAATTTTTCCATAGCCATAAAGGTTTATATATCTAGGGTTAAAACACCATGTCTATCCCTAAATCAATAAATCTTATAGCACAAGAAAAATTAAGCGCATTGCAGAGCTTATAAACTAACCAATGCAACATGAAAACATATGAAAAGCTAGCAAGGTTTATCGAACTTAATGATGATGGTCCGCAATCATGTTTAAACACCACGTTTACACAAGATCACAAAAGGAAAATACTCATAATGCCTTATGAAGTATTAACATGGAAAATGAAGCATACATCATTAAGTATATAAAACAACCAAGCCAACTATGTGCAAAACATGTATACACAAAGAAACATCACGAGGACAACAAAATGCAATGCATGCAAATAAATAAATATGATCATGAACATGATGGTGGTTCTAAAAAGGAAAACTGAACTTAGATTAAAAACCACAAGTTGATCATCATAAGATAGTGCCATTCTTTATTTTCTCTAAGAAAGTAGTAAAAATATAAAGAAACGGGTTGCCTCCCGAAAAGCGCTTCATTTAAAGTCATAGAGCTCGACTTTCTCGCATACCTTCTTTTCGTTGCATAGCCATGGCCCTTCATGCAAGAATAAAAGGTACCAATGCAGCTTTAATTTACTTCCCATGTTGTGCTTGATCACTTATAGAAGACTTGCCCAAAGCATCCTTTTGTTTCATCGTTATCTCCTTCTTTATCATCCTTCAGTGCTGCCTTCACTCTATGAATTTTTTTTGATGTCCAGAACAGAGAGTATACTCAAGCTCTACTCCATTGCACAGTTCACAAAATTTCCTTTCCAACGAGTCTTCATTTGCTCAAATCGGACTCCGGAAAAGAGAGTTACGCCCGTTTTACTTCGGCGATGAAATCTGTCCTGAAATTTCAGAACACGCAACGCCTAATGTTTTCTCCATAACTCCTTTCACGGGTCTTTAAACTTGTTGGTTCTTGATGCGTTGGAATGGTAATTCGATGGAGCTTCTGAATATCTCATTTTCTTCATTTGTACACTTCTGAACAAGCTCTCAAATTGATGAAGACAGCAGCATCCATCGCGGGATTCGGAGATGTTGATGATTTATCTTGCAACTCTTTTAGGCATGACTTCTTTTTTTCATTATTCAAGCCTTGTCTACATGGTTAGTGAAAATCGGGCCTTTCCTGACATATGATTCTTTAAGGTCATTAGCTTGACCAAGCGCAAAGCATGATCGAGATTTACAAAACTTATTGTAAACATACGCGTCCATAATTAACACCACATGTGAATTGTAGCAACAAGTCAAGGTGTAAATAAAAGAAGCATATGTTTCATTCATAGCACTTAGATCATTATTAGACAAAGGTTGTTTAGGTGTGAGATTAATTGGATCAAAAATAAATGTTTCCTCTTTTTCATTCTCAAGAAAATCTAGCCTATCAACATGATCACTATTGGAACAAGGCATAGACATTAAACTATCATTCATACTATTGGTTGAGCATGAGTATTTGAATTTATCAACATCAATACCAATAATATCTTGAGATTTCAGCACGTACCTTGGCCTTAGAGATTTTTCAATAAGAGTGATATTTGGTTCATCAAGCGGTGTTGAAGGCGAATCGATCTCAACAAGTGCAGTTGCCTCTTCATCACCATCTTGCAATTTCTTCAACTCATCATGTGGAACATGTAATCCTTCAACTATGTACGCATTCATCTCTTCTTTGAAGTCTTCTTTATCAACCAGATCTTCATCTTCAAAGATTTGTATGTTGCTTTCTTTATCTTCCATGTACCACATGTCGTCAAGATCGCTCATTGTTGATTCACTCTTTCCTTCATCCTTGAGTACTTCCATGTCTTGATTTGCTAGTGTGTAGGCTTCAATAGCACACAAGCTATCATCTAGCTTGAGTCCTATCTCTTCCCATTTATCCTTTGAGTCACTAGGATCATCACAGTTGTACTATTCTCTCCTTTCATCATAAATCTTTGAGTTATCAAACCGGTCGATCCATCCTTCATCTCCTTCTTCTCTTTCTTCTTCAAACATATTTTGGATCGACTCTCCACTCATCTCTTGATTAAGTATATCTTCAACTAGTTTGGCGACGTGTCGGCGTTCCTTTTTCCTTCGGTAGTTGATTAGTGGGGCAAAATCAACTTGAACCCAACCGGATTGCTTGAATTCCGCCAATGGTCTAGCATTCCACATACTTCGTCCTACATTCATGTTAGTTTCAACATTTTTAACATCCGAAATGACTTCTCTTACCTTGGGAAGTGGAATTTCACTTTCTTGTATGGTCGGTTCATCTTCCTTGACCTCC